>JALAZF010000605.1:17500-2417500 GCA_022829125.1 Lathyrus tuberosus
AAATTATGCATCATTTATATATTTTGAATAATTCATATTATTAGAAGCTTAATTCAAAGTATGTAGCAAGTTCTTCAGATTTGAAGATAGTGCATACTTGGATCTAAACTATGATCTCGTGATAGCACATCCATAAAAGAACAAGGTTATGAAGTTACTTCAAAAGGTTTGATACTGTGAGTACAAGGAGACCCAAAATTGGAAGTTGATGCATTAAAACATGGTTTTCTGCATAATCTAGATGTAGTTGTTGATTTAAAGGATTTTAAAATGAAGACTAAATAAACTTAAAATTAGGTAGGTGCTTCTCGTGATCATTTTATTATATTATATATTATATTTTCAAATAAGCATTATGAGTGGCTATCTATATGCGAGTGTTAGTCAACCCTTCTTGATTAATAGATTTATTTGTGCTAGAATTTCTTTGACAACCTTTGGCTCCTCAATATGATTCTTGAAAGGTTTGATGAACAAGTTCCCTAAATGTAAATTTATGGATATGTTGAAGTGGTCATGATTTAAAATTGTCTTGGTTTAAATTAACACGTTAAAGATAAAGTTTAATATTATAACTACTGAGATGCTTCAATTTCTATTTCAACTTATAATAATAACCTTAGCGTATATAGCATTGGCATTTAATATTAAAAGTGTGTCTAGCATTCAATATATTTGTGTGTATAATATAAACATGATATATCCATGATATACACATGTAGTTCCTAGGCATAACATACACATGTAGTTATATTCAATCATTGCTATTTTCTTAAAGTATTGTAAATGTTTGTTTCATACTTATGTTTGGTGTTTGTGTCTTGTTTGGTGCTTGTATTTATACTTCGTAGATAAAGAATTAGTGTTTTGTCTTTTATTATAAATTATAATATAAATGATGCTTCTTCCACTTCAATTTTATGTTTCTGTGACATTTTGGTATTGTTAATAGGCGAGGCCATGGATGGATTTGATAAATGGGGGCTAAACTATGACATGGAGAATAAGTGCTTCAAGGAACTCTCATTGGTATGTGTTATCTTAGTAATTTTAATTTCTCCCTTTCAAATTGAATGATCATAAGTTTAAGTATTAGTATAATATTGTGCTTTTGTGGTGCTTTATACATAAACACATTAAAGTCAATCTTTAGGAATGACATGTCATATACACATGCTCAATATATATTGATACTTTATAAAATTATGAGAAGGACTTGAAGGAATCAACATGTGCAGTTTCAACAATTAAAGAAACATGTTCCCATGTGTATGGAAGTTTCAAATCTACTCTCAAAAAGCCAAAAATGCTTCTAGCACTAACCATAAGTTAGTAACCTTGTAAAAGGTATGTCCTTATAATTTAGGCAATTTCTTATCACACCACCCTTGTTTTTTAGGCACCAAGTGAATTTTCGATTTTGCCCCTTGATTCCGAATGTGCACATCCGAACGCACCATTTTTTTTTAAATTTTCATTTTTTCCCGGATGTGCACATCCGGTAAAAGTTCGTATTTGCAAATCCGGAAAAAAATACTGAAGCAGAACACCAAAACCAAAAATGTTTCTCACATTCATAAAATAAAATCGGGATTACATTGAGAAAATCGGCATGACATCGACAGAAATTTAAATATTACAAGATCAATAGCCCGATGGACGCTTGCACATCTCTAAGATGTCATCGACCGTTCTTCGGATTTTGACGGTCGCCTCGAACTCGAACGGGAATTGTTCCTCGTAACCCAAATAAGTTTGCCACATTGCTCTAACATCGTCTTGATTCTTGAGCTCAACAAGGATGTAAGCGACGTTCCCTTCGTTGTCAACCAAAGGTGAACGATACTGAAGCTTCGCAACCTTCTGTTTGTCTCCGTAAGGTAGGAGATGTTCGATGTCGTCAATGATTTGGTCGAGGGGGATGTCCCTCATTATCGTAAACTTTTGACCGCGTATTTTGCCGTCGGTGAAGGAGACACTTGCGACATACCAACGGAATTTAATTTGATACAATTGAGACATTTTGAGGTTTTGTGAAAGATATCAAATGAAACCCCTAATTTAAAGAAAAGTTAGGGTAAAGTTATTTCTGCCCAAGTTCGTTGCGGATGTGCAGATCCGGACAAACCCTACAAATATTATTTCCGGATGTGCACATCCGGAAATTGTCCGGATCTGCAAATCAGAATGTTTTACTGATACAATTTTAAAACAGAATTGAACAGCTTATGCAGTCACTTGGAATACTTTCAGGGCAATAAAATTCGTAAGTGTATTAAAAAGACATATGGATAAAAATACAATATATTTCACTTCAATAATGTACATTGTGTCGTATGATTATACAAAAGAGTTAAAGCAAAATTCTCCGTCTAAATCTATTGGAGCTAGAACTTTCGATTTTTCCGCATTTGATGTCTTTTCAATTGCGTGCAATCTTTCGAATTCAAGCATCCTTTTGACAAAATTATCCGGCCAAGACTCGGCAATTGCGGTTGCATGCGTCGCCCATTGCGGTGATTTAGGTGGTATCGGACATCCGGGTTTCAAGATAACTTGTACGAAATGTCTTGATTTCGCAAGCCATCCGATACACATGATGCGATCATTTGGATTCGTGGTTATGTATACCACAACGAACGGTAAATCTCCATTTCTTGGAAACTAACATGTAACCACCAATCTTAAAAGGACACTCACATCTTCTAGTACCGGTCTCGTCTTTCTTTAACTTCCGTAGAGGTGCTTGATATTTGCCGCTTCTTTCGCACCCCAAAATTACAAAAGCTTTTCTTCTATCCAACCCATTATCCGATCTCCCGATATTTACACCGAAGCCGAGCTCAATAGCCGTCCTACGAATGTATGCGATCATGCTTTCACGATCATCAAAGTTTTGCTTGTTGTTAAAGTCACCGCCGACATCAACCGACTTTACGAGCATACCTTCATCTTTCGAGGAAATCGGCGCAACTAATTCTTTTCCCATGTTATCGGGATGCACCATCTCTATTTATAAACAAGAATAGAACAATTAATATGTATAAATAAGATTTATTCAAAAATGCTGAAAACTTAAATTAATTAGCTTCGGGCATTTTTTCGGATGTACACATCCGAAAAAGTTCATGCTAAATTCGTTCCAGATGTGCACATCCGAAAGTAGCGTAACTTGTTTTTCCAAAAATGTAGATTGATAATGTGAGCAATGTAGTGGATAAAGTTGAATGTTTACCTGAAATTCAGTCTTTCCTTGCTCCCTTTGATTTGTTGCACCAAAAATTTGAACTTTTTGAGTGAGAAATGAGATTGATGAAGTAGGGTTTTTTGACTTGGTGAGAGTGAGTGTGGAAGAAGAAGGTTGATTATGGGAAGGGGGGAATGATCATGCAGCTTTAAATTTTTCAGAATGTCTTCCGGATATACAGATCCGGAGACACTCCGGATATACACATCCGGAAAAAATTTTTAATTCTTAAAGATCCGGTGCGTCCGGATGTGCACATCCGAAATTAGGGGGCATAAAAATAATTTCACATGGTGTCTAAGAAACTTAGGTGATGCATTAAGAAACTTCCATAATTTACTATCAATCAATGTTTACTTTGCTTCTCTATATTAGTATTTCTATTAGTTCTACAAACTTTGTAAAACAGGAATGCATTTATCAAAGGATAACCACACTATGAACTTCAAATTTTGTTATAGTCTCAATACAGCGCCAACTTATTATCAGTCCCATATTTTAAAATTTAATTTATTAACAAAACTAATAGTTTCATTAAAGTCAATGCTACAAATTTATCAAACAAGGTGAATACTTTCAAGTGGCTAATGAATCGTTATAGAATGGTGCATAGATATCTCCCTTGAGTTTTTTATATTTATATATTACTATTATAACTACTATAAAATTCAATAGTTTTTAAAATATTAATATTTTGTCTAACTGTATATGATTTTTTTTCATCAGAATGCACAACGTTGTCGAGGTTTTTAAGCAACTTTGGTACCTACCTTATGCAAAAATAAATTTAACCTCTTTTCTTTTAACTGGTTTATTCATTAAACTCCACATAATGATATGTTGCAATTTAGTATATATATACACTTTTATTTACATTCCTAAGTGTACTTAAATTTTTATAATTTAAAATATAAATTTTTGGATATATTTGGTGCAAAATGCCATCAAAATTGGGATACGCATTCGCATAAAAAAATAGAAAAAGCATATACTTAGCTCCAATTTTCTGCATAAATTAGGTGTTGAATGTCAATGGTTAAACGTATTAAATTGGAGCTAAATATCAACAAATACCGGATTCTTTTAAAAAAGGGAGTGATTGTCAACAATTAACACCTCTTTATTTCTCATAATGAGTATTAAATGTACATTTGAAATTTAAAATCAAGGTACATTTGAAATTTAAAATCAAGGTTTTTATACCTGTTTAATAACTGGTGTGGAATACTTACTTACCATATCAGTTTTTTAACCGGTGTGAAATTTGATTTACAATACCGGTAGAAACAACACCGAATTAAAATGGGCAGTGTTTTAAAAATCGAACCGGACCGGTTGGTCCGGGAACCGGCAGGTAACCAGCCGGGTTCGCATGCTCGATCGCCCATGTCTTTGAACCGGAGGGAACCGGTATGAGCCGATACGAACCGGAAAAATCGGGAAAACAGGTAGTTTTCGCAAACCGGTGGTTCAACTACTTATTTAAAAAAAAAAATTTAAAATTTTTTTTACTCAAATACATAGAAACTTTTCCCCAAGAATAATAGTGATCACTCATTTAATTCAAGTGATACACAACTTAAATTTCGTAATATCCACAAAACTATTTTTACTATTTTGAATTTATATTAATTGAAAAACCATCATACAAATATTTGTATAGAAATTTACGAACACAGATTAAAAAACTAAATATAATATAATTTTAAATTTAACTGATTTCCATTATATATATATATATATATATATATATATATATATATATATATATATATATATATATATATATATATATATATATATATATATACTTGAAAAATTTATTATTTAAAATAATGTTAATTAATTATTAACATTAAAAATGATTTTTTATTAACATTAAAACTATGAATTTAAATTAGACTCTGTTTAACTTAGACTCTGTTTAAAATTTACAATTAGACTCTGTTTAAAATTTGAATTTAAATTATGAACATGTGAATTTATGATATGATATTTTTAAAAAATTTAAGTGCTAGTTATATTTTTTAGCGACTGAATCATCCGGTTCGACAGGTTTTACCAGTTTTATACCTATTATAATGACAGGTTTATTCAACCGAGTTATCCGGTTTAATCCGGTTTAATCCAGTTTGGTCATGCAGTTCGACCAATTGACCCAGTGGTTCGACCGATAAACTAGTGACCCAGTACCCTCACCGGTTTGATGACCGGTCCGATTTTTAAAACACTGAAAATCGGTGTTAAATCTCCACAATAAACCTGTTGCATGCAAGGAATAACCTCATAGAAACATGAATGAGTATCATTATCATACCATAAACACATAGATTCACCAATTGCATGCTTAATCATGGATTTTCTCTCAAAATCCCTAATCCAAAATATCTCGAACATGTAATTCCCAAGTTTCCTATCTATGGAACTTACCTTGCATAAGATTGAGGTTTGAGTGGTGATGATGTTACTACTGAGCTCCCATATTGAACATAGTCCTAGCTCCAAATCCACCAATTTCGTCTTCATGTCATCACCAAGTTTTAGCAACAATTTCTCACCATACAATTTAGTTTTCAAAAAGTCCAAAATCACTTAAATCCAAATTATGAAGAAGAAGTTATTATCTTTTTAGTGGAGTCTAGTCCATACATACAAAAATGCATTGAACTCACCTTGCATAAGGTTGACAAGCCTGGCCTAAGGGGCAGGCGAGAAAGGCATATGTAGGGCCTCAATTTTTTATAATATTCCCTAGTACTTTTGTGGTGCATTTTATATTATAAGATAAAGTGTCTTGGGTGTTTAATTAATATTTATAAGCTTTGATTATAATATATCATAAAATAATAGTTAGAATATTTTAATTAATAATACAATTAAAATTTAATTTTGGCATACTATATTTCTTCCAAGCAAATCATTTTATTAAAGTTTTAATTTAATAAAATATAAATAAATAAATTGAAATTCATAATGACCATCTAAACTTTTGTGCATTAAAAATTAATCTTAGATTTTTCTACTGTTCATTTTTTGTTTTTGCATTGAGCATTATAAAATGGATCTATGTTTCTATTTTTTAAATTATTTTATGCAATAATTTGACATTATTAGTGATCATAATTTAAATATTCCTTTTAATAATGATTCATATTGATTATAATAATTTAATCAACAATTGTAAATTGTAAATACTCAAATAAAAATATTTTAATAATTAAAAAAAATTCATTTCAAAATTTACCTGGGGCCTCAATTCGGGCATCGCAACAACAAAATATCCAGCAACAAGCAAACTCTTCATCGCACATCGCAACTCACGCATCTAATTCGCGCAAGAACAAATACAACAACCTCAACAAATTCGCACGCATCACCGCACGTTTCGCAACACAAGCATAGTGAGAGCAAAAGAATTGTGTACCTTAGGCAAGCTTCTTCAATCTTGGCTTCTTTATTGTTTTGTAACGTAGTCGCGTTTTCATGGATGGCAATGCAAATTGAAAGAGAAAGTAGCCGTCACGTTTGGGAAGAAGGAGCTTCGCATGTTTTTTTTCTTGCTGATTATTGAATGTTGTTGTTTAAAAATCCTTGGTTGATTTGGTTTTGGGCCTCTAGGTCATTTAATTAATTGTTAATTACTACTATCACCACCATCTTTCTCACTTAACCTTTTTTCTATTTTCTTAATTGGCGTTGGACCGGCCAGGTTTGAGTGGTGATGATGCTGCTATTGATCTCCCATATTGATCATTGTTCTAGCTCCAAATCCATCAATTCTGTATTCATGTCATCACCAAGTTTCAGAAACAATTCGTCATTTTCAAATGCGTTTTTCTCCCTTGTCACTAACATACATCAAGCGAAATGAGTATTTAAATCGAAGAGAATTTTGTCTAGTTTCCGAAAAGTCCGAAATCACTTAAATCCAAGTTATGAGGACGAAGTTATTATCTTTTTAGTGGAGGCTGGTCCATGAATACGAAAATGCATGTGTTGATGATGAAGATGAGCTTGCTTCTTTTCTCCAAGCTTTTAAGCTCCACTTTTTCTCTCTTCTTTTTTCCAATTCTGACTTATGGCTTATACGAAAGTGTGTTTTTAGGTTGCATAGCGAAAACGGAAGATGAAGACAAAAGTGGAGAAGGGCTTTCGTGGTTGAAGGAAGAAGAACGAATTAAAGAAGAAAACAGAATGTTTTGGAACGAAAAGGAGTAGTTGATGAGAGAAAAGTAAAAGGTTTGAGTTGGAGATTAGTGTTAAGAGAAGAGGAAGAGTAAGCAGAAGAAAATATAAACAGAAATGAAAGTGTGTTGTGTTAACTTGTGTTTGGTTTTATTTATTAGCCAAACAAGTCTTAGCATAAAATTATTATTTTGGACCAACTTGTCCCTTAACTAGATGATATTTACAATCTTACCATTTAATTCATCTCTAACTAAATCCTTCAATTATCACTTAATTCTTATACTTAATGATACATCACCATTTACTTGTCATATCTCTTAATTGGAAACTTGGGTTGTTACAAATAACATAATTTTTTTTTTAATATTTATAAAACAAAAGAGTTTTATTTATGAGTTTTTATTTTATTAATTTTTAAATTTATCACTAGTCAAAAAGAGATAAATACATTAATATAAAATTAATGTCCACTCGAATGCTTAATAAAATAATTATCAACTAATTAACTTTTGAAATATTCAAATATCTTCAATTATACATTACAATTTTGCCATTAAAAACTTTAGAAAAAATTCAGATTAATTATAAAAATTGAGCGACTCATAAAACTTTTTATTATTAAAGAAACTTAATCACATAATACTTGCTTTTTTAATATTTAAACCATAAAACAACTAATTAATTTTAAATACATTAATATAAAAAATTAGGTCCACTCAAATGCTTAATAGAGTGACCATCATTTAATTAATTTTTGAAATAAGATTAATTTATGAAATAGAAAAAATAGTTCAATAGTTTATAATAATTAATCTTAATAGGAGTTATAAAAATAATAAAATAATTTAAATAATATTAATGGTGACATAAATTATAAAAACATAATTTATTTGAAGGTTTTTTAGGCAAATTTTATTTTATTAAAATTCGAATTTGGAAAGCTTTGTTTAAGTTTATATTTTTAAAAATAATCTAATACATGTAAATAATAATATACTTAAATAAAATTATACATTAGAATTTTATAAATTTAAAACTTTAAAAATTTGAAAAATAAAATAAAATTAATTATAACAACTGGCCAACTAATAAGATGATCTATTATTAAAGAAACTTAATCACATAATACTTATTTACTAAAAATATTTAGAAACAAAAATATTTATGTTTATGTGTTTCTTATTTTATTAATCTGTATATTTTTCAATATTCTAAAAGAGATAAATATATTAATATAAAAATTGGTAGTCACACTTATTGTAGCACCGTAAAATACACACTAATTATTTTCTTTCTTTACAAAAACAATGCGGAAGATAAGAATATAAGACAAATGTGTCACATCAACCTAATATATACGAGAGATTACACGTGAGAGGCCAATAAAGAGAATAAGTTAGTAAGCTTTTTTGCCTTTTAGTGGCTTTCGATGGAAAATTACCACCGTGGGGAGCAATTGGATGTTAGTCAAGAACTGAAGGAACAATTGGAACGGCTCCTAGTGTCTCACCGTGGGGAGCTCTAGTGTTGTTAGTCAAGAAGAAGAACGGTGGGATGCGGTTGTGTATCGACTATCGTCAGCTGAATAAAGTCACCATTAAGAACAATTATCCCTTACCCAGGATAGACGACCTGTTAGATCAATTGAAAGGAGCCTGTGTGTTCTCGAAGATTGATTTGAGGTCGGGTTATCACCAGATTCGAGTGAAGAGTTCCGATGTACCTAAGACTGCATTTAGGACCCGTTATGGTCATTACAAATTCTTAGTGATGCCTTTCGGTGTAACTAATGCTCCAGCTGTTTTTATGGACTACATGAACCGTATATTTCAAGCTTACTTGAACCAGTTTGTTGTAATCTTCATTGATGATATTCTTATTTATTCTCGTACTTCACAAGAGCATGAAGAGCATCTGAGAATTGTTTTATCCGTGTTGAAAGAGAAGCAACTTTTTGCTAAGTTAAGCAAGTGTGAATTTTGGATGGCGGAAGTTAAGTTTCTTGGTCACGTTATATCACAAGGTGGTGTAGCAGTGGATCCGTCGAAGGTAGAAGCAGTGATAAATTGGGAGAGGCCGAGAAATGCTTCGGAAGTCAGAAGTTTCTTGGGACTGGCGGGTTATTATAGAAGGTTCATCGAGGGTTTCTCTCTGCTGGCTTTACCAATGACGAAACTTACCCGTAAAGATTTTGTTTTTGAGTGGGATTCGAGTTGTGAGCAAAGTTTCATGAAGTTGAAGGAAAGATTGACAACGGCTCTTGTGTTAATCATACCTGATCCTAACAACTCTTACGAAGTGTTTTGTGATGTTTCTAAGATGAGATTGGGAGGTGTTCTGATGCAAGGCGGTCAGGTAGTGGCTTATGCCTCCCGACAATTGAAAATTCATGAACAGAATTATCTAACTCATGATTTGGAATTGGCGGCGGTTGTGTTTACACTGAAGGTGTGGCGGCATTATTTGTATGGTGTACGTTTCGAAATGTTCAGTGACCATAAGAGTTTGAAGTATTTATTTGACCAAAGGGAGTTAAACATGCGACAACGAAGGTGGATGAAGTACTTAAAGGATTATGATTTATAATTGAAGTATCATCCAGGAAAGGCGAATAAGGTAGCAGATGCTTTAAGTCGGAAAGTAGTTCATAGTGCGAAATTGATGGTATTGGAATATGCTTTGTTGGAGAATTTTAGAGATCTTAATCTTCAGTTTGTGTGGACTCAAGATGGTGTAATTATGGACAATTTGAATGTAAATTCTACTCTAAGAGTTGAGATTCAACAAGGTCAAACGTTGGATGAGAAGTTGCAAGAAGTGTTACTTCTACCATGTTTTGTTCAGGCTACCGACGGAATTATTATGTTCGACGAAAGAATTTGTGTTCCGAATGATGCGGCATTGAAAAGAAGGATTTTGGAAGAAGCGCATAAAGGTGCTTTTACTATACATCCGGGTTCTTCAAAGATGTATCAAGATTTAAAGAAGGACTATTGGTGGTCCGGTATGAAAAGAGATGTCGCGGTCTTCGTGTTAGAATGTGCGGTGTGCCAACAAGTTAAGATTGAACATCAAAGACCGGGTGGGTTGTTGCAACCTTTAGACATTCCAGTGTGGAAGTGGGACATTATTTCTATGGACTTTGCAGTAGGTTTACCCCGTAAGCAAGGTGGTTATGATTCGATTTGGGTGATTGTGGATCTACTAACGAAATCTGCGCATTTCTTAGCCGTGAAGACTACTTTCAAGGTAAGTCATCTTGCGAGGTTGTTTATTGCAGAAATTGTAAGATTGCACGGTATTCCCTCTAATATTGTGTTGGATAGAGATCCGAAGTTTACTTCAAGGTTTTGGAAAGTTTTTCAACAAGCTATGGGTACGGAGTTGCGTTTGAGCACGTCTAATCATCCTCAGACGGATGGTCAAACTGAACGGACAATATAGACAATGGAAGATATGTTGAGAGCTTGTGTACTAGAAAGTAAGGGTAATTGGAAAGAACTACTACCATTGATTGAGTTTTCTTATAATAATAGTTACCATGCGAGCATCGGAATGGCTCCTTATGAAGCTTTGTATGGAAGAAAGTGTAGGACACCTTTGTGTTGGGCGGAAGTTGGGGAAGATAGAATCTTAGGACCCGAAATCATCAAAGAGACTACGGAAAAGATTCAAATGATCCGCGAGAAAATTAAGCAAGCACAAGATCGACAAAAGAGTTATGCGGACAATCGAAGGAGACCTTTAGAATTTGAAGAAGGTGACCATGTGTTTTTGAAAGTCACTCCTAGATTGAGATTGAAAAGACCATTTAAGTCACGCAAGTTAAGCTCGAGATACGTGGGACCGTATCAGATCTTAGAAAAGATTGGTGAAGTAGCTTACAGATTGGCCTTACCGCCTTCTCTGTCGGAAATGCACGATGTTTTCCATGTATCTCAACTTCGGAGGTTTGTTCCAGATCCTCTTCAACCGATTCTACCGGATACTGTTGAAATAGAAGCAGACTTAACGTTTAAACCTCAACCGGGCCGCATTGTGGGAAGAGAAACGAAAGTATTAAGGAACAAGGACATTTCTCTCGTTAAGGTGCAGTGGGATGTAACGCATCCGGGTGATGCAACTTGGGAACTTGAATCGGAAATGCGAGATGCTTACCCTCATCTGTTCAGGTAATCTTTAAATTCGAGGGAGAATTTCTATTTAAGGGGGGGAGGATGTAATACCCCGTATTTTTATTACTCCGGGTAATATTATATTGTGATCGACTGAGCCCAGTGTACTCTGAGAAATTATTTGACAAAATAATTAGAGTAACTATGGAACTTAGAATAAATCCAATTAATATTATCTGACTCTGAGGTATTTTATTAATTTGGACTTAAGAGACTTTTTGGACATTTAGTAGTATTATTTCTAATACTAAGTTTACAACTTATTCTTTTCCTTCCACTTTCCAAACACAAAAGAAAAAGTTAGTAAGAAAGAGAGAGAAAGAAGAAAGAAAGGAAAGGAAGGAGAGAAAAGTGGTGAAGAGGAAATTTGAAGAACTTCAATAACAAACCCTCATCCATTCATCAAGCTTCACCCAACCTTCTCATCATCTTCATCTTGCTCATATCAAGGTGGGTTCTAGTTAGAAACCTCATTTTAGGTTTTTGGATAATATGAGTTTTTAGGTTAGAATGTTGAAAACAATGTTTTAACGGTTGGAAATTGAGATAAATCGAAATGAATGACCAATATACTTGTAGAAACATATATTGATGCTTGTTTTGATGTTTTGGTTACTTTGGATTGATTGGAAAATTATAGGGTTTGTAGTGTAACGCCCTGTATAATATATATCTAGAATAATACCATACAAACATTTTATTTGGTACTGACACATCAAAAGTGCCTAATGGCATAGTTCACATACTTGTCCATTTCTAAAACCTAAATACAACACATGGCACAAGTCATGGAAACTAGCCAAAAATAATAAAAACTAAGAATAATATACAATATCCTCAATTGCATACCACAAAATAATACACAGCGGAATAAGCTTAACTAAGCTTCTCTTGAAACATCCTTGCATCGCTCCACTTGTAACCAAACCTGCACCTGAAATATAGAAACTATAGTGGGGTGAGATACATCAAATCTCAGTGAGTTCCCTATCCTATAGGTCCTCTCGGTTTTACTAGGTTCTATCAAATCCTAACTCAAGTCAAGGGGAAGGGAAATGACCTTGAGTACACAATCTCACAATCTCACACTATATGGAAACATGTCATAAGTTCATCAACTCACAATATCACTAATCGATAACCACACCAAGGCATCCCCTTTTCCCGTCCGCTTCTACGTCTAAAAGTCGACCTGAGTCATGGATCCTCGAAACCTACTTGACATACGAATGAATTCGGGTTCTACGGGCCATTAACCGTTATGAACCGTCACTTCACACGAGCCAATAACCGTCACAAGCATACGCTCCCAGAGCGCCATTCGTACTGCACGCGGGAATCAAACCTGCCAAGTAGTCGTGCACATGTTTCAGAGGAGCTCGAGACCCATGAAACTCACTCACAAGATAACCGGTTACGATTATGTGATCTCACACACAAACGTGATTGTATTCGACAATCACAAGGCCACAATGCCTTAAGGCCACATTCGCCTTTCAAAGAACACAAAGGTTCACACACATGTTCCATACTAGTGTCTCACTCTCCTCTAGACCAATCTCATCATGGATGTACCTTCCTACATCAGGTGCCTTGCCATCAAGGTTATCTACTCCAGGCCAGAACTCGCCAATGAATGCACGAGCATCGCCATCCAGAGTTCCTATCAATTCTAATCACAACCTAGAATCATATCATTAGGTTTGGGGTAAGTTTTCTCACTCTCCCTAATTCATTTTAACATGCATTTTATTCTCTCAAATATGTTCAGCAACAATATTAGACAAGTATATCACAACATCAATCATAAAACACACAAGATAACATAACAAGTCAAATATAACCCACATACTAGTTCACACATAAACCGTCACTCTCGGTTCCCTCCGATTCATTTAATCGGGTATCAAAATCCTTACTTTTCTCTTTTATCCCGTAGGATACTTTCACAGCTTTATAACGGCTATCGCTATGCCGTAATCGGACTTATGATCCAAAAGATATGGATTCACACATATCACATAACATTGTTTTCATTTAAAACCCCCTAATTAATTTATCCCACATCATACTCAATATTTAAACTTTTTATCGGATAGAGGGTCGTCATAGCTTTCTAATGACACCAAGAACGTCCCGATCCGAGTTACGGATCGAAAGTTATGAAGGAAACAAAACTGCACAAACTGTCATGTTCGCTAGGCAAATCCCTAGCGAGCATTCGCTTTTGCCTTCGCTGAGCGAAGCTCCAGGCGAATCAATGAATAGACCAGAACAGACACAAAGTTCGCTAAGCGAACCCCTTGGCGAACCTTCGCCTTGCCGTTCGCTTCGCGAACATCTGGGCGAACCAAGGCAGAACCAAACAGAACTGAAAAAACACAATATTCGCTAGGCGAACGACGTTGGCGAACATTCGCTGACCTTTGCCAGCGAACCCTCAAAACCATTCGCTGCGCTTCGCCCCAGGTTCGCTAGGCGAACCCTGCGAAACCCAGAAATTCAGCAGCGCTGTTATGGGTCCAACAACAACATTCTTCAACCAAAAATCACCTCTAAGGCACACCATAACAATCAAAACGTGTTCCAATCATAATAACAAGTATACCCGATTATATTACTTGGTTTATTTCACGTTTTATCCGTTAGATTCCATTTTCTCTCAAATCTAACCTAAGTTCCAAACATCTATTTCTAGAAGTTAGAGTGTCTAACTAGAACCCACCTGGTAATCGAAGAGGAGTTTGAAGAAGATGATCCAAGCTTTTCTCTCTTTTTCCTCTTCTCTCCCCTTCTCTTCTTCCTCTTACTATCTTCTTCTTCTTCTTTTCTCCCTTTTCTTTTTCTTTCCAAATATATATATATATATATATATATATATATATATATATATATATATATATATATATAATATAATCCAATAGAGCAAAATATCTCCAATTGATATTTTGTCGTTTCAACCAAGTGATCAATTATTAGAGTTACCATTAAATCATCTCTTAAACTAATAATTATTTATCTCTACAGAGTTCATTAGTTGCTCTATTGCTCCTAATTGACAATACTTAAAGTACTTAGAGGATCCCATTAATCCAATTATCCAAAGATAGAGTACATAGATACTCATCTGGTATCCAATTGAGCATTTAAATAATACGGGGTATTACACTCTCCCCCCTTAAATTGAAATTCGCCCCCGAATTTCCTCTACTCGACAACAACCACAACTTGTATCACTGTCTTAGTTCCACACTTAACTTTACTTCCGTTAAATTTCCTGACATAGTCCGATTCCAACTCGACTTCACAGACCAAAATCCTTATTTTCACAATTTATCAAACTTCACGTCCTTAATCATACTCTTATTCCAATATTTGGTTCAACTTTCCACTTGCTTTTTCCATAATTCATCTGTTGGTCCATACTCAAACACGTGGTCGTATCTTACTACGGGAAGAATGTACCATTCTAAATTCTTCTACTGAGTCACAAACGAAACCGTGACATCTTATCTCAAACTAGGACAACAACACAACACATCTTCGCGATGTAATCCAGTGATTTCTTAACTTCACGTAATTACCGACAACTATCCTTTCATAAATCCCTTAACATTCGAACCAACTCATCACTAGACAACGACTCCTTTACCAGTTCCACTTATTCTGACGTGATACATTGTAACCATTAAGTCCAATACTCCATTTCTTTCGTGTCGCACCAAAAGTAACACGCTTAAACAAAATCTCCTTATTTCCATACTTACAAGCAACAATCTTTTAATCCTTATCATTCTGACCAAACTCTTTCTTCTGTCACCTCCCACTGCTTAATCCAAATCTTAACAGTAGAATCCTCACGAATTCTTAAACACTACCAATTAGCTAACCGTCCACGGGAAGATACACTTATCCACTGGGATCCTTACTAACCAACGGTACAAGAAACTTACTGACGTCTTATAGTAGAACAATTTCTCCGCCAACACACGATATCTTAACACCTGTCCAATACTCTCCAGATGATAAAGACACAAGAGTTACACTGCTACAACCATAACGCATAACTCCAAATTCATTCAAAAGCAGTTTAACAACCTTCGTTTCTAGCTACCATATTCCATATTAATTCTTCTTATGGGTTTCCAACTTACTCAAGATCCCTTGTTGACACGAGATCTCCGCCAATAACAACGTGACCTCCTACATCGAACTTTCAACATAAACGAATCTCCATTTATCAAAACTTAAACCATCCAGAACGTAATTGTGAGTTTCCATACCACTCACCAATTTACTTACAACACTCTACCCGTACACATACCCTCTAAGTCCATGCCACATTTCCTAATTGAATCTACGTTCCTCATTTGTTTTGTTCCATAAACGATTCCAAGTTATATGCTTAACTTCGGAACATCAAATTCTTACTCGTACTTGGAAAGATAACTTTCAAATTTCCTTCTCTGGTTAAAACGCAACAGCATACAACACGGTACCACCCTCACGGTCTAAATCCGATACCTTGAACTCCCAGAAAACAGCAATTACATTTTTCCGCCCAACCGCTCATACCTCACTAACTCCAGAATTACACATTGAAATATTTCCTTGCAAGACCGATACTTTGTGAGTATTTTCCAATTTCGTCCTTAAGACTCTCAATGGTAATGTACCTAAGACCTTCTCATACTCTACACAGTTCACAAGATTACATTCCCAAAAGTCAACTCCCTCGTCGTCTGAACCAAGGGCTAACTACGCAACACCTTTCCAGAAGTCACGATTTCAAAACACAAATCCTTCTTTCATCTACTTGTAATCTCGTTTTCCATTCTCCGAACACTTATCAATCGGAAGAACATATGGTAACCAAACACAGATGATGGTTCTTAAGGGATTTTACAATTTACACCCATGTTAATCGATTACCCGTCTGAGGTCAATCGGTTAACTCCTCGAAATTCAGTGCAAAGCACCATTCCCGCACGTGTTAAACGGTTAACCCCATTGTTTTAATCGGTGAACACTACTGCAGAATCAAAACAAGTTTCCTCTTAATTCAAAGCTATCCCTACTCTAAACCATCAATCCGACTTGCTCGAACCCCCCGATATCATTCTCAACTCACGAGCTCTTAACTTGTATATCATTCACCAACCATGACCCACTCAAAGTAAAACCGACAAGGTCAAAATATACAGACGACACACTCTAACCAAGCGACAAGGCAAACTTCCAAATTCTGACGCAGTCACACCACACAAAACTTCAGCGGGGTAGTTCGTTTTTCTGATCAAACAACTACACTAGCGGGAAGCCACTAATGACGACATTCTAAGGTTTTAGCCACAACTCATGCTTGTTTCGGCCCTAAACAAAACCAACACACAACCATTATTCCCTCACTTAAATTCCTTGGTGAGAAATAAAACAACAATATTCTTGGTTCAATAAAAGGTAGATTCCAAATATTCCGATTACTCACAAATACAGAAGTTCCTCTATACTTGTAACTAAACCGGGGCAATGCATCCTCTTGAAGAACCTCTCCACCACTTCATACACATTAGCTGGAATTCCTTACCCTTCACTATCCATTACACATCTCACCTACACCAAATTACTAAATGGAAGTCTCGTAACCGACAATTCTCATCAACGATTTACGAAAATCTTCTGGTATAAACAGTTCCATGATTTACACTTAGTCCGTAATAAGTCCTAATTTGCTTCTCGTTGTTTTACCGCAATCTTACTCCTCAAAATACAATATTCATTGTTCCACAGAGTACGTCCCATCACACTTATCTCAAGAATAAGAATCCATCACTTACACTTGTGACCATGGTGCTACTACTACGCTTGTTCTTAATACCAAGGTGTGACTTTTCATTCCACGTCATACTAATAGGGTCCTTACGGTTGAACCATCCTTAATCACACTTCCTTAACCATAGGTTCATCAATGCCTTAGAACTCCATTGTCCACTCTTCTAAAATACATTCTGTTGTCACTTTCGCTTAACATACCTTTAATACTGTTTCCCTTAAATTCCAAGACACTTACTCTACTCCTTAACACACACTTCTTCCGTTACTAAATGAAGTTCAATCTTTCTCCAACATAATACTTTATACTGTTCCTTGGGTAATTTAACAATTCTAAATTGGTCTCTTATTGAAAATAGAAATCCTGATGTATCATCTCGAACTTAATCTCTCTTCATAACTGAAGATACACAATTTATCTCCTACTCTTCGTTCGGCGCACCCTTGTTTCACTTGAAGCATGTAACACATCCTTGTGTTCCTTTTCATGCTCCTCTTCTACTTTAGGTTCCCATGAAAACTGAACTTCCCTAACTCTCAACTTTTAACCAGTTGGAAAACGTTGCTCCTAACACATTGCTTAAGGTACTCTCGTCCATTCAAGATACCATAGCGACCTTAGAAACTGAAACACCAATCCTTATCTCCCTTCCTGACCTTACGCCACGCGTTCCATAAAACAACTTTTCTTTTTCACGGAATGAGATTACTTGAAATCCTTATCCGTATCAGTTGTTAATCCAGCCTTACTAGCAATTTTACATATTCTTTAATACCTTGACCAATCGTCCAATCGAGATCCTTAACCTTCAGACTTTACTCATCCAAAGGATTTGCTTGAACAACACACCTCTCTTTAACTTCCATGCTACCCAAACACAACTTCTACCAAAGCCTCAACTGAGTTGACCAAAACTCCTCACTACTAACTCTTGACTTGAGTCTACCCTCACAACACAAGTTCCGACAACACTTCGGAATCCTCGTGGTCGCTCAACCATGATTCTGCCTATCACATACATAGTATTAGGTTGATCAGACCCAACACTACATAGTATGATATTAAGTTTCATGATGGCAAGACACACTTAAGAGGCAGGAATAGATTTACTTATGATGTTTCAAGGCTAGGTCGAGGACACGACCTGCTCTGATACCAACTGTAACGCCCTGTATAATATATATCTAGATTAATACCATACAAGCATTTTATTTGGTACTGACACATCAAAAGTGCCTAATGGCATAGTTCACATACTTGTCCATTTCTAAAACCTAAATACAACACATGGCACAAGTCATGGAAACTAGCCAAAAATAATAAAAACTAAGAATAATATACAATATCCTCAATTGTATACCACAAAATAATACACAGCGGAATAAGCTTAACTAAGCTTCTCTTGAAACATCCTTGCATCGCTCCACTTGTAACCAAACCTGCACCTGAAATATAGAAACTATAATGGGGTGAGATACATCAAATCTCAGTGAGTTCCCTATCCTATAGGTCCTCTCGGTTTTACTAGGTTCTATCAAATCCTAACTCAAGTCAAGGGGAAGGGAAATGACCTTGAGTACACAATCTCACAATCTCACACTATATGGAAACATGTCACGAGTTCATCAACTCACAATATCACTAATCGATAACCACACCAAGGCATCCCCTTTTCCCGTCAGCTTCTACGTCTAGAAGTCGATCCGAGTCATGGATCCTCGAAACCTACTTGACATACGAATGGATTCGGGTTCTACGGGCCATTAACCGTTATGAGCCGTCACTTCACACGGGCCATTAGCCGTCACAAGTATACGCTCCCAGAGCGCCATTCATACTGCACGCGGGAATCAAACCTGCCAAGTAGTCGTGCACATGTTTCAGAGGAGCTCGAGACCCATGAAACGCACTCACAAGATAACCGGTTACGATTACGTGATCTCACACACAAACGTGATTGTATTCGACAATCACAAGGCCACAATGCCTTAAGGCCACATTCGCCTTTCAAAGAACACAAAGGTTCACACACATGTTCCATACTAATGTCTCACTCTCCTCTAGACCAATCTCGTCACAGATGTACCTTCCTACTTCAGGTGCCCGAGCCTTGCCATCGAGGTTATCTACTCCAGGCCAGAACTCGCCAATGAATGTACGAGCGTCGCCATCCAGAGTTCCTATCAATTCTAATCACAACCTAGAATCATATCATTAGCTTTGGGGTAAGTTTTCTCACTCTCCCTAATTCATTTTAACATGCATTTTATTCTCTCAAATATGTTCAACAACAATATTAGACAAGCATATCACAACATCAATCATAAAACACACTAGATAACATAAAAAGTCAAATATAACCCACATACTAGTTCACACATAAACCGTCACTCTCGGGTCCCTCCGATTCATTTAATCGGGTATCAAAATCCATACTTTTCTCTTTTATCCCGTAGTATCCCGTAGGATACATTCTCTTTTATCGAGGACTGTTCGAAATGATACGAAATTTTTTAGATCCTTTCTATATGTTATGAGGGAAGGTTATGATGGAAGTCCATGCAAAAAGTCATCTCAAAATTAGATTCAATGAAACTTTTTGAAATAGTAGTTTCGGTAAAAAAATCATAATATATTATACACTAGTTCATACTAGTTTTGGTCAAAAGATCAAATTAAATCGAGGACTATTCAAAATGCTACAAAACTTTTCAGATCCTTTCTATAAGTTACTAGGAAAAGTTATGAGGGAAGTCCATCCAAAAAAATCATTTCATATTTAGATTCTATGAAACTTTTCGAAATGCTAGTTTCTTTCAATAAATCATAATATACTATACACAAGTTTATACTAGTTTGGTTCAAAAAATCAAATTAAATAGAGGACTGTTCGAAATGCTACGAAACTTTTCAGATCCTTTATATATGTTACGAGGGAAGGTAATGAGGGAAGTCCATGCAAAAAATCATCTCAAAATTAGATTATATGAAACTTTTCGAAATGCAAGTTTCTGTCAAAAAATCACAATATATTATACACTAGTTTATACTAGTTTCGGTCAAAAAACCAAATTAAATCGAGGACTGTTCGAAATGATACGAAACTTTTCAGATCCTTTCAATATGTTACGAGGGAAGGTAATAAGGGAAGTCCATGCAAAAAATCATGTCAAAATTAGATTCTATGAATCTTTTCAAAATGCATGTTTCAATCAAAAAATAATAATATATTATACACTAGTTTATAGTTGCTTCGGTAAAAAAAAAAAATTAAATCGAGGATTGTTCGAAATGATACGAAACTTTTCAGATCCTTTCTATATGTTACGAGGGAAGGTTATGATGGAAGTCGATGCAAAAAAACATCTGAAAATTAGATTCTATTAAACTTTTCGAAATGCTAGTTTCGGTCAATAAATCATTATATATTATACACAAGTTTATAATAGTTTTGGTAAAAAAATCAAATTAAAGCGAGGTTTATTCGAAATGCTACAAAATTTTCAGATCCTTTCTATATGTTACGAGGAAAAGTTATGAGGGAAGTCCATACAAAAAATCATCTCAAAATTAGATTCTATGAAACTTTTCGAAATGCTAGTTTCTTTAAGTAAATCATAATATACTATACACTAGTTTATACTAGTTTCGTTCAAAAAATCAAATTAAATCGAGGAATGTTCGAAATGCTACAAAACTTTACAGATCCTTTCTATATGTTAGGAGGGAAGGTAATGAGGGAAGTCCATGCAAAAAATCATCTCAAAATTAGATTCTATGAAACTTTTCGAAATGCAAGTTTCAGTCCAAAAGTTATAATATATTATACACTAGTTTATACTAGTTTCGGTCAAAAAATCAAATTAAATCGAGGACTGTTCGAAATGCTACAAAACTTTTCAGATCCTTTCTATATGTTACAAGGAAAAGTTATGAGGGAAGTCCATACAAAAAAATCAACTCAAAATTAGATTCTACGAAACTTTTTGAAATGCAAGTTTCTTTCAAAAAATCATAATATACTATACACTAGTTTATACTAGTTTCGGTCAAAAAATCAAATTAAATCGAGAACTGTTTTAAATGTTACGAAACTTTTCAGATCCTTTCTATATGTTACTAGGAAAAGTTATGAAGGAAGTCGTTACAAAAAATCATTTGAAAATTAGATTCTATGAAACTTTTCGAAATGCTAGTTTCTTTCAAAAAATCATAATATACTATACATTAGTTTATACTAGTTTCGGTTAAAATATCAAATTAAATCGAGGACTGTTTTAAATGTTACGAAACTTTTCAGATCCTTTCTATATGTTATGAGGAAAAGTTATGAGGGAAGTCCTTACAAAAAAATCATCTGAAAATTAGATTCTATGAAACTTTTCGAAATGTTACTTTCTTTCAAAAAATCATAATATACTATACACTAGTTTATACTAGTTTCGGTAAAAAAATCAAATTAAATCAAGGACTATTCGAAATGCTACGAAACTTTTCAGATCCTTTCTATATGTTACGAGGAAAGGTAATGAGGGAAGTTCATGCAAAAAATCATCTCAAAATTAGATTCTATGGAACTTTTCGAATTGCAAGTTTCGGGCAAAAAATCATAACATACTATACACTAGTTTATACTAGTTTCGGGCTAAAAATCAAATTAAATCAAGGACTGTTCGAAGTGATACGAAACTTTTGAGATCCTTTCTATATGTTACGAGGGAAGATTTTGATGGAAGTCCATGCAAAAAATCTGTAACACCCATATATAACAACATACATCAAAGCATATATATTATACATGAATCCAAGTATTTGGTACTGAAATACCAGAAGTTCCTAGTTAACACATTATATACATTAAATGCCCTAAATACAAAGTTCTAAAGTCTACGGCATAACATATACAAGATGTCCCAAAATACACTAAGAACTAGATCAATACAATGATTTCAAAATAAAACGCCATAGGGGAAGCCATGCCATCTCAAAAGCTACGATCCGTAAGGAAAAGTCAAACCACTTTGTCCTTACCCTTCGCCGAACCAGTAGTACCTGTGATGTAAACAACAACGTGGGGTGAGATACATCAAATCTCAGTGAGTTCGCTATCTTATAGTCCTCTCGGCTTTACAAGGTTCTAACAACCTAACTCAAGTCAAAAGGGAAGGGAAGTGACTTTGAGTACACACACACACACCATATATGGATCCACACTCGTGAGCCTGTTAACTCACACTAATACAAAAGTAAGTCCTGAGCCTGTTAACTCAAAAATCTCACTAATCAATAACCATACCAAGGCATCCCCTTTTCCCGTCCGCTTCTACGTCTAGAAGACAACCCGAGTCATGGATCCTTGTAGTTACTTGGCATACAAATTGGATTCGGGATGATCGGCCTGTTAATCGTGAACCGTCACTTCTCATGGCCTGTTAACCATCACAAGTCTCTTTACCATATAGGCTCCAATCATACTACACGTAGGGAATCAAACCTACCAAGTAATTGTGCATACGTTTCAGAGGAGGAGCTCGAGTCTCATGAAACTACACCGCAAGATAACTGGTTATGATTACTAGACACACGCCTCAGCCTCTCATGCACGAGCGTTATCACTATGTCATTCCACACTTTCCGACAATTGTTTATGGTAATGTTCCGCACTCTACCTATTTCGTATTTTAACATGCATACATATTCAAACATGTTTAACAATAAGAGCATAGGCAAATAATCATCAATCGCATAATGAAAACATATAATTCAACATATCAAAAATCACACTAATTCACGGTTCTCTCTGATTTATTTAATCGGGCAATAAACAGATATTTCTCACTTCCATTAGCTAGAGGATGTTCATAGCTTCACAACGATACCAAGAACACTCACAAGGGATAAACGAGTCAAAAGTTATGAAAGAAACAAGTTGGAGGATCTGTCATGTTCGCAATGCGAAGAAGTCAGCGAGTGCTCGCTTCCTCATTCGCAGTGCGAACGTCTGGCGAACTGTGGCAGAACCAAAACAAGCTAAAGTTCGCAGTGCAAACCTCTGGCGAACGTCTGACGAACGTTTGCCCTCCCCTTCGCCGTGCGAATAGCCAGCGAGTGTTCAATTCCCCCTTCGCTAGGGGATTCGCAGTGCGAACCTGGGAAAATACAGAAATTCTGTAGCGTGCAGCTGAGTTCCCTTGGGTTCAAAACTACACCAAAACATATCCAAACATCCAACAATCAAATACAGATGATTCTACACTCATATAACTTATACTACTCAGTTTGTAACACATTTCAACCGTTAAATTTCATCGATTACCAATTTAAGCAATTTCTCATAAAACCTAACTTAAGCTAAAATCATCCCTAACTCTAGAACTTAAGTTTCTATCTAGAACCCACCTTGAATAGATGATGATGGTGAAGACTGGAAGATGATTTGATGAAGATTTGATGATGTTCTTGATCTTTCCACTTCTTGGTTTCCACTTCTCTTTTTCCTTCCTTTCTCCTTCTTTCTCTCCAACTTCTTTCTATCTCTTTCTTTCTTTGGTTCTAATGAGGAAAATGAAGGAAAAGAAATGATATAGAATAATATCATCAATTAGTAACACTACTAATTATCCAATTAGTCTCCAAAATTCCAATAAATAAATACCTCAGAGTCAGATAATATTAATTGGATTTACTCTAAGTTCAACAGTTACTCTAATTATCTTTGCAGATAATTTCTCAGAGTACACCGGGACTCAGTTGATCACAACTAATATTATCCGGAGTCAATAAAAAATACGGGGTATTACAAAATCATCTGAAAATTAGATTCTATGAAACTTTTGAAATGCTAGTTTCGGTCAAAAAATCATAATATACACTAGTTAATACTAGTTTCGGTCAAAAAATAATTTAAATCGAGGACTGTTCGAAATGCTACAAAACTTTTCAGATACTTTCTATATGTTACGAGGAAAAGTTATGAGGGAAGTCCATACAAAAAAATCATTTCAAAATTAGACACTATGAAACATTTCGAAACGCTAGTTTCTTTCAATAAATCAGAATATACTATACACTAGTTTATACTAGTTTCGTTCAAAAAATCAAATTAAATAGAGGACTGTTCGAAATGCTACGAAACTTTTCAGATCCTTTCTATATGTTACGAGAGAAGGTAATGAGGGAAGTCCATGCAAAAAGTCATCTCAAAATTAGATTCTATGAAACTTTTCGAAATGCAAGTTTCGGTAAAAAAATCACAATATATTATACACAAGTTTAAACTAGTTTCGGTCAAAAAAATCAAATTAAACGGAGGACTGTTCGAAATGATACGAAACTTTTCAGATCCTTTCAATATGTTACAAGGGAAGGTAATGAGGGAAGTCCATGCAAAAAATCATGTCAAAATTAGATTCTATGAAACTTTTCGAAATGCAAGTTTCAGTCAAAAAATCATAATATATTATACACTAGTTTATACTAGTTTCGGTCATAAAATCAAATTAAATCGGAGACTGTTCAAAATGATACGAAACTTTTCAGATCCTTTCTCTATGTTACGAGGGAAGGTTATGATGGAAGTCCATGGAAAGAAACATCTGAAAATTAGATTCTATTAAACTTTTAGAAATGCTAGTTTCGGTCAAAAAATCATTATATATTATACACTAGTTTATAATAGTTTTGGTAAAAAAATCAAATTAAAGCGAGGTCTATTCGAAATGCTACAAAACTTTTCAGATCCTTTCTATATGTTACGAGGAAAAGTTATGAGGGAAGTCCATACAAAAAATCATCTCAAAATTAGATTCTATGAAACTTTTCGAAATGCAAGTTTCTTTAAGTAAATCATAATATACTATACACTAGTTTATACTAGTTTCGTTCAAAAAATCAAATTAAATCGAGGAATGTTCGAAATGCTACAAAACTTTACAGATCCTTTCTATATGTTACGAGGGAAGGTAATGAGGGAAGTCCATGCAAAAAATCATCTCAAAGTTAGATTCTGTGAAACTTTTCGAAATGCTAGTTTCGGTCAAAAAATCATCATATATTATACACTAGTTTATACTAGTTTTGGTCAAAAAATCAAATTAAAGCGAGGTTTGTTCGAAATGCTACAAAACTTTTCAGATCCTTTCTATATGTTACGAGGAAAAGTTATGAGGGATGTCCATACAAAAAAATCATTTCAAAATTAGATTCTATGAAACTTTTCGAAATGCTAGTTTCTTTCAGTAAATCATAATATACTATACACTAGTTTATACTAGTTTCGTTCAAAAAATCAAATTAAATCGAGGAATGTTGGAAATGCTACAAATCGTTTCAGACCCTTTCTATATGTTACGAGGGAAGGTAATGAGGGAAGTCCATGCAAAAAATAATATCAAAATTAGATTCTATGAAACTTTTCGAAATGCAAGTTTCGGTCAAAAAGTCAAAATATATTATACACTAGTTTATACTAGTTTCGGTCAAAAAATCAAATTAAATAGAGGACTGTTCGAAATGCTACAAAACTTTTCAGATCCTTTCTATATGTTATAAGGAAAAGTTATGAGGGAAGTCCAAACAAAAAAATCAATTCAAATTAGATTCTACAAAACTTTTCGAAATGCAAGTTTCTTTCAAAAAATCATAATATACCATACACTAGTTTATACTAGTTTCGGTCAAAAAATCAAATTAAATCGATGAATGTTTTAAATGCTACGAAACTTTTTAGATCCTTTCTATATGTTAAGAGGAAAAGTTATGAGGGAAGTCCTTAGAAAAAAATCATCTGAAAATTAGATTCTATGAAACTTTTCGAAATGCTAGTTTCTTTCAGAAAATCATAATATACTATACACTAGTTTATACTAGTTTCGGTCAAAAAATCAAATTAAATTGAGGACTATTCGAAATTCTACAAACTTTTCAGTACCTTTCTATATGTTACGAGGCAAGGTAATGAGGGAAGTTCATGCAAGAAATCACTCAAAATTAGATTCTATGAAACTTTTTGAAATGCAAGTTTCGGTCAAAAAATCACAATATAATATACAATAGTTTATACTAGTTTCGGGCTAAAAATCAAATTAAATCAAGGACTGTACGAAATGATACGAAACTTTTGACATCCTTTCTATATGTTATGAGGGAAGGTTATGATGGAAGTCCATGCAAAAAATCATCTGAAAATTAGATTCTATGAAACTTTTCGAAATGCTAGTTTCGGTATAAAAATCATAATATACACTAGTTTATACTAGTTTCGGTCAAAA
Source organism: Lathyrus tuberosus (assembly GCA_022829125.1). Lineage (NCBI taxonomy): Eukaryota > Viridiplantae > Streptophyta > Magnoliopsida > Fabales > Fabaceae > Lathyrus > Lathyrus tuberosus. The sequence continues at coordinate 44,213 of JALAZF010000605.1, forward strand.
AATCAAATTAAATCGAGGACTATTCGAAATGCTACAAAAATTTTCAGATTCTTTCTATATGTTACGAGGAAAAGTTATGAGGGAAGTCCAATCAAAAAAATCATTTCAAAATTAGATTCTATGAAACTTTTCGAAATGCTAGTTTCTTTCAATAAATCATAATATACTATACACTAGTTTATACTAGTTTCGGTTAAAAAATCAAATTAAATCGAGGACTGTTCGAAATTCTACGAAACTTTTCAGATCCTTTCTATATGTTACGAGGGAAGGTAATGTGGGAAGTCCATGCAAAAAATCATCTCAAAATTAGATTCTATGAAACTTTTTGAAATGTAAGTTTAGGTAAAAAAATCATAATATATTACACACTAGTTTATACTAGTTTCGGTCAAAAAATCAAATTAAATTGAGGACTGTTCGAAATGATACAAAATTTTTCAGATCCTTTCAATATGTTACGAGGGAAGGTAATGAGGGAAGTCCATGCAAAAACTCATGTCAAAATTAGATTCTATGAAACTTTTCGAAATTGAAGTTTCAGTCAAAAAATCATAATATATTATACACTAGTTTATACTAGTTTCGGTCAAAAAATCAAATTAAATCGAGGACTGTTCGAAATGATACGAAACTTTTCAGATCCTTTGTATATGTTACGAGGGAAGGTTTTGATGGAAGTCCATGCAAAAAATTATCTGAAAATTAGATTCTATTAAACTTTTCGAAATGTTAGTTTCGGTCAAAAAATCATTATATATTATACACTAGTTTAAACTAGTTTCGGTAAAAAAAAATCAAATTAAAGCGAGGTCTGTTCGAAATGCTACAAAACTTTTGAGATTGTTTCTATATGTTACGAGGAAAAGTTATGAGGGAAGTCCATAAAAAAAAATCATCTCAAAATTAGATTCTATGAAACTTTTCGAAATGCTAGTTTCTTTCAATAAATCATAATATACTACACACAAGTTTATACTAGTTTCGGTCAAAAAACCAAATTAAATCGAGGACTCTTCGAAATGATACGAAACTTTTCAGATCCTTTCAATATGTTACGAGGGAAGGTAATAAGGGAAGTCCATGCAAAAAATCAGGTCAAAATTAGATTCTATGAAACTTTTCAAAATGCATGTTTCAGTCAAAAAATCATAATATATTATACACTAGTTTATAGTTGTTTCGGTCAAAAAATAAAATTAAATCGAGGATTGTTCGAAATGATACGAAACTTTTCAGATCCTTTCTATATGTTACGAGGGAAGGTTATGATGGAAGTCCGTGCAAAAAAAATCTGAAAATTAGATTCTATTAAACTTTTCGAAATGCTAGTTTCGGTCAAAAAATCATTATATATTATACACTAGTTTATAATAGTTTTGGTAAAAAAATCAAATTAAAGCGAGGTCTATTCGAAATGCTACAAAACTTTTCAGATCCTTTCTATATGTTACGAGGAAAAGTTATGAGGGAAGTCCATTCAAAAAATCATCTCAAAATTAGATTCTATGAAACTTTTCGAAATGCTAGTTTCTTTAAGTAAATCATAATATACTATACACTAGTTTATAATAGTTTCCTTCAAAAAATCAAATTAAATCGAGGAATGTTCGAAATGCTACAAAACTTTACAGATCCTTTCTATATGTTACGAGGGAAGGTAATGAGGGAAGTCCATGCAAAAAATCATCTCAAAATTAGATTCTATGAAACTTTTCGAAATGCAAGGTTTGGTCCAAAAGTCGTAATATATTATACTCTAGTTTATACTCGTTTCGGTCAAAAAATAAAATTAAATCGAGGACTGTTCGAAAAGCTACAAAACTTTTCAGATCCTTTCTATATGTTACGAGGAAAAGTTATGAGGGAAGTCCATACAAAAAAATCAACTCGAAATTAGATTCTACGAAACTTTTCGAAATGCAAGTTTCTTTCAAAAAATCATAATATACTATACACTAGTTTATACTAGTTTCGGTCAAAAAATCAAATTAAATCGAGGACTGTTTTAAATGTTACGAAACTTTTCAGATCCTTTCTATATGTTACTAGGAAAAGTTATGAGGGAAGTCGTTATAAAAAATCATTTGAAAATTAGATTCTATGAAACTTTTCGAAATGCTAGTTTCTTTCAAAAAATCATAATATACTATACATTAGTTTATACTAGTTTCGGTCAAAATATCAAATTAAATCGAGGACTGTTTTAAATGCTACGAAACTTTTCAGATCCTTTCTATATGTTATGAGGAAAAGTTATGAGGGAAGTCCTTACAAAAAAATCATCTGAAAATTAAATTCTATGAAACTTTTTGAAATGTTACTTTCTTTCAAAAAATCATAATATACTATACACTAGTTTATACTAGTTTCGGTAAAAAAATCAAATTAAATCAAGGACTATTCGAAATGCTACGAAACTTTTCAGATCCTTTCTATATGTTACGAGGCAAGGTAATGAGGGAAGTTCATGCAAAAAATCATCTCAAAATTAGATTCTATGGAACTTTTCGAATTGCAAGTTTCGGTCAAAAAATCATAACATACTATACACTAGTTTATACTAGTTTCGGGCTAAAAATCAAATTAAATCAAGGACTGTTCGAAGTGATACAAAACTTTTGAGATCCTTTCTATATGTTACGAGGGAAGATTATGATGGAAGTCCATGCAAAAAATCTGTAACACCCATATATAACAACATACATCAAAGCATATATATTATACATGAATCCAAGTATTTGGTACTGAAATACCATAAGTTCCTAGTTAACACATTATATACATTAAATGCCCTAAATACAAAGTTTTAAAGTCTACGGCATAACATATACAAGATGTCCCAAAATACACTAAGAACTAGATCAATACAATGATTTCAAAATAAAACGCCATAGTGGAAGCCATGCCATCTCAAAAGCTACGATCCGTAAGGAAAAGTCAAACCACTTTGTCCTTACCCTTCACCGAACCAGTAGTACCTGTGATGTAAACAACAACGTGGGGTGAGATACATCAAATCTCAGTGAGTTCGCTATCTTATAGTCTTCTCGGCTTTACAAGGTTCTAACAACCTAACTCAAGTCAAAAGGGAAGGGAAGTGACTTTGAGTACACACACACACACACCATATATGGATCCACACTCGTGAGCCTGTTAACTCACACTAATACAAAAGTAAGTCCTGAGCCTGTTAACTCAAGAATCTCACTAATCAATAACCATACCAAGGCATCCCCTTTTCCCGTCCGCTTCTACGTCTAGAAGACGACCCGAGTCATGGATCCTTGTAGTTACTTGGCATACGAATTGGATTCGGGATCATCGGCCTGTTAATCGTGAACCGTCACTTCTCATGGCCTGTTAACCATCACAAGTCTCTTTACCATATAGGCTCCAATCATACTACACGTAGGGAATCAAACCTACCAAGTAATTATGCATACGTTTCAGAGGAGGAGCTCGAGTCTCATGAAACTACACCGCAAGATAACTGGTTATGATTACTAGACACACGCCTCAGCCTCTCATGCACGAGCGTTATCACTATGTCATTCCACACTTTCCGACAATTGTTTACGGTAATGTTCCGCACTCTACCTATTTCGTATTTTAACATGCATACATATTCAAACATGTTTAACAATAAGAGCATAGGCAAATAATCATCAATCGCATAACGAAAACATATAATTCAACATATCAAAAATCACACTAATTCACGGTTCTCTCTGATTTATTTAATCGGGCAATAAACAGATATTTCTCACTTCCATTAGCTAGAGGATGTTCATAGCTTCACAACGATACCAAGAACACTCACAACGGATAAACGAGTCAAAAGTTATGAAAGAAACAAGTTGGAGGATCTGTCATGTTCGCAATGCGAAGAAGTCAGCGAGTGCTCGCTTCCTCATTCGCAGTGCGAAGCTCCCAGCGAATGCCTAGCCAACACTGGTTCGCTGCCCCATTCGCAGTGCGAACGTCTGGCGAACCGTGGCAGAACCAAAACAAGCTAAAGTTCGCAGTGCAAACCTCTGGCGAACGTCTGACGAACGTTCGCCCTCCCCTTCGCCGTACGAATAGCCAGTGAGTGTTCAATTCCCCCTTCGCTAGGGGATTCGCAGTGCGAACCTGGGAAAATACAGAAATTCTGTAGCGTGCAGCTGAGTTCCCTTGGGTTCAAAACTACACCAAAACATATCCAAACATCCAACAATCAAATACAGATGATTCTACACTCATATAACTTATACTACTCAGTTTGTAACACATTTCAACCGTTAAATTTCATCGATTACCAATTTAAGCAATTTCTCATAAAACCTAACTTAAGCTAAAATCATCCCTAACTCTAGAACTTAAGTTTCTATCTAGAACCCACCTTGAATAGATGATGATGGTGAAGACTGGAAGATGATTTGATGAAGATTTGATGATGTTCTTGATCTTTCCACTTCTTGGTTTCCACTTCTCTTTTTCCTTCCTTTCTCCTTCTTTCTCTCCAACTTCTTTCTATATCTTTCTTTCTTTGGTTCTAATGAGGAAAATGAAGGAAAAGAAATGATATAGAATAATATCATCAATTAGTAACACTACTAATTATCCAATTAGTCTCCAAAATTCCAATAAATAAATACCTCAGAGTCAGATAATATTAATTGGATTTACTCTAAGTTCAACAGTTACTCTAATTATCTTTGCAGATAATTTCTCAGAGTACACCGGGACTCAGTTGATCACAACTAATATTATCCGGAGTCAATAAAAAATACGGGGTATTACAAAATCATCTGAAAATTAGATTCTATGAAACTTTTGAAATGCTAGTTTCGGTCAAAAAATCATAATATACACTAGTTAATACTAGTTTCGGTCAAAAAATAATTTAAATCGAGGACTGTTCGAAATGCTACAAAACTTTTCAGATACTTTCTATATGTTACGAGGAAAAGTTATGAGGGAAGTCCATACAAAAAAATCATTTCAAAATTAGACTCTATGAAACATTTCGAAACGCTAGTTTCTTTCAATAAATCAGAATATACTATACACTAGTTTATACTAGTTTCGTTCAAAAAATCAAATTAAATAGAGGACTGTTCGAAATGCTACGAAACTTTTCAGATCCTTTCTATATGTTACGAGAGAAGGTAATGAGGGAAGTCCATGCAAAAAGTCATCTCAAAATTAGATTCTATGAAACTTTTCGAAATGCAAGTTTCGGTAAAAAAATCACAATATATTATACACAAGTTTAAACTAGTTTCGGTCAAAAAAATCAAATTAAACGGAGGACTGTTCGAAATGATACGAAACTTTTCAGATCCTTTCAATATGTTACAAGGGAAGGTAATGAGGGAAGTCCATGCAAAAAATCATGTCAAAATTAGATTCTATGAAACTTTTCGAAATGCAAGTTTCAGTCAAAAAATCATAATATATTATACACTAGTTTATACTAGTTTCGGTCATAAAATCAAATTAAATCGGAGACTGTTCGAAATGATACGAAACTTTTCAGATCCTTTCTCTATGTTACGAGGGAAGGTTATGATGGAAGTCCATGGAAAGAAACATCTGAAAATTAGATTCTATTAAACTTTTAGAAATGCTAGTTTCGGTCAAAAAATCATTATATATTATACACTAGTTTATAATAGTTTTGGTAAAAAAATCAAATTAAAGCGAGGTCTATTCGAAATGCTACAAAACTTTTCAGATCCTTTCTATATGTTACGAGGAAAAGTTATGAGGGAAGTCCATACAAAAAATCATCTCAAAATTAGATTCTATGAAACTTTTCGAAATGCAAGTTTCTTTAAGTAAATCATAATATACTATACACTAGTTTATACTAGTTTCGTTCAAAAAATCAAATTAAATCGAGGAATGTTCGAAATGCTACAAAACTTTACAGATCCTTTCTATATGTTACGAGGGAAGGTAATGAGGGAAGTCCATGCAAAAAATCATCTCAAAATTAGATTCTGTGAAACTTTTCGAAATGCTAGTTTCGGTCAAAAAATCATCATATATTATACACTAGTTTATACTAGTTTTGGTCAAAAAATCAAATTAAAGCGAGGTTTGTTCGAAATGCTACAAAACTTTTCAGATCCTTTCTATATGTTACGAGGAAAAGTTATGAGGGATGTCCATACCAAAAAATCATTTCAAAATTAGATTCTATGAAACTTTTCGAAATGCTAGTTTCTTTCAGTAAATCATAATATACTATACACTAGTTTATACTAGTTTCGTTCAAAAAATCAAATTAAATCGAGGAATGTTGGAAATGCTACAAATCGTTTCAGACCCTTTCTATATGTTACGAGGGAAGGTAATGAGGGAAGTCCATGCAAAAAATAATATCAAAATTAGATTCTATGAAACTTTTCGAAATGCAAGTTTCGGTCAAAAAGTCAAAATATATTATACACTAGTTTATACTAGTTTCGGTCAAAAAATCAAATTAAATAGAGGACTGTTCGAAATGCTACAAAACTTTTCAGATCCTTTCTATATGTTATAAGGAAAAGTTATGAGGGAAGTCCAAACAAAAAAATCAATTCAAATTAGATTCTACAAAACTTTTCGAAATGCAAGTTTCTTTCAAAAAATCATAATATACCATACACTAGTTTATACTAGTTTCGGTCAAAAAATCAAATTAAATCGATGAATGTTTTAAATGCTACGAAACTTTTTAGATCCTTTCTATATGTTAAGAGGAAAAGTTATGAGGGAAGTCCTTAGAAAAAAATCATCTGAAAATTAGATTCTATGAAACTTTTCGAAATGCTAGTTTCTTTCAGAAAATCATAATATACTATACACTAGTTTATACTAGTTTCGGTCAAAAAATCAAATTAAATTGAGGACTATTCGAAATTCTACAAACTTTTCAGTACCTTTCTATATGTTACGAGGCAAGGTAATGAGGGAAGTTCATGCAAGAAATCATCTCAAAATTAGATTCTATGAAACTTTTCGAAATGCAAGTTTCGGTCAAAAAATCACAATATAATATACAATAGTTTATACTAGTTTCGGGCTAAAAATCAAATTAAATCAAGGACTGTACGAAATGATACGAAACTTTTGACATCCTTTCTATATGTTATGAGGGAAGGTTATGATGGAAGTCCATGCAAAAAATCATCTGAAAATTAGATTCTATGAAACTTTTCGAAATGCTAGTTTCGGTATAAAAATCATAATACACACTAGTTTATACTAGTTTCGGTCAAAAAATCAAATTAAATCGAGGACTATTCGAAATGCTACAAAAATTTTCAGATTCTTTCTATATGTTACGAGGAAAAGTTATGAGGGAAGTCCAATCAAAAAAATCATTTCAAAATTAGATTCTATGAAACTTTTCGAAATGCTAGTTTCTTTCAATAAATCATAATATACTATACACTAGTTTATACTAGTTCGGTTAAAAAATCAAATTAAATCGAGGACTGTTCGAAATTCTACGAAACTTTTCAGATCCTTTCTATATGTTACGAGGGAAGGTAATGTGGGAAGTCCATGCAAAAAATCATCTCAAAATTAGATTCTATGAAACTTTTTGAAATGTAAGTTTAGGTAAAAAAATCATAATATATTACACACTAGTTTATACTAGTTTCGGTCAAAAAATCAAATTAAATTGAGGACTGTTCGAAATGATACAAAATTTTTCAGATCCTTTCAATATGTTACGAGGGAAGGTAATGAGGGAAGTCCATGCAAAAACTCATGTCAAAATTAGATTCTATGAAACTTTTCGAAATGCAAGTTTCAGTCAAAAAATCATAATATATTATACACTAGTTTATACTAGTTTCGGTCAAAAAATCAAATTAAATCGAGGACTGTTCGAAATGCTACAAAACTTTTCAGATCCTTTCTATATGTTATAAGGAAAAGTTATGAGGGAAGTCCAAACAAAAAAATCAATTCAAATTATATTCTACAAAACTTTTCGAAATGCAAGTTTCTTTCAAAAAATCATAATATACCATACACTAGTTTATACTAGTTTCGGTCAAAAAATCAAATTAAATCGATGAATGTTTTAAATGCTACGAAACTTTTTAGATCCTTTCTATATGTTAAGAGGAAAAATTATGAGGGAAGTCCTTAGAAAAAAATCATCTGAAAATTAGATTCTATGAAACTTTTCGAAATGCTAGTTTCTTTCAGAAAATCATAATATACTATACACTAGTTTATACTAGTTTCGGTCAAAAAATCAAATTAAATTGAGGACTATTCGAAATTCTACAAACTTTTCAGTACCTTTCTATATGTTACGAGGCAAGGTAATGAGGGAAGTTCATGCAAGAAATCATCTCAAAATTAGATTCTATGAAACTTTTCGAAATGCAAGTTTCGGTCAAAAAATCACAATATAATATACAATAGTTTATACTAGTTTCGGGCTAAAAATCAAATTAAATCAAGGACTGTACGAAATGATACGAAACTTTTGACATCCTTTCTATATGTTATGAGGGAAGGTTATGATGGAAGTCCATGCAAAAAATCATCTGAAAATTAGATTCTATGAAACTTTTCGAAATGCTAGTTTCGGTATAAAAATCATAATATACACTAGTTTATACTAGTTTCGGTCAAAAAATCAAATTAAATCGAGGACTATTCGAAATGCTACAAAAATTTTCAGATTCTTTCTATATGTTACGAGGAAAAGTTATGAGGGAAGTCCAATCAAAAAAATCATTTCAAAATTAGATTCTATGAAACTTTTCGAAATGCTAGTTTCTTTCAATAAATCATAATATACTATACACTAGTTTATACTAGTTCGGTTAAAAAATCAAATTAAATCGAGGACTGTTCGAAATTCTACGAAACTTTTCAGATCCTTTCTATATGTTACGAGGGAAGGTAATGTGGGAAGTCCATGCAAAAAATCATCTCAAAATTAGATTCTATGAAACTTTTTGAAATGTAAGTTTAGGTAAAAAAATCATAATATATTACACACTAATTTATACTAGTTTCGGTCAAAAAATCAAATTAAATTGAGGACTGTTCGAAATGATACAAAATTTTTCAGATCCTTTCAATATGTTACGAGGGAAGGTAATGAGGGAAGTCCATGCAAAAACTCATGTCAAAATTAGATTCTATGAAACTTTTCGAAATGCAAGTTTCAGTCAAAAAATCATAATATATTATACACTAGTTTATACTAGTTTCGGTCAAAAAATCAAATTAAATCGAGGACTGTTCGAAATGATACGAAACTTTTCAGATCCTTTGTATATGTTACGAGGGAAGGTTTTGATGGAAGTCCATGCAAAAAATTATCTGAAAATTAGATTCTATTAAACTTTTCGAAATGTTAGTTTCGGTCAAAAAATCATTATATATTATACACTAGTTTAAACTAGTTTCGGTAAAAAAAAATCAAATTAAAGCGAGGTCTGTTCGAAATGCTACAAAACTTTTGAGATTGTTTCTATATGTTACGAGGAAAAGTTATGAGGGAAGTCCATAAAAAAAAATCATCTCAAAATTAGATTCTATGAAACTTTTCGAAATGCTAGTTTCTTTCAATAAATCATAATATACTACACACAAGTTTATACTAGTTTCGGTCAAAAAACCAAATTAAATCGAGGACTCTTCGAAATGATACGAAACTTTTCAGATCCTTTCAATATGTTACGAGGGAAGGTAATAAGGGAAGTCCATGCAAAAAATCAGGTCAAAATTAGATTCTATGAAACTTTTCAAAATGCATGTTTCAGTCAAAAAATCATAATATATTATACACTAGTTTATAGTTGTTTCGGTCAAAAAATAAAATTAAATCGAGGATTGTTCGAAATGATACGAAACTTTTCAGATCCTTTCTATATGTTACGAGGGAAGGTTATGATGGAAGTCCATGCAAAAAAAATCTGAAAATTAGATTCTATTAAACTTTTCGAAATGCTAGTTTCGGTCAAAAAATCATTATATATTATACACTAGTTTATAATAGTTTTGGTAAAAAAATCAAATTAAAGCGAGGTCTATTCGAAATGCTACAAAACTTTTCAGATCCTTTCTATATGTTACGAGGAAAAGTTATGAGGGAAGTCCATTCAAAAAATCATCTCAAAATTAGATTCTATGAAACTTTTCGAAATGCTAGTTTCTTTAAGTAAATCATAATATACTATACACTAGTTTATAATAGTTTCCTTCAAAAAATCAAATTAAATCGAGGAATGTTCGAAATGCTACAAAACTTTACAGATCCTTTCTATATGTTACGAGGGAAGGTAATGAGGGAAGTCCATGCAAAAAATCATCTCAAAATTAGATTCTATGAAACTTTTCGAAATGCAAGGTTTGGTCCAAAAGTCGTAATATATTATACTCTAGTTTATACTCGTTTCGGTAAAAAAATAAAATTAAATCGAGGACTGTTCGAAAAGCTACAAAACTTTTCAGATCCTTTCTATATGTTACGAGGAAAAGTTATGAGGGAAGTCCATACAAAAAAATCAACTCGAAATTAGATTCTACGAAACTTTTCGAAATGCAAGTTTCTTTCAAAAAATCATAATATACTATACACTAGTTTATACTAGTTTCGGTCAAAAAATCAAATTAAATCGAGGACTGTTTTAAATGTTACGAAACTTTTCAGATCCTTTCTATATGTTACTAGGAAAAGTTATGAGGGAAGTCGTTATAAAAAATCATTTGAAAATTAGATTCTATGAAACTTTTCGAAATGCTAGTTTCTTTCAAAAAATCATAATATACTATACATTAGTTTATACTAGTTTCGGTCAAAATATCAAATTAAATCGAGGACTGTTTTAAATGCTACGAAACTTTTCAGATCCTTTCTATATGTTATGAGGAAAAGTTATGAGGGAAGTCCTTACAAAAAAATCATCTGAAAATTAAATTCTATGAAACTTTTTGAAATGTTACTTTCTTTCAAAAAATCATAATATACTATACACTAGTTTATACTAGTTTCGGTAAAAAAATCAAATTAAATCAAGGACTATTCGAAATGCTACGAAACTTTTCAGATCCTTTCTATATGTTACGAGGCAAGGTAATGAGGGAAGTTCATGCAAAAAATCATCTCAAAATTAGATTCTATGGAACTTTTCGAATTGCAAGTTTCGGTCAAAAAATCATAACATACTATACACTAGTTTATACTAGTTTCGGGCTAAAAATCAAATTAAATCAAGGACTGTTCGAAGTGATACAAAACTTTTGAGATCCTTTCTATATGTTACGAGGGAAGATTATGATGGAAGTCCATGCAAAAAATCTGTAACACCCATATATAACAACATACATCAAAGCATATATATTATACATGAATCCAAGTATTTGGTACTGAAATACCATAAGTTCCTAGTTAACACATTATATACATTAAATGCCCTAAATACAAAGTTTTAAAGTCTACGGCATAACATATACAAGATGTCCCAAAATACACTAAGAACTAGATCAATACAATGATTTCAAAATAAAACGCCATAGTGGAAGCCATGCCATCTCAAAAGCTACGATCCGTAAGGAAAAGTCAAACCACTTTGTCCTTACCCTTCGCCGAACCAGTAGTACCTGTGATGTAAACAACAACGTGGGGTGAGATACATCAAATCTCAGTGAGTTCGCTATCTTATAGTCTTCTCGGCTTTACAAGGTTCTAACAACCTAACTCAAGTCAAAAGGGAAGGGAAGTGACTTTGAGTACACACACACACACACCATATATGGATCCACACTCGTGAGCCTGTTAACTCACACTAATACAAAAGTAAGTCCTGAGCCTGTTAACTCAAGAATCTCACTAATCAATAACCATACCAAGGCATCCCCTTTTCCCGTCCGCTTCTACGTCTAGAAGACGACCCGAGTCATGGATCCTTGTAGTTACTTGGCATACGAATTGGATTCGGGATCATCGGCCTGTTAATCGTGAACCGTCACTTCTCATGGCCTGTTAACCATCACAAGTCTCTTTACCATATAGGCTCCAATCATACTACACGTAGGGAATCAAACCTACCAAGTAATTATGCATACGTTTCAGAGGAGGAGCTCGAGTCTCATGAAACTACACCGCAAGATAACTGGTTATGATTACTAGACACACGCCTCAGCCTCTCATGCACGAGCGTTATCACTATGTCATTCCACACTTTCCGACAATTGTTTACGGTAATGTTCCGCACTCTACCTATTTCGTATTTTAACATGCATACATATTCAAACATGTTTAACAATAAGAGCATAGGCAAATAATCATCAATCGCATAACGAAAACATATAATTCAACATATCAAAAATCACACTAATTCACGGTTCTCTCTGATTTATTTAATCGGGCAATAAACAGATATTTCTCACTTCCATTAGCTAGAGGATGTTCATAGCTTCACAACGATACCAAGAACACTCACAACGGATAAACGAGTCAAAAGTTATGAAAGAAACAAGTTGGAGGATCTGTCATGTTCGCAATGCGAAGAAGTCAGCGAGTGCTCGCTTCCTCATTCGCAGTGCGAAGCTCCCAGCGAATGCCTAGCCAACACTGGTTCGCTGCCCCATTCGCAGTGCGAACGTCTGGCGAACCGTGGCAGAACCAAAACAAGCTAAAGTTCGCAGTGCAAACCTCTGGCGAACGTCTGACGAACGTTCGCCCTCCCCTTCGCCGTGCGAATAGCCCGCGAGTGTTCAATTCCCCCTTCGCTAGGGGATTCGCAGTGCGAACCTGGGAAAATACAGAAATTCTGTAGCGTGCAGCTGAGTTCCCTTGGGTTCAAAACTACACCAAAACATATCCAAACATCCAACAATCAAATACAGATGATTCTACACTCATATAACTTATACTACTCAGTTTGTAACACATTTCAACCGTTAAATTTCATCGATTACCAATTTAAGCAATTTCTCATAAAACCAAACTTAAGCTAAAATCATCCCTAACTCTAGAACTTAAGTTTCTATCTAGAACCCACCTTGAATAGATGATGATGGTGAAGACTGGAAGATGATTTGATGAAGATTTGATGATGTTCTTGATCTTTCCACTTCTTGGTTTCCACTTCTCTTTTTCCTTCCTTTCTCCTTCTTTCTCTCCAACTTCTTTCTATCTCTTTCTTTCTTTGGTTCTAATGAGGAAAATGAAGGAAAAGAAATGATATAGAATAATATCATCAATTAGTAACACTACTAATTATCCAATTAGTCTCCAAAATTCCAATAAATAAATACCTCAGAGTCAGATAATATTAATTGGATTTACTCGAAGTTCAACAGTTACTCTAATTATCTTTGCAGATAATTTCTCAGAGTACACCGGGACTCAGTTGATCACAACTAATATTATCCGGAGTCAATAAAAAATACGGGGTATTACAAAATCATCTGAAAATTAGATTCTATGAAACTTTTGAAATGCTAGTTTCGGTCAAAAAATCATAATATACACTAGTTAATACTAGTTTCGGTCAAAAAATAATTTAAATCGAGGACTGTTCGAAATGCTACAAAACTTTTCAGATACTTTCTATATGTTACGAGGAAAAGTTATGAGGGAAGTCCATACAAAAAAATCATTTCAAAATTAGACTCTATGAAACATTTCGAAACGCTAGTTTCTTTCAATAAATCAGAATATACTATACACTAGTTTATACTAGTTTCGTTCAAAAAATCAAATTAAATAGAGGACTGTTCGAAATGCTACGAAACTTTTCAGATCCTTTCTATATGTTACGAGAGAAGGTAATGAGGGAAGTCCATGCAAAAAGTCATCTCAAAATTAGATTCTATGAAACTTTTCGAAATGCAAGTTTCGGTAAAAAAATCACAATATATTATACACAAGTTTAAACTAGTTTCGGTCAAAAAAATCCAATTAAACGGAGGACTGTTCGAAATGATACGAAACTTTTCAGATCCTTTCAATATGTTACAAGGGAAGGTAATGAGGGAAGTCCATGCAAAAAATCATGTCAAAATTAGATTCTATGAAACTTTTCGAAATGCAAGTTTCAGTCAAAAAATCATAATATATTATACACTAGTTTATACTAGTTTCGGTCATAAAATCAAATTAAATCGGAGACTGTTCGAAATGATACGAAACTTTTCAGATCCTTTCTCTATGTTACGAGGGAAGGTTATGATGGAAGTCCATGGAAAGAAACATCTGAAAATTAGATTCTATTAAACTTTTAGAAATGCTAGTTTCGGTCAAAAAATCATTATATATTATACACTAGTTTATAATAGTTTTGGTAAAAAAATCAAATTAAAGCGAGGTCTATTCGAAATGCTACAAAACTTTTCAGATCCTTTCTATATGTTACGAGGAAAAGTTATGAGGGAAGTCCATACAAAAAATCATCTCAAAATTAGATTCTATGAAACTTTTCGAAATGCAAGTTTCTTTAAGTAAATCATAATATACTATACACTAGTTTATACTAGTTTCGTTCAAAAAATCAAATTAAATCGAGGAATGTTCGAAATGCTACAAAACTTTACAGATCCTTTCTATATGTTACGAGGGAAGGTAATGAGGGAAGTCCATGCAAAAAATCATCTCAAAATTAGATTCTGTGAAACTTTTCGAAATGCTAGTTTCGGTCAAAAAATCATCATATATTATACACTAGTTTATACTAGTTTTGGTCAAAAAATCAAATTAAAGCGAGGTTTGTTCGAAATGCTACAAAACTTTTCAGATCCTTTCTATATGTTACGAGGAAAAGTTATGAGGGATGTCCATACCAAAAAATCATTTCAAAATTAGATTCTATGAAACTTTTCGAAATGCTAGTTTCTTTCAGTAAATCATAATATACTATACACTAGTTTATACTAGTTTCGTTCAAAAAATCAAATTAAATCGAGGAATGTTGGAAATGCTACAAATCGTTTCAGACCCTTTCTATATGTTACGAGGGAAGGTAATGAGGGAAGTCCATGCAAAAAATAATATCAAAATTAGATTCTATGAAACTTTTCGAAATGCAAGTTTCGGTCAAAAAGTCAAAATATATTATACACTAGTTTATACTAGTTTCGGTCAAAAAATCAAATTAAATAGAGGACTGTTCGAAATGCTACAAAACTTTTCAGATCCTTTCTATATGTTATAAGGAAAAGTTATGAGGGAAGTCCAAACAAAAAAATCAATTCAAATTAGATTCTACAAAACTTTTCGAAATGCAAGTTTCTTTCAAAAAATCATAATATACCATACACTAGTTTATACTAGTTTCGGTCAAAAAATCAAATTAAATCGATGAATGTTTTAAATGCTACGAAACTTTTTAGATCCTTTCTATATGTTAAGAGGAAAAGTTATGAGGGAAGTCCTTAGAAAAAAATCATCTGAAAATTAGATTCTATGAAACTTTTCGAAATGCTAGTTTCTTTCAGAAAATCATAATATACTATACACTAGTTTATACTAGTTTCGGTCAAAAAATCAAATTAAATTGAGGACTATTCGAAATTCTACAAACTTTTTAGTACCTTTCTATATGTTACGAGGCAAGGTAATGAGGGAAGTTCATGCAAGAAATCATCTCAAAATTAGATTCTATGAAACTTTTCGAAATGCAAGTTTCGGTCAAAAAATCACAATATAATATACAATAGTTTATACTAGTTTCGGGCTAAAAATCAAATTAAATCAAGGACTGTACGAAATGATACGAAACTTTTGACATCCTTTCTATATGTTATGAGGGAAGGTTATGATGGAAGTCCATGCAAAAAATCATCTGAAAATTAGATTCTATGAAACTTTTCGAAATGCTAGTTTCGGTATAAAAATCATAATATACACTAGTTTATACTAGTTTCGGTCAAAAAATCAAATTAAATCGAGGACTATTCGAAATGCTACAAAAATTTTCAGATTCTTTCTATATGTTATGAGGAAAAGTTATGAGGGAAGTCCAATAAAAAAAATCATTTCAAAATTAGATTCTATGAAACTTTTCGAAATGCTAGTTTCTTTCAATAAATCATAATATACTATACACTAGTTTATACTAGTTCGGTTAAAAAATCAAATTAAATCGAGGACTGTTCGAAATTCTACGAAACTTTTCAGATCCTTTCTATATGTTACGAGGGAAGGTAATGTGGGAAGTCCATGCAAAAAATCATCTCAAAATTAGATTCTATGAAACTTTTTGAAATGTAAGTTTAGGTAAAAAAATCATAATATATTACACACTAGTTTATACTAGTTTCGGTCAAAAAATCAAATTAAATTGAGGACTGTTCGAAATGATACAAAATTTTTCAGATCCTTTCAATATGTTACGAGGGAAGGTAATGAGGGAAGTCCATGCAAAAACTCATGTCAAAATTAGATTCTATGAAACTTTTCGAAATGCAACTTTCAGTCAAAAAATCATAATATATTATACACTAGTTTATACTAGTTTCGGTCAAAAAATCAAATTAAATCGAGGACTGTTCGAAATGATACGAAACTTTTCAGATCCTTTGTATATGTTACGAGGGAAGGTTTTGATGGAAGTCCATGCAAAAAATTATCTGAAAATTAGATTCTATTAAACTTTTCGAAATGTTAGTTTCGGTCAAAAAATCATTATATATTATACACTAGTTTAAACTAGTTTCGGTAAAAAAAAATCAAATTAAAGCGAGGTCTGTTCGAAATGCTACAAAACTTTTGAGATTGTTTCTATATGTTACGAGGAAAAGTTATGAGGGAAGTCCATAAAAAAAAATCATCTCAAAATTAGATTCTATGAAACTTTTCGAAATGCTAGTTTCTTTCAATAAATCATAATATACTACACACAAGTTTATACTAGTTTCGGTCAAAAAACCAAATTAAATCGAGGACTCTTCGAAATGATACGAAACTTTTCAGATCCTTTCAATATGTTACGAGGGAAGGTAATAAGGGAAGTCCATGCAAAAAATCAGGTCAAAATTAGATTCTATGAAACTTTTCAAAATGCATGTTTCAGTCAAAAAATCATAATATATTATACACTAGTTTATAGTTGTTTCGGTCAAAAAATAAAATTAAATCGAGGATTGTTCGAAATGATACGAAACTTTTCAGATCCTTTCTATATGTTACGAGGGAAGGTTATGATGGAAGTCCATGCAAAAAAAATCTGAAAATTAGATTCTATTAAACTTTTCGAAATGCTAGTTTCGGTCAAAAAATCATTATATATTATACACTAGTTTATAATAGTTTTGGTAAAAAAATCAAATTAAAGCGAGGTCTATTCGAAATGCTACAAAACTTTTCAGATCCTTTCTATATGTTACGAGGAAAAGTTATGAGGGAAGTCCATTCAAAAAATCATCTCAAAATTAGATTCTATGAAACTTTTCGAAATGCTAGTTTCTTTAAGTAAATCATAATATACTATACACTAGTTTATAATAGTTTCCTTCAAAAAATCAAATTAAATCGAGGAATGTTCGAAATGCTACAAAACTTTACAGATCCTTTCTATATGTTACGAGGGAAGGTAATGAGGGAAGTCCATGCAAAAAATCATCTCAAAATTAGATTCTATGAAACTTTTCGAAATGCAAGGTTTGGTCCAAAAGTCGTAATATATTATACTCTAGTTTATACTCGTTTCGGTAAAAAAATAAAATTAAATCGAGGACTGTTCGAAAAGCTACAAAACTTTTCAGATCCTTTCTATATGTTACGAGGAAAAGTTATGAGGGAAGTCCATACAAAAAAATCAACTCGAAATTAGATTCTACGAAACTTTTCGAAATGCAAGTTTCTTTCAAAAAATCATAATATACTATACACTAGTTTATACTAGTTTCGGTCAAAAAATCAAATTAAATCGAGGACTGTTTTAAATGTTACGAAACTTTTCAGATCCTTTCTATATGTTACTAGGAAAAGTTATGAGGGAAGTCGTTATAAAAAATCATTTGAAAATTAGATTCTATGAAACTTTTCGAAATGCTAGTTTCTTTCAAAAAATCATAATATACTATACATTAGTTTATACTAGTTTCGGTCAAAATATCAAATTAAATCGAGGACTGTTTTAAATGCTACGAAACTTTTCAGATCCTTTCTATATGTTATGAGGAAAAGTTATGAGGGAAGTCCTTACAAAAAAATCATCTGAAAATTAAATTCTATGAAACTTTTTGAAATGTTACTTTCTTTCAAAAAATCATAATATACTATACACTAGTTTATACTAGTTTCGGTAAAAAAATCAAATTAAATCAAGGACTATTCGAAATGCTACGAAACTTTTCAGATCCTTTCTATATGTTACGAGGCAAGGTAATGAGGGAAGTTCATGCAAAAAATCATCTCAAAATTAGATTCTATGGAACTTTTCGAATTGCAAGTTTCGGTCAAAAAATCATAACATACTATACACTAGTTTATACTAGTTTCGGGCTAAAAATCAAATTAAATCAAGGACTGTTCGAAGTGATACAAAACTTTTGAGATCCTTTCTATATGTTACGAGGGAAGATTATGATGGAAGTCCATGCAAAAAATCTGTAACACCCATATATAACAACATACATCAAAGCATATATATTATACATGAATCCAAGTATTTGGTACTGAAATACCATAAGTTCCTAGTTAACACATTATATACATTAAATGCCCTAAATACAAAGTTTTAAAGTCTACGGCATAACATATACAAGATGTCCCAAAATACACTAAGAACTAGATCAATACAATGATTTCAAAATAAAACGCCATAGTGGAAGCCATGCCATCTCAAAAGCTACGATCCGTAAGGAAAAGTCAAACCACTTTGTCCTTACCCTTCGCCGAACCAGTAGTACCTGTGATGTAAACAACAACGTGGGGTGAGATACATCAAATCTCAGTGAGTTCGCTATCTTATAGTCTTCTCGGCTTTACAAGGTTCTAACAACCTAACTCAAGTCAAAAGGGAAGGGAAGTGACTTTGAGTACACACACACACACACCATATATGGATCCACACTCGTGAGCCTGTTAACTCACACTAATACAAAAGTAAGTCCTGAGCCTGTTAACTCAAGAATCTCACTAATCAATAACCATACCAAGGCATCCCCTTTTCCCGTCCGCTTCTACGTCTAGAAGACGACCCGAGTCATGGATCCTTGTAGTTACTTGGCATACGAATTGGATTCGGGATCATCGGCCTGTTAATCGTGAACCGTCACTTCTCATGGCCTGTTAACCATCACAAGTCTCTTTACCATATAGGCTCCAATCATACTACACGTAGGGAATCAAACCTACCAAGTAATTATGCATACGTTTCAGAGGAGGAGCTCGAGTCTCATGAAACTACACCGCAAGATAACTGGTTATGATTACTAGACACACGCCTCAGCCTCTCATGCACGAGCGTTATCACTATGTCATTCCACACTTTCCGACAATTGTTTACGGTAATGTTCCGCACTCTACCTATTTCGTATTTTAACATGCATACATATTCAAACATGTTTAACAATAAGAGCATAGGCAAATAATCATCAATCGCATAACGAAAACATATAATTCAACATATCAAAAATCACACTAATTCACGGTTCTCTCTGATTTATTTAATCGGGCAATAAACAGATATTTCTCACTTCCATTAGCTAGAGGATGTTCATAGCTTCACAACGATACCAAGAACACTCACAACGGATAAACGAGTCAAAAGTTATGAAAGAAACAAGTTGGAGGATCTGTCATGTTCGCAATGCGAAGAAGTCAGCGAGTGCTCGCTTCCTCATTCGCAGTGCGAAGCTCCCAGCGAATGCCTAGCCAACACTGGTTCGCTGCCCCATTCGCAGTGCGAACGTCTGGCGAACCGTGGCAGAACCAAAACAAGCTAAAGTTCGCAGTGCAAACCTCTGGCGAACGTCTGACGAACGTTCGCCCTCCCCTTCGCCGTGCGAATAGCCCGCGAGTGTTCAATTCCCCCTTCGCTAGGGGATTCGCAGTGCGAACCTGGGAAAATACAGAAATTCTGTAGCGTGCAGCTGAGTTCCCTTGGGTTCAAAACTACACCAAAACATATCCAAACATCCAACAATCAAATACAGATGATTCTACACTCATATAACTTATACTACTCAGTTTGTAACACATTTCAACCGTTAAATTTCATCGATTACCAATTTAAGCAATTTCTCATAAAACCAAACTTAAGCTAAAATCATCCCTAACTCTAGAACTTAAGTTTCTATCTAGAACCCACCTTGAATAGATGATGATGGTGAAGACTGGAAGATGATTTGATGAAGATTTGATGATGTTCTTGATCTTTCCACTTCTTGGTTTCCACTTCTCTTTTTCCTTCCTTTCTCCTTCTTTCTCTCCAACTTCTTTCTATCTCTTTCTTTCTTTGGTTCTAATGAGGAAAATGAAGGAAAAGAAATGATATAGAATAATATCATCAATTAGTAACACTACTAATTATCCAATTAGTCTCCAAAATTCCAATAAATAAATACCTCAGAGTCAGATAATATTAATTGGATTTACTCGAAGTTCAACAGTTACTCTAATTATCTTTGCAGATAATTTCTCAGAGTACACCGGGACTCAGTTGATCACAACTAATATTATCCGGAGTCAATAAAAAATACGGGGTATTACAAAATCATCTGAAAATTAGATTCTATGAAACTTTTGAAATGCTAGTTTCGGTCAAAAAATCATAATATACACTAGTTAATACTAGTTTCGGTCAAAAAATAATTTAAATCGAGGACTGTTCGAAATGCTACAAAACTTTTCAGATACTTTCTATATGTTACGAGGAAAAGTTATGAGGGAAGTCCATACAAAAAAATCATTTCAAAATTAGACTCTATGAAACATTTCGAAACGCTAGTTTCTTTCAATAAATCAGAATATACTATACACTAGTTTATACTAGTTTCGTTCAAAAAATCAAATTAAATAGAGGACTGTTCGAAATGCTACGAAACTTTTCAGATCCTTTCTATATGTTACGAGAGAAGGTAATGAGGGAAGTCCATGCAAAAAGTCATCTCAAAATTAGATTCTATGAAACTTTTCGAAATGCAAGTTTCGGTAAAAAAATCACAATATATTATACACAAGTTTAAACTAGTTTCGGTCAAAAAAATCCAATTAAACGGAGGACTGTTCGAAATGATACGAAACTTTTCAGATCCTTTCAATATGTTACAAGGGAAGGTAATGAGGGAAGTCCATGCAAAAAATCATGTCAAAATTAGATTCTATGAAACTTTTCGAAATGCAAGTTTCAGTCAAAAAATCATAATATATTATACACTAGTTTATACTAGTTTCGGTCATAAAATCAAATTAAATCGGAGACTGTTCGAAATGATACGAAACTTTTCAGATCCTTTCTCTATGTTACGAGGGAAGGTTATGATGGAAGTCCATGGAAAGAAACATCTGAAAATTAGATTCTATTAAACTTTTAGAAATGCTAGTTTCGGTCAAAAAATCATTATATATTATACACTAGTTTATAATAGTTTTGGTAAAAAAATCAAATTAAAGCGAGGTCTATTCGAAATGCTACAAAACTTTTCAGATCCTTTCTATATGTTACGAGGAAAAGTTATGAGGGAAGTCCATACAAAAAATCATCTCAAAATTAGATTCTATGAAACTTTTCGAAATGCAAGTTTCTTTAAGTAAATCATAATATACTATACACTAGTTTATACTAGTTTCGTTCAAAAAATCAAATTAAATCGAGGAATGTTCGAAATGCTACAAAACTTTACAGATCCTTTCTATATGTTACGAGGGAAGGTAATGAGGGAAGTCCATGCAAAAAATCATCTCAAAATTAGATTCTGTGAAACTTTTCGAAATGCTAGTTTCGGTCAAAAAATCATCATATATTATACACTAGTTTATACTAGTTTTGGTCAAAAAATCAAATTAAAGCGAGGTTTGTTCGAAATGCTACAAAACTTTTCAGATCCTTTCTATATGTTACGAGGAAAAGTTATGAGGGATGTCCATACCAAAAAATCATTTCAAAATTAGATTCTATGAAACTTTTCGAAATGCTAGTTTCTTTCAGTAAATCATAATATACTATACACTAGTTTATACTAGTTTCGTTCAAAAAATCAAATTAAATCGAGGAATGTTGGAAATGCTACAAATCGTTTCAGACCCTTTCTATATGTTACGAGGGAAGGTAATGAGGGAAGTCCATGCAAAAAATAATATCAAAATTAGATTCTATGAAACTTTTCGAAATGCAAGTTTCGGTCAAAAAGTCAAAATATATTATACACTAGTTTATACTAGTTTCGGTCAAAAAATCAAATTAAATAGAGGACTGTTCGAAATGCTACAAAACTTTTCAGATCCTTTCTATATGTTATAAGGAAAAGTTATGAGGGAAGTCCAAACAAAAAAATCAATTCAAATTAGATTCTACAAAACTTTTCGAAATGCAAGTTTCTTTCAAAAAATCATAATATACCATACACTAGTTTATACTAGTTTCGGTCAAAAAATCAAATTAAATCGATGAATGTTTTAAATGCTACGAAACTTTTTAGATCCTTTCTATATGTTAAGAGGAAAAGTTATGAGGGAAGTCCTTAGAAAAAAATCATCTGAAAATTAGATTCTATGAAACTTTTCGAAATGCTAGTTTCTTTCAGAAAATCATAATATACTATACACTAGTTTATACTAGTTTCGGTCAAAAAATCAAATTAAATTGAGGACTATTCGAAATTCTACAAACTTTTTAGTACCTTTCTATATGTTACGAGGCAAGGTAATGAGGGAAGTTCATGCAAGAAATCATCTCAAAATTAGATTCTATGAAACTTTTCGAAATGCAAGTTTCGGTCAAAAAATCACAATATAATATACAATAGTTTATACTAGTTTCGGGCTAAAAATCAAATTAAATCAAGGACTGTACGAAATGATACGAAACTTTTGACATCCTTTCTATATGTTATGAGGGAAGGTTATGATGGAAGTCCATGCAAAAAATCATCTGAAAATTAGATTCTATGAAACTTTTCGAAATGCTAGTTTCGGTATAAAAATCATAATATACACTAGTTTATACTAGTTTCGGTCAAAAAATCAAATTAAATCGAGGACTATTCGAAATGCTACAAAAATTTTCAGATTCTTTCTATATGTTATGAGGAAAAGTTATGAGGGAAGTCCAATAAAAAAAATCATTTCAAAATTAGATTCTATGAAACTTTTCGAAATGCTAGTTTCTTTCAATAAATCATAATATACTATACACTAGTTTATACTAGTTCGGTTAAAAAATCAAATTAAATCGAGGACTGTTCGAAATTCTACGAAACTTTTCAGATCCTTTCTATATGTTACGAGGGAAGGTAATGTGGGAAGTCCATGCAAAAAATCATCTCAAAATTAGATTCTATGAAACTTTTTGAAATGTAAGTTTAGGTAAAAAAATCATAATATATTACACACTAGTTTATACTAGTTTCGGTCAAAAAATCAAATTAAATTGAGGACTGTTCGAAATGATACAAAATTTTTCAGATCCTTTCAATATGTTACGAGGGAAGGTAATGAGGGAAGTCCATGCAAAAACTCATGTCAAAATTAGATTCTATGAAACTTTTCGAAATGCAACTTTCAGTCAAAAAATCATAATATATTATACACTAGTTTATACTAGTTTCGGTCAAAAAATCAAATTAAATCGAGGACTGTTCGAAATGATACGAAACTTTTCAGATCCTTTGTATATGTTACGAGGGAAGGTTTTGATGGAAGTCCATGCAAAAAATTATCTGAAAATTAGATTCTATTAAACTTTTCGAAATGTTAGTTTCGGTCAAAAAATCATTATATATTATACACTAGTTTAAACTAGTTTCGGTAAAAAAAAATCAAATTAAAGCGAGGTCTGTTCGAAATGCTACAAAACTTTTGAGATTGTTTCTATATGTTACGAGGAAAAGTTATGAGGGAAGTCCATAAAAAAAAATCATCTCAAAATTAGATTCTATGAAACTTTTCGAAATGCTAGTTTCTTTCAATAAATCATAATATACTACACACAAGTTTATACTAGTTTCGGTCAAAAAACCAAATTAAATCGAGGACTCTTCGAAATGATACGAAACTTTTCAGATCCTTTCAATATGTTACGAGGGAAGGTAATAAGGGAAGTCCATGCAAAAAATCAGGTCAAAATTAGATTCTATGAAACTTTTCAAAATGCATGTTTCAGTCAAAAAATCATAATATATTATACACTAGTTTATAGTTGTTTCGGTCAAAAAATAAAATTAAATCGAGGATTGTTCGAAATGATACGAAAATTTTCAGATCCTTTCTATATGTTACGAGGGAAGGTTATGATGGAAGTCCATGCAAAAAAAATCTGAAAATTAGATTCTATTAAACTTTTCGAAATGCTAGTTTCGGTCAAAAAATCATTATATATTATACACTAGTTTATAATAGTTTTGGTAAAAAAATCAAATTAAAGCGAGGTCTATTCGAAATGCTACAAAACTTTTCAGATCCTTTCTATATGTTACGAGGAAAAGTTATGAGGGAAGTCCATTCAAAAAATCATCTCAAAATTAGATTCTATGAAACTTTTCGAAATGCTAGTTTCTTTAAGTAAATCATAATATACTATACACTAGTTTATAATAGTTTCCTTCAAAAAATCAAATTAAATCGAGGAATGTTCGAAATGCTACAAAACTTTACAGATCCTTTCTATATGTTACGAGGGAAGGTAATGAGGGAAGTCCATGCAAAAAATCATCTTAAAATTAGATTCTATGAAACTTTTCGAAATGCAAGGTTTGGTCCAAAAGTCGTAATATATTATACTCTAGTTTATACTCGTTTCGGTCAAAAAATAAAATTAAATCGAGGACTGTTCGAAAAGCTACAAAACTTTTCAGATCCTTTCTATATGTTACGAGGAAAAGTTATGAGGGAAATCCATACAAAAAAATCAACTCGAAATTAGATTCTACGAAACTTTTCGAAATGCAAGTTTCTTTCAAAAAATCATAATATACTATACACTAGTTTATACTAGTTTCGGTCAAAAAATCAAATTAAATCGAGGACTGTTTTAAATGTTACGAAACTTTTCAGATCCTTTCTATATGTTACTAGGAAAAGTTATGAGGGAAGTCGTTATAAAAAATCATTTGAAAATTAGATTCTATGAAACTTTTCGAAATGCTAGTTTCTTTCAAAAAATCATAATATACTATACATTAGTTTATACTAGTTTCGGTCAAAATATCAAATTAAATCGAGGACTGTTTTAAATGCTACGAAACTTTTCAGATCCTTTCTATATGTTATGAGGAAAAGTTATGAGGGAAGTCCTTACAAAAAAATCATCTGAAAATTAAATTCTATGAAACTTTTTGAAATGTTACTTTCTTTCAAAAAATCATAATATACTATACACTAGTTTATACTAGTTTCGGTAAAAAAATCAAATTAAATCAAGGACTATTCGAAATGCTACGAAACTTTTCAGATCCTTTCTATATGTTACGAGGCAAGGTAATGAGGGAAGTTCATGCAAAAAATCATCTCAAAATTAGATTCTATGGAACTTTTCGAATTGCAAGTTTCGGTCAAAAAATCATAACATACTATACACTAGTTTATACTAGTTTCGGGCTAAAAATCAAATTAAATCAAGGACTGTTCGAAGTGATACAAAACTTTTGAGATCCTTTCTATATGTTACGAGGGAAGATTATGATGGAAGTCTATGCAAAAAATCTGTAACACCCATATATAACAACATACATCAAAGCATATATATTATACATGAATCCAAGTATTTGGTACTGAAATACCATAAGTTCCTAGTTAACACATTATATACATTAAATGCCCTAAATACAAAGTTTTAAAGTCTACGGCATAACATATACAAGATGTCCCAAAATACACTAAGAACTAGATCAATACAATGATTTCAAAATAAAACGCCATAGTGGAAGCCATGCCATCTCAAAAGCTACGATCCGTAAGGAAAAGTCAAACCACTTTGTCCTTACCCTTCGCCGAACCAGTAGTACCTGTGATGTAAACAACAACGTGGGGTGAGATACATCAAATCTCAGTGAGTTCGCTATCTTATAGTCTTCTCGGCTTTACAAGGTTCTAACAACCTAACTCAAGTCAAAAGGGAAGGGAAGTGACTTTGAGTACACACACACACACACCATATATGGATCCACACTCGTGAGCCTGTTAACTCACACTAATACAAAAGTAAGTCCTGAGCCTGTTAACTCAAGAATCTCACTAATCAATAACCATACCAAGGCATCCCCTTTTCCCGTCCGCTTCTACGTCTAGAAGACGACCCGAGTCATGGATCCTTGTAGTTACTTGGCATACGAATTGGATTCGGGATCATCGGCCTGTTAATCGTGAACCGTCACTTCTCATGGCCTGTTAACCATCACAAGTCTCTTTACCATATAGGCTCCAATCATACTACACGTAGGGAATCAAACCTACCAAGTAATTATGCATACGTTTCAGAGGAGGAGCTCGAGTCTCATGAAACTACACCGCAAGATAACTGGTTATGATTACTAGACACACGCCTCAGCCTCTCATGCACGAGCGTTATCACTATGTCATTCCACACTTTCCAACAATTGTTTACGGTAATGTTCCGCACTCTACCTATTTCGTATTTTAACATGCATACATATTCAAACATGTTTAACAATAAGAGCATAGGAAAATAATCATCAATCGCATAACGAAAACATATAATTCAACATATCAAAAATCACACTAATTCACGGTTCTCTCTGATTTATTTAATCGGGCAATAAACAGATATTTCTCACTCCATTAGCTAGAGGATGTTCATAGCTTCACAACGATACCAAGAACACTCACAACGGATAAACGAGTCAAAAGTTATGAAAGAAACAAGTTGGAGGATCTGTCATGTTCGCAATGCGAAGAAGTCAGCGAGTGCTCGCTTCCTCATTTGCAGTGCGAAGCTCCCAGCGAATGCCTAGCCAACACTGGTTCGCTGCCCCATTCGCAGTGCGAACGTCTGGCGAACCGTGGCAGAACCAAAACAAGCTAAAGTTCGCAGTGCAAACCTCTGGCGAACGTCTGACGAACGTTTGCCCTCCCCTTCGCCGTGCGAATAGCCAGCGAGTGTTCAATTCCCCCTTCGCTAGGGGATTTGCAGTGCGAACCTGGGAAAATACAGAAATTCTGTAGCGTGCAGCTGAGTTCCCTTGGGTTCAAAACTACACCAAAACATATCCAAACATCCAACAATCAAATACAGATGATTCTACACTCATATAACTTATACTACTCAGTTTGTAACACATTTCAACCGTTAAATTTCATCGATTACCAATTTAAGCAATTTCTCATAAAACCTAACTTAAGCTAAAATCATCCCTAACTCTAGAACTTAAGTTTCTATCTATAACCCACCTTGAATAGATGATGATGGTGAAGACTGGAAGATGATTTGATGAAGATTTGATGATGTTCTTGATCTTTCCACTTCTTGGTTTCCACTTCTCTTTTTCCTTCCTTTCTCCTTCTTTCTCTCCAACTTCTTTCTATCTCTTTCTTTCTTTGGTTCTAATGAGGAAAATGAAGGAAAAGAAATGATATAGAATAATATCATCAATTAGTAACACTACTAATTATCCAATTAGTCTCCAAAATTCCAATAAATAAATACCTCAGAGTCAGATAATATTAATTGGATTTACTCTAAGTTCAACAGTTACTCTAATTATCTTTGCAGATAATTTCTCAGAGTACACCGGGACTCAGTTGATCACAACTAATATTATCCGGAGTCAATAAAAAATACGGGGTATTACAAAATCATCTGAAAATTAGATTCTATGAAACTTTTGAAATGCTAGTTTCGGTCAAAAAATCATAATATACACTAGTCAATACTAGTTTCGGTCAAAAAATAATTTAAATCGAGGACTGTTCGAAATGCTACAAAACTTTTCAGATACTTTCTATATGTTACAAGGAAAAGTTATGAGGGAAGTCCATACAAAAAAATCATTTCAAAATTAGACTCTATGAAACATTTCGAAACGCTAGTTTCTTTCAATAAATCAGAATATACTATACACTAGTTTATACTAGTTTCGTTCAAAAAATCAAATTAAATAGAGGACTGTTCGAAATGCTACGAAACTTTTCAGATCCTTTCTATATGTTACGAGAGAAGGTAATGAGGGAAGTCCATGCAAAAAGTCATCTCAAAATTAGATTCTATGAAACTTTTCGAAATGCAAGTTTCGGTAAAAAAATCACAATATATTACACACAAGTTTAAACTAGTTTCGGTCAAAAAAATCAAATTAAACGGAGGACTGTTCGAAATGATACGAAACTTTTCAGATCCTTTCAATATGTTACAAGGGAAGGTAATGAGGGAAGTCCATGCAAAAAATCATGTCAAAATTAGATTCTATGAAACTTTTCGAAATGCAAGTTTCAGTCAAAAAATCATAATATATTATACACTAGTTTATACTAGTTTCGGTCATAAAATCAAATTAAATCGGAGACTGTTCAAAATGATACGAAACTTTTCAGATCCTTTCTCTATGTTACGAGGGAAGGTTATGATGGAAGTCCATGCAAAAAATCATCTGAAAATTAGATTCTATGAAACTTTTCGAAATGCTAGTTTCGGTATAAAAATCATAATATACACTAGTTTATACTAGTTTCGGTCAAAAAATCAAATTAAATCGAGGACTATTCGAAATGCTACAAAAATTTTCAGATTCTTTCTATATGTTACGAGGAAAAGTTATGAGGGAAGTCCAATCAAAAAAATCATTTCAAAATTAGATTCTATGAAACTTTTCGAAATGCTAGTTTCTTTCAATAAATCATAATATACTATACACTAGTTTATACTAGTTCGGTTAAAAAATCAAATTAAATCGAGGACTGTTCGAAATTCTACGAAACTTTTCAGATCCTTTCTATATGTTACGAGGGAAGGTAATGTGGGAAGTCCATGCAAAAAATCATCTCAAAATTAGATTCTATGAAACTTTTTGAAATGTAAGTTTAGGTAAAAAAATCATAATATATTACACACTAGTTTATACTAGTTTCGGTCAAAAAATCAAATTAAATTGAGGACTGTTCGAAATGATACAAAATTTTTCAGATCCTTTCAATATGTTACGAGGGAAGGTAATGAGGGAAGTCCATGCAAAAACTCATGTCAAAATTAGATTCTATGAAACTTTTCGAAATGCAACTTTCAGTCAAAAAATCATAATATATTATACACTAGTTTATACTAGTTTCGGTCAAAAAATCAAATTAAATCGAGGACTGTTCGAAATGATACGAAACTTTTCAGATCCTTTGTATATGTTACGAGGGAAGGTTTTGATGGAAGTCCATGCAAAAAATTATCTGAAAATTAGATTCTATTAAACTTTTCGAAATGTTAGTTTCGGTCAAAAAATCATTATATATTATACACTAGTTTAAACTAGTTTCGGTAAAAAAAAATCAAATTAAAGCGAGGTCTGTTCGAAATGCTACAAAACTTTTGAGATTGTTTCTATATGTTACGAGGAAAAGTTATGAGGGAAGTCCATAAAAAAAAATCATCTCAAAATTAGATTCTATGAAACTTTTCGAAATGCTAGTTTCTTTCAATAAATCATAATATACTACACACAAGTTTATACTAGTTTCGGTCAAAAAACCAAATTAAATCGAGGACTCTTCGAAATGATACGAAACTTTTCAGATCCTTTCAATATGTTACGAGGGAAGGTAATAAGGGAAGTCCATGCAAAAAATCAGGTCAAAATTAGATTCTATGAAACTTTTCAAAATGCATGTTTCAGTCAAAAAATCATAATATATTATACACTAGTTTATAGTTGTTTCGGTCAAAAAATAAAATTAAATCGAGGATTGTTCGAAATGATACGAAACTTTTCAGATCCTTTCTATATGTTACGAGGGAAGGTTATGATGGAAGTCCATGCAAAAAAAATCTGAAAATTAGATTCTATTAAACTTTTCGAAATGCTAGTTTCGGTCAAAAAATCATTATATATTATACACTAGTTTATAATAGTTTTGGTAAAAAAATCAAATTAAAGCGAGGTCTATTCGAAATGCTACAAAACTTTTCAGATCCTTTCTATATGTTACGAGGAAAAGTTATGAGGGAAGTCCATTCAAAAAATCATCTCAAAATTAGATTCTATGAAACTTTTCGAAATGCTAGTTTCTTTAAGTAAATCATAATATACTATACACTAGTTTATAATAGTTTCCTTCAAAAAATCAAATTAAATCGAGGAATGTTCGAAATGCTACAAAACTTTACAGATCCTTTCTATATGTTACGAGGGAAGGTAATGAGGGAAGTCCATGCAAAAAATCATCTTAAAATTAGATTCTATGAAACTTTTCGAAATGCAAGGTTTGGTCCAAAAGTCGTAATATATTATACTCTAGTTTATACTCGTTTCGGTCAAAAAATAAAATTAAATCGAGGACTGTTCGAAAAGCTACAAAACTTTTCAGATCCTTTCTATATGTTACGAGGAAAAGTTATGAGGGAAGTCCATACAAAAAAATCAACTCGAAATTAGATTCTACGAAACTTTTCGAAATGCAAGTTTCTTTCAAAAAATCATAATATACTATACACTAGTTTATACTAGTTTCGGTCAAAAAATCAAATTAAATCGAGGACTGTTTTAAATGTTACGAAACTTTTCAGATCCTTTCTATATGTTACTAGGAAAAGTTATGAGGGAAGTCGTTATAAAAAATCATTTGAAAATTAGATTCTATGAAACTTTTCGAAATGCTAGTTTCTTTCAAAAAATCATAATATACTATACATTAGTTTATACTAGTTTCGGTCAAAATATCAAATTAAATCGAGGACTGTTTTAAATGCTACGAAACTTTTCAGATCCTTTCTATATGTTATGAGGAAAAGTTATGAGGGAAGTCCTTACAAAAAAATCATCTGAAAATTAAATTCTATGAAACTTTTTGGAATGTTACTTTCTTTCAAAAAATCATAATATACTATACACTAGTTTATACTAGTTTCGGTAAAAAAATCAAATTAAATCAAGGACTATTCGAAATGCTACGAAACTTTTCAGATCCTTTCTATATGTTACGAGGCAAGGTAATGAGGGAAGTTCATGCAAAAAATCATCTCAAAATTAGATTCTATGGAACTTTTCGAATTGCAAGTTTCGGTCAAAAAATCATAACATACTATACACTAGTTTATACTAGTTTCGGGCTAAAAATCAAATTAAATCAAGGACTGTTCGAAGTGATACAAAACTTTTGAGATCCTTTCTATATGTTACGAGGGAAGATTATGATGGAAGTCTATGCAAAAAATCTGTAACACCCATATATAACAACATACATCAAAGCATATATATTATACATGAATCCAAGTATTTGGTACTGAAATACCATAAGTTCCTAGTTAACACATTATATACATTAAATGCCCTAAATACAAAGTTTTAAAGTCTACGGCATAACATATACAAGATGTCCCAAAATACACTAAGAACTAGATCAATACAATGATTTCAAAATAAAACGCCATAGTGGAAGCCATGCCATCTCAAAAGCTACGATCCGTAAGGAAAAGTCAAACCACTTTGTCCTTACCCTTCGCCGAACCAGTAGTACCTGTGATGTAAACAACAACGTGGGGTGAGATACATCAAATCTCAGTGAGTTCGCTATCTTATAGTCTTCTCGGCTTTACAAGGTTCTAACAACCTAACTCAAGTCAAAAGGGAAGGGAAGTGACTTTGAGTACACACACACACACACCATATATGGATCCACACTCGTGAGCCTGTTAACTCACACTAATACAAAAGTAAGTCCTGAGCCTGTTAACTCAAGAATCTCACTAATCAATAACCATACCAAGGCATCCCCTTTTCCCGTCCGCTTCTACGTCTAGAAGACGACCCGAGTCATGGATCCTTGTAGTTACTTGGCATACGAATTGGATTCGGGATCATCGGCCTGTTAATCGTGAACCGTCACTTCTCATGGCCTGTTAACCATCACAAGTCTCTTTACCATATAGGCTCCAATCATACTACACGTAGGGAATCAAACCTACCAAGTAATTATGCATACGTTTCAGAGGAGGAGCTCGAGTCTCATGAAACTACACCGCAAGATAACTGGTTATGATTACTAGACACACGCCTCAGCCTCTCATGCACGAGCGTTATCACTATGTCATTCCACACTTTCCAACAATTGTTTACGGTAATGTTCCGCACTCTACCTATTTCGTATTTTAACATGCATACATATTCAAACATGTTTAACAATAAGAGCATAGGAAAATAATCATCAATCGCATAACGAAAACATATAATTCAACATATCAAAAATCACACTAATTCACGGTTCTCTCTGATTTATTTAATCGGGCAATAAACAGATATTTCTCACTCCATTAGCTAGAGGATGTTCATAGCTTCACAACGATACCAAGAACACTCACAACGGATAAACGAGTCAAAAGTTATGAAAGAAACAAGTTGGAGGATCTGTCATGTTCGCAATGCGAAGAAGTCAGCGAGTGCTCGCTTCCTCATTTGCAGTGCGAAGCTCCCAGCGAATGCCTAGCCAACACTGGTTCGCTGCCCCATTCGCAGTGCGAACGTCTGGCGAACCGTGGCAGAACCAAAACAAGCTAAAGTTCGCAGTGCAAACCTCTGGCGAACGTCTGACGAACGTTTGCCCTCCCCTTCGCCGTGCGAATAGCCAGCGAGTGTTCAATTCCCCCTTCGCTAGGGGATTTGCAGTGCGAACCTGGGAAAATACAGAAATTCTGTAGCGTGCAGCTGAGTTCCCTTGGGTTCAAAACTACACCAAAACATATCCAAACATCCAACAATCAAATACAGATGATTCTACACTCATATAACTTATACTACTCAGTTTGTAACACATTTCAACCGTTAAATTTCATCGATTACCAATTTAAGCAATTTCTCATAAAACCTAACTTAAGCTAAAATCATCCCTAACTCTAGAACTTAAGTTTCTATCTAGAACCCACCTTGAATAGATGATGATGGTGAAGACTGGAAGATGATTTGATGAAGATTTGATGATGTTCTTGATCTTTCCACTTCTTGGTTTCCACTTCTCTTTTTCCTTCCTTTCTCCTTCTTTCTCTCCAACTTCTTTCTATCTCTTTCTTTCTTTGGTTCTAATGAGGAAAATGAAGGAAAAGAAATGATATAGAATAATATCATCAATTAGTAACACTACTAATTATCCAATTAGTCTCCAAAATTCCAATAAATAAATACCTCAGAGTCAGATAATATTAATTGGATTTACTCTAAGTTCAACAGTTACTCTAATTATCTTTGCAGATAATTTCTCAGAGTACACCGGGACTCAGTTGATCACAACTAATATTATCCGGAGTCAATAAAAAATACGGGGTATTACAAAATCATCTGAAAATTAGATTCTATGAAACTTTTGAAATGCTAGTTTCGGTCAAAAAATCATAATATACACTAGTCAATACTAGTTTCGGTCAAAAAATAATTTAAATCGAGGACTGTTCGAAATGCTACAAAACTTTTCAGATACTTTCTATATGTTACAAGGAAAAGTTATGAGGGAAGTCCATACAAAAAAATCATTTCAAAATTAGACTCTATGAAACATTTCGAAACGCTAGTTTCTTTCAATAAATCAGAATATACTATACACTAGTTTATACTAGTTTCGTTCAAAAAATCAAATTAAATAGAGGACTGTTCGAAATGCTACGAAACTTTTCAGATCCTTTCTATATGTTACGAGAGAAGGTAATGAGGGAAGTCCATGCAAAAAGTCATCTCAAAATTAGATTCTATGAAACTTTTCGAAATGCAAGTTTCGGTAAAAAAATCACAATATATTACACACAAGTTTAAACTAGTTTCGGTCAAAAAAATCAAATTAAACGGAGGACTGTTCGAAATGATACGAAACTTTTCAGATCCTTTCAATATGTTACAAGGGAAGGTAATGAGGGAAGTCCATGCAAAAAATCATGTCAAAATTAGATTCTATGAAACTTTTCGAAATGCAAGTTTCAGTCAAAAAATCATAATATATTATACACTAGTTTATACTAGTTTCGGTCATAAAATCAAATTAAATCGGAGACTGTTCAAAATGATACGAAACTTTTCAGATCCTTTCTCTATGTTACGAGGGAAGGTTATGATGGAAGTCCATGCAAAAAATCATCTGAAAATTAGATTCTATGAAACTTTTCGAAATGCTAGTTTCGGTATAAAAATCATAATATACACTAGTTTATACTAGTTTCGGTCAAAAAATCAAATTAAATCGAGGACTATTCGAAATGCTACAAAAATTTTCAGATTCTTTCTATATGTTACGAGGAAAAGTTATGAGGGAAGTCCAATCAAAAAAATCATTTCAAAATTAGATTCTATGAAACTTTTCGAAATGCTAGTTTCTTTCAATAAATCATAATATACTATACACTAGTTTATACTAGTTCGGTTAAAAAATCAAATTAAATCGAGGACTGTTCGAAATTCTACGAAACTTTTCAGATCCTTTCTATATGTTACGAGGGAAGGTAATGTGGGAAGTCCATGCAAAAAATCATCTCAAAATTAGATTCTATGAAACTTTTTGAAATGTAAGTTTAGGTAAAAAAATCATAATATATTACACACTAGTTTATACTAGTTTCGGTCAAAAAATCAAATTAAATTGAGGACTGTTCGAAATGATACAAAATTTTTCAGATCCTTTCAATATGTTACGAGGGAAGGTAATGAGGGAAGTCCATGCAAAAACTCATGTCAAAATTAGATTCTATGAAACTTTTCGAAATGCAACTTTCAGTCAAAAAATCATAATATATTATACACTAGTTTATACTAGTTTCGGTCAAAAAATCAAATTAAATCGAGGACTGTTCGAAATGATACGAAACTTTTCAGATCCTTTGTATATGTTACGAGGGAAGGTTTTGATGGAAGTCCATGCAAAAAATTATCTGAAAATTAGATTCTATTAAACTTTTCGAAATGTTAGTTTCGGTCAAAAAATCATTATATATTATACACTAGTTTAAACTAGTTTCGGTAAAAAAAAATCAAATTAAAGCGAGGTCTGTTCGAAATGCTACAAAACTTTTGAGATTGTTTCTATATGTTACGAGGAAAAGTTATGAGGGAAGTCCATAAAAAAAAATCATCTCAAAATTAGATTCTATGAAACTTTTCGAAATGCTAGTTTCTTTCAATAAATCATAATATACTACACACAAGTTTATACTAGTTTCGGTCAAAAAACCAAATTAAATCGAGGACTCTTCGAAATGATACGAAACTTTTCAGATCCTTTCAATATGTTACGAGGGAAGGTAATAAGGGAAGTCCATGCAAAAAATCAGGTCAAAATTAGATTCTATGAAACTTTTCAAAATGCATGTTTCAGTCAAAAAATCATAATATATTATACACTAGTTTATAGTTGTTTCGGTCAAAAAATAAAATTAAATCGAGGATTGTTCGAAATGATACGAAACTTTTCAGATCCTTTCTATATGTTACGAGGGAAGGTTATGATGGAAGTCCATGCAAAAAAAATCTGAAAATTAGATTCTATTAAACTTTTCGAAATGCTAGTTTCGGTCAAAAAATCATTATATATTATACACTAGTTTATAATAGTTTTGGTAAAAAAATCAAATTAAAGCGAGGTCTATTCGAAATGCTACAAAACTTTTCAGATCCTTTCTATATGTTACGAGGAAAAGTTATGAGGGAAGTCCATTCAAAAAATCATCTCAAAATTAGATTCTATGAAACTTTTCGAAATGCTAGTTTCTTTAAGTAAATCATAATATACTATACACTAGTTTATAATAGTTTCCTTCAAAAAATCAAATTAAATCGAGGAATGTTCGAAATGCTACAAAACTTTACAGATCCTTTCTATATGTTACGAGGGAAGGTAATGAGGGAAGTCCATGCAAAAAATCATCTTAAAATTAGATTCTATGAAACTTTTCGAAATGCAAGGTTTGGTCCAAAAGTCGTAATATATTATACTCTAGTTTATACTCGTTTCGGTCAAAAAATAAAATTAAATCGAGGACTGTTCGAAAAGCTACAAAACTTTTCAGATCCTTTCTATATGTTACGAGGAAAAGTTATGAGGGAAGTCCATACAAAAAAATCAACTCGAAATTAGATTCTACGAAACTTTTCGAAATGCAAGTTTCTTTCAAAAAATCATAATATACTATACACTAGTTTATACTAGTTTCGGTCAAAAAATCAAATTAAATCGAGGACTGTTTTAAATGTTACGAAACTTTTCAGATCCTTTCTATATGTTACTAGGAAAAGTTATGAGGGAAGTCGTTATAAAAAATCATTTGAAAATTAGATTCTATGAAACTTTTCGAAATGCTAGTTTCTTTCAAAAAATCATAATATACTATACATTAGTTTATACTAGTTTCGGTCAAAATATCAAATTAAATCGAGGACTGTTTTAAATGCTACGAAACTTTTCAGATCCTTTCTATATGTTATGAGGAAAAGTTATGAGGGAAGTCCTTACAAAAAAATCATCTGAAAATTAAATTCTATGAAACTTTTTGGAATGTTACTTTCTTTCAAAAAATCATAATATACTATACACTAGTTTATACTAGTTTCGGTAAAAAAATCAAATTAAATCAAGGACTATTCGAAATGCTACGAAACTTTTCAGATCCTTTCTATATGTTACGAGGCAAGGTAATGAGGGAAGTTCATGCAAAAAATCATCTCAAAATTAGATTCTATGGAACTTTTCGAATTGCAAGTTTCGGTCAAAAAATCATAACATACTATACACTAGTTTATACTAGTTTCGGGCTAAAAATCAAATTAAATCAAGGACTGTTCGAAGTGATACAAAACTTTTGAGATCCTTTCTATATGTTACGAGGGAAGATTATGATGGAAGTCTATGCAAAAAATCTGTAACACCCATATATAACAACATACATCAAAGCATATATATTATACATGAATCCAAGTATTTGGTACTGAAATACCATAAGTTCCTAGTTAACACATTATATACATTAAATGCCCTAAATACAAAGTTTTAAAGTCTACGGCATAACATATACAAGATGTCCCAAAATACACTAAGAACTAGATCAATACAATGATTTCAAAATAAAACGCCATAGTGGAAGCCATGCCATCTCAAAAGCTACGATCCGTAAGGAAAAGTCAAACCACTTTGTCCTTACCCTTCGCCGAACCAGTAGTACCTGTGATGTAAACAACAATGTGGGGTGAGATACATCAAATCTCAGTGAGTTCGCTATCTTATAGTCTTCTCGGCTTTACAAGGTTCTAACAACCTAACTCAAGTCAAAAGGGAAGGGAAGTGACTTTGAGTACACACACACACACACCTTATATGGATCCACACTCGTGAGCCTGTTAACTCACACTAATACAAAAGTAAGTCCTGAGCCTGTTAACTCAAGAATCTCACTAATCAATAACCATACCAAGGCATCCCCTTTTCCCGTCCGCTTCTACGTCTAGAAGACGACCCGAGTCATGGATCCTTGTAGTTACTTGGCATACGAATTGGATTCGGGATCATCGGCCTGTTAATCGTGAACCGTCACTTCTCATGGCCTGTTAACCATCACAAGTCTCTTTACCATATAGGCTCCAATCATACTACACGTAGGGAATCAAACCTACCAAGTAATTATGCATACGTTTCAGAGGAGGAGCTCGAGTCTCATGAAACTACACCGCAAGATAACTGGTTATGATTACTAGACACACGCCTCAGCCTCTCATGCACGAGCGTTATCACTATGTCATTCCACACTTTCCAACAATTGTTTACGGTAATGTTCCGCACTCTACCTATTTCGTATTTTAACATGCATACATATTCAAACATGTTTAACAATAAGAGCATAGGAAAATAATCATCAATCGCATAACGAAAACATATAATTCAACATATCAAAAATCACACTAATTCACGGTTCTCTCTGATTTATTTAATCGGGCAATAAACAGATATTTCTCACTCCATTAGCTAGAGGATGTTCATAGCTTCACAACGATACCAAGAACACTCACAACGGATAAACGAGTCAAAAGTTATGAAAGAAACAAGTTGGAGGATCTGTCATGTTCGCAATGCGAAGAAGTCAGCGAGTGCTCGCTTCCTCATTTGCAGTGCGAAGCTCCCAGCGAATGCCTAGCCAACACTGGTTCGCTGCCCCATTCGCAGTGCGAACGTCTGGCGAACCGTGGCAGAACCAAAACAAGCTAAAGTTCGCAGTGCAAACCTCTGGCGAACGTCTGACGAACGTTTGCCCTCCCCTTCGCCGTGCGAATAGCCAGCGAGTGTTCAATTCCCCCTTCGCTAGGGGATTCGCAGTGCGAACCTGGGAAAATACAGAAATTCTGTAGCGTGCAGCTGAGTTCCCTTGGGTTCAAAACTACACCAAAACATATCCAAACATCCAACAATCAAATACAGATGATTCTACACTCATATAACTTATACTACTCAGTTTGTAACACATTTCAACCGTTAAATTTCATCGATTACCAATTTAAGCAATTTCTCATAAAACCTAACTTAAGCTAAAATCATCCCTAACTCTAGAACTTAAGTTTCTATCTAGAACCCACCTTGAATAGATGATGATGGTGAAGACTGGAAGATGATTTGATGAAGATTTGATGATGTTCTTGATCTTTCCACTTCTTGGTTTCCACTTCTCTTTTTCCTTCCTTTCTCCTTCTTTCTCTCCAACTTCTTTCTATCTCTTTCTTTCTTTGGTTCTAATGAGGAAAATGAAGGAAAAGAAATGATATAGAATAATATCATCAATTAGTAACACTACTAATTATCCAATTAGTCTCCAAAATTCCAATAAATAAATACCTCAGAGTCAGATAATATTAATTGGATTTACTCTAAGTTCAACAGTTACTCTAATTATCTTTGAAGATAATTTCTCAGAGTACACCGGGACTCAGTTGATCACAACTAATATTATCCGGAGTCAATAAAAAATACGGGGTATTACAAAATCATCTGAAAATTAGATTCTATGAAACTTTTGAAATGCTAGTTTCGGTCAAAAAATCATAATATACACTAGTCAATACTAGTTTCGGTCAAAAAATAATTTAAATCGAGGACTGTTCGAAATGCTACAAAACTTTTCAGATACTTTCTATATGTTACAAGGAAAAGTTATGAGGGAAGTCCATACAAAAAAATCATTTCAAAATTAGACTCTATGAAACATTTCGAAACGCTAGTTTCTTTCAATAAATCAGAATATACTATACACTAGTTTATACTAGTTTCGTTCAAAAAATCAAATTAAATAGAGGACTGTTCGAAATGCTACGAAACTTTTCAGATCCTTTCTATATGTTACGAGAGAAGGTAATGAGGGAAGTCCATGCAAAAAGTCATCTCAAAATTAGATTCTATGAAACTTTTCGAAATGCAAGTTTCGGTAAAAAAATCACAATATATTACACACAAGTTTAAACTAGTTTCGGTCAAAAAAATCAAATTAAACGGAGGACTGTTCGAAATGATACGAAACTTTTCAGATCCTTTCAATATGTTACAAGGGAAGGTAATGAGGGAAGTCCATGCAAAAAATCATGTCAAAATTAGATTCTATGAAACTTTTCGAAATGCAAGTTTCAGTCAAAAAATCATAATATATTATACACTAGTTTATACTAGTTTCGGTCATAAAATCAAATTAAATCGGAGACTGTTCAAAATGATACGAAACTTTTCAGATCCTTTCTCTATGTTACGAGGGAAGGTTATGATGGAAGTCCATGGAAAGAAACATCTGAAAATTAGATTCTATTAAACTTTTAGAAATGCTAGTTTCGGTCAAAAAATCATTATATATTATACACTAGTTTATAATAGTTTTGGTAAAAAAATCAAATTAAAGCGAGGTCTATTCGAAATGCTACAAAACTTTTCAGATCCTTTCTATATGTTACGAGGAAAAGTTATGAGGGAAGTCCATACAAAAAATCATCTCAAAATTAGATTCTATGAAACTTTTCGAAATGCAAGTTTCTTTAAGTAAATCATAATATACTATACACTAGTTTATACTAGTTTCGTTCAAAAAATCAAATTAAATCGAGGAATGTTCGAAATGCTACAAAACTTTACAGATCCTTTCTATATGTTACGAGGGAAGGTAATGAGGGAAGTCCATGCAAAAAATCATCTCAAAGTTAGATTCTGTGAAACTTTTCGAAATGCTAGTTTCGGTCAAAAAATCATCATATATTATACACTAGTTTATACTAGTTTTGGTCAAAAAATCAAATTAAAGCGAGGTTTGTTCGAAATGCTACAAAACTTTTCAGATCCTTTCTATATGTTACGAGGAAAAGTTATGAGGGATGTCCATACAAAAAAATCATTTCAAAATTAGATTCTATGAAACTTTTCGAAATGCTAGTTTCTTTCAGTAAATCATGATATACTATACACTAGTTTATACTAGTTTCGTTCAAAAAATCAAATTAAATCGAGGAATGTTGGAAATGCTACAAATCGTTTCAGACCCTTTCTATATGTTACGAGGGAAGGTAATGAGGGAAGTCCATGCAAAAAATAATATCAAAATTAGATTCTATGAAACTTTTCGAAATGCAAGTTTCGGTCAAAAAGTCAAAATATATTATACACTAGTTTATACTAGTTTCGGTCAAAAAATCAAATTAAATAGAGGACTGTTCGAAATGCTACAAAACTTTTCAGATCCTTTCTA
Organism: Lathyrus tuberosus; assembly: GCA_022829125.1. Lineage (NCBI taxonomy): Eukaryota > Viridiplantae > Streptophyta > Magnoliopsida > Fabales > Fabaceae > Lathyrus > Lathyrus tuberosus. The sequence continues at coordinate 85,216 of JALAZF010000605.1, forward strand.
TATGTTATAAGGAAAAGTTATGAGGGAAGTCCAAACAAAAAAATCAATTCAAATTAGATTCTACAAAACTTTTCGAAATGCAAGTTTCTTTCAAAAAATCATAATATACCATACACTAGTTTATACTAGTTTCGGTCAAAAAATCAAATTAAATCGATGAATGTTTTAAATGCTACAAAACTTTTTAGATCCTTTCTATATGTTAAGAGGAAAAGTTATGAGGGAAGTCCTTAGAAAAAAATCATCTGAAAATTAGATTCTATGAAACTTTTCGAAATGCTAGTTTCTTTAAGAAAATCATAATATACTATACACTAGTTTATACTAGTTTCGGTCAAAAAATCAAATTAAATTGAGGACTATTCGAAATTCTACAAACTTTTTAGTACCTTTCTATATGTTACGAGGCAAGGTAATGAGGGAAGTTCATGCAAGAAATCATCTCAAAATTAGATTCTATGAAACTTTTCGAAATGCAAGTTTCGGTCAAAAAATCACAATATAATATACAATAGTTTATACTAGTTTCGGGCTAAAAATCAAATTAAATCAAGGACTGTACGAAATGATACGAAACTTTTGACATCCTTTCTATATGTTATGAGGGAAGGTTATGATGGAAGTCCATGCAAAAAATCATCTGAAAATTAGATTCTATGAAACTTTTCGAAATGCTAGTTTCGGTATAAAAATCATAATATACACTAGTTTATACTAGTTTCGGTCAAAAAATCAAATTAAATCGAGGACTATTCGAAATGCTACAAAAATTTTCAGATTCTTTCTATATGTTACGAGGAAAAGTTATGAGGGAAGTCCAATCAAAAAAATCATTTCAAAATTAGATTCTATGAAACTTTTCGAAATGCTAGTTTCTTTCAATAAATCATAATATACTATACACTAGTTTATACTAGTTTCGGTTAAAAAATCAAATTAAATCGAGGACTGTTCGAAATTCTACGAAACTTTTCAGATCCTTTCTATATGTTACGAGGGAAGGTAATGTGGGAAGTCCATGCAAAAAATCATCTCAAAATTAGATTCTATGAAACTTTTTGAAATGTAAGTTTAGGTAAAAAAATCATAATATATTACACACTAGTTTATACTAGTTTCGGTCAAAAAATCAAATTAAATTGAGGACTGTTCGAAATGATACAAAATTTTTCAGATCCTTTCAATATGTTACGAGGGAAGGTAATGAGGGAAGTCCATGCAAAAACTCATGTCAAAATTAGATTCTATGAAACTTTTCGAAATGCAAGTTTCAGTCAAAAAATCATAATATATTATACACTAGTTTATACTAGTTTCGGTCAAAAAATCAAATTAAATCGAGGACTGTTCGAAATGATACGAAACTTTTCAGATCCTTTGTATATGTTACGAGGGAAGGTTTTGATAGAAGTCCATGCAAAAAATTATCTGAAAATTAGATTCTATTAAACTTTTCGAAATGTTAGTTTCGGTCAAAAAATCATTATATATTATACACTAGTTTAAACTAGTTTCGGTAAAAAAAAATCAAATTAAAGCGAGGTCTGTTCGAAATGCTACAAAACTTTTGAGATTGTTTCTATATGTTACGAGGAAAAGTTATGAGGGAAGTCCATAAAAAAAAATCATCTCAAAATTAGATTCTATGAAACTTTTCGAAATGCTAGTTTCTTTCAATAAATCATAATATACTACACACAAGTTTATACTAGTTTCGGTCAAAAAACCAAATTAAATCGAGGACTCTTCGAAATGATACGAAACTTTTCAGATCCTTTCAATATGTTACGAGGGAAGGTAATAAGGGAAGTCCATGCAAAAAATCAGGTCAAAATTAGATTCTATGAAACTTTTCAAAATGCATGTTTCAGTCAAAAAATCATAATATATTATACACTAGTTTATAGTTGTTTCGGTCAAAAAATAAAATTAAATCGAGGATTGTTCGAAATGATACGAAACTTTTCAGATCCTTTCTATATGTTACGAGGGAAGGTTATGATGGAAGTCCGTGCAAAAAAAATCTGAAAATTAGATTCTATTAAACTTTTCGAAATGCTAGTTTCGGTCAAAAAATCATTATATATTATACACTAGTTTATAATAGTTTTGGTAAAAAAATCAAATTAAAGCGAGGTCTATTCGAAATGCTACAAAACTTTTCAGATCCTTTCTATATGTTACGAGGAAAAGTTATGAGGGAAGTCCATTCAAAAAATCATCTCAAAATTAGATTCTATGAAACTTTTCGAAATGCTAGTTTCTTTAAGTAAATCATAATATACTATACACTAGTTTATAATAGTTTCCTTCAAAAAATCAAATTAAATCGAGGAATGTTCGAAATGCTACAAAACTTTACAGATCCTTTCTATATGTTACGAGGGAAGGTAATGAGGGAAGTCCATGCAAAAAATCATCTCAAAATTAGATTCTATGAAACTTTTCGAAATGCAAGGTTTGGTCCAAAAGTCGTAATATATTATACTCTAGTTTATACTCGTTTCGGTCAAAAAATAAAATTAAATCGAGGACTGTTCGAAAAGCTACAAAACTTTTCAGATCCTTTCTATATGTTACGAGGAAAAGTTATGAGGGAAGTCCATACAAAAAAATCAACTCGAAATTAGATTCTACGAAACTTTTCGAAATGCAAGTTTCTTTCAAAAAATCATAATATACTATACACTAGTTTATACTAGTTTCGGTCAAAAAATCAAATTAAATCGAGGACTGTTTTAAATGTTACGAAACTTTTCAGATCCTTTCTATATGTTACTAGGAAAAGTTATGAGGGAAGTCGTTATAAAAAATCATTTGAAAATTAGATTCTATGAAACTTTTCGAAATGCTAGTTTCTTTCAAAAAATCATAATATACTATACATTAGTTTATACTAGTTTCGGTCAAAATATCAAATTAAATCGAGGACTGTTTTAAATGCTACGAAACTTTTCAGATCCTTACTATATGTTATGAGGAAAAGTTATGAGGGAAGTCCTTACAAAAAAATCATCTGAAAATGAAATTCTATGAAACTTTTTGAAATGTTACTTTCTTTCAAAAAATCATAATATACAATACACTAGTTTATACTAGTTTCGGTAAAAAAATCAAATTAAATCAAGGACTATTCGAAATGCTACGAAACTTTTCAGATCCTTTCTATATGTTACGAGGCAAGGTAATGAGGGAAGTTCATGCAAAAAATCATCTCAAAATTAGATTCTATGGAACTTTTCGAATTGCAAGTTTCGGTCAAAAAATCATAACATACTATACACTAGTTTATACTAGTTTCGGGCTAAAAATCAAATTAAATCAAGGACTGTTCGAAGTGATACAAAACTTTTGAGATCCTTTCTATATGTTACGAGGGAAGATTATGATGGAAGTCCATGCAAAAAATCTGTAACACCTATATATAACAACATACATCAAAGCATATATATTATACATGAATCCAAGTATTTGGTACTGAAATACCATAAGTTCCTAGTTAACACATTATATACATTAAATGCCCTAAATACAAAGTTTTAAAGTCTACGGCATAACATATACAAGATGTCCCAAAATACACTAAGAACTAGATCAATACAATGATTTCAAAATAAAACGCCATAGTGGAAGCCATGCCATCTCAAAAGCTACGATCCGTAAGGAAAAGTCAAACCACTTTGTCCTTACCCTTCGCCGAACCAGTAGTACCTGTGATGTAAACAACAACGTGGGGTGAGATACATCAAATCTCAGTGAGTTCGCTATCTTATAGTCTTCTCGGCTTTACAAGGTTCTAACAACCTAACTCAAGTCAAAAGGGAAGGGAAGTGACTTTGAGTACACACACACACACACCATATATGGATCCACACTCGTGAGCCTGTTAACTCACACTAATACAAAAGTAAGTCCTGAGCCTGTTAACTCAAGAATCTCACTAATCAATAACCATACCAAGGCATCCCCTTTTCCCGTCCGCTTCTACGTCTAGAAGACGACCCGAGTCATGGATCCTTGTAGTTACTTGGCATACGAATTGGATTCGGGATCATCGGCCTGTTAATCGTGAACCGTCACTTCTCATGGCCTGTTAACCATCACAAGTCTCTTTACCATATAGGCTCCAATCATACTACACGTAGGGAATCAAACCTACCAAGTAATTATGCATACGTTTCAGAGGAGGAGCTCGAGTCTCATGAAACTACACCGCAAGATAACTGGTTATGATTACTAGACACACGCCTCAGCCTCTCATGCACGAGCGTTATCACTATGTCATTCCACACTTTCCGACAATTATTTACGGTAATGTTCCGCACTCTACCTATTTCGTATTTTAACATGCATACATATTCAAACATGTTTAACAATAAGAGCATAGGCAAATAATCATCAATCGCATAACGAAAACATATAATTCAACATATCAAAAATCACACTAATTCACGGTTCTCTCTAATTTATTTAATCGGGCAATAAACAGACATTTCTCACTTCCATTAGCTAGAGGATGTTCATAGCTTCACAACGATACCAAGAACACTCACAACGGATAAACGAGTCAAAAGTTATGAAAGAAACAAGTTGGAGGATCTGTCATGTTCGCAATGCGAAGAAGTCAGCGAGTGCTCGCTTCCTCATTCGCAGTGCGAAGCTCCCAGCGAATGCCTAGCCAACACTGGTTCGCTGCCCCATTCGCAGTGCGAACGTCTGGCGAACCGTGGCAGAACCAGAACAAGCTAAAGTTCGCAGTGCAAACCTCTGGCGAACGTCTGACGAACGTTCGCCCTCCCCTTCGCCGTGCGAATAGCCAGCGAGTGTTCAATTCCCCCTTCGCTAGGGGATTCGCAGTGCGAACCTGGGAAAATACAGAAATTCTGTAGCGTGCAGCTGAGTTCCCTTGGGTTCAAAACTACACCAAAACATATCCAAACATCCAACAATCAAATACAGATGATTCTACACTCATATAACTTATACTACTCAGTTTGTAACACATTTCAACCGTTAAATTTCATCGATTACCAATTTAAGCAATTTCTCATAAAACCTAACTTAAGCTAAAATCATCCCTAACTCTAGAACTTAAGTTTCTATCTAGAACCCACCTTGAATAGATGATGATGGTGAAGACTGGAAGATGATTTGATGAAGATTTGATGATGTTCTTGATCTTTCCACTTCTTGGTTTCCACTTCTCTTTTTCCTTCCTTTCTCCTTCTTTCTCTCCAACTTCTTTCTATCTCTTTCTTTCTTTGGTTCTAATGAGGAAAATGAAGGAAAAGAAATGATATAGAATAATATCATCAATTAGTAACACTACTAATTATCCAATTAGTCTCCAAAATTCCAATAAATAAATACCTCAGAGTCAGATAATATTAATTGGATTTACTCTAAGTTCAACAGTTACTCTAATTATCTTTGCAGATAATTTCTCAGAGTACACCGGGACTCAGTTGATCACAACTAATATTATCCGGAGTCAATAAAAAATACGGGGTATTACAAAATCATCTGAAAATTAGATTCTATGAAACTTTTGAAATGCTAGTTTCGGTCAAAAAATCATAATATACACTAGTTAATACTAGTTTCGGTCAAAAAATAATTTAAATCGAGGACTGTTCGAAATGCTACAAAACTTTTCAGATACTTTCTATATGTTACGAGGAAAAGTTATGAGGGAAGTCCATACAAAAAAATCATTTCAAAATTAGACTCTATGAAACATTTCGAAACGCTAGTTTCTTTCAATAAATCAGAATATACTATACACTAGTTTATACTAGTTTCGTTCAAAAAATCAAATTAAATAGAGGACTGTTCGAAATGCTACGAAACTTTTCAGATCCTTTCTATATGTTACGAGAGAAGGTAATGAGGGAAGTCCATGCAAAAAGTCATCTCAAAATTAGATTCTATGAAACTTTTCGAAATGCAAGTTTCGGTAAAAAAATCACAATATATTATACACAAGTTTAAACTAGTTTCGGTCAAAAAAATCAAATTAAACGGAGGACTGTTCGAAATGATACGAAACTTTTCAGATCCTTTCAATATGTTACAAGGGAAGGTAATGAGGGAAGTCCATGCAAAAAATCATGTCAAAATTAGATTCTATGAAACTTTTCGAAATGCAAGTTTCAGTCAAAAAATCATAATATATTATACACTAGTTTATACTAGTTTCGGTCATAAAATCAAATTAAATCGGAGACTGTTCGAAATGATACGAAACTTTTCAGATCCTTTCTCTATGTTACGAGGGAAGGTTATGATGGAAGTCTATGGAAAGAAACATCTGAAAATTAGATTCTATTAAACTTTTAGAAATGCTAGTTTCGGTCAAAAAATCATTATATATTATACACTAGTTTATAATAGTTTTGGTAAAAAAATCAAATTAAAGCGAGGTCTATTCGAAATGCTACAAAACTTTTCAGATCCTTTCTATATGTTACGAGGAAAAGTTATGAGGGAAGTCCATACAAAAAATCATCTCAAAATTAGATTCTATGAAACTTTTCGAAATGCAAGTTTCTTTAAGTAAATCATAATATACTATACACTAGTTTATACTAGTTTCGTTCAAAAAATCAAATTAAATCGAGGAATGTTCGAAATGCTACAAAACTTTACAGATCCTTTCTATATGTTACGAGGGAAGGTAATGAGGGAAGTCCATGCAAAAAATCATCTCAAAATTAGATTCTGTGAAACTTTTCGAAATGCTAGTTTCGGTCAAAAAATCATCATATATTATACACTAGTTTATACTAGTTTTGGTCAAAAAATCAAATTAAAGCGAGGTTTGTTCGAAATGCTACAAAACTTTTCAGATCCTTTCTATATGTTACGAGGAAAAGTTATGAGGGATGTCCATACAAAAAAATCATTTCAAAATTAGATTCTATGAAACTTTTCGAAATGCTAGTTTCTTTCAGTAAATCATGATATACTATACACTAGTTTATACTTGTTTCGTTCAAAAAATCAAATTAAATCGAGGAATGTTGGAAATGCTACAAATCGTTTCAGACCCTTTCTATATGTTACGAGGGAAGGTAATGAGGGAAGTCCATGCAAAAAATAATATCAAAATTAGATTCTATGAAACTTTTCGAAATGCAAGTTTCGGTCAAAAAGTCAAAATATATTATACACTAGTTTATACTAGTTTCTGTCAAAAAATCAAATTAAATAGAGGACTGTTCGAAATGCTACAAAACTTTTCAGATCCTTTCTATATGTTATAAGGAAAAGTTATGAGGGAAGTCCAAACAAAAAAATCAATTCAAATTAGATTCTACAAAACTTTTCGAAATGCAAGTTTCTTTCAAAAAATCATAATATACCATACACTAGTTTATACTAGTTTCGGTCAAAAAATCAAATTAAATCGATGAATGTTTTAAATGCTACGAAACTTTTTAGATCCTTTCTATATGTTAAGAGGAAAAGTTATGAGGGAAGTCCTTAGAAAAAAATCATCTGAAAATTAGATTCTATGAAACTTTTCGAAATGCTAGTTTCTTTCAGAAAATCATAATATACTATACACTAGTTTATACTAGTTTCGGTCAAAAAATCAAATTAAATTGAGGACTATTCGAAATTCTACAAACTTTTCAGTACCTTTCTATATGTTACGAGGCAAGGTAATGAGGGAAGTTCATGCAAGAAATCATCTCAAAATTAGATTCTATGAAACTTTTCGAAATGCAAGTTTCGGTCAAAAAATCACAATATAATATACAATAGTTTATACTAGTTTCGGGCTAAAAATCAAATTAAATCAAGGACTGTACGAAATGATACGAAACTTTTGACATCCTTTCTATATGTTATGAAGGAAGGTTATGATGGAAGTCCATGCAAAAAATCATCTGAAAATTAGATTCTATGAAACTTTTCGAAATGCTAGTTTCGGTATAAAAATCATAATATACACTAGTTTATACTAGTTTCGGTCAAAAAATCAAATTAAATCGAGGACTATTCGAAATGCTACAAAAATTTTCAGATTCTTTCTATATGTTACGAGGAAAAGTTATGAGGGAAGTCCAATCAAAAAAATCATTTCAAAATTAGATTCTATGAAACTTTTCGAAATGCTAGTTTCTTTCAATAAATCATAATATACTATACACTAGTTTATACTAGTTCGGTTAAAAAATCAAATTAAATCGAGGACTGTTCGAAATTCTACGAAACTTTTCAGATCCTTTCTATATGTTACGAGGGAAGGTAATGTGGGAAGTCCATGCAAAAAATCATCTCAAAATTAGATTCTATGAAACTTTTTGAAATGTAAGTAAGGTAAAAAAATCATAATATATTACACACTAGTTTATACTAGTTTCGGTAAAAAAATCAAATTAAATTGAGGACTGTTCGAAATGATACAAAATTTTTCAGATCCTTTCAATATGTTACGAGGGAAGGTAATGAGGGAAGTCCATGCAAAAACTCATGTCAAAATTAGATTCTATGAAACTTTTCGAAATGCAAGTTTCAGTCAAAAAATCATAATATATTATACACTAGTTTATACTAGTTTCGGTCAAAAAATCAAATTAAATCGAGGACTGTTCGAAATGATACGAAACTTTTCAGATCCTTTGTATATGTTACGAGGGAAGGTTTTGATGGAAGTCCATGCAAAAAATTATCTGAAAATTAGATTCTATTAAACTTTTCGAAATGTTAGTTTCGGTCAAAAAATCATTATATATTATACACTAGTTTAAACTAGTTTCGGTAAAAAAAAATCAAATTAAAGCGAGGTCTGTTCGAAATGCTACAAAACTTTTGAGATTGTTTCTATATGTTACGAGGAAAAGTTATGAGGGAAGTCCATAAAAAAAATCATCTCAAAATTAGATTCTATGAAACTTTTCGAAATGCTAGTTTCTTTCAATAAATCATAATATACTACACACAAGTTTATACTAGTTTCGGTCAAAAAACCAAATTAAATCGAGGACTCTTCGAAATGATACGAAACTTTTCAGATCCTTTCAATATGTTACGAGGGAAGGTAATAAGGGAAGTCCATGCAAAAAATCAGGTCAAAATTAGATTCTATGAAACTTTTCAAAATGCATGTTTCAGTCAAAAAATCATAATATATTATACACTAGTTTATAGTTGTTTCGGTCAAAAAATAAAATTAAATCGAGGATTGTTCGAAATGATACGAAACTTTTCAGATCCTTTCTATATGTTACGAGGGAAGGTTATGATGGAAGTCCATGCAAAAAAAATCTGAAAATTAGATTCTATTAAACTTTTCGAAATGCTAGTTTCGGTAAAAAAATCATTATATATTATACACTAGTTTATAATAGTTTTGGTAAAAAAATCAAATTAAAGCGAGGTCTATTCGAAATGCTACAAAACTTTTCAGATCCTTTCTATATGTTACGAGGAAAAGTTATGAGGGAAGTCCATTCAAAAAATCATCTCAAAATTAGATTCTATGAAACTTTTCGAAATGCTAGTTTCTTTAAGTAAATCATAATATACTATACACTAGTTTATAATAGTTTCCTTCAAAAAATCAAATTAAATCGAGGAATGTTCGAAATGCTACAAAACTTTACAGATCCTTTCTATATGTTACGAGGGAAGGTAATGAGGGAAGTCCATGCAAAAAATCATCTTAAAATTAGATTCTATGAAACTTTTCGAAATGCAAGGTTTGGTCCAAAAGTCGTAATATATTATACTCTAGTTTATACTTGTTTCGGTCAAAAAATAAAATTAAATCGAGGACTGTTCGAAAAGCTACAAAACTTTTCAGATCCTTTCTATATGTTACGAGGAAAAGTTATGAGGGAAGTCCATACAAAAAAATCAACTCGAAATTAGATTCTACGAAACTTTTCGAAATGCAAGTTTCTTTCAAAAAATCATAATATACTATACACTAGTTTATACTAGTTTCGGTCAAAAAATCAAATTAAATCGAGGACTGTTTTAAATGTTACGAAACTTTTCAGATCCTTTCTATATGTTACTAGGAAAAGTTATGAGGGAAGTCGTTATAAAAAATCATTTGAAAATTAGATTCTATGAAACTTTTCGAAATGCTAGTTTCTTTCAAAAAATCATAATATACTATACATTAGTTTATACTAGTTTCGGTCAAAATATCAAATTAAATCGAGGACTGTTTTAAATGCTACGAAACTTTTCAGATCCTTTCTATATGTTATGAGGAAAAGTTATGAGGGAAGTCCTTACAAAAAAATCATCTGAAAATTAAATTCTATGAAACTTTTTGAAATGTTACTTTCTTTCAAAAAATCATAATATACTATACACTAGTTTATACTAGTTTCGGTAAAAAAATCAAATTAAATCAAGGACTATTCGAAATGCTACGAAACTTTTCAGATCCTTTCTATATGTTACGAGGCAAGGTAATGAGGGAAGTTCATGCAAAAAATCATCTCAAAATTAGATTCTATGGAACTTTTCGAATTGCAAGTTTCGGTCAAAAAATCATAACATACTATACACTAGTTTATACTAGTTTCGGGCTAAAAATCAAATTAAATCAAGGACTGTTCGAAGTGATACAAAACTTTTGAGATCCTTTCTATATGTTACGAGGGAAGATTATGATGGAAGTCCATGCAAAAAATCTGTAACACCCATATATAACAACATACATCAAAGCATATATATTATACATGAATCCAAGTATTTGGTACTGAAATACCATAAGTTCCTAGTTAACACATTATATACATTAAATGCCCTAAATACAAAGTTTTAAAGTCTACGGCATAACATATACAAGATGTCCCAAAATACACTAAGAACTAGATCAATACAATGATTTCAAAATAAAACGCCATAGTGGAAGCCATGCCATCTCAAAAGCTACGATCCGTAAGGAAAAGTCAAACCACTTTGTCCTTACCCTTCGCCGAACCAGTAGTACCTGTGATGTAAACAACAACGTGGGGTGAGATACATCAAATCTCAGTGAGTTCGCTATCTTATAGTCTTCTCGGCTTTACAAGGTTCTAACAACCTAACTCAAGTCAAAAGGGAAGGGAAGTGACTTTGAGTACACACACACACACACCATATATGGATCCACACTCGTGAGCCTGTTAACTCACACTAATACAAAAGTAAGTCCTGAGCCTGTTAACTCAAGAATCTCACTAATCAATAACCATACCAAGGCATCCCCTTTTCCCGTCCGCTTCTACGTCTAGAAGACGACCCGAGTCATGGATCCTTGTAGTTACTTGGCATACGAATTGGATTCGGGATCATCGGCCTGTTAATCGTGAACCGTCACTTCTCATGGCCTGTTAACCATCACAAGTCTCTTTACCATATAGGCTCCAATCATACTACACGTAGGGAATCAAACCTACCAAGTAATTATGCATACGTTTCAGAGGAGGAGCTCGAGTCTCATGAAACTACACCGCAAGATAACTGGTTATGATTACTAGACACACGCCTCAGCCTCTCATGCACGAGCGTTATCACTATGTCATTCCACACTTTCCAACAATTGTTTACGGTAATGTTCCGCACTCTACCTATTTCGTATTTTAACATGCATACATATTCAAACATGTTTAACAATAAGAGCATAGGAAAATAATCATCAATCGCATAACGAAAACATATAATTCAACATATCAAAAATCACACTAATTCACGGTTCTCTCTGATTTATTTAATCGGGCAATAAACAGATATTTCTCACTCCATTAGCTAGAGGATGTTCATAGCTTCACAACGATACCAAGAACACTCACAACGGATAAACGAGTCAAAAGTTATGAAAGAAACAAGTTGGAGGATCTGTCATGTTCGCAATGCGAAGAAGTCAGCGAGTGCTCGCTTCCTCATTTGCAGTGCGAAGCTCCCAGCGAATGCCTAGCCAACACTGGTTCGCTGCCCCATTCGTAGTGCGAACGTCTGGCGAACCGTGGCAGAACCAAAACAAGCTAAAGTTCGCAGTGCAAACCTCTGGCGAACGTCTGACGAACGTTTGCCCTCCCCTTCGCCGTGCGAATAGCCAGCGAGTGTTCAATTCCCCCTTCGCTAGGGGATTTGCAGTGCGAACCTGGGAAAATACAGAAATTCTGTAGCGTGCAGCTGAGTTCCCTTGGGTTCAAAACTACACCAAAACATATCCAAACATCCAACAATCAAATACAGATGATTCTACACTCATATAACTTATACTACTCAGTTTGTAACACATTTCAACCGTTAAATTTCATCGATTACCAATTTAAGCAATTTCTCATAAAACCTAACTTAAGCTAAAATCATCCCTAACTCTAGAACTTAAGTTTCTATCTAGAACCCACCTTGAATAGATGATGATGGTGAAGACTGGAAGATGATTTGATGAAGATTTGATGATGTTCTTGATCTTTCCACTTCTTGGTTTCCACTTCTCTTTTTCCTTCCTTTCTCCTTCTTTCTCTCCAACTTCTTTCTATCTCTTTCTTTCTTTGGTTCTAATGAGGAAAATGAAGGAAAAGAAATGATATAGAATAATATCATCAATTAGTAACACTACTAATTATCCAATTAGTCTCCAAAATTCCAATAAATAAATACCTCAGAGTCAGATAATATTAATTGGATTTACTCTAAGTTCAACAGTTACTCTAATTATCTTTGCAGATAATTTCTCAGAGTACACCGGGACTCAGTTGATCACAACTAATATTATCCGGAGTCAATAAAAAATACGGGGTATTACAAAATCATCTGAAAATTAGATTCTATGAAACTTTTGAAATGCTAGTTTCGGTCAAAAAATCATAATATACACTAGTTAATACTAGTTTCGGTCAAAAAATAATTTAAATCGAGGACTGTTCGAAATGCTACAAAACTTTTCAGATACTTTCTATATGTTACGAGGAAAAGTTATGAGGGAAGTCCATACAAAAAAATCATTTCAAAATTAGACTCTATGAAACATTTCGAAACGCTAGTTTCTTTCAATAAATCAGAATATACTATACACTAGTTTATACTAGTTTCGTTCAAAAAATCAAATTAAATAGAGGACTGTTCGAAATGCTACGAAACTTTTCAGATCCTTTCTATATGTTACGAGAGAAGGTAATGAGGGAAGTCCATGCAAAAAGTCATCTCAAAATTAGATTCTATGAAACTTTTCGAAATGCAAGTTTCGGTAAAAAAATCACAATATATTATACACAAGTTTATACTAGTTTCGGTCAAAAAAATCAAATTAAACGGAGGACTGTTCGAAATGATACGAAACTTTTCAGATCCTTTCAATATGTTACAAGGGAAGGTAATGAGGGAAGTCCATGCAAAAAATCATGTCAAAATTAGATTCTATGAAACTTTTCGAAATGCAAGTTTCAGTCAAAAAATCATAATATATTATACACTAGTTTATACTAGTTTCGGTCATAAAATCAAATTAAATCGGAGACTGTTCAAAATGATACGAAACTTTTCAGATCCTTTCTCTATGTTACGAGGGAAGGTTATGATGGAAGTCCATGGAAAGAAACATCTGAAAATTAGATTCTATTAAACTTTTAGAAATGCTAGTTTCGGTCAAAAAATCATTATATATTATACACTAGTTTATAATAGTTTTGGTAAAAAAATCAAATTAAAGCGAGGTCTATTCGAAATGCTACAAAACTTTTCAGATCCTTTCTATATGTTACGAGGAAAAGTTATGAGGGAAGTCCATACAAAAAATCATCTCAAAATTAGATTCTATGAAACTTTTCGAAATGCAAGTTTCTTTAAGTAAATCATAATATACTATACACTAGTTTATACTAGTTTCGTTCAAAAAATCAAATTAAATCGAGGAATGTTCGAAATGCTACAAAACTTTACAGATCCTTTCTATATGTTACGAGGGAAGGTAATGAGGGAAGTCCATGCAAAAAATCATCTCAAAGTTAGATTCTGTGAAACTTTTCGAAATGCTAGTTTCGGTCAAAAAATCATCATATATTATACACTAGTTTATACTAGTTTTGGTCAAAAAATCAAATTAAAGCGAGGTTTGTTCGAAATGCTACAAAACTTTTCAGATCCTTTCTATATGTTACGAGGAAAAGTTATGAGGGATGGCCATACAAAAAAATCATTTCAAAATTAGATTCTATGAAACTTTTCGAAATGCTAGTTTCTTTCAGTAAATCATAATATACTATACACTAGTTTATACTAGTTTCGTTCAAAAAATCAAATTAAATCGAGGAATGTTGGAAATGCTACAAATCGTTTCAGACCCTTTCTATATGTTACGAGGGAAGGTAATGAGGGAAGTCCATGCAAAAAATAATATCAAAATTAGATTCTATGAAACTTTTCGAAATGCAAGTTTCGGTCAAAAAGTCAAAATATATTATACACTAGTTTATACTAGTTTCGGTCAAAAAATCAAATTAAATAGAGGACTGTTCGAAATGCTACAAAACTTTTCAGATCCTTTCTATATGTTATAAGGAAAAGTTATGAGGGAAGTCCAAACAAAAAAATCAATTCAAATTAGATTCTACAAAACTTTTCGAAATGCAAGTTTCTTTCAAAAAATCATAATATACCATACACTAGTTTATACTAGTTTCGGTCAAAAAATCAAATTAAATCGATGAATGTTTTAAATGCTACGAAACTTTTTAGATCCTTTCTATATGTTAAGAGGAAAAGTTATGAGGGAAGTCCTTAGAAAAAAATCATCTGAAAATTAGATTCTATGAAACTTTTCGAAATGCTAGTTTCTTTCAGAAAATCATAATATACTATACACTAGTTTATACTAGTTTCGGTCAAAAAATCAAATTAAATTGAGGACTATTCGAAATTCTACAAACTTTTCAGTACCTTTCTATATGTTACGAGGCAAGGTAATGAGGGAAGTTCATGCAAGAAATCATCTCAAAATTAGATTCTATGAAACTTTTCGAAATGCAAGTTTCGGTCAAAAAATCACAATATAATATACAATAGTTTATACTAGTTTCGGGCTAAAAATCAAATTAAATCAAGGACTGTACGAAATGATACGAAACTTTTGACATCCTTTCTATATGTTATGAGGGAAGGTTATGATGGAAGTCCATGCAAAAAATCATCTGAAAATTAGATTCTATGAAACTTTTCGAAATGCTAGTTTCGGTATAAAAATCATAATATACACTAGTTTATACTAGTTTCGGTCAAAAAATCAAATTAAATCGAGGACTATTCGAAATGCTACAAAAATTTTCAGATTCTTTCTATATGTTACGAGGAAAAGTTATGAGGGAAGTCCAATCAAAAAAATCATTTCAAAATTAGATTCTATGAAACTTTTCGAAATGCTAGTTTCTTTCAATAAATCATAATATACTATACACTAGTTTATACTAGTTTCGGTAAAAAAATCAAATTAAATCGAGGACTGTTCGAAATTCTACGAAACTTTTCAGATCCTTTCTATATGTTACGAGGGAAGGTAATGTGGGAAGTCCATGCAAAAAATCATCTCAAAATTAGATTCTATGAAACTTTTTGAAATGTAAGTTTAGGTAAAAAAATCATAATATATTACACACTAGTTTATACTAGTTTCGGTCAAAAAATCAAATTAAATAGAGGAATGTTCGAAATGCTACAAAACTTTTCAGATCCTTTCTATATGTTATAAGGAAAAGTTATGAGGGAAGTCCAAACAAAAAAATCAATTCAAATTAGATTCTACATAACTTTTCGAAATGCAAGTTTCTTTCAAAAAATCATAATATACCATACACTAGTTTATACTAGTTTCGGTCAAAAAATCAAATTAAATCGATGAATGTTTTAAATGCTACGAAACTTTTTAGATCCTTTCTATATGTTAAGAGGAAAAGTTATGAGGGAAGTCCTTAGAAAAAAATCATCTGAAAATTAGATTCTATGAAACTTTTCGAAATGCTAGTTTCTTTCAGAAAATCATAATATACTATACACTAGTTTATACTAGTTTCGGTCAAAAAATCAAATTAAATTGAGGACTATTCGAAATTCTACAAACTTTTCAGTACCTTTCTATATGTTACGAGGCAAGGTAATGAGGGAAGTTCATGCAAGAAATCATCTCAAAATTAGATTCTATGAAACTTTTCGAAATGCAAGTTTCGGTCAAAAAATCACAATATAATATACAATAGTTTATACTAGTTTCGGGCTAAAAATCAAATTAAATCAAGGACTGTACGAAATGATACGAAACTTTTGACATCCTTTCTATATGTTATGAGGGAAGGTTATGATGGAAGTCCATGCAAAAAATCATCTGAAAATTAGATTCTATGAAACTTTTCGAAATGCTAGTTTCGGTATAAAAATCATAATATACACTAGTTTATACTAGTTTCGGTCAAAAAATCAAATTAAATCGAGGACTATTCGAAATGCTACAAAAATTTTCAGATTCTTTCTATATGTTACGAGGAAAAGTTATGAGGGAAGTCCAATCAAAAAAATCATTTCAAAATTAGATTCTATGAAACTTTTCGAAATGCAAGTTTCAGTCAAAAAATCATAATATATTATACACTAGTTTATACTAGTTTCGGTCAAAAAATCAAATTAAATCGAGGACTGTTCGAAATGATACGAAACTTTTCAGATCCTTTGTATATGTTACGAGGGAAGGTTTTGATGGAAGTCCATGCAAAAAATTATCTGAAAATTAGATTCTATTAAACTTTTCGAAATGTTAGTTTCGGTCAAAAAATCATTATATATTATACACTAGTTTAAACTAGTTTCGGTAAAAAAAAATCAAATTAAAGCGAGGTCTGTTCGAAATGCTACAAAACTTTTGAGATTGTTTCTATATGTTACGAGGAAAAGTTATGAGGGAAGTCCATAAAAAAAAATCATCTCAAAATTAGATTCTATGAAACTTTTCGAAATGCTAGTTTCTTTCAATAAATCATAATATACTACACACAAGTTTATACTAGTTTCGGTCAAAAAACCAAATTAAATCGAGGACTCTTCGAAATGATACGAAACTTTTCAGATCCTTTCAATATGTTACGAGGGAAGGTAATAAGGGAAGTCCATGCAAAAAATCAGGTCAAAATTAGATTCTATGAAACTTTTCAAAATGCATGTTTCAGTCAAAAAATCATAATATATTATACACTAGTTTATAGTTGTTTCGGTCAAAAAATAAAATTAAATCGAGGATTGTTCGAAATGATACGAAACTTTTCAGATCCTTTCTATATGTTACGAGGGAAGGTTATGATGGAAGTCCGTGCAAAAAAAATCTGAAAATTAGATTCTATTAAACTTTTCGAAATGCTAGTTTCGGTCAAAAAATCATTATATATTATACACTAGTTTATAATAGTTTTGGTAAAAAAATCAAATTAAAGCGAGGTCTATTCGAAATGCTACAAAACTTTTCAGATCCTTTCTATATGTTACGAGGAAAAGTTATGAGGGAAGTCCATTCAAAAAATCATCTCAAAATTAGATTCTATGAAACTTTTCGAAATGCTAGTTTCTTTAAGTAAATCATAATATACTATACACTAGTTTATAATAGTTTCCTTCAAAAAATCAAATTAAATCGAGGAATGTTCGAAATGCTACAAAACTTTACAGATCCTTTCTATATGTTACGAGGGAAGGTAATGAGGGAAGTCCATGCAAAAAATCATCTCAAAATTAGATTCTATGAAACTTTTCGAAATGCAAGGTTTGGTCCAAAAGTCGTAATATATTATACTCTAGTTTATACTCGTTTCGGTCAAAAAATAAAATTAAATCGAGGACTGTTCGAAAAGCTACAAAACTTTTCAGATCCTTTCTATATGTTACGAGGAAAAGTTATGAGGGAAGTCCATACAAAAAAATCAACTCGAAATTAGATTCTACGAAACTTTTCGAAATGCAAGTTTCTTTCAAAAAATCATAATATACTATACACTAGTTTATACTAGTTTCGGTCAAAAAATCAAATTAAATCGAGGACTGTTTTAAATGTTACGAAACTTTTCAGATCCTTTCTATATGTTACTAGGAAAAGTTATGAGGGAAGTCGTTATAAAAAATCATTTGAAAATTAGATTCTATGAAACTTTTCGAAATGCTAGTTTCTTTCAAAAAATCATAATATACTATACATTAGTTTATACTAGTTTCGGTCAAAATATCAAATTAAATCGAGGACTGTTTTAAATGCTACGAAACTTTTCAGATCCTTTCTATATGTTATGAGGAAAAGTTATGAGGGAAGTCCTTACAAAAAAATCATCTGAAAACGAAATTCTATGAAACTTTTTGAAATGTTACTTTCTTTCAAAAAATCATAATATACTATACACTAGTTTATACTAGTTTCGGTAAAAAAATCAAATTAAATCAAGGACTATTCGAAATGCTACGAAACTTTTCAGATCCTTTCTATATGTTACGAGGCAAGGTAATGAGGGAAGTTCATGCAAAAAATCATCTCAAAATTAGATTCTATGGAACTTTTCGAATTGCAAGTTTCGGTCAAAAAATCATAACATACTATACACTAGTTTATACTAGTTTCGGGCTAAAAATCAAATTAAATCAAGGACTGTTCGAAGTGATACAAAACTTTTGAGATCCTTTCTATATGTTACGAGGGAAGATTATGATGGAAGTCCATGCAAAAAATCTGTAACACCCATATATAACAACATACATCAAAGCATATATATTATACATGAATCCAAGTATTTGGTACTGAAATACCATAAGTTCCTAGTTAACACATTATATACATTAAATGCCCTAAATACAAAGTTTTAAAGTCTACGGCATAACATATACAAGATGTCCCAAAATACACTAAGAACTAGATCAATACAATGATTTCAAAATAAAACGCCATAGTGGAAGCCATGCCATCTCAAAAGCTACGATCCGTAAGGAAAAGTCAAACCACTTTGTCCTTACCCTTCGCCGAACCAGTAGTACCTGTGATGTAAACAACAACGTGGGGTGAGATACATCAAATCTCAGTGAGTTCGCTATCTTATAGTCTTCTCGGCTTTACAAGGTTATAACAACCTAACTCAAGTCAAAAGGGAAGGGAAGTGACTTTGAGTACACACACACACACACCATATATGGATCCACACTCGTGAGCCTGTTAACTCACACTAATACAAAAGTAAGTCCTGAGCCTGTTAACTCAAGAATCTCACTAATCAATAACCATACCAAGGCATCCCCTTTTCCCGTCCGCTTCTACGTCTAGAAGACGACCCGAGTCATGGATCCTTGTAGTTACTTGGCATACGAATTGGATTCGGGATCATCGGCCTGTTAATCGTGAACCGTCACTTCTCATGGCCTGTTAACCATCACAAGTCTCTTTACCATATAGGCTCCAATCATACTACACGTAGGGAATCAAGCCTACCAAGTAATTATGCATACGTTTCAGAGGAGGAGCTCGAGTCTCATGAAACTACACCGCAAGATAACTGGTTATGATTACTAGACACACGCCTCAGCCTCTCATGCACGAGCGTTATCACTATGTCATTCCACACTTTCCGACAATTGTTTACGGTAATGTTCCGCACTCTACCTATTTCGTATTTTAACATGCATACATATTCAAACATGTTTAACAATAAGAGCATAGGCAAATAATCATCAATCGCATAACGAAAACATATAATTCAACATATCAAAAATCACACTAATTCACGGTTCTCTCTGATTTATTTAATCGGGCAATAAACAGATATTTCTCACTTCCATTAGCTAGAGGATGTTCATAGCTTCACAACGATACCAAGAACACTCACAACGGATAAACGAGTCAAAAGTTATGAAAGAAACAAGTTGGAGGATCTGTCATGTTCGCAATGCGAAGAAGTCAGCGAGTGCTCGCTTCCTCATTCGCAGTGCGAAGCTCCCAGCGAATGCCTAGCCAACACTGGTTCGCTGCCCCATTCGCAGTGCGAACGTCTGGCGAACCGTGGCAGAACCAAAACAAGCTAAAGTTCGCAGTGCAAACCTCTGGCGAACGTCTGACGAACGTTCGCCCTCCCCTTCGCCGTGCGAATAGCCAGCGAGTGTTCAATTCCCCCTTCGCTAGGGGATTCGCAGTGCGAACCTGGGAAAATACAGAAATTCTGTAGCGTGCAGCTGAGTTCCCTTGGGTTCAAAACTACACCAAAACATATCCAAACATCCAACAATCAAATACAGATGATTCTACACTCATATAACTTATACTACTCAGTTTGTAACACATTTCAACCGTTAAATTTCATCGATTACCAATTTAAGCAATTTCTCATAAAACCTAACTTAAGCTAAAATCATCCCTAACTCTAGAACTTAAGTTTCTATCTAGAACCCACCTTGAATAGATGATGATGGTGAAGACTGGAAGATGATTTGATGAAGATTTGATGATGTTCTTGATCTTTCCACTTCTTGGTTTCCACTTCTCTTTTTCCTTCCTTTCTCCTTCTTTCTCTCCAACTTCTTTCTATCTCTTTCTTTCTTTGGTTCTAATGAGGAAAATGAAGGAAAAGAAATGATATAGAATAATATCATCAATTAGTAACACTACTAATTATCCAATTAGTCTCCAAAATTCCAATAAATAAATACCTCAGAGTCAGATAATATTAATTGGATTTACTCTAAGTTCAACAGTTACTCTAATTATCTTTGCAGATAATTTCTCAGAGTACACCGGGACTCAGTTGATCACAACTAATATTATCCGGAGTCAATAAAAAATACGGGGTATTACAAAATCATCTGAAAATTAGATTCTATGAAACTTTTGAAATGCTAGTTTCGGTCAAAAAATCATAATATACACTAGTTAATACTAGTTTCGGTCAAAAAATAATTTAAATCGAGGACTGTTCGAAATGCTACAAAACTTTTCAGATACTTTCTATATGTTACGAGGAAAAGTTATGAGGGAAGTCCATACAAAAAAATCATTTCAAAATTAGACTCTATGAAACATTTCGAAACGCTAGTTTCTTTCAATAAATCAGAATATACTATACACCAGTTTATACTAGTTTCGTTCAAAAAATCAAATTAAATAGAGGACTGTTCGAAATGCTACGAAACTTTTCAGATCCTTTCTATATGTTACGAGAGAAGGTAATGAGGGAAGTCCATGCAAAAAGTCATCTCAAAATTAGATTCTATGAAACTTTTCGAAATGCAAGTTTCGGTAAAAAAATCACAATATATTATACACAAGTTTAAACTAGTTTCGGTCAAAAAAATCAAATTAAACGGAGGACTGTTCGAAATGATACGAAACTTTTCAGATCCTTTCAATATGTTACAAGGGAAGGTAATGAGGGAAGTCCATGCAAAAAATCATGTCAAAATTAGATTCTATGAAACTTTTCGAAATGCAAGTTTCAGTCAAAAAATCATAATATATTATACACTAGTTTATACTAGTTTCGGTCATAAAATCAAATTAAATCGGAGACTGTTCGAAATGATACGAAACTTTTCAGATCCTTTCTCTATGTTACGAGGGAAGGTTATGATGGAAGTTCATGGAAAGAAACATCTGAAAATTAGATTCTATTAAACTTTTAGAAATGCTAGTTTCGGTCAAAAAATCATTATATATTATACACTAGTTTATAATAGTTTTGGTAAAAAAATCAAATTAAAGCGAGGTCTATTCGAAATGCTACAAAACTTTTCAGATCCTTTCTATATGTTACGAGGAAAAGTTATGAGGGAAGTCCATACAAAAAATCATCTCAAAATTAGATTCTATGAAACTTTTCGAAATGCAAGTTTCTTTAAGTAAATCATAATATACTATACACTAGTTTATACTAGTTTCGTTCAAAAAATCAAATTAAATCGAGGAATGTTCGAAATGCTACAAAACTTTACAGATCCTTTCTATATGTTACGAGGGAAGGTAATGAGGGAAGTCCATGCAAAAAATCATCTCAAAATTAGATTCTGTGAAACTTTTCGAAATGCTAGTTTCGGTCAAAAAATCATCATATATTATACACTAGTTTATACTAGTTTTGGTCAAAAAATCAAATTAAAGCGAGGTTTGTTCGAAATGCTACAAAACTTTTCAGATCCTTTCTATATGTTACGAGGAAAAGTTATGAGGGATGTCCATACCAAAAAATCATTTCAAAATTAGATTCTATGAAACTTTTCGAAATGCTAGTTTCTTTCAGTAAATCATAATATACTATACACTAGTTTATACTAGTTTCGTTCAAAAAATCAAATTAAACCGAGGAATGTTGGAAATGCTACAAATCGTTTCAGACCCTTTCTATATGTTACGAGGGAAGGTAATGAGGGAAGTCCATGCAAAAAATAATATCAAAATTAGATTCTATGAAACTTTTCGAAATGCAAGTTTCGGTCAAAAAGTCAAAATATATTATACACTAGTTTATACTAGTTTCGGTCAAAAAATCAAATTAAATAGAGGACTGTTCGAAATGCTACAAAACTTTTCAGATCCTTTCTATATGTTATAAGGAAAAGTTATGAGGGAAGTCCAAACAAAAAAATCAATTCAAATTAGATTCTACAAAACTTTTCGAAATGCAAGTTTCTTTCAAAAAATCATAATATACCATACACTAGTTTATACTAGTTTCGGTCAAAAAATCAAATTAAATCGATGAATGTTTTAAATGCTACGAAACTTTTTAGATCCTTTCTATATGTTAAGAGGAAAAGTTATGAGGGAAGTCCTTAGAAAAAAATCATCTGAAAATTAGATTCTATGAAACTTTTCGAAATGCTAGTTTCTTTCAGAAAATCATAATATACTATACACTAGTTTATACTAGTTTCGGTCAAAAAATCAAATTAAATTGAGGACTATTCGAAATTCTACAAACTTTTCAGTACCTTTCTATATGTTACGAGGCAAGGTAATGAGGGAAGTTCATGCAAGAAATCATCTCAAAATTAGATTCTATGAAACTTTTCGAAATGCAAGTTTCGGTCAAAAAATCACAATATAATATACAATAGTTTATACTAGTTTCGGGCTAAAAATCAAATTAAATCAAGGACTGTACGAAATGATACGAAACTTTTGACATCCTTTCTATATGTTATGAGGGAAGGTTATGATGGAAGTCCATGCAAAAAATCATCTGAAAATTAGATTCTATGAAACTTTTCGAAATGCTAGTTTCGGTATAAAAATCATAATATACACTAGTTTATACTAGTTTCGGTCAAAAAATCAAATTAAATCGAGGACTATTCGAAATGCTACAAAAATTTTCAGATTCTTTCTATATGTTACGAGGAAAAGTTATGAGGGAAGTCCAATCAAAAAAATCATTTCAAAATTAGATTCTATGAAACTTTTCGAAATGCTAGTTTCTTTCAATAAATCATAATATACTATACACTAGTTTATACTAGTTCGGTTAAAAAATCAAATTAAATCGAGGACTGTTCGAAATTCTACAAAACTTTTCAGATCCTTTCTATATGTTACGAGGGAAGGTAATGTGGGAAGTCCATGCAAAAAATCATCTCAAAATTAGATTCTATGAAACTTTTTGAAATGTAAGTTTAGGTAAAAAAATCATAATATATTACACACTAGTTTATACTAGTTTCGGTCAAAAAATCAAATTAAATTGAGGACTGTTCGAAATGATACAAAATTTTTCAGATCCTTTCAATATGTTACGAGGGAAGGTAATGAGGGAAGTCCATGCAAAAACTCATGTCAAAATTAGATTCTATGAAACTTTTCGAAATGCAAGTTTCAGTCAAAAAATCATAATATATTATACACTAGTTTATACTAGTTTCGGTCAAAAAATCAAATTAAATCGAGGACTGTTCGAAATGATACGAAACTTTTCAGATCCTTTGTATATGTTACGAGGGAAGGTTTTGATGGAAGTCCATGCAAAAAATTATCTGAAAATTAGATTCTATTAAACTTTTCGAAATGTTAGTTTCGGTCAAAAAATCATTATATATTATACACTAGTTTAAACTAGTTTCGGTAAAAAAAAATCAAATTAAAGCGAGGTCTGTTCGAAATGCTGCAAAACTTTTGAGATTGTTTCTATATGTTACGAGGAAAAGTTATGAGGGAAGTCCATAAAAAAAAATCATCTCAAAATTAGATTCTATGAAACTTTTCGAAATGCTAGTTTCTTTCAATAAATCATAATATACTACACACAAGTTTATACTAGTTTCGGTCAAAAAACCAAATTAAATCGAGGACTCTTCGAAATGATACGAAACTTTTCAGATCCTTTCAATATGTTACGAGGGAAGGTAATAAGGGAAGTCCATGCAAAAAATCAGGTCAAAATTAGATTCTATGAAACTTTTCAAAATGCATGTTTCAGTCAAAAAATCATAATATATTATACACTAGTTTATAGTTGTTTCGGTCAAAAAATAAAATTAAATCGAGGATTGTTCGAAATGATACGAAACTTTTCAGATCCTTTCTATATGTTACGAGGGAAGGTTATGATGGAAGTCCATGCAAAAAAAATCTGAAAATTAGATTCTATTAAACTTTTCGAAATGCTAGTTTCGGTCAAAAAATCATTATATATTATACACTAGTTTATAATAGTTTTGGTAAAAAAATCAAATTAAAGCGAGGTCTATTCGAAATGCTACAAAACTTTTCAGATCCTTTCTATATGTTACGAGGAAAAGTTATGAGGGAAGTCCATTCAAAAAATCATCTCAAAATTAGATTCTATGAAACTTTTCGAAATGCTAGTTTCTTTAAGTAAATCATAATATACTATACACTAGTTTATAATAGTTTCTTTCAAAAAATCAAATTAAATCGAGGAATGTTCGAAATGCTACAAAACTTTACAGATCCTTTCTATATGTTACGAGGGAAGGTAATGAGGGAAGTCCATGCAAAAAATCATCTTAAAATTAGATTCTATGAAACTTTTCGAAATGCAAGGTTTGGTCCAAAAGTCGTAATATATTATACTCTAGTTTATACTCGTTTCGGTCAAAAAATAAAATTAAATCGAGGACTGTTCGAAAAGCTACAAAACTTTTCAGATCCTTTCTATATGTTACGAGGAAAAGTTATGAGGGAAGTCCATACAAAAAAATCAACTCGAAATTAGATTCTACGAAACTTTTCGAAATGCAAGTTTCTTTCAAAAAATCATAATATACTATACACTAGTTTATACTAGTTTCGGTCAAAAAATCAAATTAAATCGAGGACTGTTTTAAATGTTACGAAACTTTTCAGATCCTTTCTATATGTTACTAGGAAAAGTTATGAGGGAAGTCGTTATAAAAAATCATTTGAAAATTAGATTCTATGAAACTTTTCGAAATGCTAGTTTCTTTCAAAAAATCATAATATACTATACATTAGTTTATACTAGTTTCGGTCAAAATATCAAATTAAATCGAGGACTGTTTTAAATGCTACGAAACTTTTCAGATCCTTTCTATATGTTATGAGGAAAAGTTATGAGGGAAGTCCTTACAAAAAAATCATCTGAAAATTAAATTCTATGAAACTTTTTGAAATGTTACTTTCTTTCAAAAAATCATAATATACTATACACTAGTTTATACTAGTTTCGGTAAAAAAATCAAATTAAATCAAGGACTATTCGAAATGCTACGAAACTTTTCAGATCCTTTCTATATGTTACGAGGCAAGGTAATGAGGGAAGTTCATGCAAAAAATCATCTCAAAATTAGATTCTATGGAACTTTTCGAATTGCAAGTTTCGGTCAAAAAATCATAACATACTATACACTAGTTTATACTAGTTTCGGGCTAAAAATCAAATTAAATCAAGGACTGTTCGAAGTGATACAAAACTTTTGAGATCCTTTCTATATGTTACGAGGGAAGATTATGATGGAAGTCCATGCAAAAAATCTGTAACACCCATATATAACAACATACATCAAAGCATATATATTATACATGAATCCAAGTATTTGGTACTGAAATACCATAAGTTCCTAGTTAACACATTATATACATTAAATGCCCTAAATACAAAGTTTTAAAGTCTACGGCATAACATATACAAGATGTCCCAAAATACACTAAGAACTAGATCAATACAATGATTTCAAAATAAAACGCCATAGTGGAAGCCATGCCATCTCAAAAGCTACGATCCGTAAGGAAAAGTCAAACCACTTTGTCCTTACCCTTCGCCGAACCAGTAGTACCTGTGATGTAAACAACAACGTGGGGTGAGATACATCAAATCTCAGTGAGTTCGCTATCTTATAGTCTTCTCGGCTTTACAAGGTTCTAACAACCTAACTCAAGTCAAAAGGGAAGGGAAGTGACTTTGAGTACACACACACACACACCATATATGGATCCACACTCGTGAGTCTGTTAACTCACACTAATACAAAAGTAAGTCCTGAGCCTGTTAACTCAAGAATCTCACTAATCAATAACCATACCAAGGCATCCCCTTTTCCCGTCCGCTTCTACGTCTAGAAGACAACCCGAGTCATGGATCCTTGTAGTTACTTGGCATACGAATTGGATTCGGGATCATCGGCCTGTTAATCGTGAACCGTCACTTCTCATGGCCTGTTAACCATCACAAGTCTCTTTACCATATAGGCTCCAATCATACTACACGTAGGGAATCAAGCCTACCAAGTAATTATGCATACGTTTCAGAGGAGGAGCTCGAGTCTCATGAAACTACACCGCAAGATAACTGGTTATGATTACTAGACACACGCCTCAGCCTCTCATGCACGAGCGTTATCACTATGTCATTCCACACTTTTCGACAATTGTTTACGGTAATGTTCCGCACTCTACCTATTTCGTATTTTAACATGCATACATATTCAAACATGTTTAACAATAAGAGCATAGGCAAATAATCATCAATCGCATAACGAAAACATATAATTCAACATATCAAAAATCACACTAATTCACGGTTCTCTCTGATTTATTTAATCGGGCAATAAACAGATATTTCTCACTTCCATTAGCTAGAGGATGTTCATAGCTTCACAACGATACCAAGAACACTCACAACGGATAAACGAGTCAAAAGTTATGAAAGAAACAAGTTGGAGGATCTGTCATGTTCGCAATGCGAAGAAGTCAGCGAGTGCTCGCTTCCTCATTCGCAGTGCGAAGCTCCCAGCGAATGCCTAGCCAACACTGGTTCGCTGCCCCATTCGCAGTGCGAACGTCTGGCGAACCGTGGCAGAACCAAAACAAGCTAAAGTTCGCAGTGCAAACCTCTGGCGAACGTCTGACGAACGTTCGCCCTCCCCTTCGCCGTGCGAATAGCCAGCGAGTGTTCAATTCCCCCTTCGCTAGGGGATTCGCAGTGCGAACCTGGGAAAATACAGAAATTCTGTAGCGTGCAGCTGAGTTCCCTTGGGTTCAAAACTACACCAAAACATATCCAAACATCCAACAATCAAATACAGATGATTCTACACTCATATAACTTATACTACTCAGTTTGTAACACATTTCAACCGTTAAATTTCATCGATTACCAATTTAAGCAATTTCTCATAAAACCTAACTTAAGCTAAAATCATCCCTAACTCTAGAACTTAAGTTTCTATCTAGAACCCACCTTGAATAGATGATGATGGTGAAGACTGGAAGATGATTTGATGAAGATTTGATGATGTTCTTGATCTTTCCACTTCTTGGTTTCCACTTCTCTTTTTCCTTCCTTTCTCCTTCTTTCTCTCCAACTTCTTTCTATCTCTTTCTTTCTTTGGTTCTAATGAGGAAAATGAAGGAAAAGAAATGATATAGAATAATATCATCAATTAGTAACACTACTAATTATCCAATTAGTCTCCAAAATTCCAATAAATAAATACCTCAGAGTCAGATAATATTAATTGGATTTACTCTAAGTTCAACAGTTACTCTAATTATCTTTGCAGATAATTTCTCAGAGTACACCGGGACTCAGTTGATCACAACTAATATTATCCGGAGTCAATAAAAAATACGGGGTATTACAAAATCATCTGAAAATTAGATTCTATGAAACTTTTGAAATGCTAGTTTCGGTCAAAAAATCATAATATACACTAGTTAATACTAGTTTCGGTCAAAAAATAATTTAAATCGAGGACTGTTCGAAATGCTACAAAACTTTTCAGATACTTTCTATATGTTACGAGGAAAAGTTATGAGGGAAGTCCATACAAAAAAATCATTTCAAAATTAGACTCTATGAAACATTTCGAAACGCTAGTTTCTTTCAATAAATCAGAATATACTATACACTAGTTTATACTAGTTTCGTTCAAAAAATCAAATTAAATAGAGGACTGTTCGAAATGCTACGAAACTTTTCAGATCCTTTCTATATGTTACGAGAGAAGGTAATGAGGGAAGTCCATGCAAAAAGTCATCTCAAAATTAGATTCTATGAAACTTTTCGAAATGCAAGTTTCGGTAAAAAAATCACAATATATTATACACAAGTTTAAACTAGTTTCGGTCAAAAAAATCAAATTAAACGGAGGACTGTTCGAAATGATACGAAACTTTTCAGATCCTTTCAATATGTTACAAGGGAAGGTAATGAGGGAAGTCCATGCAAAAAATCATGTCAAAATTAGATTCTATGAAACTTTTCGAAATGCAAGTTTCAGTCAAAAAATCATAATATATTATACACTAGTTTATACTAGTTTCGGTCATAAAATCAAATTAAATCGGAGACTGTTCGAAATGATACGAAACTTTTCAGATCCTTTCTCTATGTTACGAGGGAAGGTTATGATGGAAGTCCATGGAAAGAAACATCTGAAAATTAGATTCTATTAAACTTTTAGAAATGCTAGTTTCGGTCAAAAAATCATTATATATTATACACTAGTTTATAATAGTTTTGGTAAAAAAATCAAATTAAAGCGAGGTCTATTCGAAATGCTACAAAACTTTTCAGATCCTTTCTATATGTTACGAGGAAAAGTTATGAGGGAAGTCCATACAAAAAATCATCTCAAAATTAGATTCTATGAAACTTTTCGAAATGCAAGTTTCTTTAAGTAAATCATAATATACTATACACTAGTTTATACTAGTTTCGTTCAAAAAATCAAATTAAATAGAGGAATGTTCGAAATGCTACAAAACTTTACAGATCCTTTCTATATGTTACGAGGGAAGGTAATGAGGGAAGTCCATGCAAAAAATCATCTCAAAATTAGATTCTGTGAAACTTTTCGAAATGCTAGTTTCGGTCAAAAAATCATCATATATTATACACTAGTTTATACTAGTTTTGGTCAAAAAATCAAATTAAAGCGAGGTTTGTTCGAAATGCTACAAAACTTTTCAGATCCTTTCTATATGTTACGAGGAAAAGTTATGAGGGATGTCCATACCAAAAAATCATTTCAAAATTAGATTCTATGAAACTTTTCGAAATGCTAGTTTCTTTCAGTAAATCATAATATACTATACACTAGTTTATACTAGTTTCGTTCAAAAAATCAAATTTAATCGAGGAATGTTGGAAATGCTACAAATCGTTTCAGACCCTTTCTATATGTTACGAGGGAAGGTAATGAGGGAAGTCCATGCAAAAAATAATATCAAAATTAGATTCTATGAAACTTTTCGAAATGCAAGTTTCGGTCAAAAAGTCAAAATATATTATACACTAGTTTATACTAGTTTCGGTCAAAAAATCAAATTAAATAGAGGACTGTTCGAAATGCTACAAAACTTTTCAGATCCTTTCTATATGTTATAAGGAAAAGTTATGAGGGAAGTCCAAACAAAAAAATCAATTCAAATTAGATTCTACAAAACTTTTCGAAATGCAAGTTTCTTTCAAAAAATCATAATATACCATACACTAGTTTATACTAGTTTCGGTCAAAAAATCAAATTAAATCGATGAATGTTTTAAATGCTACGAAACTTTTTAGATCCTTTCTATATGTTAAGAGGAAAAGTTATGAGGGAAGTCCTTAGAAAAAAATCATCTGAAAATTAGATTCTATGAAACTTTTCGAAATGCTAGTTTCTTTCAGAAAATCATAATATACTATACACTAGTTTATACTAGTTTCGGTCAAAAAATCAAATTAAATTGAGGACTATTCGAAATTCTACAAACCTTTCAGTACCTTTCTATATGTTACGAGGCAAGGTAATGAGGGAAGTTCATGCAAGAAATCATCTCAAAATTAGATTCTATGAAACTTTTCGAAATGCAAGTTTCGGTCAAAAAATCACAATATAATATACAATAGTTTATACTAGTTTCGGGCTAAAAATCAAATTAAATCAAGGACTGTACGAAATGATACGAAACTTTTGACATCCTTTCTATATGTTATGAGGGAAGGTTATGATGGAAGTCCATGCAAAAAATCATCTGAAAATTAGATTCTATGAAACTTTTCGAAATGCTAGTTTCGGTATAAAAATCATAATATACACTAGTTTATACTAGTTTCGGTCAAAAAATCAAATTAAATCGAGGACTATTCGAAATGCTACAAAAATTTTCAGATTCTTTCTATATGTTACGAGGAAAAGTTATGAGGGAAGTCCAATCAAAAAAATCATTTCAAAATTAGATTCTATGAAACTTTTCGAAATGCTAGTTTCTTTCAATAAATCATAATATACTATACACTAGTTTATACTAGTTCGGTTAAAAAATCAAATTAAATCGAGGACTGTTCGAAATTCTACAAAACTTTTCAGATCCTTTCTATATGTTACGAGGGAAGGTAATGTGGGAAGTCCATGCAAAAAATCATCTCAAAATTAGATTCTATGAAACTTTTTGAAATGTAAGTTTAGGTAAAAAAATCATAATATATTACACACTAGTTTATACTAGTTTCGGTCAAAAAATCAAATTAAATTGAGGACTGTTCGAAATGATACAAAATTTTTCAGATCCTTTCAATATGTTACGAGGGAAGGTAATGAGGGAAGTCCATGCAAAAACTCATGTCAAAATTAGATTCTATGAAACTTTTCGAAATGCAAGTTTCAGTCAAAAAATCATAATATATTATACACTAGTTTATACTAGTTTCGGTCAAAAAATCAAATTAAATCGAGGACTGTTCGAAATGATACGAAACTTTTCAGATCCTTTGTATATGTTACGAGGGAAGGTTTTGATGGAAGTCCATGCAAAAAATTATCTGAAAATTAGATTCTATTAAACTTTTCGAAATGTTAGTTTCGGTCAAAAAATCATTATATATTATACACTAGTTTAAACTAGTTTCGGTAAAAAAAAATCAAATTAAAGCGAGGTCTGTTCGAAATGCTACAAAACTTTTGAGATTGTTTCTATATGTTACGAGGAAAAGTTATGAGGGAAGTCCATAAAAAAAAATCATCTCAAAATTAGATTCTATGAAACTTTTCGAAATGCTAGTTTCTTTCAATAAATCATAATATACTACACACAAGTTTATACTAGTTTCGGTCAAAAAACCAAATTAAATCGAGGACTCTTCGAAATGATACGAAACTTTTCAGATCCTTTCAATATGTTACGAGGGAAGGTAATAAGGGAAGTCCATGCAAAAAATCAGGTCAAAATTAGATTCTATGAAACTTTTCAAAATGCATGTTTCAGTCAAAAAATCATAATATATTATACACTAGTTTATAGTTGTTTCGGTCAAAAAATAAAATTAAATCGAGGATTGTTCGAAATGATACGAAACTTTTCAGATCCTTTCTATATGTTACGAGGGAAGGTTATGATGGAAGTCCATGCAAAAAAAATCTGAAAATTAGATTCTATTAAACTTTTCGAAATGCTAGTTTCGGTCAAAAAATCATTATATATTATACACTAGTTTATAATAGTTTTGGTAAAAAAATCAAATTAAAGCGAGGTCTATTCGAAATGCTACAAAACTTTTCAGATCCTTTCTATATGTTACGAGGAAAAGTTATGAGGGAAGTCCATTCAAAAAATCATCTCAAAATTAGATTCTATGAAACTTTTCGAAATGCTAGTTTCTTTAAGTAAATCATAATATACTATACACTAGTTTATAATAGTTTCCTTCAAAAAATCAAATTAAATCGAGGAATGTTCGAAATGCTACAAAACTTTACAGATCCTTTCTATATGTTACGAGGGAAGGTAATGAGGGAAGTCCATGCAAAAAATCATCTTAAAATTAGATTCTATGAAACTTTTCGAAATGCAAGGTTTGGTCCAAAAGTCGTAATATATTATACTCTAGTTTATACTCGTTTCGGTCAAAAAATAAAATTAAATCGAGGACTATTCGAAAAGCTACAAAACTTTTCAGATCCTTTCTATATGTTACGAGGAAAAGTTATGAGGGAAGTCCATACAAAAAAATCAACTCGAAATTAGATTCTACGAAACTTTTCGAAATGCAAGTTTCTTTCAAAAAATCATAATATACTATACACTAGTTTATACTAGTTTCGGTCAAAAAATCAAATTAAATCGAGGACTGTTTTAAATGTTACGAAACTTTTCAGATCCTTTCTATATGTTACTAGGAAAAGTTATGAGGGAAGTCGTTATAAAAAATCATTTGAAAATTAGATTCTATGAAACTTTTCGAAATGCTAGTTTCTTTCAAAAAATCATAATATACTATACATTAGTTTATACTAGTTTCGGTCAAAATATCAAATTAAATCGAGGACTGTTTTAAATGCTACGAAACTTTTCAGATCCTTTCTATATGTTATGAGGAAAAGTTATGAGGGAAGTCCTTACAAAAAAATCATCTGAAAATTAAATTCTATGAAACTTTTTGAAATGTTACTTTCTTTCAAAAAATCATAATATACTATACACTAGTTTATACTAGTTTCGGTAAAAAAATCAAATTAAATCAAGGACTATTCGAAATGCTACGAAACTTTTCAGATCCTTTCTATATGTTACGAGGCAAGGTAATGAGGGAAGTTCATGCAAAAAATCATCTCAAAATTAGATTCTATGGAACTTTTCGAATTGCAAGTTTCGGTCAAAAAATCATAACATACTATACACTAGTTTATACTAGTTTCGGGCTAAAAATCAAATTAAATCAAGGACTGTTCGAAGTGATACAAAACTTTTGAGATCCTTTCTATATGTTACGAGGGAAGATTATGATGGAAGTCCATGCAAAAAATCTGTAACACCCATATATAACAACATACATCAAAGCATATATATTATACATGAATCCAAGTATTTGGTACTGAAATACCATAAGTTCCTAGTTAACACATTATATACATTAAATGCCCTAAATACAAAGTTTTAAAGTCTACGGCATAACATATACAAGATGTCCCAAAATACACTAAGAACTAGATCAATACAATGATTTCAAAATAAAACGCCATAGTGGAAGCCATGCCATCTCAAAAGCTACGATCCGTAAGGAAAAGTCAAACCACTTTGTCCTTACCCTTCGCCGAACCAGTAGTACCTGTGATGTAAACAACAACGTGGGGTGAGATACATCAAATCTCAGTGAGTTCGCTATCTTATAGTCTTCTCGGCTTTACAAGGTTCTAACAACCTAACTCAAGTCAAAAGGGAAGGGAAGTGACTTTGAGTACACACACACACACACCATATATGGATCCACACTCGTGAGCCTGTTAACTCACACTAATACAAAAGTAAGTCCTGAGCCTGTTAACTCAAGAATCTCACTAATCAATAACCATACCAAGGCATCCCCTTTTCCCGTCCGCTTCTACGTCTAGAAGACGACCCGAGTCATGGATCCTTGTAGTTACTTGGCATACGAATTGGATTCGGGATCATCGGCCTGTTAATCGTGAACCGTCACTTCTCATGGCCTGTTAACCATCACAAGTCTCTTTACCATATAGGCTCCAATCATACTACACGTAGGGAATCAAACCTACCAAGTAATTATGCATACGTTTCAGAGGAGGAGCTCGAGTCTCATGAAACTACACCGCAAGATAACTGGTTATGATTACTAGACACACGCCTCAGCCTCTCATGCACGAGCGTTATCACTATGTCATTCCACACTTTCCAACAATTGTTTACGGTAATGTTCCGCACTCTACCTATTTCGTATTTTAACATGCATACATATTCAAACATGTTTAACAATAAGAGCATAGGAAAATAATCATCAATCGCATAACGAAAACATATAATTCAACATATCAAAAATCACACTAATTCACGGTTCTCTCTGATTTATTTAATCGGGCATTAAACAGATATTTCTCACTCCATTAGCTAGAGGATGTTCATAGCTTCACAACGATACCAAGAACACTCACAACGGATAAACGAGTCAAAAGTTATGAAAGAAACAAGTTGGAGGATCTGTCATGTTCGCAATGCGAAGAAGTCAGCGAGTGCTCGCTTCCTCATTTGCAGTGCGAAGCTCCCAGCGAATGCCTAGCCAACACTGGTTCGCTGCCCCATTCGCAGTGCGAACGTCTGGCGAACCGTGGCAGAACCAAAACAAGCTAAAGTTCGCAGTGCAAACCTCTGGCGAACGTCTGACGAACGTTCGCCCTCCACTTCGCCGTGCGAATAGCCAGCGAGTGTTCAATCCCCCCTTCGCTAGGGGATTCGCAGTGCGAACCTGGGAAAATACAGAAATTCTGTAGCGTGCAGCTGAGTTCCCTTGGGTTCAAAACTACACCAAAACATATCCAAACATCCAACAATCAAATACAGATGATTCTACACTCATATAACTTATACTACTCAGTTTGTAACACATTTCAACCGTTAAATTTCATCGATTACCAATTTAAGCAATTTCTCATAAAACCTAACTTAAGCTAAAATCATCCCTAACTCTAGAACTTAAGTTTCTATCTAGAACCCACCTTGAATAGATGATGATGGTGAAGACTGGAAGATGATTTGATGAAGATTTGATGATGTTCTTGATCTTTCCACTTCTTGGTTTCCACTTCTCTTTTTCCTTCCTTTCTCCTTCTTTCTCTCCAACTTCTTTCTATCTCTTTCTTTCTTTGGTTCTAATGAGGAAAATGAAGGAAAAGAAATGATATAGAATAATATCATCAATTAGTAACACTACTAATTATCCAATTAGTCTCCAAAATTCCAATAAATAAATACCTCAGAGTCAGATAATATTAATTGGATTTACTCTAAGTTCAACAGTTACTCTAATTATCTTTGCAGATAATTTCTCAGAGTACACCGGGACTCAGTTGATCACAACTAATATTATCCGGAGTCAATAAAAAATACGGGGTATTACAAAATCATCTGAAAATTAGATTCTATGAAACTTTTGAAATGCTAGTTTCGGTCAAAAAATCATAATATACACTAGTTAATACTAGTTTCGGTCAAAAAATAATTTAAATCGAGGACTGTTCGAAATGCTACAAAACTTTTCAGATACTTTCTATATGTTACGAGGAAAAGTTATGAGGGAAGTCCATACAAAAAAATCATTTCAAAATTAGATTCTATGAAACATTTCGAAACGCTAGTTTCTTTCAATAAATCAGAATATACTATACACTAGTTTATACTAGTTTCGTTCAAAAAATCAAATTAAATAGAGGACTGTTCGAAATGCTACGAAACTTTTCAGATCCTTTCTATATGTTACGAGAGAAGGTAATGAGGGAAGTCCATGCAAAAAGTCATCTCAAAATTAGATTCTATGAAACTTTTCGAAATGCAAGTTTCGGTAAAAAAATCACAATATATTATACACAAGTTTAAACTAGTTTCGGTCAAAAAAATCAAATTAAACGGAGGACTGTTCGAAATGATACGAAACTTTTCAGATCCTTTCAATATGTTACAAGGGAAGCTAATGAGGGAAGTCCATGCAAAAAATCATGTCAAAATTAGATTCTATGAAACTTTTCGAAATGCAAGTTTCAGTCAAAAAATCATAATATATTATACACTAGTTTATACTAGTTTCGGTCATAAAATCAAATTAAATCGGAGACTGTTCGAAATGATACGAAACTTTTCAGATCCTTTCTCTATGTTACGAGGGAAGGTTATGATGGAAGTCCATGGAAAGAAACATCTGAAAATTAGATTCTATTAAACTTTTAGAAATGCTAGTTTCGGTCAAAAAATCATTATATATTATACACTAGTTTATAATAGTTTTGGTAAAAAAAAATCAAATTAAAGCGAGGTCTGTTCGAAATGCTACAAAACTTTTGAGATTGTTTCTATATGTTACGAGGAAAAGTTATGAGGGAAGTCCATAAAAAAAAATCATCTCAAAATTAGATTCTATGAAACTTTTCGAAATGCAAGTTTCTTTAAGTAAATCATAATATACTATACACTAGTTTATACTAGTTTCGTTCAAAAAATCAAATTAAATCGAGGAATGTTCGAAATGCTACAAAACTTTACAGATCCTTTCTATATGTTACGAGGGAAGGTAATGAGGGAAGTCCATGCAAAAAATCATCTCAAAATTAGATTCTGTGAAACTTTTCGAAATGCCAGTTTCGGTCAAAAAATCATCATATATTATACACTAGTTTATACTAGTTTCGGTCAAAAAATCAAATTAAATCGAGGACTATTCGAAATGCTACAAAACTTTTCAGATTCTTTCTATATGTTACGAAGAAAAGTTATGAGGGAAGTCCAATCAAAAAAATCATTTCAAAATTAGATTCTATGAAACTTTTCGAAATGCTAGTTTCTTTCAGTAAATCATAATATACTATACACTAGTTTATACTAGTTTCGTTCAAAAAATCAAATTAAATCGAGGAATGTTGGAAATGCTACAAATCGTTTCAGACCCTTTCTATATGTTACGAGGGAAGGTAATGAGGGAAGTCCATGCAAAAAATAATATCAAAATTAGATTCTATGAAACTTTTCGAAATGCAAGTTTCGGTCAAAAAGTCAAAATATATTATACACTAGTTTATACTAGTTTCGGTCAAAAAATCAAATTAAATAGAGGACTGTTCGAAATGCTACAAAACTTTTCAGATCCTTTCTATATGTTATAAGGAAAAGTTATGAGGGAAGTCCAAACAAAAAAATCAATTCAAATTAGATTCTACAAAACTTTTCGAAATGCAAGTTTCTTTCAAAAAATCATAATATACCATACACTAGTTTATACTAGTTTCGGTCAAAAAATCAAATTAAATCGATGAATGTTTTAAATGCTACGAAACTTTTTAGATCCTTTCTATATGTTAAGAGGAAAAGTTATGAGGGAAGTCCTTAGAAAAAAATCATCTGAAAATTAGATTCTATGAAACTTTTCGAAATGCTAGTTTCTTTCAGAAAATCATAATATACTATACACTAGTTTATACTAGTTTCGGTCAAAAAATCAAATTAAATTGAGGACTATTCGAAATTCTACAAACTTTTCAGTACCTTTCTATATGTTACGAGGCAAGGTAATGAGGGAAGTTCATGCAAGAAATCATCTCAAAATTAGATTCTATGAAACTTTTCGAAATGCAAGTTTCGGTCAAAAAATCACAATATAATATACAATAGTTTATACTAGTTTCGGGCTAAAAATCAAATTAAATCAAGGACTGTTCGAAATGATACGAAACTTTTGACATCCTTTCTATATGTTATGAGGGAAGGTTATGATGGAAGTCCATGCAAAAAATCATCTGAAAATTAGATTCTATGAAACTTTTCGAAATGCTAGTTTCGGTATAAAAATCATAATATACACTAGTTTATACTAGTTTCGGTCAAAAAATCAAATTAAATCGAGGACTATTCGAAATGCTACAAAACTTTTCAGATTCTTTCTATATGTTACGAGGAAAAGTTATGAGGGAAGTCCAATCAAAAAAATCATTTCAAAATTAGATTCTATGAAACTTTTCGAAATGCCAGTTTCTTTCAATAAATCATAATATACTATACACTAGTTTATACTAGTTTCGGTTAAAAAATCAAATTAAATCGAGGACTGTTCGAAATTCTACGAAACTTTTTAGATCCTTTCTATATGTTACGAGGGAAGGTAATGTTCGAAGTCCATGCAAAAAATCATCTCAAAATTAGATTCTATGAAACTTTTTGAAATGTAAGTTTAGGTAAAAAAATCATAATATATTATACACTAGTTTATACTAGTTTCGGTAAAAAAATCAAATTAAATTGAGGACTGTTCGAAATGATACAAAATTTTTCAG
Organism: Lathyrus tuberosus; assembly: GCA_022829125.1. Classification (NCBI taxonomy): domain Eukaryota; kingdom Viridiplantae; phylum Streptophyta; class Magnoliopsida; order Fabales; family Fabaceae; genus Lathyrus; species Lathyrus tuberosus. Next base: position 123,449 of record JALAZF010000605.1, read on the forward strand.
ATCCTTTCAATATGTTACGAGGGAAGGTAATTAGGGAAGTCCATGCAAAAACTCATGTCAAAATTAGATTCTATGAAACTTTTCGAAATGCAAGTTTCAGTCAAAAAATCATAATATATTATACACTAGTTTATACTAGTTTCGGTCAAAAAATCAAATTAAATCGAGGACTGTTCAAAATGATACGAAACGTTTCAGATCCTTTCTATATGTTACGACGGAAGGTTTTGATGGAAGTCCATGCAAAAAATCATCTAAAAATTAGATTCTGTGAAACTTTTCGAAATGCTAGTTTCGGTCAAAAAATCATTATATATTATACACTAGTTTATACTAGTTTCGGTCAAAAAATCAAATTAAAGCGAGGTTTGTTCGAAATGCTACAAAACTTTTCAGATCCTTTCTAGATGTTACGAGGAAAAGTTATGAGGGATGTCCATACAAAAAAATCATTTCAAAATTAGATTCTATGAAACTTTTCGAAATGCTAGTTTCTTTCAGTAAATCATAATATACTATACACTAGTTTATACTAGTTTCGTTCAAAAAATCAAGTTAAATCGAGGAATGTTGGAAATGCTACAAATCGTTTCAGACCCTTTCTATATGTTACGAGGGAAGGTAATGAGGGAAGTCCATGCAAAAAATAATATCAAAATTAGATTCTATGAAACTTTTCGAAATGCAAGTTTCTGTCATAAAGTCAAAATATATTATACACTAGTTTATACTAGTTTCGGTCATAAAATCAAATTAAATAGAGGACTGTTCGAAATGCTACAAAACTTTTCAGATCCTTTCTATATGTTATAAGGAAAAGTTATGAGGGAAGTCCAAACAAAAAAATCAATTCAAATTATATTCTACAAAACTTTTCGAAATGCAAGTTTCTTTCAAAAAATCATAATATACCATACACTAGTTTATACTAGTTTCGGTCAAAAAATCAAATTAAATCGATGAATGTTTTAAATGCTACGAAACTTTTTAGATCCTTTCTATATGTTAAGAGGAAAAGTTATGAGGGAAGTCCTTAGAAAAAAATCATCTGAAAATTAGATTCTATGAAACTTTTTGAAATGCTAGTTTCTTTCAGAAAATCATAATATACTATACACTAGTTTATACTAGTTTCGGTCAAAAAATCAAATTAAATTGAGGACTATTCAAAATTCTACAAACTTTTCAGTACCTTTCTATATGTTACGAGGCAAGGTAATGAGGGAAGTTCATGCAAGAAATCATCTCAAAATTAGATTCTATGAAACTTTTCAAAATGCAAGTTTCGGTCAAAAAATCACAATATAATATACACTAGTTTATACTAGTTTCGGGCTAAAAATCAAATTAAATCAAGGACTGTTCGAAATGATACGAAACTTTTGACATCCTTTCTATATGTTATGAGGGAAGGTTATGATGGAAGTCCATGCAAAAAATCATCTGAAAATTAGATTCTATGAAACTTTTCGAAATGCTAGTTTCGGTAAAAAAATCATAATATACACTAGTTTATACTAGTTTCGGTCAAAAAATCAAATTAAATCGAGGACTATTCGAAATGCTACAAAACTTTTCAGATTCTTTCTATATGTTACGAGGAAAAGTTATGAGGGAAGTCCAATAAAAAAAATCATTTCAAAATTAGATTCTATGAAACTTTTCGAAATGCTAGTTTCTTTCAGTAAATCATAATATACTATACACTAGTTTATACTAGTTTCGTTCAAAAAATCAAATTAAATCGAGGAATGTTGGAAATGCTACAAATCGTTTCAGACCCTTTCTATATGTTACGAGGGAAGGTAATGAGGGAAGTCCATCAAAAAATAATATCAAAATTAGATTCTATGAAACTTTTCGAAATGCAAGTTTCGGTCAAAAAGTCAAAATATATTATACAGTAGTTTATACTAGTTTCGGTCAAAAAATCAAATTAAATAGAGGACTGTTCGAAATGCTACAAAACTTTTCAGATCCTTTCTATATGTTATAAGGAAAAGTTATGAGGGAAGTCCAAACAAAAAAATCAATTCAAATTAGATTCTACAAAACTTTTCGAAATGCAAGTTTCTTTCAAAAAATCATAATATACCATACACTAGTTTATACTAGTTTCGGTCAAAAAATCAAATTAAATCGATGAATGTTTTAAATGCTACGAAACTTTTTAGATCCTTTCTATATGTTAAGAGGAAAAGTTATGAGGGAAGTCCTTAGAAAAAAATCATCTGAAAATTAGATTCTATGAAACTTTTCGAAATGCTAGTTTCTTTCAGAAAATCATAATATACTATACACTAGTTTATACTAGTTTCGGTCAAAAAATCAAATTAAATTGAGGACTATTCGAAATTCTACAAACTTTTCAGTACCTTTCTATATGTTACGAGGCAAGGTAATGAGGGAAGTTCATGCAAGAAATCATCTCAAAATTAGATTCTATGAAACTTTTCGAAATGCAAGTTTCGGTCAAAAAATCACAATATAATATACAATAGTTTATACTATTTTCGGGCTAAAAATCAAATTAAATCAAGGACTGTTCGAAATGATACGAAACTTTTGACATCCTTTCTATATGTTATGAGGGAAGGTTATGATGGAAGTCCATGCAAAAAATCATCTGAAAATTAGATTCTATGAAACTTTTCGAAATGCTAGTTTCGGTATAAAAATCATAATATACACTAGTTTATACTAGTTTCGGTCAAAAAATCAAATTAAATCGAGGACTATTCGAAATGCTACAAAACTTTTCAGATTCTTTCTATATGTTACGAGGAAAAGTTATGAGGGAAGTCCAATCAAAAAAATCATTTCAAAATTAGATTCTATGAAACTTTTCGAAATGCTAGTTTCTTTCAATAAATCATAATATACTATACACTAGTTTATACTAGTTTCGGTTAAAAAATCAAATTAAATCGAGGACTGTTCGAAATTCTACGAAACTTTTTAGATCCTTTCTATATGTTACGAGGGAAGGTAATGTTCGAAGTCCATGCAAAAAATCATCTCAAAATTAGATTCTATGAAACTTTTTGAAATGTAAGTTTAGGTAAAAAAATCATAATATGTTATACACTAGTTTATACTAGTTTCGGTAAAAAAATCAAATTAAATTGAGGACTGTTCGAAATGATACAAAATTTTTCAGATCCTTTCAATATGTTACGAGGGAAGGTAATTAGGGAAGTCCATGCAAAAACTCATGTCAAAATTAGATTCTATGAAACTTTTCGAAATGCAAGTTTCAGTCAAAAAATCATAATATATTATACATTAGTTTATACTAGTTTCGGTCAAAAAATCAAATTAAATCGAGGACTGTTCGAAATGATACGAAACGTTTCAGATCCTTTCTATATGTTACGACGGAAGGTTTTGATGGAAGTCCATGCAAAAAATCATCTAAAAATTAGATTCTGTGAAACTTTTCGAAATGCTAGTTTCGGTCAAAAAATCATTATATATTATACACTAGTTTATACTAGTTTCGGTCAAAAAATCAAATTAAAGCGAGGTTTGTTCGAAATGCTACTAAACTTTTCAGATCCTTTCTATATGTTACGAGGAAAAGTTATGAGGGATGTCCATACAAAAAAATCATTTCAAAATTAGATTCTATGAAACTTTTCGAAATGCTAGTTTCTTTCAGTAAATCATAATATACTATACACTAGTTTATACTAGTTTCGTTCAAAAAATCAAATTAAATCGAGGAATGTTGGAAATGCTACAAATCGTTTCAGACCCTTTCTATATGTTACGAGGGAAGGTAATGAGGGAAGTCCATGCAAAAAATAATATCAAAATTAGATTCTATGAAACTTTTCGAAATGCAAGTTTCTGTCAAAAAGTCAAAATATATTATACACTAGTTTATACTAGTTTCGGTCAAAAAATCAAATTAAATAGAGGACTGTTCGAAATGCTACAAAACTTTTCAGATCCTTTCTATATGTTATAAGGAAAAGTTATGAGGGAAGTCCAAACAAAAAAATCAATTCAAATTAGATTCTACAAAACTTTTCGAAATGCAAGTTTCTTTCAAAAAATCATAATATACCATACACTAGTTTATACTAGTTTCGGTCAAAAAATCAAATTAAATCGATGAATGTTTTAAATGCTACGAAACTTTTTAGATCCTTTCTATATGTTAAGAGGAAAAGTTATGAGGGAAGTCCTTAGAAAAAAATCATCTGAAAATTAGATTCTATGAAACTTTTCGAAATGCTAGTTTCTTTCAGAAAATCATAATATACTTACACTAGTTTATACTAGTTTCGGTCAAAAAATCAAATTAAATTGAGGACTATTCGAAATTCTACAAACTTTTCAGTACCTTTCTATATGTTACGAGGCAAGGTAATGAGGGAAGTTCATGCAAGAAATCATCTCAAAATTAGATTCTATGAAACTTTTCGAAATGCAAGTTTCGGTCAAAAAATCACAATATAATATACACTAGTTTATACTAGTTTCGGGCTAAAAATCAAATTAAATCAAGGACTGTTCGAAATGATACGAAACTTTTGACATCCTTTCTATATGTTATGAGGGAAGGTTATGATGGAAGTCCATGCAAAAAATCATCTGAAAATTAGATTCTATGAAACTTTTCGAAATGCTAGTTTCGGTAAAAAAAATCATAATATACACTAGTTTATACTAGTTTCGGTCAAAAAATCAAATTAAATCGAGGACTATTCGAAATGCTACAAAACTTTTCAGATTCTTTCTATATGTTACGAGGAAAAGTTATGAGGGAAGTCCAATCAAAAAAATCATTTCAAAATTAGATTCTATGAAACTTTTCGAAATGCTAGTTTCTTTCAGTAAATCATAATATACTATACACTAGTTTATACTAGTTTCGTTCAAAAAATCAAATTAAATCGAGGAATGTTGGAAATGCTACAAATCGTTTCAGACCCTTTCTATATGTTACGAGGGAAGGTAATGAGGGAAGTCCATGCAAAAAATAATATCAAAATTAGATTCTATGAAACTTTTCGAAATGCAAGTTTCTGTCAAAAAGTCAAAATATATTATACACTAGTTTATACTAGTTTCGGTCAAAAAATCAAATTAAATAGAGGACTGTTCGAAATGCTACAAAACTTTTCAGATCCTTTCTATATGTTATAAGGAAAAGTTATGAGGGAAGTCCAAACAAAAAAATCAATTCAAATTAGATTCTACAAAACTTTTCGAAATGCAAGTTTCTTTCAAAAAATCATAATATACCATACACTAGTTTATACTAGTTTCGGTCAAAAAATCAAATTAAATCGATGAATGTTTTAAATGCTACGAAACTTTTTAGATCCTTTCTATATGTTAAGAGGAAAAGTTATGAGGGAAGTCCTTAGAAAAAAATCATCTGAAAATTAGATTCTATGAAACTTTTCGAAATGCTAGTTTCTTTCAGAAAATCATAATATACTATACACTAGTTTATACTAGTTTCGGTCAAAAAATCAAATTAAATTGAGGACTATTCGAAATTCTACAAACTTTTCAGTACCTTTCTATATGTTACGAGGCAAGGTAATGAGGGAAGTTCATGCAAGAAATCATCTCAAAATTAGATTCTATGAAACTTTTCGAAATGCAAGTTTCGGTCAAAAAATCACAATATAATATACAATAGTTTATACTAGTTTCGGGCTAAAAATCAAATTAAATCAAGGACTGTTCGAAATGATACGAAACTTTTGACATCCTTTCTATATGTTATGAGGGAAGGTTATGATGGAAGTCCATGCAAAAAATCATCTGAAAATTAGATTCTATGAAACTTTTCGAAATGCTAGTTTCGGTATAAAAATCATAATATACACTAGTTTATACTAGTTTCGGTCAAAAAATCAAATTAAATCGAGGACTATTCGAAATGCTACAAAACTTTTCAGATTCTTTCTATATGTTACGAGGAAAAGTTATGAGGGAAGTCCAATCAAAAAAATCATTTCAAAATTAGATTCTATGAAACTTTTCGAAATGCTAGTTTCTTTCAATAAATCATAATATACTATACACTAGTTTATACTAGTTTCGGTTAAAAAATCAAATTAAATCGAGGACTGTTCGAAATTCTACGAAACTTTTTAGATCCTTTCTATATGTTACGAGGGAAGGTAATGTTCGAAGTCCATGCAAAAAATCATCTCAAAATTAGATTCTATGAAACTTTTTGAAATGTAAGTTTAGGTAAAAAAATCATAATATATTATACACTAGTTTATACTAGTTTCGGTAAAAAAATCAAATTAAATTGAGGACTGTTCGAAATGATACAAAATTTTTCAGATCCTTTCAATATGTTACGAGGGAAGGTAATTAGGGAAGTCCATGCAAAAACTCATGTCAAAATTAGATTCTATGAAACTTTTCGAAATGCAAGTTTCAGTCAAAAAATCATAATATATTATACACTAGTTTATACTAGTTTCGGTCAAAAAATCAAATTAAATCGAGGACTGTTCGAAATGATACGAAACGTTTCAGATCCTTTCTATATGTTACGACGGAAGGTTTTGATGGAAGTCCATGCAAAAAATCATCTAAAAATTAGATTCTGTGAAACTTTTCGAAATGCTAGTTTCGGTCAAAAAATCATTATATATTATACACTAGTTTATACTAGTTTCGGTCAAAAAATCAAATTAAAGCGAGGTTTGTTCGAAATGCTACAAAACTTTTCAGATCCTTTCTATATGTTACGAGGAAAAGTTATGAGGGATGTCCATACAAAAAAATCATTTCAAAATTAGATTCTATGAAACTTTTCGAAATGCTAGTTTCTTTCAGTAAATCATAATATACTATACACTAGTTTATACTAGTTTCGTTCAAAAAATCAAATTAAATCGAGGAATGTTGGAAATGCTACAAATCGTTTCAGACCCTTTCTATATGTTACGAGGGAAGGTAATGAGGGAAGTCCATGCAAAAAATAATATCAAAATTAGATTCTATGAAACTTTTCGAAATGCAAGTTTCTGTCAAAAAGTCAAAATATATTATACACTAGTTTATACTAGTTTCGGTCAAAAAATCAAATTAAATAGAGGACTGTTCGAAATGCTACAAAACTTTTCAGATCCTTTCTATATGTTATAAGGAAAAGTTATGAGGGAAGTCCAAACAAAAAAATCAATTCAAATTAGATTCTACAAAACTTTTCGAAATGTAAGTTTCTTTCAAAAAATCATAATATACCATACACTAGTTTATACTAGTTTCGGTCAAAAAATCAAATTAAATCGATGAATGTTTTAAATGCTACGAAACTTTTTAGATCCTTTCTATATGTTAAGAGGAAAAGTTATGAGGGAAGTCCTTAGAAAAAAATCATCTGAAAATTAGATTCTATGAAACTTTTCGAAATGCTAGTTTCTTTCAGAAAATCATAATATACTATACACTAGTTTATACTAGTTTCGGTCAAAAAATCAAATTAAATTGAGGACTATTCGAAATTCTACAAACTTTTCAGTACCTTTCTATATGTTACGAGGCAAGGTAATGAGGGAAGTTCATGCAAGAAATCATCTCAAAATTAGATTCTATGAAACTTTTCGAAATGCAAGTTTCGGTCAAAAAATCACAATATAATATACAATAGTTTATACTAGTTTCGGGCTAAAAATCAAATTAAATCAAGGACTGTACGAAATGATACAAAACTTTTGACATCCTTTCTATATGTTATGAGGGAAGGTTATGATGGAAGTCCATGCAAAAAATCATCTGAAAATTAGATTCTATGAAACTTTTCGAAATGCTAGTTTCGGTATAAAAATCATAATATACACTAGTTTATACTAGTTTCGGTCAAAAAATCAAATTAAATCGAGGACTATTCGAAATGCTACAAAAATTTTCAGATTCTTTCTATATGTTACGAGGAAAAGTTATGAGGGAAGTCCAATCAAAAAATTCATTTCAAAATTAGATTCTATGAAACTTTTCGAAATGCTAGTTTCTTTCAATAAATCATAATATACTATACACTAGTTTATACTAGTTTCGGTTAAAAAATCAAATTAAATCGAGGACTGTTCGAAATTCTACGAAACTTTTCAGATCCTTTCTATATGTTACGAGGGAAGGTAATGTGGGAAGTCCATGCAAAAAATCATCTCAAAATTAGATTCTATGAAACTTTTTGAAATGTAAGTTTAGGTAAAAAAATCATAATATATTACACACTAGTTTATACTAGTTTCGGTAAAAAAATCAAATTAAATTGAGGACTGTTCGAAATGATACAAAATTTTTCAGATCCTTTCTATATGTTACGAGGGAAGGTAATGAGGGAAGTCCATGCAAAAACTCATGTCAAAATTGGATTCTATGAAACTTTTCGAAATGCAAGTTTCAGTCAAAAAATCATAATATATTATACACTAGTTTATACTAGTTTCGGTCAAAAAATCAAATTAAATCGAGGACTGTTCGAAATGATACGAAACGTTTCAGATCCTTTCTATATGTTACGACGGAAGGTTTTGATGGAAGTCCATGCAAAAAATCATCTAAAAATTAGATTCTGTGAAACTTTTCGAAATGCTAGTTTCGGTCAAAAAATCATTATATATTATACACTAGTTTATACTAGTTTCGGTCAAAAAATCAAATTAAAGCGAGGTTTGTTCGAAATGCTACAAAACTTTTCAGATCCTTTCTATATGTTACGAGGAAAAGTTATGAGGGATGTCCATACAAAAAAATCATTTCAAAATTAGATTCTATGAAACTTTTCGAAATGCTAGTTTCTTTCAGTAAATCATAATATACTATACACTAGTTTATACTAGTTTCGTTCAAAAAATCAAATTAAATCGAGGAATGTTGGAAATGCTACAAATCGTTTCAGACCCTTTCTATATGTTACGAGGGAAGGTAATGAGGGAAGTCCATGCAAAAAATAATATCAAAATTAGATTCTATGAAACTTTTCGAAATGCAAGTTTCTGTCAAAAAGTCAAAATATATTATACACTAGTTTATACTAGTTTCGGTCAAAAAATCAAATTAAATAGAGGACTGTTCGAAATGCTACAAAACTTTTCAGATCCTTTCTATATGTTATAAGGAAAAGTTATGAGGGAAGTCCAAACAAAAAAATCAATTCAAATTAGATTCTACAAAACTTTTCGAAATGCAAGTTTCTTTCAAAAAATCATAATATACCATACACTAGTTTATACTAGTTTCGGTCAAAAAATCAAATTAAATCGATGAATGTTTTAAATGCTACGAAACTTTTTAGATCCTTTCTATATGTTAAGAGGAAAAGTTATGAGGGAAGTCCTTAGAAAAAAATCATCTGAAAATTAGATTCTATGAAACTTTTCGAAATGCTAGTTTCTTTCAGAAAATCATAATATACTATACACTAGTTTATACTAGTTTCGGTCAAAAAATCAAATTAAATTGAGGACTATTCGAAATTCTACAAACTTTTCAGTACCTTTCTATATGTTACGAGGCAAGGTAATGAGGGAAGTTCATGCAAGAAATCATCTCAAAATTAGATTCTATGAAACTTTTCGAAATGCAAGTTTCGGTCAAAAAATCACAATATAATATACACTAGTTTATACTAGTTTCGGGCTAAAAATCAAATTAAATCAAGGACTGTTCGAAATGATACGAAACTTTTGACATCCTTTCTATATGTTATGAGGGAAGGTTATGATGGAAGTCCATGCAAAAAATCATCTGAAAATTAGATTCTATGAAACTTTTCGAAATGCTAGTTTCGGTAAAAAAAATCATAATATACACTAGTTTATACTAGTTTCGGTCAAAAAATCAAATTAAATCGAGGACTATTCGAAATGCTACAAAACTTTTCAGATTCTTTCTATATGTTACGAGGAAAAGTTATGAGGGAAGTCCAATCAAAAAAATCATTTCAAAATTAGATTCTATGAAACTTTTCGAAATGCTAGTTTCTTTCAGTAAATCATAATATACTATACACTAGTTTATACTAGTTTCGTTCAAAAAATCAAATTAAATCGAGGAATGTTGGAAATGCTACAAATCGTTTCAGACCCTTTCTATATGTTACGAGGGAAGGTAATGAGGGAAGTCCATGCAAAAAATAATATCAAAATTAGATTCTATGAAACTTTTCGAAATGCAAGTTTCTGTCAAAAAGTCAAAATATATTATACACTAGTTTATACTAGTTTCGGTCAAAAAATCAAATTAAATAGAGGACTGTTCGAAATGCTACAAAACTTTTCAGATCCTTTCTATATGTTATAAGGAAAAGTTATGAGGGAAGTCCAAACAAAAAAATCAATTCAAATTAGATTCTACAAAACTTTTCGAAATGCAAGTTTCTTTCAAAAAATCATAATATACCATACACTAGTTTATACTAGTTTCGGTCAAAAAATCAAATTAAATCGATGAATGTTTTAAATGCTACGAAACTTTTTAGATCCTTTCTATATGTTAAGAGGAAAAGTTATGAGGGAAGTCCTTAGAAAAAAATCATCTGAAAATTAGATTCTATGAAACTTTTCGAAATGCTAGTTTCTTTCAGAAAATCATAATATACTATACACTAGTTTATACTAGTTTCGGTCAAAAAATCAAATTAAATTGAGGACTATTCGAAATTCTACAAACTTTTCAGTACCTTTCTATATGTTACGAGGCAAGGTAATGAGGGAAGTTCATGCAAGAAATCATCTCAAAATTAGATTCTATGAAACTTTTCGAAATGCAAGTTTCGGTCAAAAAATCACAATATAATATACAATAGTTTATACTAGTTTCGGGCTAAAAATCAAATTAAATCAAGGACTGTTCGAAATGATACGAAACTTTTGACATCCTTTCTATATGTTATGAGGGAAGGTTATGATGGAAGTCCATGCAAAAAATCATCTGAAAATTAGATTCTATGAAACTTTTCGAAATGCTAGTTTCGGTATAAAAATCATAATATACACTAGTTTATACTAGTTTCGGTCAAAAAATCAAATTAAATCGAGGACTATTCGAAATGCTACAAAACTTTTCAGATTCTTTCTATATGTTACGAGGAAAAGTTATGAGGGAAGTCCAATGAAAAAAATCATTTCAAAATTAGATTCTATGAAACTTTTCGAAATGCTAGTTTCTTTCAATAAATCATAATATACTATACACTAGTTTATACTAGTTTCGGTTAAAAAATCAAATTAAATCGAGGACTGTTCGAAATTCTACGAAACTTTTTAGATCCTTTCTATATGTTACGAGGGAAGGTAATGTTCGAAGTCCATGCAAAAAATCATCTCAAAATTAGATTCTATGAAACTTTTTGAAATGTAAGTTTAGGTAAAAAAATCATAATATATTATACACTAGTTTATACTAGTTTCGGTAAAAAAATCAAATTAAATTGAGGACTGTTCGAAATGATACAAAATTTTTCAGATCCTTTCAATATGTTACGAGGGAAGGTAATTAGGGAAGTCCATGCAAAAACTCATGTCAAAATTAGATTCTATGAAACTTTTCGAAATGCAAGTTTCAGTAAAAAAATCATAATATATTATACACTAGTTTATACTAGTTTTGGTCAAAAAATCAAATTAAATCGAGGACTGTTCGAAATGATACGAAACGTTTCAGATCCTTTCTATATGTTACGACGGAAGGTTTTGATGGAAGTCCATGCAAAAAATCATCTAAAAATTAGATTCTGTGAAACTTTTCGAAATGCTAGTTTCGGTCAAAAAATCATTATATATTATACACTAGTTTATACTAGTTTCGGTCAAAAAATCAAATTAAAGCGAGGTTTGTTCGAAATGCTACAAAACTTTTCAGATCCTTTCTATATGTTACGAGGAAAAGTTATGAGGGATGTCCATACAAAAAAATCATTTCAAAATTAGATTCTATGAAACTTTTCGAAATGCTAGTTTCTTTCAGTAAATCATAATATACTATACACTAGTTTATACTAGTTTCGTTCAAAAAATCAAATTAAATCGAGGAATGTTGGAAATGCTACAAATCGTTTCAAACCCTTTCTATATGTTACGAGGGAAGGTAATGAGGGAAGTCCATGCAAAAAATAATATCAAAATTAGATTCTATGAAACTTTTCGAAATGCAAGTTTCTGTCAAAAAGTCAAAATATATTATACACTAGTTTATACTAGTTTCGGTCAAAAAATCAAATTAAATAGAGGACTGTTCGAAATGCTACAAAACTTTTCAGATCCTTTCTATATGTTATAAGGAAAAGTTATGAGGGAAGTCCAAACAAAAAAATCAATTCAAATTAGATTCTACAAAACTTTTCGAAATGCAAGTTTCTTTCAAAAAATCATAATATACCATACACTAGTTTATACTAGTTTCGGTCAAAAAATCAAATTAAATCGATGAATGTTTTAAATGCTACGAAACTTTTTAGATCCTTTCTATATGTTAAGAGGAAAAGTTATGAGGGAAGTCCTTAGAAAAAAATCATCTGAAAATTAGATTCTATGAAACTTTTCGAAATGCTAGTTTCTTTCAGAAAATCATAATATACTATACACTAGTTTATACTAGTTTCGGTCAAAAAATCAAATTAAATTGAGGACTATTCGAAATTCTACAAACTTTTCAGTACCTTTCTATATGTTACGAGGCAAGGTAATGAGGGAAGTTCATGCAAGAAATCATCTCAAAATTAGATTCTATGAAACTTTTCGAAATGCAAGTTTCGGTCAAAAAATCACAATATAATATACACTAGTTTATACTAGTTTCGGGCTAAAAATCAAATTAAATCAAGGACTGTTCGAAATGATACGAAACTTTTGACATCCTTTCTATATGTTATGAGGGAAGGTTATGATGGAAGTCCATGCAAAAAATCATCTGAAAATTAGATTCTATGAAACTTTTCGAAATGCTAGTTTCGGTAAAAAAAATCATAATATACACTAGTTTATACTAGTTTCGGTCAAAAAATCAAATTAAATCGAGGACTATTCGAAATGCTACAAAACTTTTCAGATTCTTTCTATATGTTACGAGGAAAAGTTATGAGGGAAGTCCAATCAAAAAAATCATTTCAAAATTAGATTCTATGAAACTTTTCGAAATGCTAGTTTCTTTCAGTAAATCATAATATACTATACACTAGTTTATACTAGTTTCGTTCAAAAAATCAAATTAAATCGAGGAATGTTGGAAATGCTACAAATCGTTTCAGACCCTTTCTATATGTTACGAGGGAAGGTAATGAGGGAAGTCCATGCAAAAAATAATATCAAAATTAGATTCTATGAAACTTTTCGAAATGCAAGTTTCTGTCAAAAAGTCAAAATATATTATACACTAGTTTATACTAGTTTCGGTCAAAAAATCAAATTAAATAGAGGACTGTTCGAAATGCTACAAAACTTTTCAGATCCTTTCTATATGTTATAAGGAAAAGTTATGAGGGAAGTCCAAACAAAAAAATCAATTCAAATTAGATTCTACAAAACTTTTCGAAATGCAAGTTTCTTTCAAAAAATCATAATATACCATACACTAGTTTATACTAGTTTCGGTCAAAAAATCAAATTAAATCGATGAATGTTTTAAATGCTACGAAACTTTTTAGATCCTTTCTATATGTTAAGAGGAAAAGTTATGAGGGAAGTCCTTAGAAAAAAATCATCTGAAAATTAGATTCTATGAAACTTTTCGAAATGCTAGTTTCTTTCAGAAAATCATAATATACTATACACTAGTTTATACTAGTTTCGGTCAAAAAATCAAATTAAATTGAGGACTATTCGAAATTCTACAAACTTTTCAGTACCTTTCTATATGTTACGAGGCAAGGTAATGAGGGAAGTTCATGCAAGAAATCATCTCAAAATTAGATTCTATGAAACTTTTCGAAATGCAAGTTTCGGTCAAAAAATCACAATATAATATACAATAGTTTATACTAGTTTCGGGCTAAAAATCAAATTAAATCAAGGACTGTTCGAAATGATACGAAACTTTTGACATCCTTTCTATATGTTATGAGGGAAGGTTATGATGGAAGTCCATGCAAAAAATCATCTGAAAATTAGATTCTATGAAACTTTTCGAAATGCTAGTTTCGGTATAAAAATCATAATATACACTAGTTTATACTAGTTTCGGTCAAAAAATCAAATTAAATCGAGGACTATTCGAAATGCTACAAAACTTTTCAGATTCTTTCTATATGTTACGAGGAAAAGTTATGAGGGAAGTCCAATGAAAAAAATCATTTCAAAATTAGATTCTATGAAACTTTTCGAAATGCTAGTTTCTTTCAATAAATCATAATATACTATACACTAGTTTATACTAGTTTCGGTTAAAAAATCAAATTAAATCGAGGACTGTTCGAAATTCTACGAAACTTTTTAGATCCTTTCTATATGTTACGAGGGAAGGTAATGTTCGAAGTCCATGCAAAAAATCATCTCAAAATTAGATTCTATGAAACTTTTTGAAATGTAAGTTTAGGTAAAAAAATCATAATATATTATACACTAGTTTATACTAGTTTCGGTAAAAAAATCAAATTAAATTGAGGACTGTTCGAAATGATACAAAATTTTTCAGATCCTTTCAATATGTTACGAGGGAAGGTAATTAGGGAAGTCCATGCAAAAACTCATGTCAAAATTAGATTCTATGAAACTTTTCGAAATGCAAGTTTCAGTAAAAAAATCATAATATATTATACACTAGTTTATACTAGTTTTGGTCAAAAAATCAAATTAAATCGAGGACTGTTCGAAATGATACGAAACGTTTCAGATCCTTTCTATATGTTACGACGGAAGGTTTTGATGGAAGTCCATGCAAAAAATCATCTAAAAATTAGATTCTGTGAAACTTTTCGAAATGCTAGTTTCGGTCAAAAAATCATTATATATTATACACTAGTTTATACTAGTTTCGGTCAAAAAATCAAATTAAAGCGAGGTTTGTTCGAAATGCTACAAAACTTTTCAGATCCTTTCTATATGTTACGAGGAAAAGTTATGAGGGATGTCCATACAAAAAAATCATTTCAAAATTAGATTCTATGAAACTTTTCGAAATGCTAGTTTCTTTCAGTAAATCATAATATACTATACACTAGTTTATACTAGTTTCGTTCAAAAAATCAAATTAAATCGAGGAATGTTGGAAATGCTACAAATCGTTTCAAACCCTTTCTATATGTTACGAGGGAAGGTAATGAGGGAAGTCCATGCAAAAAATAATATCAAAATTAGATTCTATGAAACTTTTCGAAATGCAAGTTTCTGTCAAAAAGTCAAAATATATTATACACTAGTTTATACTAGTTTCGGTCAAAAAATCAAATTAAATAGAGGACTGTTCGAAATGCTACAAAACTTTTCAGATCCTTTCTATATGTTATAAGGAAAAGTTATGAGGGAAGTCCAAACAAAAAAATCAATTCAAATTAGATTCTACAAAACTTTTCGAAATGCAAGTTTCTTTCAAAAAATCATAATATACCATACACTAGTTTATACTAGTTTCGGTCAAAAAATCAAATTAAATCGATGAATGTTTTAAATGCTACGAAACTTTTTAGATCCTTTCTATATGTTAAGAGGAAAAGTTATGAGGGAAGTCCTTAGAAAAAAATCATCTGAAAATTAGATTCTATGAAACTTTTCGAAATGCTAGTTTCTTTCAGAAAATCATAATATACTATACACTAGTTTATACTAGTTTCGGTCAAAAAATCAAATTAAATTGAGGACTATTCGAAATTCTACAAACTTTTCAGTACCTTTCTATATGTTACGAGGCAAGGTAATGAGGGAAGTTCATGCAAGAAATCATCTCAAAATTAGATTCTATGAAACTTTTCGAAATGCAAGTTTCGGTCAAAAAATCACAATATAATATACAATAGTTTATACTAGTTTCGGGCTAAAAATCAAATTAAATCAAGGACTGTTCGAAATGATACGAAACTTTTGACATCCTTTCTATATGTTATGAGGGAAGGTTATGATGGAAGTCCATGCAAAAAATCATCTGAAAATTAGATTCTATGAAACTTTTCGAAATGCTAGTTTCGGTATAAAAATCATAATATACACTAGTTTATACTAGTTTCGGTCAAAAAATCAAATTAAATCGAGGACTATTCGAAATGCTACAAAACTTTTCAGATTCTTTCTATATGTTACGAGGAAAAGTTATGAGGGAAGTCCAATGAAAAAAATCATTTCAAAATTAGATTCTATGAAACTTTTCGAAATGCTAGTTTCTTTCAATAAATCATAATATACTATACACTAGTTTATACTAGTTTCGGTTAAAAAATCAAATTAAATCGAGGACTGTTCGAAATTCTACGAAACTTTTTAGATCCTTTCTATATGTTACGAGGGAAGGTAATGTTCGAAGTCCATGCAAAAAATCATCTCAAAATTAGATTCTATGAAACTTTTTGAAATGTAAGTTTAGGTAAAAAAATCATAATATATTATACACTAGTTTATACTAGTTTCGGTAAAAAAATCAAATTAAATTGAGGACTGTTCGAAATGATACAAAATTTTTCAGATCCTTTCAATATGTTACGAGGGAAGGTAATTAGGGAAGTCCATGCAAAAACTCATGTCAAAATTAGATTCTATGAAACTTTTCGAAATGCAAGTTTCAGTAAAAAAATCATAATATATTATACACTAGTTTATACTAGTTTTGGTCAAAAAATCAAATTAAATCGAGGACTGTTCGAAATGATACGAAACGTTTCAGATCCTTTCTATATGTTACGACGGAAGGTTTTGATGGAAGTCCATGCAAAAAATCATCTAAAAATTAGATTCTGTGAAACTTTTCGAAATGCTAGTTTCGGTCAAAAAATCATTATATATTATACACTAGTTTATACTAGTTTCGGTCAAAAAATCAAATTAAAGCGAGGTTTGTTCGAAATGCTACAAAACTTTTCAGATCCTTTCTATATGTTACGAGGAAAAGTTATGAGGGATGTCCATACAAAAAAATCATTTCAAAATTAGATTCTATGAAACTTTTCGAAATGCTAGTTTCTTTCAGTAAATCATAATATACTATACACTAGTTTATACTAGTTTCGTTCAAAAAATCAAATTAAATCGAGGAATGTTGGAAATGCTACAAATCGTTTCAAACCCTTTCTATATGTTACGAGGGAAGGTAATGAGGGAAGTCCATGCAAAAAATAATATCAAAATTAGATTCTATGAAACTTTTCGAAATGCAAGTTTCTGTCAAAAAGTCAAAATATATTATACACTAGTTTATACTAGTTTCGGTCAAAAAATCAAATTAAATAGAGGACTGTTCGAAATGCTACAAAACTTTTCAGATCCTTTCTATATGTTATAAGGAAAAGTTATGAGGGAAGTCCAAACAAAAAAATCAATTCAAATTAGATTCTACAAAACTTTTCGAAATGCAAGTTTCTTTCAAAAAATCATAATATACCATACACTAGTTTATACTAGTTTCGGTCAAAAAATCAAATTAAATCGATGAATGTTTTAAATGCTACGAAACTTTTTAGATCCTTTCTATATGTTAAGAGGAAAAGTTATGAGGGAAGTCCTTAGAAAAAAATCATCTGAAAATTAGATTCTATGAAACTTTTCGAAATGCTAGTTTCTTTCAGAAAATCATAATATACTATACACTAGTTTATACTAGTTTCGGTCAAAAAATCAAATTAAATTGAGGACTATTCGAAATTCTACAAACTTTTCAGTACCTTTCTATATGTTACGAGGCAAGGTAATGAGGGAAGTTCATGCAAGAAATCATCTCAAAATTAGATTCTATGAAACCTTTCGAAATGCAAGTTTCGGTCAAAAAATCACAATATAATATACAATAGTTTATACTATTTTCGGGCTAAAAATCAAATTAAATCAAGGACTGTTCGAAATGATACGAAACTTTTGACATCCTTTCTATATGTTATGAGGGAAGGTTATGATGGAAGTCCATGCAAAAAATCATCTGAAAATTAGATTCTATGAAACTTTTCGAAATGCTAGTTTCGGTATAAAAATCATAATATACACTAGTTTATACTAGTTTCGGTCAAAAAATCAAATTAAATCGAGGACTATTCGAAATGCTACAAAACTTTTCAGATTCTTTCTATATGTTACGAGGAAAAGTTATGAGGGAAGTCCAATCAAAAAAATCATTTCAAAATTAGATTCTATGAAACTTTTCAAAATGCTAGTTTCTTTCAATAAATCATAATATACTATACACTAGTTTATACTAGTTTCGGTTAAAAAATCAAATTAAATCGAGGACTGTTCGAAATTCTACGAAACTTTTTAGATCCTTTCTATATGTTACGAGGGAAGGTAATGTTCGAAGTCCATGCAAAAAATCATCTCAAAATTAGATTCTATGAAACTTTTTGAAATGTAAGTTTAGGTAAAAAAATCATAATATATTATACACTAGTTTATACTAGTTTCGGTAAAAAAATCAAATTAAATTGAGGACTGTTCGAAATGATACAAAATTTTTCAGATCCTTTCAATATGTTACGAGGGAAGGTAATTAGGGAAGTCCATGCAAAAACTCATGTCAAAATTAGATTCTATGAAACTTTTCGAAATGCAAGTTTCAGTCAAAAAATCATAATATATTATACACTAGTTTATACTAGTTTCGGTCAAAAAATCAAATTAAATCGAGGACTGTTCGAAATGATACGAAACGTTTCAGATCCTTTCTATATGTTACGACGGAAGGTTTTGATGGAAGTCCATGCAAAAAATCATCTAAAAATTAGATTCTGTGAAACTTTTCGAAATGCTAGTTTCGGTCAAAAAATCATTATATATTATACACTAGTTTATACTAGTTTCGGTCAAAAAATCAAATTAAAGCGAGGTTTGTTCGAAATGCTACTAAACTTTTCAGATCCTTTCTATATGTTACGAGGAAAAGTTATGAGGGATGTCCATACAAAAAAATCATTTCAAAATTAGATTCTATGAAACTTTTCGAAATGCTAGTTTCTTTCAGTAAATCATAATATACTATACACTAGTTTATACTAGTTTCGTTCAAAAAATCAAATTAAATCGAGGAATGTTGGAAATGCTACAAATCGTTTCAGACCCTTTCTATATGTTACGAGGGAAGGTAATGAGGGAAGTCCGTGCAAAAAATAATATCAAAATTAGATTCTATGAAACTTTTCGAAATGCAAGTTTCTGTCAAAAAGTCAAAATATATTATACACTAGTTTATACTAGTTTCGGTCAAAAAATCAAATTAAATAGAGGACTGTTCGAAATGCTACAAAACTTTTCAGATCCTTTCTATATGTTATAAGGAAAAGTTATGAGGGAAGTCCAAACAAAAAAATCAATTCAAATTAGATTCTACAAAACTTTTCGAAATGCAAGTTTCTTTCAAAAAATCATAATATACCATACACTAGTTTATACTAGTTTCGGTCAAAAAATCAAATTAAATCGATGAATGTTTTAAATGCTACGAAACTTTTTAGATCCTTTCTATATGTTAAGAGGAAAAGTTATGAGGGAAGTCCTTAGAAAAAAATCATCTGAAAATTAGATTCTATGAAACTTTTCGAAATGCTAGTTTCTTTCAGAAAATCATAATATACTATACACTAGTTTATACTAGTTTCGGTCAAAAAATCAAATTAAATTGAGGACTATTCGAAATTCTACAAACTTTTCAGTACCTTTCTATATGTTACGAGGCAAGGTAATGAGGGAAGTTCATGCAAGAAATCATCTCAAAATTAGATTCTATGAAACTTTTCGAAATGCAAGTTTCGGTCAAAAAATCACAATATAATATACACTAGTTTATACTAGTTTCGGGCTAAAAATCAAATTAAATCAAGGACTGTTCGAAATGATACGAAACTTTTGACATCCTTTCTATATGTTATGAGGGAAGGTTATGATGGAAGTCCATGCAAAAAATCATCTGAAAATTAGATTCTATGAAACTTTTCGAAATGCTAGTTTCGGTAAAAAAAATCATAATATACACTAGTTTATACTAGTTTCGGTCAAAAAATCAAATTAAATCGAGGACTATTCGAAATGCTACAAAACTTTTCAGATTCTTTCTATATGTTACGAGGAAAAGTTATGAGGGAAGTCCAATCAAAAAAATCATTTCAAAATTAGATTCTATGAAACTTTTCGAAATGCTAGTTTCTTTCAGTAAATCATAATATACTATACACTAGTTTATACTAGTTTCGTTCAAAAAATCAAATTAAATCGAGGAATGTTGGAAATGCTACAAATCGTTTCAGACCCTTTCTATATGTTACGAGGGAAGGTAATGAAAGAAGTCCATGCAAAAAATAATATCAAAATTAGATTCTATGAAACTTTTCGAAATGCAAGTTTCTGTCAAAAAGTCAAAATATATTATACACTAGTTTATACTAGTTTCGGTCAAAAAATCAAATTAAATAGAGGACTGTTCGAAATGCTACAAAACTTTTCAGATCCTTTCTATATGTTATAAGGAAAAGTTATGAGGGAAGTCCAAACAAAAAAATCAATTCAAATTAGATTCTACAAAACTTTTCGAAATGCAAGTTTCTTTCAAAAAATCATAATATACCATACACTAGTTTATACTAGTTTCGGTCAAAAAATCAAATTAAATCGATGAATGTTTTAAATGCTACGAAACTTTTTAGATCCTTTCTATATGTTAAGAGGAAAAGTTATGAGGGAAGTCCTTAGAAAAAAATCATCTGAAAATTAGATTCTATGAAACTTTTCGAAATGCTAGTTTCTTTCAGAAAATCATAATATACTATACACTAGTTTATACTAGTTTCGGTCAAAAAATCAAATTAAATTGAGGACTATTCGAAATTCTACAAACTTTTCAGTACCTTTCTATATGTTACGAGGCAAGGTAATGAGGGAAGTTCATGCAAGATATCATCTCAAAATTAGATTCTATGAAACTTTTCGAAATGCAAGTTTCGGTCAAAAAATCACAATATAATATACACTAGTTTATACTTGTTTCGGGCTAAAAATCTAATTAAATCAAGGACTGTTCGAAATGATACGAAACTTTTGACATCCTTTCTATATGTTATGAGGGAAGGTTATGATGGAAGTCCATGCAAAAAATCATCTGAAAATTAGATTCTATGAAACTTTTCGAAATGCTAGTTTCGGTAAAAAAAATCATAATATACACTAGTTTATACTAGTTTCGGTCAAAAAATCAAATTAAATCGAGGACTATTCGAAATGCTACAAAACTTTTCAGATTCTTTCTATATGTTACGAGGAAAAGTTATGAGGGAAGTCCAATCAAAAAAATCATTTCAAAATTAGATTCTATGAAACTTTTCGAAATGCTAGTTTCTTTCAGTAAATCATAATATACTATACACTAGTTTATACTAGTTTCGTTCAAAAAATCAAATTAAATCGAGGAATGTTGGAAATGCTACAAATCGTTTCAGACCCTTTCTATATGTTACGAGGGAAGGTAATGAGGGAAGTCCATGCAAAAAATAATATCAAAATTAGATTCTATGAAACTTTTCGAAATGCAAGTTTCTGTCAAAAAGTCAAAATATATTATACACTAGTTTATACTAGTTTCGGTCAAAAAATCAAATTAAATAGAGGACTGTTCGAAATGCTACAAAACTTTTCAGATCCTTTCTATATGTTATAAGGAAAAGTTATGAGGGAAGTCCAAACAAAAAAATCAATTCAAATTAGATTCTACAAAACTTTTCGAAATGCAAGTTTCTTTCAAAAAATCATAATATACCATACACTAGTTTATACTAGTTTCGGTCAAAAAATCAAATTAAATCGATGATTGTTTTAAATGCTACGAAACTTTTTAGATCCTTTCTATATGTTAAGAGGAAAAGTTATGAGAGAAGTCCTTAGAAAAAAATCATCCGAAAATTAGATTCTATGAAACTTTTCGAAATGCTAGTTTCTTTCAGAAAATCATAATATACTATACACTAGTTTATACTAGTTTCGGTCAAAAAATCAAATTAAATTGAGGACTATTCGAAATTCTACAAACTTTTCAGTACCTTTCTATATGTTACGAGGCAAGGTAATGAGGGAAGTTCATGCAAGAAATCATCTCAAAATTAGATTCTATGAAACTTTTCGAAATGCAAGTTTCGGTCAAAAAATCACAATATAATATACACTAGTTTATACTAGTTTCGGGCTAAAAATCAAATTAAATCAAGGACTGTTCGAAATGATACGAAACTTTTGACATCCTTTCTATATGTTATGAGGGAAGGTTATGATGGAAGTCCATGCAAAAAATCATCTGAAAATTAGATTCTATGAAACTTTTCGAAATGCTAGTTTCGGTAAAAAAAATCATAATATACACTAGTTTATACTAGTTTCGGTCAAAAAATCAAATTAAATCGAGGACTATTCGAAATGCTACAAAACTTTTCAGATTCTTTCTATATGTTACGAGGAAAAGTTATGAGGGAAGTCCAATCAAAAAAATCATTTCAAAATTAGATTCTATGAAACTTTTCGAAATGCTAGTTTCTTTCAGTAAATCATAATATACTATACACTAGTTTATACTAGTTTCGTTCAAAAAATCAAATTAAATCGAGGAATGTTGGAAATGCTACAAATCGTTTCAGACCCTTTCTATATGTTACGAGGGAAGGTAATGAGGGAAGTCCATGCAAAAAATAATATCAAAATTAGATTCTATGAAACTTTTCGAAATGCAAGTTTCTGTCAAAAAGTCAAAATATATTATACACTAGTTTATACTAGTTTCGGTCAAAAAATCAAATTAAATAGAGGACTGTTCGAAATGCTACAAAACTTTTCAGATCCTTTCTATATGTTATAAGGAAAAGTTATGAGGGAAGTCCAAACAAAAAAATCAATTCAAATTAGATTCTACAAAACTTTTCGAAATGCAAGTTTCTTTCAAAAAATCATAATATACCATACACTAGTTTATACTAGTTTCGGTCAAAAAATCAAATTAAATCGATGAATGTTTTAAATGCTACGAAACTTTTTAGATCCTTTCTATATGTTAAGAGGAAAAGTTATGAGGGAAGTCCTTAGAAAAAAATCATCTGAAAATTAGATTCTATGAAACTTTTCGAAATGCTAGTTTCTTTCAGAAAATCATAATATACTATACACTAGTTTATACTAGTTTCGGTCAAAAAATCAAATTAAATTGAGGACTATTCGAAATTCTACAAACTTTTCAGTACCTTTCTATATGTTACGAGGCAAGGTAATGAGGGAAGTTCATGCAAGAAATCATCTCAAAATTAGATTCTATGAAACTTTTCGAAATGCAAGTTTCGGTCAAAAAATCACAATATAATATACAATAGTTTATACTAGTTTCGGGCTAAAAATCAAATTAAATCAAGGACTGTTCGAAATGATACGAAACTTTTGACATCCTTTCTATATGTTATGAGGGAAGGTTATGATGGAAGTCCATGCAAAAAATCATCTGAAAATTAGATTCTATGAAACTTTTCGAAATGCTAGTTTCGGTATAAAAATCATAATATACACTAGTTTATACTAGTTTCGGTCAAAAAATCAAATTAAATCGAGGACTATTCGAAATGCTACAAAACTTTTCAGATTCTTTCTATATGTTACGAGGAAAAGTTATGAGGGAAGTCCAATCAAAAAAATCATTTCAAAATTAGATTCTATGAAACTTTTCGAAATGCTAGTTTCTTTCAATAAATCATAATATACTATACACTAGTTTATACTAGTTTCGGTTAAAAAATCAAATTAAATCGAGGACTGTTCGAAATTCTACGAAACTTTTTAGATCCTTTCTATATGTTACGAGGGAAGGTAATGTTCGAAGTCCATGCAAAAAATCATCTCAAAATTAGATTCTATGAAACTTTTTGAAATGTAAGTTTAGGTAAAAAAATCATAATATATTATACACTAGTTTATACTAGTTTCGGTAAAAAAATCAAATTAAATTGAGGACTGTTCGAAATGATACAAAATTTTTCAGATCCTTTCAATATGTTACGAGGGAAGGTAATTAGGGAAGTCCATGCAAAAACTCATGTCAAAATTAGATTCTATGAAACTTTTCGAAATGCAAGTTTCAGTCAAAAAATCATAATATATTATACACTAGTTTATACTAGTTTCGGTCAAAAAATCAAATTAAATCGAGGACTGTTCGAAATGATACGAAACGTTTCAGATCCTTTCTATATGTTACGACGGAAGGTTTTGATGGAAGTCCATGCAAAAAATCATCTAAAAATTAGATTCTGTGAAACTTTTCGAAATGCTAGTTTCGGTCAAAAAATCATTATATATTATACACTAGTTTATACTAGTTTCAGTCAAAAAATCAAATTAAAGCGAGGTTTGTTCGAAATGCTACTAAACTTTTCAGATCCTTTCTATATGTTACGAGGAAAAGTTATGAGGGATGTCCATACAAAAAAATCATTTCAAAATTAGATTCTATGAAACTTTTCGAAATGCTAGTTTCTTTCAGTAAATCATAATATACTATACACTAGTTTATACTAGTTTCGTTCAAAAAATCAAATTAAATCGAGGAATGTTCGAAATGGTACAAAACTTTACAGATCCTTTCTATATGTTACGAGGGAAGGTAATGAGGGAAGTCCATGCAAAAAATCATCTCAAAGTTAGATTCTGTGAAACTTTTCGAAATGCTAGTTTCGGTCAAAAAATCATCATATATTATACACTAGTTTATACTAGTTTTGGTCAAAAAATCAAATTAAAGCGAGGTTTGTTCGAAATGCTACAAAACTTTTCAGATCCTTTCTATATGTTACGAGGAAAAGTTATGAGGGATGTCCATACAAAAAAATCATTTCAAAATTAGATTCTATGAAACTTTTCGAAATGCTAGTTTCTTTCAGTAAATCATAATATACTATACACTAGTTTATACTAGTTTCGTTCAAAAAATCAAATTAAATCGAGGAATGTTGGAAATGCTACAAATCGTTTCAGACCCTTTCTATATGTTACGAGGGAAGGTAATGAGGGAAGTCCATGCAAAAAATAATATCAAAATTAGATTCTATGAAACTTTTCGAAATGCAAGTTTCGGTCAAAAAGTCAAAATATATTATACACTAGTTTATACTAGTTTCGGTCAAAAAATCAAATTAAATAGAGGACTGTTCGAAATGCTACAAAACTTTTCAGATCCTTTCTATATGTTATAAGGAAAAGTTATGAGGGAAGTCCAAACAAAAAAATCAATTCAAATTAGATTCTACAAAACTTTTCGAAATGCAAGTTTCTTTCAAAAAATCATAATATACCATACACTAGTTTATACTAGTTTCGGTCAAAAAATCAAATTAAATCGATGAATGTTTTAAATGCTACGAAACTTTTTAGATCCTTTCTATATGTTAAGAGGAAAAGTTATGAGGGAAGTCCTTAGAAAAAAATCATCTGAAAATTAGATTCTATGAAACTTTTCGAAATGCTAGTTTCTTTCAGAAAATCATAATATACTATACACTAGTTTATACTAGTTTCGGTCAAAAAATCAAATTAAATTGAGGACTATTCGAAATTCTACAAACTTTTCAGTACCTTTCTATATGTTACGAGGCAAGGTAATGAGGGAAGTTCATGCAAGAAATCATCTCAAAATTAGATTCTATGAAACTTTTCGAAATGCAAGTTTCGGTCAAAAAATCACAATATAATATACAATAGTTTATACTAGTTTCGGGCTAAAAATCAAATTAAATCAAGGACTGTACGAAATGATACGAAACTTTTGACATCCTTTCTATATGTTATGAGGGAAGGTTATGATGGAAGTCCATGCAAAAAATCATCTGAAAATTAGATTCTATGAAACTTTTCGAAATGCTAGTTTCGGTATAAAAATCATAATATACACTAGTTTATACTAGTTTCGGTCAAAAAATCAAATTAAATCGAGGACTATTCGAAATGCTACAAAAATTTTCAGATTCTTTCTATATGTTACGAGGAAAAGTTATGAGGGAAGTCCAATCAAAAAAATCATTTCAAAATTAGATTCTATGAAACTTTTCGAAATGCTAGTTTCTTTCAATAAATCATAATATACTATACACTAGTTTATACTAGTTTCGGTTAAAAAATCAAATTAAATCGAGGACTGTTCGAAATTCTACGAAACTTTTCAGATCCTTTCTATATGTTACGAGGGAAGGTAATGTGGGAAGTCCATGCAAAAAATCATCTCAAAATTAGATTCTATGAAACTTTTTGAAATGTAAGTTTAGGTAAAAAAATCATAATATATTACACACTAGTTTATACTAGTTTTGGTCAAAAAATCAAATTAAATTGAGGACTGTTCGAAATGATACAAAATTTTTCAGATCCTTTCAATATGTTACGAGGGAAGGTAATGAGGGAAGTCCATGCAAAAACTCATGTCAAAATTAGATTCTATGAAACTTTTCGAAATGCAAGTTTCAGTCAAAAAATCATAATATATTATACACTAGTTTATACTAGTTTCGGTCAAAAAATCAAATTAAATCGAGGACTGTTCGAAATGATACGAAACTTTTCAGATCCTTTGTATATGTTACGAGGGAAGGTTTTGATGGAAGTCCATGCAAAAAATTATCTGAAAATTAGATTCTATTAAACTTTTCGAAATGTTAGTTTCGGTCAAAAAATCATTATATATTATACACTAGTTTAAACTAGTTTCGGTAAAAAAAAATCAAATTAAAGCGAGGTCTGTTCGAAATGCTACAAAACTTTTGAGATTGTTTCTATATGTTACGAGGAAAAGTTATGAGGGAAGTCCATAAAAAAAAATCATCTCAAAATTAGATTCTATGAAACTTTTCGAAATGCTAGTTTCTTTCAATAAATCATAATATACTACACACAAGTTTATACTAGTTTCGGTCAAAAAACCAAATTAAATCGAGGACTCTTCGAAATGATACGAAACTTTTCAGATCCTTTCAATATGTTACGAGGGAAGGTAATAAGGGAAGTCCATGCAAAAAATCAGGTCAAAATTAGATTCTATGAAACTTTTCAAAATGCATGTTTCAGTCAAAAAATCATAATATATTATACACTAGTTTATAGTTGTTTCGGTCAAAAAATAAAATTAAATCGAGGATTGTTCGAAATGATACGAAACTTTTCAGATCCTTTCTATATGTTACGAGGGAAGGTTATGATGGAAGTCCGTGCAAAAAAAATCTGAAAATTAGATTCTATTAAACTTTTCGAAATGCTAGTTTCGGTCAAAAAATCATTATATATTATACACTAGTTTATAATAGTTTTGGTAAAAAAATCAAATTAAAGCGAGGTCTATTCGAAATGCTACAAAACTTTTCAGATCCTTTCTATATGTTACGAGGAAAAGTTATGAGGGAAGTCCATTCAAAAAATCATCTCAAAATTAGATTCTATGAAACTTTTCGAAATGCTAGTTTCTTTAAGTAAATCATAATATACTATACACTAGTTTATAATAGTTTCCTTCAAAAAATCAAATTAAATCGAGGAATGTTCGAAATGCTACAAAACTTTACAGATCCTTTCTATATGTTACGAGGGAAGGTAATGAGGGAAGTCCATGCAAAAAATCATCTCAAAATTAGATTCTATGAAACTTTTCGAAATGCAAGGTTTGGTCCAAAAGTCGTAATATATTATACTCTAGTTTATACTCGTTTCGGTCAAAAAATAAAATTAAATCGAGGACTGTTCGAAAAGCTACAAAACTTTTCAGATCCTTTCTATATGTTACGAGGAAAAGTTATGAGGGAAGTCCATACAAAAAAATCAACTCGAAATTAGATTCTACGAAACTTTTCGAAATGCAAGTTTCTTTCAAAAAATCATAATATACTATACACTAGTTTATACTAGTTTCGGTCAAAAAATCAAATTAAATCGAGGACTGTTTTAAATGTTACGAAACTTTTCAGATCCTTTCTATATGTTACTAGGAAAAGTTATGAGGGAAGTCGTTATAAAAAATCATTTGAAAATTAGATTCTATGAAACTTTTCGAAATGCTAGTTTCTTTCAAAAAATCATAATATACTATACATTAGTATATACTAGTTTCGGTCAAAATATCAAATTAAATCGAGGACTGTTTTAAATGCTACGAAACTTTTCAGATCCTTTCTATATGTTATGAGGAAAAGTTATGAGGGAAGTCCTTACAAAAAAATCATCTGAAAACGAAATTCTATGAAACTTTTTGAAATGTTACTTTCTTTCAAAAAATCATAATATACTATACACTAGTTTATACTAGTTTCGGTAAAAAAATCAAATTAAATCAAGGACTATTCGAAATGCTACGAAACTTTTCAGATCCTTTCTATATGTTACGAGGCAAGGTAATGAGGGAAGTTCATGCAAAAAATCATCTCAAAATTAGATTCTATGGAACTTTTCGAATTGCAAGTTTCGGTCAAAAAATCATAACATACTATACACTAGTTTATACTAGTTTCGGGCTAAAAATCAAATTAAATCAAGGACTGTTCGAAGTGATACAAAACTTTTGAGATCCTTTCTATATGTTACGAGGGAAGATTATGATGGAAGTCCATGCAAAAAATCTGTAACACCCATATATAACAACATACATCAAAGCATATATATTATACATGAATCCAAGTATTTGGTACTGAAATACCATAAGTTCCTAGTTAACACATTATATACATTAAATGCCCTAAATACAAAGTTTTAAAGTCTACGGCATAACATATACAAGATGTCCCAAAATACACTAAGAACTAGATCAATACAATGATTTCAAAATAAAACGCCATAGTGGAAGCCATGCCATCTCAAAAGCTACGATCCGTAAGGAAAAGTCAAACCACTTTGTCCTTACCCTTCGCCGAACCAGTAGTACCTGTGATGTAAACAACAACGTGGGGTGAGATACATCAAATCTCAGTGAGTTCGCTATCTTATAGTCTTCTCGGCTTTACAAGGTTCTAACAACCTAACTCAAGTCAAAAGGGAAGGGAAGTGACTTTGAGTACACACACACACACACCATATATGGATCCACACTCGTGAGCCTGTTAACTCACACTAATACAAAAGTAAGTCCTGAGCCTGTTAACTCAAGAATCTCACTAATCAATAACCATACCAAGGCATCCCCTTTTCCCGTCCGCTTCTACGTCTAGAAGACGACCCGAGTCATGGATCCTTGTAGTTACTTGGCATACGAATTGGATTCGGGATCATCGGCCTGTTAATCGTGAACCGTCACTTCTCATGGCCTGTTAACCATCACAAGTCTCTTTACCATATAGGCTCCAATCATACTACACGTAGGGAATCAAACCTACCAAGTAATTATGCATACATTTCAGAGGAGGAGCTCGAGTCTCATGAAACTACACCGCAAGATAACTGGTTATGATTACTAGACACACGCCTCAGCCTCTCATGCACGAGCGTTATCACTATGTCATTCCACACTTTCCGACAATTGTTTACGGTAATGTTCCGCACTCTACCTATTTCGTATTTTAACATGCATACATATTCAAACATGTTTAACAATAAGAGCATAGGCAAATAATCATCAATCGCATAACGAAAACATATAATTCAACATATCAAAAATCACACTAATTCACGGTTCTCTCTGATTTATTTAATCGGGCAATAAACAGATATTTCTCACTTCCATTAGCTAGAGGATGTTCATAGCTTCACAACGATACCAAGAACACTCACAACGGATAAACGAGTCAAAAGTTATGAAAGAAACAAGTTGGAGGATCTGTCATGTTCGCAATGCGAAGAAGTCAGCGAGTGCTCGCTTCCTCATTCGCAGTGCGAAGCTCCCAGCGAATGCCTAGCCAACACTGGTTCACTGCCCCATTCGCAGTGCGAACGTCTGGCGAACCGTGGCAGAACCAAAACAAGCTAAAGTTCGCAGTGCAAACCTCTGGCGAACGTCTGACGAACGTTCGCCCTCCCCTTCGCCGTGCGAATAGCCAGCGAGTGTTCAATTCCCCCTTCGCTAGGGGATTCGCAGTGCGAACCTGGGAAAATACAGAAATTCTGTAGCGTGCAGCTGAGTTCCCTTGGGTTCAAAACTACACCAAAACATATCCAAACATCCAACAATCAAATACAGATGATTCTACACTCATATAACTTATACTACTCAGTTTGTAACACATTTCAACCGTTAAATTTCATCGATTACCAATTTAAGCAATTTCTCATAAAACCTAACTTAAGCTAAAATCATCCCTAACTCTAGAACTTAAGTTTCTATCTAGAACCCACCTTGAATAGATGATGATGGTGAAGACTAGAAGATGATTTGATGAAGATTTGATGATGTTCTTGATCTTTCCACTTCTTGGTTTCCACTTCTCTTTTTCCTTCCTTTCTCCTTCTTTCTCTCCAACTTCTTTCTATCTCTTTCTTTCTTTGGTTCTAATGAGGAAAATGAAGGAAAAGAAATGATATAGAATAATATCATCAATTAGTAACACTACTAATTATCCAATTAGTCTCCAAAATTCCAATAAATAAATACCTCAGAGTCAGATAATATTAATTGGATTTACTCTAAGTTCAACAGTTACTCTAATTATCTTTGCAGATAATTTCTCAGAGTACACCGGGACTCAGTTGATCACAACTAATATTATCCGGAGTCAATAAAAAATACGGGGTATTACAAAATCATCTGAAAATTAGATTCTATGAAACTTTTGAAATGCTAGTTTCGGTCAAAAAATCATAATATACACTAGTTAATACTAGTTTCGGTCAAAAAATAATTTAAATCGAGGACTGTTCGAAATGCTACAAAACTTTTCAGATACTTTCTATATGTTACGAGGAAAAGTTATGAGGGAAGTCCATACAAAAAAATCATTTCAAAATTAGACTCTATGAAACATTTCGAAACACTAGTTTCTTTCAATAAATCAGAATATACTATACACTAGTTTATACTAGTTTCGTTCAAAAAATCAAATTAAATAGAGGACTGTTCGAAATGCTACGAAACTTTTCAGATCCTTTCTATATGTTACGAGAGAAGGTAATGAGGGAAGTCCATGCAAAAAGTCATCTCAAAATTAGATTCTATGAAACTTTTCGAAATGCAAGTTTCGGTAAAAAAATCACAATATATTATACACAAGTTTAAACTAGTTTCGGTCAAAAAAATCAAATTAAACGGAGGACTGTTCGAAATGATACGAAACTTTTCAGATCCTTTCAATATGTTACAAGGGAAGGTAATGAGGGAAGTCCATGCAAAAAATCATGTCAAAATTAGATTCTATGAAACTTTTCGAAATGCAAGTTTCAGTCAAAAAATCATAATATATTATACACTAGTTTATACTAGTTTCGGTCATAAAATCAAATTAAATCGGAGACTGTTCGAAATGATACGAAACTTTTCAGATCCTTTCTCTATGTTACGAGGGAAGGTTATGATGGAAGTCCATGGAAAGAAACATCTGAAAATTAGATTCTATTAAACTTTTAGAAATGCTAGTTTCGGTCAAAAAATCATTATATATTATACACTAGTTTATAATAGTTTTGGTAAAAAAATCAAATTAAAGCGAGGTCTATTCGAAATGCTACAAAACTTTTCAGATCCTTTCTATATGTTACGAGGAAAAGTTATGAGGGAAGTCCATACAAAAAATCATCTCAAAATTAGATTCTATGAAACTTTTCGAAATGCAAGTTTCTTTAAGTAAATCATAATATACTATACACTAGTTTATACTAGTTTCGTTCAAAAAATCAAATTAAATCGAGGAATGTTCGAAATGCTACAAAACTTTACAGATCCTTTCTATATGTTACGAGGGAAGGTAATGAGGGAAGTCCATGCAAAAAATCATCTCAAAATTAGATTCTGTGAAACTTTTCGAAATGCTAGTTTCGGTCAAAAAATCATCATATATTATACACTAGTTTATACTAGTTTTGGTCAAAAAATCAAATTAAAGCGAGGTTTGTTCGAAATGCTACAAAACTTTTCAGATCCTTTCTATATGTTACGAGGAAAAGTTATGAGGGATGTCCATACCAAAAAATCATTTCAAAATTAGATTCTATGAAACTTTTCGAAATGCTAGTTTCTTTCAGTAAATCATAATATACTATACACTAGTTTATACTAGTTTCGTTCAAAAAATCAAATTAAATCGAGGAATGTTGGAAATGCTACAAATCGTTTCAGACCCTTTCTATATGTTACGAGGGAAGGTAATGAGGGAAGTCCATGCAAAAAATAATATCAAAATTAGATTCTATGAAACTTTTCGAAATGCAAGTTTCGGTCAAAAAGTCAAAATATATTATACACTAGTTTATACTAGTTTCGGTCAAAAAATCAAATTAAATAGAGGACTGTTCGAAATGCTACAAAACTTTTCAGATCCTTTCTATATGTTATAAGGAAAAGTTATGAGGGAAGTCCAAACAAAAAAATCAATTCAAATTAGATTCTACAAAACTTTTCGAAATGCAAGTTTCTTTCAAAAAATCATAATATACCATACACTAGTTTATACTAGTTTCGGTCAAAAAATCAAATTAAATCGATGAATGTTTTAAATGCTACGAAACTTTTTAGATCCTTTCTATATGTTAAGAGGAAAAGTTATGAGGGAAGTCCTTAGAAAAAAATCATCTGAAAATTAGATTCTATGAAACTTTTCGAAATGCTAGTTTCTTTCAGAAAATCATAATATACTATACACTAGTTTATACTAGTTTCGGTCAAAAAATCAAATTAAATTGAGGACTATTCGAAATTCTACAAACTTTTCAGTACCTTTCTATATGTTACGAGGCAAGGTAATGAGGGAAGTTCATGCAAGAAATCATCTCAAAATTAGATTCTATGAAACTTTTCGAAATGCAAGTTTCGGTCAAAAAATCACAATATAATATACAATAGTTTATACTAGTTTCGGGCTAAAAATCAAATTTAATCAAGGACTGTACGAAATGATACGAAACTTTTGACATCCTTTCTATATGTTATGAGGGAAGGTTATGATGGAAGTCCATGCAAAAAATCATCTGAAAATTAGATTCTATGAAACTTTTCGAAATGCTAGTTTCGGTATAAAAATCATAATATACACTAGTTTATACTAGTTTCGGTCAAAAAATCAAATTAAATCGAGGACTATTCGAAATGCTACAAAAATTTTCAGATTCTTTCTATATGTTACGAGGAAAAGTTATGAGGGAAGTCCAATCAAAAAAATCATTTCAAAATTAGATTCTATGAAACTTTTCGAAATGCTAGTTTCTTTCAATAAATCATAATATACTATACACTAGTTTATACTAGTTCGGTTAAAAAATCAAATTAAATCGAGGACTGTTCGAAATTCTACAAAACTTTTCAGATCCTTTCTATATGTTACGAGGGAAGGTAATGTGGGAAGTCCATGCAAAAAATCATCTCAAAATTAGATTCTATGAAACTTTTTGAAATGTAAGTTTAGGTAAAAAAATCATAATATATTACACACTAGTTTATACTAGTTTCGGTCAAAAAATCAAATTAAATTGAGGACTGTTCGAAATGATACAAAATTTTTCAGATCCTTTCAATATGTTACGAGGGAAGGTAATGAGGGAAGTCCATGCAAAAACTCATGTCAAAATTAGATTCTATGAAACTTTTCGAAATGCAAGTTTCAGTCAAAAAATCATAATATATTATACACTAGTTTATACTAGTTTCGGTCAAAAACTCAAATTAAATCGAGGACTGTTCGAAATGATACGAAACTTTTCAGATCCTTTGTATATGTTATGAGGGAAGGTTTTGATGGAAGTCCATGCAAAAAATTATCTGAAAATTAGATTCTATTAAACTTTTCGAAATGTTAGTTTCGGTCAAAAAATCATTATATATTATACACTAGTTTAAACTAGTTTCGGTAAAAAAAAATCAAATTAAAGCGAGGTCTGTTCGAAATGCTACAAAACTTTTGAGATTGTTTCTATATGTTACGAGGAAAAGTTATGAGGGAAGTCCATAAAAAAAAATCATCTCAAAATTAGATTCTATGAAACTTTTCGAAATGCTAGTTTCTTTCAATAAATCATAATATACTACACACAAGTTTATACTAGTTTCGGTCAAAAAACCAAATTAAATCGAGGACTCTTCGAAATGATACGAAACTTTTCAGATCCTTTCAATATGTTACGAGGGAAGGTAATAAGGGAAGTCCATGCAAAAAATCAGGTCAAAATTAGATTCTATGAAACTTTTCAAAATGCATGTTTCAGTCAAAAAATCATAATATATTATACACTAGTTTATAGTTGTTTCGGTCAAAAAATAAAATTAAATCGAGGATTGTTCGAAATGATACGAAACTTTTCAGATCCTTTCTATATGTTACGAGGGAAGGTTATGATGGAAGTCCATGCAAAAAAAATCTGAAAATTAGATTCTATTAAACTTTTCGAAATGCTAGTTTCGGTCAAAAAATCATTATATATTATACACTAGTTTATAATAGTTTTGGTAAAAAAATCAAATTAAAGCGAGGTCTATTCGAAATGCTACAAAACTTTTCAGATCCTTTCTATATGTTACGAGGAAAAGTTATGAGGGAAGTCCATTCAAAAAATCATCTCAAAATTAGATTCTATGAAACTTTTCGAAATGCTAGTTTCTTTAAGTAAATCATAATATACTATACACTAGTTTATAATAGTTTCCTTCAAAAAATCAAATTAAATCGAGGAATGTTCGAAATGCTACAAAACTTTACAGATCCTTTCTATATGTTACGAGGGAAGGTAATGAGGGAAGTCCATGCAAAAAATCATCTTAAAATTAGATTCTATGAAACTTTTCGAAATGCAAGGTTTGGTCCAAAAGTCGTAATATATTATACTCTAGTTTATACTCGTTTCGGTCAAAAAATAAAATTAAATCGAGGACTTTTCGAAAAGCTACAAAACTTTTCAGATCCTTTCTATATGTTACGAGGAAAAGTTATGAGGGAAGTCCATACAAAAAAATCAACTCGAAATTAGATTCTACGAAACTTTTCGAAATGCAAGTTTCTTTCAAAAAATCATAATATACTATACACTAGTTTATACTAGTTTCGGTCAAAAAATCAAATTAAATCGAGGACTGTTTTAAATGTTACGAAACTTTTCAGATCCTTTCTATATGTTACTAGGAAAAGTTATGAGGGAAGTCGTTATAAAAAATCATTTGAAAATTAGATTCTATGAAACTTTTCGAAATGCTAGTTTCTTTCAAAAAATCATAATATACTATACATTAGTTTATACTAGTTTCGGTCAAAATATCAAATTAAATCGAGGACTGTTTTAAATGCTACGAAACTTTTCAGATCCTTTCTATATGTTATGAGGAAAAGTTATGAGGGAAGTCCTTACAAAAAAATCATCTGAAAATTAAATTCTATGAAACTTTTTGAAATGTTACTTTCTTTCAAAAAATCATAATATACTATACACTAGTTTATACTAGTTTCGGTAAAAAAATCAAATTAAATCAAGGACTATTCGAAATGCTACGAAACTTTTCAGATCCTTTCTATATGTTACGAGGCAAGGTAATGAGGGAAGTTCATGCAAAAAATCATCTCAAAATTAGATTCTATGGAACTTTTCGAATTGCAAGTTTCGGTCAAAAAATCATAACATACTATACACTAGTTTATACTAGTTTCGGGCTAAAAATCAAATTAAATCAAGGACTGTTCGAAGTGATACAAAACTTTTGAGATCCTTTCTATATGTTACGAGGTAAGATTATGATGGAAGTCCATGCAAAAAATCTGTAACACCCATATATAACAACATACATCAAAGCATATATATTATACATGAATCCAAGTATTTGGTACTGAAATACCATAAGTTCCTAGTTAACACATTATATACATTAAATGCCCTAAATACAAAGTTTTAAAGTCTACGGCATAACATATACAAGATGTCCCAAAATACACTAAGAACTAGATCAATACAATGATTTCAAAATAAAACGCCATAGTGGAAGCCATGCCATCTCAAAAGCTACGATCCGTAAGGAAAAGTCAAACCACTTTGTCCTTACCCTTCGCCGAACCAGTAGTACCTGTGATGTAAACAACAACGTGGGGTGAGATACATCAAATCTCAGTGAGTTCGCTATCTTATAGTCTTCTCGGCTTTACAAGGTTCTAACAACCTAACTCAAGTCAAAAGGGAAGGGAAGTGACTTTGAGTACACACACACACACACCATATATGGATCCACACTCGTGAGCCTGTTAACTCACACTAATACAAAAGTAAGTCCTGAGCCTGTTA
Organism: Lathyrus tuberosus; assembly: GCA_022829125.1. Classification (NCBI taxonomy): domain Eukaryota; kingdom Viridiplantae; phylum Streptophyta; class Magnoliopsida; order Fabales; family Fabaceae; genus Lathyrus; species Lathyrus tuberosus. The sequence continues at coordinate 159,937 of JALAZF010000605.1, forward strand.
ACTCAAGAATCTCACTAATCAATAACCATACCAAGGCATCCCCTTTTCCCGTCCGCTTCTACGTCTAGAAGACGACCCGAGTCATGGATCCTTGTAGTTACTTGGCATACGAATTGGATTCGGGATCATCGGCCTGTTAACCATCACAAGTCTCTTTACCATATAGGCTCCAATCATACTACACGTAGGGAATCAAACCTACCAAGTAATTATGCATACGTTTCAGAGGAGGAGCTCGAGTCTCATGAAACTACACCGCAAGATAACTGGTTATGATTACTAGACACACGCCTCAGCCTCTCATGCACGAGCGTTATCACTATGTCATTCCACACTTTCCAACAATTGTTTACGGTAATGTTCCGCACTCTACCTATTTCGTATTTTAACATGCATACATATTCAAACATGTTTAACAATAAGAGCATAGGAAAATAATCATCAATCGCATAACGAAAACATATAATTCAACATATCAAAAATCACACTAATTCACGGTTCTCTCTGATTTATTTAATCGGGCAATAAACAGATATTTCTCACTCCATTAGCTAGAGGATGTTCATAGCTTCACAACGATACCAAGAACACTCACAACGGATAAACGAGTCAAAAGTTATGAAAGAAACAAGTTGGAGGATCTGTCATGTTCGCAATGCGAAGAAGTCAGCGAGTGCTCGCTTCCTCATTTGCAGTGCGAAGCTCCCAGCGAATGCCTAGCCAACACTGGTTCGCTGCCCCATTCGCAGTGCGAACGTCTGGCGAACCGTGGCAGAACCAAAACAAGCTAAAGTTCGCAGTGCAAACCTCTGGCGAACGTCTGACGAACGTTCGCCCTCCACTTTGCCGTGCGAATAGCCAGCGAGTGTTCAATTCCCCCTTCGCTAGGGGATTCGCAGTGCGAACCTGGGAAAATACAGAAATTCTGTAGCGTGCAGCTGAGTTCCCTTGGGTTCAAAACTACACCAAAACATATCCAAACATCCAACAATCAAATACAGATGATTCTACACTCATATAACTTATACTACTCAGTTTGTAACACATTTCAACCGTTAAATTTCATCGATTACCAATTTAAGCAATTTCTCATAAAACCTAACTTAAGCTAAAATCATCCCTAACTCTAGAACTTAAGTTTCTATCTAGAACCCACCTTGAATAGATGATGATGGTGAAGACTGGAAGATGATTTGATGAAGATTTGATGATGTTCTTGATCTTTCCACTTCTTGGTTTCCACTTCTCTTTTTCCTTCCTTTCTCCTTCTTTCTCTCCAACTTCTTTCTATCTCTTTCTTTCTTTGGTTCTAATGAGGAAAATGAAGGAAAAGAAATGATATAGAATAATATCATCAATTAGTAACACTACTAATTATCCAATTAGTCTCCAAAATTCCAATAAATAAATACCTCAGAGTCAGATAATATTAATTGGATTTACTCTAAGTTCAACAGTTACTCTAATTATCTTTGCAGATAATTTCTCAGAGTACACCGGGACTCAGTTGATCACAACTAATATTATCCGGAGTCAATAAAAAATACGGGGTATTACAAAATCATCTGAAAATTAGATTCTATGAAACTTTTGAAATGCTAGTTTCAGTCAAAAAATCATAATATACACTAGTTAATACTAGTTTCGGTCAAAAAATAATTTAAATCGAGGACTGTTCGAAATGCTACAAAACTTTTCAGATACTTTCTATATGTTACGAGGAAAAGTTATGAGGGAAGTCCATACAAAAAAATCATTTCAAAATTAGATTCTATGAAACATTTCGAAACGCTAGTTTCTTTCAATAAATCAGAATATACTATACACTAGTTTATACTAGTTTCGTTCAAAAAATCAAATTAAATAGAGGACTGTTCGAAATGCTACGAAACTTTTCAGATCCTTTCTATATGTTACGAGAGAAGGTAATGAGGGAAGTGCATGCAAAAAGTCATCTCAAAATTAGATTCTATGAAACTTTTCGAAATGCAAGTTTCGGTAAAAAAATCACAATATATTATACACAAGTTTAAACTAGTTTCGGTCAAAAAAATCAAATTAAACGGAGGACTGTTCGAAATGATACGAAACTTTTCAGATCCTTTCAATATGTTACAAGGGAAGGTAATGAGGGAAGTCCATGCAAAAAATCATGTCAAAATTAGATTCTATGAAACTTTTCGAAATGCAAGTTTCAGTCAAAAAATCATAATATATTATACACTAGTTTATACTAGTTTCGGTCATAAAATCAAATTAAATCGGAGACTGTTCGAAATGATACGAAACTTTTCAGATCCTTTCTCTATGTTACGAGGGAAGGTTATGATGGAAGTCCATGGAAAGAAACATCTGAAAATTAGATTCTATTAAACTTTTAGAAATGCTAGTTTCGGTCAAAAAATCATTATATATTATACACTAGTTTATAATAGTTTTGGTAAAAAAATCAAATTAAAGCGAGGTCTATTCGAAATGCTACAAAACTTTTCAGATCCTTTCTATATGTTACGAGGAAAAGTTATGAGGGAAGTCCATACAAAAAATCATCTCAAAATTAGATTCTATGAAACTTTTCGAAATGCAAGTTTCTTTAAGTAAATCATAATATACTATACACTAGTTTATACTAGTTTCGTTCAAAAAATCAAATTAAATCGAGGAATGTTCGAAATGCTACAAAACTTTACAGATCCTTTCTATATGTTACGAGGGAAGGTAATGAGGGAAGTCCATGCAAAAAATCATCTCAAAATTAGATTCTGTGAAACTTTTCGAAATGCTAGTTTCGGTCAAAAAATCATCATATATTATACACTAGTTTATACTAGTTTCGGTCAAAAAATCAAATTAAATCGAGGACTATTCGAAATGCTACAAAACTTTTCAGATTCTTTCTATATGTTACGAGGAAAAGTTATGAGGGAAGTCCAATCAAAAAAATCATTTCAAAATTAGATTCTATGAAACTTTTCGAAATGCTAGTTTCTTTCAGTAAATCATAATATACTATACACTAGTTTATACTAGTTTCGTTCAAAAAATCAAATTAAATCGAGGAATGTTGGAAATGCTACAAATCGTTTCAGACCCTTTCTATATGTTACGAGGGAAGGTAATGAGGGAAGTCCATGCAAAAAATAATATCAAAATTAGATTCTATGAAACTTTTCGAAATGCAAGTTTCGGTCAAAAAGTCAAAATATATTATACACTAGTTTATACTAGTTTCGGTCAAAAAATCAAATTAAATAGAGGACTGTTCGAAATGCTACAAAACTTTTCAGATCCTTTCTATATGTTATAAGGAAAAGTTATGAGGGAAGTCCAAACAAAAAAATCAATTCAAATTAGATTCTACAAAACTTTTCGAAATGCAAGTTTCTTTCAAAAAATCATAATATACCATACACTAGTTTATACTAGTTTCGGTCAAAAAATCAAATTAAATCGATGAATGTTTTAAATGCTACGAAACTTTTTAGATCCTTTCTATATGTTAAGAGGAAAAGTTATGAGGGAAGTCCTTAGAAAAAAATCATCTGAAAATTAGATTCTATGAAACTTTTCGAAATGCTAGTTTCTTTCAGAAAATCATAATATACTATACACTAGTTTATACTAGTTTCGGTCAAAAAATCAAATTAAATTGAGGACTATTCGAAATTCTACAAACTTTTCAGTACCTTTCTATATGTTACGAGGCAAGGTAATGAGGGAAGTTCATGCAAGAAATCATCTCAAAATTAGATTCTATGAAACTTTTCGAAATGCAAGTTTCGGTCAAAAAATCACAATATAATATACAATAGTTTATACTAGTTTCGGGCTAAAAATCAAATTAAATCAAGGACTGTTCGAAATGATACGAAACTTTTGACATCCTTTCTATATGTTATGAGGGAAGGTTATGATGGAAGTCCATGCAAAAAATCATCTGAAAATTAGATTCTATGAAACTTTTCGAAATGCTAGTTTCGGTATAAAAATCATAATATACACTAGTTTATACTAGTTTCGGTCAAAAAATCAAATTAAATCGAGGACTATTCGAAATGCTACAAAACTTTTCAGATTCTTTCTATATGTTACGAGGAAAAGTTATGAGGGAAGTCCAATCAAAAAAATCATTTCAAAATTAGATTCTATGAAACTTTTCGAAATGCTAGTTTCTTTCAATAAATCATAATATACTATACACTAGTTTATACTAGTTTCGGTTAAAAAATCAAATTAAATCGAGGACTGTTCGAAATTCTACGAAACTTTTTAGATCCTTTCTATATGTTACGAGGGAAGGTAATGTTCGAAGTCCATGCAAAAAATCATCTCAAAATTAGATTCTATGAAACTTTTTGAAATGTAAGTTTAGGTAAAAAAATCATAATATATTATACACTAGTTTATACTAGTTTCGGTAAAAAAATCAAATTAAATTGAGGACTGTTCGAAATGATACAAAATTTTTCAGATCCTTTCAATATGTTACGAGGGAAGGTAATTAGGGAAGTCCATGCAAAAACTCATGTCAAAATTAGATTCTATGAAACTTTTCGAAATGCAAGTTTCAGTCAAAAAATCATAATATATTATACACTAGTTTATACTAGTTTCGGTCAAAAAATCAAATTAAATCGAGGACTGTTCAAAATGATACGAAACGTTTCAGATCCTTTCTATATGTTACGACGGAAGGTTTTGATGGAAGTCCATGCAAAAAATCATCTAAAAATTAGATTCTGTGAAACTTTTCGAAATGCTAGTTTCGGTCAAAAAATCATTATATATTATACACTAGTTTATACTAGTTTCGGTCAAAAAATCAAATTAAAGCGAGGTTTGTTCGAAATGCTACAAAACTTTTCAGATCCTTTCTAGATGTTACGAGGAAAAGTTATGAGGGATGTCCATACAAAAAAATCATTTCAAAATTAGATTCTATGAAACTTTTCGAAATGCTAGTTTCTTTCAGTAAATCATAATATACTATACACTAGTTTATACTAGTTTCGTTCAAAAAATCAAATTAAATCGAGGAATGTTGGAAATGCTACAAATCGTTTCAGACCCTTTCTATATGTTACGAGGGAAGGTAATGAGGGAAGTCCATGCAAAAAATAATATCAAAATTAGATTCTATGAAACTTTTCGAAATGCAAGTTTCTGTCATAAAGTCAAAATATATTATACACTAGTTTATACTAGTTTCGGTCATAAAATCAAATTAAATAGAGGACTGTTCGAAATGCTACAAAACTTTTCAGATCCTTTCTATATGTTATAAGGAAAAGTTATGAGGGAAGTCCAAACAAAAAAATCAATTCAAATTATATTCTACAAAACTTTTCGAAATGCAAGTTTCTTTCAAAAAATCATAATATACCATACACTAGTTTATACTAGTTTCGGTCAAAAAATCAAATTAAATCGATGAATGTTTTAAATGCTACGAAACTTTTTAGATCCTTTCTATATGTTAAGAGGAAAAGTTATGAGGGAAGTCCTTAGAAAAAAATCATCTGAAAATTAGATTCTATGAAACTTTTTGAAATGCTAGTTTCTTTCAGAAAATCATAATATACTATACACTAGTTTATACTAGTTTCGGTCAAAAAATCAAATTAAATTGAGGACTATTCGAAATTCTACAAACTTTTCAGTACCTTTCTATATGTTACGAGGCAAGGTAATGAGGGAAGTTCATGCAAGAAATCATCTCAAAATTAGATTCTATGAAACTTTTCAAAATGCAAGTTTCGGTCAAAAAATCACAATATAATATACACTAGTTTATACTAGTTTCGGGCTAAAAATCAAATTAAATCAAGGACTGTTCGAAATGATACGAAACTTTTGACATCCTTTCTATATGTTATGAGGGAAGGTTATGATGGAAGTCCATGCAAAAAATCATCTGAAAATTAGATTCTATGAAACTTTTCGAAATGCTAGTTTCGGTATAAAAATCATAATATACACTAGTTTATACTAGTTTCGGTCAAAAAATCAAATTAAATCGAGGACTATTCGAAATGCTACAAAACTTTTCAGATTCTTTCAATATGTTACGAGGAAAAGTTATGAGGGAAGTCCAATAAAAAAAATCATTTCAAAATTAGATTCTATGAAACTTTTCGAAATGCTAGTTTCTTTCAGTAAATCATAATATACTATACACTAGTTTATACTAGTTTCGTTCAAAAAATCAAATTAAATCGAGGAATGTTGGAAATGCTACAAATCGTTTCAGACCCTTTCTATATGTTACGAGGGAAGGTAATGAGGGAAGTCCATGCAAAAAATAATATCAAAATTAGATTCTATGAAACTTTTCGAAATGCAAGTTTCGGTCAAAAAGTCAAAATATATTATACACTAGTTTATACTAGTTTCGGTCAAAAAATCAAATTAAATAGAGGACTGTTCGAAATGCTACAAAACTTTTCAGATCCTTTCTATATGTTATAAGGAAAAGTTATGAGGGAAGTCCAAACAAAAAAATCAATTCAAATTAGATTCTACAAAACTTTTCGAAATGCAAGTTTCTTTCAAAAAATCATAATATACCATACACTAGTTTATACTAGTTTCGTCAAAAAATCAAATTAAATCGATGAATGTTTTAAATGCTACGAAACTTTTTAGATCCTTTCTATATGTTAAGAGGAAAAGTTATGAGGGAAGTCCTTAGAAAAAAATCATCTGAAAATTAGATTCTATGAAACTTTTCGAAATGCTAGTTTCTTTCAGAAAATCATAATATACTATACACTAGTTTATACTAGTTTCGGTCAAAAAATCAAATTAAATTGAGGACTATTCGAAATTCTACAAACTTTTCAGTACCTTTCTATATGTTACGAGGCAAGGTAATGAGGGAAGTTCATGCAAGAAATCATCTCAAAATTAGATTCTATGAAACTTTTCGAAATGCAAGTTTCGGTCAAAAAATCACAATATAATATACAATAGTTTATACTATTTTCGGGCTAAAAATCAAATTAAATCAAGGACTGTTCGAAATGATACGAAACTTTTGACATCCTTTCTATATGTTATGAGGGAAGGTTATGATGGAAGTCCATGCAAAAAATCATCTGAAAATTAGATTCTATGAAACTTTTCGAAATGCTAGTTTCGGTATAAAAATCATAATATACACTAGTTTATACTAGTTTCGGTCAAAAAATCAAATTAAATCGAGGACTATTCGAAATGCTACAAAACTTTTCAGATTCTTTCTATATGTTACGAGGAAAAGTTATGAGGGAAGTCCAATCAAAAAAATCATTTCAAAATTAGATTCTATGAAACTTTTCGAAATGCTAGTTTCTTTCAATAAATCATAATATACTATACACTAGTTTATACTAGTTTCGGTTAAAAAATCAAATTAAATCGAGGACTGTTCGAAATTCTACGAAACTTTTTAGATCCTTTCTATATGTTACGAGGGAAGGTAATGTTCGAAGTCCATGCAAAAAATCATCTCAAAATTAGATTCTATGAAACTTTTTGAAATGTAAGTTTAGGTAAAAAAATCATAATATGTTATACACTAGTTTATACTAGTTTCGGTAAAAAAATCAAATTAAATTGAGGACTGTTCGAAATGATACAAAATTTTTCAGATCCTTTCAATATGTTACGAGGGAAGGTAATTAGGGAAGTCCATGCAAAAACTCATGTCAAAATTAGATTCTATGAAACTTTTCGAAATGCAAGTTTCAGTCAAAAAATCATAATATATTATACACTAGTTTATACTAGTTTCGGTCAAAAAATCAAATTCAATCGAGGACTGTTCGAAATGATACGAAACGTTTCAGATCCTTTCTATATGTTACGACGGAAGGTTTTGATGGAAGTCCATGCAAAAAATCATCTAAAAATTAGATTCTGTGAAACTTTTCGAAATGCTAGTTTCGGTCAAAAAATCATTATATATTATACACTAGTTTATACTAGTTTCGGTCAAAAAATCAAATTAAAGCGAGGTTTGTTCGAAATGCTACTAAACTTTTCAGATCCTTTCTATATGTTACGAGGAAAAGTTATGAGGGATGTCCATACAAAAAAATCATTTCAAAATTAGATTCTATGAAACTTTTCGAAATGCTAGTTTCTTTCAGTAAATCATAATATACTATACACTAGTTTATACTAGTTTCGTTCAAAAAATCAAATTAAATCGAGGAATGTTGGAAATGCTACAAATCGTTTCAGACCCTTTCTATATGTTACGAGGGAAGGTAATGAGGGAAGTCCATGCAAAAAATAATATCAAAATTAGATTCTATGAAACTTTTCGAAATGCAAGTTTCGGTCAAAATGTCAAAATATATTATACACTAGTTTATACTAGTTTCGGTCAAAAAATCAAATTAAATAGAGGACTGTTCGAAATGCTACAAAACTTTTCAGATCCTTTCTATATGTTATAAGGAAAAGTTATGAGGGAAGTCCAAACAAAAAAATCAATTCAAATTAGATTCTACAAAACTTTTCGAAATGCAAGTTTCTTTCAAAAAATCATAATATACCATACACTAGTTTATACTAGTTTCGGTCAAAAAATCAAATTAAATCGATGAATGTTTTAAATGCTACGAAACTTTTTAGATCCTTTCTATATGTTAAGAGGAAAAGTTATGAGGGAAGTCCTTAGAAAAAAATCATCTGAAAATTAGATTCTATGAAACTTTTCGAAATGCTAGTTTCTTTCAGAAAATCATAATATACTATACACTAGTTTATACTAGTTTCGGTCAAAAAATCAAATTAAATTGAGGACTATTCGAAATTCTACAAACTTTTCAGTACCTTTCTATATGTTACGAGGCAAGGTAATGAGGGAAGTTCATGCAAGAAATCATCTCAAAATTAGATTCTATGAAACTTTTCGAAATGCAAGTTTCGGTCAAAAAATCACAATATAATATACAATAGTTTATACTATTTTCGGGCTAAAAATCAAATTAAATCAAGGACTGTTCGAAATGATACGAAACTTTTGACATCCTTTCTATATGTTATGAGGGAAGGTTATGATGGAAGTCCATGCAAAAAATCATCTGAAAATTAGATTCTATGAAACTTTTCGAAATGCTAGTTTCGGTATAAAAATCATAATATACACTAGTTTATACTAGTTTCGGTCAAAAAATCAAATTAAATCGAGGACTATTCGAAATGCTACAAAACTTTTAAGATTCTTTCTATATGTTACGAGGAAAAGTTATGAGGGAAGTCCAATCAAAAAAATCATTTCAAAATTAGATTCTATGAAACTTTTCGAAATGCTAGTTTCTTTCAATAAATCATAATATACTATACACTAGTTTATACTAGTTTCGGTTAAAAAATCAAATTAAATCGAGGACTGTTCGAAATTCTACGAAACTTTTTAGATCCTTTCTATATGTTACGAGGGAAGGTAATGTTCGAAGTCCATGCAAAAAATCATCTCAAAATTAGATTCTATGAAACTTTTTGAAATGTAAGTTTAGGTAAAAAAATCATAATATGTTATACACTAGTTTATACTAGTTTCGGTAAAAAAATCAAATTAAATTGAGGACTGTTCGAAATGATACAAAATTTTTCAGATCCTTTCAATATGTTACGAGGGAAGGTAATTAGGGAAGTCCATGCAAAAACTCATGTCAAAATTAGATTCTATGAAACTTTTCGAAATGCAAGTTTCAGTCAAAAAATCATAATATATTATACACTAGTTTATACTAGTTTCGGTCAAAAAATCAAATTAAATCGAGGACTGTTCGAAATGATACGAAACGTTTCAGATCCTTTCTATATGTTACGACGGAAGGTTTTGATGGAAGTTCATGCAAAAAATCATCTAAAAATTAGATTCTGTGAAACTTTTCGAAATGCTAGTTTCGGTCAAAAAATCATTATATATTATACACTAGTTTATACTAGTTTCGGTCAAAAAATCAAATTAAAGCGAGGTTTGTTCGAAATGCTACTAAACTTTTCAGATCCTTTCTATATGTTACGAGGAAAAGTTATGAGGGATGTCCATACAAAAAAATCATTTCAAAATTAGATTCTATGAAACTTTTCGAAATGCTAGTTTCTTTCAGAAAATCATAATATACTATACACTAGTTTATACTAGTTTCGGTCAAAAAATCAAATTAAATTGAGGACTATTCGAAATTCTACAAACTTTTCAGTACCTTTCTATATGTTAAGAGGCAAGGTAATGAGGGAAGTTCATGCAAGAAATCATCTCAAAATTAGATTCTATGAAACTTTTCGAAATGCAAGTTTCGGTCAAAAAATCACAATATAATATACAATAGTTTATACTATTTTCGGGCTAAAAATCAAATTAAATCAAGGACTGTTCGAAATGATACGAAACTTTTGACATCCTTTCTATATGTTATGAGGGAAGGTTATGATGGAAGTCCATGCAAAAAATCATCTGAAAATTAGATTCTATGAAACTTTTCGAAATGCTAGTTTCGGCATAAAAATCATAATATACACTAGTTTATACTAGTTTCGGTCAAAAAATCAAATTAAATCGAGGACTATTCGAAATGCTACAAAACTTTTCAGATTCTTTCTATATGTTACGAGGAAAAGTTATGAGGGAAGTCCAATCAAAAAAATCATTTCAAAATTAGATTCTATGAAACTTTTCGAAATGCTAGTTTCTTTCAATAAATCATAATATACTATACACTAGTTTATACTAGTTTCGGTTAAAAAATCAAATTAAATCGAGGACTGTTCGAAATTCTACGAAACTTTTTAGATCCTTTCTATATGTTACGAGGGAAGGTAATGTTCGAAGTCCATGCAAAAAATCATCTCAAAATTAGATTCTATGAAACTTTTTGAAATGTAAGTTTAGGTAAAAAAATCATAATATGTTATACACTAGTTTATACTAGTTTCGGTAAAAAAATCAAATTAAATTGAGGACTGTTCGAAATGATACAAAATTTTTCAGATCCTTTCAATATGTTACGAGGGAAGGTAATTAGGGAAGTCCATGCAAAAACTCATGTCAAAATTAGATTCTATGAAACTTTTCGAAATGCAAGTTTCAGTCAAAAAATCATAATATATTATACACTAGTTTATACTAGTTTCGGTCAAAAAATCAAATTCAATCGAGGACTGTTCGAAATGATACGAAACGTTTCAGATCCTTTCTATATGTTACGACGGAAGGTTTTGATGGAAGTCCATGCAAAAAATCATCTAAAAATTAGATTCTGTGAAACTTTTCGAAATGCTAGTTTCGGTCAAAAAATCATTATATATTATACACTAGTTTATACTAGTTTCGGTCAAAAAATCAAATTAAAGCGAGGTTTGTTCGAAATGCTACTAAACTTTTCAGATCCTTTCTATATGTTACGAGGAAAAGTTATGAGGGATGTCCATACAAAAAAATCATTTCAAAATTAGATTCTATGAAACTTTTCGAAATGCTAGTTTCTTTCAGTAAATCATAATATACTATACACTAGTTTATACTAGTTTCGTTCAAAAAATCAAATTAAATCGAGGAATGTTGGAAATGCTACAAATCGTTTCAGACCCTTTCTATATGTTACGAGGGAAGGTAATGAGGGAAGTCCATGCAAAAAATAATATCAAAATTAGATTCTATGAAACTTTTCGAAATGCAAGTTTCGGTCAAAATGTCAAAATATATTATACACTAGTTTATACTAGTTTCGGTCAAAAAATCAAATTAAATAGAGGACTGTTCGAAATGCTACAAAACTTTTCAGATCCTTTCTATATGTTATAAGGAAAAGTTATGAGGGAAGTCCAAACAAAAAAATCAATTCAAATTAGATTCTACAAAACTTTTCGAAATGCAAGTTTCTTTCAAAAAATCATAATATACCATACACTAGTTTATACTAGTTTCGGTCAAAAAATCAAATTAAATCGATGAATGTTTTAAATGCTACGAAACTTTTTAGATCCTTTCTATATGTTAAGAGGAAAAGTTATGAGCGAAGTCCTTAGAAAAAAATCATCTGAAAATTAGATTCTATGAAACTTTTCGAAATGCTAGTTTCTTTCAGAAAATCATAATATACTATACACTAGTTTATACTAGTTTCGGTCAAAAAATCAAATTAAATTGAGGACTATTCGAAATTCTACAAACTTTTCAGTACCTTTCTATATGTTACGAGGCAAGGTAATGAGGGAAGTTCATGCAAGAAATCATCTCAAAATTAGATTCTATGAAACTTTTCGAAATGCAAGTTTCGGTCAAAAAATCACAATATAATATACAATAGTTTATACTATTTTCGGGCTAAAAATCAAATTAAATCAAGGACTGTTCGAAATGATACGAAACTTTTGACATCCTTTCTATATGTTATGAGGGAAGGTTATGATGGAAGTCCATGCAAAAAATCATCTGAAAATTAGATTCTATGAAACTTTTCGAAATGCTAGTTTCGGTATAAAAATCATAATATACACTAGTTTATACTAGTTTCGGTCAAAAAATCAAATTAAATCGAGGACTATTCGAAATGCTACAAAACTTTTAAGATTCTTTCTATATGTTACGAGGAAAAGTTATGAGGGAAGTCCAATCAAAAAAATCATTTCAAAATTAGATTCTATGAAACTTTTCGAAATGCTAGTTTCTTTCAATAAATCATAATATACTATACACTAGTTTATACTAGTTTCGGTTAAAAAATCAAATTAAATCGAGGACTGTTCGAAATTCTACGAAACTTTTTAGATCCTTTCTATATGTTACGAGGGAAGGTAATGTTCGAAGTCCATGCAAAAAATCATCTCAAAATTAGATTCTATGAAACTTTTTGAAATGTAAGTTTAGGTAAAAAAATCATAATATGTTATACACTAGTTTATACTAGTTTCGGTAAAAAAATCAAATTAAATTGAGGACTGTTCGAAATGATACAAAATTTTTCAGATCCTTTCAATATGTTACGAGGGAAGGTAATTAGGGAAGTCCATGCAAAAACTCATGTCAAAATTAGATTCTATGAAACTTTTCGAAATGCAAGTTTCAGTCAAAAAATCATAATATATTATACACTAGTTTATACTAGTTTCGGTCAAAAAATCAAATTAAATCGAGGACTGTTCGAAATGATACGAAACGTTTCAGATCCTTTCTATATGTTACGACGGAAGGTTTTGATGGAAGTTCATGCAAAAAATCATCTAAAAATTAGATTCTGTGAAACTTTTCGAAATGCTAGTTTCGGTCAAAAAATCATTATATATTATACACTAGTTTATACTAGTTTCGGTCAAAAAATCAAATTAAAGCGAGGTTTGTTCGAAATGCTACTAAACTTTTCAGATCCTTTCTATATGTTACGAGGAAAAGTTATGAGGGATGTCCATACAAAAAAATCATTTCAAAATTAGATTCTATGAAACTTTTCGAAATGCTAGTTTCTTTCAGAAAATCATAATATACTATACACTAGTTTATACTAGTTTCGGTCAAAAAATCAAATTAAATTGAGGACTATTCGAAATTCTACAAACTTTTCAGTACCTTTCTATATGTTAAGAGGCAAGGTAATGAGGGAAGTTCATGCAAGAAATCATCTCAAAATTAGATTCTATGAAACTTTTCGAAATGCAAGTTTCGGTCAAAAAATCACAATATAATATACAATAGTTTATACTATTTTCGGGCTAAAAATCAAATTAAATCAAGGACTGTTCGAAATGATACGAAACTTTTGACATCCTTTCTATATGTTATGAGGGAAGGTTATGATGGAAGTCCATGCAAAAAATCATCTGAAAATTAGATTCTATGAAACTTTTCGAAATGCTAGTTTCGGCATAAAAATCATAATATACACTAGTTTATACTAGTTTCGGTCAAAAAATCAAATTAAATCGAGGACTATTCGAAATGCTACAAAACTTTTCAGATTCTTTCTATATGTTACGAGGAAAAGTTATGAGGGAAGTCCAATCAAAAAAATCATTTCAAAATTAGATTCTATGAAACTTTTCGAAATGCTAGTTTCTTTCAATAAATCATAATATACTATACACTAGTTTATACTAGTTTCGGTTAAAAAATCAAATTAAATCGAGGACTGTTCGAAATTCTACGAAACTTTTTAGATCCTTTCTATATGTTACGAGGGAAGGTAATGTTCGAAGTCCATGCAAAAAATCATCTCAAAATTAGATTCTATGAAACTTTTTGAAATGTAAGTTTAGGTAAAAAAATCATAATATGTTATACACTAGTTTATACTAGTTTCGGTAAAAAAATCAAATTAAATTGAGGACTGTTCGAAATGATACAAAATTTTTCAGATCCTTTCAATATGTTACGAGGGAAGGTAATTAGGGAAGTCCATGCAAAAACTCATGTCAAAATTAGATTCTATGAAACTTTTCGAAATGCAAGTTTCAGTCAAAAAATCATAATATATTATACACTAGTTTATACTAGTTTCGGTCAAAAAATCAAATTAAATCGAGGACTGTTCGAAATGATACGAAACGTTTCAGATCCTTTCTATATGTTACGACGGAAGGTTTTGATGGAAGTCCATGCAAAAAATCATCTAAAAATTAGATTCTGTGAAACTTTTCGAAATGCTAGTTTCGGTCAAAAAATCATTGTATATTATACACTAGTTTATACTAGTTTCGGTCAAAAAATCAAATTAAAGCGAGGTTTGTTCGAAATGCTACTAAACTTTTCAGATCCTTTCTATATGTTACGAGGAAAAGTTATGAGGGATGTCCATACAAAAAAATCATTTCAAAATTAGATTCTATGAAACTTTTCGAAATGCTAGTTTCTTTCAGTAAATCATAATATACTATACACTAGTTTATACTAGTTTCGTTCAAAAAATCAAATTAAATCGAGGAATGTTGGAAATGCTACAAATCGTTTCAGACCCTTTCTATATGTTACGAGGGAAGGTAATGAGGGAAGTCCATGCAAAAAATAATATCAAAATTAGATTCTATGAAACTTTTCGAAATGCAAGTTTCTGTCAAAAAGTCAAAATATATTATACACTAGTTTATACTAGTTTCGGTCAAAAAATCAAATTAAATAGAGGACTGTTCGAAATGCTACAAAACTTTTCAGATCCTTTCTATATGTTATAAGGAAAAGTTATGAGGGAAGTCCAAACAAAAAAATCAATTCAAATTAGATTCTACAAAACTTTTCGAAATGCAAGTTTCTTTCAAAAAATCATAATATACCATACACTAGTTTATACTAGTTTCGGTCAAAAAATCAAATTAAATCGATGAATGTTTTAAATGCTACGAAACTTTTTAGATCCTTTCTATATGTTAAGAGGAAAAGTTATGAGGGAAGTCCTTAGAAAAAAATCATCTGAAAATTAGATTCTATGAAACTTTTCGAAATGCTAGTTTCTTTCAGAAAATCATAATATACTATACACTAGTTTATACTAGTTTCGGTCAAAAAATCAAATTAAATTGAGGACTATTCGAAATTCTACAAACTTTTCAGTACCTTTCTATATGTTACGAGGCAAGGTAATGAGGGAAGTTCATGCAAGAAATCATCTCAAAATTAGATTCTATGAAACTTTTCGAAATGCAAGTTTCGGTCAAAAAATCACAATATAATATACACTAGTTTATACTAGTTTCGGGCTAAAAATCAAATTAAATCAAGGACTGTTCGAAATGATACGAAACTTTTGACATCCTTTCTATATGTTATGAGGGAAGGTTATGATGGAAGTCCATGCAAAAAATCATCTGAAAATTAGATTCTATGAAACTTTTCGAAATGCTAGTTTCGGTAAAAAAAATCATAATATACACTAGTTTATACTAGTTTCGGTCAAAAAATCAAATTAAATCGAGGACTATTCGAAATGCTACAAAACTTTTCAGATTCTTTCTATATGTTACGAGGAAAAGTTATGAGGGAAGTCCAATCAAAAAAATCATTTCAAAATTAGATTCTATGAAACTTTTCGAAATGCTAGTTTCTTTCAGTAAATCATAATATACTATACACTAGTTTATACTAGTTTCGTTCAAAAAATCAAATTAAATCGAGGAATGTTGGAAATGCTACAAATCGTTTCAGACCCTTTCTATATGTTACGAGAGAAGGTAATGAGGGAAGTCCATGCAAAAAATAATATCAAAATTAGATTCTATGAAACTTTTCGAAATTCAAGTTTCTGTCAAAAAGTCAAAATATATTATACACTAGTTTATACTAGTTTCGGTCAAAAAATCAAATTAAATAGAGGACTGTTCGAAATGCTACAAAACTTTTCAGATCCTTTCTATATGTTATAAGGAAAAGTTATGAGGGAAGTCCAAACAAAAAAATCAATTCAAATTAGATTCTACAAAACTTTTCGAAATGCAAGTTTCTTTCAAAAAATCATAATATACCATACACTAGTTTATACTAGTTTCGGTCAAAAAATCAAATTAAATCGATGAATGTTTTAAATGCTACGAAACTTTTTAGATCATTTCTATATGTTAAGAGGAAAAGTTATGAGGGAAGTCCTTAGAAAAAAATCATCTGAAAATTAGATTCTATGAAACTTTTCGAAATGCTAGTTTCTTTCAGAAAATCATAATATACTATACACTAGTTTATACTAGTTTCGGTCAAAAAATCAAATTAAATTGAGGACTATTCGAAATTCTACAAACTTTTCAGTACCTTTCTATATGTTACGAGGCAAGGTAATGAGGGAAGTTCATGCAAGAAATCATCTCAAAATTAGATTCTATGAAACTTTTCGAAATGCAAGTTTCGGTCAAAAAATCACAATATAATATACACTAGTTTATACTAGTTTCGGGCTAAAAATCAAATTAAATCAAGGACTGTTCGAAATGATACGAAACTTTTGACATCCTTTCTATATGTTATGAGGGAAGGTTATGATGGAAGTCCATGCAAAAAATCATCTGAAAATTAGATTCTATGAAACTTTTCGAAATGCTAGTTTCGGTAAAAAAAATCATAATATACACT
The DNA here is from genome assembly GCA_022829125.1 of Lathyrus tuberosus. Classification (NCBI taxonomy): domain Eukaryota; kingdom Viridiplantae; phylum Streptophyta; class Magnoliopsida; order Fabales; family Fabaceae; genus Lathyrus; species Lathyrus tuberosus. Next base: position 176,981 of record JALAZF010000605.1, read on the forward strand.
AGTTTATACTAGTTTCGGTCAAAAAATCAAATTAAATCGAGGACTATTCGAAATGCTACAAAACTTTTCAGATTCTTTCTATATGTTACGAGGAAAAGTTATGAGGGAAGTCCAATCAAAAAAATCATTTCAAAATTAGATTCTATGAAACTTTTCGAAATGCTAGTTTCTTTCAGTAAATCATAATATACTATACACTAGTTTATACTAGTTTCGTTCAAAAAATCAAATTAAATCGAGGAATGTTGGAAATGCTACAAATCGTTTCAGACCCTTTCTATATGTTACGAGGGAAGGTAATGAGGGAAGTCCATGCAAAAAATAATATCAAAATTAGATTCTATGAAACTTTTCGAAATTCAAGTTTCTGTCAAAAAGTCAAAATATATTATACACTAGTTTATACTAGTTTCGGTCAAAAAATCAAATTAAATAGAGGACTGTTCGAAATGCTACAAAACTTTTCAGATCCTTTCTATATGTTATAAGGAAAAGTTATGAGGGAAGTCCAAACAAAAAAATCAATTCAAATTAGATTCTACAAAACTTTTCGAAATGCAAGTTTCTTTCAAAAAATCATAATATACCATACACTAGTTTATACTAGTTTCGGTCAAAAAATCAAATTAAATCGATGAATGTTTTAAATGCTACGAAACTTTTTAGATCCTTTCTATATGTTAAGAGGAAAAGTTATGAGGGAAGTCCTTAGAAAAAAATCATCTGAAAATTAGATTCTATGAAACTTTTCGAAATGCTAGTTTCTTTCAGAAAATCATAATATACTATACACTAGTTTATACTAGTTTCGGTCAAAAAATCAAATTAAATTGAGGACTATTCGAAATTCTACAAACTTTTCAGTACCTTTCTATATGTTACGAGGCAAGGTAATGAGGGAAGTTCATGCAAGAAATCATCTCAAAATTAGATTCTATGAAACTTTTCGAAATGCAAGTTTCGGTCAAAAAATCACAATATAATATACAATAGTTTATACTAGTTTCGGGCTAAAAATCAAATTAAATCAAGGACTGTTCGAAATGATACGAAACTTTTGACATCCTTTCTATATGTTATGAGGGAAGGTTATGATGGAAGTCCATGCAAAAAATCATCTGAAAATTAGATTCTATGAAACTTTTCGAAATGCTAGTTTCGGTATAAAAATCATAATATACACTAGTTTATACTAGTTTCGGTCAAAAAATCAAATTAAATCGAGGACTATTCGAAATGCTACAAAACTTTTCAGATTCTTTCTATATGTTACGAGGAAAAGTTATGAGGGAAGTCCAATCAAAAAAATCATTTCAAAATTAGATTCTATGAAATTTTTCGAAATGCTAGTTTCTTTCAATAAATCATAATATACCATACACTAGTTTATACTAGTTTCGGTCAAAAAATCAAATTAAATCGATGAATGTTTTAAATGCTACGAAACTTTTTAGATCATTTCTATATGTTAAGAGGAAAAGTTATGAGGGAAGTCCTTAGAAAAAAATCATCTGAAAATTAGATTCTATGAAACTTTTCGAAATGCTAGTTTCTTTCAGAAAATCATAATATACTATACACTAGTTTATACTAGTTTCGGTCAAAAAATCAAATTAAATTGAGGACTATTCGAAATTCTACAAACTTTTCAGTACCTTTCTATATGTTACGAGGCAAGGTAATGAGGGAAGTTCATGCAAGAAATCATCTCAAAATTAGATTCTATGAAACTTTTCGAAATGCAAGTTTCGGTCAAAAAATCACAATATAATATACACTAGTTTATACTAGTTTCGGGCTAAAAATCAAATTAAATCAAGGACTGTTCGAAATGATACGAAACTTTTGACATCCTTTCTATATGTTATGAGGGAAGGTTATGATGGAAGTCCATGCAAAAAATCATCTGAAAATTAGATTCTATGAAACTTTTCGAAATGCTAGTTTCGGTAAAAAAAATCATAATATACACTAGTTTATACTAGTTTCGGTCAAAAAATCAAATTAAATCGAGGACTATTCGAAATGCTACAAAACTTTTCAGATTCTTTCTATATGTTACGAGGAAAAGTTATGAGGGAAGTCCAATCAAAAAAATCATTTCAAAATTAGATTCTATGAAACTTTTCGAAATGCTAGTTTCTTTCAGTAAATCATAATATACTATACACTAGTTTATACTAGTTTCGTTCAAAAAATCAAATTAAATCGAGGAATGTTGGAAATGCTACAAATCGTTTCAGACCCTTTCTATATGTTACGAGGGAAGGTAATGAGGGAAGTCCATGCAAAAAATAATATCAAAATTAGATTCTATGAAACTTTTCGAAATTCAAGTTTCTGTCAAAAAGTCAAAATATATTATACACTAGTTTATACTAGTTTCGGTCAAAAAATCAAATTAAATAGAGGACTGTTCGAAATGCTACAAAACTTTTCAGATCCTTTCTATATGTTATAAGGAAAAGTTATGAGGGAAGTCCAAACAAAAAAATCAATTCAAATTAGATTCTACAAAACTTTTCGAAATGCAAGTTTCTTTCAAAAAATCATAATATACCATACACTAGTTTATACTAGTTTCGGTCAAAAAATCAAATTAAATCGATGAATGTTTTAAATGCTACGAAACTTTTTAGATCCTTTCTATATGTTAAGAGGAAAAGTTATGAGGGAAGTCCTTAGAAAAAAATCATCTGAAAATTAGATTCTATGAAACTTTTCGAAATGCTAGTTTCTTTCAGAAAATCATAATATACTATACACTAGTTTATACTAGTTTCGGTCAAAAAATCAAATTAAATTGAGGACTATTCGAAATTCTACAAACTTTTCAGTACCTTTCTATATGTTACGAGGCAAGGTAATGAGGGAAGTTCATGCAAGAAATCATCTCAAAATTAGATTCTATGAAACTTTTCGAAATGCAAGTTTCGGTCAAAAAATCACAATATAATATACAATAGTTTATACTAGTTTCGGGCTAAAAATCAAATTAAATCAAGGACTGTTCGAAATGATACGAAACTTTTGACATCCTTTCTATATGTTATGAGGGAAGGTTATGATGGAAGTCCATGCAAAAAATCATCTGAAAATTAGATTCTATGAAACTTTTCGAAATGCTAGTTTCGGTATAAAAATCATAATATACACTAGTTTATACTAGTTTCGGTCAAAAAATCAAATTAAATCGAGGACTATTCGAAATGCTACAAAACTTTTCAGATTCTTTCTATATGTTACGAGGAAAAGTTATGAGGGAAGTCCAATCAAAAAAATCATTTCAAAATTAGATTCTATGAAATTTTTCGAAATGCTAGTTTCTTTCAATAAATCATAATATACTATACACTAGTTTATACTAGTTTCGGTTAAAAAATCAAATTAAATCGAGGACTGTTCGAAATTCTACGAAACTTTTTAGATCCTTTCTATATGTTACGAGGGAAGGTAATGTTCGAAGTCCATGCAAAAAATCATCTCAAAATTAGATTCTATGAAACTTTTTGAAATGTAAGTTTAGGTAAAAAAATCATAATATATTATACACTAGTTTATACTAGTTTCGGTAAAAAAATCAAATTAAATTGAGGACTGTTCGAAATGATACAAAATTTTTCAGATCCTTTCAATATGTTACGAGGGAAGGTAATTAGGGAAGTCCATGCAAAAACTCATGTCAAAATTAGATTCTATGAAACTTTTCGAAATGCAAGTTTCAGTCAAAAAATCATAATATATTATACACTAGTTTATACTAGTTTCGGTCAAAAAATCAAATTAAATCGAGGACTGTTCGAAATGATACGAAACGTTTCAGATCCTTTCTATATGTTACGACGGAAGGTTTTGATGGAAGTCCATGCAAAAAATCATCTAAAAATTAGATTCAGTGAAACTTTTCGAAATGCTAGTTTCGGTCAAAAAATCATTATATATTATACACTAGTTTATACTAGTTTCGGTCAAAAAATCAAATTAAAGCGAGGTTTGTTCGAAATGCTACAAAACTTTTCAGATCCTTTCTATATGTTACGAGGAAAAGTTATGAGGGATGTCCATACAAAAAAATCATTTCAAAATTAGATTCTATGAAACTTTTCGAAATGCTAGTTTCTTTCAGTAAATCATAATATACTATACACTAGTTTATACTAGTTTCGTTCAAAAAATCAAATTAAATCGAGGAATGTTGGAAATGCTACAAATCGTTTCAGACCCTTTCTATATGTTACGAGGGAAGGTAATGAGGGAAGTCCATGCAAAAAATAATATCAAAATTAGATTCTATGAAACTTTTCGAAATGCAAGTTTCTGTCAAAAAGTCAAAATATATTATACACTAGTTTATACTAGTTTCGGTCAAAAAATCAAATTAAATAGAGGACTGTTCGAAATGCTACAAAACTTTTCAGATCCTTTCTATATGTTATAAGGAAAAGTTATGAGGGAAGTCCAAACAAAAAAATCAATTCAAATTAGATTCTACAAAACTTTTCGAAATGCAAGTTTCTTTCAAAAAATCATAATATACCATACACTAGTTTATACTAGTTTCGGTCAAAAAATCAAATTAAATCGATGAATGTTTTAAATGCTACGAAACTTTTTAGATCCTTTCTATATGTTAAGAGGAAAAGTTATGAGGGAAGTCCTTAGAAAAAAATCATCTGAAAATTAGATTCTATGAAACTTTTCGAAATGCTAGTTTCTTTCAGAAAATCATAATATACTATACACTAGTTTATACTAGTTTCGGTCAAAAAATCAAATTAAATTGAGGACTATTCGAAATTCTACAAACTTTTCAGTACCTTTCTATATGTTACGAGGCAAGGTAATGAGGGAAGTTCATGCAAGAAATCATCTCAAAATTAGATTCTATGAAACTTTTCGAAATGCAAGTTTCGGTCAAAAAATCACAATATAATATACACTAGTTTATACTAGTTTCGGGCTAAAAATCAAATTAAATCAAGGACTGTTCGAAATGATACGAAACTTTTGACATCCTTTCTATATGTTATGAGGGAAGGTTATGATGGAAGTCCATGCAAAAAATCATCTGAAAATTAGATTCTATGAAACTTTTCGAAATGCTAGTTTCGGTAAAAAAAATCATAATATACACTAGTTTATACTAGTTTCGGTCAAAAAATCAAATTAAATCGAGGACTATTCGAAATGCTACAAAACTTTTCAGATTCTTTCTATATGTTACGAGGAAAAGTTATGAGGGAAGTCCAATCAAAAAAATCATTTCAAAATTAGATTCTATGAAACTTTTCGAAATGCTAGTTTCTTTCAGTAAATCATAATATACTATACACTAGTTTATACTAGTTTCGTTCAAAAAATCAAATTAAATCGAGGAATGTTGGAAATGCTACAAATCGTTTCAGACCCTTTCTATATGTTACGAGGGAAGGTAATGAGGGAAGTCCATGCAAAAAATAATATCAAAATTAGATTCTATGAAACTTTTCGAAATTCAAGTTTCTGTCAAAAAGTCAAAATATATTATACACTAGTTTATACTAGTTTCGGTCAAAAAATCAAATTAAATAGAGGACTGTTCGAAATGCTACAAAACTTTTCAGATCCTTTCTATATGTTATAAGGAAAAGTTATGAGGGAAGTCCAAACAAAAAAATCAATTCAAATTAGATTCTACAAAACTTTTCGAAATGCAAGTTTCTTTCAAAAAATCATAATATACCATACACTAGTTTATACTAGTTTCGGTCAAAAAATCAAATTAAATCGATGAATGTTTTAAATGCTACGAAACTTTTTAGATCCTTTCTATATGTTAAGAGGAAAAGTTATGAGGGAAGTCCTTAGAAAAAAATCATCTGAAAATTAGATTCTATGAAACTTTTCGAAATGCTAGTTTCTTTCAGAAAATCATAATATACTATACACTAGTTTATACTAGTTTCGGTCAAAAAATCAAATTAAATTGAGGACTATTCGAAATTCTACAAACTTTTCAGTACCTTTCTATATGTTACGAGGCAAGGTAATGAGGGAAGTTCATGCAAGAAATCATCTCAAAATTAGATTCTATGAAACTTTTCGAAATGCAAGTTTCGGTCAAAAAATCACAATATAATATACAATAGTTTATACTAGTTTCGGGCTAAAAATCAAATTAAATCAAGGACTGTTCGAAATGATACGAAACTTTTGACATCCTTTCTATATGTTATGAGGGAAGGTTATGATGGAAGTCCATGCAAAAAATCATCTGAAAATTAGATTCTATGAAACTTTTCGAAATGCTAGTTTCGGTATAAAAATCATAATATACACTAGTTTATACTAGTTTCGGTCAAAAAATCAAATTAAATCGAGGACTATTCGAAATGCTACAAAACTTTTCAGATTCTTTCTATATGTTACGAGGAAAAGTTATGAGGGAAGTCCAATCAAAAAAATCATTTCAAAATTAGATTCTATGAAATTTTTCGAAATGCTAGTTTCTTTCAATAAATCATAATATACTATACACTAGTTTATACTAGTTTCGGTTAAAAAATCAAATTAAATCGAGGACTGTTCGAAATTCTACGAAACTTTTTAGATCCTTTCTATATGTTACGAGGGAAGGTAATGTTCGAAGTCCATGCAAAAAATCATCTCAAAATTAGATTCTATGAAACTTTTTGAAATGTAAGTTTAGGTAAAAAAATCATAATATATTATACACTAGTTTATACTAGTTTCGGTAAAAAAATCAAATTAAATTGAGGACTGTTCGAAATGATACAAAATTTTTCAGATCCTTTCAATATGTTACGAGGGAAGGTAATTAGGGAAGTCCATGCAAAAACTCATGTCAAAATTAGATTCTATGAAACTTTTCGAAATGCAAGTTTCAGTCAAAAAATCATAATATATTATACACTAGTTTATACTAGTTTCGGTCAAAAAATCAAATTAAATCGAGGACTGTTCGAAATGATACGAAACGTTTCAGATCCTTTCTATATGTTACGACGGAAGGTTATGATGGAAGTCCATGCAAAAAATCATCTGAAAATTAGATTCTATGAAACTTTTCGAAATGCTAGTTTCGGTAAAAAAAATCATAATATACACTAGTTTATACTAGTTTCGGTCAAAAAATCAAATTAAATCGAGGACTATTCGAAATGCTACAAAACTTTTCAGATTCTTTCTATATGTTACGAGGAAAAGTTATGAGGGAAGTCCAATCAAAAAAATCATTTCAAAATTAGATTCTATGAAACTTTTCGAAATGCTAGTTTCTTTCAGTAAATCATAATATACTATACACTAGTTTATACTAGTTTCGTTCAAAAAATCAAATTAAATCGAGGAATGTTGGAAATGCTACAAATCGTTTCAGACCCTTTCTATATGTTACGAGGGAAGGTAATGAGGGAAGTCCATGCAAAAAATAATATCAAAATTAGATTCTATGAAACTTTTCGAAATTCAAGTTTCTGTCAAAAAGTCAAAATATATTATACACTAGTTTATACTAGTTTCGGTCAAAAAATCAAATTAAATAGAGGACTGTTCGAAATGCTACAAAACTTTTCAGATCCTTTCTATATGTTATAAGGAAAAGTTATGAGGGAAGTCCAAACAAAAAAATCAATTCAAATTAGATTCTACAAAACTTTTCGAAATGCAAGTTTCTTTCAAAAAATCATAATATACCATACACTAGTTTATACTAGTTTCGGTCAAAAAATCAAATTAAATCGATGAATGTTTTAAATGCTACGAAACTTTTTAGATCATTTCTATATGTTAAGAGGAAAAGTTATGAGGGAAGTCCTTAGAAAAAAATCATCTGAAAATTAGATTCTATGAAACTTTTCGAAATGCTAGTTTCTTTCAGAAAATCATAATATACTATACACTAGTTTATACTAGTTTCGGTCAAAAAATCAAATTAAATTGAGGACTATTCGAAATTCTACAAACTTTTCAGTACCTTTCTATATGTTACGAGGCAAGGTAATGAGGGAAGTTCATGCAAGAAATCATCTCAAAATTAGATTCTATGAAACTTTTCGAAATGCAAGTTTCGGTCAAAAAATCACAATATAATATACACTAGTTTATACTAGTTTCGGGCTAAAAATCAAATTAAATCAAGGACTGTTCGAAATGATACGAAACTTTTGACATCCTTTCTATATGTTATGAGGGAAGGTTATGATGGAAGTCCATGCAAAAAATCATCTGAAAATTAGATTCTATGAAACTTTTCGAAATGCTAGTTTCGGTAAAAAAAATCATAATATACACTAGTTTATACTAGTTTCGGTCAAAAAATCAAATTAAATCGAGGACTATTCGAAATGCTACAAAACTTTTCAGATTCTTTCTATATGTTACGAGGAAAAGTTATGAGGGAAGTCCAATCAAAAAAATCATTTCAAAATTAGATTCTATGAAACTTTTCGAAATGCTAGTTTCTTTCAGTAAATCATAATATACTATACACTAGTTTATACTAGTTTCGTTCAAAAAATCAAATTAAATCGAGGAATGTTGGAAATGCTACAAATCGTTTCAGACCCTTTCTATATGTTACGAGGGAAGGTAATGAGGGAAGTCCATGCTAAAAATAATATCAAAATTAGATTCTATGAAACTTTTCGAAATTCAAGTTTCTGTCAAAAAGTCAAAATATATTATACACTAGTTTATACTAGTTTCGGTCAAAAAATCAAATTAAATAGAGGACTGTTCGAAATGCTACAAAACTTTTCAGATCCTTTCTATATGTTATAAGGAAAAGTTATGAGGGAAGTCCAAACAAAAAAATCAATTCAAATTAGATTCTACAAAACTTTTCGAAATGCAAGTTTCTTTCAAAAAATCATAATATACCATACACTAGTTTATACTAGTTTCGGTCAAAAAATCAAATTAAATCGATGAATGTTTTAAATGCTACGAAACTTTTTAGATCCTTTCTATATGTTAAGAGGAAAAGTTATGAGGGAAGTCCTTAGAAAAAAATCATCTGAAAATTAGATTCTATGAAACTTTTCGAAATGCTAGTTTCTTTCAGAAAATCATAATATACTATACACTAGTTTATACTAGTTTCGGTCAAAAAATCAAATTAAATTGAGGACTATTCGAAATTCTACAAACTTTTCAGTACCTTTCTATATGTTACGAGGCAAGGTAATGAGGGAAGTTCATGCAAGAAATCATCTCAAAATTAGATTCTATGAAACTTTTCGAAATGCAAGTTTCGGTCAAAAAATCACAATATAATATACAATAGTTTATACTAGTTTCGGGCTAAAAATCAAATTAAATCAAGGACTGTTCGAAATGATACGAAACTTTTGACATCCTTTCTATATGTTATGAGGGAAGGTTATGATGGAAGTCCATGCAAAAAATCATCTGAAAATTAGATTCTATGAAACTTTTCGAAATGCTAGTTTCGGTATAAAAATCATAATATACACTAGTTTATACTAGTTTCGGTCAAAAAATCAAATTAAATCGAGGACTATTCGAAATGCTACAAAACTTTTCAGATTCTTTCTATATGTTACGAGGAAAAGTTATGAGGGAAGTCCAATCAAAAAAATCATTTCAAAATTAGATTCTATGAAATTTTTCGAAATGCTAGTTTCTTTCAATAAATCATAATATACCATACACTAGTTTATACTAGTTTCGGTCAAAAAATCAAATTAAATCGATGAATGTTTTAAATGCTACGAAACTTTTTAGATCATTTCTATATGTTAAGAGGAAAAGTTATGAGGGAAGTCCTTAGAAAAAAATCATCTGAAAATTAGATTCTATGAAACTTTTCGAAATGCTAGTTTCTTTCAGAAAATCATAATATACTATACACTAGTTTATACTAGTTTCGGTCAAAAAATCAAATTAAATTGAGGACTATTCGAAATTCTACAAACTTTTCAGTACCTTTCTATATGTTACGAGGCAAGGTAATGAGGGAAGTTCATGCAAGAAATCATCTCAAAATTAGATTCTATGAAACTTTTCGAAATGCAAGTTTCGGTCAAAAAATCACAATATAATATACACTAGTTTATACTAGTTTCGGGCTAAAAATCAAATTAAATCAAGGACTGTTCGAAATGATACGAAACTTTTGACATCCTTTCTATATGTTATGAGGGAAGGTTATGATGGAAGTCCATGCAAAAAATCATCTGAAAATTAGATTCTATGAAACTTTTCGAAATGCTAGTTTCGGTAAAAAAAATCATAATATACACTAGTTTATACTAGTTTCGGTCAAAAAATCAAATTAAATCGAGGACTATTCGAAATGCTACAAAACTTTTCAGATTCTTTCTATATGTTACGAGGAAAAGTTATGAGGGAAGTCCAATCAAAAAAATCATTTCAAAATTAGATTCTATGAAACTTTTCGAAATGCTAGTTTCTTTCAGTAAATCATAATATACTATACACTAGTTTATACTAGTTTCGTTCAAAAAATCAAATTAAATCGAGGAATGTTGGAAATGCTACAAATCGTTTCAGACCCTTTCTATATGTTACGAGGGAAGGTAATGAGGGAAGTCCATGCAAAAAATAATATCAAAATTAGATTCTATGAAACTTTTCGAAATTCAAGTTTCTGTCAAAAAGTCAAAATATATTATACACTAGTTTATACTAGTTTCGGTCAAAAAATCAAATTAAATAGAGGACTGTTCGAAATGCTACAAAACTTTTCAGATCCTTTATATATGTTATAAGGAAAAGTTATGAGGGAAGTCCAAACAAAAAAATCAATTCAAATTAGATTCTACAAAACTTTTCGAAATGCAAGTTTCTTTCAAAAAATCATAATATACCATACACTAGTTTATACTAGTTTCGGTCAAAAAATCAAATTAAATCGATGAATGTTTTAAATGCTACGAAACTTTTTAGATCCTTTCTATATGTTAAGAGGAAAAGTTATGAGGGAAGTCCTTAGAAAAAAATCATCTGAAAATTAGATTCTATGAAACTTTTCGAAATGCTAGTTTCTTTCAGAAAATCATAATATACTATACACTAGTTTATACTAGTTTCGGTCAAAAAATCAAATTAAATTGAGGACTATTCGAAATTCTACAAACTTTTCAGTACCTTTCTATATGTTACGAGGCAAGGTAATGAGGGAAGTTCATGCAAGAAATCATCTCAAAATTAGATTCTATGAAACTTTTCGAAATGCAAGTTTCGGTCAAAAAATCACAATATAATATTCAATAGTTTATACTAGTTTCGGGCTAAAAATCAAATTAAATCAAGGACTGTTCGAAATGATACGAAACTTTTGACATCCTTTCTATATGTTATGAGGGAAGGTTATGATGGAAGTCCATGCAAAAAATCATCTGAAAATTAGATTCTATGAAACTTTTCGAAATGCTAGTTTCGGTATAAAAATCATAATATACACTAGTTTATACTAGTTTCGGTCAAAAAATCAAATTAAATCGAGGACTATTCGAAATGCTACAAAACTTTTCAGATTCTTTCTATATGTTACGAGGAAAAGTTATGAGGGAAGTCCAATCAAAAAAATCATTTCAAAATTAGATTCTATGAAATTTTTCGAAATGCTAGTTTCTTTCAATAAATCATAATATACTATACACTAGTTTATACTAGTTTCGGTTAAAAAATCAAATTAAATCGAGGACTGTTCGAAATTCTACGAAACTTTTTAGATCCTTTCTATATGTTACGAGGGAAGGTAATGTTCGAAGTCCATGCAAAAAATCATCTCAAAATTAGATTCTATGAAACTTTTTGAAATGTAAGTTTAGGTAAAAAAATCATAATATATTATACACTAGTTTATACTAGTTTCGGTAAAAAAATCAAATTAAATTGAGGACTGTTCGAAATGATACAAAATTTTTCAGATCCTTTCAATATGTTACGAGGGAAGGTAATTAGGGAAGTCCATGCAAAAACTCATGTCAAAATTAGATTCTATGAAACTTTTCGAAATGCAAGTTTCAGTCAAAAAATCATAATATATTATACACTAGTTTATACTAGTTTCGGTCAAAAAATCAAATTAAATCGAGGACTGTTCGAAATGATACGAAACGTTTCAGATCCTTTCTATATGTTACGACGGAAGGTTTTGATGGAAGTCCATGCAAAAAATCATCTAAAAATTAGATTCAGTGAAACTTTTCGAAATGCTAGTTTCGGTCAAAAAATCATTATATATTATACACTAGTTTATACTAGTTTCGGTCAAAAAATCAAATTAAAGCGAGGTTTGTTCGAAATGCTACAAAACTTTTCAGATCCTTTCTATATGTTACGAGGAAAAGTTATGAGGGATGTCCATACAAAAAAATCATTTCAAAATTAGATTCTATGAAACTTTTCGAAATGCTAGTTTCTTTCAGTAAATCATAATATACTATACACTAGTTTATACTAGTTTCGTTCAAAAAATCAAATTAAATCGAGGAATGTTGGAAATGCTACAAATCGTTTCAGACCCTTTCTATATGTTACGAGGGAAGGTAATGAGGGAAGTCCATGCAAAAAATAATATCAAAATTAGATTCTATGAAACTTTTCGAAATGCAAGTTTCTGTCAAAAAGTCAAAATATATTATACACTAGTTTATACTAGTTTCGGTCAAAAAATCAAATTAAATAGAGGACTGTTCGAAATGCTACAAAACTTTTCAGATCCTTTCTATATGTTATAAGGAAAAGTTATGAGGGAAGTCCAAACAAAAAAATCAATTCAAATTAGATTCTACAAAACTTTTCGAAATGCAAGTTTCTTTCAAAAAATCATAATATACCATACACTAGTTTATACTAGTTTCGGTCAAAAAATCAAATTAAATCGATGAATGTTTTAAATGCTACGAAACTTTTTAGATCCTTTCTATATGTTAAGAGGAAAAGTTATGAGGGAAGTCCTTAGAAAAAAATCATCTGAAAATTAGATTCTATGAAACTTTTCGAAATGCTAGTTTCTTTCAGAAAATCATAATATACTATACACTAGTTTATACTAGTTTCGGTCAAAAAATCAAATTAAATTGAGGACTATTCGAAATTCTACAAACTTTTCAGTACCTTTCTATATGTTACGAGGCAAGGTAATGAGGGAAGTTCATGCAAGAAATCATCTCAAAATTAGATTCTATGAAACTTTTCGAAATGCAAGTTTCGGTCAAAAAATCACAATATAATATACACTAGTTTATACTAGTTTCGGGCTAAAAATCAAATTAAATCAAGGACTGTTCGAAATGATACGAAACTTTTGACATCCTTTCTATATGTTATGAGGGAAGGTTATGATGGAAGTCCATGCAAAAAATCATCTGAAAATTAGATTCTATGAAACTTTTCGAAATGCTAGTTTCGGTAAAAAAAATCATAATATACACTAGTTTATACTAGTTTCGGTCAAAAAATCAAATTAAATCGAGGACTATTCGAAATGCTACAAAACTTTTCAGATTCTTTCTATATGTTACGAGGAAAAGTTATGAGGGAAGTCCAATCAAAAAAATCATTTCAAAATTAGATTCTATGAAACTTTTCGAAATGCTAGTTTCTTTCAGTAAATCATAATATACTATACACTAGTTTATACTAGTTTCGTTCAAAAAATCAAATTAAATCGAGGAATGTTGGAAATGCTACAAATCGTTTCAGACCCTTTCTATATGTTACGAGGGAAGGTAATGAGGGAAGTCCATGCAAAAAATAATATCAAAATTAGATTCTATGAAACTTTTCGAAATTCAAGTTTCTGTCAAAAAGTCAAAATATATTATACACTAGTTTATACTAGTTTCGGTCAAAAAATCAAATTAAATAGAGGACTGTTCGAAATGCTACAAAACTTTTCAGATCCTTTCTATATGTTATAAGGAAAAGTTATGAGGGAAGTCCAAACAAAAAAATCAATTCAAATTAGATTCTACAAAACTTTTCGAAATGCAAGTTTCTTTCAAAAAATCATAATATACCATACACTAGTTTATACTAGTTTCGGTCAAAAAATCAAATTAAATCGATGAATGTTTTAAATGCTACGAAACTTTTTAGATCCTTTCTATATGTTAAGAGGAAAAGTTATGAGGGAAGTCCTTAGAAAAAAATCATCTGAAAATTAGATTCTATGAAACTTTTCGAAATGCTAGTTTCTTTCAGAAAATCATAATATACTATACACTAGTTTATACTAGTTTCGGTCAAAAAATCAAATTAAATTGAGGACTATTCGAAATTCTACAAACTTTTCAGTACCTTTCTATATGTTACGAGGCAAGGTAATGAGGGAAGTTCATGCAAGAAATCATCTCAAAATTAGATTCTATGAAACTTTTCGAAATGCAAGTTTCGGTCAAAAAATCACAATATAATATACAATAGTTTATACTAGTTTCGGGCTAAAAATCAAATTAAATCAAGGACTGTTCGAAATGATACGAAACTTTTGACATCCTTTCTATATGTTATGAGGGAAGGTTATGATGGAAGTCCATGCAAAAAATCATCTGAAAATTAGATTCTATGAAACTTTTCGAAATGCTAGTTTCGGTATAAAAATCATAATATACACTAGTTTATACTAGTTTCGGTCAAAAAATCAAATTAAATCGAGGACTATTCGAAATGCTACAAAACTTTTCAGATTCTTTCTATATGTTACGAGGAAAAGTTATGAGGGAAGTCCAATCAAAAAAATCATTTCAAAATTAGATTCTATGAAATTTTTCGAAATGCTAGTTTCTTTCAATAAATCATAATATACTATACACTAGTTTATACTAGTTTCGGTTAAAAAATCAAATTAAATCGAGGACTGTTCGAAATTCTACGAAACTTTTTAGATCCTTTCTATATGTTACGAGGGAAGGTAATGTTCGAAGTCCATGCAAAAAATCATCTCAAAATTAGATTCTATGAAACTTTTTGAAATGTAAGTTTAGGTAAAAAAATCATAATATATTATACACTAGTTTATACTAGTTTCGGTAAAAAAATCAAATTAAATTGAGGACTGTTCGAAATGATACAAAATTTTTCAGATCCTTTCAATATGTTACGAGGGAAGGTAATTAGGGAAGTCCATGCAAAAACTCATGTCAAAATTAGATTCTATGAAACTTTTCGAAATGCAAGTTTCAGTCAAAAAATCATAATATATTATACACTAGTTTATACTAGTTTCGGTCAAAAAATCAAATTAAATCGAGGACTGTTCGAAATGATACGAAACGTTTCAGATCCTTTCTATATGTTACGACGGAAGGTTTTGATGGAAGTCCATGCAAAAAATCATCTAAAAATTAGATTCAGTGAAACTTTTCGAAATGCTAGTTTCGGTCAAAAAATCATTATATATTATACACTAGTTTATACTAGTTTCGGTCAAAAAATCAAATTAAAGCGAGGTTTGTTCGAAATGCTACAAAACTTTTCAGATCCTTTCTATATGTTACGAGGAAAAGTTATGAGGGATGTCCATACAAAAAAATCATTTCAAAATTAGATTCTATGAAACTTTTCGAAATGCTAGTTTCTTTCAGTAAATCATAATATACTATACACTAGTTTATACTAGTTTCGTTCAAAAAATCAAATTAAATCGAGGAATGTTGGAAATGCTACAAATCGTTTCAGACCCTTTCTATATGTTACGAGGGAAGGTAATGAGGGAAGTCCATGCAAAAAATAATATCAAAATTAGATTCTATGAAACTTTTCGAAATGCAAGTTTCTGTCAAAAAGTCAAAATATATTATACACTAGTTTATACTAGTTTCGGTCAAAAAATCAAATTAAATAGAGGACTGTTCGAAATGCTACAAAACTTTTCAGATCCTTTCTATATGTTATAAGGAAAAGTTATGAGGGAAGTCCAAACAAAAAAATCAATTCAAATTAGATTCTACAAAACTTTTCGAAATGCAAGTTTCTTTCAAAAAATCATAATATACCATACACTAGTTTATACTAGTTTCGGTCAAAAAATCAAATTAAATCGATGAATGTTTTAAATGCTACGAAACTTTTTAGATCCTTTCTATATGTTAAGAGGAAAAGTTATGAGGGAAGTCCTTAGAAAAAAATCATCTGAAAATTAGATTCTATGAAACTTTTCGAAATGCTAGTTTCTTTCAGAAAATCATAATATACTATACACTAGTTTATACTAGTTTCGGTCAAAAAATCAAATTAAATTGAGGACTATTCGAAATTCTACAAACTTTTCAGTACCTTTCTATATGTTACGAGGCAAGGTAATGAGGGAAGTTCATGCAAGAAATCATCTCAAAATTAGATTCTATGAAACTTTTCGAAATGCAAGTTTCGGTCAAAAAATCACAATATAATATACACTAGTTTATACTAGTTTCGGGCAAAAAATCAAATTAAATCAAGGACTGTTCGAAATGATACGAAACTTTTGACATCCTTTCTATATGTTATGAGGGAAGGTTATGATGGAAGTCCATGCAAAAAATCATCTGAAAATTAGATTCTATGAAACTTTTCGAAATGCTAGTTTCGGTAAAAAAAATCATAATATACACTAGTTTATACTAGTTTCGGTCAAAAAATCAAATTAAATCGAGGACTATTCGAAATGCTACAAAACTTTTCAGATTCTTTCTATATGTTACGAGGAAAAGTTATGAGGGAAGTCCAATCAAAAAAATCATTTCAAAATTAGATTCTATGAAACTTTTCGAAATGCTAGTTTCTTTCAGTAAATCATAATATACTATACACTAGTTTATACTAGTTTCGTTCAAAAAATCAAATTAAATCGAGGAATGTTGGAAATGCTACAAATCGTTTCAGACCCTTTCTATATGTTACGAGGGAAGGTAATGAGGGAAGTCCATGCAAAAAATAATATCAAAATTAGATTCTATGAAACTTTTCGAAATTCAAGTTTCTGTCAAAAAGTCAAAATATATTATACACTAGTTTATACTAGTTTCGGTCAAAAAATCAAATTAAATAGAGGACTGTTCGAAATGCTACAAAACTTTTCAGATCCTTTCTATATGTTATAAGGAAAAGTTATGAGGGAAGTCCAAACAAAAAAATCAATTCAAATTAGATTCTACAAAACTTTTCGAAATGCAAGTTTCTTTCAAAAAATCATAATATACCATACACTAGTTTATACTAGTTTCGGTCAAAAAATCAAATTAAATCGATGAATGTTTTAAATGCTACGAAACTTTTTAGATCCTTTCTATATGTTAAGAGGAAAAGTTATGAGGGAAGTCCTTAGAAAAAAATCAT
This sequence comes from Lathyrus tuberosus, assembly GCA_022829125.1. Lineage (NCBI taxonomy): Eukaryota > Viridiplantae > Streptophyta > Magnoliopsida > Fabales > Fabaceae > Lathyrus > Lathyrus tuberosus. The sequence goes on from JALAZF010000605.1 coordinate 194,294, forward strand.
CTGAAAATTAGATTCTATGAAACTTTTCGAAATGCTAGTTTCTTTCAGAAAATCATAATATACTATACACTAGTTTATACTAGTTTCGGTCAAAAAATCAAATTAAATTGAGGACTATTCGAAATTCTACAAACTTTTCAGTACCTTTCTATATGTTACGAGGCAAGGTAATGAGGGAAGTTCATGCAAGAAATCATCTCAAAATTAGATTCTATGAAACTTTTCGAAATGCAAGTTTCGGTCAAAAAATCACAATATAATATACAATAGTTTATACTAGTTTCGGGCTAAAAATCAAATTAAATCAAGGACTGTTCGAAATGATACGAAACTTTTGACATCCTTTCTATATGTTATGAGGGAAGGTTATGATGGAAGTCCATGCAAAAAATCATCTGAAAATTAGATTCTATGAAACTTTTCGAAATGCTAGTTTCGGTATAAAAATCATAATATACACTAGTTTATACTAGTTTCGGTCAAAAAATCAAATTAAATCGAGGACTATTCGAAATGCTACAAAACTTTTCAGATTCTTTCTATATGTTACGAGGAAAAGTTATGAGGGAAGTCCAATCAAAAAAATCATTTCAAAATTAGATTCTATGAAATTTTTCGAAATGCTAGTTTCTTTCAATAAATCATAATATACTATACACTAGTTTATACTAGTTTCGGTTAAAAAATCAAATTAAATCGAGGACTGTTCGAAATTCTACGAAACTTTTTAGATCCTTTCTATATGTTACGAGGGAAGGTAATGTTCGAAGTCCATGCAAAAAATCATCTCAAAATTAGATTCTATGAAACTTTTTGAAATGTAAGTTTAGGTAAAAAAATCATAATATATTATACACTAGTTTATACTAGTTTCGGTAAAAAAATCAAATTAAATTGAGGACTGTTCGAAATGATACAAAATTTTTCAGATCCTTTCAATATGTTACGAGGGAAGGTAATTAGGGAAGTCCATGCAAAAACTCATGTCAAAATTAGATTCTATGAAACTTTTCGAAATGCAAGTTTCAGTCAAAAAATCATAATATATTATACACTAGTTTATACTAGTTTCGGTCAAAAAATCAAATTAAATCGAGGACTGTTCGAAATGATACGAAACGTTTCAGATCCTTTCTATATGTTACGACGGAAGGTTATGATGGAAGTCCATGCAAAAAATCATCTGAAAATTAGATTCTATGAAACTTTTCGAAATGCTAGTTTCGGTAAAAAAAATCATAATATACACTAGTTTATACTAGTTTCGGTCAAAAAATCAAATTAAATCGAGGACTATTCGAAATGCTACAAAACTTTTCAGATTCTTTCTATATGTTACGAGGAAAAGTTATGAGGGAAGTCCAATCAAAAAAATCATTTCAAAATTAGATTCTATGAAACTTTTCGAAATGCTAGTTTCTTTCAGTAAATCATAATATACTATACACTAGTTTATACTAGTTTCGTTCAAAAAATCAAATTAAATCGAGGAATGTTTGAAATGCTACAAATCGTTTCAGACCCTTTCTATATGTTACGAGGGAAGGTAATGAGGGAAGTCCATGCAAAAAATAATATCAAAATTAGATTCTATGAAACTTTTCGAAATTCAAGTTTCTGTCAAAAAGTCAAAATATATTATACACTAGTTTATACTAGTTTCGGTCAAAAAATCAAATTAAATAGAGGACTGTTCGAAATGCTACAAAACTTTTCAGATCCTTTCTATATGTTATAAGGAAAAGTTATGAGGGAAGTCCAAACAAAAAAATCAATTCAAATTAGATTCTACAAAACTTTTCGAAATGCAAGTTTCTTTCAAAAAATCATAATATACCATACACTAGTTTATACTAGTTTCGGTCAAAAAATCAAATTAAATCGATGAATGTTTTAAATGCTACGAAACTTTTTAGATCATTTCTATATGTTAAGAGGAAAAGTTATGAGGGAAGTCCTTAGAAAAAAATCATCTGAAAATTAGATTCTATGAAACTTTTCGAAATGCTAGTTTCTTTCAGAAAATCATAATATACTATACACTAGTTTATACTAGTTTCGGTCAAAAAATCAAATTAAATTGAGGACTATTCGAAATTCTACAAACTTTTCAGTACCTTTCTATATGTTACGAGGCAAGGTAATGAGGGAAGTTCATGCAAGAAATCATCTCAAAATTAGATTCTATGAAACTTTTCGAAATGCAAGTTTCGGTCAAAAAATCACAATATAATATACACTAGTTTATACTAGTTTCGGGCTAAAAATCAAATTAAATCAAGGACTGTTCGAAATGATACGAAACTTTTGACATCCTTTCTATATGTTATGAGGGAAGGTTATGATGGAAGTCCATGCAAAAAATCATCTGAAAATTAGATTCTATGAAACTTTTCGAAATGCTAGTTTCGGTAAAAAAAATCATAATATACACTAGTTTATACTAGTTTCGGTCAAAAAATCAAATTAAATCGAGGACTATTCGAAATGCTACAAAACTTTTCAGATTCTTTCTATATGTTACGAGGAAAAGTTATGAGGGAAGTCCAATCAAAAAAATCATTTCAAAATTAGATTCTATGAAACTTTTCGAAATGCTAGTTTCTTTCAGTAAATCATAATATACTATACACTAGTTTATACTAGTTTCGTTCAAAAAATCAAATTAAATCGAGGAATGTTGGAAATGCTACAAATCGTTTCAGACCCTTTCTATATGTTACGAGGGAAGGTAATGAGGGAAGTCCATGCAAAAAATAATATCAAAATTAGATTCTATGAAACTTTTCGAAATTCAAGTTTCTGTCAAAAAGTCAAAATATATTATACACTAGTTTATACTAGTTTCGGTCAAAAAATCAAATTAAATAGAGGACTGTTCGAAATGCTACAAAACTTTTCAGATCCTTTCTATATGTTATAAGGAAAAGTTATGAGGGAAGTCCAAACAAAAAAATCAATTCAAATTAGATTCTACAAAACTTTTCGAAATGCAAGTTTCTTTCAAAAAATCATAATATACCATACACTAGTTTATACTAGTTTCGGTCAAAAAATCAAATTAAATCGATGAATGTTTTAAATGCTACGAAACTTTTTAGATCCTTTCTATATGTTAAGAGGAAAAGTTATGAGGGAAGTCCTTAGAAAAAAATCATCTGAAAATTAGATTCTATGAAACTTTTCGAAATGCTAGTTTCTTTCAGAAAATCATAATATACTATACACTAGTTTATACTAGTTTCGGTCAAAAAATCAAATTAAATTGAGGACTATTCGAAATTCTACAAACTTTTCAGTACCTTTCTATATGTTACGAGGCAAGGTAATGAGGGAAGTTCATGCAAGAAATCATCTCAAAATTAGATTCTATGAAACTTTTCGAAATGCAAGTTTCGGTCAAAAAATCACAATATAATATACAATAGTTTATACTAGTTTCGGGCTAAAAATCAAATTAAATCAAGGACTGTTCGAAATGATACGAAACTTTTGACATCCTTTCTATATGTTATGAGGGAAGGTTATGATGGAAGTCCATGCAAAAAATCATCTGAAAATTAGATTCTATGAAACTTTTCGAAATGCTAGTTTCGGTATAAAAATCATAATATACACTAGTTTATACTAGTTTCGGTCAAAAAATCAAATTAAATCGAGGACTATTCGAAATGCTACAAAACTTTTCAGATTCTTTCTATATGTTACGAGGAAAAGTTATGAGGGAAGTCCAATCAAAAAAATCATTTCAAAATTAGATTCTATGAAATTTTTCGAAATGCTAGTTTCTTTCAATAAATCATAATATACCATACACTAGTTTATACTAGTTTCGGTCAAAAAATCAAATTAAATCGATGAATGTTTTAAATGCTACGAAACTTTTTAGATCATTTCTATATGTTAAGAGGAAAAGTTATGAGGGAAGTCCTTAGAAAAAAATCATCTGAAAATTAGATTCTATGAAACTTTTCGAAATGCTAGTTTCTTTCAGAAAATCATAATATACTATACACTAGTTTATACTAGTTTCGGTCAAAAAATCAAATTAAATTGAGGACTATTCGAAATTCTACAAACTTTTCAGTACCTTTCTATATGTTACGAGGCAAGGTAATGAGGGAAGTTCATGCAAGAAATCATCTCAAAATTAGATTCTATGAAACTTTTCGAAATGCAAGTTTCGGTCAAAAAATCACAATATAATATACACTAGTTTATACTAGTTTCGGGCTAAAAATCAAATTAAATCAAGGACTGTTCGAAATGATACGAAACTTTTGACATCCTTTCTATATGTTATGAGGGAAGGTTATGATGGAAGTCCATGCAAAAAATCATCTGAAAATTAGATTCTATGAAACTTTTCGAAATGCTAGTTTCGGTAAAAAAAATCATAATATACACTAGTTTATACTAGTTTCGGTCAAAAAATCAAATTAAATCGAGGACTATTCGAAATGCTACAAAACTTTTCAGATTCTTTCTATATGTTACGAGGAAAAGTTATGAGGGAAGTCCAATCAAAAAAATCATTTCAAAATTAGATTCTATGAAATTTTTCGAAATGCTAGTTTCTTTCAATAAATCATAATATACTATACACTAGTTTATACTAGTTTCGGTTAAAAAATCAAATTAAATCGAGGACTGTTCGAAATTCTACGAAACTTTTTAGATCCTTTCTATATGTTACGAGGGAAGGTAATGTTCGAAGTCCATGCAAAAAATCATCTCAAAATTAGATTCTATGAAACTTTTTGAAATGTAAGTTTAGGTAAAAAAATCATAATATATTATACACTAGTTTATACTAGTTTCGGTAAAAAAATCAAATTAAATTGAGGACTGTTCGAAATGATACAAAATTTTTCAGATCCTTTCAATATGTTACGAGGGAAGGTAATTAGGGAAGTCCATGCAAAAACTCATGTCAAAATTAGATTCTATGAAACTTTTCGAAATGCAAGTTTCAGTCAAAAAATCATAATATATTATACACTAGTTTATACTAGTTTCGGTCAAAAAATCAAATTAAATCGAGGACTGTTCGAAATGATACGAAACGTTTCAGATCCTTTCTATATGTTACGACGGAAGGTTTTGATGGAAGTCCATGCAAAAAATCATCTAAAAATTAGATTCAGTGAAACTTTTCGAAATGCTAGTTTCGGTCAAAAAATCATTATATATTATACACTAGTTTATACTAGTTTCGGTCAAAAAATCAAATTAAAGCGAGGTTTGTTCGAAATGCTACAAAACTTTTCAGATCCTTTCTATATGTTACGAGGAAAAGTTATGAGGGATGTCCATACAAAAAAATCATTTCAAAATTAGATTCTATGAAACTTTTCGAAATGCTAGTTTCTTTCAGTAAATCATAATATACTATACACTAGTTTATACTAGTTTCGTTCAAAAAATCAAATTAAATCGAGGAATGTTGGAAATGCTACAAATCGTTTCAGACCCTTTCTATATGTTACGAGGGAAGGTAATGAGGGAAGTCCATGCAAAAAATAATATCAAAATTAGATTCTATGAAACTTTTCGAAATGCAAGTTTCTGTCAAAAAGTCAAAATATATTATACACTAGTTTATACTAGTTTCGGTCAAAAAATCAAATTAAATAGAGGACTGTTCGAAATGCTACAAAACTTTTCAGATCCTTTCTATATGTTATAAGGAAAAGTTATGAGGGAAGTCCAAACAAAAAAATCAATTCAAATTAGATTCTACAAAACTTTTCGAAATGCAAGTTTCTTTCAAAAAATCATAATATACCATACACTAGTTTATACTAGTTTCGGTCAAAAAATCAAATTAAATCGATGAATGTTTTAAATGCTACGAAACTTTTTAGATCCTTTCTATATGTTAAGAGGAAAAGTTATGAGGGAAGTCCTTAGAAAAAAATCATCTGAAAATTAGATTCTATGAAACTTTTCGAAATGCTAGTTTCTTTCAGAAAATCATAATATACTATACACTAGTTTATACTAGTTTCGGTCAAAAAATCAAATTAAATTGAGGACTATTCGAAATTCTACAAACTTTTCAGTACCTTTCTATATGTTACGAGGCAAGGTAATGAGGGAAGTTCATGCAAGAAATCATCTCAAAATTAGATTCTATGAAACTTTTCGAAATGCAAGTTTCGGTCAAAAAATCACAATATAATATACACTAGTTTATACTAGTTTCGGGCTAAAAATCAAATTAAATCAAGGACTGTTCGAAATGATACGAAACTTTTGACATCCTTTCTATATGTTATGAGGGAAGGTTATGATGGAAGTCCATGCAAAAAATCATCTGAAAATTAGATTCTATGAAACTTTTCGAAATGCTAGTTTCGGTAAAAAAAATCATAATATACACTAGTTTATACTAGTTTCGGTCAAAAAATCAAATTAAATCGAGGACTATTCGAAATGCTACAAAACTTTTCAGATTCTTTCTATATGTTACGAGGAAAAGTTATGAGGGAAGTCCAATCAAAAAAATCATTTCAAAATTAGATTCTATGAAACTTTTCGAAATGCTAGTTTCTTTCAGTAAATCATAATATACTATACACTAGTTTATACTAGTTTCGTTCAAAAAATCAAATTAAATCGAGGAATGTTGGAAATGCTACAAATCGTTTCAGACCCTTTCTATATGTTACGAGGGAAGGTAATGAGGGAAGTCCATGCAAAAAATAATATCAAAATTAGATTCTATGAAACTTTTCGAAATTCAAGTTTCTGTCAAAAAGTCAAAATATATTATACACTAGTTTATACTAGTTTCGGTCAAAAAATCAAATTAAATAGAGGACTGTTCGAAATGCTACAAAACTTTTCAGATCCTTTCTATATGTTATAAGGAAAAGTTATGAGGGAAGTCCAAACAAAAAAATCAATTCAAATTAGATTCTACAAAACTTTTCGAAATGCAAGTTTCTTTCAAAAAATCATAATATACCATACACTAGTTTATACTAGTTTCGGTCAAAAAATCAAATTAAATCGATGAATGTTTTAAATGCTACGAAACTTTTTAGATCCTTTCTATATGTTAAGAGGAAAAGTTATGAGGGAAGTCCTTAGAAAAAAATCATCTGAAAATTAGATTCTATGAAACTTTTCGAAATGCTAGTTTCTTTCAGAAAATCATAATATACTATACACTAGTTTATACTAGTTTCGGTCAAAAAATCAAATTAAATTGAGGACTATTCGAAATTCTACAAACTTTTCAGTACCTTTCTATATGTTACGAGGCAAGGTAATGAGGGAAGTTCATGCAAGAAATCATCTCAAAATTAGATTCTATGAAACTTTTCGAAATGCAAGTTTCGGTCAAAAAATCACAATATAATATACAATAGTTTATACTAGTTTCGGGCTAAAAATCAAATTAAATCAAGGACTGTTCGAAATGATACGAAACTTTTGACATCCTTTCTATATGTTATGAGGGAAGGTTATGATGGAAGTCCATGCAAAAAATCATCTGAAAATTAGATTCTATGAAACTTTTCGAAATGCTAGTTTCGGTATAAAAATCATAATATACACTAGTTTATACTAGTTTCGGTCAAAAAATCAAATTAAATCGAGGACTATTCGAAATGCTACAAAACTTTTCAGATTCTTTCTATATGTTACGAGGAAAAGTTATGAGGGAAGTCCAATCAAAAAAATCATTTCAAAATTAGATTCTATGAAATTTTTCGAAATGCTAGTTTCTTTCAATAAATCATAATATACTATACACTAGTTTATACTAGTTTCGGTTAAAAAATCAAATTAAATCGAGGACTGTTCGAAATTCTACGAAACTTTTTAGATCCTTTCTATATGTTACGAGGGAAGGTAATGTTCGAAGTCCATGCAAAAAATCATCTCAAAATTAGATTCTATGAAACTTTTTGAAATGTAAGTTTAGGTAAAAAAATCATAATATATTATACACTAGTTTATACTAGTTTCGGTAAAAAAATCAAATTAAATTGAGGACTGTTCGAAATGATACAAAATTTTTCAGATCCTTTCAATATGTTACGAGGGAAGGTAATTAGGGAAGTCCATGCAAAAACTCATGTCAAAATTAGATTCTATGAAACTTTTCGAAATGCAAGTTTCAGTCAAAAAATCATAATATATTATACACTAGTTTATACTAGTTTCGGTCAAAAAATCAAATTAAATCGAGGACTGTTCGAAATGATACGAAACGTTTCAGATCCTTTCTATATGTTACGACGGAAGGTTATGATGGAAGTCCATGCAAAAAATCATCTGAAAATTAGATTCTATGAAACTTTTCGAAATGCTAGTTTCGGTAAAAAAAATCATAATATACACTAGTTTATACTAGTTTCGGTCAAAAAATCAAATTAAATCGAGGACTATTCGAAATGCTACAAAACTTTTCAGATTCTTTCTATATGTTACGAGGAAAAGTTATGAGGGAAGTCCAATCAAAAAAATCATTTCAAAATTAGATTCTATGAAACTTTTCGAAATGCTAGTTTCTTTCAGTAAATCATAATATACTATACACTAGTTTATACTAGTTTCGTTCAAAAAATCAAATTAAATCGAGGAATGTTTGAAATGCTACAAATCGTTTCAGACCCTTTCTATATGTTACGAGGGAAGGTAATGAGGGAAGTCCATGCAAAAAATAATATCAAAATTAGATTCTATGAAACTTTTCGAAATTCAAGTTTCTGTCAAAAAGTCAAAATATATTATACACTAGTTTATACTAGTTTCGGTCAAAAAATCAAATTAAATAGAGGACTGTTCGAAATGCTACAAAACTTTTCAGATCCTTTCTATATGTTATAAGGAAAAGTTATGAGGGAAGTCCAAACAAAAAAATCAATTCAAATTAGATTCTACAAAACTTTTCGAAATGCAAGTTTCTTTCAAAAAATCATAATATACCATACACTAGTTTATACTAGTTTCGGTCAAAAAATCAAATTAAATCGATGAATGTTTTAAATGCTACGAAACTTTTTAGATCATTTCTATATGTTAAGAGGAAAAGTTATGAGGGAAGTCCTTAGAAAAAAATCATCTGAAAATTAGATTCTATGAAACTTTTCGAAATGCTAGTTTCTTTCAGAAAATCATAATATACTATACACTAGTTTATACTAGTTTCGGTCAAAAAATCAAATTAAATTGAGGACTATTCGAAATTCTACAAACTTTTCAGTACCTTTCTATATGTTACGAGGCAAGGTAATGAGGGAAGTTCATGCAAGAAATCATCTCAAAATTAGATTCTATGAAACTTTTCGAAATGCAAGTTTCGGTCAAAAAATCACAATATAATATACACTAGTTTATACTAGTTTCGGGCTAAAAATCAAATTAAATCAAGGACTGTTCGAAATGATACGAAACTTTTGACATCCTTTCTATATGTTATGAGGGAAGGTTATGATGGAAGTCCATGCAAAAAATCATCTGAAAATTAGATTCTATGAAACTTTTCGAAATGCTAGTTTCGGTAAAAAAAATCATAATATACACTAGTTTATACTAGTTTCGGTCAAAAAATCAAATTAAATCGAGGACTATTCGAAATGCTACAAAACTTTTCAGATTCTTTCTATATGTTACGAGGAAAAGTTATGAGGGAAGTCCAATCAAAAAAATCATTTCAAAATTAGATTCTATGAAACTTTTCGAAATGCTAGTTTCTTTCAGTAAATCATAATATACTATACACTAGTTTATACTAGTTTCGTTCAAAAAATCAAATTAAATCGAGGAATGTTGGAAATGCTACAAATCGTTTCAGACCCTTTCTATATGTTACGAGGGAAGGTAATGAGGGAAGTCCATGCAAAAAATAATATCAAAATTAGATTCTATGAAACTTTTCGAAATTCAAGTTTCTGTCAAAAAGTCAAAATATATTATACACTAGTTTATACTAGTTTCGGTCAAAAAATCAAATTAAATAGAGGACTGTTCGAAATGCTACAAAACTTTTCAGATCCTTTCTATATGTTATAAGGAAAAGTTATGAGGGAAGTCCAAACAAAAAAATCAATTCAAATTAGATTCTACAAAACTTTTCGAAATGCAAGTTTCTTTCAAAAAATCATAATATACCATACACTAGTTTATACTAGTTTCGGTCAAAAAATCAAATTAAATCGATGAATGTTTTAAATGCTACGAAACTTTTTAGATCCTTTCTATATGTTAAGAGGAAAAGTTATGAGGGAAGTCCTTAGAAAAAAATCATCTGAAAATTAGATTCTATGAAACTTTTCGAAATGCTAGTTTCTTTCAGAAAATCATAATATACTATACACTAGTTTATACTAGTTTCGGTCAAAAAATCAAATTAAATTGAGGACTATTCGAAATTCTACAAACTTTTCAGTACCTTTCTATATGTTACGAGGCAAGGTAATGAGGGAAGTTCATGCAAGAAATCATCTCAAAATTAGATTCTATGAAACTTTTCGAAATGCAAGTTTCGGTCAAAAAATCACAATATAATATACAATAGTTTATACTAGTTTCGGGCTAAAAATCAAATTAAATCAAGGACTGTTCGAAATGATACGAAACTTTTGACATCCTTTCTATATGTTATGAGGGAAGGTTATGATGGAAGTCCATGCAAAAAATCATCTGAAAATTAGATTCTATGAAACTTTTCGAAATGCTAGTTTCGGTATAAAAATCATAATATACACTAGTTTATACTAGTTTCGGTCAAAAAATCAAATTAAATCGAGGACTATTCGAAATGCTACAAAACTTTTCAGATTCTTTCTATATGTTACGAGGAAAAGTTATGAGGGAAGTCCAATCAAAAAAATCATTTCAAAATTAGATTCTATGAAATTTTTCGAAATGCTAGTTTCTTTCAATAAATCATAATATACCATACACTAGTTTATACTAGTTTCGGTCAAAAAATCAAATTAAATCGATGAATGTTTTAAATGCTACGAAACTTTTTAGATCATTTCTATATGTTAAGAGGAAAAGTTATGAGGGAAGTCCTTAGAAAAAAATCATCTGAAAATTAGATTCTATGAAACTTTTCGAAATGCTAGTTTCTTTCAGAAAATCATAATATACTATACACTAGTTTATACTAGTTTCGGTCAAAAAATCAAATTAAATTGAGGACTATTCGAAATTCTACAAACTTTTCAGTACCTTTCTATATGTTACGAGGCAAGGTAATGAGGGAAGTTCATGCAAGAAATCATCTCAAAATTAGATTCTATGAAACTTTTCGAAATGCAAGTTTCGGTCAAAAAATCACAATATAATATACACTAGTTTATACTAGTTTCGGGCTAAAAATCAAATTAAATCAAGGACTGTTCGAAATGATACGAAACTTTTGACATCCTTTCTATATGTTATGAGGGAAGGTTATGATGGAAGTCCATGCAAAAAATCATCTGAAAATTAGATTCTATGAAACTTTTCGAAATGCTAGTTTCGGTAAAAAAAATCATAATATACACTAGTTTATACTAGTTTCGGTCAAAAAATCAAATTAAATCGAGGACTATTCGAAATGCTACAAAACTTTTCAGATTCTTTCTATATGTTACGAGGAAAAGTTATGAGGGAAGTCCAATCAAAAAAATCATTTCAAAATTAGATTCTATGAAACTTTTCGAAATGCTAGTTTCTTTCAGTAAATCATAATATACTATACACTAGTTTATACTAGTTTCGTTCAAAAAATCAAATTAAATCGAGGAATGTTGGAAATGCTACAAATCGTTTCAGACCCTTTCTATATGTTACGAGGGAAGGTAATGAGGGAAGTCCATGCAAAAAATAATATCAAAATTAGATTCTATGAAACTTTTCGAAATTCAAGTTTCTGTCAAAAAGTCAAAATATATTATACACTAGTTTATACTAGTTTCGGTCAAAAAATCAAATTAAATAGAGGACTGTTCGAAATGCTACAAAACTTTTCAGATCCTTTCTATATGTTATAAGGAAAAGTTATGAGGGAAGTCCAAACAAAAAAATCAATTCAAATTAGATTCTACAAAACTTTTCGAAATGCAAGTTTCTTTCAAAAAATCATAATATACCATACACTAGTTTATACTAGTTTCGGTCAAAAAATCAAATTAAATCGATGAATGTTTTAAATGCTACGAAACTTTTTAGATCCTTTCTATATGTTAAGAGGAAAAGTTATGAGGGAAGTCCTTAGAAAAAAATCATCTGAAAATTAGATTCTATGAAACTTTTCGAAATGCTAGTTTCTTTCAGAAAATCATAATATACTATACACTAGTTTATACTAGTTTCGGTCAAAAAATCAAATTAAATTGAGGACTATTCGAAATTCTACAAACTTTTCAGTACCTTTCTATATGTTACGAGGCAAGGTAATGAGGGAAGTTCATGCAAGAAATCATCTCAAAATTAGATTCTATGAAACTTTTCGAAATGCAAGTTTCGGTCAAAAAATCACAATATAATATTCAATAGTTTATACTAGTTTCGGGCTAAAAATCAAATTAAATCAAGGACTGTTCGAAATGATACGAAACTTTTGACATCCTTTCTATATGTTATGAGGGAAGGTTATGATGGAAGTCCATGCAAAAAATCATCTGAAAATTAGATTCTATGAAACTTTTCGAAATGCTAGTTTCGGTATAAAAATCATAATATACACTAGTTTATACTAGTTTCGGTCAAAAAATCAAATTAAATCGAGGACTATTCGAAATGCTACAAAACTTTTCAGATTCTTTCTATATGTTACGAGGAAAAGTTATGAGGGAAGTCCAATCAAAAAAATCATTTCAAAATTAGATTCTATGAAATTTTTCGAAATGCTAGTTTCTTTCAATAAATCATAATATACTATACACTAGTTTATACTAGTTTCGGTTAAAAAATCAAATTAAATCGAGGACTGTTCGAAATTCTACGAAACTTTTTAGATCCTTTCTATATGTTACGAGGGAAGGTAATGTTCGAAGTCCATGCAAAAAATCATCTCAAAATTAGATTCTATGAAACTTTTTGAAATGTAAGTTTAGGTAAAAAAATCATAATATATTATACACTAGTTTATACTAGTTTCGGTAAAAAAATCAAATTAAATTGAGGACTGTTCGAAATGATACAAAATTTTTCAGATCCTTTCAATATGTTACGAGGGAAGGTAATTAGGGAAGTCCATGCAAAAACTCATGTCAAAATTAGATTCTATGAAACTTTTCGAAATGCAAGTTTCAGTCAAAAAATCATAATATATTATACACTAGTTTATACTAGTTTCGGTCAAAAAATCAAATTAAATCGAGGACTGTTCGAAATGATACGAAACGTTTCAGATCCTTTCTATATGTTACGACGGAAGGTTTTGATGGAAGTCCATGCAAAAAATCATCTAAAAATTAGATTCAGTGAAACTTTTCGAAATGCTAGTTTCGGTCAAAAAATCATTATATATTATACACTAGTTTATACTAGTTTCGGTCAAAAAATCAAATTAAAGCGAGGTTTGTTCGAAATGCTACAAAACTTTTCAGATTCTTTCTATATGTTACGAGGAAAAGTTATGAGGGATGTCCATACAAAAAAATCATTTCAAAATTAGATTCTATGAAACTTTTCGAAATGCTAGTTTCTTTCAGTAAATCATAATATACTATACACTAGTTTATACTAGTTTCGTTCAAAAAATCAAATTAAATCGAGGAATGTTGGAAATGCTACAAATCGTTTCAGACCCTTTCTATATGTTACGAGGGAAGGTAATGAGGGAAGTCCATGCAAAAAATAATATCAAAATTAGATTCTATGAAACTTTTCGAAATTCAAGTTTCTGTCAAAAAGTCAAAATATATTATACACTAGTTTATACTAGTTTCGGTCAAAAAATCAAATTAAATAGAGGACTGTTCGAAATGCTACAAAACTTTTCAGATCCTTTCTATATGTTATAAGGAAAAGTTATGAGGGAAGTCCAAACAAAAAAATCAATTCAAATTAGATTCTACAAAACTTTTCGAAATGCAAGTTTCTTTCAAAAAATCATAATATACCATACACTAGTTTATACTAGTTTCGGTCAAAAAATCAAATTAAATCGATGAATGTTTTAAATGCTACGAAACTTTTTAGATCCTTTCTATATGTTAAGAGGAAAAGTTATGAGGGAAGTCCTTAGAAAAAAATCATCTGAAAATTAGATTCTATGAAACTTTTCGAAATGCTAGTTTCTTTCAGAAAATCATAATATACTATACACTAGTTTATACTAGTTTCGGTCAAAAAATCAAATTAAATTGAGGACTATTCGAAATTCTACAAACTTTTCAGTACCTTTCTATATGTTACGAGGCAAGGTAATGAGGGAAGTTCATGCAAGAAATCATCTCAAAATTAGATTCTATGAAACTTTTCGAAATGCAAGTTTCGGTCAAAAAATCACAATATAATATACACTAGTTTATACTAGTTTCGGGCTAAAAATCAAATTAAATCAAGGACTGTTCGAAATGATACGAAACTTTTGACATCCTTTCTATATGTTATGAGGGAAGGTTATGATGGAAGTCCATGCAAAAAATCATCTGAAAATTAGATTCTATGAAACTTTTCGAAATGCTAGTTTCGGTAAAAAAAATCATAATATACACTAGTTTATACTAGTTTCGGTCAAAAAATCAAATTAAATCGAGGACTATTCGAAATGCTACAAAACTTTTCAGATTCTTTCTATATGTTACGAGGAAAAGTTATGAGGGAAGTCCAATCAAAAAAATCATTTCAAAATTAGATTCTATGAAATTTTTCGAAATGCTAGTTTCTTTCAATAAATCATAATATACTATACACTAGTTTATACTAGTTTCGGTTAAAAAATCAAATTAAATCGAGGACTGTTCGAAATTCTACGAAACTTTTTAGATCCTTTCTATATGTTACGAGGGAAGGTAATGTTCGAAGTCCATGCAAAAAATCATCTCAAAATTAGATTCTATGAAACTTTTTGAAATGTAAGTTTAGGTAAAAAAATCATAATATATTATACACTAGTTTATACTAGTTTCGGTAAAAAAATCAAATTAAATTGAGGACTGTTCGAAATGATACAAAATTTTTCAGATCCTTTCAATATGTTACGAGGGAAGGTAATTAGGGAAGTCCATGCAAAAACTCATGTCAAAATTAGATTCTATGAAACTTTTCGAAATGCAAGTTTCAGTCAAAAAATCATAATATATTATACACTAGTTTATACTAGTTTCGGTCAAAAAATCAAATTAAATCGAGGACTGTTCGAAATGATACGAAACGTTTCAGATCCTTTCTATATGTTACGACGGAAGGTTTTGATGGAAGTCCATGCAAAAAATCATCTAAAAATTAGATTCAGTGAAACTTTTCGAAATGCTAGTTTCGGTCAAAAAATCATTATATATTATACACTAGTTTATACTAGTTTCGGTCAAAAAATCAAATTAAAGCGAGGTTTGTTCGAAATGCTACAAAACTTTTCAGATCCTTTCTATATGTTACGAGGAAAAGTTATGAGGGATGTCCATACAAAAAAATCATTTCAAAATTAGATTCTATGAAACTTTTCGAAATGCTAGTTTCTTTCAGTAAATCATAATATACTATACACTAGTTTATACTAGTTTCGTTCAAAAAATCAAATTAAATCGAGGAATGTTGGAAATGCTACAAATCGTTTCAGACCCTTTCTATATGTTACGAGGGAAGGTAATGAGGGAAGTCCATGCAAAAAATAATATCAAAATTAGATTCTATGAAACTTTTCGAAATGCAAGTTTCTGTCAAAAAGTCAAAATATATTATACACTAGTTTATACTAGTTTCGGTCAAAAAATCAAATTAAATAGAGGACTGTTCGAAATGCTACAAAACTTTTCAGATCCTTTCTATATGTTATAAGGAAAAGTTATGAGGGAAGTCCAAACAAAAAAATCAATTCAAATTAGATTCTACAAAACTTTTCGAAATGCAAGTTTCTTTCAAAAAATCATAATATACCATACACTAGTTTATACTAGTTTCGGTCAAAAAATCAAATTAAATCGATGAATGTTTTAAATGCTACGAAACTTTTTAGATCCTTTCTATATGTTAAGAGGAAAAGTTATGAGGGAAGTCCTTAGAAAAAAATCATCTGAAAATTAGATTCTATGAAACTTTTTGAAATGCTAGTTTCTTTCAGAAAATCATAATATACTATACACTAGTTTATACTAGTTTCGGTCAAAAAATCAAATTAAATTGAGGACTATTCGAAATTCTACAAACTTTTCAGTACCTTTCTATATGTTACGAGGCAAGGTAATGAGGGAAGTTCATGCAAGAAATCATCTCAAAATTAGATTCTATGAAACTTTTCGAAATGCAAGTTTCGGTCAAAAAATCACAATATAATATACACTAGTTTATACTAGTTTCGGGCTAAAAATCAAATTAAATCAAGGACTGTTCGAAATGATACGAAACTTTTGACATCCTTTCTATATGTTATGAGGGAAGGTTATGATGGAAGTCCATGCAAAAAATCATCTGAAAATTAGATTCTATGAAACTTTTCGAAATGCTAGTTTCGGTAAAAAAAATCATAATATACACTAGTTTATACTAGTTTCGGTCAAAAAATCAAATTAAATCGAGGACTATTCGAAATGCTACAAAACTTTTCAGATTCTTTCTATATGTTACGAGGAAAAGTTATGAGGGAAGTCCAATCAAAAAAATCATTTCAAAATTAGATTCTATGAAACTTTTCGAAATGCTAGTTTCTTTCAGTAAATCATAATATACTATACACTAGTTTATACTAGTTTCGTTCAAAAAATCAAATTAAATCGAGGAATGTTGGAAATGCTACAAATCGTTTCAGACCCTTTCTATATGTTACGAGGGAAGGTAATGAGGGAAGTCCATGCAAAAAATAATATCAAAATTAGATTCTATGAAACTTTTCGAAATTCAAGTTTCTGTCAAAAAGTCAAAATATATTATACACTAGTTTATACTAGTTTCGGTCAAAAAATCAAATTAAATAGAGGACTGTTCGAAATGCTACAAAACTTTTCAGATCCTTTCTATATGTTATAAGGAAAAGTTATGAGGGAAGTCCAAACAAAAAAATCAATTCAAATTAGATTCTACAAAACTTTTCGAAATGCAAGTTTCTTTCAAAAAATCATAATATACCATACACTAGTTTATACTAGTTTCGGTCAAAAAATCAAATTAAATCGATGAATGTTTTAAATGCTACGAAACTTTTTAGATCCTTTCTATATGTTAAGAGGAAAAGTTATGAGGGAAGTCCTTAGAAAAAAATCATCTGAAAATTAGATTCTATGAAACTTTTCGAAATGCTAGTTTCTTTCAGAAAATCATAATATACTATACACTAGTTTATACTAGTTTCGGTCAAAAAATCAAATTAAATTGAGGACTATTCGAAATTCTACAAACTTTTCAGTACCTTTCTATATGTTACGAGGCAAGGTAATGAGGGAAGTTCATGCAAGAAATCATCTCAAAATTAGATTCTATGAAACTTTTCGAAATGCAAGTTTCGGTCAAAAAATCACAATATAATATACAATAGTTTATACTAGTTTCGGGCTAAAAATCAAATTAAATCAAGGACTGTTCGAAATGATACGAAACTTTTGACATCCTTTCTATATGTTATGAGGGAAGGTTATGATGGAAGTCCATGCAAAAAATCATCTGAAAATTAGATTCTATGAAACTTTTCGAAATGCTAGTTTCGGTATAAAAATCATAATATACACTAGTTTATACTAGTTTCGGTCAAAAAATCAAATTAAATCGAGGACTATTCGAAATGCTACAAAACTTTTCAGATTCTTTCTATATGTTACGAGGAAAAGTTATGAGGGAAGTCCAATCAAAAAAATCATTTCAAAATTAGATTCTATGAAATTTTTCGAAATGCTAGTTTCTTTCAATAAATCATAATATACTATACACTAGTTTATACTAGTTTCGGTTAAAAAATCAAATTAAATCGAGGACTGTTCGAAATTCTACGAAACTTTTTAGATCCTTTCTATATGTTACGAGGGAAGGTAATGTTCGAAGTCCATGCAAAAAATCATCTCAAAATTAGATTCTATGAAACTTTTTGAAATGTAAGTTTAGGTAAAAAAATCATAATATATTATACACTAGTTTATACTAGTTTCGGTAAAAAAATCAAATTAAATTGAGGACTGTTCGAAATGATACAAAATTTTTCAGATCCTTTCAATATGTTACGAGGGAAGGTAATTAGGGAAGTCCATGCAAAAACTCATGTCAAAATTAGATTCTATGAAACTTTTCGAAATGCAAGTTTCAGTCAAAAAATCATAATATATTATACACTAGTTTATACTAGTTTCGGTCAAAAAATCAAATTAAATCGAGGACTGTTCGAAATGATACGAAACGTTTCAGATCCTTTCTATATGTTACGACGGAAGGTTTTGATGGAAGTCCATGCAAAAAATCATCTAAAAATTAGATTCAGTGAAACTTTTCGAAATGCTAGTTTCGGTCAAAAAATCATTATATATTATACACTAGTTTATACTAGTTTCGGTCAAAAAATCAAATTAAAGCGAGGTTTGTTCGAAATGCTACAAAACTTTTCAGATCCTTTCTATATGTTACGAGGAAAAGTTATGAGGGATGTCCATACAAAAAAATCATTTCAAAATTAGATTCTATGAAACTTTTCGAAATGCTAGTTTCTTTCAGTAAATCATAATATACTATACACTAGTTTATACTAGTTTCGTTCAAAAAATCAAATTAAATCGAGGAATGTTGGAAATGCTACAAATCGTTTCAGACCCTTTCTATATGTTACGAGGGAAGGTAATGAGGGAAGTCCATGCAAAAAATAATATCAAAATTAGATTCTATGAAACTTTTCGAAATGCAAGTTTCTGTCAAAAAGTCAAAATATATTATACACTAGTTTATACTAGTTTCGGTCAAAAAATCAAATTAAATAGAGGACTGTTCGAAATGCTACAAAACTTTTCAGATCCTTTCTATATGTTATAAGGAAAAGTTATGAGGGAAGTCCAAACAAAAAAATCAATTCAAATTAGATTCTACAAAACTTTTCGAAATGCAAGTTTCTTTCAAAAAATCATAATATACCATACACTAGTTTATACTAGTTTCGGTCAAAAAATCAAATTAAATCGATGAATGTTTTAAATGCTACGAAACTTTTTAGATCCTTTCTATATGTTAAGAGGAAAAGTTATGAGGGAAGTCCTTAGAAAAAAATCATCTGAAAATTAGATTCTATGAAACTTTTCGAAATGCTAGTTTCTTTCAGAAAATCATAATATACTATACACTAGTTTATACTAGTTTCGGTCAAAAAATCAAATTAAATTGAGGACTATTCGAAATTCTACAAACTTTTCAGTACCTTTCTATATGTTACGAGGCAAGGTAATGAGGGAAGTTCATGCAAGATATCATCTCAAAATTAGATTCTATGAAACTTTTCGAAATGCAAGTTTCGGTCAAAAAATCACAATATAATATACACTAGTTTATACTAGTTTCGGGCTAAAAATCAAATTAAATCAAGGACTGTTCGAATTGATACGAAACTTTTGACATCCTTTCTATATGTTATGAGGGAAGGTTATGATGGAAGTCCATGCAAAAAATCATCTGAAAATTAGATTCTATGAAACTTTTCGAAATGCTAGTTTCGGTATAAAAATCATAATATACACTAGTTTATACTAGTTTCGGTCAAAAAATCAAATTAAATCGAGGACTATTCGAAATGCTACAAAACTTTTCAGATTCTTTCTATATGTTACGAGGAAAAGTTATGAGGGAAGTCCAATCAAAAAAATCATTTCAAAATTAGATTCTATGAAACTTTTCGAAATGCTAGTTTCTTTCAATAAATCATAATATACTATACACTAGTTTATACTAGTTTCGGTTAAAAAATCAAATTAAATCGAGGACTGTTCGAAATTCTACGAAACTTTTTAGATCCTTTCTATATGTTACGAGGGAAGGTAATGTTCGAAGTCCATGCAAAAAATCATCTCAAAATTAGATTCTATGAAACTTTTTGAAATGTAAGTTTAGGTAAAAAAATCATAATATATTATACACTAGTTTATACTAGTTTCGGTAAAAAAATCAAATTAAATTGAGGACTGTTCGAAATGATACAAAATTTTTCAGATCCTTTCAATATGTTACGAGGGAAGGTAATTAGGGAAGTCCATGCAAAAACTCATGTCAAAATTAGATTCTATGAAACTTTTCGAAATGCAAGTTTCAGTCAAAAAATCATAATATATTATACACTAGTTTATACTAGTTTCGGTCAAAAAATTAAATTAAATCGAGGACTGTTCGAAATGATACGAAACGTTTCAGATCCTTTCTATATGTTACGACGGAAGGTTTTGATGGAAGTCCATGCAAAAAATCATCTAAAAATTAGATTCTGTGAAACTTTTCGAAATGCTAGTTTCGGTCAAAAAATCATTATATATTATACACTAGTTTATACTAGTTTCGGTCAAAAAATCAAATTAAAGCGAGGTTTGTTCGAAATGCTACAAAACTTTTCAGATCCTTTCTATATGTTACGAGGAAAAGTTATGAGGGATGTCCATACAAAAAAATCATTTCAAAATTAGATTCTATGAAACTTTTCGAAATGCTAGTTTCTTTCAGTAAATCATAATATACTATACACTAGTTTATACTAGTTTCGTTCAAAAAATCAAATTAAATCGAGGAATGTTGGAAATGCTACAAATCGTTTCAGACCCTTTCTATATGTTACGAGGGAAGGTAATGAGGGAAGTCCATGCAAAAAATAATATCAAAATTAGATTCTATGAAACTTTTCGAAATGCAAGTTTCTGTCAAAAAGTCAAAATATATTATACACTAGTTTATACTAGTTTCGGTCAAAAAATCAAATTAAATAGAGGACTGTTCGAAATGCTACAAAACTTTTCAGATCCTTTCTATATGTTATAAGGAAAAGTTATGAGGGAAGTCCAAACAAAAAAATCAATTCAAATTAGATTCTACAAAACTTTTCGAAATGTAAGTTTCTTTCAAAAAATCATAATATACCATACACTAGTTTATACTAGTTTCGGTCAAAAAATCAAATTAAATCGATGAATGTTTTAAATGCTACGAAACTTTTTAGATCCTTTCTATATGTTAAGAGGAAAAGTTATGAGGGAAGTCCTTAGAAAAAAATCATCTGAAAATTAGATTCTATGAAACTTTTCGAAATGCTAGTTTCTTTCAGAAAATCATAATATACTATACACTAGTTTATACTAGTTTCGGTCAAAAAATCAAATTAAATTGAGGACTATTCGAAATTCTACAAACTTTTCAGTACCTTTCTATATGTTACGAGGCAAGGTAATGAGGGAAGTTCATGCAAGATATCATCTCAAAATTAGATTCTATGAAACTTTTCGAAATGCAAGTTTCGGTCAAAAAATCACAATATAATATACACTAGTTTATACTAGTTTCGGGCTAAAAATCAAATTAAATCAAGGACTGTTCGAATTGATACGAAACTTTTGACATCCTTTCTATATGTTATGAGGGAAGGTTATGATGGAAGTCCATGCAAAAAATCATCTGAAAATTAGATTCTATGAAACTTTTCGAAATGCTAGTTTCGGTATAAAAATCATAATATACACTAGTTTATACTAGTTTCGGTCAAAAAATCAAATTAAATCGAGGACTATTCGAAATGCTACAAAACTTTTCAGATTCTTTCTATATGTTACGAGGAAAAGTTATGAGGGAAGTCCAATCAAAAAAATCATTTCAAAATTAGATTCTATGAAACTTTTCGAAATGCTAGTTTCTTTCAATAAATCATAATATACTATACACTAGTTTATACTAGTTTCGGTTAAAAAATCAAATTAAATCGAGGACTGTTCGAAATTCTACGAAACTTTTTAGATCCTTTCTATATGTTACGAGGGAAGGTAATGTTCGAAGTCCATGCAAAAAATCATCTCAAAATTAGATTCTATGAAACTTTTTGAAATGTAAGTTTAGGTAAAAAAATCATAATATATTATACACTAGTTTATACTAGTTTCGGTAAAAAAATCAAATTAAATTGAGGACTGTTCGAAATGATACAAAATTTTTCAGATCCTTTCAATATGTTACGAGGGAAGGTAATTAGGGAAGTCCATGCAAAAACTCATGTCAAAATTAGATTCTATGAAACTTTTCGAAATGCAAGTTTCAGTCAAAAAATCATAATATATTATACACTAGTTTATACTAGTTTCGGTCAAAAAATTAAATTAAATCGAGGACTGTTCGAAATGATACGAAACGTTTCAGATCCTTTCTATATGTTACGACGGAAGGTTTTGATGGAAGTCCATGCAAAAAATCATCTAAAAATTAGATTCTGTGAAACTTTTCGAAATGCTAGTTTCGGTCAAAAAATCATTATATATTATACACTAGTTTATACTAGTTTCGGTCAAAAAATCAAATTAAAGCGAGGTTTGTTCGAAATGCTACAAAACTTTTCAGATCCTTTCTATATGTTACGAGGAAAAGTTATGAGGGATGTCCATACAAAAAAATCATTTCAAAATTAGATTCTATGAAACTTTTCGAAATGCTAGTTTCTTTCAGTAAATCATAATATACTATACACTAGTTTATACTAGTTTCGTTCAAAAAATCAAATTAAATCGAGGAATGTTGGAAATGCTACAAATCGTTTCAGACCCTTTCTATATGTTACGAGGGAAGGTAATGAGGGAAGTCCATGCAAAAAATAATATCAAAATTAGATTCTATGAAACTTTTCGAAATGCAAGTTTCTGTCAAAAAGTCAAAATATATTATACACTAGTTTATACTAGTTTCGGTCAAAAAATCAAATTAAATAGAGGACTGTTCGAAATGCTACAAAACTTTTCAGATCCTTTCTATATGTTATAAGGAAAAGTTATGAGGGAAGTCCAAACAAAAAAATCAATTCAAATTAGATTCTACAAAACTTTTCGAAATGTAAGTTTCTTTCAAAAAATCATAATATACCATACACTAGTTTATACTAGTTTCGGTCAAAAAATCAAATTAAATCGATGAATGTTTTAAATGCTACGAAACTTTTTAGATCCTTTCTATATGTTAAGAGGAAAAGTTATGAGGGAAGTCCTTAGAAAAAAATCATCTGAAAATTAGATTCTATGAAACTTTTCGAAATGCTAGTTTCTTTCAGAAAATCATAATATACTATACACTAGTTTATACTAGTTTCGGTCAAAAAATCAAATTAAATTGAGGACTATTCGAAATTCTACAAACTTTTCAGTACCTTTCTATATGTTACGAGGCAAGGTAATGAGGGAAGTTCATGCAAGAAATCATCTCAAAATTAGATTCTATGAAACTTTTCGAAATGCAAGTTTCGGTCAAAAAATCACAATATAATATACAATAGTTTATACTAGTTTCGGGCTAAAAATCAAATTAAATCAAGGACTGTACGAAATGATACGAAACTTTTGACATCCTTTCTATATGTTATGAGGGAAGGTTATGATGGAAGTCCATGCAAAAAATCATCTGAAAATTAGATTCTATGAAACTTTTCGAAATGCTAGTTTCGGTATAAAAATCATAATATACACTAGTTTATACTAGTTTCGGTCAAAAAATCAAATTAAATCGAGGACTATTCGAAATGCTACAAAAATTTTCAGATTCTTTCTATATGTTACGAGGAAAAGTTATGAGGGAAGTCCAATCAAAAAAATCATTTCAAAATTAGATTCTATGAAACTTTTCGAAATGCAAGTTTCTTTCAATAAATCATAATATACTATACACTAGTTTATACTAGTTTCGGTTAAAAAATCAAATTAAATCGAGGACTGTTCGAAATTCTACGAAACTTTTCAGATCCTTTCTATATGTTACGAGGGAAGGTAATGTGGGAAGTCCATGCAAAAAATCATCTCAAAATTAGATTCTATGAAACTTTTTGAAATGTAAGTTTAGGTAAAAAAATCATAATATATTACACACTAGTTTATACTAGTTTCGGTAAAAAAATCAAATTAAATTGAGGACTGTTCGAAATGATACAAAATTTTTCAGATCCTTTCTATATGTTACGAGGGAAGGTAATGAGGGAAGTCCATGCAAAAACTCATGTCAAAATTAGATTCTATGAAACTTTTCGAAATGCAAGTTTCAGTCAAAAAATCATAATATATTATACACTAGTTTATACTAGTTTCGGTCAAAAAATCAAATTAAATCGAGGACTGTTCGAAATGATACGAAACGTTTCAGATCCTTTCTATATGTTACGACGGAAGGTTTTGATGGAAGTCCATGCAAAAAATAATCTAAAAATTAGATTCTGTGAAACTTTTCGAAATGCTAGTTTCGGTCAAAAAATCATTATATATTATACACTAGTTTATACTAGTTTCGGTCAAAAAATAAATTAAAGCGAGGTTTGTTCGAAATGCTACAAAACTTTTCAGATCCTTTCTATATGTTACGAGGAAAAGTTATGAGGGATGTCCATACAAAAAAATCATTTCAAAATTAGATTCTATGAAACTTTTCGAAATGCTAGTTTCTTTCAGTAAATCATAATATACTATACACTAGTTTATACTAGTTTCGTTCAAAAAATCAAATTAAATCGAGGAATGTTGGAAATGCTACAAATCGTTTCAGACCCTTTCTATATGTTACGAGGGAAGGTAATGAGGGAAGTCCATGCAAAAAATAATATCAAAATTAGATTCTATGAAACTTTTCGAAATGCAAGTTTCTGTCAAAAAGTCAAAATATATTATACACTAGTTTATACTAGTTTCGGTCAAAAAATCAAATTAAATAGAGGACTGTTCGAAATGCTACAAAACTTTTCAGATCCTTTCTATATGTTATAAGGAAAAGTTATGAGGGAAGTCCAAACAAAAAAATCAATTCAAATTAGATTCTACAAAACTTTTCGAAATGCAAGTTTCTTTCAAAAAATCATAATATACCATACACTAGTTTATACTAGTTTCGGTCAAAAAATCAAATTAAATCGATGAATGTTTTAAATGCTACGAAACTTTTTAGATCCTTTCTATATGTTAAGAGGAAAAGTTATGAGGGAAGTCCTTAGAAAAAAATCATCTGAAAATTAGATTCTATGAAACTTTTCGAAATGCTAGTTTCTTTCAGAAAATCATAATATACTATACACTAGTTTATACTAGTTTCGGTCAAAAAATCAAATTAAATTGAGGACTATTCGAAATTCTACAAACTTTTCAGTACCTTTCTATATGTTACGAGGCAAGGTAATGAGGGAAGTTCATGCAAGAAATCATCTCAAAATTAGATTCTATGAAACTTTTCGAAATGCAAGTTTCGGTCAAAAAATCACAATATAATATACACTAGTTTATACTAGTTTCGGGCTAAAAATCAAATTAAATCAAGGACTGTTCGAAATGATACGAAACTTTTGACATCCTTTCTATATGTTATGAGGGAAGGTTATGATGGAAGTCCATGCAAAAAATCATCTGAAAATTAGATTCTATGAAACTTTTCGAAATGCTAGTTTCGGTAAAAAAAATCATAATATACACTAGTTTATACTAGTTTCGGTCAAAAAATCAAATTAAATCGAGGACTATTCGAAATGCTACAAAACTTTTCAGATTCTTTCTATATGTTACGAGGAAAAGTTATGAGGGAAGTCCAATCAAAAAAATCATTTCAAAATTAGATTCTATGAAACTTTTCGAAATGCTAGTTTCTTTCAGTAAATCATAATATACTATACACTAGTTTATACTAGTTTCGTTCAAAAACTCAAATTAAATCGAGGAATGTTGGAAATGCTACAAATCGTTTCAGACCCTTTCTATATGTTACGAGGGAAGGTAATGAGGGAAGTCCATGCAAAAAATAATATCAAAATTAGATTCTATGAAACTTTTCGAAATGCAAGTTTCTGTCAAAAAGTCAAAATATATTATACACTAGTTTATACTAGTTTCGGTCAAAAAATCAAATTAAATAGAGGACTGTTCGAAATGCTACAAAACTTTTCAGATCCTTTCTATATGTTATAAGGAAAAGTTATGAGGGAAGTCCAAACAAAAAAATCAATTCAAATTAGATTCTACAAAACTTTTCGAAATGCAAGTTTCTTTCAAAAAATCATAATATACCATACACTAGTTTATACTAGTTTCGGTCAAAAAATCAAATTAAATCGATGAATGTTTTAAATGCTACGAAACTTTTTAGATCCTTTCTATATGTTAAGAGGAAAAGTTATGAGGGAAGTCCTTAGAAAAAAATCATCTGAATATTAGATTCTATGAAACTTTTCGAAATGCTAGTTTCTTTCAGAAAATCATAATATACTATACACTAGTTTATACTAGTTTCGGTCAAAAAATCAAATTAAATTGAGGACTATTCGAAATTCTACAAACTTTTCAGTACCTTTCTATATGTTACGAGGCAAGGTAATGAGGGAAGTTCATGCAAGAAATCATCTCAAAATTAGATTCTATGAAACTTTTCGAAATGCAAGTTTCGGTCAAAAAATCACAATATAATATACAATAGTTTATACTATTTTCGGGCTAAAAATCAAATTAAATCAAGGACTGTTCGAAATGATACGAAACTTTTGACATCCTTTCTATATGTTATGAGGGAAGGTTATGATGGAAGTCCATGCAAAAAATCATCTGAAAATTAGATTCTATGAAACTTTTCGAAATGCTAGTTTCGGTATAAAAATCATAATATACACTAGTTTATACTAGTTTCGGTCAAAAAATCAAATTAAATCGAGGACTATTCGAAATGCTACAAAACTTTTCAGATTCTTTCTATATGTTACGAGGAAAAGTTATGAGGGAAGTCCAATCAAAAAAATCATTTCAAAATTAGATTCTATGAAACTTTTCGAAATGCTAGTTTCTTTCAATAAATCATAATATACTATACACTAGTTTATACTAGTTTCGGTTAAAAAATCAAATTAAATCGAGGACTGTTCGAAATTCTACGAAACTTTTTAGATCCTTTCTATATGTTACGAGGGAAGGTAATGTTCGAAGTCCATGCAAAAAATCATCTCAAAATTAGATTCTATGAAACTTTTTGAAATGTAAGTTTAGGTAAAAAAATCATAATATATTATACACTAGTTTATACTAGTTTCGGTAAAAAAATCAAATTAAATTGAGGACTGTTCGAAATGATACAAAATTTTTCAGATCCTTTCAATATGTTACGAGGGAAGGTAATTAGGGAAGTCCATGCAAAAACTCATGTCAAAATTAGATTCTATGAAACTTTTCGAAATGCAAGTTTCAGTCAAAAAATCATAATATATTATACACTAGTTTATACTAGTTTCGGTCAAAAAATCAAATTAAATCGAGGACTGTTCGAAATGATACGAAACGTTTCAGATCCTTTCTATATGTTACGACGGAAGGTTTTGATGGAAGTCCATGCAAAAAATCATCTAAAAATTAGATTCTGTGAAACTTTTCGAAATGCTAGTTTCGGTCAAAAAATCATTATATATTATACACTAGTTTATACTAGTTTCGGTCAAAAAATCAAATTAAAGCGAGGTTTGTTCGAAATGCTACAAAACTTTTCAGATCCTTTCTATATGTTACGAGGAAAAGTTATGAGGGATGTCCATACAAAAAAATCATTTCAAAATTAGATTCTATGAAACTTTTCGAAATGCTAGTTTCTTTCAGTAAATCATAATATACTATACACTAGTTTATACTAGTTTCGTTCAAAAAATCAAATTAAATCGAGGAATGTTGGAAATGCTACAAATCGTTTCAGACCCTTTCTATATGTTACGAGGGAAGGTAATGAGGGAAGTCCATGCAAAAAATAATATCAAAATTAGATTCTATGAAACTTTTCGAAATGCAAGTTTCTGTCAAAAAGTCAAAATATATTATACACTAGTTTATACTAGTTTCGGTCAAAAAATCAAATTAAATAGAGGACTGTTCGAAATGCTACAAAACTTTTCAGATCCTTTCTATATGTTATAAGGAAAAGTTATGAGGGAAGTCCAAACAAAAAAATCAATTCAAATTAGATTCTACAAAACTTTTCGAAATGCAAGTTTCTTTCAAAAAATCATAATATACCATACACTAGTTTATACTAGTTTCGGTCAAAAAATCAAATTAAATCGATGAATGTTTTAAATGCTACGAAACTTTTTAGATCCTTTCTATATGTTAAGAGGAAAAGTTATGAGGGAAGTCCTTAGAAAAAAATCATCTGAAAATTAGATTCTATGAAACTTTTCGAAATGCTAGTTTCTTTCAGAAAATCATAATATACTATACACTAGTTTATACTAGTTTCGGTCAAAAAATCAAATTAAATTGAGGACTATTCGAAATTCTACAAACTTTTCAGTACCTTTCTATATGTTACGAGGCAAGGTAATGAGGGAAGTTCATGCAAGAAATCATCTCAAAATTAGATTCTATGAAACTTTTCGAAATGCAAGTTTCGGTCAAAAAATCACAATATAATATACAATAGTTTATACTATTTTCGGGCTAAAAATCAAATTAAATCAAGGACTGTTCGAAATGATACGAAACTTTTGACATCCTTTCTATATGTTATGAGGGAAGGTTATGATGGAAGTCCATGCAAAAAATCATCTGAAAATTAGATTCTATGAAACTTTTCGAAATGCTAGTTTCGGTATAAAAATCATAATATACACTAGTTTATACTAGTTTTGGTCAAAAAATCAAATTAAATCGAGGACTATTCGAAATGCTACAAAACTTTTCAGATTCTTTCTATATGTTACGAGGAAAAGTTATGAGGGAAGTCCAATCAAAAAAATCATTTCAAAATTAGATTCTATGAAACTTTTCGAAATGCTAGTTTCTTTCAATAAATCATAATATACTATACACTAGTTTATACTAGTTTCGGTTAAAAAATCAAATTAAATCGAGGACTGTTCGAAATTCTACGAAACTTTTTAGATCCTTTCTATATGTTACGAGGGAAGGTAATGTTCGAAGTCCATGCAAAAAATCATCTCAAAATTAGATTCTATGAAACTTTTTGAAATGTAAGTTTAGGTAAAAAAATCATAATATATTATACACTAGTTTATACTAGTTTCGGTAAAAAAATCAAATTAAATTGAGGACTGTTCGAAATGATACAAAATTTTTCAGATCCTTTCAATATGTTACGAGGGAAGGTAATTAGGGAAGTCCATGCAAAAACTCATCTCAAAATTAGATTCTATGAAACTTTTCGAAATGCAAGTTTCGGTCAAAAAATCACAATATAATATACACTAGTTTATACTAGTTTCGGGCTAAAAATCAAATTAAATCAAGGACTGTTCGAAATGATACGAAACTTTTGACATCCTTTCTATATGTTATGAGGGAAGGTTATGATGGAAGTCCATGCAAAAAATCATCTGAAAATTAGATTCTATGAAACTTTTCGAAATGCTAGTTTCGGTAAAAAAAATCATAATATACACTAATTTATACTAGTTTCGGTCAAAAAATCAAATTAAATCGAGGACTATTCGAAATGCTACAAAACTTTTCAGATTCTTTCTATATGTTACGAGGAAAAGTTATGAGGGAAGTCCAATCAAAAAAATCATTTCAAAATTAGATTCTATGAAACTTTTCGAAATGCTAGTTTCTTTCAGTAAATCATAATATACTATACACTAGTTTATACTAGTTTCGTTCAAAAAATCAAATTAAATCGAGGAATGTTGGAAATGCTACAAATCGTTTCAGACCCTTTCTATATGTTACGAGGGAAGGTAATGAGGGAAGTCCATGCAAAAAATAATATCAAAATTAGATTCTATGAAACTTTTCGAAATGCAAGTTTCTGTCAAAAAGTCAAAATATATTATACACTAGTTTATACTAGTTTCGGTCAAAAAATCAAATTAAATAGAGGACTGTTCGAAATGCTACAAAACTATTCAGATCCTTTCTATATGTTATAAGGAAAAGTTATGAGGGAAGTCCAAACAAAAAAATCAATTCAAATTAGATTCTACAAAACTTTTCGAAATGCAAGTTTCTTTCAAAAAATCATAATATACCATACACTAGTTTATACTAGTTTCGGTCAAAAAATCAAATTAAATCGATGAATGTTTTAAATGCTACGAAACTTTTTAGATCCTTTCTATATGTTAAGAGGAAAAGTTATGAGGGAAGTCCTTAGAAAAAAATCATCTGAAAATTAGATTCTATGAAACTTTTCGAAATGCTAGTTTCTTTCAGAAAATCATAATATACTATACACTAGTTTATACTAGTTTCGGTCAAAAAATCAAATTAAATTGAGGACTATTCGAAATTCTACAAACTTTTCAGTACCTTTCTATATGTTACGAGGCAAGGTAATGAGGGAAGTTCATGCAAGAAATCATCTCAAAATTAGATTCTATGAAACTTTTCGAAATGCAAGTTTCGGTCAAAAAATCACAATATAATATACACTAGTTTATACTAGTTTCGGGCTAAAAATCAAATTAAATCAAGGACTGTTCGAAATGATACGAAACTTTTGACATCCTTTCTATATGTTATGAGGGAAGGTTATGATGGAAGTCCATGCAAAAAATCATCTGAAAATTAGATTCTATGAAACTTTTCGAAATGCTAGTTTCGGTAAAAAAAATCATAATATACACTAGTTTATACTAGTTTCGGTCAAAAAATAAAATTAAATCGAGGACTATTCGAAATGCTACAAAACTTTTCAGATTCTTTCTATATGTTACGAGGAAAAGTTATGAGGGAAGTCCAATCAAAAAAATCATTTCAAAATTAGATTCTATGAAACTTTTCGAAATGCTAGTTTCTTTCAGTAAATCATAATATACTATACACTAGTTTATACTAGTTTCGTTCAAAAAATCAAATTAAATCGAGGAATGTTGGAAATGCTACAAATCGTTTCAGACCCTTTCTATATGTTACGAGGGAAGGTAATGAGGGAAGTCCATGCAAAAAATAATATCAAAATTAGATTCTATGAAACTTTTCGAAATGCAAGTTTCTGTCAAAAAGTCAAAATATATTATACACTAGTTTATACTAGTTTCGGTCAAAAAATCAAATTAAATAGAGGACTGTTCGAAATGCTACAAAACTTTTCAGATCCTTTCTATATGTTATAAGGAAAAGTTATGAGGGAAGTCCAAACAAAAAAATCAATTCAAATTAGATTCTACAAAACTTTTCGAAATGCAAGTTTCTTTCAAAAAATCATAATATACCATACACTAGTTTATACTAGTTTCGGTAAAAAAATCAAATTAAATCGATGAATGTTTTAAATGCTACGAAACTTTTTAGATCCTTTCTATATGTTAAGAGGAAAAGTTATGAGGGAAGTCCTTAGAAAAAAATCATCCGAAAATTAGATTCTATGAAACTTTTCGAAATGCTAGTTTCTTTCAGAAAATCATAATATACTATACACTAGTTTATACTAGTTTCGGTCAAAAAATCAAATTAAATTGAGGACTATTCGAAATTCTACAAACTTTTCAGTACCTTTCTATATGTTACGAGGCAAGGTAATGAGGGAAGTTCATGCAAGAAATCATCTCAAAATTAGATTCTATGAAACTTTTCGAAATGCAAGTTTCGGTCAAAAAATCACAATATAATATACACTAGTTTATACTAGTTTCGGGCTAAAAATCAAATTAAATCAAGGACTGTTCGAAATGATACGAAACTTTTGACATCCTTTCTATATGTTATGAGGGAAGGTTATGATGGAAGTCCATGCAAAAAATCATCTGAAAATTAGATTCTATGAAACTTTTCGAAATGCTAGTTTCGGTAAAAAAAATCATAATATACACTAGTTTATACTAGTTTCGGTCAAAAAATCAAATTAAATCGAGGACTATTCGAAATGCTACAAAACTTTTCAGATTCTTTCTATATGTTACGAGGAAAAGTTATGAGGGAAGTCCAATCAAAAAAATCATTTCAAAATTAGATTCTATGAAACTTTTCGAAATGCTAGTTTCTTTCAGTAAATCATAATATACTATACACTAGTTTATACTAGTTTCGTTCAAAAAATCAAATTAAATCGAGGAATGTTGGAAATGCTACAAATCGTTTCAGACCCTTTCTATATGTTACGAGGGAAGGTAATGAGGGAAGTCCATGCAAAAAATAATATCAAAATTAGATTCTATGAAACTTTTCGAAATGCAAGTTTCTGTCAAAAAGTCAAAATATATTATACACTAGTTTATACTAGTTTCGGTCAAAAAATCAAATTAAATAGAGGACTGTTCGAAATGCTACAAAACTTTTCAGATCCTTTCTATATGTTATAAGGAAAAGTTATGAGGGAAGTCCAAACAAAAAAATCAATTCAAATTAGATTCTACAAAACTTTTCGAAATGCAAGTTTCTTTCAAAAAATCATAATATACCATACACTAGTTTATACTAGTTTCGGTCAAAAAATCAAATTAAATCGATGAATGTTTTAAATGCTACGAAACTTTTTAGATCCTTTCTATATGTTAAGAGGAAAAGTTATGAGGGAAGTCCTTAGAAAAAAATCATCTGAAAATTAGATTCTATGAAACTTTTCGAAATGCTAGTTTCTTTCAGAAAAGCATAATATACTATACACTAGTTTATACTAGTTTCGGTCAAAAAATCAAATTAAATTGAGGACTATTCGAAATTCTACAAACTTTTCAGTACCTTTCTATATGTTACGAGGCAAGGTAATGAGGGAAGTTCATGCAAGAAATCATCTCAAAATTAGATTCTATGAAACTTTTCGAAATGCAAGTTTCGGTCAAAAAATCACAATATAATATACAATAGTTTATACTAGTTTCGGGCTAAAAATCAAATTAAATCAAGGACTGTTCGAAATGATACGAAACTTTTGACATCCTTTCTATATGTTATGAGGGAAGGTTATGATGGAAGTCCATGCAAAAAATCATCTGAAAATTAGATTCTATGAAATTTTTCGAAATGCTAGTTTCGGTATAAAAATCATAATATACACTAGTTTATACTAGTTTCGGTCAAAAAATCAAATTAAATCGAGGACTATTCGAAATGCTACAAAACTTTTCAGATTCTTTCTATATGTTACGAGGAAAAGTTATGAGGGAAGTCCAATCAAAAAAATCATTTCAAAATTAGATTCTATGAAACTTTTCGAAATGCTAGTTTCTTTCAATAAATCATAATATACTATACACTAGTTTATACTAGTTTCGGTTAAAAAATCAAATTAAATCGAGGACTGTTCGAAATTCTACGAAACTTTTTAGATCCTTTCTATATGTTACGAGGGAAGGTAATGTTCGAAGTCCATGCAAAAAATCATCTCAAAATTAGATTCTATGAAACTTTTTGAAATGTAAGTTTAGGTAAAAAAATCATAATATATTATACACTAGTTTATACTAGTTTCGGTAAAAAAATCAAATTAAATTGAGGACTGTTCGAAATGATACAAAGTTTTTCAGATCCTTTCAATATGTTACGAGGGAAGGTAATTAGGGAAGTCCATGCAAAAACTCATGTCAAAATTAGATTCTATGAAACTTTTCGAAATGCAAGTTTCAGTCAAAAAATCATAATATATTATACACTAGTTTATACTAGTTTCGGTCAAAAAATCAAATTAAATTGAGGACTATTCGAAATTCTACAAACGTTTCAGTACCTTTCTATATGTTACGAGGCAAGGTAATGAGGGAAGTTCATGCAAGAAATCATCTCAAAATTAGATTCTATGAAACTTTTCGAAATGCAAGTTTCGGTCAAAAAATCACAATATAATATACACTAGTTTATACTAGTTTCGGGCTAAAAATCAAATTAAATCAAGGACTGTTCGAAATGATACGAAACTTTTGACATCCTTTCTATATGTTATGAGGGAAGGTTATGATGGAAGTCCATGCAAAAAATCATCTGAAAATTAGATTCTATGAAACTTTTCGAAATGCTAGTTTCGGTAAAAAAAATCATAATATACACTAGTTTATACTAGTTTCGGTCAAAAAATCAAATTAAAGCGAGGTTTGTTCGAAATGCTACTAAACTTTTCAGATCCTTTCTATATGTTACGAGGAAAAGTTATGAGGGATGTCCATACAAAAAAATCATTTCAAAATTAGATTCTATGAAACTTTTCGAAATGCTAGTTTCTTTCAGTAAATCATAATATACTATACACTAGTTTATACTAGTTTCGTTCAAAAAATCAAATTAAATCGAGGAATGTTGGAAATGCTACAAATCGTTTCAGACCCTTTCTATATGTTACGAGGGAAGGTAATGAGGGAAGTCCATGCAAAAAATAATATCAAAATTAGATTCTATGAAACTTTTCGAAATGCAAGTTTCTGTCAAAAAGTCAAAATATATTATACACTAGTTTATACTAGTTTCGGTCAAAAAATCAAATTAAATAGAGGACTGTTCGAAATGCTACAAAACTTTTCAGATCCTTTCTATATGTTATAAGGAAAAGTTATGAGGGAAGTCCAAACAAAAAAATCAATTCAAATTAGATTCTACAAAACTTTTCGAAATGCAAGTTTCTTTCAAAAAATCATAATATACCATACACTAGTTTATACTAGTTTCGGTCAAAAAATCAAATTAAATCGATGAATGTTTTAAATGCTACGAAACTTTTTAGATCCTTTCTATATGTTAAGAGGAAAAGTTATGAGGGAAGTCCTTAGAAAAAAATCATCTAAAAATTAGATTCTATGAAACTTTTCGAAATGCTAGTTTCTTTCAGAAAATCATAATATACTATACACTAGTTTATACTAGTTTCGGTCAAAAAATCAAATTAAATTGAGGACTATTCGAAATTCTACAAACTTTTCAGTACCTTTCTATATGTTACGAGGCAAGGTAATGAGGGAAGTTCATGCAAGAAATCATCTCAAAATTAGATTCTATGAAACTTTTCGAAATGCAAGTTTCGGTCAAAAAATCACAATATAATATACAATAGTTTATACTAGTTTCGGGCTAAAAATTAAATTAAATCAAGGACTGTTCGAAATGATACGAAACTTTTGACATCCTTTCTATATGTTATGAGGGAAGGTTATGATGGAAGTCCATGCAAAAAATCATCTGAAAATTAGATTCTATGAAATTTTTCGAAATGCTAGTTTCGGTATAAAAATCATAATATACACTAGTTTATACTAGTTTCGGTCAAAAAATCAAATTAAATCGAGGACTATTCGAAATGCTACAAAACTTTTCAGATTCTTTCTATATGTTACGAGGAAAAGTTATGAGGGAAGTCCAATCAAAAAAATCATTTCAAAATTAGATTCTATGAAACTTTTCGAAATGCTAGTTTCTTTCAGTAAATCATAATATACTATACACTAGTTTATACTAGTTTCGTTCAAAAAATCAAATTAAATCGAGGAATGTTGGAAATGCTACAAATCGTTTCAGACCCTTTCTATATGTTACGAGGGAAGGTAATGAGGGAAGTCCATGCAAAAAATAATATCAAAATTAGATTCTATGAAACTTTTCGAAATGCAAGTTTCTGTCAAAAAGTCAAAATATATTATACACTAGTTTATACTAGTTTCGGTCAAAAAATCAAATTAAATAGAGGACTGTTCGAAATGCTACAAAACTTTTCAGATCCTTTCTATATGTTATAAGGAAAAGTTATGAGGGAAGTCCAAACAAAAAAATCAATTCAAATTAGATTCTACAAAACTTTTCGAAATGCAAGTTTCTTTCAAAAAATCATAATATACCATACACTAGTTTATACTAGTTTCGGTCAAAAAATCAAATTAAATCGATGAATGTTTTAAATGCTACGAAACTTTTTAGATCCTTTCTATATGTTAAGAGGAAAAGTTATGAGGGAAGTCCTTAGAAAAAAATCATCTGAAAATTAGATTCTATGAAACTTTTCGAAATGCTAGTTTCTTTCAGAAAATCATAATATACTATACACTAGTTTATACTAGTTTCGGTCAAAAAATCAAATTAAATTGAGGACTATTCGAAATTCTACAAACTTTTCAGTACCTTTCTATATGTTACGAGGCAAGGTAATGAGGGAAGTTCATGCAAGAAATCATCTCAAAATTAGATTCTATGAAACTTTTCGAAATGCAAGTTTCGGTCAAAAAATCACAATATAATATACAATAGTTTATACTAGTTTCGGGCTAAAAATCAAATTAAATCAAGGACTGTTCGAAATGATACGAAACTTTTGACATCCTTTCTATATGTTATGAGGGAAGGTTATGATGGAAGTCCATGCAAAAAATCATCTGAAAATTAGATTCTATGAAATTTTTCGAAATGCTAGTTTCGGTATAAAAATCATAATATACACTAGTTTATACTAGTTTCGGTCAAAAAATCAAATTAAATCGAGGACTATTCGAAATGCTACAAAACTTTTCAGATTCTTTCTATATGTTACGAGGAAAAGTTATGAGGGAAGTCCAATCAAAAAAATCATTTCAAAATTAGATTCTATGAAACTTTTTGAAATGCTAGTTTCTTTCAATAAATCATAATATACTATACACTAGTTTATACTAGTTTCGGTTAAAAAATCAAATTAAATCGAGGACTGTTCGAAATTCTACGAAACTTTTTAGATCCTTTCTATATGTTACGAGGGAAGGTAATGTTCGAAGTCCATGCAAAAAATCATCTCAAAATTAGATTCTATGAAACTTTTTGAAATGTAAGTTTAGGTAAAAAAATCATAATATATTATACACTAGTTTATACTAGTTTCGGTAAAAAAATCAAATTAAATTGAGGACTGTTCGAAATGATACAAAGTTTTTCAGATCCTTTCAATATGTTACGAGGGAAGGTAATTAGGGAAGTCCATGCAAAAACTCATGTCAAAATTAGATTCTATGAAACTTTTCGAAATGCAAGTTTCAGTCAAAAAATCATAATATATTATACACTAGTTTATACTAGTTTCGGTCAAAAAATCAAATTAAATCGAGGACTGTTCGAAATGATACGAAACGTTTCAGATCCTTTCTATATGTTACGACGGAAGGTTTTGATGGAAGTCCATGCAAAAAATCATCTAAAAATTACATTCTGTGAAACTTTTCGAAATGCTAGTTTCGGTAAAAAAATCATTATATATTATACACTAGTTTATACTAGTTTCGGTCAAAAAATCAAATTAAAGCGAGGTTTGTTCGAAATGCTACTAAACTTTTCAGATCCTTTCTATATGTTACGAGGAAAAGTTATGAGGGATGTCCATACAAAAAAATCATTTCAAAATTAGATTCTATGAAACTTTTCGAAATGCTAGTTTCTTTCAGTAAATCATAATATACTATACACTAGTTTATACTAGTTTCGTTCAAAAAATCAAATTAAATTGAGGAATGTTGGAAATGCTACAAATCGTTTCAGACCCTTTCTATATGTTACGAGGGAAGGTAATGAGGGAAGTCCATGCAAAAAATAATATCAAAATTAGATTCTATGAAACTTTTCGAAATGCAAGTTTCTGTCAAAAAGTCAAAATATATTATACACTAGTTTATACTAGTTTCGGTCAAAAAATCAAATTAAATAGAGGACTGTTCGAAATGCTACAAAACTTTTCAGATCCTTTCTATATGTTATAAGGAAAATTTATGAGGGAAGTCCAAACAAAAAAATCAATTCAAATTAGATTCTACAAAACTTTTCGAAATGCAAGTTTCTTTCAAAAAATCATAATATACCATACACTAGTTTATACTAGTTTCGGTCAAAAAATCAAATTAAATCGATGAATGTTTTAAATGCTACGAAACTTTTTAGATCCTTTCTATATGTTAAGAGGAAAAGTTATGAGGGAAGTCCTTAGAAAAAAATCATCTGAAAATTAGATTCTATGAAACTTTTCGAAATGCTAGTTTCTTTCAGAAAATCATAATATACTATACACTAGTTTATACTAGTTTCGGTCAAAAAATCAAATTAAATTGAGGACTATTCGAAATTCTACAAACTTTTCAGTACCTTTCTATATGTTACGAGGCAAGGTAATGAGGGAAGTTCATGCAAGATATCATCTCAAAATTAGATTCTATGAAACTTTTCGAAATGCAAGTTTCGGTCAAAAAATCACAATATAATATACACTAGTTTATACTTGTTTCGGGCTAAAAATCAAATTAAATCAAGGACTGTTCGAAATGATACGAAACTTTTGACATCCTTTCTATATGTTATGAGGGAAGGTTATGATGGAAGTCCATGCAAAAAATCATCTGAAAATTAGATTCTATGAAACTTTTCGAAATGCTAGTTTCGGTAAAAAAAATCATAATATACACTAGTTTATACTAGTTTCGGTCAAAAAATCAAATTAAATCGAGGACTATTCGAAATGCTACAAAACTTTTCAGATTCTTTCTATATATTACGAGGAAAAGTTATGAGGGAAGTCCAATCAAAAAAATCATTTCAAAATTAGATTCTATGAAACTTTTCGAAATGCTAGTTTCTTTCAGTAAATCATAATATACTATACACTAGTTTATACTAGTTTCGTTCAAAAAATCAAATTAAATCGAGGAATGTTGGAAATGCTACAAATCGTTTCAGACCCTTTCTATATGTTACGAGGGAAGGTAATGAGGGAAGTCCATGCAAAAAATAATATCAAAATTAGATTCTATGAAACTTTTCGAAATGCAAGTTTCGGTCAAAAAGTCAAAATATATAATACACTAGTTTATACTAGTTTCGGTCAAAAAATCAAATTAAATAGAGGACTGTTCGAAATGATATAAAACTTTTCAGATCCTTTCTATATGTTATAAGGAAAAGTTATGAGGGAAGTCCAAACAAAAAAATCAATTCAAATTAGATTCTACAAAACTTTTCGAAATGCAAGTTTCTTTCAAAAAATCATAATATACCATACACTAGTTTATACTAGTTTCGGTCAAAAAATCAAATTAAATCGATGAATGTTTTAAATGCTACGAAACTTTTTAGATCCTTTCTATATGTTAAGAGGAAAAGTTATGAGGGAAGTCCTTAGAAAAAAATCATCTGAAAATTAGATTCTATGAAACTTTTCGAAATGCTAGTTTCTTTCAGAAAATCATAATATACTATACACTAGTTTATACTAGTTTCGGTCAAAAAATCAAATTAAATTGAGGACTATTCGAAATTCTACAAACTTTTCAGTACCTTTCTATATGTTACGAGGCAAGGTAATGAGGGAAGTTCATGCAAGAAATCATCTCAAAATTAGATTCTATGAAACTTTTCGAAATGCAAGTTTCGGTCAAAAAATCACAATATAATATACAATAGTTTATACTATTTTCGGGCTAAAAATCAAATTAAATCAAGGACTGTTCGAAATGATACGAAACTTTTGACATCCTTTCTATATGTTATGAGGGAAGGTTATGATGGAAGTCCATGCAAAAAATCATCTGAAAATTAGATTCTATGAAACTTTTCGAAATGCTAGTTTCGGTATAAAAATCATAATATACACTAGTTTATACTAGTTTCGGTCAAAAAATCAAATTAAATCGAGGACTATTCGAAATGCTACAAAACTTTTTAGATTCTTTCTATATGTTACGAGGAAAAGTTATGAGGGAAGTCCAATCAAAAAAATCATTTCAAAATTAGATTCTATGAAACTTTTCGAAATGCTAGTTTCTTTCAATAAATCATAATATACTATACACTAGTTTATACTAGTTTCGGTTAAAAAATCAAATTAAATCGAGGACTGTTCGAAATTCTACGAAACTTTTTAGATCCTTTCTATATGTTACGAGGGAAGGTAATGTTCGAAGTCCATGCAAAAAATCATCTCAAAATTAGATTCTATGAAACTTTTTGAAATGTAAGTTTAGGTAAAAAAATCATAATATATTATACACTAGTTTATACTAGTTTCGGTAAAAAAATCAAATTAAATTGAGGACTGTTCGAAATGATACAAAATTTTTCAGATCCTTTCAATATGTTACGAGGGAAGGTAATTAGGGAAGTCCATGCAAAAACTCATGTCAAAATTAGATTCTATGAAACTTTTCGAAATGCAAGTTTCAGTCAAAAAATCATAATATATTATACACTAGTTTATACTAGTTTCGGTCAAAAAATCAAATTAAATCGAGGACTGTTCGAAATGATACGAAACGTTTCAGATCCTTTCTATATGTTACGACGGAAGGTTTTGATAGAAGTCCATGCAAAAAATCATCTAAAAATTAGATTCTGTGAAACTTTTCGAAATGCTAGTTTCGGTCAAAAAATCATTATATATTATACACTAGTTTATACAAGTTTCAGTCAAAAAATCAAATTAAAGCGAGGTTTGTTCGAAATGCTACTAAACTTTTCAGATCCTTTCTATATGTTACGAGGAAAAGTTATGAGGGATGTCCATACAAAAAAATCATTTCAAAATTAGATTCTATGAAACTTTTCGAAATGCTAGTTTCTTTCAGTAAATCATAATATACTATACACTAGTTTATACTAGTTTCGTTCAAAAAATCAAATTAAATCGAGGAATCTTGGAAATGCTACAAATCGTTTCAGACCCTTTCTATATGTTACGAGGGAAGGTAATGAGGGAAGTCCATGCAAAAAATAATATCAAAATTAGATTCTATGAAACTTTTCGAAATGCAAGTTTCTGTCAAAAAGTCAAAATATATTATACACTAGTTTATACTAGTTTCGGTCAAAAAATCAAATTAAATAGAGGACTGTTCGAAATGCTACAAAACTTTTCAGATCCTTTCTATATGTTATAAGGAAAAGTTACGAGGGAAGTCCAAACAAAAAAATCAATTCAAATTAGATTCTACAAAACTTTTCGAAATGCAAGTTTCTTTCAAAAAATCATAATATACCATACACTAGTTTATACTAGTTTCGGTCAAAAAATCAAATTAAATCGATGAATGTTTTAAATGCTACGAAACTTTTTAGATCCTTTCTATATGTTAAGAGGAAAAGTTATGAGGGAAGTCCTTAGAAAAAAATCATCTGAAAATTAGATTCTATGAAACTTTTCGAAATGCTAGTTTCTTTCAGAAAATCATAATATACTATACACTAGTTTATACTAGTTTCGGTCAAAAAATCAAATTAAATTGAGGACTATTTGAAATTCTACAAACTTTTCAGTACCTTTCTATATGTTACGAGGCAAGGTAATGAGGGAAGTTCATGCAAGAAATCATCTCAAAATTAGATTCTATGAAACTTTTCGAAATGCAAGTTTCGGTCAAAAAATCACAATATAATATACACTAGTTTATACTAGTTTCGGGCTAAAAATCAAATTAAATCAAGGACTGTTCGAAATGATACGAAACTTTTGACATCCTTTCTATATGTTATGAGGGAAGGTTATGATGGAAGTCCATGCAAAAAATCATCTGAAAATTAGATTCTATGAAACTTTTCGAAATGCTAGTTTCGGTAAAAAAAATCATAATATACACTAGTTTATACTAGTTTCGGTCAAAAAATCAAATTAAATCGAGGACTATTCGAAATGCTACAAAACTTTTCAGATTCTTTCTATATGTTACGAGGAAAAGTTATGAGGTAAGTCCAATCAAAAAAATCATTTCAAAATTAGATTCTATGAAACTTTTCGAAATGCTAGTTTCTTTCAGTAAATCATAATATACTATACACTAGTTTATACTAGTTTCGTTCAAAAAATCAAATTAAATCGAGGACTGTTGGAAATGCTACAAATCGTTTCAGACCCTTTCTATATGTTACGAGGGAAGGTAATGAGGGAAGTCCATGCAAAAAATAATATCAAAATTAGATTCTATGAAACTTTTCGAAATGCAAGTTTCTGTCAAAAAGTCAAAATATATTATACACTAGTTTATACTAGTTTCGGTCAAAAAATCAAATTAAATAGAGGACTGTTCGAAATGCTACAAAACTTTTCAGATCCTTTCTATATGTTATAAGGAAAAGTTATGAGGGAAGTCCAAACAAAAAAATCAATTCAAATTAGATTCTACAAAACTTTTCGAAATGCAAGTTTCTTTCAAAAAATCATAATATACCATACACTAGTTTATACTAGTTTCGGTCAAAAAATCAAATTAAATCGATGAATGTTTTAAATGCTACGAAACTTTTTAGATCCTTTCTATATGTTAAGAGGAAAAGTTATGAGGGAAGTCCTTAGAAAAAAATCATCTGAAAATTAGATTCTATGAAACTTTTCGAAATGCTAGTTTCTTTCAGAAAATCATAATATACTATACACTAGTTTATACTAGTTTCGGTCAAAAAATCAAATTAAATTGAGGACTATTCGAAATTCTACAAACTTTTCAGTACCTTTCTATATGTTACGAGGCAAGGTAATGAGGGAAGTTCATGCAAGAAATCATCTCAAAATTAGATTCTATGAAACTTTTCGAAATGCAAGTTTCGGTCAAAAAATCACAATATAATATACACTAGTTTATACTAGTTTCGGGCTAAAAATCAAATTAAATCAAGGACTGTTCGAAATGATACGAAACTTTTGACATCCTTTCTATATGTTATGAGGGAAGGTTATGATGGAAGTCCATGCAAAAAATCATCTGAAAATTAGATTCTATGAAACTTTTCGAAATGCTAGTTTCGGTAAAAAAAATCATAATATACACTAGTTTATACTAGTTTCGGTCAAAAAATCAAATTAAATCGAGGACTATTCGAAATGCTACAAAACTTTTCAGATTCTTTCTATATGTTACGAGGAAAAGTTATGAGGTAAGTCCAATCAAAAAAATCATTTCAAAATTAGATTCTATGAAACTTTTCGAAATGCTAGTTTCTTTCAGTAAATCATAATATACTATACACTAGTTTATACTAGTTTCGTTCAAAAAATCAAATTAAATCGAGGACTGTTGGAAATGCTACAAATCGTTTCAGACCCTTTCTATATGTTACGAGGGATGGTAATGAGGGAAGTCCATGCAAAAAATAATATCAAAATTAGATTCTATGAAACTTTTCGAAATGCAAGTTTCTGTCAAAAAGTCAAAATATATTATACACTAATTTATACTAGTTTCGGTCAAAAAATCAAATTAAATAGAGGACTGTTCGAAATGCTACAAAACTTTTCAGATCCTTTCTATATGTTATAAGGAAAAGTTATGAGGGAAGTCCAAACAAAAAAAATCAATTCAAATTAGATTCTACAAAACTTTTCGAAATGCAAGTTTCTTTTAAAAAATCATAATATACCATACACTAGTTTATACTAGTTTCGGTCAAAAAATCAAATTAAATCGATGAATGTTTTAAATGCTACGAAACTTTTTAGATCCTTTCTATATGTTAAGAGGAAAAGTTATGAGGGAAGTCCTTAGAAAAAAATCATCTGAAAATTAGATTCTATGAAACTTTTCGAAATGCTAGTTTCTTTCAGAAAATCATAATATACTATACACTAGTTTATACTAGTTTCGGTCAAAAAATCAAATTAAATTGAGGACTATTCGAAATTCTACAAACTTTTCAGTACCTTTCTATATGTTACGAGGCAAGGTAATGAGGGAAGTTCATGCAAGAAATCATCTCAAAATTAGATTCTATGAAACTTTTCGAAATGCAAGTTTCGGTCAAAAAATCACAATATAATATACACTAGTTTATACTAGTTTCGGGCTAAAAATCAAATTAAATCAAGGACTGTTCGAAATGATATGAAACTTTTGACATCCTTTCTATATGTTATGAGGGAAGGTTATGATGGAAGTCCATGCAAAAAATCATCTGAAAATTAGATTCTATGAAACTTTTCGAAATGCTAGTTTCGGTAAAAAAAATCATAATATACACTAGTTTATACTAGTTTCGGTCAAAAAATCAAATTAAATCGAGGACTATTCGAAATGCTACAAAACTTTTCAGATTCTTTCTATATGTTACGAGGAAAAGTTATGAGGGAAGTCCAATCAAAAAAATCATTTCAAAATTAGATTCTATGAAACTTTTCGAAATGCTAGTTTCTTTCAGTAAATCATAATATACTATACACTAGTTTATACTAGTTTCGTTCAAAAAATCAAATTAAATCGAGGAATGTTGGAAATGCTACAAATCGTTTCAGACCCTTTCTATATGTTACGAGGGAAGGTAATGAGGGAAGTCCATGCAAAAAATAATATCAAAATTAGATTCTATGAAACTTTTCGAAATGCAAGTTTCTGTCAAAAAGTCAAAATATATTATACACTAGTTTATACTAGTTTCGGTCAAAAAATCAAATTAAATAGAGGACTGTTCGAAATGCTACAAAACTTTTCAGATCCTTTCTATATGTTATAAGGAAAAGTTATGAGGCAAGTCCAAACAAAAAAATCAATTCAAAT
The DNA here is from genome assembly GCA_022829125.1 of Lathyrus tuberosus. Lineage (NCBI taxonomy): Eukaryota > Viridiplantae > Streptophyta > Magnoliopsida > Fabales > Fabaceae > Lathyrus > Lathyrus tuberosus. Next base: position 238,944 of record JALAZF010000605.1, read on the forward strand.
TAGATTCTACAAAACTTTTCGAAATGCAAGTTTCTTTCAAAAAATCATAATATACCATACACTAGTTTATACTAGTTTCGGTCAAAAAATCAAATTAAATCGATGAATGTTTTAAATGCTACGAAACTTTTTAGATCCTTTCTATATGTTAAGAGGAAAAGTTATGAGGGAAGTCCTTAGAAAAAAATCATCTGAAAATTAGATTCTATGAAACTTTTCGAAATGCTAGTTTCTTTCAGAAAATCATAATATACTATACACTAGTTTATACTAGTTTCGGTCAAAAAATCAAATTAAATTGAGGACTATTCGAAATTCTACAAACTTTTCAGTACCTTTCTATATGTTACGAGGCAAGGTAATGAGGGAAGTTCATGCAAGAAATCATCTCAAAATTAGATTCTATGAAACTTTTCGAAATGCAAGTTTCGGTCAAAAAATCACAATATAATATACAATAGTTTATACTAGTTTCGGGCTAAAAATCAAATTAAATCAAGGACTGTTCGAAATGATACGAAACTTTTGACATCCTTTCTATATGTTATGAGGGAAGGTTATGATGGAAGTCCATGCAAAAAATCATCTGAAAATTAGATTCTATGAAACTTTTCGAAATGCTAGTTTCGGTATAAAAATCATAATATACACTAGTTTATACTAGTTTCGGTCAAAAAATCAAATTAAATCGAGGACTATTCGAAATGCTACAAAACTTTTCAGATTCTTTCTATATCTTACGAGGAAAAGTTATGAGGGAAGTCCAATCAAAAAAATCATTTCAAAATTAGATTCTATGAAACTTTTCGAAATGCTAGTTTCTTTCAATAAATCATTATATACTATACACTAGTTTATACTAGTTTCGGTTAAAAAATCAAATTAAATCGAGGACTGTTCGAAATTCTACGAAACTTTTTAGATCCTTTCTATATGTTACGAGGGAAGGTAATGTTCGAAGTCCATGCAAAAAATCATCTCAAAATTAGATTCTATGAAACTTTTTGAAATGTAAGTTTAGGTAAAAAAATCATAATATATTATACACTAGTTTATACTAGTTTCGGTAAAAAAATCAAATTAAATTGAGGACTGTTCGAAATGATACAAAGTTTTTCAGATCCTTTCAATATGTTACGAGGGAAGGTAATTAGGGAAGTCCATGCAAAAACTCATGTCAAAATTAGATTCTATGAAATTTTTCGAAATGCAAGTTTCAGTCAAAAAATCATAATATATTATACACTAGTTTATACTAGTTTCGGTCAAAAAATCAAATTAAATCGAGGACTGTTCGAAATGATACGAAACGTTTCAGATCCTTTCTATATGTTACGACGGAAGGTTTTGATGGAAGTCCATGCAAAAAATCATCTAAAAATTAGATTCTGTGAAACTTTTCGAAATGCTAGTTTCGGTAAAAAAATCATTATATATTATACACTAGTTTATACTAGTTTCGGTCAAAAGATCAAATTAAAGCGAGGTTTGTTCGAAATGCTACTAAACTTTTCAGATCCTTTCTATATGTTACGAGGAAAAGTTATGAGGGATGTCCATACAAAAAAAATCATTTCAAAATTAGATTCTATGAAACTTTTCGAAATGCTAGTTTCTTTCAGTAAATCATAATATACTATACACTAGTTTATACTAGTTTCGTTCAAAAAATCAAATTAAATCGAGGAATGTTGGAAATGCTACAAATCGTTTCAGACCCTTTCTATATGTTACGAGGGAAGGTAATGAGGGAAGTCCATGCAAAAAATAATATCAAAATTAGATTCTATGAAACTTTTCGAAATGCAAGTTTCTGTCAAAAAGTCAAAATATATTATACACTAGTTTATACTAGTTTCGGTCAAAAAATCAAATTAAATAGAGGACTGTTCGAAATGCTACAAAACTTTTCAGATCCTTTCTATATGTTATAAGGAAAAGTTATGAGGGAAGTCCAAACAAAAAAATCAATTCAAATTAGATTCTACAAAACTTTTCGAAATGCAAGTTTCTTTCAAAAAATCATAATATACCATACACTAGTTTATACTAGTTTCGGTCAAAAAATCAAATTAAATCGATGAATGTTTTAAATGCTACGAAACTTTTTAGATCCTTTCTATATGTTAAGAGGAAAAGTTATGAGGGAAGTCCTTAGAAAAAAATCATCTGAAAATTAGATTCTATGAAACTTTTCGAAATGCTAGTTTCTTTCAGAAAATCATAATATACTATACACTAGTTTATACTAGTTTCGGTCAAAAAATCAAATTAAATTGAGGACTATTCGAAATTCTACAAACTTTTCAGTACCTTTCTATATGTTACGAGGCAAGGTAATGAGGGAAGTTCATGCAAGAAATCATCTCAAAATTAGATTCTATGAAACTTTTCGAAATGCAAGTTTCGGTAAAAAAATCACAATATAATATACAATAGTTTATACTATTTTCGGGCCAAAAATCAAATTAAATCAAGGACTATTCGAAATGATACGAAACTTTTGACATCCTTTCTATATGTTATGAGGGAAGGTTATGATGGAAGTCCATGCAAAAAATCATCTGAAAATTAGATTCTATGAAACTTTTCGAAATGCTAGTTTCGGTATAAAAATCATAATATACACTAGTTTATACTAGTTTCGGTCAAAAAATCAAATTAAATCGAGGACTATTCGAAATGCTACAAAACTTTTCAGATTCTTTCTATATGTTACGAGGAAAAGTTATGAGGGAAGTCCAATCAAAAAAATCATTTCAAAATTAGATTCTATGAAACTTTTCGAAATGCTAGTTTCTTTCAGTAAATCATAATATACTATACACTAGTTTATACTAGTTTCGTTCAAAAAATCAAATTAAATCGAGGAATGTTGGAAATGCTACAAATCGTTTCAGACCCTTTCTATATGTTACGAGGGAAGGTAATGAGGGAAGTCCATGCAAAAAATAATATCAAAATTAGATTCTATGAAACTTTTCGAAATGCAAGTTTCTGTCAAAAAGTCAAAATATATTATACACTAATTTATACTAGTTTCGGTCAAAAAATCAAATTAAATAGAGGACTGTTCGAAATGCTACAAAACTTTTCAGATCCTTTCTATATGTTATAAGGAAAAGTTATGAGGCAAGTCCAAACAAAAAAATCAATTCAAATTAGATTCTACAAAACTTTTCGAAATGCAAGTTTCTTTCAAAAAATCATAATATACCATACACTAGTTTATACTAGTTTCGGTCAAAAAATCAAATTAAATCGATGAATGTTTTAAATGCTACGAAACTTTTTAGATCCTTTCTATATGTTAAGAGGAAAAGTTATGAGGGAAGTCCTTAGAAAAAAATCATCTGAAAATTAGATTCTATGAAACTTTTCGAAATGCTAGTTTCTTTCAGAAAATCATAATATACTATACACTAGTTTATACTAGTTTCGGTCAAAAAATCAAATTAAATTGAGGACTATTCGAAATTCTACAAACTTTTCAGTACCTTTCTATATGTTACGAGGCAAGGTAATGAGGGAAGTTCATGCAAGAAATCATCTCAAAATTAGATTCTATGAAACTTTTCGAAATGCAAGTTTCGGTCAAAAAATCACAATATAATATACAATAGTTTATACTAGTTTCGGGCTAAAAATCAAATTAAATCAAGGACTGTTCGAAATGATACGAAACTTTTGACATCCTTTCTATATGTTATGAGGGAAGGTTATGATGGAAGTCCATGCAAAAAATCATCTGAAAATTAGATTCTATGAAACTTTTCGAAATGCTAGTTTCGGTAAAAAAAATCATAATATACACTAGTTTATACTAGTTTCGGTCAAAAAATCAAATTAAATCGAGGACTATTCGAAATGCTACAAAACTTTTCAGATTCTTTCTATATGTTACGAGGAAAAGTTATGAGGTAAGTCCAATCAAAAAAATCATTTCAAAATTAGATTCTATGAAACTTTTCGAAATGCTAGTTTCTTTCAGTAAATCATAATATACTATACACTAGTTTATACTAGTTTCGTTCAAAAAATCAAATTAAATCGAGGAATGTTGGAAATGCTACAAATCGTTTCAGACCCTTTCTATATGTTACGAGGGAAGGTAATGAGGGAAGTCCATGCAAAAAATAATATCAAAATTAGATTCTATGAAACTTTTCGAAATGCAAGTTTCTGTCAAAAAGTCAAAATATATTATACACTAGTTTATACTAGTTTCGGTCAAAAAATCAAATTAAATAGAGGACTGTTCGAAATGCTACAAAACTTTTCAGATCCTTTCTATATGTTATAAGGAAAAGTTATGAGGGAAGTCCAAACAAAAAAATCAATTCAAATTAGATTCTACAAAACTTTTCGAAATGCAAGTTTCTTTCAAAAAATCATAATATACCATACACTAGTTTATACTAGTTTCGGTCAAAAAATCAAATTAAATCGATGAATGTTTTAAATGCTACGAAACTTTTTAGATCCTTTCTATATGTTAAGAGGAAAAGTTATGAGGGAAGTCCTTAGAAAAAAATCATCTGAAAATTAGATTCTATGAAACTTTTCGAAATGCTAGTTTCTTTCAGAAAATCATAATATACTATACACTAGTTTATACTAGTTTCGGTCAAAAAATCAAATTAAATTGAGGACTATTCGAAATTCTACAAACTTTTCAGTACCTTTCTATATGTTACGAGGCAAGGTAATGAGGGAAGTTCATGCAAGATATCATCTCAAAATTAGATTCTATGAAACTTTTCGAAATGCAAGGTTTGGTCAAAAAATCACAATATAATATACAATAGTTTATACTAGTTTCGGGCTAAAAATCAAATTAAATCAAGGACTGTTCGAAATGATACGAAACTTTTGACATCCTTTCTATATGTTATGAGGGAAGGTTATGATGGAAGTCCATGCAAAAAATCATCTGAAAATTAGATTCTATGAAACTTTTCGAAATGCTAGTTTCGGTATAAAAATCATAATATACACTAGTTTATACTAGTTTCGGTCAAAAAATCAAATTAAATCGAGGACTATTCGAAATGCTACAAAACTTTTCAGATTCTTTCTATATGTTACGAGGAAAAGTTATGAGGGAAGTCCAATCAAAAAAATCATTTCAAAATTAGATTCTATGAAACTTTTCGAAATGCTAGTTTCTTTCAATAAATCATTATATACTATACACTAGTTTATACTAGTTTCGGTTAAAAAATAAAATTAAATCGAGGACTGTTCGAAATTCTACGAAACTTTTTAGATCCTTTCTATATGTTACGAGGGAAGGTAATGTTCGAAGTCCATGCAAAAAATCATCTCAAAATTAGATTCTATGAAACTTTTTGAAATGTAAGTTTAGGTAAAAAAATCATAATATATTATACACTAGTTTATACTAGTTTCGGTAAAAAAATCAAATTAAATTGAGGACTGTTCGAAATGATACAAAATTTTTCAGATCCTTTCAATATGTTACGAGGGAAGGTAATTAGGGAAGTCCATGCAAAAACTCATGTCAAAATTAGATTCTATGAAACTTTTCGAAATGCAAGTTTCAGTCAAAAAATCATAATATATTATACACTAGTTTATACTAGTTTCGGTCAAAAAATCAAATTAAATCGAGGACTGTTCGAAATGATACGAAACGTTTCAGATCCTTTCTATATGTTACGACGGAAGGTTTTGATGGAAGTCCATGCAAAAAATCATCTAAAAATTAGATTCTGTGAAACTTTTCGAAATGCTAGTTTCGGTAATAAAATCATTATATATTATAGACTAGTTTATACTAGTTTCGGTCAAAAAATCAAATTAAAGCGAGGTTTGTTCAAAATGCTACTAAACTTTTCAGATCCTTTCTATATGTTACGAGGAAAAGTTATGAGGGATGTCCATACAAAAAAATCATTTCAAAATTAGATTCTATGAAACTTTTCGAAATGCTAGTTTCTTTCAGTAAATCATAATATACTATACACTAGTTTATACTAGTTTCGTTCAAAAAATCAAATTAAATCGAGGAATGTTGGAAATGCTACAAATCGTTTCAGACCCTTTCTATATGTTACGAGGGAAGGTAATGAGGGAAGTCCATGCAAAAAATAATATCAAAATTAGATTCTATGAAACTTTTCGAAATGCAAGTTTCTGTCAAAAAGTCAAAATATATTATACACTAGTTTATACTAGTTTCGGTCAAAAAATCAAATTAAATAGAGGACTGTTCGAAATGCTACAAAACTTTTCAGATCCTTTCTATATGTTATAAGGAAAAGTTATGAGGGAAGTCCAAACAAAAAAATCAATTCAAATTAGATTCTACAAAACTTTTCGAAATGCAAGTTTCTTTCAAAAAATCATAATATACCATACACTAGTTTATACTAGTTTCGGTCAAAAAATCAAATTAAATCGATGAATGTTTTAAATGCTACGAAACTTTTTAGATCCTTTCTATATGTTAAGAGGAAAAGTTATGAGGGAAGTCCTTAGAAAAAAATCATCTGAAAATTAGATTCTATGAAACTTTTCGAAATGCTAGTTTCTTTCAGAAAATCATAATATACTATACACTAGTTTATACTAGTTTCGGTCAAAAAATCAAATTAAATTGAGGACTATTCGAAATTCTACAAACTTTTCAGTACCTTTCTATATGTTACGAGGCAAGGTAATGAGGGAAGTTCATGCAAGATATCATCTCAAAATTAGATTCTATGAAACTTTTCGAAATGCAAGTTTCGGTCAAAAAATCACAATATAATATACACTAGTTTATACTAGTTTCGGGCTAAAAATCAAATTAAATCAAGGACTGTTCGAAATGATACGAAACTTTTGACATCCTTTCTATATGTTATGAGGGAAGGTTATGATGGAAGTCCATGCAAAAAATCATCTGAAAATTAGATTCTATGAAACTTTTCGAAATGCTAGTTTCGGTAAAAAAAATCATAATATACACTAGTTTATACTAGTTTCGGTCAAAAAATCAAATTAAATCGAGGACTATTCGAAATGCTACAAAACTTTTCAGATTCTTTCTATATGTTACGAGGAAAAGTTATGAGGGAAGTCCAATCAAAAAAATCATTTCAAAATTAGATTCTATGAAACTTTTCGAAATGCTAGTTTCTTTCAGTAAATCATAATATACTATACACTAGTTTATACTAGTTTCGTTCAAAAAATCAAATTAAATCGAGGAATGTTGGAAATGCTACAAATCGTTTCAGACCCTTTCTATATGTTACGAGGGAAGGTAATGAGGGAAGTCCATGCAAAAAATAATATCAAAATTAGATTCTATGAAACTTTTCGAAATGCAAGTTTCTGTCAAAAAGTCAAAATATATTATACACTAGTTTATACTAGTTTCGGTCAAAAAATCAAATTAAATAGAGGACTGTTCGAAATGCTACAAAACTTTTCAGATCCTTTCTATATGTTATAAGGAAAAGTTATGAGGGAAGTCCAAACAAAAAAATCAATTCAAATTAGATTCTACAAAACTTTTCGAAATGCAAGTTTCTTTCAAAAAATCATAATATACCATACACTAGTTTATACTAGTTTCGGTCAAAAAATCAAATTAAATCGATGAATGTTTTAAATGCTACGAAACTTTTTAGATCCTTTCTATATGTTAAGAGGAAAAGTTATGAGGGAAGTCCTTAGAAAAAAATCATCTGAAAATTAGATTCTATGAAACTTTTCGAAATGCTAGTTTCTTTCAGAAAATCATAATATACTATACACTAGTTTATACTAGTTTCGGTCAAAAAATCAAATAAAATTGAGGACTATTCGAAATTCTACAAACTTTTCAGTACCTTTCTATATGTTACAAGGCAAGGTAATGAGGGAAGTTCATGCAAGAAATCATCTCAAAATTAGATTCTATGAAACTTTTCGAAATGCAAGTTTCGGTCAAAAAATCACAATATAATATACAATAGTTTATACTAGTTTCGGGCTAAAAATCAAATTAAATCAAGGACTGTTCGAAATGATACGAAACTTTTGACATCCTTTCTATATGTTATGAGGGAAGGTTATGATGGAAGTCCATGCAAAAAATCATCTGAAAATTAGATTCTATGAAACTTTTCGAAATGCTAGTTTCGGTATAAAAATCATAATATACACTAGTTTGTACTAGTTTCGGTCAAAAAATCAAATTAAATCGAGGACTATTCGAAATGCTACAAAACTTTTCAGATTCTTTCTATATGTTACGAGGAAAAGTTATGAGGGAAGTCCAATCAAAAAAATCATTTCAAAATTAGATTCTATGAAACTTTTCGAAATGCTAGTTTCTTTCAATAAATCATTATATACTATACACTAGTTTATACTAGTTTCGGTTAAAAAATCAAATTAAATCGAGGACTGTTCGAAATTCTACGAAAATTTTTAGATCCTTTCTATATGTTACGAGGGAAGGTAATGTTCGAAGTCCATGCAAAAAATCATCTCAAAATTAGATTCTATGAAACTTTTTGAAATGTAAGTTTAGGTAAAAAAATCATAATATATTATACACTAGTTTATACTAGTTTCGGTAAAAAAATCAAATTAAATTGAGGACTGTTCGAAATGATACAAAATTTTTCAGATCCTTTCAATATGTTACGAGGGAAGGTAATTAGGGAAGTCCATGCAAAAACTCATGTCAAAATTAGATTCTATGAAAGTTTTCGAAATGCAAGTTTCAGTCAAAAAATCATAATATATTATACACTAGTTTATACTAGTTTCGGTCAAAAAATCAAATTAAATCGAGGACTGTTCGAAATGATACGAAACGTTTCAGATCCTTTCTATATGTTACGACGGAAGGTTTTGATGGAAGTCCATGCAAAAAATCATCTAAAAATTAGATTCTGTGAAACTTTTCGAAATGCTAGTTTCGGTCAAAAAATCATTATATATTATACACTAGTTTATACTAGTTTCGGTCAAAAAATCAAATTAAAGCGAGGTTTGTTCGAAATGCTACAAAACTTTTCAGATCCTTTCTATATGTTACGAGGAAAAGTTATGAGGGATGTCCATACAAAAAAATCATTTCAAAATTAGATTCTATGAAACTTTTCGAAATGCTAGTTTCTTTCAGTAAATCATAATATACTATACACTAGTTTATACTAGTTTCGTTCAAAAAATCAAATTAAATCGAGGAATGTTGGAAATGCTACAAATCGTTTCAGACCCTTTCTATATGTTACGAGGGAAGATAATGAGGGAAGTCCATGCAAAAAATAATATCAAAATTAGATTCTATGAAACTTTTCGAAATGCAAGTTTCTGTCAAAAAGTCAAAATATATTATACACTAGTTTATACTAGTTTCGGTCATAAAATCAAATTAAATAGAGGACTGTTCGAAATGCTACAAAACTTTTCAGATCCTTTCTATATGTTATAAGGAAAAGTTATGAGGGAAGTCCAAACAAAAAAATCAATTCAAATTAGATTCTACAAAACTTTTCGAAATGCAAGTTTCTTTCAAAAAATCATAATATACCATACACTAGTTTATACTAGTTTCGGTCAAAAAATCAAATTAAATCGATGAATGTTTTAAATGCTACGAAACTTTTTAGATCCTTTCTATATGTTAAGAGGAAAAGTTATGAGGGAAGTCCTTCGAAAAAAATCATCTGAAAATTAGATTGTATGAAACTTTTCGAAATGCTAGTTTCTTTCAGAAAATCATAATATACTATACACTAGTTTATACTAGTTTCGGTCAAAAAATCAAATTAAATTGAGGACTATTCGAAATTCTACAAACTTTTCAGTACCTTTCTATATGTTACGAGGCAAGGTAATGAGGGAAGTTCATGCAAGAAATCATCTCAAAATTAGATTCTATGAAACTTTTCAAAATGCAAGTTTCGGTCAAAAAATCACAATATAATATACACTAGTTTATACTAGTTTCGGGCTAAAAATCAAATTAAATCAAGGACTGTTCGAAATGATACGAAACTTTTGACATCCTTTCTATATGTTATGAGGGAAGGTTATGATGGAAGTCCATGCAAAAAATCATCTGAAAATTAGATTCTATGAAACTTTTCGAAATGCTAGTTTCGGTAAAAAAATCATAATATACACTAGTTTATACTAGTTTCGGTCAAAAAATCAAATTAAATCGAGGACTATTCGAAATGCTACAAAACTTTTCAGATTCTTTCTATATGTTACGAGGAAAAGTTATGAGGGAAGTCCAATAAAAAAAATCATTTCAAAATTAGATTCTATGAAACTTTTCGAAATGCTAGTTTCTTTCAGTAAATCATAATATACTATACACTAGTTTATACTAGTTTCGTTCAAAAAATCAAATTAAATCGAGGAATGTTGGAAATGCTACAAATCGTTTCAGACCCTTTCTATATGTTACGAGGGAAGGTAATGAGGGAAGTCCATGCAAAAAATAATATCAAAATTAGATTCTATGAAACTTTTCGAAATGCAAGTTTCGGTCAAAAAGTCAAAATATATTATACACTAGTTTATACTAGTTTCGGTCAAAAAATCAAATTAAATAGAGGACTGTTCGAAATGCTATAAAACTTTTCAGATCCTTTCTATATGTTATAAGGAAAAGTTATGAGGGAAGTCCAAACAAAAAAATCAATTCAAATTAGATTCTACAAAACTTTTCGAAATGCAAGTTTCTTTCAAAAAATCATAATATACCATACACTAGTTTATACTAGTTTCGGTCAAAAAATCAAATTAAATCGATGAATGTTTTAAATGCTACGAAACTTTTTAGATCCTTTCTATATGTTAAGAGGAAAAGTTATGAGGGAAGTCCTTAGAAAAAAATCATCTGAAAATTAGATTCTATGAAACTTTTCGAAATGCTAGTTTCTTTCAGAAAATCATAATATACTATACACTAGTTTATACTAGTTTCGGTCAAAAAATCAAATTAAATTGAGGACTATTCGAAATTCTACAAACTTTTCAGTACCTTTCTATATGTTACGAGGCAAGGTAATGAGGGAAGTTCATGCAAGATATCATCTCAAAATTAGATTCTATGAAACTTTTCGAAATGCAAGTTTCGGTCAAAAAATCACAATATAATATACACTAGTTTATACTAGTTTCGGGCTAAAAATCAAATTAAATCAAGGACTGTTCGAAATGATACGAAACTTTTGACATCCTTTCTATATGTTATGAGGGAAGGTTATGATGGAAGTCCATGCAAAAAATCATCTGAAAATTAGATTCTATGAAACTTTTCGAAATGCTAGTTTCGGTAAAAAAAATCATAATATACACTAGTTTATACTAGTTTCGGTCAAAAAATCAAATTAAATCGAGGACTATTCGAAATGCTACAAAACTTTTAAGATTCTTTCTATATGTTACGAGGAAAAGTTATGAGGGAAGTCCAATCAAAAAAATCATTTCAAAATTAGATTCTATGAAACTTTTCGAAATGCTAGTTTCTTTCAGTAAATCATAATATACTATACACTAGTTTATACTAGTTTCGTTCAAAAAATCAAATTAAATCGAGGAATGTTGGAAATGCTACAAATCGTTTCAGACCCTTTCTATATGTTACGAGGGAAGGTAATGAGGGAAGTCCATGCAAAAAATAATATCAAAATTAGATTCTATGAAACTTTTCGAAATGCAAGTTTCGGTCAAAAAGTCAAAATATATTATACACTAGTTTATACTAGTTTCGGTCAAAAAATCAAATTAAATAGAGGACTGTTCGAAATGCTACAAAACTTTTCAGATCCTTTCTATATGTTATAAGGAAAAGTTATGAGGGAAGTCCAAACAAAAAAATCAATTCAAATTAGATTCTACAAAACTTTTCGAAATGCAAGTTTCTTTCAAAAAATCATAATATACCATACACTAGTTTATACTAGTTTCGGTCAAAAAATCAAATTAAATCGATGAATGTTTTAAATGCTACGAAACTTTTTAGATCCTTTCTATATGTTAAGAGGAAAAGTTATGAGGGAAGTCCTTAGAAAAAAATCATCTGAAAATTAGATTCTATGAAACTTTTCGAAATGCTAGTTTCTTTCAGAAAATCATAATATACTATACACTAGTTTATACTAGTTTCGGTCAAAAAATCAAATAAAATTGAGGACTATTCGAAATTCTACAAACTTTTCAGTACCTTTCTATATGTTACAAGGCAAGGTAATGAGGGAAGTTCATGCAAGAAATCATCTCAAAATTAGATTCTATGAAACTTTTCGAAATGCAAGTTTCGGTCAAAAAATCACAATATAATATACAATAGTTTATACTAGTTTCGGGCTAAAAATCAAATTAAATCAAGGACTGTTCGAAATGATACGAAACTTTTGACATCCTTTCTATATGTTATGAGGGAAGGTTATGATGGAAGTCCATGCAAAAAATCATCTGAAAATTAGATTCTATGAAACTTTTCGAAATGCTAGTTTCGGTATAAAAATCATAATATACACTAGTTTGTACTAGTTTCGGTCAAAAAATCAAATTAAATCGAGGACTATTCGAAATGCTACAAAACTTTTCAGATTCTTTCTATATGTTACGAGGAAAAGTTATGAGGGAAGTCCAATCAAAAAAATCATTTCAAAATTAGATTCTATGAAACTTTTCGAAATGCTAGTTTCTTTCAATAAATCATTATATACTATACACTAGTTTATACTAGTTTCGGTTAAAAAATCAAATTAAATCGAGGACTGTTCGAAATTCTACGAAAATTTTTAGATCCTTTCTATATGTTACGAGGGAAGGTAATGTTCGAAGTCCATGCAAAAAATCATCTCAAAATTAGATTCTATGAAACTTTTTGAAATGTAAGTTTAGGTAAAAAAATCATAATATATTATACACTAGTTTATACTAGTTTCGGTAAAAAAATCAAATTAAATTGAGGACTGTTCGAAATGATACAAAATTTTTCAGATCCTTTCAATATGTTACGAGGGAAGGTAATTAGGGAAGTCCATGCAAAAACTCATGTCAAAATTAGATTCTATGAAAGTTTTCGAAATGCAAGTTTCAGTCAAAAAATCATAATATATTATACACTAGTTTATACTAGTTTCGGTCAAAAAATCAAATTAAATCGAGGACTGTTCGAAATGATACGAAACGTTTCAGATCCTTTCTATATGTTACGACGGAAGGTTTTGATGGAAGTCCATGCAAAAAATCATCTAAAAATTAGATTCTGTGAAACTTTTCGAAATGCTAGTTTCGGTCAAAAAATCATTATATATTATACACTAGTTTATACTAGTTTCGGTCAAAAAATCAAATTAAAGCGAGGTTTGTTCGAAATGCTACAAAACTTTTCAGATCCTTTCTATATGTTACGAGGAAAAGTTATGAGGGATGTCCATACAAAAAAATCATTTCAAAATTAGATTCTATGAAACTTTTCGAAATGCTAGTTTCTTTCAGTAAATCATAATATACTATACACTAGTTTATACTAGTTTCGTTCAAAAAATCAAATTAAATCGAGGAATGTTGGAAATGCTACAAATCGTTTCAGACCCTTTCTATATGTTACGAGGGAAGATAATGAGGGAAGTCCATGCAAAAAATAATATCAAAATTAGATTCTATGAAACTTTTCGAAATGCAAGTTTCTGTCAAAAAGTCAAAATATATTATACACTAGTTTATACTAGTTTCGGTCATAAAATCAAATTAAATAGAGGACTGTTCGAAATGCTACAAAACTTTTCAGATCCTTTCTATATGTTATAAGGAAAAGTTATGAGGGAAGTCCAAACAAAAAAATCAATTCAAATTAGATTCTACAAAACTTTTCGAAATGCAAGTTTCTTTCAAAAAATCATAATATACCATACACTAGTTTATACTAGTTTCGGTCAAAAAATCAAATTAAATCGATGAATGTTTTAAATGCTACGAAACTTTTTAGATCCTTTCTATATGTTAAGAGGAAAAGTTATGAGGGAAGTCCTTCGAAAAAAATCATCTGAAAATTAGATTGTATGAAACTTTTCGAAATGCTAGTTTCTTTCAGAAAATCATAATATACTATACACTAGTTTATACTAGTTTCGGTCAAAAAATCAAATTAAATTGAGGACTATTCGAAATTCTACAAACTTTTCAGTACCTTTCTATATGTTACGAGGCAAGGTAATGAGGGAAGTTCATGCAAGAAATCATCTCAAAATTAGATTCTATGAAACTTTTCAAAATGCAAGTTTCGGTCAAAAAATCACAATATAATATACACTAGTTTATACTAGTTTCGGGCTAAAAATCAAATTAAATCAAGGACTGTTCGAAATGATACGAAACTTTTGACATCCTTTCTATATGTTATGAGGGAAGGTTATGATGGAAGTCCATGCAAAAAATCATCTGAAAATTAGATTCTATGAAACTTTTCGAAATGCTAGTTTCGGTAAAAAAATCATAATATACACTAGTTTATACTAGTTTCGGTCAAAAAATCAAATTAAATCGAGGACTATTCGAAATGCTACAAAACTTTTCAGATTCTTTCTATATGTTACGAGGAAAAGTTATGAGGGAAGTCCAATAAAAAAAATCATTTCAAAATTAGATTCTATGAAACTTTTCGAAATGCTAGTTTCTTTCAGTAAATCATAATATACTATACACTAGTTTATACTAGTTTCGTTCAAAAAATCAAATTAAATCGAGGAATGTTGGAAATGCTACAAATCGTTTCAGACCCTTTCTATATGTTACGAGGGAAGGTAATGAGGGAAGTCCATGCAAAAAATAATATCAAAATTAGATTCTATGAAACTTTTCGAAATGCAAGTTTCGGTCAAAAAGTCAAAATATATTATACACTAGTTTATACTAGTTTCGGTCAAAAAATCAAATTAAATAGAGGACTGTTCGAAATGCTATAAAACTTTTCAGATCCTTTCTATATGTTATAAGGAAAAGTTATGAGGGAAGTCCAAACAAAAAAATCAATTCAAATTAGATTCTACAAAACTTTTCGAAATGCAAGTTTCTTTCAAAAAATCATAATATACCATACACTAGTTTATACTAGTTTCGGTCAAAAAATCAAATTAAATCGATGAATGTTTTAAATGCTACGAAACTTTTTAGATCCTTTCTATATGTTAAGAGGAAAAGTTATGAGGGAAGTCCTTAGAAAAAAATCATCTGAAAATTAGATTCTATGAAACTTTTCGAAATGCTAGTTTCTTTCAGAAAATCATAATATACTATACACTAGTTTATACTAGTTTCGGTCAAAAAATCAAATTAAATTGAGGACTATTCGAAATTCTACAAACTTTTCAGTACCTTTCTATATGTTACGAGGCAAGGTAATGAGGGAAGTTCATGCAAGATATCATCTCAAAATTAGATTCTATGAAACTTTTCGAAATGCAAGTTTCGGTCAAAAAATCACAATATAATATACACTAGTTTATACTAGTTTCGGGCTAAAAATCAAATTAAATCAAGGACTGTTCGAAATGATACGAAACTTTTGACATCCTTTCTATATGTTATGAGGGAAGGTTATGATGGAAGTCCATGCAAAAAATCATCTGAAAATTAGATTCTATGAAACTTTTCGAAATGCTAGTTTCGGTAAAAAAAATCATAATATACACTAGTTTATACTAGTTTCGGTCAAAAAATCAAATTAAATCGAGGACTATTCGAAATGCTACAAAACTTTTAAGATTCTTTCTATATGTTACGAGGAAAAGTTATGAGGGAAGTCCAATCAAAAAAATCATTTCAAAATTAGATTCTATGAAACTTTTCGAAATGCTAGTTTCTTTCAGTAAATCATAATATACTATACACTAGTTTATACTAGTTTCGTTCAAAAAATCAAATTAAATCGAGGAATGTTGGAAATGCTACAAATCGTTTCAGACCCTTTCTATATGTTACGAGGGAAGGTAATGAGGGAAGTCCATGCAAAAAATAATATCAAAATTAGATTCTATGAAACTTTTCGAAATGCAAGTTTCGGTCAAAAAGTCAAAATATATTATACACTAGTTTATACTAGTTTCGGTCAAAAAATCAAATTAAATAGAGGACTGTTCGAAATGCTATAAAACTTTTCAGATCCTTTCTATATGTTATAAGGAAAAGTTATGAGGGAAGTCCAAACAAAAAAATCAATTCAAATTAGATTCTACAAAACTTTTCGAAATGCAAGTTTCTTTCAAAAAATCATAATATACCATACACTAGTTTATACTAGTTTCGGTCAAAAAATCAAATTAAATCGATGAATGTTTTAAATGCTACGAAACTTTTTAGATCCTTTCTATATGTTAAGAGGAAAAGTTATGAGGGAAGTCCTTAGAAAAAAATCATCTGAAAATTAGATTCTATGAAACTTTTCGAAATGCTAGTTTCTTTCAGAAAATCATAATATACTATACACTAGTTTATACTAGTTTCGGTCAAAAAATCAAATTAAATTGAGGACTATTCGAAATTCTACAAACTTTTCAGTACCTTTCTATATGTTACGAGGCAAGGTAATGAGGGAAGTTCATGCAAGATATCATCTCAAAATTAGATTCTATGAAACTTTTCAAAATGCAAGTTTCGGTCAAAAAATCACAATATAATATACACTAGTTTATACTAGTTTCGGGCTAAAAATCAAATTAAATCAAGGACTGTTCGAAATGATACGAAACTTTTGACATCCTTTCTATATGTTATGAGGGAAGGTTATGATGGAAGTCCATGCAAAAAATCATCTGAAAATTAGATTCTATGAAACTTTTCGAAATGCTAGTTTCGGTAAAAAAAATCATAATATACACTAGTTTATACTAGTTTCGGTCAAAAAATCAAATTAAATCGAGGACTATTCGAAATGCTACAAAACTTTTCAGATTCTTTCTATATGTTA
Source organism: Lathyrus tuberosus (assembly GCA_022829125.1). Classification (NCBI taxonomy): domain Eukaryota; kingdom Viridiplantae; phylum Streptophyta; class Magnoliopsida; order Fabales; family Fabaceae; genus Lathyrus; species Lathyrus tuberosus. The sequence continues at coordinate 255,886 of JALAZF010000605.1, forward strand.
CGAGGAAAAGTTATGAGGGAAGTCCAATCAAAAAAATCATTTCAAAATTAGATTCTATGAAACTTTTCGAAATGCTAGTTTCTTTCAGTAAATCATAATATACTATACACTAGTTTATACTAGTTTCGTTCAAAAAATCAAATTAAATCGAGGAATGTTGGAAATGCTACAAATCGTTTCAGACACTTTCTATATGTTACGAGGGAAGGTAATGAGGGAAGTCCATGCAAAAAATAATATCAAAATTAGATTCTATGAAACTTTTCGAAATGCAAGTTTCGGTCAAAAAGTCAAAATATATTATACACTAGTTTATACTAGTTTCGGTCAAAAAATCAAATTAAATAGAGGACTGTTCGAAATGATATAAAACTTTTCAGATCCTTTCTATATGTTATAAGGAAAAGTTATGAGGGAAGTCCAAACAAAAAAATCAATTCAAATTAGATTCTACAAAACTTTTCGAAATGCAAGTTTCTTTCAAAAAATCATAATATACCATACACTAGTTTATACTAGTTTCGGTCAAAAAATCAAATTAAATCGATGAATGTTTTAAATGCTACGAAACTTTTTAGATCCTTTCTATATGTTAAGAGGAAAAGTTATGAGGGAAGTCCTTAGAAAAAAATCATCTGAAAATTAGATTCTATGAAACTTTTCGAAATGCTAGTTTCTTTCAGAAAATCATAATATACTATACACTAGTTTATACTAGTTTCGGTCAAAAAATCAAATTAAATTGAGGACTATTCGAAATTCTACAAACTTTTCAGTACCTTTCTATATGTTACGAGGCAAGGTAATGAGGGAAGTTCATGCAAGAAATCATCTCAAAATTAGATTCTATGAAACTTTTCGAAATGCAAGTTTCGGTCAAAAAATCACAATATAATATACAATAGTTTATACTAGTTTCGGGCTAAAAATCAAATTAAATCAAGGACTGTTCGAAATGATACGAAACTTTTGACATCCTTTCTATATGTTATTAGGGAAGGTTATGATGGAAGTCCATGCAAAAAATCATCTGAAAATTAGATTCTATGAAACTTTTCGAAATGCTAGTTTCGGTATAAAAATCATAATATACACTAGTTTGTACTAGTTTCGGTCAAAAAATCAAATTAAATCGAGGACTATTCGAAATGCTACAAAACTTTTCAGATTCTTTCTATATGTTACGAGGAAAAGTTATGAGGGAAGTCCAATCAAAAAAATCATTTCAAAATTAGATTCTATGAAACTTTTCGAAATGCTAGTTTCTTTCAATAAATCATTATATACTATACACTAGTTTATACTAGTTTCGGTTAAAAAATCAAATTAAATCGAGGACTGTTCGAAATTCTACGAAACTTTTTAGATCCTTTCTATATGTTACGAGGGAAGGTAATGTTCGAAGTCCATGCAAAAAATCATCTCAAAATTAGATTCTATGAAACTTTTTGAAATGTAAGTTTAGGTAAAAAAATCATAATATATTATACACTAGTTTATACTAGTTTCGGTAAAAAAATCAAATTAAATTGAGGACTGTTCGAAATGATACAAAATTTTTCAGATCCTTTCAATATGTTACGAGGGAAGGTAATTAGGGAAGTCCATGCAAAAACTCATGTCAAAATTAGATTCTATGAAACTTTTCGAAATGCAAGTTTCAGTCAAAAAATCATAATATATTATACACTAGTTTATACTAGTTTCGGTCAAAAAATCAAATTAAATCGAGGACTGTTCGAAATGATACGAAACGTTTCAGATCCTTTCTATATGTTACGACGGAAGGTTTTGATGGAAGTCCATGCAAAAAATCATCTAAAAATTAGATTCTGTGAAACTTTTCGAAATGCTAGTTTCGGTCAAAAAATCATTATATATTATACACTAGTTTATACTAGTTTCGGTCAAAAGATCAAATTAAAGCGAGGTTTGTTCGAAATGCTACAAAACTTTTCAGATCCTTTCTATATGTTACGAGGAAAAGTTATGAGGGATGTCCATACAAAAAAATCATTTCAAAATTAGATTCTATGGAACTTTTCAAAATGCTAGTTTCTTTCAGTAAATCATAATATACTATACACTAGTTTATACTAGTTTCGTTCAAAAAATCAAATTAAATCGAGGAATGTTGGAAATGCTACAAATCGTTTCAGACCCTTTCTATATGTTACGAGGGAAGGTAATGAGGGAAGTCCATGCAAAAAATAATATCAAAATTAGATTCTATGAAACTTTTCGAAATGCAAGTTTCGGTCAAAAAGTCAAAATATATTATACACTAGTTTATACTAGTTTCGGTCAAAAAATCAAATTAAATAGAGGACTGTTCGAAATGCTATAAAACTTTTCAGATCCTTTCTATATGTTATAAGGAAAAGTTATGAGGGAAGTCCAAACAAAAAAATCAATTCAAATTAGATTCTACAAAACTTTTCGAAATGCAAGTTTCTTTCAAAAAATCATAATATACCATACACTAGTTTATACTAGTTTCGGTCAAAAAATCAAATTAAATCGATGAATGTTTTAAATGCTACGAAACTTTTTAGATCCTTTCTATATGTTAAGAGGAAAAGTTATGAGGGAAGTCCTTAGAAAAAAATCATCTGAAAATTAGATTCTATGAAACTTTTCGAAATGCTAGTTTCTTTCAGAAAATCATAATATACTATACACTAGTTTATACTAGTTTCGGTCAAAAAATCAAATTAAATTGAGGACTATTCGAAATTCTACAAACTTTTCAGTACCTTTCTATATGTTACGAGGCAAGGTAATGAGGGAAGTTCATGCAAGATATCATCTCAAAATTAGATTCTATGAAACTTTTCGAAATGCAAGTTTCGGTCAAAAAATCACAATATAATATACACTAGTTTATACTAGTTTCGGGCTAAAAATCAAATTAAATCAAGGACTGTTCGAAATGATACGAAACTTTTGACATCCTTTCTATATGTTATGAGGGAAGGTTATGATGGAAGTCCATGCAAAAAATCATCTGAAAATTAGATTCTATGAAACTTTTCGAAATGCTAGTTTCGGTAAAAAAAATCATAATATACACTAGTTTATACTAGTTTCGGTCAAAAAATCAAATTAAATCGAGGACTATTCGAAATGCTACAAAACTTTTCAGATTCTTTCTATATGTTACGAGGAAAAGTTATGAGGGAAGTCCAATCAAAAAAATCATTTCAAAATTAGATTCTATGAAACTTTTCGAAATGCTAGTTTCTTTCAGTAAATCATAATATACTATACACTAGTTTATACTAGTTTCGTTCAAAAAATCAAATTAAATCGAGGAATGTTGGAAATGCTACAAATCGTTTCAGACACTTTCTATATGTTACGAGGGAAGGTAATGAGGGAAGTCCATGCAAAAAATAATATCAAAATTAGATTCTATGAAACTTTTCGAAATGCAAGTTTCGGTCAAAAAGTCAAAATATATTATACACTAGTTTATACTAGTTTCGGTCAAAAAATCAAATTAAATAGAGGACTGTTCGAAATGATATAAAACTTTTCAGATCCTTTCTATATGTTATAAGGAAAAGTTATGAGGGAAGTCCAAACAAAAAAATCAATTCAAATTAGATTCTACAAAACTTTTCGAAATGCAAGTTTCTTTCAAAAAATCATAATATACCATACACTAGTTTATACTAGTTTCGGTCAAAAAATCAAATTAAATCGATGAATGTTTTAAATGCTACGAAACTTTTTAGATCCTTTCTATATGTTAAGAGGAAAAGTTATGAGGGAAGTCCTTAGAAAAAAATCATCTGAAAATTAGATTCTATGAAACTTTTCGAAATGCTAGTTTCTTTCAGAAAATCATAATATACTATACACTAGTTTATACTAGTTTCGGTCAAAAAATCAAATTAAATTGAGGACTATTCGAAATTCTACAAACTTTTCAGTACCTTTCTATATGTTACGAGGCAAGGTAATGAGGGAAGTTCATGCAAGAAATCATCTCAAAATTAGATTCTATGAAACTTTTCGAAATGCAAGTTTCGGTCAAAAAATCACAATATAATATACAATAGTTTATACTAGTTTCGGGCTAAAAATCAAATTAAATCAAGGACTGTTCGAAATGATACGAAACTTTTGACATCCTTTCTATATGTTATTAGGGAAGGTTATGATGGAAGTCCATGCAAAAAATCATCTGAAAATTAGATTCTATGAAACTTTTCGAAATGCTAGTTTCGGTATAAAAATCATAATATACACTAGTTTGTACTAGTTTCGGTCAAAAAATCAAATTAAATCGAGGACTATTCGAAATGCTACAAAACTTTTCAGATTCTTTCTATATGTTACGAGGAAAAGTTATGAGGGAAGTCCAATCAAAAAAATCATTTCAAAATTAGATTCTATGAAACTTTTCGAAATGCTAGTTTCTTTCAATAAATCATTATATACTATACACTAGTTTATACTAGTTTCGGTTAAAAAATCAAATTAAATCGAGGACTGTTCGAAATTCTACGAAACTTTTTAGATCCTTTCTATATGTTACGAGGGAAGGTAATGTTCGAAGTCCATGCAAAAAATCATCTCAAAATTAGATTCTATGAAACTTTTTGAAATGTAAGTTTAGGTAAAAAAATCATAATATATTATACACTAGTTTATACTAGTTTCGGTAAAAAAATCAAATTAAATTGAGGACTGTTCGAAATGATACAAAATTTTTCAGATCCTTTCAATATGTTACGAGGGAAGGTAATTAGGGAAGTCCATGCAAAAACTCATGTCAAAATTAGATTCTATGAAACTTTTCGAAATGCAAGTTTCAGTCAAAAAATCATAATATATTATACACTAGTTTATACTAGTTTCGGTCAAAAAATCAAATTAAATCGAGGACTGTTCGAAATGATACGAAACGTTTCAGATCCTTTCTATATGTTACGACGGAAGGTTTTGATGGAAGTCCATGCAAAAAATCATCTAAAAATTAGATTCTGTGAAACTTTTCGAAATGCTAGTTTCGGTCAAAAAATCATTATATATTATACACTAGTTTATACTAGTTTCGGTCAAAAGATCAAATTAAAGCGAGGTTTGTTCGAAATGCTACAAAACTTTTCAGATCCTTTCTATATGTTACGAGGAAAAGTTATGAGGGATGTCCATACAAAAAAATCATTTCAAAATTAGATTCTATGGAACTTTTCAAAATGCTAGTTTCTTTCAGTAAATCATAATATACTATACACTAGTTTATACTAGTTTCGTTCAAAAAATCAAATTAAATCGAGGAATGTTGGAAATGCTACAAATCGTTTCAGACCCTTTCTATATGTTACGAGGGAAGGTAATGAGGGAAGTCCATGCAAAAAATAATATCAAAATTAGATTCTATGAAACTTTTCGAAATGCAAGTTTCTGTCAAAAAGTCAAAATATATTATACACTAGTTTATACTAGTTTCGGTCATAAAATCAAATTAAATAGAGGACTGTTCGAAATGCTACAAAACTTTTCAGATCCTTTCTATATGTTATAAGGAAAAGTTATGAGGGAAGTCCAAACAAAAAAATCAATTCAAATTAGATTCTACAAAACTTTTCGAAATGCAAGTTTCTTTCAAAAAATCATAATATACCATACACTAGTTTATACTAGTTTCGGTCAAAAAATCAAATTAAATCGATGAATGTTTTAAATGCTACGAAACTTTTTAGATCCTTTCTATATGTTAAGAGGAAAAGTTATGAGGGAAGTCCTTAGAAAAAAATCATCTGAAAATTAGATTCTATGAAACTTTTCGAAATGCTAGTTTCTTTCAGAAAATCATAATATACTATACACTAGTTTATACTAGTTTCGGTCAAAAAATCAAATTAAATTGAGGACTATTCGAAATTCTACAAACTTTTCAGTACCTTTCTATATGTTACGAGGCAAGGTAATGAGGGAAGTTCATGCAAGAAATCATCTCAAAATTAGATTCTATGAAACTTTTCAAAATGCAAGTTTCGGTCAAAAAATCACAATATAATATACACTAGTTTATACTAGTTTCGGGCTAAAAATCAAATTAAATCAAGGACTGTTCGAAATGATACGAAACTTTTGACATCCTTTCTATATGTTATGAGGGAAGGTTATGATGGAAGTCCATGCAAAAAATCATCTGAAAATTAGATTCTATGAAACTTTTCGAAATGCTAGTTTCGGTAAAAAAATCATAATATACACTAGTTTATACTAGTTTCGGTCAAAAAATCAAATTAAATCGAGGACTATTCGAAATGCTACAAAACTTTTCAGATTCTTTCTATATGTTACGAGGAAAAGTTATGAGGGAAGTCCAATAAAAAAAATCATTTCAAAATTAGATTCTATGAAACTTTTCGAAATGCTAGTTTCTTTCAGTAAATCATAATATACTATACACTAGTTTCTACTAGTTTCGTTCAAAAAATCAAATTAAATCGAGGAATGTTGGAAATGCTACAAATCGTTTCAGACCCTTTCTATATGTTACGAGGGAAGGTAATGAGGGAAGTCCATGCAAAAAATAATATCAAAATTAGATTCTATGAAACTTTTCGAAATGCAAGTTTCGGTCAAAAAGTCAAAATATATTATACACTAGTTTATACTAGTTTCGGTCAAAAAATCAAATTAAATAGAGGACTGTTCGAAATGCTATAAAACTTTTCAGATCCTTTCTATATGTTATAAGGAAAAGTTATGAGGGAAGTCCAAACAAAAAAATCAATTCAAATTAGATTCTACAAAACTTTTCGAAATGCAAGTTTCTTTCAAAAAATCATAATATACCATACACTAGTTTATACTAGTTTCGGTCAAAAAATCAAATTAAATCGATGAATGTTTTAAATGCTACGAAACTTTTTAGATCCTTTCTATATGTTAAGAGGAAAAGTTATGAGGGAAGTCCTTAGAAAAAAATCATCTGAAAATTAGATTCTATGAAACTTTTCGAAATGCTAGTTTCTTTCAGAAAATCATAATATACTATACACTAGTTTATACTAGTTTCGGTCAAAAAATCAAATTAAATTGAGGACTATTCGAAATTCTACAAACTTTTCAGTACCTTTCTATATGTTACGAGGCAAGGTAATGAGGGAAGTTCATGCAAGAAATCATCTCAAAATTAGATTCTATGAAACTTTTCGAAATGCAAGTTTCGGTCAAAAAATCACAATATAATATACAATAGTTTATACTAGTTTCGGGCTAAAAATCAAATTAAATCAAGGACTGTTCGAAATGATACGAAACTTTTGACATCCTTTCTATATGTTATGAGGGAAGGTTATGATGGAAGTCCATGCAAAAAATCATCTGAAAATTAGATTCTATGAAACTTTTCGAAATGCTAGTTTCGGTATAAAAATCATAATATACACTAGTTTATACTAGTTTCGGTCAAAAAATCAAATTAAATCGAGGACTATTCGAAATGCTACAAAACTTTTCAGATTCTTTCTATATGTTACGAGGAAAAGTTATGAGGGAAGTCCAATAAAAAAAATCATTTCAAAATTAGATTCTATGAAACTTTTCGAAATGCTAGTTTCTTTCAATAAATCATTATATACTATACACTAGTTTATACTAGTTTCGGTTAAAAAATCAAATTAAATCGAGGACTGTTCGAAATTCTACGAAACTTTTTAGATCCTTTCTATATGTTACGAGGGAAGGTAATGTTCGAAGTCCATGCAAAAAATCATCTCAAAATTAGATTCTATGAAACTTTTTGAAATGTAAGTTTAGGTAAAAAAATCATAATATATTATACACTAGTTTATACTAGTTTCGGTAAAAAAATCAAATTAAATTGAGGACTGTTCGAAATGATACAAAATTTTTCAGATCCTTTCAATATGTTACGAGGGAAGGTAATTAGGGAAGTCCATGCAAAAACTCATGTCAAAATTAGATTCTATGAAACTTTTCGAAATGCAAGTTTCAGTCAAAAAATCATAATATATTATACACTAGTTTATACTAGTTTCGGTCAAAAAATCAAATTAAATCGAGGACTGTTCGAAATGATACGAAACGTTTCAGATCCTTTCTATATGTTACGACGGAAGGTTTTGATGGAAGTCCATGCAAAAAATCATCTAAAAATTAGATTCTGTGAAACTTTTCGAAATGCTAGTTTCGGTCAAAAAATCATTATATATTATACACTAGTTTATACTAGTTTCGGTCAAAAAATCAAATTAAAGCGAGGTTTGTTCGAAATGCTACAAAACTTTTCAGATCCTTTCTATATGTTACGAGGAAAAGTTATGAGGGATGTCCATACAAAAAAATCATTTCAAAATTAGATTCTATGAAACTTTTCGAAATGCTAGTTTCTTTCAGTAAATCATAATATACTATACACTAGTTTATACTAGTTTCGTTCAAAAAATCAAATTAAATCGAGGAATGTTGGAAATGCTACAAATCGTTTCAGACCCTTTCTATATGTTACGAGGGAAGGTAATGAGGGAAGTCCATGCAAAAAATAATATCAAAATTAGATTCTATGAAACTTTTCGAAATGCAAGTTTCTGTCAAAAAGTCAAAATATATTATACACTAGTTTATACTAGTTTCGGTCATAAAATCAAATTAAATAGAGGACTGTTCGAAATGCTACAAAACTTTTCAGATCCTTTCTATATGTTATAAGGAAAAGTTATGAGGGAAGTCCAAACAAAAAAATCAATTCAAATTAGATTCTACAAAACTTTTCGAAATGCAAGTTTCTTTCAAAAAATCATAATATACCATACACTAGTTTATACTAGTTTCGGTCAAAAAATCAAATTAAATCGATGAATGTTTTAAATGCTACGAAACTTTTTAGATCCTTTCTATATGTTAAGAGGAAAAGTTATGAGGGAAGTCCTTAGAAAAAAATCATCTGAAAATTAGATTCTATGAAACTTTTCGAAATGCTAGTTTCTTTCAGAAAATCATAATATACTATACACTAGTTTATACTAGTTTCGGTCGAAAAATCAAATTAAATTGAGGACTATTCGAAATTCTACAAACTTTTCATTACCTTTCTATATGTTACGAGGCAAGGTAATGAGGGAAGTTCATGCAAGAAATCATCTCAAAATTAGATTCTATGAAACTTTTCAAAATGCAAGTTTCGGTCAAAAAATCACAATATAATATACACTAGTTTATACTAGTTTCGGGCTAAAAATCAAATTAAATCAAGGACTGTTCGAAATGATACGAAACTTTTGACATCCTTTCTATATGTTATGAGGGAAGGTTATGATGGAAGTCCATGCAAAAAATCATCTGAAAATTAGATTCTATGAAACTTTTCGAAATGCTAGTTTCGGTAAAAAAATCATAATATACACTAGTTTATACTAGTTTCGGTCAAAAAATCAAATTAAATCGAGGACTATTCAAAATGCTACAAAACTTTTCAGATTCTTTCTATATGTTACGAGGAAAAGTTATGAGGGAAGTCCAATAAAAAAAATCATTTCAAAATTAGATTCTATGAAACTTTTCGAAATGCTAGTTTCTTTCAGTAAATCATAATATACTATACACTAGTTTATACTAGTTTCGTTCAAAAAATCAAATTAAATCGAGGAATGTTGGAAATGCTACAAATCGTTTCAGACCCTTTCTATATGTTACGAGGGAAGGTAATGAGGGAAGTCCATGCAAAAAATAATATCAAAATTAGATTCTATGAAACTTTTCGAAATGCAAGTTTCTGTCAAAAAGTCAAAATATATTATACACTAGTTTATACTAGTTTCGGTCATAAAATCAAATTAAATAGAGGACTGTTCGAAATGCTACAAAACTTTTCAGATCCTTTCTATATGTTATAAGGAAAAGTTATGAGGGAAGTCCAAACAAAAAAATCAATTCAAATTAGATTCTACAAAACTTTTCGAAATGCAAGTTTCTTTCAAAAAATCATAATATACCATACACTAGTTTATACTAGTTTCGGTCAAAAAATCAAATTAAATCGATGAATGTTTTAAATGCTACGAAACTTTTTAGATCCTTTCTATATGTTAAGAGGAAAAGTTATGAGGGAAGTCCTTAGAAAAAAATCATCTGAAAATTAGATTCTATGAAACTTTTCGAAATGCTAGTTTCTTTCAGAAAATCATAATATACTATACACTAGTTTATACTAGTTTCGGTCGAAAAATCAAATTAAATTGAGGACTATTCGAAATTCTACAAACTTTTCAGTACCTTTCTATATGTTACGAGGCAAGGTAATGAGGGAAGTTCATGCAAGAAATCATCTCAAAATTAGATTCTATGAAACTTTTCAAAATGCAAGTTTCGGTCAAAAAATCACAATATAATATACACTAGTTTATACTAGTTTCGGGCTAAAAATCAAATTAAATCAAGGACTGTTCGAAATGATACGAAACTTTTGACATCCTTTCTATATGTTATGAGGGAAGGTTATGATGGAAGTCCATGCAAAAAATCATCTGAAAATTAGATTCTATGAAACTTTTCGAAATGCTAGTTTCGGTAAAAAAATCATAATATACACTAGTTTATACTAGTTTCGGTCAAAAAATCAAATTAAATCGAGGACTATTCGAAATGCTACAAAACTTTTCAGATTCTTTCTATATGTTACGAGGAAAAGTTATGAGGGAAGTCCAATAAAAAAAATCATTTCAAAATTAGATTCTATGAAACTTTTCGAAATGCTAGTTTCTTTCAGTAAATCATAATATACTATACACTAGTTTATACTAGTTTCGTTCAAAAAATCAAATTAAATCGAGGAATGTTGGAAATGCTACAAATCGTTTCAGACCCTTTCTATATGTTACGAGGGAAGGTAATGAGGGAAGTCCATGCAAAAAATAATATCAAAATTAGATTCTATGAAACTTTTCGAAATGCAAGTTTCTGTCAAAAAGTCAAAATATATTATACACTAGTTTATACTAGTTTCGGTCATAAAATCAAATTAAATAGAGGACTGTTCGAAATGCTACAAAACTTTTCAGATCCTTTCTATATGTTATAAGGAAAAGTTATGAGGGAAGTCCAAACAAAAAAATCAATTCAAATTAGATTCTACAAAACTTTTCGAAATGCAAGTTTCTTTCAAAAAATCATAATATACCATACACTAGTTTATACTAGTTTCGGTCAAAAAATCAAATTAAATCGATGAATGTTTTAAATGCTACGAAACTTTTTAGATCCTTTCTATATGTTAAGAGGAAAAGTTATGAGGGAAGTCCTTAGAAAAAAATCATCTGAAAATTAGATTCTATGAAACTTTTCGAAATGCTAGTTTCTTTCAGAAAATCATAATATACTATACACTAGTTTATACTAGTTTCGGTCGAAAAATCAAATTAAATTGAGGACTATTCGAAATTCTACAAACTTTTCAGTACCTTTCTATATGTTACGAGGCAAGGTAATGAGGGAAGTTCATGCAAGAAATCATCTCAAAATTAGATTCTATGAAACTTTTCAAAATGCAAGTTTCGGTCAAAAAATCACAATATAATATACACTAGTTTATACTAGTTTCGGGCTAAAAATCAAATTAAATCAAGGACTGTTCGAAATGATACGAAACTTTTGACATCCTTTCTATATGTTATGAGGGAAGGTTATGATGGAAGTCCATGCAAAAAATCATCTGAAAATTAGATTCTATGAAACTTTTCGAAATGCTAGTTTCGGTAAAAAAATCATAATATACACTAGTTTATACTAGTTTCGGTCAAAAAATCAAATTAAATCGAGGACTATTCGAAATGCTACAAAACTTTTCAGATTCTTTCTATATGTTACGAGGAAAAGTTATGAGGGAAGTCCAATAAAAAAAATCATTTCAAAATTAGATTCTATGAAACTTTTCGAAATGCTAGTTTCTTTCAGTAAATCATAATATACTATACACTAGTTTATACTAGTTTCGTTCAAAAAATCAAATTAAATCGAGGAATGTTGGAAATGCTACAAATCGTTTCAGACCCTTTCTATATGTTACGAGGGAAGGTAATGAGGGAAGTCCATGCTAAAAATAATATCAAAATTAGATTCTATGAAACTTTTCGAAATGCAAGTTTCGGTCAAAAAGTCAAAATATATTATACACTAGTTTATACTAGTTTCGGTCAAAAAATCAAATTAAATAGAGGACTGTTCGAAATGCTATAAAACTTTTCAGATCCTTTCTATATGTTATAAGGAAAAGTTATGAGGGAAGTCCAAACAAAAAAATCAATTCAAATTAGATTCTACAAAACTTTTCGAAATGCAAGTTTCTTTCAAAAAATCATAATATACCATACACTAGTTTATACTAGTTTCGGTCAAAAAATCAAATTAAATCGATGAATGTTTTAAATGCTACGAAACTTTTTAGATCCTTTCTATATGTTAAGAGGAAAAGTTATGAGGGAAGTCCTTAGAAAAAAATCATCTGAAAATTAGATTCTATGAAACTTTTCGAAATGCTAGTTTCTTTCAGAAAATCATAATATACTATACACTAGTTTATACTAGTTTCGGTCAAAAAATCAAATTAAATTGAGGACTATTCGAAATTCTACAAACTTTTCAGTACCTTTCTATATGTTACGAGGCAAGGTAATGAGGGAAGTTCATGCAAGAAATCATCTCAAAATTAGATTCTATGAAACTTTTCGAAATGCAAGTTTCGGTCAAAAAATCACAATATAATATACAATAGTTTATACTAGTTTCGGGCTAAAAATCAAATTAAATCAAGGACTGTTCGAAATGATACGAAACTTTTGACATCCTTTCTATATGTTATGAGGGAAGGTTATGATGGAAGTCCATGCAAAAAATCATCTGAAAATTAGATTCTATGAAACTTTTTGAAATGCTAGTTTCGGTATAAAAATCATAATATACACTAGTTTATACTAGTTTCGGTCAAAAAATCAAATTAAATAGAGGACTGTTCGAAATGCTATAAAACTTTTCAGATCCTTTCTATATGTTATAAGGAAAAGTTATGAGGGAAGTCCAAACAAAAAAATCAATTCAAATTAGATTCTACAAAACTTTTCGAAATGCAAGTTTCTTTCAAAAAATCATAATATACCATACACTAGTTTATACTAGTTTCGGTCAAAAAATCAAATTAAATCGATGAATGTTTTAAATGCTACGAAACTTTTTAGATCCTTTCTATATGTTAAGAGGAAAAGTTATGAGGGAAGTCCTTAGAAAAAAATCATCTGAAAATTAGATTCTATGAAACTTTTCGAAATGCTAGTTTCTTTCAGAAAATCATAATATACTATACACTAGTTTATACTAGTTTCGGTCAAAAAATCAAATTAAATTGAGGACTATTCGAAATTCTACAAACTTTTCAGTACCTTTCTATATGTTACGAGGCAAGGTAATGAGGGAAGTTCATGCAAGAAATCATCTCAAAATTAGATTCTATGAAACTTTTCGAAATGCAAGTTTCGGTCAAAAAATCACAATATAATATACAATAGTTTATACTAGTTTCGGGCTAAAAATCAAATTAAATCAAGGACTGTTCGAAATGATACGAAACTTTTGACATCCTTTCTATATGTTATGAGGGAAGGTTATGATGGAAGTCCATGCAAAAAATCATCTGAAAATTAGATTCTATGAAACATTTCGAAATGCTAGTTTCGGTAAAAAAATCATAATATACACTAGTTTATACTAGTTTCGGTCAAAAAATCAAATTAAATCGAGGACTATTCGAAATGCTACAAAACTTTTCAGATTCTTTCTATATGTTACGAGGAAAAGTTATGAGGGAAGTCCAATAAAAAAAATCATTTCAAAATTAGATTCTATGAAACTTTTCGAAATGCTAGTTTCTTTCAGTAAATCATAATATACTATACACTAGTTTATACTAGTTTCGTTCAAAAAATCAAATTAAATCGAGGAATGTTGGAAATGCTACAAATCGTTTCAGACACTTTCTATATGTTACGAGGGAAGGTAATGAGGGAAGTCCATGCAAAAAATAATATCAAAATTAGATTCTATGAAACTTTTCGAAATGCAAGTTTCGGTCAAAAAGTCAAAATATATTATACACTAGTTTATACTAGTTTCGGTCAAAAAATCAAATTAAATAGAGGACTGTTCGAAATGCTATAAAACTTTTCAGATCCTTTCTATATGTTATAAGGAAAAGTTATGAGGGAAGTCCAAACAAAAAAATCAATTCAAATTAGATTCTACAAAACTTTTCGAAATGCAAGTTTCTTTCAAAAAATCATAATATACCATACACTAGTTTATACTAGTTTCGGTCAAAAAATCAAATTAAATCGATGAATGTTTTAAATGCTACGAAACTTTTTAGATCCTTTCTATATGTTAAGAGGAAAAGTTATGAGGGAAGTCCTTAGAAAAAAATCATCTGAAAATTAGATTCTATGAAACTTTTCGAAATGCTAGTTTCTTTCAGAAAATCATAATATACTATACACTAGTTTATACTAGTTTCGGTCAAAAAATCAAATTAAATTGAGGACTATTCGAAATTCTACAAACTTTTCAGTACCTTTCTATATGTTACGAGGCAAGGTAATGAGGGAAGTTCATGCAAGAAATCATCTCAAAATTAGATTCTATGAAACTTTTCGAAATGCAAGTTTCGGTCAAAAAATCACAATATAATATACAATAGTTTATACTAGTTTCGGGCTAAAAATCAAATTAAATCAAGGACTGTTCGAAATGATACGAAACTTTTGACATCCTTTCTATATGTTATGAGGGAAGGTTATGATGGAAGTCCATGCAAAAAATCATCTGAAAATTAGATTCTATGAAACATTTCGAAATGCTAGTTTCGGTAAAAAAATCATAATATACACTAGTTTATACTAGTTTCGGTCAAAAAATCAAATTAAATCGAGGACTATTCGAAATGCTACAAAACTTTTCAGATTCTTTCTATATGTTACGAGGAAAAGTTATGAGGGAAGTCCAATAAAAAAAATCATTTCAAAATTAGATTCTATGAAACTTTTCGAAATGCTAGTTTCTTTCAGTAAATCATAATATACTATACACTAGTTTATACTAGTTTCGTTCAAAAAATCAAATTAAATCGAGGAATGTTGGAAATGCTACAAATCGTTTCAGACACTTTCTATATGTTACGAGGGAAGGTAATGAGGGAAGTCCATGCAAAAAATAATATCAAAATTAGATTCTATGAAACTTTTCGAAATGCAAGTTTCGGTCAAAAAGTCAAAATATATTATACACTAGTTTATACTAGTTTCGGTCAAAAAATCAAATTAAATAGAGGACTGTTCGAAATGCTATAAAACTTTTCAGATCCTTTCTATATGTTATAAGGAAAAGTTATGAGGGAAGTCCAAACAAAAAAATCAATTCAAATTAGATTCTACAAAACTTTTCGAAATGCAAGTTTCTTTCAAAAAATCATAATATACCATACACTAGTTTATACTAGTTTCGGTCAAAAAATCAAATTAAATCGATGAATGTTTTAAATGCTACGAAACTTTTTAGATCCTTTCTATATGTTAAGAGGAAAAGTTATGAGGGAAGTCCTTAGAAAAAAATCATCTGAAAATTAGATTCTATGAAACTTTTCGAAATGCTAGTTTCTTTCAGAAAATCATAATATACTATACACTAGTTTATACTAGTTTCGGTCAAAAAATCAAATTAAATTGAGGACTATTCGAAATTCTACAAACTTTTCAGTACCTTTCTATATGTTACGAGGCAAGGTAATGAGGGAAGTTCATGCAAGAAATCATCTCAAAATTAGATTCTATGAAACTTTTCGAAATGCAAGTTTCGGTCAAAAAATCACAATATAATATACAATAGTTTATACTAGTTTCGGGCTAAAAATCAAATTAAATCAAGGACTGTTCGAAATGATACGAAACTTTTGACATCCTTTCTATATGTTATGAGGGAAGGTTATGATGGAAGTCCATGCAAAAAATCATCTGAAAATTAGATTCTATGAAACATTTCGAAATGCTAGTTTCGGTAAAAAAATCATAATATACACTAGTTTATACTAGTTTCGGTCAAAAAATCAAATTAAATCGAGGACTATTCGAAATGCTACAAAACTTTTCAGATTCTTTCTATATGTTACGAGGAAAAGTTATGAGGGAAGTCCAATAAAAAAAATCATTTCAAAATTAGATTCTATGAAACTTTTCGAAATGCTAGTTTCTTTCAGTAAATCATAATATACTATACACTAGTTTATACTAGTTTCGTTCAAAAAATCAAATTAAATCGAGGAATGTTGGAAATGCTACAAATCGTTTCAGACACTTTCTATATGTTACGAGGGAAGGTAATGAGGGAAGTCCATGCAAAAAATAATATCAAAATTAGATTCTATGAAACTTTTCGAAATGCAAGTTTCGGTCAAAAAGTCAAAATATATTATACACTAGTTTATACTAGTTTCGGTCAAAAAATCAAATTAAATAGAGGACTGTTCGAAATGCTATAAAACTTTTCAGATCCTTTCTATATGTTATAAGGAAAAGTTATGAGGGAAGTCCAAACAAAAAAATCAATTCAAATTAGATTCTACAAAACTTTTCGAAATGCAAGTTTCTTTCAAAAAATCATAATATACCATACACTAGTTTATACTAGTTTCGGTCAAAAAATCAAATTAAATCGATGAATGTTTTAAATGCTACGAAACTTTTTAGATCCTTTCTATATGTTAAGAGGAAAAGTTATGAGGGAAGTCCTTAGAAAAAAATCATCTGAAAATTAGATTCTATGAAACTTTTCGAAATGCTAGTTTCTTTCAGAAAATCATAATATACTATACACTAGTTTATACTAGTTTCGGTCAAAAAATCAAATTAAATTGAGGACTATTCGAAATTCTACAAACTTTTCAGTACCTTTCTATATGTTACGAGGCAAGGTAATGAGGGAAGTTCATGCAAGAAATCATCTCAAAATTAGATTCTATGAAACTTTTCGAAATGCAAGTTTCGGTCAAAAAATCACAATATAATATACAATAGTTTATACTAGTTTCGGGCTAAAAATCAAATTAAATCAAGGACTGTTCGAAATGATACGAAACTTTTGACATCCTTTCTATATGTTATGAGGGAAGGTTATGATGGAAGTCCATGCAAAAAATCATCTGAAAATTAGATTCTATGAAACTTTTTGAAATGCTAGTTTCGGTATAAAAATCATAATATACACTAGTTTATACTAGTTTCGGTCAAAAAATCAAATTAAATAGAGGACTGTTCGAAATGCTATAAAACTTTTCAGATCCTTTCTATATGTTATAAGGAAAAGTTATGAGGGAAGTCCAAACAAAAAAATCAATTCAAATTAGATTCTACAAAACTTTTCGAAATGCAAGTTTCTTTCAAAAAATCATAATATACCATACACTAGTTTATACTAGTTTCGGTCAAAAAATCAAATTAAATCGATGAATGTTTTAAATGCTACGAAACTTTTTAGATCCTTTCTATATGTTAAGAGGAAAAGTTATGAGGGAAGTCCTTAGAAAAAAATCATCTGAAAATTAGATTCTATGAAACTTTTCGAAATGCTAGTTTCTTTCAGAAAATCATAATATACTATACACTAGTTTATACTAGTTTCGGTCAAAAAATCAAATTAAATTGAGGACTATTCGAAATTCTACAAACTTTTCAGTACCTTTCTATATGTTACGAGGCAAGGTAATGAGGGAAGTTCATGCAAGAAATCATCTCAAAATTAGATTCTATGAAACTTTTCGAAATGCAAGTTTCGGTCAAAAAATCACAATATAATATACAATAGTTTATACTAGTTTCGGGCTAAAAATCAAATTAAATCAAGGACTGTTCGAAATGATACGAAACTTTTGACATCCTTTCTATATGTTATGAGGGAAGGTTATGATGGAAGTCCATGCAAAAAATCATCTGAAAATTAGATTCTATGAAACTTTTTGAAATGCTAGTTTCGGTATAAAAATCATAATATACACTAGTTTATACTAGTTTCGGTCAAAAAATCAAATTAAATAGAGGACTGTTCGAAATGCTATAAAACTTTTCAGATCCTTTCTATATGTTATAAGGAAAAGTTATGAGGGAAGTCCAAACAAAAAAATCAATTCAAATTAGATTCTACAAAACTTTTCGAAATGCAAGTTTCTTTCAAAAAATCATAATATACCATACACTAGTTTATACTAGTTTCGGTCAAAAAATCAAATTAAATCGATGAATGTTTTAAATGCTACGAAACTTTTTAGATCCTTTCTATATGTTAAGAGGAAAAGTTATGAGGGAAGTCCTTAGAAAAAAATCATCTGAAAATTAGATTCTATGAAACTTTTCGAAATGCTAGTTTCTTTCAGAAAATCATAATATACTATACACTAGTTTATACTAGTTTCGGTCAAAAAATCAAATTAAATTGAGGACTATTCGAAATTCTACAAACTTTTCAGTACCTTTCTATATGTTACGAGGCAAGGTAATGAGGGAAGTTCATGCAAGAAATCATCTCAAAATTAGATTCTATGAAACTTTTCGAAATGCAAGTTTCGGTCAAAAAATCACAATATAATATACAATAGTTTATACTAGTTTCGGGCTAAAAATCAAATTAAATCAAGGACTGTTCGAAATGATACGAAACTTTTGACATCCTTTCTATATGTTATGAGGGAAGGTTATGATGGAAGTCCATGCAAAAAATCATCTGAAAATTAGATTCTATGAAACTTTTCGAAATGCTAGTTTCGGTATAAAAATCATAATATACACTAGTTTATACTAGTTTCGTCAAAAAATCAAATTAAATCGAGGACTATTCGAAATGCTACAAAACTTTTCAGATTCTTTCTATATGTTACGAGGAAAAGTTATGAGGGAAGTCCAATAAAAAGAATCATTTCAAAATTAGATTCTATGAAACTTTTCGAAATGCTAGTTTCTTTCAATAAATCATTATATACTATACACTAGTTTATACTAGTTTCGGTTAAAAAATCAAATTAAATCGAGGACTGTTCGAAATTCTACGAAACTTTTTAGATCCTTTCTATATGTTACGAGGGAAGGTAATGTTCGAAGTCCATGCAAAAAATCATCTCAAAATTAGATTCTATGAAACTTTTTGAAATGTAAGTTTAGGTAAAAAAATCATAATATATTATACACTAGTTTATACTAGTTTCGGTAAAAAAATCAAATTAAATTGAGGACTGTTCGAAATGATACAAAATTTTTCAGATCCTTTCAATATGTTACGAGGGAAGGTAATTAGGGAAGTCCATGCAAAAACTCATGTCAAAATTAGATTCTATGAAACTTTTCGAAATGCAAGTTTCAGTCAAAAAATCATAATATATTATACACTAGTTTATACTAGTTTCGGTCAAAAAATCAAATTAAATCGAGGACTGTTCGAAATGATACGAAACGTTTCAGATCCTTTCTATATGTTACGACGGAAGGTTTTGATGGAAGTCCATGCAAAAAATCATCTAAAAATTAGATTCTGTGAAACTTTTCGAAATGCTAGTTTCGGTCAAAAAATCATTATATATTATACACTAGTTTATACTAGTTTCGGTCAAAAAATCAAATTAAAGCGAGGTTTGTTCGAAATGCTACAAAACTTTTCAGATCCTTTCTATATGTTACGAGGAAAAGTTATGAGGGATGTCCATACAAAAAAATCATTTCAAAATTAGATTCTATGAAACTTTTCGAAATGCTAGTTTCTTTCAGTAAATCATAATATACTATACACTAGTTTATACTAGTTTCGTTCAAAAAATCAAATTAAATCGAGGAATGTTGGAAATGCTACAAATCGTTTCAGACCCTTTCTATATGTTACGAGGGAAGGTAATGAGGGAAGTCCATGCAAAAAATAATATCAAAATTAGATTCTATGAAACTTTTCGAAATGCAAGTTTCTGTCAAAAAGTCAAAATATATTATACACTAGTTTATACTAGTTTCGGTCATAAAATCAAATTAAATAGAGGACTGTTTGAAATGCTACAAAACTTTTCAGATCCTTTCTATATGTTATAAGGAAAAGTTATGAGGGAAGTCCAAACAAAAAAATCAATTCAAATTAGATTCTACAAAACTTTTCGAAATGCAAGTTTCTTTCAAAAAATCATAATATACCATACACTAGTTTATACTAGTTTCGGTCAAAAAATCAAATTAAATCGATGAATGTTTTAAATGCTACGAAACTTTTTAGATCCTTTCTATATGTTAAGAGGAAAAGTTATGAGGGAAGTCCTTAGAAAAAAATCATCTGAAAATTAGATTCTATGAAACTTTTCGAAATGCTAGTTTCTTTCAGAAAATCATAATATACTATACACTAGTTTATACTAGTTTCGGTCGAAAAATCAAATTAAATTGAGGACTATTCGAAATTCTACAAACTTTTCAGTACCTTTCTATATGTTACGAGGCAAGGTAATGAGGGAAGTTCATGCAAGAAATCATCTCAAAATTAGATTCTATGAAACTTTTCAAAATGCAAGTTTCGGTCAAAAAATCACAATATAATATACACTAGTTTATACTAGTTTCGGGCTAAAAATCAAATTAAATCAAGGACTGTTCGAAATGATACGAAACTTTTGACATCCTTTCTATATGTTATGAGGGAAGGTTATGATGGAAGTCCATGCAAAAAATCATCTGAAAATTAGATTCTATGAAACTTTTCGAAATGCTAGTTTCGGTAAAAAAATCATAATATACACTAGTTTATACTAGTTTCGGTCAAAAAATCAAATTAAATCGAGGACTATTCGAAATGCTACAAAACTTTTCAGATTCTTTCTATATGTTACGAGGAAAAGTTATGAGGGAAGTCCAATAAAAAAAATCATTTCAAAATTAGATTCTATGAAACTTTTCGAAATGCTAGTTTCTTTCAGTAAATCATAATATACTATACACTAGTTTATACTAGTTTCGTTCAAAAAATCAAATTAAATCGAGGAATGTTGGAAATGCTACAAATCGTTTCAGACCCTTTCTATATGTTACGAGGGAAGGTAATGAGGGAAGTCCATGCAAAAAATAATATCAAAATTAGATTCTATGAAACTTTTCGAAATGCAAGTTTCGGTCAAAAAGTCAAAATATATTATACACTAGTTTATACTAGTTTCGGTCAAAAAATCAAATTAAATAGAGGACTGTTCGAAATGCTATAAAACTTTTCAGATCCTTTCTATATGTTATAAGGAAAAGTTATGAGGGAAGTCCAAACAAAAAAATCAATTCAAATTAGATTCTACAAAACTTTTCGAAATGCAAGTTTCTTTCAAAAAATCATAATATACCATACACTAGTTTATACTAGTTTCGGTCAAAAAATCAAATTAAATCGATGAATGTTTTAAATGCTACGAAACTTTTTAGATCCTTTCTATATGTTAAGAGGAAAAGTTATGAGGGAAGTCCTTAGAAAAAAATCATCTGAAAATTAGATTCTATGAAACTTTTCGAAATGCTAGTTTCTTTCAGAAAATCATAATATACTATACACTAGTTTATACTAGTTTCGGTCAAAAAATCAAATTAAATTGAGGACTATTCGAAATTCTACAAACTTTTCAGTACCTTTCTATATGTTTCGAGGCAAGGTAATGAGGGAAGTTCATGCAAGAAATCAACTCAAAATTAGATTCTATGAAACTTTTCGAAATGCAAGTTTCGGTCAAAAAATCACAATATAATATACACTAGTTTATACTAGTTTCGGACTAAAAATCAAATTAAATCAAGGACTGTTCGAAATGATACGAAACTTTTGACATCCTTTCTATATGTTATGAGGGA
This sequence comes from Lathyrus tuberosus, assembly GCA_022829125.1. Classification (NCBI taxonomy): domain Eukaryota; kingdom Viridiplantae; phylum Streptophyta; class Magnoliopsida; order Fabales; family Fabaceae; genus Lathyrus; species Lathyrus tuberosus. Next base: position 277,809 of record JALAZF010000605.1, read on the forward strand.
AGGTTATGATGGAAGTCCATGCAAAAAATCATCTGAAAATTAGATTCTATGAAACTTTTCAAAATGCTAGTTTCGGTATAAAAATCATAATATACACTAGTTTATACTAGTTTCGGTCAAAAAATCAAATTAAATAGAGGACTGTTCGAAATGCTATAAAACTTTTCAGATCCTTTCTATATGTTATAAGGAAAAGTTATGAGGGAAGTCCAAACAAAAAAATCAATTCAAATTAGATTCTACAAAACTTTTCGAAATGCAAGTTTCTTTCAAAAAATCATAATATACCATACACTAGTTTATACTAGTTTCGGTCAAAAAATCAAATTAAATCGATGAATGTTTTAAATGCTACGAAACTTTTTAGATCCTTTCTATATGTTAAGAGGAAAAGTTATGAGGGAAGTCCTTAGAAAAAAATCATCTGAAAATTAGATTCTATGAAACTTTTCGAAATGCTAGTTTCTTTCAGAAAATCATAATATACTATACACTAGTTTATACTAGTTTCGGTCAAAAAATCAAATTAAATTGAGGACTATTCGAAATTCTACAAACTTTTCAGTACCTTTCTATATGTTACGAGGCAAGGTAATGAGGGAAGTTCATGCAAGAAATCATCTCAAAATTAGATTCTATGAAACTTTTCGAAATGCTAGTTTCTTTCAATAAATCATAATATACTATACACTAGTTTATACTAGTTTCGGTTAAAAAATCAAATTAAATCGAGGACTGTTCGAAATTCTACGAAACTTTTTAGATCCTTTCTATATGTTACGAGGGAAGGTAATGTTCGAAGTCCATGCAAAAAATCATCTCAAAATTAGATTCTATGAAACTTTTTGAAATGTAAGTTTAGGTAAAAAAATCATAATATATTATACACTAGTTTATACTAGTTTCGGTAAAAAAATCAAATTAAATTGAGGACTGTTCGAAATGATACAAAATTTTTCAGATCCTTTCAATATGTTACGAGGGAAGGTAATTAGGGAAGTCCATGCAAAAACTCATGTCAAAATTAGATTCTATGAAACTTTTCGAAATGCAAGTTTCAGTCAAAAAATCATAATATATTATACACTAGTTTATACTAGTTTCGGTCAAAAAATCAAATTAAATCGAGGACTGTTCGAAATGATACGAAACGTTTCAGATCCTTTCTATATGTTACGACGGAAGGTTTTGATGGAAGTCCATGCAAAAAATCATCTAAAAATTAGATTCTGTGAAACTTTTCGAAATGCTAGTTTCGGTCAAAAAATCATTATATATTATACACTAGTTTATACTAGTTTCGGTCAAAAATTCAAATTAAAGCGAGGTTTGTTCGAAATGCTACAAAACTTTTCAGATCCTTTCTATATGTTACGAGGAAAAGTTATGAGGGATGTCCATACAAAAAAATCATTTCAAAATTAGATTCTATGAAACTTTTCGAAATGCTAGTTTCTTTCAGTAAATCATAATATACTATACACTAGTTTATACTAGTTTCGTTCAAAAAATCAAATTAAATCGAGGAATGTTGGAAATGCTACAAATCGTTTCAGACCCTTTCTATATGTTACGAGGGAAGGTAATGAGGGAAGTCCATGCAAAAAATAATATCAAAATTAGATTCTATGAAACTTTTCGAAATGCAAGTTTCTGTCAAAAAGTCAAAATATATTATACACTAGTTTATACTAGTTTCGGTCATAAAATCAAATTAAATAGAGGACTGTTCGAAATGCTACAAAACTTTTCAGATCCTTTCTATATGTTATAAGGAAAAGTTATGAGGGAAGTCCAAACAAAAAAATCAATTCAAATTAGATTCTACAAAACTTTTCGAAATGCAAGTTTCTTTCAAAAAATCATAATATACCATACATTAGTTTATACTAGTTTCGGTCAAAAAATCAAATTAAATCGATGAATGTTTTAAATGCTACGAAACTTTTTAGATCCTTTCTATATGTTAAGAGGAAAAGTTATGAGGGAAGTCCTTAGAAAAAAATCATCTGAAAATTAGATTCTATGAAACTTTTCGAAATGCTAGTTTCTTTCAGAAAATCATAATATACTATACACTAGTTTATACTAGTTTCGGTCAAAAAATCAAATTAAATTGAGGACTATTCGAAATTCTACAAACTTTTCAGTACCTTTCTATATGTTACGAGGCAAGGTAATGAGGGAAGTTCATGCAAGAAATCATCTGAAAATTAGATTCTATGAAACTTTTCGAAATGCTAGTTTCTTTCAGAAAATCATAATATACTATACACTAGTTTATACTAGTTTCGGTCGAAAAATCAAATTAAATTGAGGACTATTCGAAATTCTACAAACTTTTCAGTACCTTTCTATATGTTACGAGGCAAGGTAATGAGGGAAGTTCATGCAAGAAATCATCTCAAAATTAGATTCTATGAAACTTTTCAAAATGCAAGTTTCGGTCAAAAAATCACAATATAATATACACTAGTTTATACTAGTTTCGGGCTAAAAATCAAATTAAATCAAGGACTGTTCGAAATGATACGAAACTTTTGACATCCTTTCTATATGTTATGAGGGAAGGTTATGATGGAAGTCCATGCAAAAAATCATCTGAAAATTAGATTCTATGAAACTTTTCGAAATGCTAGTTTCGGTAAAAAAATCATAATATACACTAGTTTATACTAGTTTCGGTCAAAAAATCAAATTAAATCGAGGACTATTCGAAATGCTACAAAACTTTTCAGATTCTTTCTATATGTTACGAGGAAAAGTTATGAGGGAAGTCCAATAAAAAAAATCATTTCAAAATTAGATTCTATGAAACTTTTCGAAATGCTAGTTTCTTTCAGTAAATCATAATATACTATACACTAGTTTATACTAGTTTCGTTCAAAAAATCAAATTAAATCGAGGAAAGTTGGAAATGCTACAAATCGTTTCAGACCCTTTCTATATGTTACGAGGGAAGGTAATGAGGGAAGTCCATGCAAAAAATAATATCAAAATTAGATTCTATGAAACTTTTCGAAATGCAAGTTTCGGTCAAAAAGTCAAAATATATTATACACTAGTTTATACTAGTTTCGGTCAAAAAATCAAATTAAATAGAGGACTGTTCGAAATGCTATAAAACTTTTCAGATCCTTTCTATATGTTATAAGGAAAAGTTATGAGGGAAGTCCAAACAAAAAAATCAATTCAAATTAGATTCTACAAAACTTTTCGAAATGCAAGTTTCTTTCAAAAAATCATAATATACCATACACTAGTTTATACTAGTTTCGGTCAAAAAATCAAATTAAATCGATGAATGTTTTAAATGCTACGAAACTTTTTAGATCCTTTCTATATGTTAAGAGGAAAAGTTATGAGGGAAGTCCTTAGAAAAAAATCATCTGAAACTTAGATTCTATGAAACTTTTCGAAATGCTAGTTTCTTTCAGAAAATCATAATATACTATACACTAGTTTATACTAGTTTCGGTCAAAAAATCAAATTAAATTGAGGACTATTCGAAATTCTACAAACTTTTCAGTACCTTTCTATATGTTACGAGGCAAGGTAATGAGGGAAGTTCATGCAAGAAATCATCTCAAAATTAGATTCTATGAAACTTTTCGAAATGCAAGTTTCGGTCAAAAAATCACAATATAATATACAATAGTTTATACTAGTTTCGGGCTAAAAATCAAATTAAATCAAGGACTGTTCGAAATGATACGAAACTTTTGACATCCTTTCTATATGTTATGAGGGAAGGTTATGATGGAAGTCCATGCAAAAAATCATCTGAAAATTAGATTCTATGAAACTTTTCGAAATGCTAGTTTCGGTATAAAAATCATAATATACACTAGTTTATACTAGTTTCGGTCAAAAAATCAAATTAAATAGAGGACTGTTCGAAATGCTATAAAACTTTTCAGATCCTTTCTATATGTTATAAGGAAAAGTTATGAGGGAAGTCCAAACAAAAAAATCAATTCAAATTAGATTCTACAAAACTTTTCGAAATGCAAGTTTCTTTCAAAAAATCATAATATACCATACACTAGTTTATACTAGTTTCGGTCAAAAAATCAAATTAAATCGATGAATGTTTTAAATGCTACAAAACTTTTTAGATCCTTTCTATATGTTAAGAGGAAAAGTTATGAGGGAAGTCCTTAGAAAAAAATCATCTGAAAATTAGATTCTATGAAACTTTTCGAAATGCTAGTTTCTTTCAGAAAATCATAATATACTATACACTAGTTTATACTAGTTTCGGTCAAAAAATCAAATTAAATTGAGGACTATTCGAAATTCTACAAACTTTTCAGTACCTTTCTATATGTTACGAGGCAAGGTAATGAGGGAAGTTCATGCAAGAAATCATCTCAAAATTAGATTCTATGAAACTTTTCGAAATGCTAGTTTCTTTCAATAAATCATAATATACTATACACTAGTTTATACTAGTTTCGGTTAAAAAATCAAATTAAATCGAGGACTGTTCGAAATTCTACGAAACTTTTTAGATCCTTTCTATATGTTACGAGGGAAGGTAATGTTCGAAGTCCATGCAAAAAATCATCTCAAAATTAGATTCTATGAAACTTTTTGAAATGTAAGTTTAGGTAAAAAAATCATAATATATTATACACTAGTTTATACTAGTTTCGGTAAAAAAATCAAATTAAATTGAGGACTGTTCGAAATGATACAAAATTTTTCAGATCCTTTCAATATGTTACGAGGGAAGGTAATTAGGGAAGTCCATGCAAAAACTCATGTCAAAATTAGATTCTATGAAACTTTTCGAAATGCAAGTTTCAGTCAAAAAATCATAATATATTATACACTAGTTTATACTAGTTTCGGTCAAAAAATCAAATTAAATCGAGGACTGTTCGAAATGATACGAAACGTTTCAGATCCTTTCTATATGTTACGACGGAAGGTTTTGATGGAAGTCCATGCAAAAAATCATCTAAAAATTAGATTCTGTGAAACTTTTCGAAATGCTAGTTTCGGTCAAAAAATCATTATATATTATACACTAGTTTATACTAGTTTCGGTCAAAAAATCAAATTAAAGCGAGGTTTGTTCGAAATGCTACAAAACTTTTCAGATCCTTTCTATATGTTACGAGGAAAAGTTATGAGGGATGTCCATACAAAAAAATCATTTCAAAATTAGATTCTATGAAACTTTTCGAAATGCTAGTTTCTTTCAGTAAATCATAATATACTATACACTAGTTTATACTAGTTTCGTTCAAAAAATCAAATTAAATCGAGGAATGTTGGAAATGCTACAAATCGTTTCAGACCCTTTCTATATGTTACGAGGGAAGGTAATGAGGGAAGTCCATGCAAAAAATAATATCAAAATTAGATTCTATGAAACTTTTCGAAATGCAAGTTTCTGTCAAAAAGTCAAAATATATTATACACTAGTTTATACTAGTTTCGGTCATAAAATCAAATTAAATAGAGGACTGTTCGAAATGCTACAAAACTTTTCAGATCCTTTCTATATGTTATAAGGAAAAGTTATGAGGGAAGTCCAAACAAAAAAATCAATTCAAATTAGATTCTACAAAACTTTTCGAAATGCAAGTTTCTTTCAAAAAATAATAATATACCATACATTAGTTTATACTAGTTTCGGTCAAAAAATCAAATTAAATCGATGAATGTTTTAAATGCTACGAAACTTTTTAGATCCTTTCTATATGTTAAGAGGAAAAGTTATGAGGGAAGTCCTTAGAAAAAAATCATCTGAAAATTAGATTCTATGAAACTTTTCGAAATGCTAGTTTCTTTCAGAAAATCATAATATACTATACACTAGTTTATACTAGTTTCGGTCAAAAAATCAAATTAAATTGAGGACTATTCGAAATTCTACAAACTTTTCAGTACCTTTCTATATGTTACGAGGCAAGGTAATGAGGGAAGTTCATGCAAGAAATCATCTCAAAATTAGATTCTATGAAACTTTTCGAAATGCTAGTTTCTTTCAATAAATCATAATATACTATACACTAGTTTATACTAGTTTCGGTTAAAAAATCAAATTAAATCGAGGACTGTTCGAAATTCTACGAAACTTTTTAGATCCTTTCTATATGTTACGAGGGAAGGTAATGTTCGAAGTCCATGCAAAAAATCATCTCAAAATTAGATTCTATGAAACTTTTTGAAATGTAAGTTTAGGTAAAAAAATCATAATATATTATACACTAGTTTATACTAGTTTCGGTAAAAAAATCAAATTAAATTGAGGACTGTTCGAAATGATACAAAATTTTTCAGATCCTTTCAATATGTTACGAGGGAAGGTAATTAGGGAAGTCCATGCAAAAACTCATGTCAAAATTAGATTCTATGAAACTTTTCGAAATGCAAGTTTCAGTCAAAAAATCATAATATATTATACACTAGTTTATACTAGTTTCGGTCAAAAAATCAAATTAAATCGAGGACTGTTCGAAATGATACGAAACGTTTCAGATCCTTTCTATATGTTACGACGGAAGGTTTTGATGGAAGTCCATGCAAAAAATCATCTAAAAATTAGATTCTGTGAAACTTTTCGAAATGCTAGTTTCGGTCAAAAAATCATTATATATTATACACTAGTTTATACTAGTTTCGGTCAAAAAATCAAATTAAAGCGAGGTTTGTTCGAAATGCTACAAAACTTTTCAGATCCTTTCTATATGTTACGAGGAAAAGTTATGAGGGATGCCCATACAAAAAAATCATTTCAAAATTAGATTCTATGAAACTTTTCGAAATGCTAGTTTCTTTCAGTAAATCATAATATACTATACACTAGTTTATACTACTTTCGTTCAAAAAATCAAATTAAATCGAGGAATGTTGGAAATGCTACAAATCATTTCAGACCCTTTCTATATGTTACGAGGGAAGGTAATGAGGGAAGTCCATGCAAAAAATAATATCAAAATTAGATTCTATGAAACTTTTCGAAATGCAAGTTTCTGTCAAAAAGTCAAAATATATTATACACTAGTTTATACTAGTTTCGGTCAAAAAATCAAATTAAATAGAGGACTGTTCGAAATGCTACAAAACTTTTCAGATCCTTTCTATATGTTATAAGGAAAAGTTATGAGGGAAGTCCAAACAAAAAAATCAATTCAAATTAGATTCTACAAAACTTTTCGAAATGCAAGTTTCTTTCAAAAAATCATAATATACCATACATTAGTTTATACTAGTTTCGGTCAAAAAATCAAATTAAATCGATGAATGTTTTAAATGCTACGAAACTTTTTAGATCCTTTCTATATGTTAAGAGGAAAAGTTATGAGGGAAGTCCTTAGAAAAAAATCATCTGAAAATTAGATTCTATGAAACTTTTCGAAATGCTAGTTTCTTTCAGAAAATCATAATATACTATACACTAGTTTATACTAGTTTCGGTCGAAAAATCAAATTAAATTGAGGACTATTCGAAATTCTACAAACTTTTCAGTACCTTTCTATATGTTACGAGGCAAGGTAATGAGGGAAGTTCATGCAAGAAATCATCTCAAAATTAGATTCTATGAAACTTTTCAAAATGCAAGTTTCGGTCAAAAAATCACAATATAATATACACTAGTTTATACTAGTTTCGGGCTAAAAATCAAATTAAATCAAGGACTGTTCGAAATGATACGAAACTTTTGACATCCTTTCTATATGTTATGAGGGAAGGTTATGATGGAAGTCCATGCAAAAAATCATCTGAAAATTAGATTCTATGAAACATTTCGAAATGCTAGTTTCGGTAAAAAAATCATAATATACACTAGTTTATACTAGTTTCGGTCAAAAAATCAAATTAAATCGAGGACTATTCGAAATGCTACAAAACTTTTCAGATTCTTTCTATATGTTACGAGGAAAAGTTATGAGGGAAGTCCAATAAAAAAAATCATTTCAAAATTAGATTCTATGAAACTTTTCGAAATGCTAGTTTCTTTCAGTAAATCATAATATACTATACACTAGTTTATACTAGTTTCGTTCAAAAAATCAAATTAAATCGAGGAATGTTGGAAATGCTACAAATCGTTTCAGACACTTTCTATATGTTACGAGGGAAGGTAATGAGGGAAGTCCATGCAAAAAATAATATCAAAATTAGATTCTATGAAACTTTTCGAAATGCAAGTTTCGGTCAAAAAGTCAAAATATATTATACACTAGTTTATACTAGTTTCGGTCAAAAAATCAAATTAAATAGAGGACTGTTCGAAATGCTATAAAACTTTTCAGATCCTTTCTATATGTTATAAGGAAAAGTTATGAGGGAAGTCCAAACAAAAAAATCAATTCAAATTAGATTCTACAAAACTTTTCGAAATGCAAGTTTCTTTCAAAAAATCATAATATACCATACACTAGTTTATACTAGTTTCGGTCAAAAAATCAAATTAAATCGATGAATGTTTTAAATGCTACGAAACTTTTTAGATCCTTTCTATATGTTAAGAGGAAATGTTATGAGGGAAGTCCTTAGAAAAAAATCATCTGAAAATTAGATTCTATGAAACTTTTCGAAATGCTAGTTTCTTTCAGAAAATCATAATATACTATACACTAGTTTATACTAGTTTCGGTCAAAAAATCAAATTAAATTGAGGACTATTCGAAATTCTACAAACTTTTCAGTACCTTTCTATATGTTACGAGGCAAGGTAATGAGGGAAGTTCATGCAAGAAATCATCTCAAAATTAGATTCTATGAAACTTTTCGAAATGCTAGTTTCTTTCAATAAATCATAATATACTATACACTAGTTTATACTAGTTTCGGTTAAAAAATCAAATTAAATCGAGGACTGTTCGAAATTCTACGAAACTTTTTAGATCCTTTCTATATGTTACGAGGGAAGGTAATGTTCGAAGTCCATGCAAAAAATCATCTCAAAATTAGATTCTATGAAACTTTTTGAAATGTAAGTTTAGGTAAAAAAATCATAATATATTATACACTAGTTTATACTAGTTTCGGTAAAAAAATCAAATTAAATTGAGGACTGTTCGAAATGATACAAAATTTTTCAGATCCTTTCAATATGTTACGAGGGAAGGTAATTAGGGAAGTCCATGCAAAAACTCATGTCAAAATTAGATTCTATGAAACTTTTCGAAATGCAAGTTTCAGTCAAAAAATCATAATATATTATACACTAGTTTATACTAGTTTCGGTCAAAAAATCAAATTAAATCGAGGACTGTTCGAAATGATACGAAACGTTTCAGATCCTTTCTATATGTTACGACGGAAGGTTTTGATGGAAGTCCATGCAAAAAATCATCTAAAAATTAGATTCTGTGAAACTTTTCGAAATGCTAGTTTCGGTCAAAAAATCATTATATATTATACACTAGTTTATACTAGTTTCGGTCAAAAAATCAAATTAAAGCGAGGTTTGTTCGAAATGCTACAAAACTTTTCAGATCCTTTCTATATGTTACGAGGAAAAGTTATGAGGGATGTCCATACAAAAAAATCATTTCAAAATTAGATTCTATGAAACTTTTCGAAATGCTAGTTTCTTTCAGTAAATCATAATATACTATACACTAGTTTATACTACTTTCGTTCAAAAAATCAAATTAAATCGAGGAATGTTGGAAATGCTACAAATCGTTTCAGACCCTTTCTATATGTTACGAGGGAAGGTAATGAGGGAAGTCCATGCAAAAAATAATATCAAAATTAGATTCTATGAAACTTTTCGAAATGCAAGTTTCTGTCAAAATGTCAAAATATATTATACACTAGTTTATACTAGTTTCGGTCAAAAAATCAAATTAAATAGAGGACTGTTCGAAATGCTATAAAACTTTTCAGATCCTTTCTATATGTTATAAGGAAAAGTTATGAGGGAAGTCCAAACAAAAAAATCAATTCAAATTAGATTCTACAAAACTTTTCGAAATGCAAGTTTCTTTCAAAAAATCATAATATACCATACACTAGTTTATACTAGTTTCGGTCAAAAAATCAAATTAAATCGATGAATGTTTTAAATGCTACGAAACTTTTTAGATCCTTTCTATATGTTAAGAGGAAATGTTATGAGGGAAGTCCTTAGAAAAAAATCATCTGAAAATTAGATTCTATGAAACTTTTCGAAATGCTAGTTTCTTTCAGAAAATCATAATATACTATACACTAGTTTATACTAGTTTCGGTCAAAAAATCAAATTAAATTGAGGACTATTCGAAATTCTACAAACTTTTCAGTACCTTTCTATATGTTACGAGGCAAGGTAATGAGGGAAGTTCATGCAAGAAATCATCTCAAAATTAGATTCTATGAAACTTTTCGAAATGCTAGTTTCTTTCAATAAATCATAATATACTATACACTAGTTTAAACTAGTTTCGGTTAAAAAATCAAATTAAATCGAGGACTGTTCGAAATTCTACGAAACTTTTTAGATCCTTTCTATATGTTACGAGGGAAGGTAATGTTCGAAGTCCATGCAAAAAATCATCTCAAAATTAGATTCTATGAAACTTTTCGAAATGCTAGTTTCTTTCAGTAAATCATAATATACTATACACTAGTTTATACTACTTTCGTTCAAAAAATCAAATTAAATCGAGGAATGTTGGAAATGCTACAAATCGTTTCAGACCCTTTCTATATGTTACGAGGGAAGGTAATGAGGGAAGTCCATGCAAAAAATAATATCAAAATTAGATTCTATGAAACTTTTCGAAATGCAAGTTTCTGTCAAAAAGTCAAAATATATTATACACTAGTTTATACTAGTTTCGGTCAAAAAATCAAATTAAATAGAGGACTGTTCGAAATGCTACAAAACTTTTCAGATCCTTTCTATATGTTCTAAGGAAAAGTTATGAGGGAAGTCCAAACAAAAAAATCAATTCAAATTAGATTCTACAAAACTTTTCGAAATGCAAGTTTCTTTCAAAAAATCATAATATACCATACATTAGTTTATACTAGTTTCGGTCAAAAAATCAAATTAAATCGATGAATGTTTTAAATGCTACGAAACTTTTTAGATCCTTTCTATATGTTAAGAGGAAAAGTTATGAGGGAAGTCCTTAGAAAAAAATCATCTGAAAATTAGATTCTATGAAACTTTTCGAAATGCTAGTTTCTTTCAGAAAATCATAATATACTATACACTAGTTTATACTAGTTTCGGTCGAAAAATCAAATTAAATTGAGGACTATTCGAAATTCTACAAACTTTTCAGTACCTTTCTATATGTTACGAGGCAAGGTAATGAGGGAAGTTCATGCAAGAAATCATCTCAAAATTAGATTCTATGAAACTTTTCAAAATGCAAGTTTCGGTCATAAAATCACAATATAATATACACTAGTTTATACTAGTTTCGGGCTAAAAATCAAATTAAATCAAGGACTGTTCGAAATGATACGAAACTTTTGACATCCTTTCTATATGTTATGAGGGAAGGTTATGATGGAAGTCCATGCAAAAAATCATCTGAAAATTAGATTCTATGAAACATTTCGAAATGCTAGTTTCGGTAAAAAAATCATAATATACACTAGTTTATACTAGTTTCGGTCAAAAAATCAAATTAAATCGAGGACTATTCGAAATGCTACAAAACTTTTCAGATTCTTTCTATATGTTACGAGGAAAAGTTATGAGGGAAGTCCAATAAAAAAAATCATTTCAAAATTAGATTCTATGAAACTTTTCGAAATGCTAGTTTCTTTCAGTAAATCATAATATACTATACACTAGTTTATACTAGTTTCGTTCAAAAAATCAAATTAAATCGAGGAATGTTGGAAATGCTACAAATCGTTTCAGACACTTTCTATATGTTACGAGGGAAGGTAATGAGGGAAGTCCATGCAAAAAATAATATCAAAATTAGATTCTATGAAACTTTTCGAAATGCAAGTTTCGGTCAAAAAGTCAAAATATATTATACACTAGTTTATACTAGTTTCGGTCAAAAAATCAAATTAAATAGAGGACTGTTCGAAATGCTATAAAACTTTTCAGATCCTTTCTATATGTTATAAGGAAAAGTTATGAGGGAAGTCCAAACAAAAAAATCAATTCAAATTAGATTCTACAAAACTTTTCGAAATGCAAGTTTCTTTCAAAAAATCATAATATACCATACACTAGTTTATACTAGTTTCGGTCAAAAAATCAAATTAAATCGATGAATGTTTTAAATGCTACGAAACTTTTTAGATCCTTTCTATATGTTAAGAGGAAATGTTATGAGGGAAGTCCTTAGAAAAAAATCATCTGACAATTAGATTCTATGAAACTTTTCGAAATGCTAGTTTCTTTCAGAAAATCATAATATACTATACACTAGTTTATACTAGTTTCGGTCAAAAAATCAAATTAAATTGAGGACTATTCGAAATTCTACAAACTTTTCAGTACCTTTCTATATGTTACGAGGCAAGGTAATGAGGGAAGTTCATGCAAGAAATCATCTCAAAATTAGATTCTATGAAACTTTTCGAAATGCTAGTTTCTTTCAATAAATCATAATATACTATACACTAGTTTATACTAGTTTCGGTTAAAAAATCAAATTAAATCGAGGACTGTTCGAAATTCTACGAAACTTTTTAGATCCTTTCTATATGTTACGAGGGAAGGTAATGTTCGAAGTCCATGCAAAAAATCATCTCAAAATTAGATTCTATGAAACTTTTTGAAATGTAAGTTTAGGTAAAAAAATCATAATATATTATACACTAGTTTATACTAGTTTCGGTAAAAAAATCAAATTAAATTGAGGACTGTTCGAAATGATACAAAATTTTTCAGATCCTTTCAATATGATACGAGGGAAGGTAATTAGGGAAGTCCATGCAAAAACTCATGTCAAAATTAGATTCTATGAAACTTTTCGAAATGCAAGTTTCAGTCAAAAAATCATAATATATTATACACTAGTTTATACTAGTTTCGGTCAAAAAATCAAATTAAATCGAGGACTGTTCGAAATGATACGAAACGTTTCAGATCCTTTCTATATGTTACGACGGAAGGTTTTGATGGAAGTCCATGCAAAAAATCATCTAAAAATTAGATTCTGTGAAACTTTTCGAAATGCTAGTTTCGGTCAAAAAATCATTATATATTATACACTAGTTTATACTAGTTTCGGTCAAAAAATCAAATTAAAGCGAGGTTTGTTCGAAATGCTACAAAACTTTTCAGATCCTTTCTATATGTTACGAGGAAAAGTTATGAGGGATGTCCATACAAAAAAATCATTTCAAAATTAGATTCTATGAAACTTTTCGAAATGCTAGTTTCTTTCAGTAAATCATAATATACTATACACTAGTTTATACTAGTTTCGTTCAAAAAATCAAATTAAATCGAGGAATGTTGGAAATGCTACAAATCGTTTCAGACCCTTTCTATATGTTACGAGGGAAGGTAATGAGGGAAGTCCATGCAAAAAATAATATCAAAATTAGATTCTATGAAACTTTTCGAAATGCAAGTTTCTGTCAAAAAGTCAAAATATATTATACACTAGTTTATACTAGTTTCGGTCATAAAATCAAATTAAATAGAGGACTGTTCGAAATGCTATAAAACTTTTCAGATCCTTTCTATATGTTATAAGGAAAAGTTATGAGGGAAGTCCAAACAAAAAAATCAATTCAAATTAGATTCGACAAAACTTTTCGAAATGCAAGTTTCTTTCAAAAAATCATAATATACCATACACTAGTTTATACTAGTTTCGGTCAAAAAATCAAATTAAATCGATGAATGTTTTAAATGCTACGAAACTTTTTAGATCCTTTCTATATGTTAAGAGGAAAAGTTATGAGGGAAGTCCTTAGAAAAAAATCATCTGAAAATTAGATTCTATGAAACTTTTCGAAATGCTAGTTTCTTTCAGAAAATCATAATATACTATACACTAGTTTATACTAGTTTCGGTCGAAAAATCAAATTAAATTGAGGACTATTCGAAATTCTACAAACTTTTCAGTACCTTTCTATATGTTACGAGGCAAGGTAATGAGGGAAGTTCATGCAAGAAATCATCTCAAAATTAGATTCTATGAAACTTTTCGAAATGCTAGTTTCTTTCAATAAATCATAATATACTATACACTAGTTTATACTAGTTTCGGTTAAAAAATCAAATTAAATCGAGGACTGTTCGAAATTCTACGAAACTTTTTAGATCCTTTCTATATGTTACGAGGGAAGGTAATGTTCGAAGTCCATGCAAGAAATCATCTCAAAATTAGATTCTATGAAACTTTTCGAAATGCTAGTTTCTTTCAGTAAATCATAATATACTATACACTAGTTTATACTACTTTCGTTCAAAAAATCAAATTAAATCGAGGAATGTTGGAAATGCTACAAATCGTTTCAGACCCTTTCTATATGTTACGAGGGAAGGTAATGAGGGAAGTCCATGCAAAAAATAATATCAAAATTAGATTCTATGAAACTTTTCGAAATGCAAGTTTCTGTCAAAAAGTCAAAATATATTATACACTAGTTTATACTAGTTTCGGTCAAAAAATCAAATTAAATAGAGGACTGTTCGAAATGCTACAAAACTTTTCAGATCCTTTCTATATGTTATAAGGAAAAGTTATGAGGGAAGTCCAAACAAAAAAATCAATTCAAATTAGATTCTACAAAACTTTTCGAAATGCAAGTTTCTTTCAAAAAATCATAATATACCATACATTAGTTTATACTAGTTTCGGTCAAAAAATCAAATTAAATCGATGAATGTTTAAAATGCTACGAAACTTTTTAGATCCTTTCTATATGTTAAGAGGAAAAGTTATGAGGGAAGTCCTTAGAAAAAAATCATCTGAAAATTAGATTCTATGAAACTTTTCGAAATGCTAGTTTCTTTCAGAAAATCATAATATACTATACACTAGTTTATACTAGTTTCGGTCGAAAAATCAAATTAAATTGAGGACTATTCGAAATTCTACAAACTTTTCAGTACCTTTCTATATGTTACGAGGCAAGGTAATGAGGGAAGTTCATGCAAGAAATCATCTCAAAATTAGATTCTATGAAACTTTTCAAAATGCAAGTTTCGGTCATAAAATCACAATATAATATACACTAGTTTATACTAGTTTCGGGCTAAAAATCAAATTAAATCAAGGACTGTTCGAAATGATACGAAACTTTTGACATCCTTTCTATATGTTATGAGGGAAGGTTATGATGGAAGTCCATGCAAAAAATCATCTGAAAATTAGATTCTATGAAACATTTCGAAATGCTAGTTTCGGTAAAAAAATCATAATATACACTAGTTTATACTAGTTTCGGTCAAAAAATCAAATTAAATCGAGGACTATTCGAAATGCTACAAAACTTTTCAGATTCTTTCTATATGTTACGAGGAAAAGTTATGAGGGAAGTCCAATAAAAAAAATCATTTCAAAATTAGATTCTATGAAACTTTTCGAAATGCTAGTTTCTTTCAGTAAATCATAATATACTATACACTAGTTTATACTAGTTTCGTTCAAAAAATCAAATTAAATCGAGGAATGTTGGAAATGCTACAAATCGTTTCAGACACTTTCTATATGTTACGAGGGAAGGTAATGAGGGAAGTCCATGCAAAAAATAATATCAAAATTAGATTCTATGAAACTTTTCGAAATGCAAGTTTCGGTCAAAAAGTCAAAATATATTATACACTAGTTTATACTAGTTTCGGTCAAAAAATCAAATTAAATAGAGGACTGTTCGAAATGCTATAAAACTTTTCAGATCCTTTCTATATGTTATAAGGAAAAGTTATGAGGGAAGTCCAAACAAAAAAATCAATTCAAATTAGATTCTACAAAACTTTTCGAAATGCAAGTTTCTTTCAAAAAATCATAATATACCATACACTAGTTTATACTAGTTTCGGTCAAAAAATCAAATTAAATCGATGAATGTTTTAAATGCTACGAAACTTTTTAGATCCTTTCTATATGTTAAGAGGAAATGTTATGAGGGAAGTCCTTAGAAAAAAATCATCTGAAAATTAGATTCTATGAAACTTTTCGAAATGCTAGTTTCTTTCAGAAAATCATAATATACTATACACTAGTTTATACTAGTTTCGGTCAAAAAATCAAATTAAATTGAGGACTATTCGAAATTCTACAAACTTTTCAGTACCTTTCTATATGTTACGAGGCAAGGTAATGAGGGAAGTTCATGCAAGAAATCATCTCAAAATTAGATTCTATGAAACTTTTCGAAATGCTAGTTTCTTTCAATAAATCATAATATACTATACACTAGTTTATACTAGTTTCGGTTAAAAAATCAAATTAAATCGAGGACTGTTCGAAATTCTACGAAACTTTTTAGATCCTTTCTATATGTTACGAGGGAAGGTAATGTTCGAAGTCCATGCAAAAAATCATCTCAAAATTAGATTCTATGAAACTTTTTGAAATGTAAGTTTAGGTAAAAAAATCATAATATATTATACACTAGTTTATACTAGTTTCGGTAAACAAATCAAATTAAATTGAGGACTGTTCGAAATGATACAAAATTTTTCAGATCCTTTCAATATGATACGAGGGAAGGTAATTAGGGAAGTCCATGCAAAAACTCATGTCAAAATTAGATTCTATGAAACTTTTCGAAATGCAAGTTTCAGTCAAAAAATCATAATATATTATACACTAGTTTATACTAGTTTCGGTCAAAAAATCAAATTAAATCGAGGACTGTTCGAAATGATACGAAACGTTTCAGATCCTTTCTATATGTTACGACGGAAGGTTTTGATGGAAGTCCATGCAAAAAATCATCTAAAAATTAGATTCTGTGAAACTTTTCGAAATGCTAGTTTCGGTCAAAAAATCATTATATATTATACACTAGTTTATACTAGTTTCGGTCAAAAAATCAAATTAAAGCGAGGTTTGTTCGAAATGCTACAAAACTTTTCAGATCCTTTCTATATGTTACGAGGAAAAGTTATGAGGGATGTCCATACAAAAAAATCATTTCAAAATTAGATTCTATGAAACTTTTCGAAATGCTAGTTTCTTTCAGTAAATCATAATATACTATACACTAGTTTATACTAGTTTCGTTCAAAAAATCAAATTAAATCGAGGAATGTTGGAAATGCTACAAATCGTTTCAGACCCTTTCTATATGTTACGAGGGAAGGTAATGAGGGAAGTCCATGCAAAAAATAATATCAAAATTAGATTCTATGAAACTTTTCGAAATGCAAGTTTCTGTCAAAAAGTCAAAATATATTATACACTAGTTTATACTAGTTTCGGTCATAAAATCAAATTAAATAGAGGACTGTTCGAAATGCTACAAAACTTTTCAGATCCTTTCTATATGTTATAAGGAAAAGTTATGAGGGAAGTCCAAACAAAAAAATCAATTCAAATTAGATTCGACAAAACTTTTCGAAATGCAAGTTTCTTTCAAAAAATCATAATATACCATACACTAGTTTATACTAGTTTCGGTCAAAAAATCAAATTAAATCGATGAATGTTTTAAATGCTACGAAACTTTTTAGATCCTTTCTATATGTTAAGAGGAAAAGTTATGAGGGAAGTCCTTAGAAAAAAATCATCTGAAAATTAGATTCTATGAAACTTTTCGAAATGCTAGTTTCTTTCAGAAAATCATAATATACTATACACTAGTTTATACTAGTTTCGGTCGAAAAATCAAATTAAATTGAGGACTATTCGAAATTCTACAAACTTTTCAGTACCTTTCTATATGTTACGAGGCAAGGTAATGAGGGAAGTTCATGCAAGAAATCATCTCAAAATTAGATTCTATGAAACTTTTCAAAATGCAAGTTTCGGTCAAAAAATCACAATATAATATACACTAGTTTATACTAGTTTCGGGCTAAAAATCAAATTAAATCAAGGACTGTTCGAAATGATACGAAACTTTTGACATCCTTTCTATATGTTATGAGGGAAGGTTATGATGGAAGTCCATGCAAAAAATCATCTGAAAATTAGATTCTATGAAACATTTCGAAATGCTAGTTTCGGTAAAAAAATCATAATATACACTAGTTTATACTAGTTTCGGTCAAAAAATCAAATTAAATCGAGGACTATTCGAAATGCTACAAAACTTTTCAGATTCTTTCTATATGTTACGAGGAAAAGTTATGAGGGAAGTCCAATAAAAAAAATCATTTCAAAATTAGATTCTATGAAACTTTTCGAAATGCTAGTTTCTTTCAGTAAATCATAATATACTATACACTAGTTTATACTAGTTTCGTTCAAAAAATCAAATTAAATCGAGGAATGTTGGAAATGCTACAAATCGTTTCAGACACTTTCTATATGTTACGAGGGAAGGTAATGTGGGAAGTCCATGCAAAAAATAATATCAAAATTAGATTCTATGAAACTTTTCGAAATGCAAGTTTCTGTCAAAAAGTCAAAATATATTATACACTAGTTTATACTAGTTTCGGTCATAAAATCAAATTAAATAGAGGACTGTTCGAAATGCTACAAAACTTTTCAGATCCTTTCTATATGTTATAAGGAAAAGTTATGAGGGAAGTCCAAACAAAAAAATCAATTCAAATTAGATTCGACAAAACTTTTCGAAATGCAAGTTTCTTTCAAAAAATCATAATATACCATACACTAGTTTATACTAGTTTCGGTCAAAAAATCAAATTAAATCGATGAATGTTTTAAATGCTACGAAACTTTTTAGATCCTTTCTATATGTTAAGAGGAAAACTTATGAGGGAAGTCCTTAGAAAAAAATCATCTGAAAATTAGATTCTATGAAACTTTTCGAAATGCTAGTTTCTTTCAGAAAATCATAATATACTATACACTAGTTTATACTAGTTTCGGTCGAAAAATCAAATTAAATTGAGGACTATTCGAAATTCTACAAACTTTTCAGTACCTTTCTATATGTTACGAGGAAAGGTAATGAGGGAAGTTCATGCAAGAAATCATCTCAAAATTAGATTCTATGAAACTTTTCAAAATGCAAGTTTCGGTCAAAAAATCACAATATAATATACACTAGTTTATACTAGTTTCGGGCTAAAAATCAAATTAAATCAAGGACTGTTCGAAATGATACGAAACTTTTGACATCCTTTCTATATGTTATGAGGGAAGGTTATGATGGAAGTCCATGCAAAAAATCATCTGAAAATTAGATTCTATGAAACATTTCGAAATGCTAGTTTCGGTAAAAAAATCATAATATACACTAGTTTATACTAGTTTCGGTCAAAAAATCAAATTAAATCGAGGACTATTCGAAATGCTACAAAACTTTTCAGATTCTTTCTATATGTTATAAGGAAAAGTTATGAGGGAAGTCCAAACAAAAAAATCAATTCAAATTAGATTCGACAAAACTTTTCGAAATGCAAGTTTCTTTCAAAAAATCATAATATACCATACACTAGTTTATACTAGTTTCGGTCAAAAAATCAAATTAAATCGATGAATGTTTTAAATGCTACGAAACTTTTTAGATCCTTTCTATATGTTAAGAGGAAAAGTTATGAGGGAAGTCCTTAGAAAAAAATCATCTGAAAATTAGATTCTATGAAACTTTTCGAAATGCTAGTTTCTTTCAGAAAATCATAATATACTATACACTAGTTTATACTAGTTTCGGTCGAAAAATCAAATTAAATTGAGGACTATTCGAAATTCTACAAACTTTTCAGTACCTTTCTATATGTTACGAGGCAAGGTAATGAGGGAAGTTCATGCAAGAAATCATCTCAAAATTAGATTCTATGAAACTTTTCAAAATGCAAGTTTCGGTCAAAAAATCACAATATAATATACACTAGTTTATACTAGTTTCGGGCTAAAAATCAAATTAAATCAAGGACTGTTCGAAATGATACGAAACTTTTGACATCCTTTCTATATGTTATGAGGGAAGGTTATGATGGAAGTCCATGCAAAAAATCATCTGAAAATTAGATTCTATGAAACATTTCGAAATGCTAGTTTCGGTAAAAAAATCATAATATACACTAGTTTATACTAGTTTCGGTCAAAAAATCAAATTAAATCGAGGACTATTCGAAATGCTACAAAACTTTTCAGATTCTTTCTA
The DNA here is from genome assembly GCA_022829125.1 of Lathyrus tuberosus. Lineage (NCBI taxonomy): Eukaryota > Viridiplantae > Streptophyta > Magnoliopsida > Fabales > Fabaceae > Lathyrus > Lathyrus tuberosus. The sequence goes on from JALAZF010000605.1 coordinate 297,956, forward strand.
TATGTTACGAGGAAAAGTTATGAGGGAAGTCCAATAAAAAAAATCATTTCAAAATTAGATTCTATGAAACTTTTCGAAATGCTAGTTTCTTTCAGTAAATCATAATATACTATACACTAGTTTATACTAGTTTCGTTCAAAAAATCAAATTAAATCGAGGAATGTTGGAAATGCTACAAATCGTTTCAGACACTTTCTATATGTTACGAGGGAAGGTAATGTGGGAAGTCCATGCAAAAAATAATATCAAAATTAGATTCTATGAAACTTTTCGAAATGCAAGTTTCTGTCAAAAAGTCAAAATATATTATACACTAGTTTATACTAGTTTCGGTCATAAAATCAAATTAAATAGAGGACTGTTCGAAATGCTACAAAACTTTTCAGATCCTTTCTATATGTTATAAGGAAAAGTTATGAGGGAAGTCCAAACAAAAAAATCAATTCAAATTAGATTCGACAAAACTTTTCGAAATGCAAGTTTCTTTCAAAAAATCATAATATACCATACACTAGTTTATACTAGTTTCGGTCAAAAAATCAAATTAAATCGATGAATGTTTTAAATGCTACGAAACTTTTTAGATCCTTTCTATATGTTAAGAGGAAAACTTATGAGGGAAGTCCTTAGAAAAAAATCATCTGAAAATTAGATTCTATGAAACTTTTCGAAATGCTAGTTTCTTTCAGAAAATCATAATATACTATACACTAGTTTATACTAGTTTCGGTCGAAAAATCAAATTAAATTGAGGACTATTCGAAATTCTACAAACTTTTCAGTACCTTTCTATATGTTACGAGGAAAGGTAATGAGGGAAGTTCATGCAAGAAATCATCTCAAAATTAGATTCTATGAAACTTTTCAAAATGCAAGTTTCGGTCAAAAAATCACAATATAATATACACTAGTTTATACTAGTTTCGGGCTAAAAATCAAATTAAATCAAGGACTGTTCGAAATGATACGAAACTTTTGACATCCTTTCTATATGTTATGAGGGAAGGTTATGATGGAAGTCCATGCAAAAAATCATCTGAAAATTAGATTCTATGAAACATTTCGAAATGCTAGTTTCGGTAAAAAAATCATAATATACACTAGTTTATACTAGTTTCGGTCAAAAAATCAAATTAAATCGAGGACTATTCGAAATGCTACAAAACTTTTCAGATTCTTTCTATATGTTACGAGGAAAAGTTATGAGGGAAGTCCAATAAAAAAAATCATTTCAAAATTAGATTCTATGAAACTTTTCGAAATGCTAGTTTCTTTCAGTAAATCATAATATACTATACACTAGTTTATACTAGTTTCGTTCAAAAAATCAAATTAAATCGAGGAATGTTGGAAATGCTACAAATCGTTTCAGACACTTTCTATATGTTACGAGGGAAGGTAATGAGGGAAGTCCATGCAAAAAATAATATCAAAATTAGATTCTATGAAACTTTTCGAAATGCAAGTTTCGGTCAAAAAGTCAAAATATATTATACACTAGTTTATACTAGTTTCGGTCAAAAAATCAAATTAAATAGAGGACTGTTCGAAATGCTATAAAACTTTTCAGATCCTTTCTATATGTTATAAGGAAAAGTTATGAGGGAAGTCCAAACAAAAAAATCAATTCAAATTAGATTCTACAAAACTTTTCGAAATGCAAGTTTCTTTCAAAAAATCATAAAATACCATACACTAGTTTATACTTGTTTCGGTCAAAAAATCAAATTAAATCGATGAATGTTTTAAATGCTACGAAACTTTTTAGATCCTTTCTATATGTTAAGAGGAAAAGTTATGAGGGAAGTCCTTAGAAAAAAATCATCTGAAAATTAGATTCTATGAAACTTTTCGAAATGCTAGTTTCTTTCAGAAAATCATAATATACTATACACTAGTTTATACTAGTTTCGGTCAAAAAATCAAATTAAATTGAGGACTATTCGAAATTCTACAAACTTTTCAGTACCTTTCTATATGTTACGAGGCAAGGTAATGAGGGAAGTTCATGCAAGAAATCATCTCAAAATTAGATTCTATGAAACTTTTCGAAATGCTAGTTTCTTTCAATAAATCATAATATACTATACACTAGTTTATACTAGTTTCGGTTAAAAAATCAAATTAAATCGAGGACTGTTCGAAATTCTACGAAACTTTTTAGATCCTTTCTATATGTTACGAGGGAAGGTAATGTTCGAAGTCCATGCAAAAAATCATCTCAAAATTAGATTCTATGAAACTTTTTGAAATGTAAGTTTAGGTAAAAAAATCATAATATATTATACACTAGTTTATACTAGTTTCGGTAAAAAAATCAAATTAAATTGAGGACTGTTCGAAATGATACAAAATTTTTCAGATCCTTTCAATATGTTACGAGGGAAGGTAATTAGGGAAGTCCATGCAAAAACTCATGTCAAAATTAGATTCTATGAAACTTTTCGAAATGCAAGTTTCAGTCAAAAAATCATAATATATTATACACTAGTTTATACTAGTTTCGGTCAAAAAATCAAATTAAATCGAGGACTGTTCGAAATGATACGAAACGTTTCAGATCCTTTCTATATGTTACGACGGAAGGTTTTGATGGAAGTCCATGCAAAAAATCATCTAAAAATTAGATTCTGTGAAACTTTTCGAAATGCTAGTTTCGGTCAAAAAATCATTATATATTATACACTAGTTTATACTAGTTTCGGTCAAAAAATCAAATTAAAGCGAGGTTTGTTCGAAATGCTACAAAACTTTTCAGATCCTTTCTATATGTTACGAGGAAAAGTTATGAGGGATGTCCATACAAAAAAATCATTTCAAAATTAGATTCTATGAAACTTTTCGAAATGCTAGTTTCTTTCAGTAAATCATAATATACTATACACTAGTTTATACTAGTTTCGTTCAAAAAATCAAATTAAATCGAGGAATGTTGGAAATGCTACAAATCGTTTCAGACCCTTTCTATATGTTACGAGGGAAGGTAATGAGGGAAGTCCATGCAAAAAATAATATCAAAATTAGATTCTATGAAACTTTTCGAAATGCAAGTTTCTGTCAAAAGGTCAAAATATATTATACACTAGTTTATACTAGTTTCGGTCAAAAAATCAAATTAAATAGAGGACTGTTCGAAATGCTACAAAACTTTTCAGATCCTTTCTATATGTTATAAGGAAAAGTTTTGAGGGAAGTCCAAACAAAAAAATCAATTCAAATTAGATTCTACAAAACTTTTCGAAATGCAAGTTTCTTTCAAAAAATCATAATATACCATACATTAGTTTATACTAGTTTCGGTCAAAAAATCAAATTAAATCGATGAATGTTTTAAATGCTACGAAACTTTTTAGATCCTTTCTATATGTTAAGAGGAAAAGTTATGAGGGAAGTCCTTAGAAAAAAATCATCTGAAAATTAGATTCTATGAAACTTTTCGAAATGCTAGTTTCTTTCAGAAAATCATAATATACTATACACTAGTTTATACTAGTTTCGGTCGAAAAATCAAATTAAATTGAGGACTATTCGAAATTCTACAAACTTTTCAGTACCTTTCTATATGTTACGAGGCAAGGTAATGAGGGAAGTTCATGCAAGAAATCATCTCAAAATTAGATTCTATGAAACTTTTCAAAATGCAAGTTTCGGTCAAAAAATCACAATATAATATACACTAGTTTATACTAGTTTCGGGCTAAAAATCAAATTAAATCAAGGACTGTTCGAAATGATACGAAACTTTTGACATCCTTTCTATATGTTATGAGGGAAGGTTATGATGGAAGTCCATGCAAAAAATCATCTGAAAATTAGATTCTATGAAACATTTCGAAATGCTAGTTTCGGTAAAAAAATCATAATATACACTAGTTTATACTAGTTTCGGTCAAAAAATCAAATTAAATCGAGGACTATTCGAAATGCTACAAAACTTTTCAGATTCTTTCTATATGTTACGAGGAAAAGTTATGAGGGAAGTCCAATAAAAAAAATCATTTCAAAATTAGATTCTATGAAACTTTTCGAAATGCTAGTTTCTTTCAGTAAATCATAATATACTATACACTAGTTTATACTAGTTTCGTTCAAAAAATCAAATTAAATCGAGGAATGTTGGAAATGCTACAAATCGTTTCAGACACTTTCTATATGTTACGAGGGAAGGTAATGTGGGAAGTCCATGCAAAAAATAATATCAAAATTAGATTCTATGAAACTTTTCGAAATGCAAGTTTCTGTCAAAAAGTCAAAATATATTATACACTAGTTTATACTAGTTTCGGTCATAAAATCAAATTAAATAGAGGACTGTTCGAAATGCTACAAAACTTTTCAGATCCTTTCTATATGTTATAAGGAAAAGTTATGAGGGAAGTCCAAACAAAAAAATCAATTCAAATTAGATTCGACAAAACTTTTCGAAATGCAAGTTTCTTTCAAAAAATCATAATATACCATACACTAGTTTATACTAGTTTCGGTCAAAAAATCAAATTAAATCGATGAATGTTTTAAATGCTACGAAACTTTTTAGATCCTTTCTATATGTTAAGAGGAAAACTTATGAGGGAAGTCCTTAGAAAAAAATCATCTGAAAATTAGATTCTATGAAACTTTTCGAAATGCTAGTTTCTTTCAGAAAATCATAATATACTATACACTAGTTTATACTAGTTTCGGTCGAAAAATCAAATTAAATTGAGGACTATTCGAAATTCTACAAACTTTTCAGTACCTTTCTATATGTTACGAGGAAAGGTAATGAGGGAAGTTCATGCAAGAAATCATCTCAAAATTAGATTCTATGAAACTTTTCAAAATGCAAGTTTCGGTCAAAAAATCACAATATAATATACACTAGTTTATACTAGTTTCGGGCTAAAAATCAAATTAAATCAAGGACTGTTCGAAATGATACGAAACTTTTGACATCCTTTCTATATGTTATGAGGGAAGGTTATGATGGAAGTCCATGCAAAAAATCATCTGAAAATTAGATTCTATGAAACATTTCGAAATGCTAGTTTCGGTAAAAAAATCATAATATACACTAGTTTATACTAGTTTCGGTCAAAAAATCAAATTAAATCGAGGACTATTCGAAATGCTACAAAACTTTTCAGATTCTTTCTATATGTTATAAGGAAAAGTTATGAGGGAAGTCCAAACAAAAAAATCAATTCAAATTAGATTCGACAAAACTTTTCGAAATGCAAGTTTCTTTCAAAAAATCATAATATACCATACACTAGTTTATACTAGTTTCGGTCAAAAAATCAAATTAAATCGATGAATGTTTTAAATGCTACGAAACTTTTTAGATCCTTTCTATATGTTAAGAGGAAAAGTTATGAGGGAAGTCCTTAGAAAAAAATCATCTGAAAATTAGATTCTATGAAACTTTTCGAAATGCTAGTTTCTTTCAGAAAATCATAATATACTATACACTAGTTTATACTAGTTTCGGTCGAAAAATCAAATTAAATTGAGGACTATTCGAAATTCTACAAACTTTTCAGTACCTTTCTATATGTTACGAGGCAAGGTAATGAGGGAAGTTCATGCAAGAAATCATCTCAAAATTAGATTCTATGAAACTTTTCAAAATGCAAGTTTCGGTCAAAAAATCACAATATAATATACACTAGTTTATACTAGTTTCGGGCTAAAAATCAAATTAAATCAAGGACTGTTCGAAATGATACGAAACTTTTGACATCCTTTCTATATGTTATGAGGGAAGGTTATGATGGAAGTCCATGCAAAAAATCATCTGAAAATTAGATTCTATGAAACATTTCGAAATGCTAGTTTCGGTAAAAAAATCATAATATACACTAGTTTATACTAGTTTCGGTCAAAAAATCAAATTAAATCGAGGACTATTCGAAATGCTACAAAACTTTTCAGATTCTTTCTATATGTTACGAGGAAAAGTTATGAGGGAAGTCCAATAAAAAAAATCATTTCAAAATTAGATTCTATGAAACTTTTCGAAATGCTAGTTTCTTTCAGTAAATCATAATATACTATACACTAGTTTATACTAGTTTCGTTCAAAAAATCAAATTAAATCGAGGAATGTTGGAAATGCTACAAATCGTTTCAGACACTTTCTATATGTTACGAGGGAAGGTAATGTGGGAAGTCCATGCAAAAAATAATATCAAAATTAGATTCTATGAAACTTTTCGAAATGCAAGTTTCTGTCAAAAAGTCAAAATATATTATACACTAGTTTATACTAGTTTCGGTCATAAAATCAAATTAAATAGAGGACTGTTCGAAATGCTACAAAACTTTTCAGATCCTTTCTATATGTTATAAGGAAAAGTTATGAGGGAAGTCCAAACAAAAAAATCAATTCAAATTAGATTCGACAAAACTTTTCGAAATGCAAGTTTCTTTCAAAAAATCATAATATACCATACACTAGTTTATACTAGTTTCGGTCAAAAAATCAAATTAAATCGATGAATGTTTTAAATGCTACGAAACTTTTTAGATCCTTTCTATATGTTAAGAGGAAAACTTATGAGGGAAGTCCTTAGAAAAAAATCATCTGAAAATTAGATTCTATGAAACTTTTCGAAATGCTAGTTTCTTTCAGAAAATCATAATATACTATACACTAGTTTATACTAGTTTCGGTCGAAAAATCAAATTAAATTGAGGACTATTCGAAATTCTACAAACTTTTCAGTACCTTTCTATATGTTACGAGGAAAGGTAATGAGGGAAGTTCATGCAAGAAATCATCTCAAAATTAGATTCTATGAAACTTTTCAAAATGCAAGTTTCGGTCAAAAAATCACAATATAATATACACTAGTTTATACTAGTTTCGGGCTAAAAATCAAATTAAATCAAGGACTGTTCGAAATGATACGAAACTTTTGACATCCTTTCTATATGTTATGAGGGAAGGTTATGATGGAAGTCCATGCAAAAAATCATCTGAAAATTAGATTCTATGAAACATTTCGAAATGCTAGTTTCGGTAAAAAAATCATAATATACACTAGTTTATACTAGTTTCGGTCAAAAAATCAAATTAAATCGAGGACTATTCGAAATGCTACAAAACTTTTCAGATTCTTTCTATATGTTACGAGGAAAAGTTATGAGGGAAGTCCAATAAAAAAAATCATTTCAAAATTAGATTCTATGAAACTTTTCGAAATGCTAGTTTCTTTCAGTAAATCATAATATACTATACACTAGTTTATACTAGTTTCGTTCAAAAAATCAAATTAAATCGAGGAATGTTGGAAATGCTACAAATCGTTTCAGACACTTTCTATATGTTACGAGGGAAGGTAATGAGGGAAGTCCATGCAAAAAATAATATCAAAATTAGATTCTATGAAACTTTTCGAAATGCAAGTTTCGGTCAAAAAGTCAAAATATATTATACACTAGTTTATACTAGTTTCGGTCAAAAAATCAAATTAAATAGAGGACTGTTCGAAATGCTATAAAACTTTTCAGATCCTTTCTATATGTTATAAGGAAAAGTTATGAGGGAAGTCCAAACAAAAAAATCAATTCAAATTAGATTCTACAAAACTTTTCGAAATGCAAGTTTCTTTCAAAAAATCATAAAATACCATACACTAGTTTATACTTGTTTCGGTCAAAAAATCAAATTAAATCGATGAATGTTTTAAATGCTACGAAACTTTTTAGATCCTTTCTATATGTTAAGAGGAAAAGTTATGAGGGAAGTCCTTAGAAAAAAATCATCTGAAAATTAGATTCTATGAAACTTTTCGAAATGCTAGTTTCTTTCAGAAAATCATAATATACTATACACTAGTTTATACTAGTTTCGGTCAAAAAATCAAATTAAATTGAGGACTATTCGAAATTCTACAAACTTTTCAGTACCTTTCTATATGTTACGAGGCAAGGTAATGAGGGAAGTTCATGCAAGAAATCATCTCAAAATTAGATTCTATGAAACTTTTCGAAATGCTAGTTTCTTTCAATAAATCATAATATACTATACACTAGTTTATACTAGTTTCGGTTAAAAAATCAAATTAAATCGAGGACTGTTCGAAATTCTACGAAACTTTTTAGATCCTTTCTATATGTTACGAGGGAAGGTAATGTTCGAAGTCCATGCAAAAAATCATCTCAAAATTAGATTCTATGAAACTTTTTGAAATGTAAGTTTAGGTAAAAAAATCATAATATATTATACACTAGTTTATACTAGTTTCGGTAAAAAAATCAAATTAAATTGAGGACTGTTCGAAATGATACAAAATTTTTCAGATCCTTTCAATATGTTACGAGGGAAGGTAATTAGGGAAGTCCATGCAAAAACTCATGTCAAAATTAGATTCTATGAAACTTTTCGAAATGCAAGTTTCAGTCAAAAAATCATAATATATTATACACTAGTTTATACTAGTTTCGGTCAAAAAATCAAATTAAATCGAGGACTGTTCGAAATGATACGAAACGTTTCAGATCCTTTCTATATGTTACGACGGAAGGTTTTGATGGAAGTCCATGCAAAAAATCATCTAAAAATTAGATTCTGTGAAACTTTTCGAAATGCTAGTTTCGGTCAAAAAATCATTATATATTATACACTAGTTTATACTAGTTTCGGTCAAAAAATCAAATTAAAGCGAGGTTTGTTCGAAATGCTACAAAACTTTTCAGATCCTTTCTATATGTTACGAGGAAAAGTTATGAGGGATGTCCATACAAAAAAATCATTTCAAAATTAGATTCTATGAAACTTTTCGAAATGCTAGTTTCTTTCAGTAAATCATAATATACTATACACTAGTTTATACTAGTTTCGTTCAAAAAATCAAATTAAATCGAGGAATGTTGGAAATGCTACAAATCGTTTCAGACCCTTTCTATATGTTACGAGGGAAGGTAATGAGGGAAGTCCATGCAAAAAATAATATCAAAATTAGATTCTATGAAACTTTTCGAAATGCAAGTTTCTGTCAAAAGGTCAAAATATATTATACACTAGTTTATACTAGTTTCGGTCAAAAAATCAAATTAAATAGAGGACTGTTCGAAATGCTACAAAACTTTTCAGATCCTTTCTATATGTTATAAGGAAAAGTTTTGAGGGAAGTCCAAACAAAAAAATCAATTCAAATTAGATTCTACAAAACTTTTCGAAATGCAAGTTTCTTTCAAAAAATCATAATATACCATACATTAGTTTATACTAGTTTCGGTCAAAAAATCAAATTAAATCGATGAATGTTTTAAATGCTACGAAACTTTTTAGATCCTTTCTATATGTTAAGAGGAAAAGTTATGAGGGAAGTCCTTAGAAAAAAATCATCTGAAAATTAGATTCTATGAAACTTTTCGAAATGCTAGTTTCTTTCAGAAAATCATAATATACTATACACTAGTTTATACTAGTTTCGGTCGAAAAATCAAATTAAATTGAGGACTATTCGAAATTCTACAAACTTTTCAGTACCTTTCTATATGTTACGAGGCAAGGTAATGAGGGAAGTTCATGCAAGAAATCATCTCAAAATTAGATTCTATGAAACTTTTCAAAATGCAAGTTTCGGTCAAAAAATCACAATATAATATACACTAGTTTATACTAGTTTCGGGCTAAAAATCAAATTAAATCAAGGACTGTTCGAAATGATACGAAACTTTTGACATCCTTTCTATATGTTATGAGGGAAGGTTATGATGGAAGTCCATGCAAAAAATCATCTGAAAATTAGATTCTATGAAACATTTCGAAATGCTAGTTTCGGTAAAAAAATCATAATATACACTAGTTTATACTAGTTTCGGTCAAAAAATCAAATTAAATCGAGGACTATTCGAAATGCTACAAAACTTTTCAGATTCTTTCTATATGTTACGAGGAAAAGTTATGAGGGAAGTCCAATAAAAAAAATCATTTCAAAATTAGATTCTATGAAACTTTTCGAAATGCTAGTTTCTTTCAGTAAATCATAATATACTATACACTAGTTTATACTAGTTTCGTTCAAAAAATCAAATTAAATCGAGGAATGTTGGAAATGCTACAAATCGTTTCAGACACTTTCTATATGTTACGAGGGAAGGTAATGAGGGAAGTCCATGCAAAAAATAATATCAAAATTAGATTCTATGAAACTTTTCGAAATGCAAGTTTCGGTCAAAAAGTCAAAATATATTATACACTAGTTTATACTAGTTTCGGTCAAAAAATCAAATTAAATAGAGGACTGTTCGAAATGCTATAAAACTTTTCAGATCCTTTCTATATGTTATAAGGAAAAGTTATGAGGGAAGTCCAAACAAAAAAATCAATTCAAATTAGATTCTACAAAACTTTTCGAAATGCAAGTTTCTTTCAAAAAATCATAATATACCATACACTAGTTTATACTAGTTTCGGTCAAAAAATCAAATTAAATCGATGAATGTTTTAAATGCTACGAAACTTTTTAGATCCTTTCTATATGTTAAGAGGAAAAGTTATGAGGGAAGTCCTTAGAAAAAAATCATCTGAAAATTAGATTCTATGAAACTTTTCGAAATGCTAGTTTCTTTCAGAAAATCATAATATACTATACACTAGTTTATACTAGTTTCGGTCAAAAAATCAAATTAAATTGAGGACTATTCGAAATTCTACAAACTTTTCAGTACCTTTCTATATGTTACGAGGCAAGGTAATGAGGGAAGTTCATGCAAGAAATCATCTCAAAATTAGATTCTATGAAACTTTTCGAAATGCTAGTTTCTTTCAATAAATCATAATATACTATACACTAGTTTATACTAGTTTCGGTTAAAAAATCAAATTAAATCGAGGACTGTTCGAAATTCTACGAAACTTTTTAGATCCTTTCTATATGTTACGAGGGAAGGTAATGTTCGAAGTCCATGCAAAAAATCATCTCAAAATTAGATTCTATGAAACTTTTTGAAATGTAAGTTTAGGTAAAAAAATCATAATATATTATACACTAGTTTATACTAGTTTCGGTAAAAAAATCAAATTAAATTGAGGACTGTTCGAAATGATACAAAATTTTTCAGATCCTTTCAATATGTTACGAGGGAAGGTAATTAGGGAAGTCCATGCAAAAACTCATGTCAAAATTAGATTCTATGAAACTTTTCGAAATGCAAGTTTCAGTCAAAAAATCATAATATATTATACACTAGTTTATACTAGTTTCGGTCAAAAAATCAAATTAAATCCAGGACTGTTCGAAATGATACGAAACGTTTCAGATCCTTTCTATATGTTACGACGGAAGGTTTTGATGGAAGTCCATGCAAAAAATCATCTAAAAATTAGATTCTGTGAAACTTTTCGAAATGCTAGTTTCGGTCAAAAAATCATTATATATTATACACTAGTTTATACTAGTTTCGGTCAAAAAATCAAATTAAAGCGAGGTTTGTTCGAAATGCTACAAAACTTTTCAGATCCTTTCTATATGTTACGAGGAAAAGTTATGAGGGATGTCCATACAAAAAAATCATTTCAAAATTAGATTCTATGAAACTTTTTGAAATGCTAGTTTCTTTCAGTAAATCATAATATACTATACACTAGTTTATACTAGTTTCGTTCAAAAAATCAAATTAAATCGAGGAATGTTGGAAATGCTACAAATCGTTTCAGACCCTTTCTATATGTTACGAGGGAAGGTAATGAGGGAAGTCCATGCAAAAAATAATATCAAAATTAGATTCTATGAAACTTTTCGAAATGCAAGTTTCTGTCAAAAAGTCAAAATATATTATACACTAGTTTATACTAGTTTCGGTCATAAAATCAAATTAAATAGAGGACTGTTCGAAATGCTACAAAACTTTTCAGATCCTTTCTATATGTTATAAGGAAAAGTTATGAGGGAAGTCCAAACAAAAAAATCAATTCAAATTAGATTCTACAAAACTTTTCGAAATGCAAGTTTCTTTCAAAAAATCATAATATACCATACACTAGTTTATACTAGTTTCGGTCAAAAAATCAAATTAAATCGATGAATGTTTTAAATGCTACGAAACTTTTTAGATCCTTTCTATATGTTAAGAGGAAAAGTTATGAGGGAAGTCCTTAGAAAAAAATCATCTGAAAATTAGATTCTATGAAACTTTTCGAAATGCTAGTTTCTTTCAGAAAATCATAATATACTATACACTAGTTTATACTAGTTTCGGTCGAAAAATCAAATTAAATTGAGGACTATTCGAAATTCTACAAACTTTTCAGTACCTTTCTATATGTTACGAGGCAAGGTAATGAGGGAAGTTCATGCAAGAAATCATCTCAAAATTAGATTCTATGAAACTTTTCAAAATGCAAGTTTCGGTCAAAAAATCACAATATAATATACACTAGTTTATACTAGTTTCGGGCTAAAAATCAAATTAAATCAAGGACTGTTCGAAATGATACGAAACTTTTGACATCCTTTCTATATGTTATGAGGGAAGGTTATGATGGAAGTCCATGCAAAAAATCATCTGAAAATTAGATTCTATGAAACTTTTCGAAATGCTAGTTTCGGTAAAAAAATCATAATATACACTAGTTTATACTAGTTTCGGTCAAAAAATCAAATTAAATCGAGGACTATTCGAAATGCTACAAAACTTTTCAGATTCTTTCTATATGTTACGAGGAAAAGTTATGAGGGAAGTCCAATAAAAAAAATCATTTCAAAATTAGATTCTATGAAACTTTTCGAAATGCTAGTTTCTTTCAGTAAATCATAATATACTATACACTAGTTTATACTAGTTTCGTTCAAAAAATCAAATTAAATCGAGGAATGTTGGAAATGCTACAAATCGTTTCAGACCCTTTCTATATGTTACGAGGGAAGGTAATGAGGGAAGTCCACGCAAAAAATAATATCAAAATTAGATTCTATGAAACTTTTCGAAATGCAAGTTTCGGTCAAAAAGTCAAAATATATTATACACTAGTTTATACTAGTTTCGGTCAAAAAATCAAATTAAATAGAGGACTGTTCGAAATGCTATAAAACTTTTCAGATCCTTTCTATATGTTATAAGGAAAAGTTATGAGGGAAGTCCAAACAAAAAAATCAATTCAAATTAGATTCTACAAAACTTTTCGAAATGCAAGTTTCTTTCAAAAAATCATAATATACCATACACTAGTTTATACTAGTTTCGGTCAAAAAATCAAATTAAATCGATGAATGTTTTAAATGCTACGAAACTTTTTAGATCCTTTCTATATGTTAAGAGGAAAAGTTATGAGGGAAGTCCTTAGAAAAAAATCATCTGAAAATTAGATTCTATGAAACTTTTCGAAATGCTAGTTTCTTTCAGAAAATCATAATATACTATACACTAGTTTATACTAGTTTCGGTCAAAAAATCAAATTAAATTGAGGACTATTCGAAATTCTACAAACTTTTCAGTACCTTTCTATATGTTACGAGGCAAGGTAATGAGGGAAGTTCATGCAAGAAATCATCTCAAAATTAGATTCTATGAAACTTTTCGAAATGCTAGTTTCGGTCAATAAATCATTATATATTATACACAAGTTTATAATAGTTTTGGTAAACAAATCAAATTAAAGCGAGGTTTATTCGAAATGCTACAAAATTTTCAGATCCTTTCTATATGTTACGAGGAAAAGTTATGAGGGAAGTCCATACAAAAAATCATCTCAAAATTAGATTCTATGAAACTTTTCGAAATGCTAGTTTCTTTAAGTAAATCATAATATACTATACACTAGTTTATACTAGTTTCGTTCAAAAAATCAAATTAAATCGAGGAATGTTCGAAATGCTACAAAACTTTACAGATCCTTTCTATATGTTAGGAGGGAAGGTAATGAGGGAAGTCCATGCAAAAAATCATCTCAAAATTAGATTCTATGAAACTTTTCGAAATGCAAGTTTCAGTCCAAAAGTTATAATATATTATACACTAGTTTATACTAGTTTCGGTCAAAAAATCAAATTAAATCGAGGACTGTTCGAAATGCTACAAAACTTTTCAGATCCTTTCTATATGTTACGAGGAAAAGTTATGAGGGAAGTCCATACAAAAAAATCAACTCAAAATTAGATTCTACGAAACTTTTCGAAATGCAAGTTTCTTTCAAAAAATCATAATATACTATACACTAATTTATACTAGTTTCGGTCAAAAAATCAAATTAAATCGAGAACTGTTTTAAATGTTACGAAACTTTTCAGATCCTTTCTATATGTTACTAGGAAAAGTTATGAGGGAAGTCGTTACAAAAAATCATTTGAAAATTAGATTCTATGAAACTTTTCGAAATGCTAGTTTCTTTCAAAAAATCATAATATACTATACATTAGTTTATACTAGTTTCGGTTAAAATATCAAATTAAATCGAGGACTGTTTTAAATGTTACGAAACTTTTCAGATCCTTTCTATATGTTATGAGGAAAAGTTATGAGGGAAGTCCTTACAAAAAAATCATCTGAAAATTAGATTCTATGAAACTTTTCGAAATGTTACTTTCTTTCAAAAAATCATAATATACTATACACTAGTTTATACTAGTTTCGGTAAAAAAATCAAATTAAATCAAGGACTATTCGAAATGCTACGAAACTTTTCAGATCCTTTCTATATGTTACGAGGCAAGGTAATGAGGGAAGTTCATGCAAAAAATCATCTCAAAATTAGATTCTATGGAACTTTTCGAATTGCAAGTTTCGGTCAAAAAATCATAACATACTATACACTAGTTTATACTAGTTTCGGGCTAAAAATCAAATTAAATCAAGGACTGTTCGAAGTGATACGAAACTTTTGAGATCCTTTCTATATGTTACGAGGGAAGATTTTGATGGAAGTCCATGCAAAAAATCCGTAACACCCATATATAACAACATACATCAAAGCATATATATTATACATGAATCCAAGTATTAGGTACTGAAATACCAGAAGTTCCTAGTTAACACATTATATACATTAAATGCCCTAAATACAAAGTTCTAAAGTCTACGGCATAACATATACAAGATGTCCCAAAATACACTAAGAACTAGATCAATACAATGATTTCAAAATAAAACGCCATAGTGGAAGCCATGCCATCTCAAAAGCTACGATCCGTAAGGAAAAGTCAAACCACTTTGTCC
This sequence comes from Lathyrus tuberosus, assembly GCA_022829125.1. Lineage (NCBI taxonomy): Eukaryota > Viridiplantae > Streptophyta > Magnoliopsida > Fabales > Fabaceae > Lathyrus > Lathyrus tuberosus. The sequence goes on from JALAZF010000605.1 coordinate 313,102, forward strand.
TTACCCTTCGCCGAACCAGTAGTACCTGTGATGAAAACAACAACGTGGGGTGAGATACATCAAATCTCAGTGAGTTCGCTATCTTATAGTCCTCTCGGCTTTACAAGGTTCTAACAACCTAACTCAAGTCAAAAGGGAAGGGAAGTGACTTTGAGTACACACACACACACACCATATATGGATCCACACTCGTGAGCCTGTTAACTCACACTAATACAAAAGTAAGTCCTGAGCCTGTTAACTCAAAAATCTCACTAATCAATAACCATACCAAGGCATCCCTTTTTCCCGTCCGCTTCTACGTCTAGAAGACAACCCGAGTCATGGATCCTTGTAGTTACTTGGCATACAAATTGGATTCGGGATCATCGGCCTGTTAATCGTGAACCGTCACTTCTCATGGCCTGTTAACCATCACAAGTCTCTTTACCATATAGGCTCCAATCATACTACACGTAGGGAATCAAACCTACCAAGTAATTGTGCATACGTTTCAGAGGAGGAGCTCGAGTCTCATGAAACTACACCGCAAGATAACTGGTTATGATTACTAGACACACGCCTCAGCCTCTCATGCACGAGCGTTATCACTATGTCATTCCACACTTTGCGACAATTGTTTACGGTAATGTTCCGCACTCTACCTATTTCGTATTTTAACATGCATACATATTCAAACATGTTCAACAATAAGAGCATAGGCAAATAATCATCAATCGCATAATGAAAACATATAATTCAACATATCAAAAATCACACTAATTCACGGTTCTCTCTGATTTATTTAATCGGGCAATAAACAGATATTTATCACTTCCATTAGCTAGAGGATGTTCATAGCTTCACAACGATACCAAGAACACTCACAACGGATAAACGAGTCAAAAGTTATGAAAGAAACAAGTTGGAGGATCTGTCATGTTCGCAATGCGAAGAAGTCAGCGAGTGCTCGCTTCCTCATTCGCAGTGCGAAGCTCCCAGCGAATGCCTAGCCAACACTGGTTCGCTGCCCCATTCGCAGTGCGAACGTCTGGCGAACCGTGGCAGAACCAAAACAAGCTAAAGTTCGCAGTGCAAACCTCTGGCGAACGTCTGACGAACGTTCGCCCTCCCCTTCGCCGTGCGAATAGCCAGCGAGTGTTCAATTCCCCCTTCGCTAGGGGATTCGCAGTGCGAACCTGGGAAAATACAGAAATTCTGTAGCGTGCAGCTGAGTTCCCTTGGGTTCAAAACTACACCAAAACATATCCAAACATCCAACAATCAAATACAGATGATTCTACACTCATATAACTTATACTACTCAGTTTGTAACACATTTCAACCGTTAAATTTCATCGATTACCAATTTAAGCAATTTCTCATAAAACCTAACTTAAGCTAAAATCATCCCTAACTCTAGAACTTAAGTTTCTATCTAGAACCCACCTTGAATAGATGATGATGGTGAAGACTGGAAGATGATTTGATGAAGATTTGATGATGTTCTTGATCTTTCCACTTCTTGGTTTCCACTTCTCTTTTTCCTTCCTTTCTCCTTCTTTCTCTCCAACTTCTTTCTATCTCTTTCTTTCTTTGGTTCTAATGAGGAAAATGAAGGAAAAGAAATGATATAGAATAATATCATCAATTAGTAACACTACTAATTATCCAATTAGTCTCCAAAATTCCAATAAATAAATACCTCAGAGTCAGATAATATTAATTGGATTTACTCTAAGTTCAACAGTTACTCTAATTATCTTTGCAGATAATTTCTCAGAGTACACCGGGACTCAGTTGATCACAACTAATATTATCCGGAGTCAATAAAAAATACGGGGTATTACAAAATCATCTGAAAATTAGATTCTATGAAACTTTTGAAATGCTAGTTTCGGTCAAAAAATCATAATATACACTAGTTAATACTAGTTTCGGTCAAAAAATAATTTAAATCGAGGACTGTTCGAAATGCTACAAAACTTTTCAGATACTTTCTATATGTTACGAGGAAAAGTTATGAGGGAAGTCCATACAAAAAAATCATTTCAAAATTAGACTCTATGAAACATTTCGAAACGCTAGTTTCTTTCAATAAATCAGAATATACTATACACTAGTTTATACTAGTTTCGTTCAAAAAATCAAATTAAATAGAGGACTGTTCGAAATGCTACGAAACTTTTCAGATCCTTTCTATATGTTACGAGAGAAGGTAATGAGGGAAGTCCATGCAAAAAGTCATCTCAAAATTAGATTCTATGAAACTTTTCGAAATGCAAGTTTCGGTAAAAAAATCACAATATATTATACACAAGTTTAAACTAGTTTCGGTCAAAAAAATCAAATTATACGGAGGACTGTTCGAAATGATACGAAACTTTTCAGATCCTTTCAATATGTTACAAGGGAAGGTAATGAGGGAAGTCCATGCAAAAAATCATGTCAAAATTAGATTCTATGAAACTTTTCGAAATGCAAGTTTCAGTCAAAAAATCATAATATATTATACACTAGTTTATACTAGTTTCGGTCATAAAATCAAATTAAATCGGAGACTGTTCGAAATGATACGAAACTTTTCAGATCCTTTCTCTATGTTACGAGGGAAGGTTATGATGGAAGTCCATGGAAAGAAACATCTGAAAATTAGATTCTATTAAACTTTTAGAAATGCTAGTTTCGGTCAAAAAATCATTATATATTATACACTAGTTTATAATAGTTTTGGTAAAAAAATCAAATTAAAGCGAGGTCTATTCGAAATGCTACAAAACTTTTCAGATCCTTTCTATATGTTACGAGGAAAAGTTATGAGGGAAGTCCATACAAAAAATCATCTCAAAATTAGATTCTATGAAACTTTTCGAAATGCAAGTTTCTTTAAGTAAATCATAATATACTATACACTAGTTTATACTAGTTTCGTTCAAAAAATCAAATTAAATCGAGGAATGTTCGAAATGCTACAAAACTTTACAGATCCTTTCTATATGTTACGAGGGAAGGTAATGAGGGAAGTCCATGCAAAAAATCATCTCAAAGTTAGATTCTGTGAAACTTTTCGAAATGCTAGTTTCGGTCAAAAAATCATCATATATTATACACTAGTTTATACTAGTTTTGGTCAAAAAATCAAATTAAAGCGAGGTTTGTTCGAAATGCTACAAAACTTTTCAGATCCTTTCTATATGTTACGAGGAAAAGTTATGAGGGATGTCCATACAAAAAAATCATTTCAAAATTAGATTCTATGAAACTTTTCGAAATTCTAGTTTCTTTCAGTAAATCATAATATACTATACACTAGTTTATACTAGTTTCGTTCAAAAAATCAAATTAAATCGAGGAATGTTGGAAATGCTACAAATCGTTTCAGACCCTTTCTATATGTTACGAGGGAAGGTAATGAGGGAAGTCCATGCAAAAAATAATATCAAAATTAGATTCTATGAAACTTTTCGAAATGCAAGTTTCGGTCAAAAAGTCAAAATATATTATACACTAGTTTATACTAGTTTCGGTCAAAAAATCAAATTAAATAGAGGACTGTTCGAAATGCTACAAAACTTTTCAGATCCTTTCTATATGTTATAAGGAAAAGTTATGAGGGAAGCCAAACAAAAAAATCAATTCAAATTAGATTCTACAAAACTTTTCGAAATGCAAGTTTCTTTCAAAAAATCATAATATACCATACACTAGTTTATACTAGTTTCGGTCAAAAAATCAAATTAAATCGATGAATGTTTTAAATGCTACAAAACTTTTTAGATCCTTTCTATATGTTAAGAGGAAAAGTTATGAGGGAAGTCCTTAGAAAAAAATCATCTGAAAATTAGATTCTATGAAACTTTTCGAAATGCTAGTTTCTTTCAGAAAATCATAATATACTATACACTAGTTTATACTAGTTTCGGTCAAAAAATCAAATTAAATTGAGGACTATTCGAAATTCTACAAACTTTTCAGTACCTTTCTATATGTTACGAGGCAAGGTAATGAGGGAAGTTCATGCAAGAAATCATCTCAAAATTAGATTCTATGAAACTTTTCGAAATGCAAGTTTCGGTCAAAAAATCACAATATAATATACAATAGTTTATACTAGTTTCGGGCTAAAAATCAAATTAAATCAAGGACTGTACGAAATGATACGAAACTTTTGACATCCTTTCTATATGTTATGAGGGAAGGTTATGATGGAAGTCCATGCAAAAAATCATCTGAAAATTAGATTCTATGAAACTTTTCGAAATGCTAGTTTCGGTATAAAAATCATAATATACACTAGTTTATACTAGTTTCGGTCAAAAAATCAAATTAAATCGAGGACTATTCGAAATGCTACAAAAATTTTCAGATTCTTTCTATATGTTACGAGGAAAAGTTATGAGGGAAGTCCAATCAAAAAAATCATTTCAAAATTAGATTCTATGAAACTTTTCGAAATGCTAGTTTCTTTCAATAAATCATAATATACTATACACTAGTTTATACTAGTTTCGGTTAAAAAATCAAATTAAATCGAGGACTGTTCGAAATTCTACGAAACTTTTCAGATCCTTTCTATATGTTACGAGGGAAGGTAATGTGGGAAGTCCATGCAAAAAATCATCTCAAAATTAGATTCTATGAAACTTTTTGAAATGTAAGTTTAGGTAAAAAAATCATAATATATTACACACTAGTTTATACTAGTTTCGGTCAAAAAATCAAATTAAATTGAGGACTGTTCGAAATGATACAAAATTTTTCAGATCCTTTCAATATGTTACGAGGGAAGGTAATGAGGGAAGTCCATGCAAAAACTCATGTCAAAATTAGATTCTATGAAACTTTTCGAAATGCAAGTTTCAGTCAAAAAATCATAATATATTATACACTAGTTTATACTAGTTTCAGTCAAAAAATCAAATTAAATCGAGGACTGTTCGAAATGATACGAAACTTTTCAGATCCTTTGTATATGTTACGAGGGAAGGTTTTGATGGAAGTCCATGCAAAAAATTATCTGAAAATTAGATTCTATTAAACTTTTCGAAATGTTAGTTTCGGTCAAAAAATCATTATATATTATACACTAGTTTAAACTAGTTTCGGTAAAAAAAAATCAAATTAAAGCGAGGTCTGTTCGAAATGCTACAAAACTTTTGAGATTGTTTCTATATGTTACGAGGAAAAGTTATGAGGGAAGTCCATAAAAAAAAATCATCTCAACATTAGATTCTATGAAACTTTTCGAAATGCTAGTTTCTTTCAATAAATCATAATATACTACACACAAGTTTATACTAGTTTCGGTCAAAAAACCAAATTAAATCGAGGACTCTTCGAAATGATACGAAACTTTTCAGATCCTTTCAATATGTTACGAGGGAAGGTAATAAGGGAAGTCCATGCAAAAAATCAGGTCAAAATTAGATTCTATGAAACTTTTCAAAATGCATGTTTCAGTCAAAAAATCATAATATATTATACACTAGTTTATAGTTGTTTCGGTCAAAAAATAAAATTAAATCGAGGATTGTTCGAAATGATACGAATCTTTTCAGATCCTTTCTATATGTTACGAGGGAAGGTTATGATGGAAGTCCATGCAAAAAAAATCTGAAAATTAGATTCTATTAAACTTTTCGAAATGCTAGTTTCGGTCAAAAAATCATTATATATTATACACTAGTTTATAATAGTTTTGGTAAAAAAATCAAATTAAAGCGAGGTCTATTCGAAATGCTACAAAACTTTTCAGATCCTTTCTATATGTTACGAGGAAAAGTTATGAGGGAAGTCCATTCAAAAAATCATCTCAAAATTAGATTCTATGAAACTTTTCGAAATGCTAGTTTCTTTAAGTAAATCATAATATACTATACACTAGTTTATAATAGTTTCCTTCAAAAAATCAAATTAAATCGAGGAATGTTCGAAATGCTACAAAACTTTACAGATCCTTTCTATATGTTACGAGGGAAGGTAATGAGGGAAGTCCATGCAAAAAATCATCTCAAAATTAGATTCTATGAAACTTTTCGAAATGCAAGGTTTGGTCCAAAAGTCGTAATATATTATACTCTAGTTTATACTCGTTTCGGTCAAAAAATAAAATTAAATCGAGGACTGTTCGAAAAGCTACAAAACTTTTCAGATCCTTTCTATATGTTACGAGGAAAAGTTATGAGGGAAGTCCATACAAAAAAATCAACTCGAAATTAGATTCTACGAAACTTTTCGAAATGCAAGTTTCTTTCAAAAAATCATAATATACTATACACTAGTTTATACTAGTTTCGGTCAAAAAATCAAATTAAATCGAGGACTGTTTTAAATGTTACGAAACTTTTCAGATCCTTTCTATATGTTACTAGGAAAAGTTATGAGGGAAGTCGTTATAAAAAATCATTTGAAAATTAGATTCTATGAAACTTTTTGAAATGTTACTTTCTTTCAAAAAATCATAATATACTATACACTAATTTATACTAGTTTCGGTAAAAAAATTAAATTAAATCAAGGACTATTCGAAATGCTACGAAACTTTTCAGATCCTTTCTATATGTTACGAGGCAAGGTAATGAGGGAAGTTCATGCAAAAAATCATCTCAAAATTAGATTCTATGGAACTTTTCGAATTGCAAGTTTCGGTCAAAAAATCATAACATACTATACACTAGTTTATACTAGTTTCGGGCTAAAAATCAAATTAAATCAAGGACTGTTCGAAGTGATACAAAACTTTTGAGATCCTTTCTATATGTTACGAGGGAAGATTATGATGGAAGTCCATGCAAAAAATCTGTAACACCCATATATAACAACATACATCAAAGCATATATATTATACATGAATCCAAGTATTTGGTACTGAAATACCATAAGTTCCTAGTTAACACATTATATACATTAAATGCCCTAAATAAAAAGTTTTAAAGTCTACGGCATAACATATACAAGATGTCCCAAAATACACTAAGAACTAGATCAATACAATGATTTCAAAATAAAACGCCATAGTGGAAGCCATGCCATCTCAAAAGCTACGATCCGTAAGGAAAAGTCAAACCACTTTGTCCTTACCCTTCGCCGAACCAGTAGTACCTGTGATGTAAACAACAACGTGGGGTGAGATACATCAAATCTCAGTGAGTTCGTTATCTTATAGTCTTCTCGGCTTTACAAGGTTCTAACAACCTAACTCAAGTCAAAAGGGAAGGGAAGTGACTTTGAGTACACACACACACACACACCATATATGGATCCACACTCGTGAGCCTGTTAACTCACACTAATACAAAAGTAAGTCCTGAGCCTGTTAACTCAAGAATCTCACTAATCAATAACCATACCAAGGCATCCCCTTTTCTCGTCCGCTTCTACGTCTAGAAGACAACCCGAGTCATGGATCCTTGTAGTTACTTGGCATACAAATTGGATTCGGGATCATCGGCCTGTTAATCGTGAACCGTCACTTCTCATGGCCTGTTAACCATCACAAGTCTCTTTACCATATAGGCTCCAATCATACTACACGTAGGGAATCAAACCTACCAAGTAATTGTGCATACGTTTCAGAGGAGGAGCTCGAGTCTCATGAAACTACACCGCAAGATAACTGGTTATGATTACTAGACACACGCCTCAGCCTCTCATGCACGAGCGTTATCACTATGTCATTCCACACTTTGCGACAATTGTTTACGGTAATGTTCCGCACTCTACCTATTTCGTATTTTAACATGCATACATATTCAAACATGTTCAACAATAAGAGCATAGGCAAATAATCATCAATCGCATAATGAAAACATATAATTCAACATATCAAAAATCACACTAATTCACGGTTCTCTCTGATTTATTTAATCGGGCAATAAACAGATATTTATCACTTCCATTAGCTAGAGGATGTTCATAGCTTCACAACGATACCAAGAACACTCACAACGGATAAACGAGTCAAAAGTTATGAAAGAAACAAGTTGGAGGATCTGTCATGTTCGCAATGCGAAGAAGTCAGCGAGTGCTCGCTTCCTCATTCGCAGTGCGAAGCTCCCAGCGAATGCCTAGCCAACACTGGTTCGCTGCCCCATTCGCAGTGCGAACGTCTGGCGAACCGTGGCAGAACCAAAACAAGCTAAAGTTCGCAGTGCAAACCTCTGGCGAACGTCTGACGAACGTTCGCCCTCCCCTTCGCCGTGCGAATAGCCAGCGAGTGTTCAATTCCCCCTTCGCTAGGGGATTCGCAGTGCGAACCTGGGAAAATACAGAAATTCTGTAGCGTGCAGCTGAGTTCCCTTGGGTTCAAAACTACACCAAAACATATCCAAACATCCAACAATCAAATACAGATGATTCTACACTCATATAACTTATACTACTCAGTTTGTAACACATTTCAACCGTTAAATTTCATCGATTACCAATTTAAGCAATTTCTCATAAAACCTAACTTAAGCTAAAATCATCCCTAACTCTAGAACTTAAGTTTCTATCTAGAACCCACCTTGAATAGATGATGATGGTGAAGACTGGAAGATGATTTGATGAAGATTTGATGATGTTCTTGATCTTTCCACTTCTTGGTTTCCACTTCTCTTTTTCCTTCCTTTCTCCTTCTTTCTCTCCAACTTCTTTCTATCTCTTTCTTTCTTTGGTTCTAATGAGGAAAATGAAGGAAAAGAAATGATATAGAATAATATCATCAATTAGTAACACTACTAATTATCCAATTAGTCTCCAAAATTCCAATAAATAAATACCTCAGAGTCAGATAATATTAATTGGATTTACTCTAAGTTCAACAGTTACTCTAATTATCTTTGCAGATAATTTCTCAGAGTACACCGGGACTCAGTTGATCACAACTAATATTATCCGGAGTCAATAAAAAATACGGGGTATTACAAAATCATCTGAAAATTAGATTCTATGAAACTTTTGAAATGCTAGTTTCGGTCAAAAAATCATAATATACACTAGTTAATACTAGTTTCGGTCAAAAAATAATTTAAATCGAGGACTGTTCGAAATGCTACAAAACTTTTCAGATACTTTCTATATGTTACGAGGAAAAGTTATGAGGGAAGTCCATACAAAAAAATCATTTCAAAATTAGACTCTATGAAACATTTCGAAACGCTAGTTTCTTTCAATAAATCAGAATATACTATACACTAGTTTATACTAGTTTCGTTCAAAAAATCAAATTAAATAGAGGACTGTTCGAAATGCTACGAAACTTTTCAGATCCTTTCTATATGTTACGAGAGAAGGTAATGAGGGAAGTCCATGCAAAAAGTCATCTCAAAATTAGATTCTATGAAACTTTTCGAAATGCAAGTTTCGGTAAAAAAATCACAATATATTATACACAAGTTTAAACTAGTTTCGGTCAAAAAAATCAAATTATACGGAGGACTGTTCGAAATGATACGAAACTTTTCAGATCCTTTCAATATGTTACAAGGGAAGGTAATGAGGGAAGTCCATGCAAAAAATCATGTCAAAATTAGATTCTATGAAACTTTTCGAAATGCAAGTTTCAGTCAAAAAATCATAATATATTATACACTAGTTTATACTAGTTTCGGTCATAAAATCAAATTAAATCGGAGACTGTTCGAAATGATACGAAACTTTTCAGATCCTTTCTCTATGTTACGAGGGAAGGTTATGATGGAAGTCCATGGAAAGAAACATCTGAAAATTAGATTCTATTAAACTTTTAGAAATGCTAGTTTCGGTCAAAAAATCATTATATATTATACACTAGTTTATAATAGTTTTGGTAAAAAAATCAAATTAAAGCGAGGTCTATTCGAAATGCTACAAAACTTTTCAGATCCTTTCTATATGTTACGAGGAAAAGTTATGAGGGAAGTCCATACAAAAAATCATCTCAAAATTAGATTCTATGAAACTTTTCGAAATGCAAGTTTCTTTAAGTAAATCATAATATACTATACACTAGTTTATACTAGTTTCGTTCAAAAAATCAAATTAAATCGAGGAATGTTCGAAATGCTACAAAACTTTACAGATCCTTTCTATATGTTACGAGGGAAGGTAATGAGGGAAGTCCATGCAAAAAATCATCTCAAAGTTAGATTCTGTGAAACTTTTCGAAATGCTAGTTTCGGTCAAAAAATCATCATATATTATACACTAGTTTATACTAGTTTTGGTCAAAAAATCAAATTAAAGCGAGGTTTGTTCGAAATGCTACAAAACTTTTCAGATCCTTTCTATATGTTACGAGGAAAAGTTATGAGGGATGTCCATACAAAAAAATCATTTCAAAATTAGATTCTATGAAACTTTTCGAAATTCTAGTTTCTTTCAGTAAATCATAATATACTATACACTAGTTTATACTAGTTTCGTTCAAAAAATCAAATTAAATCGAGGAATGTTGGAAATGCTACAAATCGTTTCAGACCCTTTCTATATGTTACGAGGGAAGGTAATGAGGGAAGTCCATGCAAAAAATAATATCAAAATTAGATTCTATGAAACTTTTCGAAATGCAAGTTTCGGTCAAAAAGTCAAAATATATTATACACTAGTTTATACTAGTTTCGGTCAAAAAATCAAATTAAATAGAGGACTGTTCGAAATGCTACAAAACTTTTCAGATCCTTTCTATATGTTATAAGGAAAAGTTATGAGGGAAGCCAAACAAAAAAATCAATTCAAATTAGATTCTACAAAACTTTTCGAAATGCAAGTTTCTTTCAAAAAATCATAATATACCATACACTAGTTTATACTAGTTTCGGTCAAAAAATCAAATTAAATCGATGAATGTTTTAAATGCTACAAAACTTTTTAGATCCTTTCTATATGTTAAGAGGAAAAGTTATGAGGGAAGTCCTTAGAAAAAAATCATCTGAAAATTAGATTCTATGAAACTTTTCGAAATGCTAGTTTCTTTCAGAAAATCATAATATACTATACACTAGTTTATACTAGTTTCGGTCAAAAAATCAAATTAAATTGAGGACTATTCGAAATTCTACAAACTTTTCAGTACCTTTCTATATGTTACGAGGCAAGGTAATGAGGGAAGTTCATGCAAGAAATCATCTCAAAATTAGATTCTATGAAACTTTTCGAAATGCAAGTTTCGGTCAAAAAATCACAATATAATATACAATAGTTTATACTAGTTTCGGGCTAAAAATCAAATTAAATCAAGGACTGTACGAAATGATACGAAACTTTTGACATCCTTTCTATATGTTATGAGGGAAGGTTATGATGGAAGTCCATGCAAAAAATCATCTGAAAATTAGATTCTATGAAACTTTTCGAAATGCTAGTTTCGGTATAAAAATCATAATATACACTAGTTTATACTAGTTTCGGTCAAAAAATCAAATTAAATCGAGGACTATTCGAAATGCTACAAAAATTTTCAGATTCTTTCTATATGTTACGAGGAAAAGTTATGAGGGAAGTCCAATCAAAAAAATCATTTCAAAATTAGATTCTATGAAACTTTTCGAAATGCTAGTTTCTTTCAATAAATCATAATATACTATACACTAGTTTATACTAGTTTCGGTTAAAAAATCAAATTAAATCGAGGACTGTTCGAAATTCTACGAAACTTTTCAGATCCTTTCTATATGTTACGAGGGAAGGTAATGTGGGAAGTCCATGCAAAAAATCATCTCAAAATTAGATTCTATGAAACTTTTTGAAATGTAAGTTTAGGTAAAAAAATCATAATATATTACACACTAGTTTATACTAGTTTCGGTCAAAAAATCAAATTAAATTGAGGACTGTTCGAAATGATACAAAATTTTTCAGATCCTTTCAATATGTTACGAGGGAAGGTAATGAGGGAAGTCCATGCAAAAACTCATGTCAAAATTAGATTCTATGAAACTTTTCGAAATGCAAGTTTCAGTCAAAAAATCATAATATATTATACACTAGTTTATACTAGTTTCAGTCAAAAAATCAAATTAAATCGAGGACTGTTCGAAATGATACGAAACTTTTCAGATCCTTTGTATATGTTACGAGGGAAGGTTTTGATGGAAGTCCATGCAAAAAATTATCTGAAAATTAGATTCTATTAAACTTTTCGAAATGTTAGTTTCGGTCAAAAAATCATTATATATTATACACTAGTTTAAACTAGTTTCGGTAAAAAAAAATCAAATTAAAGCGAGGTCTGTTCGAAATGCTACAAAACTTTTGAGATTGTTTCTATATGTTACGAGGAAAAGTTATGAGGGAAGTCCATAAAAAAAAATCATCTCAAAATTAGATTCTATGAAACTTTTCGAAATGCTAGTTTCTTTCAATAAATCATAATATACTACACACAAGTTTATACTAGTTTCGGTCAAAAAACCAAATTAAATCGAGGACTCTTCGAAATGATACGAAACTTTTCAGATCCTTTCAATATGTTACGAGGGAAGGTAATAAGGGAAGTCCATGCAAAAAATCAGGTCAAAATTAGATTCTATGAAACTTTTCAAAATGCATGTTTCAGTCAAAAAATCATAATATATTATACATTAGTTTATAGTTGTTTCGGTCAAAAAATAAAATTAAATCGAGGATTGCTCGAAATGATACGAAACTTTTCAGATCCTTTCTATATGTTACGAGGGAAGGTTATGATGGAAGTCCATGCAAAAAAAATCTGAAAATTAGATTCTATTAAACTTTTCGAAATGCTAGTTTCGGTCAAAAAATCATTATATATTATACACTAGTTTATAATAGTTTTGGTAAAAAAATCAAATTAAAGCGAGGTCTATTCGAAATGCTACAAAACTTTTCAGATCCTTTCTATATGTTACGAGGAAAAGTTATGAGGGAAGTCCATTCAAAAAATCATCTCAAAATTAGATTCTATGAAACTTTTCGAAATGCTAGTTTCTTTAAGTAAATCATAATATACTATACATTAGTTTATAATAGTTTCCTTCAAAAAATCAAATTAAATCGAGGAATGTTCGAAATGCTACAAAACTTTACAGATCCTTTCTATATGTTACGAGGGAAGGTAATGAGGGAAGTCCATGCAAAAAATCATCTCAAAATTAGATTCTATGAAACTTTTCGAAATGCAAGGTTTGGTCCAAAAGTCATAATATATTATACTCTAGTTTATACTCGTTTCGGTCAAAAAATAAAATTAAATCGAGGACTGTTCGAAAAGCTACAAAACTTTTCAGATCCTTTCTATATGTTACGAGGAAAAGTTATGAGGGAAGTCCATACAAAAAAATCAACTCGAAATTAGATTCTACGAAACTTTTCGAAATGCAAGTTTCTTTCAAAAAATCATAATATACTATACACTAGTTTATACTAGTTTCGGTCAAAAAATCAAATTAAATCGAGGACTGTTTTAAATGCTACGAAACTTTTCAGATCCTTTCTATATGTTATGAGGAAAAGTTATGAGGGAAGTCCTTAGAAAAAAATCATCTGAAAATTAGATTCTATGAAACTTTTCGAAATGCTAGTTTCTTTCAGAAAATCATAATATACTATACACTAGTTTATACTAGTTTCGGTCAAAAAATCAAATTAAATTGAGGACTATTCGAAATTCTACAAACTTTTCAGTACCTTTCTATATGTTACGAGGCAAGGTAATGAGGGAAGTTCATGCAAGAAATCATCTCAAAATTAGATTCTATGAAACTTTTCGAAATGCAAGTTTCGGTCAAAAAATCACAATATAATATACAATAGTTTATACGAGTTTCGGGCTAAAAATCAAATTAAATCAAGGACTGTACGAAATGATACGAAACTTTTGACATCCTTTCTATATGTTATGAGGGAAGGTTATGATGGAAGTCCATGAAAAAAATCATCTGAAAATTAGATTCTATGAAACTTTTCGAAATGCTAGTTTCGGTATAAAAATCATAATATACACTAGTTTATACTAGTTTCGGTCAAAAAATCAAATTAAATCGAGGACTATTCGAAATGCTACAAAAATTTTCAGATTCTTTCTATATGTTACGAGGAAAAGTTATGAGGGAAGTCCAATCAAAAAAATCATTTCAAAATTAGATTCTATGAAACTTTTCGAAATGCTAGTTTCTTTCAATAAATCATAATATACTATACACTAGTTTATACTAGTTTCGGTTAAAAAATCAAATTAAATCGAGGACTGTTCGAAATTCTACGAAACTTTTCAGATCCTTTCTATATGTTACGAGGGAAGGTAATGTGGGAAGTCCATGCAAAAAATCATCTCAAAATTAGATTCTATGAAACTTTTTGAAATGTAAGTTTAGGTAAAAAAATCATAATATATTACACACTAGTTTATACTAGTTTCGGTCAAAAAATCAAATTAAATTGAGGACTGTTCGAAATGATACAAAATTTTTCAGATCCTTTCAATATGTTACGAGGGAAGGTAATGAGGGAAGTCCATGCAAAAACTCATGTCAAAATTAGATTCTATGAAACTTTTCGAAATGCAAGTTTCAGTCAAAAAATCATAATATATTATACACTAGTTTATACTAGTTTCAGTCAAAAAATCAAATTAAATCGAGGACTGTTCGAAATGATACGAAACTTTTCAGATCCTTTGTATATGTTACGAGGGAAGGTTTTGATGGAAGTCCATGCAAAAAATTATCTGAAAATTAGATTCTATTAAACTTTTCGAAATGTTAGTTTCGGTCAAAAAATCATTATATATTATACACTAGTTTAAACTAGTTTCGGTAAAAAAAAATCAAATTAAAGCGAGGTCTGTTCGAAATGCTACAAAACTTTTGAGATTGTTTCTATATGTTACGAGGAAAAGTTATGAGGGAAGTCCATAAAAAAAAATCATCTCAAAATTAGATTCTATGAAACTTTTCGAAATGCTAGTTTCTTTCAATAAATCATAATATACTACACACAAGTTTATACTAGTTTCGGTCAAAAAACCAAATTAAATCGAGGACTCTTCGAAATGATACGAAACTTTTCAGATCCTTTCAATATGTTACGAGGGAAGGTAATAAGGGAAGTCCATGCAAAAAATCAGGTCAAAATTAGATTCTATGAAACTTTTCAAAATGCATGTTTCAGTCAAAAAATCATAATATATTATACATTAGTTTATAGTTGTTTCGGTCAAAAAATAAAATTAAATCGAGGATTGCTCGAAATGATACGAAACTTTTCAGATCCTTTCTATATGTTACGAGGGAAGGTTATGATGGAAGTCCATGCAAAAAAAATCTGAAAATTAGATTCTATTAAACTTTTCGAAATGCTAGTTTCGGTCAAAAAATCATTATATATTATACACTAGTTTATAATAGTTTTGGTAAAAAAATCAAATTAAAGCGAGGTCTATTCGAAATGCTACAAAACTTTTCAGATCCTTTCTATATGTTACGAGGAAAAGTTATGAGGGAAGTCCATTCAAAAAATCATCTCAAAATTAGATTCTATGAAACTTTTCGAAATGCTAGTTTCTTTAAGTAAATCATAATATACTATACATTAGTTTATAATAGTTTCCTTCAAAAAATCAAATTAAATCGAGGAATGTTCGAAATGCTACAAAACTTTACAGATCCTTTCTATATGTTACGAGGGAAGGTAATGAGGGAAGTCCATGCAAAAAATCATCTCAAAATTAGATTCTATGAAACTTTTCGAAATGCAAGGTTTGGTCCAAAAGTCATAATATATTATACTCTAGTTTATACTCGTTTCGGTCAAAAAATAAAATTAAATCGAGGACTGTTCGAAAAGCTACAAAACTTTTCAGATCCTTTCTATATGTTACGAGGAAAAGTTATGAGGGAAGTCCATACAAAAAAATCAACTCGAAATTAGATTCTACGAAACTTTTCGAAATGCAAGTTTCTTTCAAAAAATCATAATATACTATACACTAGTTTATACTAGTTTCGGTCAAAAAATCAAATTAAATCGAGGACTGTTTTAAATGCTACGAAACTTTTCAGATCCTTTCTATATGTTATGAGGAAAAGTTATGAGGGAAGTCCTTACAAAAAAATCATCTGAAAATTAAATTCTATGAAACTTTTTGAAATGTTACTTTCTTTCAAAAAATCATAATATACTATACACTAGTTTATACTAGTTTCGGTAAAAAAATCAAATTAAATCAAGGACTATTCGAAATGCTACGAAACTTTTCAGATCCTTTCTATATGTTACGAGGCAAGGTAATGAGGGAAGTTCATGCAAAAAATCATCTCAAAATTAGATTCTATGGAACTTTTCGAATTGCAAGTTTCGGTCAAAAAATCATAACATACTATACACTAGTTTATACTAGTTTCGGGCTAAAAATCAAATTAAATCAAGGACTGTTCGAAGTGATACAAAACTTTTGAGATCCTTTCTATATGTTACGAGGGAAGATTATGATGGAAGTCCATGCAAAAAATCTGTAACACCCATATATAACAACATACATCAAAGCATATATATTATACATGAATCCAAGTATTTGGTACTGAAATACCATAAGTTCCTAGTTAACACATTATATACATTAAATGCCCTAAATACAAAGTTTTAAAGTCTACAGCATAACATATACAAGATGTCCCAAAATACACTAAGAACTAGATCAATACAATGATTTCAAAATAAAACGCCATAGTGGAAGCCATGCCATCTCAAAAGCTACGATCCGTAAGGAAAAGTCAAACCACTTTGTCCTTACCCTTCGCCGAACCAGTAGTACCTGTGATGTAAACAACAACGTGGGGTGAGATACATCAAATCTCAGTGAGTTCGCTATCTTATAGTCTTCTCGGCTTTACAAGGTTCTAACAACCTAACTCAAGTCAAAAGGGAAGGGAAGTGACTTTGAGTACACACACACACACACCATATATGGATCCACACTCGTGAGCCTGTTAACTCACACTAATACAAAAGTAAGTCCTGAGCCTGTTAACTCAAGAATCTCACTAATCAATAACCATACCAAGGCATCCCCTTTTCCCGTCCGCTTCTACGTCTAGAAGACGACCCGAGTCATGGATCCTTGTAGTTACTTGGCATACGAATTGGATTCGGGATCATCGGCCTGTTAATCGTGAACCGTCACTTCTCATGGCCTGTTAACCATCACAAGTCTCTTTACCATATAGGCTCCAATCATACTACACGTAGGGAATCAAACCTACCAAGTAATTATGCATACGTTTCAGAGGAGGAGCTCGAGTCTCATGAAACTACACCGCAAGATAACTGGTTATGATTACTAGACACACGCCTCAGCCTCTCATGCACGAGCGTTATCACTATGTCATTCCACACTTTGCGACAATTGTTTACGGTAATGTTCCGCACTCTACCTATTTCGTATTTTAACATGCATACATATTCAAACATGTTTAACAATAAGAGCATAGGCAAATAATCATCAATCGCATAACGAAAACATATAATTCAACATATCAAAAATCACACTAATTCACGGTTCTCTCTGATTTATTTAATCGGGCAATAAACAGATATTTCTCACTCCATTAGCTAGAGGATGTTCATAGCTTCACAACGATACCAAGAACACTCACAACGGATAAACGAGTCAAAAGTTATGAAAGAAACAAGTTGGAGGATCTGTCATGTTCGCAATGCGAAGAAGTCAGCGAGTGCTCGCTTCCTCATTTGCAGTGCGAAGCTCCCAGCGAATGCCTAGCCAACACTGGTTCGCTGCCCCATTCGCAGTGCGAACGTCTGGCGAACCGTGGCAGAACCAAAACAAGCTAAAGTTCGCAGTGTAAACCTCTGGCGAACGTCTGACGAACGTTCGCCCTCCACTTCGCCGTGCGAATAGCCAGCGAGTGTTCAATTCCCCCTTCGCTAGGGGATTCGCAGTGCGAACCTGGGAAAATACAGAAATTCTGTAGCGTGCAGCTGAGTTCCCTTGGGTTCAAAACTACACCAAAACATATCCAAACATCCAACAATCAAATACAGATGATTCTACACTCATATAACTTATACTACTCAGTTTGTAACACATTTCAACCTTTAAATTTCATCGATTACCAATTTAAGCAATTTCTCATAAAACCTAACTTAAGCTAAAATCATCCCTAACTCTAGAACTTAAGTTTCTATCTAGAACCCACCTTGAATAGATGATGATGGTGAAGACTGGAAGATGATTTGATGAAGATTTGATGATGTTCTTGATCTTTCCACTTCTTGGTTTCCACTTCTCTTTTTCCTTCCTTTCTCCTTCTTTCTCTCCAACTTCTTTCTATCTCTTTCTTTCTTTGGTTCTAATGAGGAAAATGAAGGAAAAGAAATGATATAGAATAATATCATCAATTAGTAACACTACTAATTATCCAATTAGTCTCCAAAATTCCAATAAATAAATACCTCAGAGTCAGATAATATTAATTGGATTTACTCTAAGTTCAACAGTTACTCTAATTATCTTTGCAGATAATTTCTCAGAGTACACCGGGACTCAGTTGATCACAACTAATATTATCCGGAGTCAATAAAAAATACGGGGTATTACAAAATCATCTGAAAATTAGATTCTATGAAACTTTTGAAATGCTAGTTTCGGTCAAAAAATCATAATATACACTAGTTAATACCAGTTTCGGTCAAAAAATAATTTAAATCGAGGACTGTTCGAAATGCTACAAAACTTTTCAGATACTTTCTATATGTTACGAGGAAAAGTTATGAGGGAAGTCCATACAAAAAAATCATTTCAAAATTAGATTCTATGAAACATTTCGAAACGCTAGTTTCTTTCAATAAATCAGAATATACTATACACTAGTTTATACTAGTTTCGTTCAAAAAATCAAATTAAATAGAGGACTGTTCGAAATGCTACGAAACTTTTCAGATCCTTTCTATATGTTACGAGAGAAGGTAATGAGGGAAGTCCATGCAAAAAGTCATCTCAAAATTAGATTCTATGAAACTTTTCGAAATGCAAGTTTCGGTAAAAAAATCACAATATATTATACACAAGTTTAAACTAGTTTCGGTCAAAAAAATCAAATTAAACGGAGGACTGTTCGAAATGATACGAAACTTTTCAGATCCTTTCAATATGTTACAAGGGAAGGTAATGAGGGAAGTCCATGCAAAAAATCATGTCAAAATTAGATTCTATGAAACTTTTCGAAATGCAAGTTTCAGTCAAAAAATCATAATATATTATACACTAGTTTATACTAGTTTCGGTCATAAAATCAAATTAAATCGGAGACTGTTCGAAATGATACGAAACTTTTCAGATCCTTTCTCTATGTTACGAGGGAAGGTTATGATGGAAGTCCATGGAAAGAAACATCTGAAAATTAGATTCTATTAAACTTTTAGAAATGCTAGTTTCGGTCAAAAAATCATTATATATTATACACTAGTTTATAATAGTTTTGGTAAAAAAATCAAATTAAAGCGAGGTCTATTCGAAATGCTACAAAACTTTTCAGATCCTTTCTATATGTTACGAGGAAAAGTTATGAGGGAAGTCCATACAAAAAATCATCTCAAAATTAGATTCTATGAAAGTTTTCGAAATGCAAGTTTCTTTAAGTAAATCATAATATACTATACACTAGTTTATACTAGTTTCGTTCAAAAAATCAAATTAAATCGAGGAATGTTCGAAATGCTACAAAACTTTACAGATCCTTTCTATATGTTACGAGGGAAGGTAATGAGGGAAGTCCATGCAAAAAATCATCTCAAAATTAGATTCTGTGAAACTTTTCGAAATGCTAGTTTCGGTCAAAAAATCATCATATATTATACACTAGTTTATACTAGTTTCGGTCAAAAAATCAAATTAAATCGAGGACTATTCGAAATGCTACAAAACTTTTCAGATTCTTTCTATATGTTACGAGGAAAAGTTATGAGGGAAGTCCAATCAAAAAAATCATTTCAAAATTAGATTCTATGAAACTTTTCGAAATGCTAGTTTCTTTCAGTAAATCATAATATACTATACACTAGTTTATACTAGTTTCGTTCAAAAAATCAAATTAAATCGAGGAATGTTGGAAATGCTACAAATCGTTTCAGACCCTTTCTATATGTTACGAGGGAAGGTAATGATTGAAGTCCATGCAAAAAATAATATCAAAATTAGATTCTATGAAACTTTTCGAAATGCAAGTTTCGGTCAAAAAGTCAAAATATATTATACACTAGTTTATACTAGTTTCGGTCAAAAAATCAAATTAAATAGAGGACTATTCGAAATGCTACAAAACTTTTCAGATCCTTTCTATATGTTATAAGGAAAAGTTATGAGGGAAGTCCAAACAAAAAAATCAATTCAAATTAGATTCTACAAAACTTTTCGAAATGCAAGTTTCTTTCAAAAAATCATAATATACCATACACTAGTTTATACTAGTTTCGGTCAAAAAATCAAATTAAATCGATGAATGTTTTAAATGCTACGAAACTTTTTAGATCCTTTCTATATGTTAAGAGGAAAAGTTATGAGGGAAGTCCTTAGAAAAAAATCATCTGAAAATTAGATTCTATGAAACTTTTCGAAATGCTAGTTTCTTTCAGAAAATCATAATATACTATACACTAGTTTATACTAGTTTCGGTCAAAAAATCAAATTAAATTGAGGACTATTCGAAATTCTACAAACTTTTCAGTACCTTTCTATATGTTACGAGGCAAGGTAATGAGGGAAGTTCATGCAAGAAATCATCTCAAAATTAGATTCTATGAAACTTTTCGAAATGCAAGTTTCGGTCAAAAAATCACAATATAATATACAATAGTTTATACGAGTTTCGGGCTAAAAATCAAATTAAATCAAGGACTGTACGAAATGATACGAAACTTTTGACATCCTTTCTATATGTTATGAGGGAAGGTTATGATGGAAGTCCATGAAAAAAATCATCTGAAAATTAGATTCTATGAAACTTTTCGAAATGCTAGTTTCGGTATAAAAATCATAATATACACTAGTTTATACTAGTTTCGGTCAAAAAATCAAATTAAATCGAGGACTATTCGAAATGCTACAAAAATTTTCAGATTCTTTCTATATGTTACGAGGAAAAGTTATGAGGGAAGTCCAATCAAAAAAATCATTTCAAAATTAGATTCTATGAAACTTTTCGAAATGCTAGTTTCTTTCAATAAATCATAATATACTATACACTAGTTTATACTAGTTTCGGTTAAAAAATCAAATTAAATCGAGGACTGTTCGAAATTCTACGAAACTTTTCAGATCCTTTCTATATGTTACGAGGGAAGGTAATGTGGGAAGTCCATGCAAAAAATCATCTCAAAATTAGATTCTATGAAACTTTTTGAAATGTAAGTTTAGGTAAAAAAATCATAATATATTACACACTAGTTTATACTAGTTTCGGTCAAAAAATCAAATTAAATTGAGGACTGTTCGAAATGATACAAAATTTTTCAGATCCTTTCAATATGTTACGAGGGAAGGTAATGAGGGAAGTCCATGCAAAAACTCATGTCAAAATTAGATTCTATGAAACTTTTCGAAATGCAAGTTTCAGTCAAAAAATCATAATATATTATACACTAGTTTATACTAGTTTCGGTCAAAAAATCAAATTAAATCGAGGACTGTTCGAAATGATACGAAACTTTTCAGATCCTTTGTATATGTTACGAGGGAAGGTTTTGATGGAAGTCCATGCAAAAAATTATCTGAAAA
This sequence comes from Lathyrus tuberosus, assembly GCA_022829125.1. Classification (NCBI taxonomy): domain Eukaryota; kingdom Viridiplantae; phylum Streptophyta; class Magnoliopsida; order Fabales; family Fabaceae; genus Lathyrus; species Lathyrus tuberosus. The sequence goes on from JALAZF010000605.1 coordinate 334,791, forward strand.
TTAGATTCTATTAAACTTTTCGAAATGTTAGTTTCGGTCAAAAAATCATTATATATTATACACTAGTTTAAACTAGTTTCGGTAAAAAAAAATCAAATTAAAGCGAGGTCTGTTCGAAATGCTACAAAACTTTTGAGATTGTTTCTATATGTTACGAGGAAAAGTTATGAGGGAAGTCCATAAAAAAAAATCATCTCAAAATTAGATTCTATGAAACTTTTCGAAATGCAAGTTTCTTTAAGTAAATCATAATATACTATTCACTAGTTTATACTAGTTTCGTTCAAAAAATCAAATTAAATCGAGGAATGTTCGAAATGCTACAAAACTTTACAGATCCTTTCTATATGTTACGAGGGAAGGTAATGAGGGAAGTCCATGCAAAAAATCATCTCAAAATTAGATTCTGTGAAACTTTTCGAAATGCTAGTTTCGGTCAAAAAATCATCATATATTATACACTAGTTTATACTAGTTTCGGTCAAAAAATCAAATTAAATCGAGGACTATTCGAAATGCTACAAAACTTTTCAGATTCTTTCTATATGTTACGAGGAAAAGTTATGAGGGAAGTCCAATCAAAAAAATCATTTCAAAATTAGATTCTATGAAACTTTTCGAAATGCTAGTTTCTTTCAGTAAATCATAATATACTATACACTAGTTTATACTAGTTTCGTTCAAAAAATCAAATTAAATCGAGGAATGTTGGAAATGCTACAAATCGTTTCAGACCCTTTCTATATGTTACGAGGGAAGGTAATGAGGGAAGTCCATGCAAAAAATAATATCAAAATTAGATTCTATGAAACTTTTCGAAATGCAAGTTTCGGTCAAAAAGTCAAAATATATTATACACTAGTTTATACTAGTTTCGGTCAAAAAATCAAATTAAATAGAGGACTGTTCGAAATGCTACAAAACTTTTCAGATCCTTTCTATATGTTATAAGGAAAAGTTATGAGGGAAGTCCAAACAAAAAAATCAATTCAAATTAGATTCTACAAAACTTTTCGAAATGCAAGTTTCTTTCAAAAAATCATAATATACCATACACTAGTTTATACTAGTTTCGGTCAAAAAATCAAATTAAATCGATGAATGTTTTAAATGCTACGAATCTTTTTAGATCCTTTCTATATGTTAAGAGGAAAAGTTATGAGGGAAGTCCTTAGAAAAAAATCATCTGAAAATTAGATTCTATGAAACTTTTCGAAATGCTAGTTTCTTTTAGAAAATCATAATATACTATACACTAGTTTATACTAGTTTCGGTCAAAAAATCAAATTAAATTGAGGACTATTCGAAATTCTACAAACTTTTCAGTACCTTTCTATATGTTACGAGGCAAGGTAATGAGGGAAGTTCATGCAAGAAATCATCTCAAAATTAGATTCTATGAAACTTTTCGAAATGCAAGTTTCGGTCAAAAAATCACAATATAATATACAATAGTTTATACTAGTTTCGGGCTAAAAATCAAATTAAATCAAGGACTGTTCGAAATGATACGAAACTTTTGACATCCTTTCTATATGTTATGAGGGAAGGTTATGATGGAAGTCCATGCAAAAAATCATCTGAAAATTAGATTCTATGAAACTTTTCGAAATGCTAGTTTCGGTATAAAAATCATAATATACACTAGTTTATACTAGTTTCGGTCAAAAAATCAAATTAAATCGAGGACTATTCGAAATGCTACAAAACTTTTCAGATTCTTTCTATATGTTACGAGGAAAAGTTATGAGGGAAGTCCAATCAAAAAAATCATTTCAAAATTAGATTCTATGAAACTTTTCGAAATGCTAGTTTCTTTCAATAAATCATAATATACTATACACTAGTTTATACTAGTTTCGGTTAAAAAATCAAATTAAATCGAGGACTGTTCGAAATTCTACGAAACTTTTTAGATCCTTTCTATATGTTACGAGGGAAGGTAATGTTCGAAGTCCATGCAAAAAATCATCTCAAAATTAGATTCTATGAAACTTTTTGAAATGTAAGTTTAGGTAAAAAAATCATAATATATTATACACTAGTTTATACTAGTTTCGGTAAAAAAATCAAATTAAATTGAGGACTGTTCGAAATGATACAAAATTTTTCAGATCCTTTCAATATGTTACGAGGGAAGGTAATTAGGGAAGTCCATGCAAAAACTCATGTCAAAATTAGATTCTATGAAACTTTTCGAAATGCAAGTTTCAGTCAAAAAATCATAATATATTATACACTAGTTTATACTAGTTTCGGTCAAAAAATCAAATTAAATCGAGGACTGTTCAAAATGATACGAAACGTTTCAGATCCTTTCTATATGTTACGACGGAAGGTTTTGATGGAAGTCCATGCAAAAAATCATCTAAAAATTAGATTCTGTGAAACTTTTCGAAATGCTAGTTTCGGTCAAAAAATCATTATATATTATACACTAGTTTATACTAGTTTCGGTCAAAAAATCAAATTAAAGCGAGGTTTGTTCGAAATGCTACAAAACTTTTCAGATCCTTTCTATATGTTACGAGGAAAAGTTATGAGGGATGTCCATACAAAAAAATCATTTCAAAATTAGATTCTATGAAACTTTTCGAAATGCTAGTTTCTTTCAGTAAATCATAATATACTATACACTAGTTTATACTAGTTTCGTTCAAAAAATCAAATTAAATCGAGGAATGTTGGAAATGCTACAAATCGTTTCAGACCCTTTCTATATGTTACGAGGGAAGGTAATGAGGGAAGTCCATGCAAAAAATAATATCAAAATTAGATTCTATGAAACTTTTCGAAATGCAAGTTTCTGTCAAAAAGTCAAAATATATTATACACTAGTTTATACTAGTTTCGGTCAAAAAATCAAATTAAATAGAGGACTGTTCGAAATGCTACAAAACTTTTCAGATCCTTTCTATATGTTATAAGGAAAAGTTATGAGGGAAGTCCAAACAAAAAAATCAATTCAAATTAGATTCTACAAAACTTTTCGAAATGCAAGTTTCTTTCAAAAAATCATAATATACCATACACTAGTTTATACTAGTTTCGGTCAAAAAATCAAATTAAATCGATGAATGTTTTAAATGCTACGAAACTTTTTAGATCCTTTCTATATGTTAAGAGGAAAAGTTATGAGGGAAGTCCATAAAAAAAAATCATCTCAAAATTAGATTCTATGAAACTTTTCGAAATGCAAGTTTCTTTAAGTAAATCATAATATACTATACACTAGTTTATACTAGTTTCGTTCAAAAAATCAAATTAAATCGAGGAATGTTCGAAATGCTACAAAACTTTACAGATCCTTTCTATATGTTACGAGGGAAGGTAATGAGGGAAGTCCATGCAAAAAATCATCTCAAAATTAGATTCTGTGAAACTTTTCGAAATGCTAGTTTCGGTCAAAAAATCATCATATATTATACACTAGTTTATACTAGTTTCGGTCAAAAAATCAAATTAAATCGAGGACTATTCGAAATGCTACAAAACTTTTCAGATTCTTTCTATATGTTACGAGGAAAAGTTATGAGGGAAGTCCAATCAAAAAAATCATTTCAAAATTAGATTCTATGAAACTTTTCGAAATGCTAGTTTCTTTCAGTAAATCATAATATACTATACACTAGTTTATACTAGTTTCGTTCAAAAAATCAAATTAAATCGAGGAATGTTGGAAATGCTACAAATCGTTTCAGACCCTTTCTATATGTTACGAGGGAAGGTAATGAGGGAAGTCCATGCAAAAAATAATATCAAAATTAGATTCTATGAAACTTTTCGAAATGCAAGTTTCGGTCAAAAAGTCAAAATATATTATACACTAGTTTATACTAGTTTCGGTCAAAAAATCAAATTAAATAGAGGACTGTTCGAAATGCTACAAAACTTTTCAGATCCTTTCTATATGTTATAAGGAAAAGTTATGAGGGAAGTCCAAACAAAAAAATCAATTCAAATTAGATTCTACAAAACTTTTCGAAATGCAAGTTTCTTTCAAAAAATCATAATATACCATACACTAGTTTATACTAGTTTCGGTCAAAAAATCAAATTAAATCGATGAATGTTTTAAATGCTACGAAACTTTTTAGATCCTTTCTATATGTTAAGAGGAAAAGTTATGAGGGAAGTCCTTAGAAAAAAATCATCTGAAAATTAGATTCTATGAAACTTTTCGAAATGCTAGTTTCTTTTAGAAAATCATAATATACTATACACTAGTTTATACTAGTTTCGGTCAAAAAATCAAATTAAATTGAGGACTATTCGAAATTCTACAAACTTTTCAGTACCTTTCTATATGTTACGAGGCAAGGTAATGAGGGAAGTTCATGCAAGAAATCATCTCAAAATTAGATTCTATGAAACTTTTCGAAATGCAAGTTTCGGTCAAAAAATCACAATATAATATACAATAGTTTATACTAGTTTCGGGCTAAAAATCAAATTAAATCAAGGACTGTTCGAAATGATACGAAACTTTTGACATCCTTTCTATATGTTATGAGGGAAGGTTATGATGGAAGTCCATGCAAAAAATCATCTGAAAATTAGATTCTATGAAACTTTTCGAAATGCTAGTTTCGGTATAAAAATCATAATATACACTAGTTTATACTAGTTTCGGTCAAAAAATCAAATTAAATCGAGGACTATTCGAAATGCTACAAAACTTTTCAGATTCTTTCTATATGTTACGAGGAAAAGTTATGAGGGAAGTCCAATCAAAAAAATCATTTCAAAATTAGATTCTATGAAACTTTTCGAAATGCTAGTTTCTTTCAATAAATCATAATATACTATACACTAGTTTATACTAGTTTCGGTTAAAAAATCAAATTAAATCGAGGACTGTTCGAAATTCTACGAAACTTTTTAGATCCTTTCTATATGTTACGAGGGAAGGTAATGTTCGAAGTCCATGCAAAAAATCATCTCAAAATTAGATTCTATGAAACTTTTTGAAATGTAAGTTTAGGTAAAAAAATCATAATATATTATACACTAGTTTATACTAGTTTCGGTAAAAAAATCAAATTAAATTGAGGACTGTTCGAAATGATACAAAATTTTTCAGATCCTTTCAATATGTTACGAGGGAAGGTAATTAGGGAAGTCCATGCAAAAACTCATGTCAAAATTAGATTCTATGAAACTTTTCGAAATGCAAGTTTCAGTAAAAAAATCATAATATATTATACACTAGTTTATACTAGTTTCGGTCAAAAAATCAAATTAAATCGAGGACTGTTAAAAATGATACGAAACGTTTCAGATCCTTTCTATATGTTACGACGGAAGGTTTTGATGGAAGTCCATGCAAAAAATCATCTAAAAATTAGATTCTGTGAAACTTTTCGAAATGCTAGTTTCGGTCAAAAAATCATTATATATTATACACTAGTTTATACTAGTTTCGGTCAAAAAATCAAATTAAAGCGAGGTTTGTTCGAAATGCTACAAAACTTTTCAGATCCTTTCTATATGTTACGAGGAAAAGTTATGAGGGATGTCCATACAAAAAAATCATTTCAAAATTAGATTCTATGAAACTTTTCGAAATGCTAGTTTCTTTCAGTAAATCATAATATACTATACACTAGTTTATACTAGTTTCGTTCAAAAAATCAAATTAAATCGAGGAATGTTGGAAATGCTACAAATCGTTTCAGACCCTTTCTATATGTTACGAGGGAAGGTAATGAGGGAAGTCCATGCAAAAAATAATATCAAAATTAGATTCTATGAAACTTTTCGAAATGCAAGTTTCTGTCAAAAAGTCAAAATATATTATACACTAGTTTATACTAGTTTCGGTCAAAAAATCAAATTAAATAGAGGACTGTTCGAAATGCTACAAAACTTTTCAGATCCTTTCTATATGTTATAAGGAAAAGTTATGAGGGAAGTCCAAACAAAAAAATCAATTCAAATTAGATTCTACAAAACTTTTCGAAATGCAAGTTTCTTTCAAAAAATCATAATATACCATACACTAGTTTATACTAGTTTCGGTCAAAAAATCAAATTAAATCGATGAATGTTTTAAATGCTACGAAACTTTTTAGATCCTTTCTATATGTTAAGAGGAAAAGTTATGAGGGAAGTCCATAAAAAAAAATCATCTCAAAATTAGATTCTATGAAACTTTTCGAAATGCAAGTTTCTTTAAGTAAATCATAATATACTATACACTAGTTTATACTAGTTTCGTTCAAAAAATCAAATTAAATCGAGGAATGTTCGAAATGCTACAAAACTTTACAGATCCTTTCTATATGTTACGAGGGAAGGTAATGAGGGAAGTCCATGCAAAAAATCATCTCAAAATTAGATTCTGTGAAACTTTTCGAAATGCTAGTTTCGGTCAAAAAATCATCATATATTATACACTAGTTTATACTAGTTTCGGTCAAAAAATCAAATTAAATCGAGGACTATTCGAAATGCTACAAAACTTTTCAGATTCTTTCTATATGTTACGAGGAAAAGTTATGAGGGAAGTCCAATCAAAAAAATCATTTCAAAATTAGATTCTATGAAACTTTTCGAAATGCTAGTTTCTTTCAGTAAATCATAATATACTATACACTAGTTTATACTAGTTTCGTTCAAAAAATCAAATTAAATCGAGGAATGTTGGAAATGCTACAAATCGTTTCAGACCCTTTCTATATGTTACGAGGGAAGGTAATGAGGGAAGTCCATGCAAAAAATAATATCAAAATTAGATTCTATGAAACTTTTCGAAATGCAAGTTTCGGTCAAAAAGTCAAAATATATTATACACTAGTTTATACTAGTTTCGGTCAAAAAATCAAATTAAATAGAGGATTGTTCGAAATGCTACAAAACTTTTCAGATCCTTTCTATATGTTATAAGGAAAAGTTATGAGGGAAGTCCAAACAAAAAAATCAATTCAAATTAGATTCTACAAAACTTTTCGAAATGCAAGTTTCTTTCAAAAAATCATAATATACCATACACTAGTTTATACTAGTTTCGGTCAAAAAATCAAATTAAATCGATGAATGTTTTAAATGCTACGAAACTTTTTAGATCCTTTCTATATGTTAAGAGGAAAAGTTATGAGGGAAGTCCTTAGAAAAAAATCATCTGAAAATTAGATTCTATGAAACTTTTCGAAATGCTAGTTTCTTTCAGAAAATCATAATATACTATACACTAGTTTATACTAGTTTCGGTCAAAAAATCAAATTAAATTGAGGACTATTCGAAATTCTACAAACTTTTTAGTACCTTTCTATATGTTACGAGGCAAGGTAATGAGGGAAGTTCATGCAAGAAATCATCTCAAAATTAGATTCTATGAAACTTTTCGAAATGCAAGTTTCGGTCAAAAAATCACAATATAATATACAATAGTTTATACTAGTTTCGGGCTAAAAATCAAATTAAATCAAGGACTGTTCGAAATGATACGAAACTTTTGACATCCTTTCTATATGTTATGAGGGAAGGTTATGATGGAAGTCCATGCAAAAAATCATCTGAAAATTAGATTCTATGAAACTTTTCGAAATGCTAGTTTCGGTATAAAAATCATAATATACACTAGTTTATACTAGTTTCGGTCAAAAAATCAAATTAAATCGAGGACTATTCGAAATGCTACAAAACTTTTCAGATTCTTTCTATATGTTACGAGGAAAAGTTATGAGGGAAGTCCAATCAAAAAAATCATTTCAAAATTAGATTCTATGAAACTTTTCGAAATGCTAGTTTCTTTCAATAAATCATAATATACTATACACTAGTTTATACTAGTTTCGGTTAAAAAATCAAATTAAATCGAGGACTGTTCGAAATTCTACGAAACTTTTTAGATCCTTTCTATATGTTACGAGGGAAGGTAATGTTCGAAGTCCATGCAAAAAATCATCTCAAAATTAGATTCTATGAAACTTTTTGAAATGTAAGTTTAGGTAAAAAAATCATAATATATTATACACTAGTTTATACTAGTTTCGGTAAAAAAATCAAATTAAATTGAGGACTGTTCGAAATGATACATATTTTTTCAGATCCTTTCAATATGTTACGAGGGAAGGTAATTAGGGAAGTCCATGCAAAAACTCATGTCAAAATTAGATTCTATGAAACTTTTCGAAATGCAAGTTTCAGTCAAAAAATCATAATATGTTATACACTAGTTTATACTAGTTTCGGTCAAAAAATCAAATTAAATCGAGGACTGTTCAAAATGATACGAAACGTTTCAGATCCTTTCTATATGTTACGACGGAAGGTTTTGATGGAAGTCCATGCAAAAAATCATCTAAAAATTAGATTCTGTGAAACTTTTCGAAATGCTAGTTTCGGTCAAAAAATCATTATATATTATACACTAGTTTATACTAGTTTCGGTCAAAAAATCAAATTAAAGCGAGGTTTGTTCGAAATGCTACAAAACTTTTCAGATCCTTTCTATATGTTACGAGGAAAAGTTATGAGGGATGTCCATACAAAAAAATCATTTCAAAATTAGATTCTATGAAACTTTTCGAAATGCTAGTTTCTTTCAGTAAATCATAATATACTATACACTAGTTTATACTTGTTTCGTTCAAAAAATCAAATTAAATCGAGGAATGTTGGAAATGCTACAAATCGTTTCAGACCCTTTCTATATGTTACGAGGGAAGGTAATGAGGGAAGTCCATGCAAAAAATAATATCAAAATTAGATTCTATGAAACTTTTCGAAATGCAAGTTTCTGTCATAAAGTCAAAATATATTATACACTAGTTTATACTAGTTTCGGTCATAAAATCAAATTAAATAGAGGACTGTTCGAAATGCTACAAAACTTTTCAGATCCTTTCTATATGTTATAAGGAAAAGTTATGAGGGAAGTCCAAACAAAAAAATCAATTCAAATTATATTCTACAAAACTTTTCGAAATGCAAGTTTCTTTCAAAAAATCATAATATACCATACACTAGTTTATACTAGTTTCGGTCAAAAAATCAAATTAAATCGATGAATGTTTTAAATGCTACGAAACTTTTTAGATCCTTTCTATATGTTAAGAGGAAAAGTTATGAGGGAAGTCCTTAGAAAAAAATCATCTGAAAATTAGATTCTATGAAACTTTTTGAAATGCTAGTTTCTTTCAGAAAATCATAATATACTATACACTAGTTTATACTAGTTTCGGTCAAAAAATCAAATTAAATTGAGGACTATTCGAAATTCTACAAACTTTTCAGTACCTTTCTATATGTTACGAGGCAAGGTAATGAGGGAAGTTCATGCAAGAAATCATCTCAAAATTAGATTCTATGAAACTTTTCAAAATGCAAGTTTCGGTCAAAAAATCACAATATAATATACACTAGTTTATACTAGTTTCGGGCTAAAAATCAAATTAAATCAAGGACTGTTCGAAATGATACGAAACTTTTGACATCCTTTCTATATGTTATGAGGGAAGGTTATGATGGAAGTCCATGCAAAAAATCATCTGAAAATTAGATTCTATGAAACTTTTCGAAATGCTAGTTTCGGTAAAAAAATCATAATATACACTAGTTTATACTAGTTTCGGTCAAAAAATCAAATTAAATCGAGGACTATTCGAAATGCTACAAAACTTTTCAGATTCTTTCTATATGTTACGAGGAAAAGTTATGAGGGAAGTCCAATAAAAAAAATCATTTCAAAATTAGATTCTATGAAACTTTTCGAAATGCTAGTTTCTTTCAGTAAATCATAATATACTATACACTAGTTTATACTAGTTTCGTTCAAAAAATCAAATTAAATCGAGGAATGTTGGAAATGCTACAAATCGTTTCAGACCCTTTCTATATGTTACGAGGGAAGGTAATGAGGGAAGTCCATGCAAAAAATAATATCAAAATTAGATTCTATGAAACTTTTCGAAATGCAAGTTTCGGTCAAAAAGTCAAAATATATTATACACTAGTTTATACTAGTTTCGGTCAAAAAATCAAATTAAATAGAGGACTGTTCGAAATGCTACAAAACTTTTCAGATCCTTTCTATATGTTATAAGGAAAAGTTATGAGGGAAGTCCAAACAAAAAAATCAATTCAAATTAGATTCTACAAAACTTTTCGAAATGCAAGTTTCTTTCAAAAAATCATAATATACCATACACTAGTTTATACTAGTTTCGGTCAAAAAATCAAATTAAATCGACGAATGTTTTAAATGCTACGAAACTTTTTAGATCCTTTCTATATGTTAAGAGGAAAAGTTATGAGGGAAGTCCTTAGAAAAAAATCATCTGAAAATTAGATTCTATGAAACTTTTCGAAATGCTAGTTTCTTTCAGAAAATCATAATATACTATACACTAGTTTATACTAGTTTCGGTCAAAAAATCAAATTAAATTGAGGACTATTCGAAATTCTACAAACTTTTCAGTACCTTTCTATATGTTACGAGGCAAGGTAATGAGGGAAGTTCATGCAAGAAATCATCTCAAAATTAGATTCTATGAAACTTTTCGAAATGCAAGTTTCGGTCAAAAAATCACAATATAATATACAATAGTTTATACTATTTTCGGGCTAAAAATCAAATTAAATCAAGGACTGTTCGAAATGATACGAAACTTTTGACATCCTTTCTATATGTTATGAGGGAAGGTTATGATGGAAGTCCATGCAAAAAATCATCTGAAAATTAGATTCTATGAAACTTTTCGAAATGCTAGTTTCGGTATAAAAATCATAATATACACTAGTTTATACTAGTTTCGGTCAAAAAATCAAATTAAATCGAGGACTATTCGAAATGCTACAAAACTTTTCAGATTCTTTCTATATGTTACGAGGAAAAGTTATGAGGGAAGTCCAATCAAAAAAATCATTTCAAAATTAGATTCTATGAAACTTTTCGAAATGCTAGTTTCTTTCAGTAAATCATAATATACTATACACTAGTTTATACTAGTTTCGTTCAAAAAATCAAATTAAATCGAGGAATGTTGGAAATGCTACAAATCGTTTCAGACCCTTTCTATATGTTACGAGGGAAGGTAATGAGGGAAGTCCATGCAAAAAATAATATCAAAATTAGATTCTATGAAACTTTTCGAAATGCAAGTTTCTGTCAAAAAGTCAAAATATATTATACACTAGTTTATACTAGTTTCGGTCAAAAAATCAAATTAAATAGAGGACTGTTCGAAATGCTACAAAACTTTTCAGATCCTTTCTATATGTTATAAGGAAAAGTTATGAGGGAAGTCCAAACAAAAAAATCAATTCAAATTAGATTCTACAAAACTTTTCGAAATGCAAGTTTCTTTCAAAAAATCATAATATACCATACACTAGTTTATACTAGTTTCGGTCAAAAAATCAAATTAAATCGATGAATGTTTTAAATGCTACGAAACTTTTTAGATCCTTTCTATATGTTAAGAGGAAAAGTTATGAGGGAAGTCCTTAGAAAAAAATCATCTGAAAATAAGATTCTATGAAACTTTTCGAAATGCTAGTTTCTTTCAGAAAATCATAATATACTATACACTAGTTTATACTAGTTTCGGTCAAAAAATCAAATTAAATTGAGGACTATTCGAAATTCTACAAAATTTTCAGTACCTTTCTATATGTTACGAGGCAAGGTAATGAGGGAAGTTCATGCAAGAAGTCATCTCAAAATTAGATTCTATGAAACTTTTCGAAATGCAAGTTTCGGTCAAAAAAATCACAATATAATATACACTAGTTTATACTAGTTTCGGGATAAAAATCAAATTAAATCAAGGACTGTTCGAAATGATACGAAACTTTTGACATCCTTTCTATATGTTATGAGGGAAGGTTATGATGGAAGTCCATGCAAAAAATCATCTGAAAATTAGATTCTATGAAACTTTTCGAAATGCTAGTTTCGGTAAAAAAAATCATAATATACACTAGTTTATACTAGTTTCGGTCAAAAAATCAAATTAAATCGAGGACTATTCGAAATGCTACAAAACTTTTCAGATTCTTTCTATATGTTACGAGGAAAAGTTATGAGGGAAGTCCAATCAAAAAAATCATTTCAAAATTAGATTCTATGAAACTTTTCGAAATGCTAGTTTCTTTCAGTAAATCATAATATACTATACACTAGTTTATACTAGTTTCGTTCAAAAAATCAAATTAAATCGAGGAATGTTGGAAATGCTACAAATCGTTTCAGACACTTTCTATATGTTACGAGGGAAGGTAATGAGGGAAGTCCATGCAAAAAATAATATCAAAATTAGATTCTATGAAACTTTTCGAAATGCAAGTTTCTGTCAAAAAGTCAAAATATATTATACACTAGTTTATACTAGTTTCGGTCAAAAAATCAAATTAAATAGAGGACTGTTCGAAATGCTACAAAACTTTTCAGATCCTTTCTATATGTTATAAGGAAAAGTTATGAGGGAAGTCCAAACAAAAAAATCAATTCAAATTAGATTCTACAAAACTTTTCGAAATGCAAGTTTCTTTCAAAAAATCATAATATACCATACACTAGTTTATACTAGTTTCGGTCAAAAAATCAAATTAAATCGATGAATGTTTTAAATGCTACGAAACTTTTTAGATCCTTTCTATATGTTAAGAGGAAAAGTTATGAGGGAAGTCCTTAGAAAAAAATCATCTGAAAATTAGATTCTATGAAACTTTTTGAAATGCTAGTTTCTTTCAGAAAATCATAATATACTATACACTAGTTTATACTAGTTTCGGTCAAAAAATCAAATTAAATTGAGGACTATTCGAAATTCTACAAACTTTTCAGTACCTTTCTATATGTTACGAGGCAAGGTAATGAGGGAAGTTCATGCAAGAAATCATCTCAAAATTAGATTCTATGAAACTTTTCGAAATGCAAGTTTCGGTCAAAAAATCACAATAAAATATACACTAGTTTATACTAGTTTCGGGCTAAAAATCAAATTAAATCAAGGACTGTTCGAAATGATACGAAACTTTTGACATCCTTTCTATATGTTATGAGGGAAGGTTATGATGGAAGTCCATGCAAAAAATCATCTGAAAATTAGATTCTATGAAACTTTTCGAAATGCTAGTTTCGGTATAAAAATCATAATATACACTAGTTTATACTAGTTTCGGTCAAAAAATCAAATTAAATCGAGGACTATTCGAAATGCTACAAAACTTTTCAGATTCTTTCTATATGTTACGAGGAAAAGTTATGAGGGAAGTCCAATCAAAAAAATCATTTCAAAATTAGATTCTATGAAACTTTTCGAAATGCTAGTTTCTTTCAATATATCATAATATACTATACACTAGTTTATACTAGTTTCGGTTAAAAAATCAAATTAAATCGAGGACTGTTCGAAATTCTACGAAACTTTTTAGATCCTTTCTATATGTTACGAGGGAAGGTAACGTTCGAAGTCCATGCAAAAAATCATCTCAAAATTAGATTCTATGAAACTTTTTGAAATGTAAGTTTAGGTAAAAAAATCATAATATATTATACACTAGTTTATACTAGTTTCGGTAAAAAAATCAAATTAAATTGAGGACTGTTCGAAATGATACAAAATTTTTCAGATCCTTTCAATATGTTACGAGGGAAGGTAATTAGGGAAGTCCATGCAAAAACTCATGTCAAAATTAGATTCTATGAAACTTTTCGAAATGCAAGTTTCAGTCAAAAAATCATAATATATTATACACTAGTTTATACTAGTTTCGGTCAAAAAATCAAATTAAATCGAGGACTGTTCGAAATGATACGAAACATTTCAGATCCTTTCTATATGTTACGACGGAAGGTTTTGATGGAAGTCCATGCAAAAAATCATCTAAAAATTAGATTCTGTGAAACTTTTCGAAATGCTAGTTTCGGTCAAAAAATCATTATATATTATACACTAGTTTATACTAGTTTCGGTCAAAAAATCAAATTAAAGCGAGGTTTGTTCGAAATGCTACAAAACTTTTCAGATCCTTTCTATATGTTACGAGGAAAAGTTATGAGGGATGTCCATACAAAAAAATCATTTCAAAATTAGATTCTATGAAACTTTTCGAAATGCTAGTTTCTTTCAGTAAATCATAATATACTATACACTAGTTTATACTAGTTTCGTTCAAAAAATCAAATTAAATCGAGGAATGTTGGAAATGCTACAAATCGTTTCAGACCCTTTCTATATGTTACGAGGGAAGGTAATGAGGGAAGTCCATGCAAAAAATAATATCAAAATTAGATTCTATGAAACTTTTCGAAATGCAAGTTTCTGTCAAAAAGTCAAAATATATTATACACTAGTTTATACTAGTTTCGGTCAAAAAATCAAATTAAATAGAGGACTGTTCGAAATGCTACAAAACTTTTCAGATCCTTTCTATATGTTATAAGGAAAAGTTATGAGGGAAGTCCAAACAAAAAAATCAATTCAAATTAGATTCTACAAAACTTTTCGAAATGCAAGTTTCTTTCAAAAAATCATAATATACCATACACTAGTTTATACTAGTTTCGGTCAAAAAATCAAATTAAATCGATGAATGTTTTAAATGCTACGAAACTTTTTAGATCCTTTCTATATGTTAAGAGGAAAAGTTATGAGGGAAGTCCTTAGAAAAAAATCATCTGAAAATTAGATTCTATGAAACTTTTCGAAATGCTAGTTTCTTTCAGAAAATCATAATATACTATACACTAGTTTATACTAGTTTCGGTCAAAAAATCAAATTAAATTGAGGACTATTCGAAATTCTACAAACTTTTCAGTACCTTTCTATATGTTACGAGGCAAGGTAATGAGGGAAGTTCATGCAAGAAATCATCTCAAAATTAGATTCTATGAAACTTTTCGAAATGCAAGTTTCGGTCAAAAAATCACAATATAATATACACTAGTTTATACTAGTTTCGGGCTAAAAATCAAATTAAATCAAGGACTGTTCGAAATGATACGAAACTTTTGACATCCTTTCTATATGTTATGAGGGAAGGTTATGATGGAAGTCCATGCAAAAAATCATCTGAAAATTAGATTCTATGAAACTTTTCGAAATGCTAGTTTCGGTAAAAAAAATCATAATATACACTAGTTTATACTAGTTTCGGTCAAAAAATCAAATTAAATCGAGGACTATTCGAAATGCTACAAAACTTTTCAGATTCTTTCTATATGTTACGAGGAAAAGTTATGAGGGAAGTCCAATCAAAAAAATCATTTCAAAATTAGATTCTATGAAACTTTTCGAAATGCTAGTTTCTTTCAGTAAATCATAATATACTATACACTAGTTTATACTAGTTTCGTTCAAAAAATCAAATTAAATCGAGGAATGTTGGAAATGCTACAAATCGTTTCAGACCCTTTCTATATTTTACGAGGGAAGGTAATGAGGGAAGTCCATGCAAAAAATAATATCAAAATTAGATTCTATGAAACTTTTCGAAATGCAAGTTTCTGTCAAAAAGTCAAAATATATTATACACTAGTTTATACTAGTTTCGGTCAAAAAATCAAATTAAATAGAGGACTGTTCGAAATGCTACAAAACTTTTCAGATCCTTTCTATATGTTATAAGGAAAAGTTATGAGGGAAGTCCAAACAAAAAAATCAATTCAAATTAGATTCTACAAAACTTTTCGAAATGCAAGTTTCTTTCAAAAAATCATAATATACCATACACTAGTTTATACTAGTTTCGGTCAAAAAATCAAATTAAATCGATGAATGTTTTAAATGCTACGAAACTTTTTAGATCCTTTCTATATGTTAAGAGGAAAAGTTATGAGGGAAGTCCTTAGAAAAAAATCATCTGAAAATTAGATTCTATGAAACTTTTCGAAATGCTAGTTTCTTTCAGAAAATCATAATATACTATACACTAGTTTATACTAGTTTCGGTCAAAAAATCAAATTAAATTGAGGACTATTCGAAATTCTACAAACTTTTCAGTACCTTTCTATATGTTACGAGGCAAGGTAATGAGGGAAGTTCATGCAAGAAATCATCTCAAAATTAGATTCTATGAAACTTTTCGAAATGCAAGTTTCGGTCAAAAAATCACAATATAATATACACTAGTTTATACTAGTTTCGGGCTAAAAATCAAATTAAATCAAGGACTGTTCGAAATGATACGAAACTTTTGACATCCTTTCTATATGTTATGAGGGAAGGTTATGATGGAAGTCCATGCAAAAAATCATCTGAAAATTAGATTCTATGAAACTTTTCGAAATGCTAGTTTCGGTAAAAAAAATCATAATATACACTAGTTTATACTAGTTTCGGTCAAAAAATCAAATTAAATCGAGGACTATTCGAAATGCTACAAAACTTTTCAGATTCTTTCTATATGTTACGAGGAAAAGTTATGAGGGAAGTCCAATCAAAAAAATCATTTCAAAATTAGATTCTATGAAACTTTTCGAAATGCTAGTTTCTTTCAGTAAATCATAATATACTATACACTAGTTTATACTAGTTTCGTTCAAAAAATCAAATTAAATCGAGGAATGTTGGAAATGCTACAAATCGTTTCAGACCCTTTCTATATGTTACGAGGGAAGGTAATGAGGGAAGTCCATGCAAAAAATAATATCAAAATTAGATTCTATGAAACTTTTCGAAATGCAAGTTTCTGTCAAAAAGTCAAAATATATTATACACTAGTTTATACTAGTTTCGGTCAAAAAATCAAATTAAATAGAGGACTGTTCGAAATGCTACAAAACTTTTCAGATCCTTTCTATATGTTATAAGGAAAAGTTATGAGGGAAGTCCAAACAAAAAAATCAATTCAAATTAGATTCTACAAAACTTTTCGAAATGCAAGTTTCTTTCAAAAAATCATAATATACCATACACTAGTTTATACTAGTTTCGGTCAAAAAATCAAATTAAATCGATGAATGTTTTAAATGCTACGAAACTTTTTAGATCCTTTCTATATGTTAAGAGGAAAAGTTATGAGGGAAGTCCTTAGAAAAAAATCATCTGAAAATTAGATTCTATGAAACTTTTCGAAATGCTAGTTTCTTTCAGAAAATCATAATATACTATACACTAGTTTATACTAGTTTCGGTCAAAAAATCAAATTAAATTGAGGACTATTCGAAATTCTACAAACTTTTCAGTACCTTTCTATATGTTACGAGGCAAGGTAATGAGGGAAGTTCATGCAAGAAATCATCTCAAAATTAGATTCTATGAAACTTTTCGAAATGCAAGTTTCGGTCAAAAAATCACAATATAATATACACTAGTTTATACTAGTTTCGGGCTAAAAATCAAATTAAATCAAGGACTGTTCGAAATGATACGAAACTTTTGACATCCTTTCTATATGTTATGAGGGAAGGTTATGATGGAAGTCCATGCAAAAAATCATCTGAAAATTAGATTCTATGAAACTTTTCGAAATGCTAGTTTCGGTATAAAAATCATAATATACACTAGTTTATACTAGTTTCGGTCAAAAAATCAAATTAAATCGAGGACTATTCGAAATGCTACAAAACTTTTCAGATTCTTTCTATATGTTACGAGGAAAAGTTATGAGGGAAGTCCAATCAAAAAAATCATTTCAAAATTAGATTCTATGAAACTTTTCGAAATGCTAGTTTCTTTCAATATATCATAATATACTATACACTAGTTTATACTAGTTTCGGTTAAAAAATCAAATTAAATCGAGGACTGTTCGAAATTCTACGAAACTTTTTAGATCCTTTCTATATGTTACGAGGGAAGGTAACGTTCGAAGTCCATGCAAAAAATCATCTCAAAATTAGATTCTATGAAACTTTTTGAAATGTAAGTTTAGGTAAAAAAATCATAATATATTATACACTAGTTTATACTAGTTTCGGTAAAAAAATCAAATTAAATTGAGGACTGTTCGAAATGATACAAAATTTTTCAGATCCTTTCAATATGTTACGAGGGAAGGTAATTAGGGAAGTCCATGCAAAAACTCATGTCAAAATTAGATTCTATGAAACTTTTCGAAATGCAAGTTTCAGTCAAAAAATCATAATATATTATACACTAGTTTATACTAGTTTCGGTCAAAAAATCAAATTAAATCGAGGACTGTTCGAAATGATACGAAACGTTTCAGATCCTTTCTATATGTTACGAAGGAAGGTTTTGATGGAAGTCCATGCAAAAAATCATCTAAAAATTAGATTCTGTGAAACTTTTCGAAATGCTAGTTTCGGTCAAAAAATCATTATATATTATACACTAGTTTATACTAGTTTCGGTCAAAAAATCAAATTAAAGCGAGGTTTGTTCGAAATGCTACAAAACTTTTCAGATCCTTTCTATATGTTACGAGGAAAAGTTATGAGGGATGTCCATACAAAAAAATCATTTCAAAATTAGATTCTATGAAACTTTTCGAAATGCTAGTTTCTTTCAGTAAATCATAATATACTATACACTAGTTTATACTAGTTTCGTTCAAAAAATCAAATTAAATCGAGGAATGTTGGAAATGCTACAAATCGTTTCAGACCCTTTCTATATGTTACGAGGGAAGGTAATGAGGGAAGTCCATGCAAAAAATAATATCAAAATTAGATTCTATGAAACTTTTCGAAATGCAAGTTTCTGTCAAAAAGTCAAAATATATTATACACTAGTTTATACTAGTTTCGGTCAAAAAATCAAATTAAATAGAGGACTGTTCGAAATGCTACAAAACTTTTCAGATCCTTTCTATATGTTATAAGGAAAAGTTATGAGGGAAGTCCAAACAAAAAAATCAATTCAAATTAGATTCTACAAAACTTTTCGAAATGCAAGTTTCTTTCAAAAAATCATAATATACCATACACTAGTTTATACTAGTTTCGGTCAAAAAATCAAATTAAATCGATGAATGTTTTAAATGCTACGAAACTTTTTAGATCCTTTCTATATGTTAAGAGGAAAAGTTATGAGGGAAGTCCTTAGAAAAAAATCATCTGAAAATTAGATTCTATGAAACTTTTCGAAATGCTAGTTTCTTTCAGAAAATCATAATATACTATACACTAGTTTATACTAGTTTCGGTCAAAAAATCAAATTAAATTGAGGACTATTCGAAATTCTACAAACTTTTCAGTACCTTTCTATATGTTACGAGGCAAGGTAATGAGGGAAGTTCATGCAAGAAATCATCTCAAAATTAGATTCTATGAAACTTTTCGAAATGCAAGTTTCGGTCAAAAAATCACAATATAATATACACTAGTTTATACTAGTTTCGGGCTAAAAATCAAATTAAATCAAGGACTGTTCGAAATGATACGAAACTTTTGACATCCTTTCTATATGTTATGAGGGAAGGTTATGATGGAAGTCCATGCAAAAAATCATCTGAAAATTAGATTCTATGAAACTTTTCGAAATGCTAGTTTCGGTAAAAAAAATCATAATATACACTAGTTTATACTAGTTTCGGTCAAAAAATCAAATTAAATCGAGGACTATTCGAAATGCTACAAAACTTTTCAGATTCTTTCTATATGTTACGAGGAAAAGTTATGAGGGAAGTCCAATCAAAAAAATCATTTCAAAATTAGATTCTATGAAACTTTTCGAAATGCTAGTTTCTTTCAGTAAATCATAATATACTATACACTAGTTTATACTAGTTTCGTTCAAAAAATCAAATTAAATCGAGGAATGTTGGAAATGCTACAAATCGTTTCAGACCCTTTCTATATTTGACGAGGGAAGGTAATGAGGGAAGTCCATGCAAAAAATAATATCAAAATTAGATTCTATGAAACTTTTCGAAATGCAAGTTTCTGTCAAAAAGTCAAAATATATTATACACTAGTTTATACTAGTTTCGGTCAAAAAATCAAATTAAATAGAGGACTGTTCGAAATGCTACAAAACTTTTCAGATCCTTTCTATATGTTATAAGGAAAAGTTATGAGGGAAGTCCAAACAAAAAAATCAATTCAAATTAGATTCTACAAAACTTTTCGAAATGCAAGTTTCTTTCAAAAAATCATAATATACCATACACTAGTTTATACTAGTTTCGGTCAAAAAATCAAATTAAATCGATGAATGTTTTAAATGCTACGAAACTTTTTAGATCCTTTCTATATGTTAAGAGGAAAAGTTATGAGGGAAGTCCTTAGAAAAAAATCATCTGAAAATTAGATTCTATGAAACTTTTCGAAATGCTAGTTTCTTTCAGAAAATCATAATATACTATACACTAGTTTATACTAGTTTCGGTCAAAAAATCAAATTAAATTGAGGACTATTCGAAATTCTACAAACTTTTCAGTACCTTTCTATATGTTACGAGGCAAGGTAATGAGGGAAGTTCATGCAAGAAATCATCTCAAAATTAGATTCTATGAAACTTTTCGAAATGCAAGTTTCGGTCAAAAAATCACAATATAATATACACTTGTTTATACTAGTTTCGGGCTAAAAATCAAATTAAATCAAGGACTGTTCGAAATGATACGAAACTTTTGACATCCTTTCTATATGTTATGAGGGAAGGTTATGATGGAAGTCCATGCAAAAAATCATCTGAAAATTAGATTCTATGAAACTTTTCGAAATGCTAGTTTCGGTATAAAAATCATAATATACACTAGTTTATACTAGTTTCGGTCAAAAAATCAAATTAAATCGAGGACTATTCGAAATGCTACAAAACTTTTCAGATTCTTTCTATATGTTACGAGGAAAAGTTATGAGGGAAGTCCAATCAAAAAAATCATTTCAAAATTAGATTCTATGAAACTTTTCGAAATGCTAGTTTCTTTCAATATATCATAATATACTATACACTAGTTTATACTAGTTTCGGTTAAAAAATCAAATTAAATCGAGGACTGTTCGAAATTCTACGAAACTTTTTAGATCCTTTCTATATGTTACGAGGGAAGGTAACGTTCGAAGTCCATGCAAAAAATCATCTCAAAATTAGATTCTATGAAACTTTTTGAAATGTAAGTTTAGGTAAAAAAATCATAATATATTATACACTAGTTTATACTAGTTTCGGTAAAAAAATCAAATTAAATTGAGGACTGTTCGAAATGATACAAAATTTTTCAGATCCTTTCAATATGTTACGAGGGAAGGTAATTAGGGAAGTCCATGCAAAAACTCATGTCAAAATTAGATTCTATGAAACTTTTCGAAATGCAAGTTTCAGTCAAAAAATCATAATATATTATACACTAGTTTATACTAGTTTCGGTCAAAAAATCAAATTAAATCGAGGACTGTTCGAAATGATACGAAACGTTTCAGATCCTTTCTATATGTTACGACGGAAGGTTTTGATGGAAGTCCATGCAAAAAATCATCTAAAAATTAGATTCTGTGAAACTTTTCGAAATGCTAGTTTCGGTCAAAAAATCATTATATATTATACACTAGTTTATACTAGTTTCGGTCAAAAAATCAAATTAAAGCGAGGTTTGTTCGAAATGCTACAAAACTTTTCAGATCCTTTCTATATGTTACGAGGAAAAGTTATGAGGGATGTCCATACAAAAAAATCATTTCAAAATTAGATTCTATGAAACTTTTCGAAATGCTAGTTTCTTTCAGTAAATCATAATATACTATACACTAGTTTATACTAGTTTCGTTCAAAAAATCAAATTAAATCGAGGAATGTTGGAAATGCTACAAATCGTTTCAGACCCTTTCTATATGTTACGAGGGAAGGTAATGAGGGAAGTCCATGCAAAAAATAATATCAAAATTAGATTCTATGAAACTTTTCGAAATGCAAGTTTCTGTCAAAAAGTCAAAATATATTATACACTAGTTTATACTAGTTTCGGTCAAAAAATCAAATTAAATAGAGGACTGTTCGAAATGCTACAAAACTTTTCAGATCCTTTCTATATGTTATAAGGAAAAGTTATGAGGGAAGTCCAAACAAAAAAATCAATTCAAATTAGATTCTACAAAACTTTTCGAAATGCAAGTTTCTTTCAAAAAATCATAATATACCATACACTAGTTTATACTAGTTTCGGTCAAAAAATCAAATTAAATCGATGAATGTTTTAAATGCTACGAAACTTTTTAGATCCTTTCTATATGTTAAGAGGAAAAGTTATGAGGGAAGTCCTTAGAAAAAAATCATCTGAAAATTAGATTCTATGAAACTTTTCGAAATGCTAGTTTCTTTCAGAAAATCATAATATACTATACACTAGTTTATACTAGTTTCGGTCAAAAAATCAAATTAAATTGAGGACTATTCGAAATTCTACAAACTTTTCAGTACCTTTCTATATGTTACGAGGCAAGGTAATGAGGGAAGTTCATGCAAGAAATCATCTCAAAATTAGATTCTATGAAACTTTTCGAAATGCAAGTTTCGGTCAAAAAATCACAATATAATATACACTAGTTTATACTAGTTTCGGGCTAAAAATCAAATTAAATCAAGGACTGTTCGAAATGATACGAAACTTTTGACATCCTTTCTATATGTTATGAGGGAAGGTTATGATGGAAGTCCATGCAAAAAATCATCTGAAAATTAGATTCTATGAAACTTTTCGAAATGCTAGTTTCGGTAAAAAAAATCATAATATACACTAGTTTATACTAGTTTCGGTCAAAAAATCAAATTAAAGCGAGGTTTGTTCGAAATGCTACAAAACTTTTCAGATCCTTTCTATATGTTACGAGGAAAAGTTATGAGGGATGTCCATACAAAAAAATCATTTCAAAATTAGATTCTATGAAACTTTTCGAAATGCTAGTTTCTTTCAGTAAATCATAATATACTATACACTAGTTTATACTAGTTTCGTTCAAAAAATCAAATTAAATCGAGGAATGTTGGAAATGCTACAAATCGTTTCAGACCCTTTCTATATGTTACGAGGGAAGGTAATGAGGGAAGTCCATGCAAAAAATAATATCAAAATTAGATTCTATGAAACTTTTCGAAATGCAAGTTTCTGTCAAAAAGTCAAAATATATTATACACTAGTTTATACTAGTTTCGGTCAAAAAATCAAATTAAATAGAGGACTGTTCGAAATGCTACAAAACTTTTCAGATCCTTTCTATATGTTATAAGGAAAAGTTATGAGGGAAGTCCAAACAAAAAAATCAATTCAAATTAGATTCTACAAAACTTTTCGAAATGCAAGTTTCTTTCAAAAAATCATAATATACCATACACTAGTTTATACTAGTTTCGGTCAAAAAATCAAATTAAATCGATGAATGTTTTAAATGCTACGAAACTTTTTAGATCCTTTCTATATGTTAAGAGGAAAAGTTATGAGGGAAGTCCTTAGAAAAAAATCATCTGAAAATTAGATTCTATGAAACTTTTCGAAATGCTAGTTTCTTTCAGAAAATCATAATATACTATACACTAGTTTATACTAGTTTCGGTCAAAAAATCAAATTAAATTGAGGACTATTCGAAATTCTACAAACTTTTCAGTACCTTTCTATATGTTACGAGGCAAGGTAATGAGGGAAGTTCATGCAAGAAATCATCTCAAAATTAGATTCTATGAAACTTTTCGAAATGCAAGTTTCGGTCAAAAAATCACAATATAATATACACTAGTTTATACTAGTTTCGGGCTAAAAATCAAATTAAATCAAGGACTGTTCGAAATGATACGAAACTTTTGACATCCTTTCTATATGTTATGAGGGAAGGTTATGATGGAAGTCCATGCAAAAAATCATCTGAAAATTAGATTCTATGAAACTTTTCGAAATGCTAGTTTCGGTAAAAAAAATCATAATATACACTAGTTTATACTAGTTTCGGTCAAAAAATCAAATTAAATCGAGGACTATTCGAAATGCTACAAAACTTTTCAGATTCTTTCTATATGTTACGAGGAAAAGTTATGAGGGAAGTCCAATCAAAAAAATCATTTCAAAATTAGATTCTATGAAACTTTTCGAAATGCTAGTTTCTTTCAGTAAATCATAATATACTATACACTAGTTTATATTAGTTTCGTTCAAAAAATCAAATTAAATCGAGGAATGTTGGAAATGCTACAAATCGTTTCAGACCCTTTCTATATTTTACGAGGGAAGGTAATGAGGGAAGTCCATGCAAAAAATAATATCAAAATTAGATTCTATGAAACTTTTCGAAATGCAAGTTTCTGTCAAAAAGTCAAAATATATTATACACTAGTTTATACTAGTTTCGGTCAAAAAATCAAATTAAATAGAGGACTGTTCGAAATGCTACAAAACTTTTCAGATCCTTTCTATATGTTATAAGGAAAAGTTATGAGGGAAGTCCAAACAAAAAAATCAATTCAAATTAGATTCTACAAAACTTTTCGAAATGCAAGTTTCTTTCAAAAAATCATAATATACCATACACTAGTTTATACTAGTTTCGGTCAAAAAATCAAATTAAATCGATGAATGTTTTAAATGCTACGAAACTTTTTAGATCCTTTCTATATGTTAAGAGGAAAAGTTATGAGGGAAGTCCTTAGAAAAAAATCATCTGAAAATTAGATTCTATGAAACTTTTCGAAATGCTAGTTTCTTTCAGAAAATCATAATATACTATACACTAGTTTATACTAGTTTCGGTCAAAAAATCAAATTAAATTGAGGACTATTCGAAATTCTACAAACTTTTCAGTACCTTTCTATATGTTACGAGGCAAGGTAATGAGGGAAGTTCATGCAAGAAATCATCTCAAAATTAGATTCTATGAAACTTTTCGAAATGCAAGTTTCGGTCAAAAAATCACAATATAATATACACTAGTTTATACTAGTTTCGGGCTAAAAATCAAATTAAATCAAGGACTGTTCGAAATGATACGAAACTTTTGACATCCTTTCTATATGTTATGAGGGAAGGTTATGATGGAAGTCCATGCAAAAAATCATCTGAAAATTAGATTCTATAAAACTTTTCGAAATGCTAGTTTCGGTATAAAAATCATAATATACACTAGTTTATACTAGTTTCGGTCAAAAAATCAAATTAAATCGAGGACTATTCGAAATGCTACAAAACTTTTCAGATTCTTTCTATATGTTACGAGGAAAAGTTATGAGGGAAGTCCAATCAAAAAAATCATTTCAAAATTAGATTCTATGAAACTTTTCGAAATGCTAGTTTCTTTCAATATATCATAATATACTATACACTAGTTTATACTAGTTTCGGTTAAAAAATCAAATTAAATCGAGGACTGTTCGAAATTCTACGAAACTTTTTAGATCCTTTCTATATGTTACGAGGGAAGGTAACGTTCGAAGTCCATGCAAAAAATCATCTCAAAATTAGATTCTATGAAACTTTTTGAAATGTAAGTTTAGGTAAAAAAATCATAATATATTATACACTAGTTTATACTAGTTTCGGTAAAAAAATCAAATTAAATTGAGGACTGTTCGAAATGATACAAAATTTTTCAGATCCTTTCAATATGTTACGAGGGAAGGTAATTAGGGAAGTCAATGCAAAAACTCATGTCAAAATTAGATTCTATGAAACTTTTCGAAATGCAAGTTTCAGTCAAAAAATCATAATATATTATACACTAGTTTATACTAGTTTCGGTCAAAAAATCAAATTAAATCGAGGACTGTTCGAAATGATACGAAACGTTTCAGATCCTTTCTATATGTTACGACGGAAGGTTTTGATGGAAGTCCATGCAAAAAATCATCTAAAAATTAGATTCTGTGAAACTTTTCGAAATGCTAGTTTCGGTCAAAAAATCATTATATATTATACACTAGTTTATACTAGTTTCGGTCAAAAAATCAAATTAAAGCGAGGTTTGTTCGAAATGCTACAAAACTTTTCAGATCCTTTCTATATGTTACGAGGAAAAGTTATGAGGGATGTCCATACAAAAAAATCATTTCAAAATTAGATTCTATGAAACTTTTCGAAATGCTAGTTTCTTTCAGTAAATCATAATATACTATACACTAGTTTATACTAGTTTCGTTCAAAAAATCAAATTAAATCGAGGAATGTTGGAAATGCTACAAATCGTTTCAGACCCTTTCTATATGTTACGAGGGAAGGTAATGAGGGAAGTCCATGCAAAAAATAATATCAAAATTAGATTCTATGAAACTTTTCGAAATGCAAGTTTCTGTCAAAAAGTCAAAATATATTATACACTAGTTTATACTAGTTTCGGTCAAAAAATCAAATTAAATAGAGGACTGTTCGAAATGCTACAAAACTTTTCAGATCCTTTCTATATGTTATAAGGAAAAGTTATGAGGGAAGTCCAAACAAAAAAATCAATTCAAATTAGATTCTACAAAACTTTTCGAAATGCAAGTTTCTTTCAAAAAATCATAATATACCATACACTAGTTTATACTAGTTTCGGTCAAAAAATCAAATTAAATCGATGAATGTTTTAAATGCTACGAAACTTTTTAGATCCTTTCTATATGTTAAGAGGAAAAGTTATGAGGGAAGTCCTTAGAAAAAAATCATCTGAAAATTAGATTCTATGAAACTTTTCGAAATGCTAGTTTCTTTCAGAAAATCATAATATACTATACACTAGTTTATACTAGTTTCGGTCAAAAAATCAAATTAAATTGAGGACTATTCGAAATTCTACAAACTTTTCAGTACCTTTCTATATGTTACGAGGCAAGGTAATGAGGGAAGTTCATGCAAGAAATCATCTCAAAATTAGATTCTATGAAACTTTTCGAAATGCAAGTTTCGGTCAAAAAATCACAATATAAAATACACTAGTTTATACTAGTTTCGGGCTAAAAATCAAATTAAATCAAGGACTGTTCGAAATGATACGAAACTTTTGACATCCTTTCTATATGTTATGAGGGAAGGTTATGATGGAAGTCCATGCAAAAAATCATCTGAAAATTAGATTCTATGAAACTTTTCGAAATGCTAGTTTCGGTAAAAAAAATCATAATATACACTAGTTTATACTAGTTTCGGTCAAAAAATCAAATTAAATCGAGGACTATTCGAAATGCTACAAAACTTTTCAGATTCTTTCTATATGTTACGAGGAAAAGTTATGAGGGAAGTCCAATCAAAAAAATCATTTCAAAATTAGATTCTATGAAACTTTTCGAAATGCTAGTTTCTTTCAGTAAATCATAATATACTATACACTAGTTTATACTAGTTTCGTTCAAAAAATCAAATTAAATCGAGGAATGTTGGAAATGCTACAAATCGTTTCAGACCCTTTCTATATTTTACGAGGGAAGGTAATGAGGGAAGTCCATGCAAAAAATAATATCAAAATTAGATTCTATGAAACTTTTCGAAATGCAAGTTTCTGTCAAAAAGTCAAAATATATTATACACTAGTTTATACTAGTTTCGGTCAAAAAATCAAATTAAATAGAGGACTGTTCGAAATGCTACAAAACTTTTCAGATCCTTTCTATATGTTATAAGGAAAAGTTATGAGGGAAGTCCAAACAAAAAAATCAATTCAAATTAGATTCTACAAAACTTTTCGAAATGCAAGTTTCTTTCAAAAAATCATAATATACCATACACTAGTTTATACTAGTTTCGGTCAAAAAATCAAATTAAATCGATGAATGTTTTAAATGCTACGAAACTTTTTAGATCCTTTCTATATGTTAAGAGGAAAAGTTATGAGGGAAGTCCTTAGAAAAAAATCATCTGAAAATTAGATTCTATGAAACTTTTCGAAATGCTAGTTTCTTTCAGAAAATCATAATATACTATACACTAGTTTATACTAGTTTCGGTCAAAAAATCAAATTAAATTGAGGACTATTCGAAATTCTACAAACTTTTCAGTACCTTTCTATATGTTACGAGGCAAGGTAATGAGGGAAGTTCATGCAAGAAATCATCTCAAAATTAGATTCTATGAAACTTTTCGAAATGCAAGTTTCGGTCAAAAAATCACAATATAATATACACTAGTTTATACTAGTTTCGGGCTAAAAATCAAATTAAATCAAGGACTGTTCGAAATGATACGAAACTTTTGACATCCTTTCTATATGTTATGAGGGAAGGTTATGATGGAAGTCCATGCAAAAAATCATCTGAAAATTAGATTCTATGAAACTTTTCGAAATGCTAGTTTCGGTAAAAAAAATCATAATATACACTAGTTTATACTAGTTTCGGTCAAAAAATCAAATTAAATCGAGGACTATTCGAAATGCTACAAAACTTTTCAGATTCTTTCTATATGTTACGAGGAAAAGTTATTAGGGAAGTCCAATCAAAAAAATCATTTCAAAATTAGATTCTATGAAACTTTTCGAAATGCTAGTTTCTTTCAGTAAATCATAATATACTATACACTAGTTTATACTAGTTTCGTTCAAAAAATCAAATTAAATCGAGGAATGTTGGAAATGTTACAAATCGTTTCAGACCCTTTCTATATGTTACGAGGGAAGGTAATGAGGGAAGTCCATGCAAAAAATAATATCAAAATTAGAATCTATGAAACTTTTCGAAATGCAAGTTTCTGTCAAAAAGTCAAAATATATTATACACTAGTTTATACTAGTTTCGGTCAAAAAATCAAATTAAATAGAGGACTGTTCGAAATGCTACAAAACTTTTCAGATCCTTTCTATATGTTATAAGGAAAAGTTATGAGGGAAGTCCAAACAAAAAAATCAATTCAAATTAGATTCTACAAAACTTTTCGAAATGCAAGTTTCTTTCAAAAAATCATAATATACCATACACTAGTTTATACTAGTTTCGGTCAAAAAATCAAATTAAATCGATGAATGTTTTAAATGCTACGAAACTTTTTAGATCCTTTCTATATGTTAAGAGGAAAAGTTATGAGGGAAGTCCTTAGAAAAAAATCATCTGAAAATTAGATTCTATGAAACTTTTCGAAATGCTAGTTTCTTTCAGAAAATCATAATATACTATACACTAGTTTATACTAGTTTCGGTCAAAAAATCAAATTAAATTGAGGACTATTCGAAATTCTACAAACTTTTCAGTACCTTTCTATATGTTACGAGGCAAGGTAATGAGGGAAGTTCATGCAAGAAATCATCTCAAAATTAGATTCTATGAAACTTTTCGAAATGCAAGTTTCGGTCAAAAAATCACAATATAATATACAATAGTTTATACTAGTTTCGGGCTAAAAATCAAATTAAATCAAGGACTGTTCGAAATGATACGAAACTTTTGACATCCTTTCTATATGTTATGAGGGAAGGTTATGATGGAAGTCCATGCAAAAAATCATCTGAAAATTAGATTCTATGAAACTTTTCGAAATGCTAGTTTCGGTATAAAAATCATAATATACACTAGTTTATACTAGTTTCGGTCAAAAAATCAAATTAAATCGAGGACTATTCGAAATGCTACAAAACTTTTCAGATTCTTTCTATATGTTACGAGGAAAAGTTATGAGGGAAGTCCAATCAAAAAAATCATTTCAAAATTAGATTCTATGAAACTTTTCGAAATGCTAGTTTCTTTCAATAAATCATTATATACTATACACTAGTTTATATTAGTTTCGGTTAAAAAATCAAATTAAATCGAGGACTGTTCGAAATTCTACGAAACTTTTTAGATCCTTTCTATATGTTACGAGGGAAGGTAATGTTCGAAGTCCATGCAAAAAATCATCTCAAAATTAGATTCTATGAAACTTTTTGAAATGTAAGTTTAGGTAAAAAAATCATAATATATTATACACTAGTTTATACTAGTTTCGGTAAAAAAATCAAATTAAATTGAGGACTGTTCGAAATGATACAAAATTTTTCAGATCCTTTCAATATGTTACGAGGGAAGGTAATTAGGGAAGTCCATGCAAAAACTCATGTCAAAATTAGATTCTATGAAACTTTTCGAAATGCAAGTTTCAGTCAAAAAATCATAATATATTATACACTAGTTTATACTAGTTTCGGTCAAAAAATCAAATTAAATCGAGGACTGTTCGAAATGATACGAAACGTTTCAGATCCTTTCTATATGTTACGACGGAAGGTTTTGATGGAAGTCCATGCAAAAAATCATCTAAAAATTAGATTCTGTGAAACTTTTCGAAATGCTAGTTTCGGTAAAAAAATCATTATATATTATACACTAGTTTATACTAGTTTCGGTCAAAAAATCAAATTAAAGCGAGGTTTGTTCGAAATGCTACTAAACTTTTCAGATCCTTTCTATATGTTACGAGGAAAAGTTATGAGGGATGTCCATACAAAAAAATCATTTCAAAATTAGATTCTATGAAACTTTTCGAAATGCTAGTTTCTTTCAGTAAATCATAATATACTATACACTAGTTTATACTAGTTTCGTTCAAAAAATCAAATTAAATCGAGGAATGTTGGAAATGCTACAAATCGTTTCAGACCCTTTCTATATGTTACGAGGGAAGGTAATGAGGGAAGTCCATGCAAAAAATAATATCAAAATTAGATTCTATGAAACTTTTCGAAATGCAAGTTTCTGTCAAAAAGTCAAAATATATTATACACTAGTTTATACTAGTTTCGGTCAAAAAATCAAATTAAATAGAGGACTGTTCGAAATGCTACAAAACTTTTCAGATCCTTTCTATATGTTATAAGGAAAAGTTATGAGGGAAGTCCAAACAAAAAAATCAATTCAAATTAGATTCTACAAAACTTTTCGAAATGCAAGTTTCTTTCAAAAAATCATAATATACCATACATTAGTTTATACTAGTTTCGGTCAAAAAATCAAATTAAATCGATGAATGTTTTAAATGCTACGAAACTTTTTAGATCCTTTCTATATGTTAAGAGGAAAAGTTATGAGGGAAGTCCTTAGAAAAAAATCATCTGAAAATTAGATTCTATGAAACTTTTCGAAATGCTAGTTTCTTTCAGAAAATCATAATATACTATACACTAGTTTATACTAGTTTCGGTCAAAAAATCAAATTAAATTGAGGACTATTCGAAATTCTACAAACTTTTCAGTACCTTTCTATATGTTACGAGGCAAGGTAATGAGGGAAGTTCATGCAAGATATCATCTCAAAATTAGATTCTATGAAACTTTTCGAAATGCAAGTTTCGGTCAAAAAATCACAATATAATATACACTAGTTTATACTAGTTTCGGGCTAAAAATCAAATTAAATCAAGGACTGTTCGAAATGATACGAAACTTTTGACATCCTTTCTATATGTTATGAGGGAAGGTTATGATGGAAGTCCATGCAAAAAATCATCTGAAAATTAGATTCTATGAAACTTTTCGAAATGCTAGTTTCGGTAAAAAAAATCATAATATACACTAGTTTATACTAGTTTCGGTCAAAAAATCAAATTAAATCGAGGACTATTCGAAATGCTACAAAACTTTTCAGATTCTTTCTATATGTTACGAGGAAAAGTTATGAGGGAAGTCCAATCAAAAAAATCATTTCAAAATTAGATTCTATGAAACTTTTCGAAATGCTAGTTTCTTTCAGTAAATCATAATATACTATACACTAGTTTATACTAGTTTCGTTCAAAAAATCAAATTAAATCGAGGAATGTTGGAAATGCTACAAATCGTTTCAGGCCATTTCTATATGTTACGAGGGAAGGTAATGAGGGAAGTCCACGCAAAAAATAATATCAAAATTAGATTCTATGAAACTTTTCGAAATGCAAGTTTCTGTCAAAAAGTCAAAATATATTATACACTAGTTTATACTAGTTTCGGTCAAAAAATCAAATTAAATAGAGCACTGTTCGAAATGCTACAAAACTTTTCAGATCCTTTCTATATGTTATAAGGAAAAGTTATGAGGGAAGTCCAAACAAAAAAATCAATTCAAATTAGATTCTACAAAACTTTTCGAAATGCAAGTTTCTTTCAAAAAATCATAATATACCATACACTAGTTTATACTAGTTTCGGTCAAAAAATCAAATTAAATCGATGAATGTTTTAAATGCTACGAAACTTTTTAGATCCTTTCTATATGTTAAGAGGAAAAGTTATGAGGGAAGTCCTTAGAAAAAAATCATCTGAAAATTAGATTCTATGAAACTTTTCGAAATGCTAGTTTCTTTCAGAAAATCATAATATACTATACACTAGTTTATACTAGTTTCGGTCAAAAAATCAAATTAAATTGAGGACTATTCGAAATTCTACAAACTTTTCAGTACCTTTCTATATGTTACGAGGCAAGGTAATGAGGGAAGTTCATGCAAGAAATCGTCTCAAAATTAGATTCTATGAAACTTTTCGAAATGCAAGTTTCGGCCAAAAAATCACAATATAATATACAATAGTTTATACTATTTTCGGGCTAAAAATCAAATTAAATCAAGGACTGTTCGAAATGATACGAAACTTTTGACATCCTTTCTATATGTTATGAGGGAAGGTTATGATGGAAGTCCATGCAAAAAATCATCTGAAAATTAGATTCTATGAAACTTTTTGAAATGTAAGTTTAGGTAAAAAAATCATAATATATTATACACTAGTTTATACTAGTTTCGGTAAAAAAATCAAATTAAATTGAGGACTGTTCGAAATGATACAAAATTTTTCAGATCCTTTCAATATGTTACGAGGGAAGGTAATTAGGGAAGTCCATGCAAAAACTCATGTCAAAATTAGATTCTATGAAACTTTTCGAAATGCAAGTTTCAGTCAAAAAATCAAAATATATTATACACTAGTTTATACTAGTTTCGGTCAAAAAATCAAATTAAATCGAGGACTGTTCGAAATGATACGAAACGTTTCAGATCCTTTCTATATGTTACGACGGAAGGTTTTGATGGAAGTCCATGCAAAAAATCATCTAAAAATTAGATTCTGTGAAACTTTTCGAAATGCTAGTTTCGGTAAAAAAATCATTATATATTATACACTAGTTTATACTAGTTTCGGTCAAAAAATCAAATTAAAGCGAGGTTTGTTCGAAATGCTACTAAACTTTTCAGATCCTTTCTATATGTTACGAGGAAAAGTTATGAGGGATGTCCATACAAAAAAATCATTTCAAAATTAGATTCTATGAAACTTTTCGAAATGCTAGTTTCTTTCAGTAAATCATAATATACTATACACTAGTTTATACTAGTTTCGTTCAAAAAATCAAATTAAATCGAGGAATGTTGGAAATGCTACAAATCGTTTCAGACCCTTTCTATATGTTACGAGGGAAGGTAATGAGGGAAGTCCATGCAAAAAATAATATCAAAATTAGATTCTATGAAACTTTTCGAAATGCAAGTTTCTGTCAAAAAGTCAAAATATATTATACACTAGTTTATACTAGTTTCGGTCAAAAAATCAAATTAAATAGAGGACTGTTCGAAATGCTACAAAACTTTTCAGATCCTTTCTATATGTTATAAGGAAAAGTTATGAGGGAAGTCCAAACAAAAAAATCAATTCAAATTAGATTCTACAAAACTTTTCGAAATGCAAGTTTCTTTCAAAAAATCATAATATACCATACATTAGTTTATACTAGTTTCGGTCAAAAAATCAAATTAAATCGATGAATGTTTTAAATGCTACGAAACTTTTTAGATCCTTTCTATATGTTAAGAGGAAAAGTTATGAGGGAAGTCCTTAGAAAAAAATCATCTGAAAATTAGATTCTATGAAACTTTTCGAAATGCTAGTTTCTTTCAGAAAATCATAATATACTATACACTAGTTTATACTAGTTTCGGTCAAAAAATCAAATTAAATTGAGGACTATTCGAAATTCTACAAACTTTTCAGTACCTTTCTATATGTTACGAGGCAAGGTAATGAGGGAAGTTCATGCAAGATATCATCTCAAAATTAGATTCTATGAAACTTTTCGAAATGCAAGTTTCGGTCAAAAAATCACAATATAATATACACTAGTTTATACTAGTTTCGGGCTAAAAATCAAATTAAATCAAGGACTGTTCGAAATGATACGAAACTTTTGACATCCTTTCTATATGTTATGAGGGAAGGTTATGATGGAAGTCCATGCAAAAAATCATATGAAAATTAGATTCTATGAAACTTTTCGAAATGCTAGTTTCGGTAAAAAAAATCATAATATACACTAGTTTATATTAGTTTCGGTCAAAAAATCAAATTAAATCGAGGACTATTCGAAATGCTACAAAACTTTTCAGATTCTTTCTATATGTTACGAGGAAAAGTTATGAGGGAAGTCCAATCAAAAAAATCATTTCAAAATTAGATTCTATGAAACTTTTCGAAATGCTAGTTTCTTTCAGTAAATCATAATATACTATACACTAGTTTATACTAGTTTCGTTCAAAAAATCAAATTAAATCGAGGAATGTTGGAAATGCTACAAATCGTTTCAGACCCTTTCTATATGTTACGAGGGAAGGTAATGAGGGAAGTCCATGCAAAAAATAATATCAAAATTAGATTCTATGAAACTTTTCGAAATGCAAGTTTCTGTCAAAAAGTCAAAATATATTATACACTAGTTTATACTAGTTTCGGTCAAAAAATCAAATTAAATAGAGGACTGTTCGAAATGCTACAAAACTTTTCAGATCCTTTCTATATGTTATAAGGAAAAGTTATGAGGGAAGTCCAAACAAAAAAATCAATTCAAATTAGATTCTACAAAACTTTTCGAAATGCAAGTTTCTTTCAAAAAATCATAATATACCATACACTAGTTTATACTAGTTTCGGTCAAAAAATCAAATTAAATCGATGAATGTTTTAAATGCTACGAAACTTTTTAGATCCTTTCTATATGTTAAGAGGAAAAGTTATGAGGGAAGTCCTTAGAAAAAAATCATCTGAAAATTAGATTCTATGAAACTTTTCGAAATGCTAGTTTCTTTCAGAAAATCATAATATACTATACACTAGTTTATACTAGTTTCGGTCAAAAAATCAAATTAAATTGAGGACTATTCGAAATTCTACAAACTTTTCAGTACCTTTCTATATGTTACGAGGCAAGGTAATGAGGGAAGTTCATGCAAGAAATCGTCTCAAAATTAGATTCTATGAAACTTTTCGAAATGCAAGTTTCGGCCAAAAAATCACAATATAATATACAATAGTTTATACTATTTTCGGGCTAAAAATCAAATTAAATCAAGGACTGTTCGAAATGATACGAAACTTTTGACATCCTTTCCATATGTTATGAGGGAAGGTTATGATGGAAGTCCATGCAAAAAATCATCTGAAAATTAGATTCTATGAAACTTTTTGAAATGTAAGTTTAGGTAAAAAAATCATAATATATTATACACTAGTTTATACTAGTTTCGGTAAAAAAATCAAATTAAATTGAGGACTGTTCGAAATGATACAAAATTTTTCAGATCCTTTCAATATGTTACGAGGGAAGGTAATTAGGGAAGTCCATGCAAAAACTCATGTCAAAATTAGATTCTATGAAACTTTTCGAAATGCAAGTTTCAGTCAAAAAATCAAAATATATTATACACTAGTTTATACTAGTTTCGGTCAAAAAATCAAATTAAATCGAGGACTGTTCGAAATGATACGAAACGTTTCAGATCCTTTCTATATGTTACGACGGAAGGTTTTGATGGAAGTCCATGCAAAAAATCATCTAAAAATTAGATTCTGTGAAACTTTTCGAAATGCTAGTTTCGGTAAAAAAATCATTATATATTATACACTAGTTTATACTAGTTTCGGTCAAAAAATCAAATTAAAGCGAGGTTTGTTCGAAATGCTACTAAACTTTTCAGATCCTTTCTATATGTTACGAGGAAAAGTTATGAGGGATGTCCATACAAAAAAATCATTTCAAAATTAGATTCTATGAAACTTTTCGAAATGCTAGTTTCTTTCAGTAAATCATAATATACTATACACTAGTTTATACTAGTTTCGTTCAAAAAATCAAATTAAATCGAGGAATGTTGGAAATGCTACAAATCGTTTCAGACCCTTTCTATATGTTACGAGGGAAGGTAATGAGGGAAGTCCATGCAAAAAATAATATCAAAATTAGATTCTATGAAACTTTTCGAAATGCAAGTTTCTGTCAAAAAGTCAAAATATATTATACACTAGTTTATACTAGTTTCGGTCAAAAAATCAAATTAAATAGAGGACTGTTCGAAATGCTACAAAACTTTTCAGATCCTTTCTATATGTTATAAGGAAAAGTTATGAGGGAAGTCCAAACAAAAAAATCAATTCAAATTAGATTCTACAAAACTTTTCGAAATGCAAGTTTCTTTCAAAAAATCATAATATACCATACATTAGTTTATACTAGTTTTGG
Source organism: Lathyrus tuberosus (assembly GCA_022829125.1). Taxonomy (NCBI): domain Eukaryota; kingdom Viridiplantae; phylum Streptophyta; class Magnoliopsida; order Fabales; family Fabaceae; genus Lathyrus; species Lathyrus tuberosus. The sequence goes on from JALAZF010000605.1 coordinate 371,056, forward strand.
TCAAAAAATCAAATTAAATCGATGAATGGTTTAAATGCTACGAAACTTTTTAGATCCTTTCTATATGTTAAGAGGAAAAGTTATGAGGGAAGTCCTTAGAAAAAAATCATCTGAAAATTAGATTCTATGAAACTTTTCGAAATGCTAGTTTCTTTCAGAAAATCATAATATACTATACACTAGTTTATACTAGTTTCGGTCAAAAAATCAAATTAAATTGAGGACTATTCGAAATTCTACAAACTTTTCAGTACCTTTCTATATGTTACGAGGCAAGGTAATGAGGGAAGTTCATGCAAGATATCATCCCAAAATTAGATTCTATGAAACTTTTCGAAATGCAAGTTTCGGTCAAAAAATCACAATATAATATACACTAGTTTATACTAGTTTCGGGCTAAAAATCAAATTAAATCAAGGACTGTTCGAAATGATACGAAACTTTTGACATCCTTTCTATATGTTATGAGGGAAGGTTATGATGGAAGTCCATGCAAAAAATCATCTGAAAATTAGATTCTATGAAACTTTTCGAAATGCTAGTTTCGGTAAAAAAAATCATAATATACACTAGTTTATACTAGTTTCGGTCAAAAAATCAAATTAAATCGAGGACTATTCGAAATGCTACAAAACTTTTCAGATTCTTTCTATATGTTACGAGGAAAAGTTATGAGGGAAGTCCAATCAAAAAAATCATTTCAAAATTAGATTCTATGAAACTTTTCGAAATGCTAGTTTCTTTCAGTAAATCATAATATACTATACACTAGTTTATACTAGTTTCGTTCAAAAAATCAAATTAAATCGAGGAATGTTGGAAATGCTACAAATCGTTTCAGACCCTTTCTATATGTTACGAGGGAAGGTAATGAGGGAAGTCCATGCAAAAAATAATATCAAAATTAGATTCTATGAAACTTTTCGAAATGCAAGTTTCTGTCAAAAAGTCAAAATATATTATACACTAGTTTATACTAGTTTCGGTCAAAAAATCAAATTAAATAGAGGACTGTTCGAAATGCTACAAAACTTTTCAGATCCTTTCTATATGTTATAAGGAAAAGTTATGAGGGAAGTCCAAACAAAAAAATCAATTCAAATTAGATTCTACAAAACTTTTCGAAATGCAAGTTTCTTTCAAAAAATCATAATATACCATACACTAGTTTATACTAGTTTCGGTCAAAAAATCAAATTAAATCGATGAATGTTTTAAATGCTACGAAACTTTTTAGATCCTTTCTATATGTTAAGAGGAAAAGTTATGAGGGAAGTCCTTAGAAAAAAATCATCTGAAAATTAGATTCTATGAAACTTTTCGAAATGCTAGTTTCTTTCAGAAAATCATAATATACTATACACTAGTTTATACTAGTTTCGGTCAAAAAATCAAATTAAATTGAGGACTATTCGAAATTCTACAAACTTTTCAGTACCTTTCTATATGTTACGAGGCAAGGTAATGAGGGAAGTTCATGCAAGAAATCATCTCAAAATTAGATTCTATGAAACTTTTCGAAATGCAAGTTTCGGTCAAAAAATCACAATATAATATACACTAGTTTATACTAGTTTCGGGCTAAAAATCAAATTAAATCAAGGACTGTTCGAAATGATACGAAACTTTTGACATCCTTTCTATATGTTATGAGGGAAGGTTATGATGGAAGTCCATGCAAAAAATCATCTGAAAATTAGATTCTATGAAACTTTTCGAAATGCTAGTTTCGGTATAAAAATCATAATATACACTAGTTTATACTAGTTTCGGTCAAAAAATCAAATTAAATCGAGGACTATTCGAAATGCTACAAAACTTTTCAGATTCTTTCTATATGTTACGAGGAAAAGTTATGAGGGAAGTCCAATCAAAAAAATCATTTCAAAATTAGATTCTATGAAACTTTTCGAAATGCTAGTTTCTTTCAATAAATCATAATATACTATACACTAGTTTATACTAGTTTCGTATAAAAAATCAAATTAAATCGAGGACTGTTCGAAATTCTACGAAACTTTTTAGATCCTTTCTATATGTTACGAGGGAAGGTAATGTTCGAAGTCCATGCAAAAAATCATCTCAAAATTAGATTCTATGAAACTTTTTGAAATGTAAGTTTAGGTAAAAAAATCATAATATATTATACACTAGTTTATACTAGTTTCGGTAAGAAAATCAAATTAAATTGAGGACTGTTCGAAATGATACAAAATTTTTCAGATCCTTTCAATATGTTACGAGGGAAGGTAATTAGGGAAGTCCATGCAAAAACTCATGTCAAAATTAGATTCTATGAAACTTTTCGAAATGCAAGTTTCAGTCAAAAAATCATAATATATTATACACTAGTTTATACTAGTTTCGGTCAAAAAATCAAATTAAATCGAGGACTGTTCGAAATGATACGAAACGTTTCAGATCCTTTCTATATGTTACGACGGAAGGTTTTGATGGAAGTCCATGCAAAAAATCATCTAAAAATTAGATTCTGTGAAACTTTTCGAAATGCTAGTTTCGGTCAAAAAATCATTATATATTATACACTAGTTTATACTAGTTTCGGTCAAAAAATCAAATTAAAGCGAGGTTTGTTCGAAATGCTACTAAACTTTTCAGATCCTTTCTATATGTTACGAGGAAAAGTTATGAGGGATGTCCATACAAAAAAATCATTTCAAAATTAGATTCTATGAAACTTTTCGAAATGCTAGTTTCTTTCAGTAAATCATAATATACTATACACTAGTTTATACTAGTTTCGTTCAAAAAATCAAATTAAATCGAGGAATGTTGGAAATGCTACAAATCGTTTCAGACCCTTTCTATATGTTACGAGGGAAGGTAATGAGGGAAGTCCATGCAAAAAATAATATCAAAATTAGATTCTATGAAACTTTTCGAAATGCAAGTTTCTGTCAAAAAGTCAAAATATATTATACACTAGTTTATACTAGTTTCGGTCAAAAAATCAAATTAAATAGAGGACTGTTCGAAATGCTACAAAACTTTTCAGATCCTTTCTATATGTTATAAGGAAAAGTTATGAGGGAAGTCCAAACAAAAAAATCAATTCAAATTAGATTCTACAAAACTTTTCGAAATGCAAGTTTCTTTCAAAAAATCATAATATACCATACACTAGTTTATACTAGTTTCGGTCAAAAAATCAAATTAAATCGATGAATGTTTTAAATGCTACGAAACTTTTTAGATCCTTTCTATATGTTAAGAGGAAAAGTTATGAGGGAAGTCCTTAGAAAAAAATCATCTGAAAATTAGATTCTATGAAACTTTTCGAAATGCTAGTTTCTTTCAGAAAATCATAATATACTATACACTAGTTTATACTAGTTTCGGTCAAAAAATCAAATTAAATTGAGGACTATTCGAAATTCTACAAACTTTTCAGTACCTTTCTATATGTTACGAGGCAAGGTAATGAGGGAAGTTCATGCAAGAAATCATCTCAAAATTAGATTCTATGAAACTTTTCGAAATGCAAGTTTCGGTCAAAAAATCACAATATAATATACACTAGTTTATACTAGTTTCGGGCTAAAAATCAAATTAAATCAAGGACTGTTCGAAATGATACGAAACTTTTGACATCCTTTCTATATGTTATGAGGGAAGGTTATGATGGAAGTCCATGCAAAAAATCATCTGAAAATTAGATTCTATGAAACTTTTCGAAATGCTAGTTTCGGTATAAAAATCATAATATACACTAGTTTATACTAGTTTCGGTCAAAAAATCAAATTAAATCGAGGACTATTCGAAATGCTACAAAACTTTTCAGATTCTTTCTATATGTTACGAGGAAAAGTTATGAGGGAAGTCCAATCAAAAAAATCATTTCAAAATTAGATTCTATGAAACTTTTCGAAATGCTAGTTTCTTTCAATAAATCATAATATACTATACACTAGTTTATACTAGTTTCGTATAAAAAATCAAATTAAATCGAGGACTGTTCGAAATTCTACGAAACTTTTTAGATCCTTTCTATATGTTACGAGGGAAGGTAATGTTCGAAGTCCATGCAAAAAATCATCTCAAAATTAGATTCTATGAAACTTTTTGAAATGTAAGTTTAGGTAAAAAAATCATAATATATTATACACTAGTTTATACTAGTTTCGGTAAAAAAATCAAATTAAATTGAGGACTGTTCGAAATGATACAAAATTTTTCAGATCCTTTCAATATGTTACGAGGGAAGGTAATTAGGGAAGTCCATGCAAAAACTCATGTCAAAATTAGATTCTATGAAACTTTTCGAAATGCAAGTTTCAGTCAAAAAATCATAATATATTATACACTAGTTTATACTAGTTTCGGTCAAAAAATCAAATTAAATCGAGGACTGTTCGAAATGATACGAAACGTTTCAGATCCTTTCTATATGTTACGACGGAAGGTTTTGATGGAAGTCCATGCAAAAAATCATCTAAAAATTAGATTCTGTGAAACTTTTCGAAATGCTAGTTTCGGTCAAAAAATCATTATATATTATACACTAGTTTATACTAGTTTCGGTCAAAAAATCAAATTAAAGCGAGGTTTGTTCGAAATGCTACTAAACTTTTCAGATCCTTTCTATATGTTACGAGGAAAAGTTATGAGGGATGTCCATACAAAAAAATCATTTCAAAATTAGATTCTATGAAACTTTTCGAAATGCTAGTTTCTTTCAGTAAATCATAATATACTATACACTAGTTTATACTAGTTTCGTTCAAAAAATCAAATTAAATCGAGGAATGTTGGAAATGCTACAAATCGTTTCAGACCCTTTCTATATGTTACGAGGGAAGGTAATGAGGGAAGTCCATGCAAAAAATAATATCAAAATTAGATTCTATGAAACTTTTCGAAATGCAAGTTTCTGTCAAAAAGTCAAAATATATTATACACTAGTTTATACTAGTTTCGGTCAAAAAATCAAATTAAATAGAGGACTGTTCGAAATGCTACAAAACTTTTCAGATCCTTTCTATATGTTATAAGGAAAAGTTATGAGGGAAGTCCAAACAAAAAAATCAATTCAAATTAGATTCTACAAAACTTTTCGAAATGCAAGTTTCTTTCAAAAAATCATAATATACCATACACTAGTTTATACTAGTTTCGGTCAAAAAATCAAATTAAATCGATGAATGTTTTAAATGCTACGAAACTTTTTAGATCCTTTCTATATGTTAAGAGGAAAAGTTATGAGGGAAGTCCTTAGAAAAAAATCATCTGAAAATTAGATTCTATGAAACTTTTCGAAATGCTAGTTTCTTTCAGAAAATCATAATATACTATACACTAGTTTATACTAGTTTCGGTCAAAAAATCAAATTAAATTGAGGACTATTCGAAATTCTACAAACTTTTCAGTACCTTTCTATATGTTACGAGGCAAGGTAATGAGGGAAGTTCATGCAAGAAATCATCTCAAAATTAGATTCTATGAAACTTTTCGAAATGCAAGTTTCGGTCAAAAAATCACAATATAATATACAATAGTTTATACTATTTTCGGGCTAAAAATCAAATTAAATCAAGGACTGTTCGAAATGATACGAAACTTTTGACATCCTTTCTATATGTTATGAGGGAAGGTTATGATGGAAGTCCATGCAAAAAATCATCTGAAAATTAGATTCTATGAAACTTTTCGAAATGCTAGTTTCGGTATAAAAATCATAATATACACTAGTTTATACTAGTTTCGGTCAAAAAATCAAATTAAATCGAGGACTATTCGAAATGCTACAAAACTTTTCAGATTCTTTCTATATGTTACGAGGAAAAGTTATGAGGGAAGTCCAATCAAAAAAATCATTTCAAAATTAGATTCTATGAAACTTTTCGAAATGCTAGTTTCTTTCAATAAATCATAATATACTATACACTAGTTTATACTAGTTTCGTATAAAAAATCAAATTAAATCGAGGACTGTTCGAAATTCTACGAAACTTTTTAGATCCTTTCTATATGTTACGAGGGAAGGTAATGTTCGAAGTCCATGCAAAAAATCATCTCAAAATTAGATTCTATGAAACTTTTTGAAATGTAAGTTTAGGTAAAAAAATCATAATATATTATACACTAGTTTATACTAGTTTCGGTAAAAAAATCAAATTAAATTGAGGACTGTTCGAAATGATACAAAATTTTTCAGATCCTTTCAATATGTTACGAGGGAAGGTAATTAGGGAAGTCCATGCAAAAACTCATGTCAAAATTAGATTCTATGAAACTTTTCGAAATGCAAGTTTCAGTCAAAAAATCATAATATATTATACACTAGTTTATACTAGTTTCGGTCAAAAAATCAAATTAAATCGAGGACTGTTCGAAATTCTACGAAACTTTTTAGATCCTTTCTATATGTTACGAGGGAAGGTAACGTTCGAAGTCCATGCAAAAAATCATCTCAAAATTAGATTCTATGAAACTTTTTGAAATGTAAGTTTAGGTAAAAAAATCATAATATATTATACACTAGTTTATACTAGTTTCGGTAAAAAAATCAAATTAAATTGAGGACTGTTCGAAATGATACAAAATTTTTCAGATCCTTTCAATATGTTACGAGGGAAGGTAATTAGGGAAGTCCATGCAAAAACTCATGTCAAAATTAGATTCTATGAAACTTTTCGAAATGCAAGTTTCAGTCAAAAAATCATAATATATTATACACTAGTTTATACTAGTTTCGGTCAAAAAATCAAATTAAATCGAGGACTGTTCGAAATGATACAAAACGTTTCAGATCCTTTCTATATGTTACGACGGAAGGTTTTGATGGAAGTCCATGCAAAAAATCATCTAAAAATTAGATTCTGTGAAACTTTTCGAAATGCTAGTTTCGGTCAAAAAATCATTATATATTATACACTAGTTTATACTAGTTTCGGTCAAAAAATCAAATTAAAGCGAGGTTTGTTCGAAATGCTACTAAACTTTTCAGATCCTTTCTATATGTTACGAGGAAAAGTTATGAGGGATGTCCATACAAAAAAATCATTTCAAAATTAGATTCTATGAAACTTTTCGAAATGCTAGTTTCTTTCAGTAAATCATAATATACTATACACTAGTTTATACTAGTTTCGTTCAAAAAATCAAATTAAATCGAGGAATGTTGGAAATGCTACAAATCGTTTCAGACCCTTTCTATATGTTACGAGGGAAGGTAATGAGGGAAGTCCATGCAAAAAATAATATCAAAATTAGATTCTATGAAACTTTTCGAAATGCAAGTTTCTGTCAAAAAGTCAAAATATATTATACACTAGTTTATACTAGTTTCGGTCAAAAAATCAAATTAAATAGAGGACTGTTCGAAATGCTACAAAACTTTTCAGATCCTTTCTATATGTTATAAGGAAAAGTTATGAGGGAAGTCCAAACAAAAAAATCAATTCAAATTAGATTCTACAAAACTTTTCGAAATGCAAGTTTCTTTCAAAAAATCATAATATACCATACACTAGTTTATACTAGTTTCGGTCAAAAAATCAAATTAAATCGATGAATGTTTTAAATGCTACGAAACTTTTTAGATCCTTTCTATATGTTAAGAGGAAAAGTTATGAGGGAAGTCCTTAGAAAAAAATCATCTGAAAATTAGATTCTATGAAACTTTTCGAAATGCTAGTTTCTTTCAGAAAATCATAATATACTATACACTAGTTTATACTAGTTTCGGTCAAAAAATCAAATTAAATTGAGGACTATTCGAAATTCTACAAACTTTTCAGTACCTTTCTATATGTTACGAGGCAAGGTAATGAGGGAAGTTCATGCAAGAAATCATCTCAAAATTAGATTCTATGAAACTTTTCGAAATGCAAGTTTCGGTCAAAAAATCACAATATAATATACAATAGTTTATACTATTTTCGGGCTAAAAATCAAATTAAATCAAGGACTGTTCGAAATGATACGAAACTTTTGACATCCTTTCTATATGTTATGAGGGAAGGTTATGATGGAAGTCCATGCAAAAAATCATCTGAAAATTAGATTCTATGAAACTTTTCGAAATGCTAGTTTCGGTATAAAAATCATAATATACACTAGTTTATACTAGTTTCGGTCAAAAAATCAAATTAAATCGAGGACTATTCGAAATGCTACAAAACTTTTCAGATTCTTTCTATATGTTACGAGGAAAAGTTATGAGGGAAGTCCAATCAAAAAAATCATTTCAAAATTAGATTCTATGAAACTTTTCGAAATGCTAGTTTCTTTCAATAAATCATAATATACTATACACTAGTTTATACTAGTTTCGTATAAAAAATCAAATTAAATCGAGGACTGTTCGAAATTCTACGAAACTTTTTAGATCCTTTCTATATGTTACGAGGGAAGGTAATGTTCGAAGTCCATGCAAAAAATCATCTCAAAATTAGATTCTATGAAACTTTTTGAAATGTAAGTTTAGGTAAAAAAATCATAATATATTATACACTAGTTTATACTAGTTTCGGTAAAAAAATCAAATTAAATTGAGGACTGTTCGAAATGATACAAAATTTTTCAGATCCTTTCAATATGTTACGAGGGAAGGTAATTAGGGAAGTCCATGCAAAAACTCATGTCAAAATTAGATTCTATGAAACTTTTCGAAATGCAAGTTTCAGTCAAAAAATCATAATATATTATACACTAGTTTATACTAGTTTCGGTCAAAAAATCAAATTAAATCGAGGACTGTTCGAAATGATACGAAACGTTTCAGATCCTTTCTATATGTTACGACGGAAGGTTTTGATGGAAGTCCATGCAAAAAATCATCTAAAAATTAGATTCTGTGAAACTTTTCGAAATGCTAGTTTCGGTCAAAAAATCATTATATATTATACACTAGTTTATACTAGTTTCGGTCAAAAAATCAAATTAAAGCGAGGTTTGTTCGAAATGCTACTAAACTTTTCAGATCCTTTCTATATGTTACGAGGAAAAGTTATGAGGGATGTCCATACAAAAAAATCATTTCAAAATTAGATTCTATGAAACTTTTCGAAATGCTAGTTTCTTTCAGTAAATCATAATATACTATACACTAGTTTATACTAGTTTCGTTCAAAAAATCAAATTAAATCGAGGAATGTTGGAAATGCTACAAATCGTTTCAGACCCTTTCTATATGTTACGAGGGAAGGTAATGAGGGAAGTCCATGCAAAAAATAATATCAAAATTAGATTCTATGAAACTTTTCGAAATGCAAGTTTCTGTCAAAAAGTCAAAATATATTATACACTAGTTTATACTAGTTTCGGTCAAAAAATCAAATTAAATAGAGGACTGTTCGAAATGCTACAAAACTTTTCAGATCCTTTCTATATGTTATAAGGAAAAGTTATGAGGGAAGTCCAAACAAAAAAATCAATTCAAATTAGATTCTACAAAACTTTTCGAAATGCAAGTTTCTTTCAAAAAATCATAATATACCATACACTAGTTTATACTAGTTTCGGTCAAAAAATCAAATTAAATCGATGAATGTTTTAAATGCTACGAAACTTTTTAGATCCTTTCTATATGTTAAGAGGAAAAGTTATGAGGGAAGTCCTTAGAAAAAAATCATCTGAAAATTAGATTCTATGAAACTTTTCGAAATGCTAGTTTCTTTCAGAAAATCATAATATACTATACACTAGTTTATACTAGTTTCGGTCAAAAAATCAAATTAAATTGAGGACTATTCGAAATTCTACAAACTTTTCAGTACCTTTCTATATGTTACGAGGCAAGGTAATGAGGGAAGTTCATGCAAGAAATCATCTCAAAATTAGATTCTATGAAACTTTTCGAAATGCAAGTTTCGGTCAAAAAATCACAATATAATATACAATAGTTTATACTATTTTCGGGCTAAAAATCAAATTAAATCAAGGACTGTTCGAAATGATACGAAACTTTTGACATCCTTTCTATATGTTATGAGGGAAGGTTATGATGGAAGTCCATGCAAAAAATCATCTGAAAATTAGATTCTATGAAACTTTTCGAAATGCTAGTTTCGGTATAAAAATCATAATATACACTAGTTTATACTAGTTTCGGTCAAAAAATCAAATTAAATCGAGGACTATTCGAAATGCTACAAAACTTTTCAGATTCTTTCTATATGTTACGAGGAAAAGTTATGAGGGAAGTCCAATCAAAAAAATCATTTCAAAATTAGATTCTATGAAACTTTTCGAAATGCTAGTTTCTTTCAATAAATCATAATATACTATACACTAGTTTATACTAGTTTCGTATAAAAAATCAAATTAAATCGAGGACTGTTCGAAATTCTACGAAACTTTTTAGATCCTTTCTATATGTTACGAGGGAAGGTAATGTTCGAAGTCCATGCAAAAAATCATCTCAAAATTAGATTCTATGAAACTTTTTGAAATGTAAGTTTAGGTAAAAAAATCATAATATATTATACACTAGTTTATACTAGTTTCGGTAAAAAAATCAAATTAAATTGAGGACTGTTCGAAATGATACAAAATTTTTCAGATCCTTTCAATATGTTACGAGGGAAGGTAATTAGGGAAGTCCATGCAAAAACTCATGTCAAAATTAGATTCTATGAAACTTTTCGAAATGCAAGTTTCAGTCAAAAAATCATAATATATTATACACTAGTTTATACTAGTTTCGGTCAAAAAATCAAATTAAATCGAGGACTGTTCGAAATGATACGAAACGTTTCAGATCCTTTCTATATGTTACGACGGAAGGTTTTGATGGAAGTCCATGCAAAAAATCATCTAAAAATTAGATTCTGTGAAACTTTTCGAAATGCTAGTTTCGGTCAAAAAATCATTATATATTATACACTAGTTTATACTAGTTTCGGTCAAAAAATCAAATTAAAGCGAGGTTTGTTCGAAATGCTACTAAACTTTTCAGATCCTTTCTATATGTTACGAGGAAAAGTTATGAGGGATGTCCATACAAAAAAATCATTTCAAAATTAGATTCTATGAAACTTTTCGAAATGCTAGTTTCTTTCAGTAAATCATAATATACTATACACTAGTTTATACTAGTTTCGTTCAAAAAATCAAATTAAATCGAGGAATGTTGGAAATGCTACAAATCGTTTCAGACCCTTTCTATATGTTACGAGGGAAGGTAATGAGGGAAGTCCATGCAAAAAATAATATCAAAATTAGATTCTATGAAACTTTTCGAAATGCAAGTTTCTGTCAAAAAGTCAAAATATATTATACACTAGTTTATACTAGTTTCGGTCAAAAAATCAAATTAAATAGAGGACTGTTCGAAATGCTACAAAACTTTTCAGATCCTTTCTATATGTTATAAGGAAAAGTTATGAGGGAAGTCCAAACAAAAAAATCAATTCAAATTAGATTCTACAAAACTTTTCGAAATGCAAGTTTCTTTCAAAAAATCATAATATACCATACACTAGTTTATACTAGTTTCGGTCAAAAAATCAAATTAAATCGATGAATGTTTTAAATGCTACGAAACTTTTTAGATCCTTTCTATATGTTAAGAGGAAAAGTTATGAGGGAAGTCCTTAGAAAAAAATCATCTGAAAATTAGATTCTATGAAACTTTTCGAAATGCTAGTTTCTTTCAGAAAATCATAATATACTATACACTAGTTTATACTAGTTTCGGTCAAAAAATCAAATTAAATTGAGGACTATTCGAAATTCTACAAACTATTCAGTACCTTTCTATATGTTACGAGGCAAGGTAATGAGGGAAGTTCATGCAAGAAATCATCTCAAAATTAGATTCTATGAAACTTTTCGAAATGCAAGTTTCGGTCAAAAAATCACAATATAATATACACTAGTTTATACTAGTTTCGGGCTAAAAATCAAATTAAATCAAGGACTGTTCGAAATGATACGAAACTTTTGACATCCTTTCTATATGTTATGAGGGAAGGTTATGATGGAAGTCCATGCAAAAAATCATCTGAAAATTAGATTCTATGAAACTTTTCGAAATGCTAGTTTCGGTAAAAAAAATCATAATATACACTAGTTTATACTAGTTTCGGTCAAAAAATCAAATTAAATCGAGGACTATTCGAAATGCTACAAAACTTTTCAGATTCTTTCTATATGTTACGAGGAAAAGTTATGAGGGAAGTCCAATCAAAAAAATCATTTCAAAATTAGATTCTATGAAACTTTTCGAAATGCTAGTTTCTTTCAATAAATCATAATATACTATACACTAGTTTATACTAGTTTCGTATAAAAAATCAAATTAAATCGAGGACTGTTCGAAATTCTACGAAAGTTTTTAGATCCTTTCTATATGTTACGAGGGAAGGTAATGTTCGAAGTCCATGCAAAAAATCATCTCAAAATTAGATTCTATGAAACTTTTTGAAATGTAAGTTTAGGTAAAAAAATCATAATATATTATACACTAGTTTATACTAGTTTCGGTAAAAAAATCAAATTAAATTGAGGACTGTTCGAAATGATACAAAATTTTTCAGATCCTTTCAATATGTTACGAGGGAAGGTAATTAGGGAAGTCCATGCAAAAACTCATGTCAAAATTAGATTCTATGAAACTTTTCGAAATGCAAGTTTCAGTCAAAAAATCATAATATATTATACACTAGTTTATACTAGTTTCGGTCAAAAAATCAAATTAAATCGAGGACTGTTCGAAATGATACGAAACGTTTCAGATCCTTTCTATATGTTACGACGGAAGGTTTTGATGGAAGTCCATGCAAAAAATCATCTAAAAATTAGATTCTGTGAAACTTTTCGAAATGCTAGTTTCGGTCAAAAAATCATTATATATTATACACTAGTTTATACTAGTTTCGGTCAAAAAATCAAATTAAAGCGAGGTTTGTTCGAAATGCTACTAAACTTTTCAGATCCTTTCTATATGTTACGAGGAAAAGTTATGAGGGATGTCCATACAAAAAAATCATTTCAAAATTAGATTCTATGAAACTTTTCGAAATGCTAGTTTCTTTCAGTAAATCATAATATACTATACACTAGTTTATACTAGTTTCGTTCAAAAAATCAAATTAAATCGAGGAATGTTGGAAATGCTACAAATCGTTTCAGACCCTTTCTATATGTTACGAGGGAAGGTAATGAGGGAAGTCCATGCAAAAAATAATATCAAAATTAGATTCTATGAAACTTTTCGAAATGCAAGTTTCTGTCAAAAAGTCAAAATATATTATACACTAGTTTATACTAGTTTCGGTCAAAAAATCAAATTAAATAGAGGACTGTTCGAAATGCTACAAAACTTTTCAGATCCTTTCTATATGTTATAAGGAAAAGTTATGAGGGAAGTCCAAACAAAAAAATCAATTCAAATTAGATTCTACAAAACTTTTCGAAATGCAAGTTTCTTTCAAAAAATCATAATATACCATACACTAGTTTATACTAGTTTCGGTCAAAAAATCAAATTAAATCGATGAATGTTTTAAATGCTACGAAACTTTTTAGATCCTTTCTATATGTTAAGAGGAAAAGTTATGAGGGAAGTCCTTAGAAAAAAATCATCTGAAAATTAGATTCTATGAAACTTTTCGAAATGCTAGTTTCTTTCAGAAAATCATAATATACTATACACTAGTTTATACTAGTTTCGGTCAAAAAATCAAATTAAATTGAGGACTATTCGAAATTCTACAAACTTTTCAGTACCTTTCTATATGTTACGAGGCAAGGTAATGAGGGAAGTTCATGCAAGAAATCATCTCAAAATTAGATTCTATGAAACTTTTCGAAATGCAAGTTTCGGTCAAAAAATCACAATATAATATACAATAGTTTATACTATTTTCGGGCTAAAAATCAAATTAAATCAAGGACTGTTCGAAATGATACGAAACTTTTGACATCCTTTCTATATGTTATGAGGGAAGGTTATGATGGAAGTCCATGCAAAAAATCATCTGAAAATTAGATTCTATGAAACTTTTCGAAATGCTAGTTTCGGTATAAAAATCATAATATACACTAGTTTATACTAGTTTCGGTCAAAAAATCAAATTAAATCGAGGACTATTCGAAATGCTACAAAACTTTTCAGATTCTTTCTATATGTTACGAGGAAAAGTTATGAGGGAAGTCCAATCAAAAAAATCATTTCAAAATTAGATTCTATGAAACTTTTCGAAATGCTAGTTTCTTTCAATAAATCATAATATACTATACACTAGTTTATACTAGTTTCGTATAAAAAATCAAATTAAATCGAGGACTGTTCGAAATTCTACGAAACTTTTTAGATCCTTTCTATATGTTACGAGGGAAGGTAATGTTCGAAGTCCATGCAAAAAATCATCTCAAAATTAGATTCTATGAAACTTTTTGAAATGTAAGTTTAGGTAAAAAAATCATAATATATTATACACTAGTTTATACTAGTTTCGGTAAAAAAATCAAATTAAATTGAGGACTGTTCGAAATGATACAAAATTTTTCAGATCCTTTCAATATGTTACGAGGGAAGGTAATTAGGGAAGTCCATGCAAAAACTCATGTCAAAATTAGATTCTATGAAACTTTTCGAAATGCAAGTTTCAGTCAAAAAATCATAATATATTATACACTAGTTTATACTAGTTTCGGTCAAAAAATCAAATTAAATCGAGGACTGTTCGAAATGATACGAAACGTTTCAGATCCTTTCTATATGTTACGACGGAAGGTTTTGATGGAAGTCCATGCAAAAAATCATCTAAAAATTAGATTCTGTGAAACTTTTCGAAATGCTAGTTTCGGTCAAAAAATCATTATATATTATACACTAGTTTATACTAGTTTCGGTCAAAAAATCAAATTAAAGCGAGGTTTGTTCGAAATGCTACTAAACTTTTCAGATCCTTTCTATATGTTACGAGGAAAAGTTATGAGGGATGTCCATACAAAAAAATCATTTCAAAATTAGATTCTATGAAACTTTTCGAAATGCTAGTTTCTTTCAGTAAATCATAATATACTATACACTAGTTTATACTAGTTTCGTTCAAAAAATCAAATTAAATCGAGGAATGTTGGAAATGCTACAAATCGTTTCAGACCCTTTCTATATGTTACGAGGGAAGGTAATGAGGGAAGTCCATGCAAAAAATAATATCAAAATTAGATTCTATGAAACTTTTCGAAATGCAAGTTTCTGTCAAAAAGTCAAAATATATTATACACTAGTTTATACTAGTTTCGGTCAAAAAATCAAATTAAATAGAGGACTGTTCGAAATGCTACAAAACTTTTCAGATCCTTTCTATATGTTATAAGGAAAAGTTATGAGGGAAGTCCAAACAAAAAAATCAATTCAAATTAGATTCTACAAAACTTTTCGAAATGCAAGTTTCTTTCAAAAAATCATAATATACCATACACTAGTTTATACTAGTTTCGGTCAAAAAATCAAATTAAATCGATGAATGTTTTAAATGCTACGAAACTTTTTAGATCCTTTCTATATGTTAAGAGGAAAAGTTATGAGGGAAGTCCTTAGAAAAAAATCATCTGAAAATTAGATTCTATGAAACTTTTCGAAATGCTAGTTTCTTTCAGAAAATCATAATATACTATACACTAGTTTATACTAGTTTCGGTCAAAAAATCAAATTAAATTGAGGACTATTCGAAATTCTACAAACTATTCAGTACCTTTCTATATGTTACGAGGCAAGGTAATGAGGGAAGTTCATGCAAGAAATCATCTCAAAATTAGATTCTATGAAACTTTTCGAAATGCAAGTTTCGGTCAAAAAATCACAATATAATATACACTAGTTTATACTAGTTTCGGGCTAAAAATCAAATTAAATCAAGGACTGTTCGAAATGATACGAAACTTTTGACATCCTTTCTATATGTTATGAGGGAAGGTTATGATGGAAGTCCATGCAAAAAATCATCTGAAAATTAGATTCTATGAAACTTTTCGAAATGCTAGTTTCGGTAAAAAAAAATCATAATATACACTAGTTTATACTAGTTTCGGTCAAAAAATCAAATTAAATCGAGGACTATTCGAAATGCTACAAAACTTTTCAGATTCTTTCTATATGTTACGAGGAAAAGTTATGAGGGAAGTCCAATCAAAAAAATCATTTCAAAATTAGATTCTATGAAACTTTTCGAAATGCTAGTTTCTTTCAATAAATCATAATATACTATACACTAGTTTATACTAGTTTCGTATAAAAAATCAAATTAAATCGAGGACTGTTCGAAATTCTACGAAAGTTTTTAGATCCTTTCTATATGTTACGAGGGAAGGTAATGTTCGAAGTCCATGCAAAAAATCATCTCAAAATTAGATTCTATGAAACTTTTTGAAATGTAAGTTTAGGTAAAAAAATCATAATATATTATACACTAGTTTATACTAGTTTCGGTAAAAAAATCAAATTAAATTGAGGACTGTTCGAAATGATACAAAATTTTTCAGATCCTTTCAATATGTTACGAGGGAAGGTAATTAGGGAAGTCCATGCAAAAACTCATGTCAAAATTAGATTCTATGAAACTTTTCGAAATGCAAGTTTCAGTCAAAAAATCATAATATATTATACACTAGTTTATACTAGTTTCGGTCAAAAAATCAAATTAAATCGAGGACTGTTCGAAATGATACGAAACGTTTCAGATCCTTTCTATATGTTACGACGGAAGGTTTTGATGGAAGTCCATGCAAAAAATCATCTAAAAATTAGATTCTGTGAAACTTTTCGAAATGCTAGTTTCGGTCAAAAAATCATTATATATTATACACTAGTTTATACTAGTTTCGGTCAAAAAATCAAATTAAAGCGAGGTTTGTTCGAAATGCTACTAAACTTTTCAGATCCTTTCTATATGTTACGAGGAAAAGTTATGAGGGATGTCCATACAAAAAAATCATTTCAAAATTAGATTCTATGAAACTTTTCGAAATGCTAGTTTCTTTCAGTAAATCATAATATACTATACACTAGTTTATACTAGTTTCGTTCAAAAAATCAAATTAAATCGAGGAATGTTGGAAATGCTACAAATCGTTTCAGACCCTTTCTATATGTTACGAGGGAAGGTAATGAGGGAAGTCCATGCAAAAAATAATATCAAAATTAGATTCTATGAAACTTTTCGAAATGCAAGTTTCTGTCAAAAAGTCAAAATATATTATACACTAGTTTATACTAGTTTCGGTCAAAAAATCAAATTAAATAGAGGACTGTTCGAAATGCTACAAAACTTTTCAGATCCTTTCTATATGTTATAAGGAAAAGTTATGAGGGAAGTCCAAACAAAAAAATCAATTCAAATTAGATTCTACAAAACTTTTCGAAATGCAAGTTTCTTTCAAAAAATCATAATATACCATACACTAGTTTATACTAGTTTCGGTCAAAAAATCAAATTAAATCGATGAATGTTTTAAATGCTACGAAACTTTTTAGATCCTTTCTATATGTTAAGAGGAAAAGTTATGAGGGAAGTCCTTAGAAAAAAATCATCTGAAAATTAGATTCTATGAAACTTTTCGAAATGCTAGTTTCTTTCAGAAAATCATAATATACTATACACTAGTTTATACTAGTTTCGGTCAAAAAATCAAATTAAATTGAGGACTATTCGAAATTCTACAAACTTTTCAGTACCTTTCTATATGTTACGAGGCAAGGTAATGAGGGAAGTTCATGCAAGAAATCATCTCAAAATTAGATTCTATGAAACTTTTCGAAATGCAAGTTTCGGTCAAAAAATCACAATATAATATACAATAGTTTATACTATTTTCGGGCTAAAAATCAAATTAAATCAAGGACTGTTCGAAATGATACGAAACTTTTGACATCCTTTCTATATGTTATGAGGGAAGGTTATGATGGAAGTCCATGCAAAAAATCATCTGAAAATTAGATTCTATGAAACTTTTCGAAATGCTAGTTTCGGTATAAAAATCATAATATACACTAGTTTATACTAGTTTCGGTCAAAAAATCAAATTA
This sequence comes from Lathyrus tuberosus, assembly GCA_022829125.1. Lineage (NCBI taxonomy): Eukaryota > Viridiplantae > Streptophyta > Magnoliopsida > Fabales > Fabaceae > Lathyrus > Lathyrus tuberosus. The sequence continues at coordinate 389,061 of JALAZF010000605.1, forward strand.
AATCGAGGACTATTCGAAATGCTACAAAACTTTTCAGATTCTTTCTATATGTTACGAGGAAAAGTTATGAGGGAAGTCCAATCAAAAAAATCATTTCAAAATTAGATTCTATGAAACTTTTCGAAATGCTAGTTTCTTTCAATAAATCATAATATACTATACACTAGTTTATACTAGTTTCGTATAAAAAATCAAATTAAATCGAGGACTGTTCGAAATTCTACGAAACTTTTTAGATCCTTTCTATATGTTACGAGGGAAGGTAATGTTCGAAGTCCATGCAAAAAATCATCTCAAAATTAGATTCTATGAAACTTTTTGAAATGTAAGTTTAGGTAAAAAAATCATAATATATTATACACTAGTTTATACTAGTTTCGGTAAAAAAATCAAATTAAATTGAGGACTGTTCGAAATGATACAAAATTTTTCAGATCCTTTCAATATGTTACGAGGGAAGGTAATTAGGGAAGTCCATGCAAAAACTCATGTCAAAATTAGATTCTATGAAACTTTTCGAAATGCAAGTTTCAGTCAAAAAATCATAATATATTATACACTAGTTTATACTAGTTTCGGTCAAAAAATCAAATTAAATCGAGGACTGTTCGAAATGATACGAAACGTTTCAGATCCTTTCTATATGTTACGACGGAAGGTTTTGATGGAAGTCCATGCAAAAAATCATCTAAAAATTAGATTCTGTGAAACTTTTCGAAATGCTAGTTTCGGTCAAAAAATCATTATATATTATACACTAGTTTATACTAGTTTCGGTCAAAAAATCAAATTAAAGCGAGGTTTGTTCGAAATGCTACTAAACTTTTCAGATCCTTTCTATATGTTACGAGGAAAAGTTATGAGGGATGTCCATACAAAAAAATCATTTCAAAATTAGATTCTATGAAACTTTTCGAAATGCTAGTTTCTTTCAGTAAATCATAATATACTATACACTAGTTTATACTAGTTTCGTTCAAAAAATCAAATTAAATCGAGGAATGTTGGAAATGCTACAAATCGTTTCAGACCCTTTCTATATGTTACGAGGGAAGGTAATGAGGGAAGTCCATGCAAAAAATAATATCAAAATTAGATTCTATGAAACTTTTCGAAATGCAAGTTTCTGTCAAAAAGTCAAAATATATTATACACTAGTTTATACTAGTTTCGGTCAAAAAATCAAATTAAATAGAGGACTGTTCGAAATGCTACAAAACTTTTCAGATCCTTTCTATATGTTATAAGGAAAAGTTATGAGGGAAGTCCAAACAAAAAAATCAATTCAAATTAGATTCTACAAAACTTTTCGAAATGCAAGTTTCTTTCAAAAAATCATAATATACCATACACTAGTTTATACTAGTTTCGGTCAAAAAATCAAATTAAATCGATGAATGTTTTAAATGCTACGAAACTTTTTAGATCCTTTCTATATGTTAAGAGGAAAAGTTATGAGGGAAGTCCTTAGAAAAAAATCATCTGAAAATTAGATTCTATGAAACTTTTCGAAATGCTAGTTTCTTTCAGAAAATCATAATATACTATACACTAGTTTATACTAGTTTCGGTCAAAAAATCAAATTAAATTGAGGACTATTCGAAATTCTACAAACTTTTCAGTACCTTTCTATATGTTACGAGGCAAGGTAATGAGGGAAGTTCATGCAAGAAATCATCTCAAAATTAGATTCTATGAAACTTTTCGAAATGCAAGTTTCGGTCAAAAAATCACAATATAATATACACTAGTTTATACTAGTTTCGGGCTAAAAATCAAATTAAATCAAGGACTGTTCGAAATGATACGAAACTTTTGACATCCTTTCTATATGTTATGAGGGAAGGTTATGATGGAAGTCCATGCAAAAAATCATCTGAAAATTAGATTCTATGAAACTTTTCGAAATGCTAGTTTCGGTATAAAAATCATAATATACACTAGTTTATACTAGTTTCGGTCAAAAAATCAAATTAAATCGAGGACTATTCGAAATGCTACAAAACTTTTCAGATTCTTTCTATATGTTACGAGGAAAAGTTATGAGGGAAGTCCAATCAAAAAAATCATTTCAAAATTAGATTCTATGAAACTTTTCGAAATGCTAGTTTCTTTCAATAAATCATAATATACTATACACTAGTTTATACTAGTTTCGTATAAAAAATCAAATTAAATCGAGGACTGTTCGAAATTCTACGAAACTTTTTAGATCCTTTCTATATGTTACGAGGGAAGGTAATGTTCGAAGTCCATGCAAAAAATCATCTCAAAATTAGATTCTATGAAACTTTTTGAAATGTAAGTTTAGGTAAAAAAATCATAATATATTATACACTAGTTTATACTAGTTTCGGTAAAAAAATCAAATTAAATTGAGGACTGTTCGAAATGATACAAAATTTTTCAGATCCTTTCAATATGTTACGAGGGAAGGTAATTAGGGAAGTCCATGCAAAAACTCATGTCAAAATTAGATTCTATGAAACTTTTCGAAATGCAAGTTTCAGTCAAAAAATCATAATATATTATACACTAGTTTATACTAGTTTCGGTCAAAAAATCAAATTAAATCGAGGACTGTTCGAAATGATACGAAACGTTTCAGATCCTTTCTATATGTTACGACGGAAGGTTTTGATGGAAGTCCATGCAAAAAATCATCTAAAAATTAGATTCTGTGAAACTTTTCGAAATGCTAGTTTCGGTCAAAAAATCATTATATATTATACACTAGTTTATACTAGTTTCGGTCAAAAAATCAAATTAAAGCGAGGTTTGTTCGAAATGCTACTAAACTTTTCAGATCCTTTCTATATGTTACGAGGAAAAGTTATGAGGGATGTCCATACAAAAAAATCATTTCAAAATTAGATTCTATGAAACTTTTCGAAATGCTAGTTTCTTTCAGTAAATCATAATATACTATACACTAGTTTATACTAGTTTCGTTCAAAAAATCAAATTAAATCGAGGAATGTTGGAAATGCTACAAATCGTTTCAGACCCTTTCTATATGTTACGAGGGAAGGTAATGAGGGAAGTCCATGCAAAAAATAATATCAAAATTAGATTCTATGAAACTTTTCGAAATGCAAGTTTCTGTCAAAAAGTCAAAATATATTATACACTAGTTTATACTAGTTTCGGTCAAAAAATCAAATTAAATAGAGGACTGTTCGAAATGCTACAAAACTTTTCAGATCCTTTCTATATGTTATAAGGAAAAGTTATGAGGGAAGTCCAAACAAAAAAATCAATTCAAATTAGATTCTACAAAACTTTTCGAAATGCAAGTTTCTTTCAAAAAATCATAATATACCATACACTAGTTTATACTAGTTTCGGTCAAAAAATCAAATTAAATCGATGAATGTTTTAAATGCTACGAAACTTTTTAGATCCTTTCTATATGTTAAGAGGAAAAGTTATGAGGGAAGTCCTTAGAAAAAAATCATCTGAAAATTAGATTCTATGAAACTTTTCGAAATGCTAGTTTCTTTCAGAAAATCATAATATACTATACACTAGTTTATACTAGTTTCGGTCAAAAAATCAAATTAAATTGAGGACTATTCGAAATTCTACAAACTTTTCAGTACCTTTCTATATGTTACGAGGCAAGGTAATGAGGGAAGTTCATGCAAGAAATCATCTCAAAATTAGATTCTATGAAACTTTTCGAAATGCAAGTTTCGGTCAAAAAATCACAATATAATATACACTAGTTTATACTAGTTTCGGGCTAAAAATCAAATTAAATCAAGGACTGTTCGAAATGGTACGAAACTTTTGACATCCTTTCTATATGTTATGAGGGAAGGTTATGATGGAAGTCCATGCAAAAAATCATCTGAAAATTAGATTCTATGAAACTTTTCGAAATGCTAGTTTCGGTAAAAAAAATCATAATATACACTAGTTTATACTAGTTTCGGTCAAAAAATCAAATTAAATCGAGGACTATTCGAAATGCTACAAAACTTTTCAGATTCTTTCTATATGTTACGAGGAAAAGTTATGAGGTAAGTCCAATCAAAAAAATCATTTCAAAATTAGATTCTATGAAACTTTTCGAAATGCTAGTTTCTTTCAGTAAATCATAATATACTATACACTATTTTATACTAGTTTCGTTCAAAAAATCAAATTAAATCGAGGACTGTTGGAAATGCTACAAATCGTTTCAGACCCTTTCTATATGTTACGAGGGAAGGTAATGAGGGAAGTCCATTCAAAAAATAATATCAAAATTAGATTCTATGAAACTTTTCGAAATGCAAGTTTCTGTCAAAAAGTCAAAATATATTATACACTAGTTTATACTAGTTTCGGTCAAAAAATCAAATTAAATAGAGGACTGTTCGAAATGCTACAAAACTTTTCAGATCCTTTCTATATGTTATAAGGAAAAGTTATGAGGGAAGTCCAAACAAAAAAATCAATTCAAATTAGATTCTACAAAACTTTTCGAAATGCAAGTTTCTTTCAAAAAATCATAATATACCATACACTAGTTTATACTAGTTTCGGTCAAAAAATCAAATTAAATCGATGAATGTTTTAAATGCTACGAAACTTTTTAGATCCTTTCTATATGTTAAGAGGAAAAGTTATGAGGGAAGTCCTTAGAAAAAAATCATCTGAAAATTAGATTCTATGAAACTTTTCGAAATGCTAGTTTCTTTCAGAAAATCATAATATACTATACACTAGTTTATACTAGTTTCGGTCAAAAAATCAAATTAAATTGAGGACTATTCGAAATTCTACAAACTTTTCAGTACCTTTCTATATGTTACGAGGCAAGGTAATGAGGGAAGTTCATGCAAGAAATCATCTCAAAATTAGATTCTATGAAACTTTTCGAAATGCAAGTTTCGGTTAAAAAATCACAATATAATATACACTAGTTTATACTAGTTTCGGGCTAAAAATCAAATTAAATCAAGGACTGTTCGAAATGATACGAAACTTTTGACATCCTTTCTATATGTTATGAGGGAAGGTTATGATGGAAGTCCATGCAAAAAATCATCTGAAAATTAGATTCTATGAAACTTTTCGAAATGCTAGTTTCGGTAAAAAAAATCATAATATACACTAGTTTATACTAGTTTCGGTCAAAAAATCAAATTAAATCGAGGACTATTCGAAATGCTACAAAACTTTTCAGATTCTTTCTATATGTTACGAGGAAAAGTTATGAGGGAAGTCCAATCAAAAAAATCATTTCAAAATTAGATTCTATGAAACTTTTCGAAATGCTAGTTTCTTTCAGTAAATCATAATATACTATACACTAGTTTATACTAGTTTCGTTCAAAAAATCAAATTAAATCGAGGAATGTTGGAAATGCTACAAATCGTTTCAGACCCTTTCTATATGTTACGAGGGAAGGTAATGAGGGAAGTCCATGCAAAAAATAATATCAAAATTAGATTCTATGAAACTTTTCGAAATGCAAGTTTCTGTCAAAAAGTCAAAATATATTATACACTAGTTTATACTAGTTTCGGTCAAAAAATCAAATTAAATAGAGGACTGTTCGAAATGCTACAAAACTTTTCAGATCCTTTCTATATGTTATAAGGAAAAGTTATGAGGGAAGTCCAAACAAAAAAATCAATTCAAATTAGATTCTACAAAACTTTTCGAAATGCAAGTTTCTTTCAAAAAATCATAATATACCATACACTAGTTTATACTAGTTTCGGTCAAAAAATCAAATTAAATCGATGAATGTTTTAAATGCTACGAAACTTTTTAGATCCTTTCTATATGTTAAGAGGAAAAGTTATGAGGGAAGTCCTTAGAAAAAAATCATCTGAAAATTAGATTCTATGAAACTTTTCGAAATGCTAGTTTCTTTCAGAAAATCATAATATACTATACACTAGTTTATACTAGTTTCGGTCAAAAAATCAAATTAAATTGAGGACTATTCGAAATTCTACAAACTTTTCAGTACCTTTCTATATGTTACGAGGCAAGGTAATGAGGGAAGTTCATGCAAGAAATCATCTCAAAATTAGATTCTATGAAACTTTTCGAAATGCAAGTTTCGGTCAAAAAATCACAATATAATATACAATAGTTTATACTATTTTCGGGCTAAAAATCAAATTAAATCAAGGACTGTTCGAAATGATACGAAACTTTTGACATCCTTTCTATATGTTATGAGGGAAGGTTATGATGGAAGTCCATGCAAAAAATCATCTGAAAATTAGATTCTATGAAACTTTTCGAAATGCTAGTTTCGGTATAAAAATCATAATATACACTAGTTTATACTAGTTTCGGTCAAAAAATCAAATTAAATCGAGGACTATTCGAAATGCTACAAAACTTTTCAGATTCTTTCTATATGTTACGAGGAAAAGTTATGAGGGAAGTCCAATCAAAAAAATCATTTCAAAATTAGATTCTATGAAACTTTTCGAAATGCTAGTTTCTTTCAATAAATCATAATATACTATACACTAGTTTATACTAGTTTCGTATAAAAAATCAAATTAAATCGAGGACTGTTCGAAATTCTACGAAACTTTTTAGATCCTTTCTATATGTTACGAGGGAAGGTAATGTTCGAAGTCCATGCAAAAAATCATCTCAAAATAAGATTCTATGAAACTTTTTGAAATGTAAGTTTAGGTAAAAAAATCATAATATATTATACACTAGTTTATACTAGTTTCGGTAAAAAAATCAAATTAAATTGAGGACTGTTCGAAATGATACAAAATTTTTCAGATCCTTTGAATATGTTACGAGGGAAGGTAATTAGGGAAGTCCATGCAAAAACTCATGTCAAAATTAGATTCTATGAAACTTTTCGAAATGCAAGTTTCAGTCAAAAAATCATAATATATTATACACTAGTTTATACTAGTTTCGGTCAAAAAATCAAATTAAATCGAGGACTGTTCGAAATGATACGAAACGTTTCAGATCCTTTCTATATGTTACGACGGAAGGTTTTGATGGAAGTCCATGCAAAAAATCATCTAAAAATTAGATTCTGTGAAACTTTTCGAAATGCTAGTTTCGGTCAAAAAATCATTATATATTATACACTAGTTTATACTAGTTTCGGTCAAAAAATCAAATTAAAGCGAGGTTTGTTCGAAATGCTACTAAACTTTTCAGATCCTTTCTATATGTTACGAGGAAAAGTTATGAGGGATGTCCATACAAAAAAATCATTTCAAAATTAGATTCTATGAAACTTTTCGAAATGCTAGTTTCTTTCAGTAAATCATAATATACTATACACTAGTTTATACTAGTTTCGTTCAAAAAATCAAATTAAATCGAGGAATGTTGGAAATGCTACAAATCGTTTCAGACCCTTTCTATATGTTACGAGGGAAGGTAATGAGGGAAGTCCATGCAAAAAATAATATCAAAATTAGATTCTATGAAACTTTTCGAAATGCAAGTTTCTGTCAAAAAGTCAAAATATATTATACACTAGTTTATACTAGTTTCGGTCAAAAAATCAAATTAAATAGAGGACTGTTCGAAATGCTACAAAACTTTTCAGATCCTTTCTATATGTTATAAGGAAAAGTTATGAGGGAAGTCCAAACAAAAAAATCAATTCAAATTAGATTCTACAAAACTTTTCGAAATGCAAGTTTCTTTCAAAAAATCATAATATACCATACACTAGTTTATACTAGTTTCGGTCAAAAAATCAAATTAAATCGATGAATGTTTTAAATGCTACGAAACTTTTTAGATCCTTTCTATATGTTAAGAGGAAAAGTTATGAGGGAAGTCCTTAGAAAAAAATCATCTGAAAATTAGATTCTATGAAACTTTTCGAAATGCTAGTTTCTTTCAGAAAATCATAATATACTATACACTAGTTTATACTAGTTTCGGTCAAAAAATCAAATTAAATTGAGGACTATTCGAAATTCTACAAACTTTTCAGTACCTTTCTATATGTTACGAGGCAAGGTAATGAGGGAAGTTCATGCAAGAAATCATCTCAAAATTAGATTCTATGAAACTTTTCGAAATGCAAGTTTCGGTCAAAAAATCACAATATAATATACACTAGTTTATACTAGTTTCGGGCTAAAAATCAAATTAAATCAAGGACTGTTCGAAATGATACGAAACTTTTGACATCCTTTCTATATGTTATGAGGGAAGGTTATGATGGAAGTCCATGCAAAAAATCATCTGAAAATTAGATTCTATGAAACTTTTCGAAATGCTAGTTTCGGTAAAAAAAATCATAATATACACTAGTTTATACTAGTTTCGGTCAAAAAATCAAATTAAATCGAGGACTATTCGAAATGCTACAAAACTTTTCAGATTCTTTCTATATGTTACGAGGAAAAGTTATGAGGTAAGTCCAATCAAAAAAATCATTTCAAAATTAGATTCTATGAAACTTTTCGAAATGCTAGTTTCTTTCAGTAAATCATAATATACTATACACTATTTTATACTAGTTTCGTTCAAAAAATCAAATTAAATCGAGGACTGTTGGAAATGCTACAAATCGTTTCAGACCCTTTCTATATGTTACGAGGGAAGGTAATGAGGGAAGTCCATTCAAAAAATAATATCAAAATTAGATTCTATGAAACTTTTCGAAATGCAAGTTTCTGTCAAAAAGTCAAAATATATTATACACTAGTTTATACTAGTTTCGGTCAAAAAATCAAATTAAATAGAGGACTGTTCGAAATGCTACAAAACTTTTCAGATCCTTTCTATATGTTATAAGGAAAAGTTATGAGGGAAGTCCAAACAAAAAAATCAATTCAAATTAGATTCTACAAAACTTTTCGAAATGCAAGTTTCTTTCAAAAAATCATAATATACCATACACTAGTTTATACTAGTTTCGGTCAAAAAATCAAATTAAATCGATGAATGTTTTAAATGCTACGAAACTTTTTAGATCCTTTCTATATGTTAAGAGGAAAAGTTATGAGGGAAGTCCTTAGAAAAAAATCATCTGAAAATTAGATTCTATGAAACTTTTCGAAATGCTAGTTTCTTTCAGAAAATCATAATATACTATACACTAGTTTATACTAGTTTCGGTCAAAAAATCAAATTAAATTGAGGACTATTCGAAATTCTACAAACTTTTCAGTACCTTTCTATATGTTACGAGGCAAGGTAATGAGGGAAGTTCATGCAAGAAATCATCTCAAAATTAGATTCTATGAAACTTTTCGAAATGCAAGTTTCGGTCAAAAAATCACAATATAATATACACTAGTTTATACTAGTTTCGGGCTAAAAATCAAATTAAATCAAGGACTGTTCGAAATGATACGAAACTTTTGACATCCTTTCTATATGTTATGAGGGAAGGTTATGATGGAAGTCCATGCAAAAAATCATCTGAAAATTAGATTCTATGAAACTTTTCGAAATGCTAGTTTCGGTAAAAAAAATCATAATATACACTAGTTTATACTAGTTTCGGTCAAAAAATCAAATTAAATCGAGGACTATTCGAAATGCTACAAAACTTTTCAGATTCTTTCTATATGTTACGAGGAAAAGTTATGAGGGAAGTCCAATCAAAAAAATCATTTCAAAATTAGATTCTATGAAACTTTTCGAAATGCTAGTTTCTTTCAGTAAATCATAATATACTATACACTAGTTTATACTAGTTTCGTTCAAAAAATCAAATTAAATCGAGGAATGTTGGAAATGCTACAAATCGTTTCAGACCCTTTCTATATGTTACGAGGGAAGGTAATGAGGGAAGTCCATGCAAAAAATAATATCAAAATTAGATTCTATGAAACTTTTCGAAATGCAAGTTTCTGTCAAAAAGTCAAAATATATTATACACTAGTTTATACTAGTTTCGGTCAAAAAATCAAATTAAATAGAGGACTGTTCGAAATGCTACAAAACTTTTCAGATCCTTTCTATATGTTATAAGGAAAAGTTATGAGGGAAGTCCAAACAAAAAAATCAATTCAAATTAGATTCTACAAAACTTTTCGAAATGCAAGTTTCTTTCAAAAAATCATAATATACCATACACTAGTTTATACTAGTTTCGGTCAAAAAATCAAATTAAATCGATGAATGTTTTAAATGCTACGAAACTTTTTAGATCCTTTCTATATGTTAAGAGGAAAAGTTATGAGGGAAGTCCTTAGAAAAAAATCATCTGAAAATTAGATTCTATGAAACTTTTCGAAATGCTAGTTTCTTTCAGAAAATCATAATATACTATACACTAGTTTATACTAGTTTCGGTCAAAAAATCAAATTAAATTGAGGACTATTCGAAATTCTACAAACTTTTCAGTACCTTTCTATATGTTACGAGGCAAGGTAATGAGGGAAGTTCATGCAAGAAATCATCTCAAAATTAGATTCTATGAAACTTTTCGAAATGCAAGTTTCGGTCAAAAAATCACAATATAATATACACTAGTTTATACTAGTTTCGGGCTAAAAATCAAATTAAATCAAGGACTGTTCGAAATGATACGAAACTTTTGACATCCTTTCTATATGTTATGAGGGAAGGTTATGATGGAAGTCCATGCAAAAAATCATCTGAAAATTAGATTCTATGAAACTTTTCGAAATGCTAGTTTCGGTAAAAAAAATCATAATATACACTAGTTTATACTAGTTTCGGTCAAAAAATCAAATTAAATCGAGGACTATTCGAAATGCTACAAAACTTTTCAGATTCTTTCTATATGTTACGAGGAAAAGTTATGAGGGAAGTCCAATCAAAAAAATCATTTCAAAATTAGATTCTATGAAACTTTTCGAAATGCTAGTTTCTTTCAGTAAATCATAATATACTATACACTAGTTTATACTAGTTTCGTTCAAAAAATCAAATTAAATCGAGGAATGTTGGAAATGCTACAAATCGTTTCAGACCCTTTCTATATGTTACGAGGGAAGGTAATGAGGGAAGTCCATGCAAAAAATAATATCAAAATTAGATTCTATGAAACTTTTCGAAATGCAAGTTTCTGTCAAAAAGTCAAAATATATTATACATTAGTTTATACTAGTTTCGGTCAAAAAATCAAATTAAATAGAGGACTGTTCGAAATGCTACAAAACTTTTCAGATCCTTTCTATATGTTATAAGTAAAAGTTATGAGGGAAGTCCAAACAAAAAAATCAATTCAAATTAGATTCTACAAAACTTTTCGAAATGCAAGTTTCTTTCAAAAAATCATAATATACCATACACTAGTTTATACTAGTTTCGGTCAAAAAATCAAATTAAATCGATGAATGTTTTAAATGCTACGAAACTTTTTAGATCCTTTCTATATGTTAAGAGGAAAAGTTATGAGGGAAGTCCTTAGAAAAAAATCATCTGAAAATTAGATTCTATGAAACTTTTCGAAATGCTAGTTTCTTTCAGAAAATCATAATATACTATACACTAGTTTATACTAGTTTCGGTCAAAAAATCAAATTAAATTGAGGACTATTCGAAATTCTACAAACTTTTCAGTACCTTTCTATATGTTACGAGGCAAGGTAATGAGGGAAGTTCATGCAAGAAATCATCTCAAAATTAGATTCTATGAAACTTTTCGAAATGCAAGTTTCGGTCAAAAAATCACAATATAATATACACTAGTTTATACTAGTTTCGGGCTAAAAATCAAATTAAATCAAGGACTGTTCGAAATGATACGAAACTTTTGACATCCTTTCTATATGTTATGAGGGAAGGTTATGATGGAAGTCCATGCAAAAAATCATCTGAAAATTAGATTCTATGAAACTTTTCGAAATGCTAGTTTCGGTAAAAAAAATCATAATATACACTAGTTTATACTAGTTTCGGTCAAAAAATCAAATTAAATCGAGGACTATTCGAAATGCTACAAAACTTTTCAGATTCTTTCTATATGTTACGAGGAAAAGTTATGAGGGAAGTCCAATCAAAAAAATCATTTCAAAATTAGATTCTATGAAACTTTTCGAAATGCTAGTTTCTTTCAGTAAATCATAATATACTATACACTAGTTTATACTAGTTTCGTTCAAAAAATCAAATTAAATCGAGGAATGTTGGAAATGCTACAAATCGTTTCAGACCCTTTCTATATGTTACGAGGGAAGGTAATGAGGGAAGTCCATGCAAAAAATAATATCAAAATTAGATTCTATGAAACTTTTCGAAATGCAAGTTTCTGTCAAAAAGTCAAAATATATTATACATTAGTTTATACTAGTTTCGGTCAAAAAATCAAATTAAATAGAGGACTGTTCGAAATGCTACAAAACTTTTCAGATCCTTTCTATATGTTATAAGTAAAAGTTATGAGGGAAGTCCAAACAAAAAAATCAATTCAAATTAGATTCTACAAAACTTTTCGAAATGCAAGTTTCTTTCAAAAAATCATAATATACCATACACTAGTTTATACTAGTTTCGGTCAAAAAATCAAATTAAATCGATGAATGTTTTAAATGCTACGAAACTTTTTAGATCCTTTCTATATGTTAAGAGGAAAAGTTATGAGGGAAGTCCTTAGAAAAAAATCATCTGAAAATTAGATTCTATGAAACTTTTCGAAATGCTAGTTTCTTTCAGAAAATCATAATATACTATACACTAGTTTATACTAGTTTCGGTCAAAAAATCAAATTAAATTGAGGACTATTCGAAATTCTACAAACTTTTCAGTACCTTTCTATATGTTACGAGGCAAGGTAATGAGGGAAGTTCATGCAAGAAATCATCTCAAAATTAGATTCTATGAAACTTTTCGAAATGCAAGTTTCGGTCAAAAAATCACAATATAATATACAATAGTTTATACTAGTTTCGGGCTAAAAATCAAATTAAATCAATGACTGTTCGAAATGATACGAAACTTTTGACATCCTTTCTATATGTTATGAGGGAAGGTTATGATGGAAGTCCATGCAAAAAATCATCTGAAAATTAGATTCTATGAAACTTTTCGAAATGCTAGTTTCGGTATAAAAATCATAATATACACTAGTTTATACTAGTTTCGGTCAAAAAATCAAATTAAATCGAGGACTATTCGAAATGCTACAAAACTTTTCAGATTCTTTCTATATGTTACGAGGAAAAGTTATGAGGGAAGTCCAATCAAAAAAATCATTTCAAAATTAGATTCTATGAAACTTTTCGAAATGTTAGTTTCTTTCAATAAATCATTATATACTATACAGTAGTTTATACTAGTTTCGGTTAAAAAATCAAATTAAATCGAGGACTGTTCGAAATTCTACGAAACTTTTTAGATCCTTTCTATATGTTACGAGGGAAGGTAATGTTCGAAGTCCATGCAAAAAATCATCTCAAAATTAGATTCTATGAAACTTTTTGAAATGTAAGTTTAGGTAAAAAAATCATAATATATTATACACTAGTTTATACTAGTTTCGGTAAAAAAATCAAATTAAATTGAGGACTGTTCGAAATGATACAAAATTTTTCAAATCCTTTCAATATGTTACGAGGGAAGGTAATTAGGGAAGTCCATGCAAAAACTCATGTCAAAATTAGATTCTATGAAACTTTTCGAAATGCAAGTTTCAGTCAAAAAATCATAATATATTATACACTAGTTTATACTAGTTTCGGTCAAAAAATCAAATTAAATCGAGGACTGTTCGAAATGATACGAAACGTTTCAGATCCTTTCTATATGTTACGACGGAAGGTTTTGATGGAAGTCCATGCAAAAAATCATCTAAAAATTAGATTCTGTGAAACTTTTCGAAATGCTAGTTTCGGTCAAAAAATCATTATATATTATACACTAGTTTATACTAGTTTCGGTCAAAAAATCAAATTAAAGCGAGGTTTGTTCGAAATGCTACTAAACTTTTCAGATCCTTTCTATATGTTACGAGGAAAAGTTATGAGGGATGTCCATACAAAAAAATCATTTCAAAATTAGATTCTATGAAACTTTTCGAAATGCTAGTTTCTTTCAGTAAATCATAATATACTATACACTAGTTTATACTAGTTTCGTTCAAAAAATCAAATTAAATCGAGGAATGTTGGAAATGCTACAAATCGTTTCAGACCCTTTCTATATGTTACGAGGGAAGGTAATGAGGGAAGTCCATGCAAAAAATAATATCAAAATTAGATTCTATGAAACTGTTCGAAATGCAAGTTTCTGTCAAAAAGTCAAAATATATTATACACTAGTTTATACTAGTTTCGGTCAAAAAATCAAATTAAATAGAGGACTGTTCGAAATGCTACAAAACTTTTCAGATCCTTTCTATATGTTATAAGGAAAAGTTATGAGGGAAGTCCAAACAAAAAAATCAATTCAAATTAGATTCTACAAAACTTTTCGAAATGCAAGTTTCTTTCAAAAAATCATAATATACCATACACTAGTTTATACTAGTTTCGGTCAAAAAATCAAATTAAATCGATGAATGTTTTAAATGCTACGAAACTTTTTAGATCCTTTCTATATGTTAAGAGGAAAAGTTATGAGGGAAGTCCTTAGAAAAAAATCATCTGAAAATTAGATTCTATGAAACTTTTCGAAATGCTAGTTTCTTTCAGAAAATCATAATATACTATACACTAGTTTATACTAGTTTCGGTCAAAAAATCAAATTAAATTGAGGACTATTCGAAATTCTACAAACTTTTCAGTACCTTTCTATATGTTACGAGGCAAGGTAATGAGGGAAGTTCATGCAAGAAATCATCTCAAAATTAGATTCTATGAAACTTTTCGAAATGCAAGTTTCGGTCAAAAAATCACAATATAATATACAATAGTTTATACTATTTTCGGGCTAAAAATCAAATTAAATCAAGGACTGTTCGAAATGATACGAAACTTTTGACATCCTTTCTATATGTTATGAGGGAAGGTTATGATGGAAGTCCATGCAAAAAATCATCTGAAAATTAGATTCTATGAAACTTTTCGAAATGCTAGTTTCGGTATAAAAATCATAATATACACTAGTTTATACTAGTTTCGGTCAAAAAATCAAATTAAATCGAGGACTATTCGAAATGCTACAAAACTTTTCAGATTCTTTCTATATGTTACGAGGAAAAGTTATGAGGGAAGTCCAATCAAAAAAATCATTTCAAAATTAGATTCTATGAAACTTTTCGAAATGCTAGTTTCTTTCAATAAATCATAATATACTATACACTAGTTTATACTAGTTTCGTATAAAAAATCAAATTAAATCGAGGACTGTTCGAAATTCTACGAAAGTTTTTAGATCCTTTCTATATGTTACGAGGGAAGGTAATGTTCGAAGTCCATGCAAAAAATCATCTCAAAATTAGATTCTATGAAACTTTTTGAAATGTAAGTTTAGGTAAAAAAATCATAATATATTATACACTAGTTTATACTAGTTTCGGTAAAAAAATCAAATTAAATTGAGGACTGTTCGAAATGATACAAAATTTTTCAGATCCTTTCAATATGTTACGAGGGAAGGTAATTAGGGAAGTCCATGCAAAAACTCATGTCAAAATTAGATTCTATGAAACTTTTCGAAATGCAAGTTTCAGTCAAAAAATCATAATATATTATACACTAGTTTATACTAGTTTCGGTCAAAAAATCAAATTAAATCGAGGACTGTTCGAAATGATACGAAACGTTTCAGATCCTTTCTATATGTTACGACGGAAGGTTTTGATGGAAGTCCATGCAAAAAATCATCTAAAAATTAGATTCTGTGAAACTTTTCGAAATGCTAGTTTCGGTCAAAAAATCATTATATATTATACACTAGTTTATACTAGTTTCGGTCAAAAAATCAAATTAAAGCGAGGTTTGTTCGAAATGCTACTAAACTTTTCAGATCCTTTCTATATGTTACGAGGAAAAGTTATGAGGGATGTCCATACAAAAAAATCATTTCAAAATTAGATTCTATGAAACTTTTCGAAATGCTAGTTTCTTTCAGTAAATCATAATATACTATACACTAGTTTATACTAGTTTCGTTCAAAAAATCAAATTAAATCGAGGAATGTTGGAAATGCTACAAATCGTTTCAGACCCTTTCTATATGTTACGAGGGAAGGTAATGAGGGAAGTCCATGCAAAAAATAATATCAAAATTAGATTCTATGAAACTTTTCGAAATGCAAGTTTCTGTCAAAAAGTCAAAATATATTATACACTAGTTTATACTAGTTTCGGTCAAAAAATCAAATTAAATAGAGGACTGTTCGAAATGCTACAAAACTTTTCAGATCCTTTCTATATGTTATAAGGAAAAGTTATGAGGGAAGTCCAAACAAAAAAATCAATTCAAATTAGATTCTACAAAACTTTTCGAAATGCAAGTTTCTTTCAAAAAATCATAATATACCATACACTAGTTTATACTAGTTTCGGTCAAAAAATCAAATTAAATCGATGAATGTTTTAAATGCTACGAAACTTTTTAGATCCTTTCTATATGTTAAGAGGAAAAGTTATGAGGGAAGTCCTTAGAAAAAAATCATCTGAAAATTAGATTCTATGAAACTTTTCGAAATGCTAGTTTCTTTCAGAAAATCATAATATACTATACACTAGTTTATACTAGTTTCGGTCAAAAAATCAAATTAAATTGAGGACTATTCGAAATTCTACAAACTTTTCAGTACCTTTCTATATGTTACGAGGCAAGGTAATGAGGGAAGTTCATGCAAGAAATCATCTCAAAATTAGATTCTATGAAACTTTTCGAAATGCAAGTTTCGGTCAAAAAATCACAATATAATATACACTAGTTTATACTAGTTTCGGGCTAAAAATCAAATTAAATCAAGGACTGTTCGAAATGATACGAAACTTTTGACATCCTTTCTATATGTTATGAGGGAAGGTTATGATGGAAGTCCATGCAAAAAATCATCTGAAAATTAGATTCTATGAAACTTTTCGAAATGCTAGTTTCGGTAAAAAAAATCATAATATACACTAGTTTATACTAGTTTCGGTCAAAAAATCAAATTAAATCGAGGACTATTCGAAATGCTACAAAACTTTTCAGATTCTTTCTATATGTTACGAGGAAAAGTTATGAGGTAAGTCCAATCAAAAAAATCATTTCAAAATTAGATTCTATGAAACTTTTCGAAATGCTAGTTTCTTTCAGTAAATCATAATATACTATACACTATTTTATACTAGCTTCGTTCAAAAAATCAAATTAAATCGAGGACTGTTGGAAATGCTACAAATCGTTTCAGACCCTTTCTATATGTTACGAGGGAAGGTAATGAGGGAAGTCCATGCAAAAAATAATATCAAAATTAGATTCTATGAAACTTTTCGAAATGCAAGTTTCTGTCAAAAAGTCAAAATATATTATACACTAGTTTATACTAGTTTCGGTCAAAAAATCAAATTAAATAGAGGACTGTTCGAAATGCTACAAAACTTTTCAGATCCTTTCTATATGTTATAAGGAAAAGTTATGAGGGAAGTCCAAACAAAAAAATCAATTCAAATTAGATTCTACAAAACTTTTCGAAATGCAAGTTTCTTTCAAAAAATCATAATATACCATACACTAGTTTATACTAGTTTCGGTCAAAAAATCAAATTAAATCGATGAATGTTTTAAATGCTACGAAACTTTTTAGATCCTTTCTATATGTTAAGAGGAAAAGTTATGAGGGAAGTCCTTAGAAAAAAATCATCTGAAAATTAGATTCTATGAAACTTTTCGAAATGCTAGTTTCTTTCAGAAAATCATAATATACTATACACTAGTTTATACTAGTTTCGGTCAAAAAATCAAATTAAATTGAGGACTATTCGAAATTCTACAAACTTTTCAGTACCTTTCTATATGTTACGAGGCAAGGTAATGAGGGAAGTCAATGCAAGAAATCATCTCAAAATTAGATTCTATGAAACTTTTCGAAATGCAAGTTTCGGTCAAAAAATCACAATATAATATACACTAGTTTATACTAGTTTCGGGCTAAAAATCAAATTAAATCAAGGACTGTTCGAAATGATACGAAACTTTTGACATCCTTTCTATATGTTATGAGGGAAGGTTATGATGGAAGTCCATGCAAAAAATCATCTGAAAATTAGATTCTATGAAACTTTTCGAAATGCTAGTT
Organism: Lathyrus tuberosus; assembly: GCA_022829125.1. Classification (NCBI taxonomy): domain Eukaryota; kingdom Viridiplantae; phylum Streptophyta; class Magnoliopsida; order Fabales; family Fabaceae; genus Lathyrus; species Lathyrus tuberosus. The sequence goes on from JALAZF010000605.1 coordinate 407,181, forward strand.
TCGGTAAAAAAAATCATAATATACACTAGTTTATACTAGTTTCGGTCAAAAAATCAAATTAAATCGAGGACTATTCGAAATGCTACAAAACTTTTCAGATTCTTTCTATATGTTACGAGGAAAAGTTATGAGGGAAGTCCAATCAAAAAAATCATTTCAAAATTAGATTCTATGAAACTTTTCGAAATGCTAGTTTCTTTCAGTAAATCATAATATACTATACACTAGTTTATACTAGTTTCGTTCAAAAAATCAAATTAAATCGAGGAATGTTGGAAATGCTACAAATCGTTTCAGACCCTTTCTATATGTTACGAGGGAAGGTAATGAGGGAAGTCCATGCAAAAAATAATATCAAAATTAGATTCTATGAAACTTTTCGAAATGCAAGTTTCTGTCAAAAAGTCAAAATATATTATACATTAGTTTATACTAGTTTCGGTCAAAAAATCAAATTAAATAGAGGACTGTTCGAAATGCTACAAAACTTTTCAGATCCTTTCTATATGTTATAAGTAAAAGTTATGAGGGAAGTCCAAACAAAAAAATCAATTCAAATTAGATTCTACAAAACTTTTCGAAATGCAAGTTTCTTTCAAAAAATCATAATATACCATACACTAGTTTATACTAGTTTCGGTCAAAAAATCAAATTAAATCGATGAATGTTTTAAATGCTACGAAACTTTTTAGATCCTTTCTATATGTTAAGAGGAAAAGTTATGAGGGAAGTCCTTAGAAAAAAATCATCTGAAAATTAGATTCTATGAAACTTTTCGAAATGCTAGTTTCTTTCAGAAAATCATAATATACTATACACTAGTTTATACTAGTTTCGGTCAAAAAATCAAATTAAATTGAGGACTATTCGAAATTCTACAAACTTTTCAGTACCTTTCTATATGTTACGAGGCAAGGTAATGAGGGAAGTTCATGCAAGAAATCATCTCAAAATTAGATTCTATGAAACTTTTCGAAATGCAAGTTTCGGTCAAAAAATCACAATATAATATACACTAGTTTATACTAGTTTCGGGCTAAAAATCAAATTAAATCAAGGACTGTTCGAAATGATACGAAACTTTTGACATCCTTTCTATATGTTATGAGGGAAGGTTATGATGGAAGTCCATGCAAAAAATCATCTGAAAATTAGATTCTATGAAACTTTTCGAAATGCTAGTTTCGGTAAAAAAAAATCATAATATACACTAGTTTATACTAGTTTCGGTCAAAAAATCAAATTAAATCGAGGACTATTCGAAATGCTACAAAACTTTTCAGATTCTTTCTATATGTTACGAGGAAAAGTTATGAGGGAAGTCCAATCAAAAAAATCATTTCAAAATTAGATTCTATGAAACTTTTCGAAATGCTAGTTTCTTTCAGTAAATCATAATATACTATACACTAGTTTATACTAGTTTCGTTCAAAAAATCAAATTAAATCGAGGAATGTTGGAAATGCTACAAATCGTTTCAGACCCTTTCTATATGTTACGAGGGAAGGTAATGAGGGAAGTCCATGCAAAAAATAATATCAAAATTAGATTCTATGAAACTTTTCGAAATGCAAGTTTCTGTCAAAAAGTCAAAATATATTATACACTAGTTTATACTAGTTTCGGTCAAAAAATCAAATTAAATAGAGGACTGTTCGAAATGCTACAAAACTTTTCAGATCCTTTCTATATGTTATAAGGAAAAGTTATGAGGGAAGTCCAAACAAAAAAATCAATTCAAATTAGATTCTACAAAACTTTTCGAAATGCAAGTTTCTTTCAAAAAATCATAATATACCATACACTAGTTTATACTAGTTTCGGTCAAAAAATCAAATTAAATCGATGAATGTTTTAAATGCTACGAAACTTTTTAGATCCTTTCTATATGTTAAGAGGAAAAGTTATGAGGGAAGTCCTTAGAAAAAAATCATCTGAAAATTAGATTCTATGAAACTTTTCGAAATGCTAGTTTCTTTCAGAAAATCATGATATACTATACACTAGTTTATACTAGTTTCGGTCAAAAAATCAAATTAAATTGAGGACTATTCGAAATTCTACAAACTTTTCAGTACCTTTCTATATGTTACGAGGCAAGGTAATGAGGGAAGTTCATGCAAGAAATCATCTCAAAATTAGATTCTATGAAACTTTTCGAAATGCAAGTTTCGGTCAAAAAATCACAATATAATATACACTAGTTTATACTAGTTTCGGGCTAAAAATCAAATTAAATCAAGGACTGTTCGAAATGATACGAAACTTTTGACATCCTTTCTATATGTTATGAGGGAAGGTTATGATGGAAGTCCATGCAAAAAATCATCTGAAAATTAGATTCTATGAAACTTTTCGAAATGCTAGTTTCGGTAAAAAAAATCATAATATACACTAGTTTATACTAGTTTCGGTCAAAAAATCAAATTAAATCGAGGACTATTCGAAATGCTACAAAACTTTTCAGATTCTTTCTATATGTTACGAGGAAAAGTTATGAGGTAAGTCCAATCAAAAAAATCATTTCAAAATTAGATTCTATGAAACTTTTCGAAATGCTAGTTTCTTTCAGTAAATCATAATATACTATACACTAGTTTATACTAGTTTCGTTCAAAAAATCAAATTAAATCGAGGACTGTTGGAAATGCTACAAATCGTTTCAGACCCTTTCTATATGTTACGAGGGAAGGTAATGAGGGAAGTCCATGCAAAAAATAATATCAAAATTAGATTCTATGAAACTTTTCGAAATGCAAGTTTCTGTCAAAAAGTCAAAATATATTATACATTAGTTTATACTAGTTTCGGTCAAAAAATCAAATTAAATAGAGGACTGTTCGAAATGCTACAAAACTTTTCAGATCCTTTCTATATGTTATAAGTAAAAGTTATGAGGGAAGTCCAAACAAAAAAATCAATTCAAATTAGATTCTACAAAACTTTTCGAAATGCAAGTTTCTTTCAAAAAATCATAATATACCATACACTAGTTTATACTAGTTTCGGTCAAAAAATCAAATTAAATCGATGAATGTTTTAAATGCTACGAAACTTTTTAGATCCTTTCTATATGTTAAGAGGAAAAGTTATGAGGGAAGTCCTTAGAAAAAAATCATCTGAAAATTAGATTCTATGAAACTTTTCGAAATGCTAGTTTCTTTCAGAAAATCATAATATACTATACACTAGTTTATACTAGTTTCGGTCAAAAAATCAAATTAAATTGAGGACTATTCGAAATTCTACAAACTTTTCAGTACCTTTCTATATGTTACGAGGCAAGGTAATGAGGGAAGTTCATGCAAGAAATCATCTCAAAATTAGATTCTATGAAACTTTTCGAAATGCAAGTTTCGGTCAAAAAATCACAATATAATATACACTAGTTTATACTAGTTTCGGGCTAAAAATCAAATTAAATCAAGGACTGTTCGAAATGATACGAAACTTTTGACATCCTTTCTATATGTTATGAGGGAAGGTTATGATGGAAGTCCATGCAAAAAATCATCTGAAAATTAGATTCTATGAAACTTTTCGAAATGCTAGTTTCGGTAAAAAAAAATCATAATATACACTAGTTTATACTAGTTTCGGTCAAAAAATCAAATTAAATCGAGGACTATTCGAAATGCTACAAAACTTTTCAGATTCTTTCTATATGTTACGAGGAAAAGTTATGAGGGAAGTCCAATCAAAAAAATCATTTCAAAATTAGATTCTATGAAACTTTTCGAAATGCTAGTTTCTTTCAGTAAATCATAATATACTATACACTAGTTTATACTAGTTTCGTTCAAAAAATCAAATTAAATCGAGGAATGTTGGAAATGCTACAAATCGTTTCAGACCCTTTCTATATGTTACGAGGGAAGGTAATGAGGGAAGTCCATGCAAAAAATAATATCAAAATTAGATTCTATGAAACTTTTCGAAATGCAAGTTTCTGTCAAAAAGTCAAAATATATTATACACTAGTTTATACTAGTTTCGGTCAAAAAATCAAATTAAATAGAGGACTGTTCGAAATGCTACAAAACTTTTCAGATCCTTTCTATATGTTATAAGGAAAAGTTATGAGGGAAGTCCAAACAAAAAAATCAATTCAAATTAGATTCTACAAAACTTTTCGAAATGCAAGTTTCTTTCAAAAAATCATAATATACCATACACTAGTTTATACTAGTTTCGGTCAAAAAATCAAATTAAATCGATGAATGTTTTAAATGCTACGAAACTTTTTAGATCCTTTCTATATGTTAAGAGGAAAAGTTATGAGGGAAGTCCTTAGAAAAAAATCATCTGAAAATTAGATTCTATGAAACTTTTCGAAATGCTAGTTTCTTTCAGAAAATCATGATATACTATACACTAGTTTATACTAGTTTCGGTCAAAAAATCAAATTAAATTGAGGACTATTCGAAATTCTACAAACTTTTCAGTACCTTTCTATATGTTACGAGGCAAGGTAATGAGGGAAGTTCATGCAAGAAATCATCTCAAAATTAGATTCTATGAAACTTTTCGAAATGCAAGTTTCGGTCAAAAAATCACAATATAATATACACTAGTTTATACTAGTTTCGGGCTAAAAATCAAATTAAATCAAGGACTGTTCGAAATGATACGAAACTTTTGACATCCTTTCTATATGTTATGAGGGAAGGTTATGATGGAAGTCCATGCAAAAAATCATCTGAAAATTAGATTCTATGAAACTTTTCGAAATGCTAGTTTCGGTAAAAAAAATCATAATATACACTAGTTTATACTAGTTTCGGTCAAAAAATCAAATTAAATCGAGGACTATTCGAAATGCTACAAAACTTTTCAGATTCTTTCTATATGTTACGAGGAAAAGTTATGAGGTAAGTCCAATCAAAAAAATCATTTCAAAATTAGATTCTATGAAACTTTTCGAAATGCTAGTTTCTTTCAGTAAATCATAATATACTATACACTAGTTTATACTAGTTTCGTTCAAAAAATCAAATTAAATCGAGGACTGTTGGAAATGCTACAAATCGTTTCAGACCCTTTCTATATGTTACGAGGGAAGGTAATGAGGGAAGTCCATGCAAAAAATAATATCAAAATTAGATTCTATGAAACTTTTCGAAATGCAAGTTTCTGTCAAAAAGTCAAAATATATTATACACTAGTTTATACTAGTTTCGGTCAAAAAATCAAATTAAATAGAGGACTGTTCGAAATGCTACAAAACTTTTCAGATCCTTTCTATATGTTATAAGGAAAAGTTATGAGGGAAGTCCAAACAAAAAAATCAATTCAAATTAGATTCTACAAAACTTTTCGAAATGCAAGTTTCTTTCAAAAAATCATAATATACCATACACTAGTTTATACTAGTTTCGGTCAAAAAATCAAATTAAATCGATGAATGTTTTAAATGCTACGAAACTTTTTAGATCCTTTCTATATGTTAAGAGGAAAAGTTATGAGGGAAGTCCTTAGAAAAAAATCATCTGAAAATTAGATTCTATGAAACTTTTCGAAATGCTAGTTTCTTTCAGAAAATCATAATATACTATACACTAGTTTATACTAGTTTCGGTCAAAAAATCAAATTAAATTGAGGACTATTCGAAATTCTACAAACTTTTCAGTACCTTTCTATATGTTACGAGGCAAGGTAATGAGGGAAGTTCATGCAAGAAATCATCTCAAAATTAGATTCTATGAAACTTTTCGAAATGCAAGTTTCGGTCAAAAAATCACAATATAATATACACTAGTTTATACTAGTTTCGGGCTAAAAATCAAATTAAATCAAGGACTGTTCGAAATGATACGAAACTTTTGACATCCTTTCTATATGTTATGAGGGAAGGTTATGATGGAAGTCCATGCAAAAAATCATCTGAAAATTAGATTCTATGAAACTTTTCGAAATGCTAGTTTCGGTAAAAAAAATCATAATATACACTAGTTTATACTAGTTTCGGTCAAAAAATCAAATTAAATCGAGGACTATTCGAAATGCTACAAAACTTTTCAGATTCTTTCTATATGTTACGAGGAAAAGTTATGAGGTAAGTCCAATCAAAAAAATCATTTCAAAATTAGATTCTATGAAACTTTTCGAAATGCTAGTTTCTTTCAGTAAATCATAATATACTATACACTAGTTTATACTAGTTTCGTTCAAAAAATCAAATTAAATCGAGGACTGTTGGAAATGCTACAAATCGTTTCAGACCCTTTCTATATGTTACGAGGGAAGGTAATGAGGGAAGTCCATGCAAAAAATAATATCAAAATTAGATTCTATGAAACTTTTCGAAATGCAAGTTTCTGTCAAAAAGTCAAAATATATTATACACTAGTTTATACTAGTTCCGGTCAAAAAATCAAATTAAATAGAGGACTGTTCAAAATTCTACAAAACTTTTCAGATCCTTTCTATATGTTATAAGGAAAAGTTATGAGGGAAGTCCAAACAAAAAAATCAATTCAAATTAGATTCTACAAAACTTTTCGAAATGCAAGTTTCTTTCAAAAAATCATAATATACCATACACTAGTTTATACTAGTTTCGGTCAAAAAATCAAATTAAATCGATGAATGTTTTAAATGCTACGAAACTTTTTAGATCCTTTCTATATGTTAAGAGGAAAAGTTATGAGGGAAGTCCTTAGAAAAAAATCATCTGAAAATTAGATTCTATGAAACTTTTCGAAATGCTAGTTTCTTTCAGAAAATCATAATATACTATACACTAGTTTATACTAGTTTCGGTCAAAAAATCAAATTAAATTGAGGACTATTCGAAATTCTACAAACTTTTCAGTACCTTTCTATATGTTACGAGGCAAGGTAATGAGGGAAGTTCATGCAAGAAATCATCTCAAAATTAGATTCTATGAAACTTTTCGAAATGCAAGTTTCGGTCAAAAAATCACAATATAATATACACTAGTTTATACTAGTTTCGGGCTAAAAATCAAATTAAATCAAGGACTGTTCGAAATGATACGAAACTTTTGACATCCTTTCTATATGTTATGAGGGAAGGTTATGATGGTAGTCCATGCAAAAAATCATCTGAAAATTAGATTCTATGAAACTTTTCGAAATGCTAGTTTCGGTAAAAAAAATCATAGTATACACTAGTTTATACTAGTTTCGGTCAAAAAATCAAATTAAATCGAGGACTATTCGAAATGCTACAAAACTTTTCAGATTCTTTCTATATGTTACGAGGAAAAGTTATGAGGGAAGTCCAATCAAAAAAATCATTTCAAAATTAGATTCTATGAAACTTTTCGAAATGCTAGTTTCTTTCAGTAAATCATAATATACTATACACTAGTTTATACTAGTTTCGTTCAAAAAATCAAATTAAATCGAGGAATGTTGGAAATGCTACAAATCGTTTCAGACCCTTTCTATATGTTACGAGGGAAGGTAATGAGGGAAGTCCATGCAAAAAATAATATCAAAATTAGATTCTATGAAACTTTTCGAAATGCAAGTTTCTGTCAAAAAGTCAAAATATATTATACACTAGTTTATACTAGTTTCGGTCAAAAAATCAAATTAAATAGAGGACTGTTCGAAATGCTACAAAACTTTTCAGATCCTTTCTATATGTTATAAGGAAAAGTTATGAGGGAAGTCCAAACAAAAAAATCAATTCAAATTAGATTCTACAAAACTTTTCGAAATGCAAGTTTCTTTCAAAAAATCATAATATACCATACACTAGTTTATACTAGTTTCGGTCAAAAAATCAAATTAAATCGATGAATGTTTTAAATGCTACGAAACTTTTTAGATCCTTTCTATATGTTAAGAGGAAAAGTTATGAGGGAAGTCCTTAGAAAAAAATCATCTGAAAATTAGATTCTATGAAACTTTTCGAAATGCTAGTTTCTTTCAGAAAATCATAATATACTATACACTAGTTTATACTAGTTTCGGTCAAAAAATCAAATTAAATTGAGGACTATTCGAAATTCTACAAACTTTTCAGTACCTTTCTATATGTTACGAGGCAAGGTAATGAGGGAAGTTCATGCAAGAAATCATCTCAAAATTAGATTCTATGAAACTTTTCGAAATGCAAGTTTCGGTCAAAAAATCACAATATAATATACACTAGTTTATACTAGTTTCGGGCTAAAAATCAAATTAAATCAAGGACTGTTCGAAATGATACGAAACTTTTGACATCCTTTCTATATGTTATGAGGGAAGGTTATGATGGTAGTCCATGCAAAAAATCATCTGAAAATTAGATTCTATGAAACTTTTCGAAATGCTAGTTTCGGTAAAAAAAATCATAGTATACACTAGTTTATACTAGTTTCGGTCAAAAAATCAAATTAAATCGAGGACTATTCGAAATGCTACAAAACTTTTCAGATTCTTTCTATATGTTACGAGGAAAAGTTATGAGGGAAGTCCAATCAAAAAAATCATTTCAAAATTAGATTCTATGAAACTTTTCGAAATGCTAGTTTCTTTCAGTAAATCATAATATACTATACACTAGTTTATACTAGTTTCGTTCAAAAAATCAAATTAAATCGAGGAATGTTGGAAATGCTACAAATCGTTTCAGACCCTTTCTATATGTTACGAGGGAAGGTAATGAGGGAAGTCCATGCAAAAAATAATATCAAAATTAGATTCTATGAAACTTTTCGAAATGCAAGTTTCTGTCAAAAAGTCAAAATATATTATACACTAGTTTATACTAGTTTCGGTCAAAAAATCAAATTAAATAGAGGACTGTTCGAAATGCTACAAAACTTTTCAGATCCTTTCTATATGTTATAAGGAAAAGTTATGAGGGAAGTCCAAACAAAAAAATCAATTCAAATTAGATTCTACAAAACTTTTCGAAATGCAAGTTTCTTTCAAAAAATCATAATATACCATACACTAGTTTATACTAGTTTCGGTCAAAAAATCAAATTAAATCGATGAATGTTTTAAATGCTACGAAACTTTTTAGATCCTTTCTATATGTTAAGAGGAAAAGTTATGAGGGAAGTCCTTAGAAAAAAATCATCTGAAAATTAGATTCTATGAAACTTTTCGAAATGCTAGTTTCTTTCAGAAAATCATAATATACTATACACTAGTTTATACTAGTTTCGGTCAAAAAATCAAATTAAATTGAGGACTATTCGAAATTCTACAAACTTTTCAGTACCTTTCTATATGTTACGAGGCAAGGTAATGAGGGAAGTTCATGCAAGAAATCATCTCAAAATTAGATTCTATGAAACTTTTCGAAATGCAAGTTTCGGTCAAAAAATCACAATATAATATACACTAGTTTATACTAGTTTCGGGCTAAAAATCAAATTAAATCAAGGACTGTTCGAAATGATACGAAACTTTTGACATCCTTTCTATATGTTATGAGGGAAGGTTATGATGGAAGTCCATGCAAAAAATCATCTGAAAATTAGATTCTATGAAACTTTTCGAAATGCTAGTTTCGGTAAAAAAAATCATAATATACACTAGTTTATACTAGTTTCGGTCAAAAAATCAAATTAAATCGAGGACTATTCGAAATGCTACAAAACTTTTCAGATTCTTTCTATATGTTACGAGGAAAAGTTATGAGGGAAGTCCAATCAAAAAAATCATTTCAAAATTAGATTCTATGAAACTTTTCGAAATGCTAGTTTCTTTCAGTAAATCATAATATACTATACACTAGTTTATACTAGTTTCGTTCAAAAAATCAAATTAAATCGAGGAATGTTGGAAATGCTACAAATCGTTTCAGACCCTTTCTATATGTTACGAGGGAAGGTAATGAGGGAAGTCCATGCAAAAAATAATATCAAAATTAGATTCTATGAAACTTTTCGAAATGCAAGTTTCTGGCAAAAAGTCAAAATATATTATACACTAGTTTATACTAGTTTCGGTCAAAAAATCAAATTAAATAGAGGACTGTTCGAAATGCTACAAAACTTTTCAGATCCTTTCTATATGTTATAAGGAAAAGTTATGAGGGAAGTCCAAACAAAAAAATCAATTCAAATTAGATTCTACAAAACTTTTTGAAATGCAAGTTTCTTTCAAAAAATCATAATATACCATACACTAGTTTATACTAGTTTCGGTCAAAAAATCAAATTAAATCGATGAATGTTTTAAATGCTACGAAACTTTTTAGATCCTTTCTATATGTTAAGAGGAAAAGTTATGAGGGAAGTCCTTAGAAAAAAATCATCTGAAAATTAGATTCTATGAAACTTTTCGAAATGCTAGTTTCTTTCAGAAAATCATAATATACTATACACTAGTTTATACTAGTTTCGGTCAAAAAATCAAATTAAATTGAGGACTATTCGAAATTCTACAAACTTTTCAGTACCTTTCTATATGTTACGAGGCAAGGTAATGAGGGAAGTTCATGCAAGAAATCATCTCAAAATTAGATTCTATGAAACTTTTCGAAATGCAAGTTTCGGTCAAAAAATCACAATATAATATACAATAGTTTATACTAGTTTCGGGCTAAAAATCAAATTAAATCAAGGATTGTTCGAAATGATACGAAACTTTTGACATCCTTTCTATATGTTATGAGGGAAGGTTATGATGGAAGTCCATGCAAAAAATCATCTGAAAATTAGATTCTATGAAACTTTTCGAAATGCTAGTTTCGGTATAAAAATCATAATATACACTAGTTTATACTAGTTTCGGTCAAAAAATCAAATTAAATCGAGGACTATTCGAAATGCTACAAAACTTTTCAGATTCTTTCTATATGTTACGAGGAAAAGTTATGAGGGAAGTCCAATCAAAAAAATCATTTCAAAATTAGATTCTATGAAACTTTTCGAAATGCTAGTTTCTTTCAATAAATCATTATATACTATACACTAGTTTATACTAGTTTCGGTTAAAAAATCAAATTAAATCGAGGACTGTTCGAAATTCTACGAAACTTTTTAGATCCTTTCTATATGTTACGAGGGAAGGTAATGTTCGAAGTCCATGCAAAAAATCATCTCAAAATTAGATTCTATGAAACTTTTTGAAATGTAAGTTTAGGTAAAAAAATCAAATTAAATTGAGGACTGTTCGAAATGATACAAAATTTTTCAGATCCTTTCAATATGTTACGAGGGAAGGTAATTAGGGAAGTCCATGCAAAAACTCATGTCAAAATTAGATTCTATGAAACTTTTCGAAATGCAAGTTTCAGTCAAAAAATCATAATATATTATACACTAGTTTATACTAGTTTCGGTCAAAAAATCAAATTAAATCGAGGACTGTTCGAAATGATACGAAACGTTTCAGATCCTTTCTATATGTTACGACGGAAGGTTTTGATGGAAGTCCATGCAAAAAATCATCTAAAAATTAGATTCTGTGAAACTTTTCGAAATGCTAGTTTCGGTCAAAAAATCATTATATATTATACACTAGTTTATACTAGTTTCGGTCAAAAAATCAAATTAAAGCGAGGTTTGTTCGAAATGCTACTAAACTTTTCAGATCCTTTCTATATGTTACGAGGAAAAGTTATGAGGGATGTCCATACAAAAAAATCATTTCAAAATTAGATTCTATGAAACTTTTCGAAATGCTAGTTTCTTTCAGTAAATCATAATATACTATACACTAGTTTATACTAGTTTCGTTCAAAAAATCAAATTAAATCGAGGAATGTTGGAAATGCTACAAATCGTTTCAGACCCTTTCTATATGTTACGAGGGAAGGTAATGAGGGAAGTCCATGCAAAAAATAATATCAAAATTAGATTCTATGAAACTTTTCGAAATGCAAGTTTCTGTCAAAAAGTCAAAATATATTATACACTAGTTTATACTAGTTTCGGTCAAAAAATCAAATTAAATAGAGGACTGTTCGAAATGCTACAAAACTTTTCAGATCCTTTCTATATGTTATAAGGAAAAGTTATGAGGGAAGTCCAAACAAAAAAATCAATTCAAATTAGATTCTACAAAACTTTTCGAAATGCAAGTTTCTTTCAAAAAATCATAATATACCATACACTAGTTTATACTAGTTTCGGTCAAAAAATCAAATTAAATCGATGAATGTTTTAAATGCTACGAAACTTTTTAGATCCTTTCTATATGTTAAGAGGAAAAGTTATGAGGGAAGTCCTTAGAAAAAAATCATCTGAAAATTAGATTCTATGAAACTTTTCGAAATGCTAGTTTCTTTCAGAAAATCATAATATACTATACACTAATTTATACTAGTTTCGGTCAAAAAATCAAATTAAATTGAGGACTATTCGAAATTCTACAAACTTTTCAGTACCTTTCTATATGTTACGAGGCAAGGTAATGAGGGAAGTTCATGCAAGAAATCATCTCAAAATTAGATTCTATGAAACTTTTCGAAATGCAAGTTTAAGTCAAAAAATCACAATATAATATACACTAGTTTATACTAGTTTCGGGGTAAAAATCAAATTAAATCAAGGACTGTTCGAAATGATACGAAACTTTTGACATCCTTTCTATATGTTATGAGGGAAGGTTATGATGGAAGTCCATGCAAAAAATCATCTGAAAATTAGATTCTATGAAACTTTTCGAAATGCTAGTTTCGGTAAAAAAAATCATAGTATACACTAGTTTATACTAGTTTCGGTCAAAAAATCAAATTAAATCGAGGACTATTCGAAATGCTACAAAACTTTTCAGATTCTTTCTATATGTTACGAGGAAAAGTTATGAGGGAAGTCCAATCAAACAAATCATTTCAAAATTAGATTCTATGAAACTTTTCGAAATGCTAGTTTCTTTCAGTAAATCATAATATACTATACACTAGTTTATACTAGTTTCGTTCAAAAAATCAAATTAAATCGAGGAATGTTGGAAATGCTACAAATCGTTTCAGACCCTTTCTATATGTTACGAGGGAAGGTAATGAGGGAAGTCCATGCAAAAAATAATATCAAAATTAGATTCTATGAAACTTTTCGAAATGCAAGTTTCTGTCAAAAAGTCAAAATATATTATACACTAGTTTATACTAGTTTCGGTCAAAAAATCAAATTAAATAGAGGACTGTTCGAAATGCTACAAAACTTTTCAGATCCTTTCTATATGTTATAAGGAAAAGTTATGAGGGAAGTCCAAACAAAAAAATCAATTCAAATTAGATTCTACAAAACTTTTCGAAATGCAAGTTTCTTTCAAAAAATCATAATATACCATACACTAGTTTATACTAGTTTCGGTCAAAAAATCAAATTAAATCGATGAATGTTTTAAATGCTACGAAACTTTTTAGATCCTTTCTATATGTTAAGAGGAAAAGTTATGAGGGAAGTCCTTAGAAAAAAATCATCTGAAAATTAGATTCTATGAAACTTTTCGAAATGCTAGTTTCTTTCAGAAAATCATAATATACTATACACTAGTTTATACTAGTTTCGGTCAAAAAATCAAATTAAATTGAGGACTATTCGAAATTCTACAAACTTTTCAGTACCTTTCTATATGTTACGAGGCAAGGTAATGAGGGAAGTTCATGCAAGAAATCATCTCAAAATTAGATTCTATGAAACTTTTCGAAATGCAAGTTTCGGTCAAAAAATCACAATATAATATACACTAGTTTATACTAGTTTCGGGCTAAAAATCAAATTAAATCAAGGACTGTTCGAAATGATACGAAACTTTTGACATCCTTTCTATATGTTATGAGGGAAGGTTATGATGGAAGTCCATGCAAAAAATCATCTGAAAATTAGATTCTATGAAACTTTTCGAAATGCTAGTTTCGGTAAAAAAAATCATAATATACACTAGTTTATACTAGTTTCGGTCAAAAAATCAAATTAAATCGAGGACTATTCGAAATGCTACAAAACTTTTCAGATTCTTTCTATATGTTACGAGGAAAAGTTATGAGGGAAGTCCAATCAAAAAAATCATTTCAAAATTAGATTCTATGAAACTTTTCGAAATGCTAGTTTCTTTCAGTAAATCATAATATACTATACACTAGTTTATACTAGTTTCGTTCAAAAAATCAAATTAAATCGAGGAATGTTGGAAATGCTACAAATCGTTTCAGACCCTTTCTATATGTTACGAGGGAAGGTAATGAGGGAAGTCCATGCAAAAAATAATATCAAAATTAGATTCTATGAAACTTTTCGAAATGCAAGTTTCTGTCAAAAAGTCAAAATATATTATACACTAGTTTATACTAGTTTCGGTCAAAAAATCAAATTAAATAGAGGACTGTTCGAAATGCTACAAAACTTTTCAGATCCTTTCTATATGTTATAAGGAAAAGTTATGAGGGAAGTCCAAACAAAAAAATCAATTCAAATTAGATTCTACAAAACTTTTCGAAATGCAAGTTTCTTTCAAAAAATCATAATATACCATACACTAGTTTATACTAGTTTCGGTCAAAAAATCAAATTAAATCGATGAATGTTTTAAATGCTACGAAACTTTTTAGATCCTTTCTATATGTTAAGAGGAAAAGTTATGAGGGAAGTCCTTAGAAAAAAATCATCTGAAAATTAGATTCTATGAAACTTTTCGAAATGCTAGTTTCTTTCAGAAAATCATAATATACTATACACTAGTTTATACTAGTTTCGGTCAAAAAATCAAATTAAATTGAGGACTATTCGAAATTCTACAAACTTTTCAGTACCTTTCTATATGTTACGAGGCAAGGTAATGAGGGAAGTTCATGCAAGAAATCATCTCAAAATTAGATTCTATGAAACTTTTCGAAATGCAAGTTTCGGTCAAAAAATCACAATATAATATACACTAGTTTATACTAGTTTCGGGCTAAAAATCAAATTAAATCAAGGACTGTTCGAAATGATACGAAACTTTTGACATCCTTTCTATATGTTATGAGGGAAGGTTATGATGGAAGTCCATGCAAAAAATCATCTGAAAATTAGATTCTATGAAACTTTTCGAAATGCTAGTTTCGGTAAAAAAAATCATAGTATACACTAGTTTATACTAGTTTCGGTCAAAAAATCAAATTAAATCGAGGACTATTCGAAATGCTACAAAACTTTTCAGATTCTTTCTATATGTTACGAGGAAAAGTTATGAGGGAAGTCCAATCAAAAAAATCATTTCAAAATTAGATTCTATGAAACTTTTCGAAATGCTAGTTTCTTTCAGTAAATCATAATATACTATACACTAGTTTATACTAGTTTCGTTCAAAAAATCAAATTAAATCGAGGAATGTTGGAAATGCTACAAATCGTTTCAGACCCTTTCTATATGTTACGAGGGAAGGTAATGAGGGAAGTCCATGCAAAAAATAATATCAAAATTAGATTCTATGAAACTTTTCGAAATGCAAGTTTCTGTCAAAAAGTCAAAATATATTATACACTAGTTTATACTAGTTTCGGTCAAAAAATCAAATTAAATAGAGGACTGTTCGAAATGCTACAAAACTTTTCAGATCCTTTCTATATGTTATAAGGAAAAGTTATGAGGGAAGTCCAAACAAAAAAATCAATTCAAATTAGATTCTACAAAACTTTTCGAAATGCAAGTTTCTTTCAAAAAATCATAATATACCATACACTAGTTTATACTAGTTTCGGTCAAAAAATCAAATTAAATCGATGAATGTTTTAAATGCTACGAAACTTTTTAGATCCTTTCTATATGTTAAGAGGAAAAGTTATGAGGGAAGTCCTTAGAAAAAAATCATCTGAAAATTAGATTCTATGAAACTTTTCGAAATGCTAGTTTCTTTCAGAAAATCATAATATACTATACACTAGTTTATACTAGTTTCGGTCAAAAAATCAAATTAAATTGAGGACTATTCGAAATTCTACAAACTTTTCAGTACCTTTCTATATGTTACGAGGCAAGGTAATGAGGGAAGTTCATGCAAGAAATCATCTCAAAATTAGATTCTATGAAACTTTTCGAAATGCAAGTTTCGGTCAAAAAATCACAATATAATATACACTAGTTTATACTAGTTTCGGGCTAAAAATCAAATTAAATCAAGGACTGTTCGAAATGATACGAAACTTTTGACATCCTTTCTATATGTTATGAGGGAAGGTTATGATGGAAGTCCATGCAAAAAATCATCTGAAAATTAGATTCTATGAAACTTTTCGAAATGCTAGTTTCGGTAAAAAAAATCATAGTATACACTAGTTTATACTAGTTTCGGTCAAAAAATCAAATTAAATCGAGGACTATTCGAAATGCTACAAAACTTTTCAGATTCTTTCTATATGTTACGAGGAAAAGTTATGAGGGAAGTCCAATCAAAAAAATCATTTCAAAATTAGATTCTATGAAACTTTTCGAAATGCTAGTTTCTTTCAATAAATCATTATATACTATACACTAGTTTATACTAGTTTCAGTTAAAAAATCAAATTAAATCGAGGACTGTTCGAAATTCTACGAAACTTTTTAGATCCTTTCTATATGTTACGAGGGAAGGTAATGTTCGAAGTCCATGCAAAAAATCATCTCAAAATTAGATTCTATGAAACTTTTTGAAATGTAAGTTTAGGTAAAAAAATCATAATATAATATACACTAGTTTATACTAGTTTCGGTAAAAAAATCAAATCAAATTGAGGACTGTTCGAAATGATACAAAATTTTTCAGATCCTTTCAATATGTTACGAGGGAAGGTAATTAGGGAAGTCCATGCAAAAACTCATGTCAAAATTAGATTCTATGAAACTTTTCGAAATGCAAGTTTCAGTCAAAAAATCATAATATATTATACACTAGTTTATACTAGTTTCGGTCAAAAAATCAAATTAAATCGAGGACTGTTCGAAATGATACGAAACGTTTCAGATCCTTTCTATATGTTACGACGGAAGGTTTTGATGGAAGTCCATGCAAAAAATCATCTAAAAATTAGATTCTGTGAAACTTTTCGAAATGCTAGTTTCGGTAATAAAATCATTATATATTATACACTAGTTTATACTAGTTTCGGTCAAAAAATCAAATTAAAGCGAGGTTTGTTCGAAATGCTACTAAACTTTTCAGATCCTTTCTATATGTTACGAGGAAAAGTTATGAGGGATGTCCATACAAAAAAATCATTTCAAAATTAGATTCTATGAAACTTTTCGAAATGCTAGTTTCTTTCAGTAAATCATAATATACTATACACTAGTTTATACTAGTTTCGTTCAAAAAATCAAATTAAATCGAGGAATGTTGGAAATGCTACAAATCGTTTCAGACCCTTTCTATATGTTACGAGGGAAGGTAATGAGGGAAGTCCATGCAAAAAATAATATCAAAATTAGATTCTATGAAACTTTTCGAAATGCAAGTTTCTGTCAAAAAGTCAAAATATATTATACACTAGTTTATACTAGTTTCGGTCAAAAAATCAAATTAAATAGAGGACTGTTCGAAATGCTACAAAACTTTTCAGATCCTTTCTATATGTTATAAGGAAAAGTTATGAGGGAAGTCCAAACAAAAAAATCAATTCAAATTAGATTCTACAAAACTTTTCGAAATGCAAGTTTCTTTCAAAAAATCATAATATACCATACACTAGTTTATACTAGTTTCGGTCAAAAAATCAAATTAAATCGATGAATGTTTTAAATGCTACGAAACTTTTTAGATCCTTTCTATATGTTAAGAGGAAAAGTTATGAGGGAAGTCCTTAGAAAAAAATCATCTGAAAATTAGATTCTATGAAACTTTTCGAAATGCTAGTTTCTTTCAGAAAATCATAATATACTATACACTAGTTTATACTAGTTTCGGTCAAAAAATCAAATTAAATTGAGGACTATTCGAAATTCTACAAACTTTTCAGTACCTTTCTATATGTTACGAGGCAAGGTAATGAGGGAAGTTCATGCAAGAAATCATCTCAAAATTAGATTCTATGAAACTTTTCGAAATGCAAGTTTAGGTCAAAAAATCACAATATAATATACACTAGTTTATACTAGTTTCGGGCTAAAAATCAAATTAAATCAAGGACTGTTCGAAATGATACGAAACTTTTGACATCCTTTCTATATGTTATGAGGGAAGGTTATGATGGAAGTCCATGCAAAAAATCATCTGAAAATTAGATTCTATGAAACTTTTCGAAATGCTAGTTTCGGTAAAAAAAATCATAGTATACACTAGTTTATACTAGTTTCGGTCAAAAAATCAAATTAAATCGAGGACTATTCGAAATGCTACAAAACTTTTCAGATTCTTTCTATATGTTACGAGGAAAAGTTATGAGGGAAGTCCAATCAAACAAATCATTTCAAAATTAGATTCTATGAAACTTTTCGAAATGCTAGTTTCTTTCAGTAAATCATAATATACTATACACTAGTTTATACTAGTTTCGTTCAAAAAATCAAATTAAATCGAGGAATGTTGGAAATGCTACAAATCGTTTCAGACCCTTTCTATATGTTACGAGGGAAGGTAATGAGGGAAGTCCATGCAAAAAATAATATCAAAATTAGATTCTATGAAACTTTTCGAAATGCAAGTTTCTGTCAAAAAGTCAAAATATATTATACACTAGTTTATACTAGTTTCGGTCAAAAAATCAAATTAAATAGAGGACTGTTCGAAATGCTACAAAACTTTTCAGATCCTTTCTATATGTTATAAGGAAAAGTTATGAGGGAAGTCCAAACAAAAAAATCAATTCAAATTAGATTCTACAAAACTTTTCGAAATGCAAGTTTCTTTCAAAAAATCATAATATACCATACACTAGTTTATACTAGTTTCGGTCAAAAAATCAAATTAAATCGATGAATGTTTTAAATGCTACGAAACTTTTTAGATCCTTTCTATATGTTAAGAGGAAAAGTTATGAGGGAAGTCCTTAGAAAAAAATCATCTGAAAATTAGATTCTATGAAACTTTTCGAAATGCTAGTTTCTTTCAGAAAATCATAATATACTATACACTAGTTTATACTAGTTTCGGTCAAAAAATCAAATTAAATTGAGGACTATTCGAAATTCTACAAAATTTTCAGTACCTTTCTATATGTTACGAGGCAAGGTAATGAGGGAAGTTCATGCAAGAAGTCATCTCAAAATTAGATTCTATGAAACTTTTCGAAATGCAAGTTTCGGTCAAAAAAATCACAATATAATATACACTAGTTTATACTAGTTTCGGGCTAAAAATCAAATTAAATCAAGGACTGTTCGAAATGATACGAAACTTTTGACATCCTTTCTATATGTTATGAGGGAAGGTTATGATGGAAGTCCATGCAAAAAATCATCTGAAAATTAGATTCTATGAAACTTTTCGAAATGCTAGTTTCGGTAAAAAAAATCATAATATACACTAGTTTATACTAGTTTCGGTCAAAAAATCAAATTAAATCGAGGACTATTCGAAATGCTACAAAACTTTTCAGATTCTTTCTATATGTTACGAGGAAAAGTTATGAGGGAAGTCCAATCAAAAAAATCATTTCAAAATTAGATTCTATGAAACTTTTCGAAATGCTAGTTTCTTTCAGTAAATCATAATATACTATACACTAGTTTATACTAGTTTCGTTCAAAAAATCAAATTAAATCGAGGAATGTTGGAAATGCTACAAATCGTTTCAGACCCTTTCTATATGTTACGAGGGAAGGTAATGAGGGAAGTCCATGCAAAAAATAATATCAAAATTAGATTCTATGAAACTTTTCGAAATGCAAGTTTCTGTCAAAAAGTCAAAATATATTATACACTAGTTTATACTAGTTTCGGTCAAAAAATCAAATTAAATAGAGGACTGTTCGAAATGCTACAAAACTTTTCAGATCCTTTCTATATGTTATAAGGAAAAGTTATGAGGGAAGTCCAAACAAAAAAATCAATTCAAATTAGATTCTACAAAACTTTTCGAAATGCAAGTTTCTTTCAAAAAATCATAATATACCATACACTAGTTTATACTAGTTTCGGTCAAAAAATCAAATTAAATCGATGAATGTTTTAAATGCTACGAAACTTTTTAGATCCTTTCTATATGTTAAGAGGAAAAGTTATGAGGGAAGTCCTTAGAAAAAAATCATCTGAAAATTAGATTCTATGAAACTTTTCGAAATGCTAGTTTCTTTCAGAAAATCATAATATACTATACACTAGTTTATACTAGTTTCGGTCAAAAAATCAAATTAAATTGAGGACTATTCAAAATTCTACAAACTTTTCAGTACCTTTCTATATGTTACGAGGCAAGGTAATGAGGGAAGTTCATGCAAGAAATCATCTCAAAATTAGATTCTATGAAACTTTTCGAAATGCAAGTTTCGGTCAAAAAATCACAATATAATATACACTAGTTTATACTAGTTTCGGGCTAAAAATCAAATTAAATCAAGGACTGTTCGAAATGATACGAAACTTTTGACATCCTTTCTATATGTTATGAGGGAAGGTTATGATGGAAGTCCATGCAAAAAATCATCTGAAAATTAGATTCTATGAAACTTTTCGAAATGCTAGTTTCGGTAAAAAAAATCATAATATACACTAGTTTATACTAGTTTCGGTCAAAAAATCAAATTAAATCGAGGACTATTCGAAATGCTACAAAACTTTTCAGATTCTTTCTATATGTTACGAGGAAAAGTTATGAGGGAAGTCCAATCAAAAAAATCATTTCAAAATTAGATTCTATGAAACTTTTCGAAATGCTAGTTTCTTTCAGTAAATCATAATATACTATACACTAGTTTATACTAGTTTCGTTCAAAAAATCAAATTAAATCGAGGAATGTTGGAAATGCTACAAATCGTTTCAGACCCTTTCTATATGTTACGAGGGAAGGTAATGAGGGAAGTCCATGCAAAAAATAATATCAAAATTAGATTCTATGAAACTTTTCGAAATGCAAGTTTCTGTCAAAAAGTCAAAATATATTATACACTAGTTTATACTAGTTTCGGTCAAAAAATCAAATTAAATAGAGGACTGTTCGAAATGCTACAAAACTTTTCAGATCCTTTCTATATGTTATAAGGAAAAGTTATGAGGGAAGTCCAAACAAAAAAATCAATTCAAATTAGATTCTACAAAACTTTTCGAAATGCAAGTTTCTTTCAAAAAATCATAATATACCATACACTAGTTTATACTAGTTTCGGTCAAAAAATCAAATTAAATCGATGAATGTTTTAAATGCTACGAAACTTTTTAGATCCTTTCTATATGTTAAGAGGAAAAGTTATGAGGGAAGTCCTTAGAAAAAAATCATCTGAAAATTAGATTCTATGAAACTTTTCGAAATGCTAGTTTCTTTCAGAAAATCATAATATACTATACACTAGTTTATACTAGTTTCGGTCAAAAAATCAAATTAAATTGAGGACTATTCGAAATTCTACAAACTTTTCAGTACCTTTCTATATGTTACGAGGCAAGGTAATGAGGGAAGTTCATGCAAGAAATCATCTCAAAATTAGATTCTATGAAACTTTTCGAAATGCAAGTTTCGGTCAAAAAATCACAATATAATATACACTAGTTTATACTAGTTTCGGGCTAAAAATCAAATTAAATCAAGGACTGTTCGAAATGATACGAAACTTTTGACATCCTTTCTATATGTTATGAGGGAAGGTTATGATGGAAGTCCATGCAAAAAATCATCTGAAAATTAGATTCTATGAAACTTTTCGAAATGCTAGTTTCGGTAAAAAAAATCATAATATACACTAGTTTATACTAGTTTCGGTCAAAAAATCAAATTAAATCGAGGACTATTCGAAATGCTACAAAACTTTTCAGATTCTTTCTATATGTTACGAGGAAAAGTTATGAGGGAAGTCCAATCAAAAAAATCATTTCAAAATTAGATTCTATGAAACTTTTCGAAATGCTAGTTTCTTTCAGTAAATCATAATATACTATACACTAGTTTATACTAGTTTCGTTCAAAAAATCAAATTAAATCGAGGAATGTTGGAAATGCTACAAATCGTTTCAGACCCTTTCTATATGTTACGAGGGAAGGTAATGAGGGAAGTCCATGCAAAAAATAATATCAAAATTAGATTCTATGAAACTTTTCGAAATGCAAGTTTCTGTCAAAAAGTCAAAATATATTATACACTAGTTTATACTAGTTTCGGTCAAAAAATCAAATTAAATAGAGGACTGTTCGAAATGCTACAAAACTTTTCAGATCCTTTCTATATGTTATAAGGAAAAGTTATGAGGGAAGTCCAAACAAAAAAATCAATTCAAATTAGATTCTACAAAACTTTTCGAAATGCAAGTTTCTTTCAAAAAATCATAATATACCATACACTAGTTTATACTAGTTTCGGTCAAAAAATCAAATTAAATCGATGAATGTTTTAAATGCTACGAAACTTTTTAGATCCTTTCTATATGTTAAGAGGAAAAGTTATGAGGGAAGTCCTTAGAAAAAAATCATCTGAAAATTAGATTCTATGAAACTTTTCGAAATGCTAGTTTCTTTCAGAAAATCATAATATACTATACACTAGTTTATACTAGTTTCGGTCAAAAAATCAAATTAAATTGAGGACTATTCGAAATTCTACAAACTTTTCAGTACCTTTCTATATGTTACGAGGCAAGGTAATGAGGGAAGTTCATGCAAGAAATCATCTCAAAATTAGATTCTATGAAACTTTTCGAAATGCAAGTTTCGGTCAAAAAATCACAATATAATATACACTAGTTTATACTAGTTTCGGGCTAAAAATCAAATTAAATCAAGGACTGTTCGAAATGATACGAAACTTTTGACATCCTTTCTATATGTTATGAGGGAAGGTTATGATGGAAGTCCATGCAAAAAATCATCTGAAAATTAGATTCTATGAAACTTTTCGAAATGCTAGTTTCGGTAAAAAAAATCATAATATACACTAGTTTATACTAGTTTCGGTCAAAAAATCAAATTAAATCGAGGACTATTCGAAATGCTACAAAACTTTTCAGATTCTTTCTATATGTTACGAGGAAAAGTTATGAGGGAAGTCCAATCAAAAAAATCATTTCAAAATTAGATTCTATGAAACTTTTCGAAATGCTAGTTTCTTTCAGTAAATCATAATATACTATACACTAGTTTATACTAGTTTCGTTCAAAAAATCAAATTAAATCGAGGAATGTTGGAAATGCTACAAATCGTTTCAGACCCTTTCTATATGTTACGAGGGAAGGTAATGAGGGAAGTCCATGCAAAAAATAATATCAAAATTAGATTCTATGAAACTTTTCGAAATGCAAGTTTCTGTCAAAAAGTCAAAATATATTATACACTAGTTTATACTAGTTTCGGTCAAAAAATCAAATTAAATAGAGGACTGTTCGAAATGCTACAAAACTTTTCAGATCCTTTCTATATGTTATAAGGAAAAGTTATGAGGGAAGTCCAAACAAAAAAATCAATTCAAATTAGATTCTACAAAACTTTTCGAAATGCAAGTTTCTTTCAAAAAATCATAATATACCATACACTAGTTTATACTAGTTTCGGTCAAAAAATCAAATTAAATCGATGAATGTTTTAAATGCTACGAAACTTTTTAGATCCTTTCTATATGTTAAGAGGAAAAGTTATGAGGGAAGTCCTTAGAAAAAAATCATCTGAAAATTAGATTCTATGAAACTTTTCGAAATGCTAGTTTCTTTCAGAAAATCATAATATACTATACACTAGTTTATACTAGTTTCGGTCAAAAAATCAAATTAAATTGAGGACTATTCAAAATTCTACAAACTTTTCAGTACCTTTCTATATGTTACGAGGCAAGGTAATGAGGGAAGTTCATGCAAGAAATCATCTCAAAATTAGATTCTATGAAACTTTTCGAAATGCAAGTTTCGGTCAAAAAATCACAATATAATATACACTAGTTTATACTAGTTTCGGGCTAAAAATCAAATTAAATCAAGGACTGTTCGAAATGATACGAAACTTTTGACATCCTTTCTATATGTTATGAGGGAAGGTTATGATGGAAGTCCATGCAAAAAATCATCTGAAAATTAGATTCTATGAAACTTTTCGAAATGCTAGTTTCGGTAAAAAAAATCATAGTATACACTAGTTTATACTAGTTTCGGTCAAAAAATCAAATTAAATCGAGGACTATTCGAAATGCTACAAAACTTTTCAGATTCTTTCTATATGTTACGAGGAAAAGTTATGAGGGAAGTCCAATCAAAAAAATCATTTCAAAATTAGATTCTATGAAACTTTTCGAAATGCTAGTTTCTTTCAGTAAATCATAATATACTATACACTAGTTTATACTAGTTTCGTTCAAAAAATCAAATTAAATCGAGGAATGTTGGAAATGCTACAAATCGTTTCAGACCCTTTCTATATGTTACGAGGGAAGGTAATGAGGGAAGTCCATGCAAAAAATAATATCAAAATTAGATTCTATGAAACTTTTCGAAATGCAAGTTTCTGTCAAAAAGTCAAAATATATTATACACTAGTTTATACTAGTTTCGGTCAAAAAATCAAATTAAATAGAGGACTGTTCGAAATGCTACAAAACTTTTCAGATCCTTTCTATATGTTATAAGGAAAAGTTATGAGGGAAGTCCAAACAAAAAAATCAATTCAAATTAGATTCTACAAAACTTTTCGAAATGCAAGTTTCTTTCAAAAAATCATAATATACCATACACTAGTTTATACTAGTTTCGGTCAAAAAATCAAATTAAATCGATGAATGTTTTAAATGCTACGAAACTTTTTAGATCCTTTCTATATGTTAAGAGGAAAAGTTATGAGGGAAGTCCTTAGAAAAAAATCATCTGAAAATTAGATTCTATGAAACTTTTCGAAATGCTAGTTTCTTTCAGAAAATCATAATATACTATACACTAGTTTATACTAGTTTCGGTCAAAAAATCAAATTAAATTGAGGACTATTCGAAATTCTACAAACTTTTCAGTACCTTTCTATATGTTACGAGGCAAGGTAATGAGGGAAGTTCATGCAAGAAATCATCTCAAAATTAGATTCTATGAAACTTTTCGAAATGCAAGTTTCGGTCAAAAAATCACAATATAATATACACTAGTTTATACTAGTTTCGGGCTAAAAATCAAATTAAATCAAGGACTGTTCGAAATGATACGAAACTTTTGACATCCTTTCTATATGTTATGAGGGAAGGTTATGATGGAAGTCCATGCAAAAAATCATCTGAAAATTAGATTCTATGAAACTTTTCGAAATGCTAGTTTCGGTAAAAAAAATCATAATATACACTAGTTTATACTAGTTTCGGTCAAAAAATCAAATTAAATCGAGGACTATTCGAAATGCTACAAAACTTTTCAGATTCTTTCTATATGTTACGAGGAAAAGTTATGAGGGAAGTCCAATCAAAAAAATCATTTCAAAATTAGATTCTATGAAACTTTTCGAAATGCTAGTTTCTTTCAGTAAATCATAATATACTATACACTAGTTTATACTAGTTTCGTTCAAAAAATCAAATTAAATCGAGGAATGTTGGAAATGCTACAAATCGTTTCAGACCCTTTCTATATGTTACGAGGGAAGGTAATGAGGGAAGTCCATGCAAAAAATAATATCAAAATTAGATTCTATGAAACTTTTCGAAATGCAAGTTTCTGTCAAAAAGTCAAAATATATTATACACTAGTTTATACTAGTTTCGGTCAAGAAATCAAATTAAATAGAGGACTGTTCGAAATGCTACAAAACTTTTCAGATCCTTTCTATATGTTATAAGGAAAAGTTATGAGGGAAGTCCAAACAAAAAAATCAATTCAAATTAGATTCTACAAAACTTTTCGAAATGCAAGTTTCTTTCAAAAAATCATAATATACCATACACTAGTTTATACTAGTTTCGGTCAAAAAATCAAATTAAATCGATGAATGTTTTAAATGCTACGAAACTTTTTAGATCCTTTCTATATGTTAAGAGGAAAAGTTATGAGGGAAGTCCTTAGAAAAAAATCATCTGAAAATTAGATTCTATGAAACTTTTCGAAATGCTAGTTTCTTTCAGAAAATCATAATATACTATACACTAGTTTATACTAGTTTCGGTCAAAAAATCAAATTAAATTGAGGACTATTCGAAATTCTACAAACTTTTCAGTACCTTTCTATATGTTACGAGGCAAGGTAATGAGGGAAGTTCATGCAAGAAATCATCTCAAAATTAGATTCTATGAAACTTTTCGAAATGCAAGTTTCGGTCAAAAAGTCACAATATAATATACACTAGTTTATACTAGTTTCGGGCTAAAAATCAAATTAAATCAAGGACTGTTCGAAATGATACGAAACTTTTGACATCCTTTCTATATGTTATGAGGGAAGGTTATGATGGAAGTCCATGCAAAAAATCATCTGAAAATTAGATTCTATGAAACTTTTCGAAATGCTAGTTTCGGTAAAAAAAATCATAGTATACACTAGTTTATACTAGTTTCGGTCAAAAAATCAAATTAAATCGAGGACTATTCGAAATGCTACAAAACTTTTCAGATTCTTTCTATATGTTACGAGGAAAAGTTATGAGGGAAGTCCAATCAAAAAAATCATTTCAAAATTAGATTCTATGAAACTTTTCGAAATGCTAGTTTCTTTCAGTAAATCATAATATACTATACACTAGTTTATACTAGTTTCGTTCAAAAAATCAAATTAAATCGAGGAATGTTGGAAATGCTACAAATCGTTTCAGACCCTTTCTATATGTTACGAGGGAAGGTAATGAGGGAAGTCCATGCAAAAAATAATATCAAAATTAGATTCTATGAAACTTTTCGAAATGCAAGTTTCTGTCAAAAAGTCAAAATATATTATACACTAGTTTATACTAGTTTCGGTCAAGAAATCAAATTAAATAGAGGACTGTTCGAAATGCTACAAAACTTTTCAGATCCTTTCTATATGTTATAAGGAAAAGTTATGAGGGAAGTCCAAACAAAAAAATCAATTCAAATTAGATTCTACAAAACTTTTCGAAATGCAAGTTTCTT
The DNA here is from genome assembly GCA_022829125.1 of Lathyrus tuberosus. NCBI lineage: Eukaryota > Viridiplantae > Streptophyta > Magnoliopsida > Fabales > Fabaceae > Lathyrus > Lathyrus tuberosus. The sequence goes on from JALAZF010000605.1 coordinate 434,204, forward strand.
TCAAAAAATCATAATATACCATACACTAGTTTATACTAGTTTCGGTCAAAAAATCAAATTAAATCGATGAATGTTTTAAATGCTACGAAACTTTTTAGATCCTTTCTATATGTTAAGAGGAAAAGTTATGAGGGAAGTCCTTAGAAAAAAATCATCTGAAAATTAGATTCTATGAAACTTTTCGAAATGCTAGTTTCTTTCAGAAAATCATAATATACTATACACTAGTTTATACTAGTTTCGGTCAAAAAATCAAATTAAATTGAGGACTATTCGAAATTCTACAAACTTTTCAGTACCTTTCTATATGTTACGAGGCAAGGTAATGAGGGAAGTTCATGCAAGAAATCATCTCAAAATTAGATTCTATGAAACTTTTCGAAATGCAAGTTTCGGTCAAAAAGTCACAATATAATATACACTAGTTTATACTAGTTTCGGGCTAAAAATCAAATTAAATCAAGGACTGTTCGAAATGATACGAAACTTTTGACATCCTTTCTATATGTTATGAGGGAAGGTTATGATGGAAGTCCATGCAAAAAATCATCTGAAAATTAGATTCTATGAAACTTTTCGAAATGCTAGTTTCGGTAAAAAAAATCATAGTATACACTAGTTTATACTAGTTTCGGTCAAAAAATCAAATTAAATCGAGGACTATTCGAAATGCTACAAAACTTTTCAGATTCTTTCTATATGTTACGAGGAAAAGTTATGAGGGAAGTCCAATCAAAAAAATCATTTCAAAATTAGATTCTATGAAACTTTTCGAAATGCTAGTTTCTTTCAGTAAATCATAATATACTATACACTAGTTTATACTAGTTTCGTTCAAAAAATCAAATTAAATCGAGGAATGTTGGAAATGCTACAAATCGTTTCAGACCCTTTCTATATGTTACGAGGGAAGGTAATGAGGGAAGTCCATGCAAAAAATAATATCAAAATTAGATTCTATGAAACTTTTCGAAATGCAAGTTTCTGTCAAAAAGTCAAAATATATTATACACTAGTTTATACTAGTTTCGGTCAAAAAATCAAATTAAATAGAGGACTGTTCGAAATGCTACAAAACTTTTCAGATCCTTTCTATATGTTATAAGGAAAAGTTATGAGGGAAGTCCAAACAAAAAAATCAATTCAAATTAGATTCTACAAAACTTTTCGAAATGCAAGTTTCTTTCAAAAAATCATAATATACCATACACTAGTTTATACTAGTTTCGGTCAAAAAATCAAATTAAATCGATGAATGTTTTAAATGCTACGAAACTTTTTAGATCCTTTCTATATGTTAAGAGGAAAAGTTATGAGGGAAGTCCTTAGAAAAAAATCATCTGAAAATTAGATTCTATGAAACTTTTCGAAATGCTAGTTTCTTTCAGAAAATCATAATATACTATACACTAGTTTATACTAGTTTCGGTCAAAAAATCAAATTAAATTGAGGACTATTCGAAATTCTACAAACTTTTCAGTACCTTTCTATATGTTACGAGGCAAGGTAATGAGGGAAGTTCATGCAAGAAATCATCTCAAAATTAGATTCTATGAAACTTTTCGAAATGCAAGTTTCGGTCAAAAAATCACAATATAATATACACTAGTTTATACTAGTTTCGGGCTAAAAATCAAATTAAATCAAGGACTGTTCGAAATGATACGAAACTTTTGACATCCTTTCTATATCTTATGAGGGAAGGTTATGATGGAAGTCCATGCAAAAAATCATCTGAAAATTAGATTCTATGAAACTTTTCGAAATGCTAGTTTCGGTAAAAAAAATCATAATATACACTAGTTTATACTAGTTTCGGTCAAAAAATCAAATTAAAGCGAGGTTTGTTCAAAATGCTACTAAACTTTTCAGATCCTTTCTATATGTTACGAGGAAAAGTTATGAGGGATGTCCATACAAAAAAATCATTTCAAAATTAGATTCTATGAAACTTTTCGAAATGCTAGTTTCTTTCAGTAAATCATAATATACTATACACTAGTTTATACTAGTTTCGTTCAAAAAATCAAATTAAATCGAGGAATGTTGGAAATGCTACAAATCGTTTCAGACCCTTTCTATATGTTACGAGGGAAGGTAATGAGGGAAGTCCATGCAAAAAATAATATCAAAATTAGATTCTATGAAACTTTTCGAAATGCAAGTTTCTGTCAAAAAGTCAAAATATATTATACACTAGTTTATACTAGTTTCGGTCAAAAAATCAAATTAAATAGAGGACTGTTCGAAATGCTACAAAACTTTTCAGATCCTTTCTATATGTTATAAGGAAAAGTTATGAGGGAAGTCCAAACAAAAAAATCAATTCAAATTAGATTCTACAAAACTTTTCGAAATGCAAGTTTCTTTCAAAAAATCATAATATACCATACACTAGTTTATACTAGTTTCGGTCAAAAAATCAAATTAAATCGATGAATGTTTTAAATGCTACGAAACTTTTTAGATCCTTTCTATATGTTAAGAGGAAAAGTTATGAGGGAAGTCCTTAGAAAAAAATCATCTGAAAATTAGATTCTATGAAACTTTTCGAAATGCTAGTTTCTTTCAGAAAATCATAATATACTATACACTAGTTTATACTAGTTTCGGTCAAAAAATCAAATTAAATTGAGGACTATTCGAAATTCTACAAACTTTTCAGTACCTTTCTATATGTTTCGAGGCAAGGTAATGAGGGAAGTTCATGCAAGAAATCAACTCAAAATTAGATTCTATGAAACTTTTCGAAATGCAAGTTTCGGTCAAAAAATCACAATATAATATACACTAGTTTATACTAGTTTCGGACTAAAAATCAAATTAAATCAAGGACTGTTCGAAATGATACGAAACTTTTGACATCCTTTCTATATGTTATGAGGGAAGGTTATGATGGAAGTCCATGCAAAAAATCATCTGAAAATTAGATTCTATGAAACTTTTCGAAATGCTAGTTTCGGTAAAAAAAATCATAATATACACTAGTTTATACTAGTTTCGGTCAAAAAATCAAATTAAATCGAGGACTATTCGAAATGCTACAAAACTTTTCAGATTCTTTCTATATGTTACGAGGAAAAGTTATGAGGGAAGTCCAATCAAAAAAATCATTTCAAAATTAGATTCTATGAAACTTTTCGAAATGCTAGTTTCTTTCAGTAAATCATAATATACTATACACTAGTTTATACTAGTTTCGTTCAAAAAATCAAATTAAATCGAGGAATGTTGGAAATGCTACAAATCGTTTCAGACCCTTTCTATATGTTACGAGGGAAGGTAATGAGGGAAGTCCATGCAAAAAATAATATCAAAATTAGATTCTATGAAACTTTTCGAAATGCAAGTTTCTGTCAAAAAGTCAAAATATATTATACACTAGTTTATACTAGTTTCGGTCAAAAAATCAAATTAAATAGAGGACTGTTCGAAATGCTACAAAACTTTTCAGATCCTTTCTATATGTTATAAGGAAAAGTTATGAGGGAAGTCCAAACAAAAAAATCAATTCAAATTAGATTCTACAAAACTTTTCGAAATGCAAGTTTCTTTCAAAAAATCATAATATACCATACACTAGTTTATACTAGTTTCGGTCAAAAAATCAAATTAAATCGATGAATGTTTTAAATGCTACGAAACTTTTTAGATCCTTTCTATATGTTAAGAGGAAAAGTTATGTGGGAAGTCCTTAGAAAAAAATCATCTGAAAATTAGATTCTATGAAACTTTTCGAAATGCTAGTTTCTTTCAGAAAATCATAATATACTATACACTAGTTTATACTAGTTTCGGTCAAAAAATCAAATTAAATTGAGGACTATTCGAAATTCTACAAACTTTTCAGTACCTTTCTATATGTTACGAGGCAAGGTAATGAGGGAAGTTCATGCAAGAAATCATCTCAAAATTAGATTCTATGAAACTTTTCGAAATGCAAGTTTCGGTCAAAAAATCACAATATAATATACACTAGTTTATACTAGTTTCGGGCTAAAAATCAAATTAAATCAAGGACTGTTCGAAATGATACGAAACTTTTGACATCCTTTCTATATGTTATGAGGGAAGGTTATGATGGAAGTCCATGCAAAAAATCATCTGAAAATTAGATTCTATGAAACTTTTCGAAATGCTAGTTTCGGTAAAAAAAATCATAATATACACTAGTTTATACTAGTTTCGGTCAAAAAATCAAATTAAATCGAGGACTATTCGAAATGCTACAAAACTTTTCAGATTCTTTCTATATGTTACGAGGAAAAGTTATGAGGGAAGTCCAATCAAAAAAATCATTTCAAAATTAGATTCTATGAAACTTTTCGAAATGCTAGTTTCTTTCAGTAAATCATAATATACTATACACTAGTTTATACTAGTTTCGTTCAAAAAATCAAATTAAATCGAGGAATGTTGGAAATGCTACAAATCGTTTCAGACCCTTTCTATATGTTACGAGGGAAGGTAATGAGGGAAGTCCATGCAAAAAATAATATCAAAATTAGATTCTATGAAACTTTTCGAAATGCAAGTTTCTGTCAAAAAGTCAAAATATATTATACACTAGTTTATACTAGTTTCGGTCAAAAAATCAAATTAAATAGAGGACTGTTCGAAATGCTACAAAACTTTTCAGATCCTTTCTATATGTTATAAGGAAAAGTTATGAGGGAAGTCCAAACAAAAAAATCAATTCAAATTAGATTCTACAAAACTTTTCGAAATGCAAGTTTCTTTCAAAAAATCATAATATACCATACACTAGTTTATACTAGTTTCGGTCAAAAAATCAAATTAAATCGATGAATGTTTTAAATGCTACGAAACTTTTTAGATCCTTTCTATATGTTAAGAGGAAAAGTTATGAGGGAAGTCCTTAGAAAAAAATCATCTGAAAATTAGATTCTATGAAACTTTTCGAAATGCTAGTTTCTTTCAGAAAATCATAATATACTATACACTAGTTTATACTAGTTTCGGTCAAAAAATCAAATTAAATTGAGGACTATTCGAAATTCTACAAACTTTTCAGTACCTTTCTATATGTTACGAGGCAAGGTAATGAGGGAAGTTCATGCAAGAAATCATCTCAAAATTAGATTCTATGAAACTTTTCGAAATGCAAGTTTCGGTCAAAAAATCACAATATAATATACACTAGTTTATACTAGTTTCGGGCTAAAAATCAAATTAAATCAAGGACTGTTCGAAATGATACGAAACTTTTGACATCCTTTCTATATGTTATGAGGGAAGGTTATGATGGAAGTCCATGCAAAAAATCATCTGAAAATTAGATTCTATGAAACTTTTCGAAATGCTAGTTTCGGTAAAAAAAATCATAATATACACTAGTTTATACTAGTTTCGGTCAAAAAATCAAATTAAATCGAGGACTATTCGAAATGCTACAAAACTTTTCAGATTCTTTCTATATGTTACGAGGAAAAGTTATGAGGGAAGTCCAATCAAAAAAATCATTTCAAAATTAGATTCTATGAAACTTTTCGAAATGCTAGTTTCTTTCAGTAAATCATAATATACTATACACTAGTTTATACTAGTTTCGTTCAAAAAATCAAATTAAATCGAGGAATGTTGGAAATGCTACAAATCGTTTCAGACCCTTTCTATATGTTACGAGGGAAGGTAATGAGGGAAGTCCATGCAAAAAATAATATCAAAATTAGATTCTATGAAACTTTTCGAAATGCAAGTTTCTGTCAAAAAGTCAAAATATATTATACACTAGTTTATACTAGTTTCGGTCAAAAAATCAAATTAAATAGAGGACTGTTCGAAATGCTACAAAACTTTTCAGATCCTTTCTATATGTTATAAGGAAAAGTTATGAGGGAAGTCCAAACAAAAAAATCAATTCAAATTAGATTCTACAAAACTTTTCGAAATGCAAGTTTCTTTCAAAAAATCATAATATACCATACACTAGTTTATACTAGTTTCGGTCAAAAAATCAAATTAAATCGATGAATGTTTTAAATGCTACGAAACTTTTTAGATCCTTTCTATATGTTAAGAGGAAAAGTTATGTGGGAAGTCCTTAGAAAAAAACCATCTGAAAATTAGATTCTATGAAACTTTTCGAAATGCTAGTTTCTTTCAGAAAATCATAATATACTATACACTAGTTTATACTAGTTTCGGTCAAAAAATCAAATTAAATTGAGGACTATTCGAAATTCTACAAACTTTTCAGTACCTTTCTATATGTTACGAGGCAAGGTAATGAGGGAAGTTCATGCAAGATATCATCTCAAAATTAGATTCTATGAAACTTTTCGAAATGCAAGTTTCGGTAAAAAAATCACAATATAATATACACTAGTTTATACTAGTTTCGGGCTAAAAATCAAATTAAATCAAGGACTGTTCGAAATGATACGAAACTTTTGACATCCTTTCTATATGTTATGAGGGAAGGTTATGATGGAAGTCCATGCAAAAAATCATCTGAAAATTAGATTCTATGAAACTTTTCGAAATGCTAGTTTCGGTAAAAAAAATCATAATATACACTAGTTTATACTAGTTTCGGTCAAAAAATCAAATTAAATCGAGGACTATTCGAAATGCTACAAAACTTTTCAGATTCTTTCTATATGTTACGAGGAAAAGTTATGAGGGAAGTCCAATCAAAAAAATCATTTCAAAATTAGATTCTATGAAACTTTTCGAAATGCTAGTTTCTTTCAGTAAATCATAATATACTATACACTAGTTTATACTAGTTTCGTTCAAAAAATCAAATTAAATCGAGGAATGTTGGAAATGCTACAAATCGTTTCAGACCCTTTCTATATGTTACGAGGGAAGGTAATGAGGGAAGTCCATGCAAAAAATAATATCAAAATTAGATTCTATGAAACTTTTCGAAATGCAAGTTTCTGTCAAAAAGTCAAAATATATTATACACTAGTTTATACTAGTTTCGGTCAAAAAATCAAATTAAATAGAGGACTGTTCGAAATGCTACAAAACTTTTCAGATCCTTTCTATATGTTATAAGGAAAAGTTATGAGGGAAGTCCAAACAAAAAAATCAATTCAAATTAGATTCTACAAAACTTTTCGAAATGCAAGTTTCTTTCAAAAAATCATAATATACCATACACTAGTTTATACTAGTTTCGGTCAAAAAATCAAATTAAATCGATGAATGTTTTAAATGCTACGAAACTTTTTAGATCCTTTCTATATGTTAAGAGGAAAAGTTATGTGGGAAGTCCTTAGAAAAAAATCATCTGAAAATTAGATTCTATGAAACTTTTCGAAATGCTAGTTTCTTTCAGAAAATCATAATATACTATACACTAGTTTATACTAGTTTCGGTCAAAAAATCAAATTAAATTGAGGACTATTCGAAATTCTACAAACTTTTCAGTACCTTTCTATATGTTACGAGGCAAGGTAATGAGGGAAGTTCATGCAAGATATCATCTCAAAATTAGATTCTATGAAACTTTTCGAAATGCAAGTTTCGGTAAAAAAATCACAATATAATATACACTAGTTTATACTAGTTTCGGGCTAAAAATCAAATTAAATCAAGGACTGTTCGAAATGATACGAAACTTTTGACATCCTTTCTATATGTTATGAGGGAAGGTTATGATGGAAGTCCATGCAAAAAATCATCTGAAAATTAGATTCTATGAAACTTTTCGAAATGCTAGTTTCGGTAAAAAAAATCATAATATACACTAGTTTATACTAGTTTCGGTCAAAAAATCAAATTAAATCGAGGACTATTCGAAATGCTACAAAACTTTTCAGATTCTTTCTATATGTTACGAGGAAAAGTTATGAGGGAAGTCCAATCAAAAAAATCATTTCAAAATTAGATTCTATGAAACTTTTCGAAATGCTAGTTTCTTTCAGTAAATCATAATATACTATACACTAGTTTATACTAGTTTCGTTCAAAAAATCAAATTAAATCGAGGAATGTTGGAAATGCTACAAATCGTTTCAGACCCTTTCTATATGTTACGAGGGAAGGTAATGAGGGAAGTCCATGCAAAAAATAATATCAAAATTAGATTCTATGAAACTTTTCGAAATGCAAGTTTCTGTCAAAAAGTCAAAATATATTATACACTAGTTTATACTAGTTTCGGTCAAAAAATCAAATTAAATAGAGGACTGTTCGAAATGCTACAAAACTTTTCAGATCCTTTCTATATGTTATAAGGAAAAGTTATGAGGGAAGTCCAAACAAAAAAATCAATTCAAATTAGATTCTACAAAACTTTTCGAAATGCAAGTTTCTTTCAAAAAATCATAATATACCATACACTAGTTTATACTAGTTTCGGTCAAAAAATCAAATTAAATCGATGAATGTTTTAAATGCTACGAAACTTTTTAGATCCTTTCTATATGTTAAGAGGAAAAGTTATGTGGGAAGTCCTTAGAAAAAAATCATCTGAAAATTAGATTCTATGAAACTTTTCGAAATGCTAGTTTCTTTCAGAAAATCATAATATACTATACACTAGTTTATACTAGTTTCGGTCAAAAAATCAAATTAAATTGAGGACTATTCGAAATTCTACAAACTTTTCAGTACCTTTCTATATGTTACGAGGCAAGGTAATGAGGGAAGTTCATGCAAGATATCATCTCAAAATTAGATTCTATGAAACTTTTCGAAATGCAAGTTTCGGTAAAAAAATCACAATATAATATACACTAGTTTATACTAGTTTCGGGCTAAAAATCAAATTAAATCAAGGACTGTTCGAAATGATACGAAACTTTTGACATCCTTTCTATATGTTATGAGGGAAGGTTATGATGGAAGTCCATGCAAAAAATCATCTGAAAATTAGATTCTATGAAACTTTTCGAAATACTAGTTTCGGTAAAAAAAATCATAATATACACTAGTTTATACTAGTTTCGGTCAAAAAATCAAATTAAATCGAGGACTATTCGAAATGCTACAAAACTTTTCAGATTCTTTCTATATGTTACGAGGAAAAGTTATGAGGGAAGTCCAATCAAAAAAATCATTTCAAAATTAGATTCTATGAAACTTTTCGAAATGCTAGTTTCTTTCAATAAATCATTATATACTATACACTAGTTTATACTAGTTTCGGTTAAAAAATCAAATTAAATCGAGGACTGTTCGAAATTCTACGAAACTTTTTAGATCCTTTCTATATGTTACGAGGGAAGGTAATGTTCGAAGTCCATGCAAAAAATCATCTCAAAATTAGATTCTATGAAACTTTTTGAAATGTAAGTTTAGGTAAAAAAATCATAATATATTATACACTAGTTTATACTAGTTTCGGTAAAAAAATCAAATTAAATTGAGGACTGTTCGAAATGATACAAAATTTTTCAAATCCTTTCAATATGTTACGAGGGAAGGTAATTAGGGAAGTCCATGCAAAAACTCATGTCAAAATTAGATTCTATGAAACTTTTCGAAATGCAAGTTTCAGTCAAAAAATCATAATATATTATACACTAGTTTATACTAGTTTCGGTCAAAAAATCAAATTAAATCAAGGACTGTTCGAAATGATACGAAACGTTTCAGATCCTTTCTATATGTTACGACGGAAGGTTTTGATGGAAGTCCATGCAAAAAATCATCTAAAAATTAGATTCTGTGAAACTTTTCGAAATGCTAGTTTCGGTCAAAAAATCATTATATATTATACACTAGTTTATACTAGTTTCGGTCAAAAAATCAAATTAAAGCGAGGTTTGTTCGAAATGCTACTAAACTTTTCAGATCCTTTCTATATGTTACGAGGAAAAGTTATGAGGGATGTCCATACAAAAAAATCATTTCAAAATTAGATTCTATGAAACTTTTCGAAATGCTAGTTTCTTTCAGTAAATCATAATATACTATACACTAGTTTATACTAGTTTCGTTCAAAAAATCAAATTAAATCGAGGAATGTTGGAAATGCTACAAATCGTTTCAGACCCTTTCTATATGTTACGAGGGAAGGTAATGAGGGAAGTCCATGCAAAAAATAATATCAAAATTAGATTCTATGAAACTTTTCGAAATGCAAGTTTCTGTCAAAAAGTCAAAATATATTATACACTAGTTTATACTAGTTTCGGTCAAAAAATCAAATTAAATAGAGGACTGTTCGAAATGCTACAAAACTTTTCAGATCCTTTCTATATGTTATAAGGAAAAGTTATGAGGGAAGTCCAAACAAAAAAATCAATTCAAATTAGATTCTACAAAACTTTTCGAAATGCAAGTTTCTTTCAAAAAATCATAATATACCATACACTAGTTTATACTAGTTTCGGTCAAAAAATCAAATTAAATCGATGAATGTTTTAAATGCTACGAAACTTTTTAGATCCTTTCTATATGTTAAGAGGAAAAGTTATGAGGGAAGTCCTTAGAAAAAAATCATCTGAAAATTAGATTCTATGAAACTTTTCGAAATGCTAGTTTCTTTCAGAAAATCATAATATACTATACACTAGTTTATACTAGTTTCGGTCAAAAAATCAAATTAAATTGAGGACTATTCGAAATTCTACAAACTTTTCAGTACCTTTCTATATGTTTCGAGGCAAGGTAATGAGGGAAGTTCATGCAAGAAATCAACTCAAAATTAGATTCTATGAAACTTTTCGAAATGCAAGTTTCGGTCAAAAAATCACAATATAATATACACTAGTTTATACTAGTTTCGGACTAAAAATCAAATTAAATCAAGGACTGTTCGAAATGATACGAAACTTTTGACATCCTTTCTATATGTTATGAGGGAAGGTTATGATGGAAGTCCATGCAAAAAATCATCTGAAAATTAGATTCTATGAAACTTTTCGAAATGCTAGTTTCGGTAAAAAAAATCATAATATACACTAGTTTATACTAGTTTCGGTCAAAAAATCAAATTAAATCGAGGACTATTCGAAATGCTACAAAACTTTTCAGATTCTTTCTATATGTTACGAGGAAAAGTTATGAGGGAAGTCCAATCAAAAAAATCATTTCAAAATTAGATTCTATGAAACTTTTCGAAATGCTAGTTTCTTTCAGTAAATCATAATATACTATACACTAGTTTATACTAGTTTCGTTCAAAAAATCAAATTAAATCGAGGAATGTTGGAAATGCTACAAATCGTTTCAGACCCTTTCTATATGTTACGAGGGAAGGTAATGAGGGAAGTCCATGCAAAAAATAATATCAAAATTAGATTCTATGAAACTTTTCGAAATGCAAGTTTCTGTCAAAAAGTCAAAATATATTATACACTAGTTTATACTAGTTTCGGTCAAAAAATCAAATTAAATAGAGGACTGTTCGAAATGCTACAAAACTTTTCAGATCCTTTCTATATGTTATAAGGAAAAGTTATGAGGGAAGTCCAAACAAAAAAATCAATTCAAATTAGATTCTACAAAACTTTTCGAAATGCAAGTTTCTTTCAAAAAATCATAATATACCATACACTAGTTTATACTAGTTTCGGTCAAAAAATCAAATTAAATCGATGAATGTTTTAAATGCTACGAAACTTTTTAGATCCTTTCTATATGTTAAGAGGAAAAGTTATGTGGGAAGTCCTTAGAAAAAAATCATCTGAAAATTAGATTCTATGAAACTTTTCGAAATGCTAGTTTCTTTCAGAAAATCATAATATACTATACACTAGTTTATACTAGTTTCGGTCAAAAAATCAAATTAAATTGAGGACTATTCGAAATTCTACAAACTTTTCAGTACCTTTCTATATGTTACGAGGCAAGGTAATGAGGGAAGTTCATGCAAGATATCATCTCAAAATTAGATTCTATGAAACTTTTCGAAATGCAAGTTTCGGTAAAAAAATCACAATATAATATACACTAGTTTATACTAGTTTCGGGCTAAAAATCAAATTAAATCAAGGACTGTTCGAAATGATACGAAACTTTTGACATCCTTTCTATATGTTATGAGGGAAGGTTATGATGGAAGTCCATGCAAAAAATCATCTGAAAATTAGATTCTATGAAACTTTTCGAAATGCTAGTTTCGGTAAAAAAAATCATAATATACACTAGTTTATACTAGTTTCGGTCAAAAAATCAAATTAAATCGAGGACTATTCGAAATGCTACAAAACTTTTCAGATTCTTTCTATATGTTACGAGGAAAAGTTATGAGGGAAGTCCAATCAAAAAAATCATTTCAAAATTAGATTCTATGAAACTTTTCGAAATGCTAGTTTCTTTCAGTAAATCATAATATACTATACACTAGTTTATACTAGTTTCGTTCAAAAAATCAAATTAAATCGAGGAATGTTGGAAATGCTACAAATCGTTTCAGACCCTTTCTATATGTTACGAGGGAAGGTAATGAGGGAAGTCCATGCAAAAAATAATATCAAAATTAGATTCTATGAAACTTTTCGAAATGCAAGTTTCTGTCAAAAAGTCAAAATATATTATACACTAGTTTATACTAGTTTCGGTCAAAAAATCAAATTAAATAGAGGACTGTTCGAAATGCTACAAAACTTTTCAGATCCTTTCTATATGTTATAAGGAAAAGTTATGAGGGAAGTCCAAACAAAAAAATCAATTCAAATTAGATTCTACAAAACTTTTCGAAATGCAAGTTTCTTTCAAAAAATCATAATATACCATACACTAGTTTATACTAGTTTCGGTCAAAAAATCAAATTAAATCGATGAATGTTTTAAATGCTACGAAACTTTTTAGATCCTTTCTATATGTTAAGAGGAAAAGTTATGAGGGAAGTCCTTAGAAAAAAATCATCTGAAAATTAGATTCTATGAAACTTTTCGAAATGCTAGTTTCTTTCAGAAAATCATAATATACTATACACTAGTTTATACTAGTTTCGGTCAAAAAATCAAATTAAATTGAGGACTATTCGAAATTCTACAAACTTTTCAGTACCTTTCTATATGTTACGAGGCAAGGTAATGAGGGAAGTTCATGCAAGAAATCATCTCAAAATTAGATTCTATGAAACTTTTCGAAATGCAAGTTTCGGTCAAAAAATCACAATATAATATACAATAGTTTATACTATTTTCGGGCTAAAAATCAAATTAAATCAAGGACTGTTCGAAATGATACGAAACTTTTGACATCCTTTCTATATGTTATGAGGGAAGGTTATGATGGAAGTCCATGCAAAAAATCATCTGAAAATTAGATTTTATGAAACTTTTCGAAATGCTAGTTTCGGTATAAAAATCATAATATACACTAGTTTATACTAGTTTCGGTCAAAAAATCAAATTAAATCGAGGACTATTCGAAATGCTACAAAACTTTTCAGATTCTTTCTATATGTTACGAGGAAAAGTTATGAGGGAAGTCCAATCAAAAAAATCATTTCAAAATTAGATTCTATGAAACTTTTCGAAATGCTAGTTTCTTTCAATAAATCATAATATACTATACACTAGTTTATACTAGTTTCGGTTAAAAAATCAAATTAAATCGAGGACTGTTCAAAATTCTACGAAACTTTTTAGATCCTTTCTATATGTTACGAGGGAAGGTAATGTTCGAAGTCCATGCAAAAAATCATCTCAAAATTAGATTCTATGAAACTTTTTGAAATGTATGTTTAGGTAAAAAAATCATAATATAATATACACTAGTTTATACTAGTTTCGGTAAAAAAATCAAATCAAATTGAGGACTGTTCGAAATGATACAAAACTTTTCAGATCCTTTCTATATGTTATAAGGAAAAGTTATGAGGGAAGTCCAAACAAAAAAATCAATTCAAATTAGATTCTACAAAACTTTTCGAAATGCAAGTTTCTTTCAAAAAATCATAATATACCATACACTAGTTTATACTAGTTTCGGTCAAAAAATCAAATTAAATCGATGAATGTTTTAAATGCTACGAAACTTTTTAGATCCTTTCTATATGTTAAGAGGAAAAGTTATGAGGGAAGTCCTTAGAAAAAAATCATCTGAAAATTAGATTCTATGAAACTTTTCGAAATGCTAGTTTCTTTCAGAAAATCATAATATACTATACACTAGTTTATACTAGTTTCGGTCAAAAAATCAAATTAAATTGAGGACTATTCGAAATTCTACAAACTTTTCAGTACCTTTCTATATGTTACGAGGCAAGGTAATGAGGGAAGTTCATGCAAGAAATCATCTCAAAATTAGATTCTATGAAACTTTTCGAAATGCAAGTTTCGGTCAAAAAATCACAATATAATATACAATAGTTTATACTATTTTCGGGCTAAAAATCAAATTAAATCAAGGACTGTTCGAAATGATACGAAACTTTTGACATCCTTTCTATATGTTATGAGGGAAGGTTATGATGGAAGTCCATGCAAAAAATCATCTGAAAATTAGATTTTATGAAACTTTTCGAAATGCTAGTTTCGGTATAAAAATCATAATATACACTAGTTTATACTAGTTTCGGTCAAAAAATCAAATTAAATCGAGGACTATTCGAAATGCTACAAAACTTTTCAGATTCTTTCTATATGTTACGAGGAAAAGTTATGAGGGAAGTCCAATCAAAAAAATCATTTCAAAATTAGATTCTATGAAACTTTTCGAAATGCTAGTTTCTTTCAATAAATCATAATATACTATACACTAGTTTATACTAGTTTCGGTTAAAAAATCAAATTAAATCGAGGACTGTTCAAAATTCTACGAAACTTTTTAGATCCTTTCTATATGTTACGAGGGAAGGTAATGTTCGAAGTCCATGCAAAAAATCATCTCAAAATTAGATTCTATGAAACTTTTTGAAATGTAAGTTTAGGTAAAAAAATCATAATATATTATACACTAGTTTATACTAGTTTCGGTAAAAAAATCAAATTAAATTGAGGACTGTTCGAAATGATACAAAATTTTTCAGATCCTTTCAATATGTTACGAGGGAAGGTAATTAGGGAAGTCCATGCAAAAACTCATGTCAAAATTAGATTCTATGAAACTTTTCGAAATGCAAGTTTCAGTCAAAAAATCATAATATATTATACACTAGTTTATACTAGTTTCGGTCAAAAAATCAAATTAAATCGAGGACTGTTCGAAATGATACGAAACGTTTCAGATCCTTTCTATATGTTACTACGGAAGGTTTTGATGGAAGTCCATGCAAAAAATCATCTAAAAATTAGATTCTGTGAAACTTTTCGAAATGCTAGTTTCGGTCAAAAAATCATTATATATTATACACTAGTTTATACTAGTTTCGGTCAAAAAATCAAATTAAAGCGAGGTTTGTTCGAAATGCTACTAAACTTTTCAGATCCTTTCTATATGTTACGAGGAAAAGTTATGAGGGATGTCCATACAAAAAAATCATTTCAAAATTAGATTCTATGAAACTTTTCGAAATGCTAGTTTCTTTCAGTAAATCATAATATACTATACACTAGTTTATACTAGTTTCGTTCAAAAAATCAAATTAAATCGAGGAATGTTGGAAATGCTACAAATCGTTTCAGACCCTTTCTATATGTTACGAGGGAAGGTAATGAGGGAAGTCCATGCAAAAAATAATATCAAAATTAGATTCTATGAAACTTTTCGAAATGCAAGTTTCTGTCAAAAAGTCAAAATATATTATACACTAGTTTATACTAGTTTCGGTCAAAAAATCAAATTAAATAGAGGACTGTTCGAAATGCTACAAAACTTTTCAGATCCTTTCTATATGTTATAAGGAAAAGTTATGAGGGAAGTCCAAACAAAAAAATCAATTCAAATTAGATTCTACAAAACTTTTCGAAATGCAAGTTTCTTTCAAAAAATCATAATATACCATACACTAGTTTATACTAGTTTCGGTCAAAAAATCAAATTAAATCGATGAATGTTTTAAATGCTACGAAACTTTTTAGATCCTTTCTATATGTTAAGAGGAAAAGTTATGAGGGAAGTCCTTAGAAAAAAATCATCTGAAAATTAGATTCTATGAAACTTTTCGAAATGCTAGTTTCTTTCAGAAAATCATAATATACTATACACTAGTTTATACTAGTTTCGGTCAAAAAATCAAATTAAATTGAGGACTATTCGAAATTCTACAAACTTTTCAGTACCTTTCTATATGTTACGAGGCAAGGTAATGAGGGAAGTTCATGCAAGAAATCATCTCAAAATTAGATTCTATGAAACTTTTCAAAATGCAAGTTTCGGTCAAAAAATCACAATATAATATACACTAGTTTATACTAGTTTCGGGCTAAAAATCAAATTAAATCAAGGACTGTTCGAAATGATACGAAACTTTTGACATCCTTTCTATATGTTATGAGGGAAGGTTATGATGGAAGTCCATGCAAAAAATCATCTGAAAATTAGATTTTATGAAACTTTTCGAAATGCTAGTTTCGGTATAAAAATCATAATATACACTAGTTTATACTAGTTTCGGTCAAAAAATCAAATTAAATCGAGGACTATTCGAAATGCTACAAAACTTTTCAGATTCTTTCTATATGTTACGAGGAAAAGTTATGAGGGAAGTCCAATCAAAAAAATCATTTCAAAATTAGATTCTATGAAACTTTTCGAAATGATAGTTTCTTTCAATAAATCATAATATACTATACACTAGTTTATACTAGTTTCGGTTAAAAAATCAAATTAAATCGAGGACTGTTCAAAATTCTACGAAACTTTTTAGATCCTTTCTATATGTTACGAGGGAAGGTAATGTTCGAAGTCCATGCAAAAAATCATCTCAAAATTAGATTCTATGAAACTTTTTGAAATGTAAGTTTAGGTAAAAAAATCATAATATATTATACACTAGTTTATACTAGTTTCGGTAAAAAAATCAAATTAAATTGAGGACTGTTCGAAATGATACAAAATTTTTCAGATCCTTTCAATATGTTACGAGGGAAGGTAATTAGGGAAGTCCATGCAAAAACTCATGTCAAAATTAGATTCTATGAAACTTTTCGAAATGCAAGTTTCAGTCAAAAAATCATAATATATTATACACTAGTTTATACTAGTTTCGGTCAAAAAATCAAATTAAATCGAGGACTGTTCGAAATGATACGAAACGTTTCAGATCCTTTCTATATGTTACTACGGAAGGTTTTGATGGAAGTCCATGCAAAAAATCATCTAAAAATTAGATTCTGTGAAACTTTTCGAAATGCTAGTTTCGGTCAAAAAATCATTATATATTATACACTAGTTTATACTAGTTTCGGTCAAAAAATCAAATTAAAGCGAGGTTTGTTCGAAATGCTACTAAACTTTTCAGATCCTTTCTATATGTTACGAGGAAAAGTTATGAGGGATGTCCATACAAAAAAATCATTTCAAAATTAGATTCTATGAAACTTTTCGAAATGCTAGTTTCTTTCAGTAAATCATAATATACTATACACTAGTTTATACTAGTTTCGTTCAAAAAATCAAATTAAATCGAGGAATGTTGGAAATGCTACAAATCGTTTCAGACCCTTTCTATATGTTACGAGGGAAGGTAATGAGGGAAGTCCATGCAAAAAATAATATCAAAATTAGATTCTATGAAACTTTTCGAAATGCAAGTTTCTGTCAAAAAGTCAAAATATATTATACACTAGTTTATACTAGTTTCGGTCAAAAAATCAAATTAAATAGAGGACTGTTCGAAATGCTACAAAACTTTTCAGATCCTTTCTATATGTTATAAGGAAAAGTTATGAGGGAAGTCCAAACAAAAAAATCAATTCAAATTAGATTCTACAAAACTTTTCGAAATGCAAGTTTCTTTCAAAAAATCATAATATACCATACACTAGTTTATACTAGTTTCGGTCAAAAAATCAAATTAAATCGATGAATGTTTTAAATGCTACGAAACTTTTTAGATCCTTTCTATATGTTAAGAGGAAAAGTTATGAGGGAAGTCCTTAGAAAAAAATCATCTGAAAATTAGATTCTATGAAACTTTTCGAAATGCTAGTTTCTTTCAGAAAATCATAATATACTATACACTAGTTTATACTAGTTTCGGTCAAAAAATCAAATTAAATTGAGGACTATTCGAAATTCTACAAACTTTTCAGTACCTTTCTATATGTTACGAGGCAAGGTAATGAGGGAAGTTCATGCAAGATATCATCTCAAAATTAGATTCTATGAAACTTTTCGAAATGCAAGTTTCGGTCAAAAAATCACAATATAATATACACTAGTTTATACTAGTTTCGGGCTAAAAATCAAATTAAATCAAGGACTGTTCGAAATGATACGAAACTTTTGACATCCTTTCTATATGTTATGAGGGAAGGTTATGATGGAAGTCCATGCAAAAAATCATCTGAAAATTAGATTCTATGAAACTTTTCGAAATGCTAGTTTCGGTAAAAAAAATCATAATATACACTAGTTTATACTAGTTTCGGTCAAAAAATCAAATTAAATCGAGGACTATTCGAAATGCTACAAAACTTTTCAGATTCTTTCTATATGTTACGAGGAAAAGTTATGAGGGAAGTCCAATCAAAAAAATCATTTCAAAATTAGATTCTATGAAACTTTTCGAAATGCTAGTTTCTTTCAGTAAATCATAATATACTATACACTAGTTTATACTAGTTTCGTTCAAAAAATCAAATTAAATCGAGGAATGTTGGAAATGCTACAAATCGTTTCAGACCCTTTCTATATGTTACGAGGGAAGGTAATGAGGGAAGTCCATGCAAAAAATAATATCAAAATTAGATTCTATGAAACTTTTCGAAATGCAAGTTTCTGTCAAAAAGTCAAAATATATTATACACTAGTTTATACTAGTTTCGGTCAAAAAATCAAATTAAATAGAGGACTGTTCGAAATGCTACAAAACTTTTCAGATCCTTTCTATATGTTATAAGGAAAAGTTATGAGGGAAGTCCAAACAAAAAAATCAATTCAAATTAGATTCTACAAAACTTTTCGAAATGCAAGTTTCTTTCAAAAAATCATAATATACCATACACTAGTTTATACTAGTTTCGGTCAAAAAATCAAATTAAATCGATGAATGTTTTAAATGCTACGAAACTTTTTAGATCCTTTCTATATGTTAAGAGGAAAAGTTATGAGGGAAGTCCTTAGAAAAAAATCATCTGAAAATTAGATTCTATGAAACTTTTCGAAATGCTAGTTTCTTTCAGAAAATCATAATATACTATACACTAGTTTATACTAGTTTCGGTCAAAAAATCAAATTAAATTGAGGACTATTCGAAATTCTACAAACTTTTCAGTACCTTTCTATATGTTACGAGGCAAGGTAATGAGGGAAGTTCATGCAAGAAATCATCTCAAAATTAGATTCTATGAAACTTTTCAAAATGCAAGTTTCGGTCAAAAAATCACAATATAATATACACTAGTTTATACTAGTTTCGGGCTAAAAATCAAATTAAATCAAGGACTGTTCGAAATGATACGAAACTTTTGACATCCTTTCTATATGTTATGAGGGAAGGTTATGATGGAAGTCCATGCAAAAAATCATCTGAAAATTAGATTTTATGAAACTTTTCGAAATGCTAGTTTCGGTATAAAAATCATAATATACACTAGTTTATACTAGTTTCGGTCAAAAAATCAAATTAAATCGAGGACTATTCGAAATGCTACAAAACTTTTCAGATTCTTTCTATATGTTACGAGGAAAAGTTATGAGGGAAGTCCAATCAAAAAAATCATTTCAAAATTAGATTCTATGAAACTTTTCGAAATGATAGTTTCTTTCAATAAATCATAATATACTATACACTAGTTTATACTAGTTTCGGTTAAAAAATCAAATTAAATCGAGGACTGTTCAAAATTCTACGAAACTTTTTAGATCCTTTCTATATGTTACGAGGGAAGGTAATGTTCGAAGTCCATGCAAAAAATCATCTCAAAATTAGATTCTATGAAACTTTTTGAAATGTAAGTTTAGGTAAAAAAATCATAATATATTATACACTAGTTTATACTAGTTTCGGTAAAAAAATCAAATTAAATTGAGGACTGTTCGAAATGATACAAAATTTTTCAGATCCTTTCAATATGTTACGAGGGAAGGTAATTAGGGAAGTCCATGCAAAAACTCATGTCAAAATTAGATTCTATGAAACTTTTCGAAATGCAAGTTTCAGTCAAAAAATCATAATATATTATACACTAGTTTATACTAGTTTCGGTCAAAAAATCAAATTAAATCGAGGACTGTTCGAAATGATACGAAACGTTTCAGATCCTTTCTATATGTTACTACGGAAGGTTTTGATGGAAGTCCATGCAAAAAATCATCTAAAAATTAGATTCTGTGAAACTTTTCGAAATGCTAGTTTCGGTCAAAAAATCATTATATATTATACACTAGTTTATACTAGTTTCGGTCAAAAAATCAAATTAAAGCGAGGTTTGTTCGAAATGCTACTAAACTTTTCAGATCCTTTCTATATGTTACGAGGAAAAGTTATGAGGGATGTCCATACAAAAAAATCATTTCAAAATTAGATTCTATGAAACTTTTCGAAATGCTAGTTTCTTTCAGTAAATCATAATATACTATACACTAGTTTATACTAGTTTCGTTCAAAAAATCAAATTAAATCGAGGAATGTTGGAAATGCTACAAATCGTTTCAGACCCTTTCTATATGTTACGAGGGAAGGTAATGAGGGAAGTCCATGCAAAAAATAATATCAAAATTAGATTCTATGAAACTTTTCGAAATGCAAGTTTCTGTCAAAAAGTCAAAATATATTATACACTAGTTTATACTAGTTTCGGTCAAAAAATCAAATTAAATAGAGGACTGTTCGAAATGCTACAAAACTTTTCAGATCCTTTCTATATGTTATAAGGAAAAGTTATGAGGGAAGTCCAAACAAAAAAATCAATTCAAATTAGATTCTACAAAACTTTTCGAAATGCAAGTTTCTTTCAAAAAATCATAATATACCATACACTAGTTTATACTAGTTTCGGTCAAAAAATCAAATTAAATCGATGAATGTTTTAAATGCTACGAAACTTTTTAGATCCTTTCTATATGTTAAGAGGAAAAGTTATGAGGGAAGTCCTTAGAAAAAAATCATCTGAAAATTAGATTCTATGAAACTTTTCGAAATGCTAGTTTCTTTCAGAAAATCATAATATACTATACACTAGTTTATACTAGTTTCGGTCAAAAAATCAAATTAAATTGAGGACTATTCAAAATTCTACAAACTTTTCAGTACCTTTCTATATGTTACGAGGCAAGGTAATGAGGGAAGTTCATGCAAGATATCATCTCAAAATTAGATTCTATGAAACTTTTCGAAATGCAAGTTTCGGTCAAAAAATCACAATATAATATACACTAGTTTATACTAGTTTCGGGCTAAAAATCAAATTAAATCAAGGACTGTTCGAAATGATACGAAACTTTTGACATCCTTTCTATATGTTATGAGGGAAGGTTATGATGGAAGTCCATGCAAAAAATCATCTGAAAATTAGATTCTATGAAACTTTTCGAAATGCTAGTTTCGGTAAAAAAAATCATAATATACACTAGTTTATACTAGTTTCGGTCAAAAAATCAAATTAAATCGAGGACTATTCGAAATGCTACAAAACTTTTCAGATTCTTTCTATATGTTACGAGGAAAAGTTATGAGGGAAGTCCAATCAAAAAAATCATTTCAAAATTAGATTCTATGAAACTTTTCGAAATGCTAGTTTCTTTCAGTAAATCATAATATACTATACACTAGTTTATACTAGTTTCGTTCAAAAAATCAAATTAAATCGAGGAATGTTGGAAATGCTACAAATCGTTTCAGACCCTTTCTATATGTTACGAGGGAAGGTAATGAGGGAAGTCCATGCAAAAAATAATATCAAAATTAGATTCTATGAAACTTTTCGAAATGCAAGTTTCTGTCAAAAAGTCAAAATATATTATACACTAGTTTATACTAGTTTCGGTCAAAAAATCAAATTAAATAGAGGACTGTTCGAAATGCTACAAAACTTTTCAGATCCTTTCTATATGTTATAAGGAAAAGTTATGAGGGAAGTCCAAACAAAAAAATCAATTCAAATTAGATTCTACAAAACTTTTCGAAATGCAAGTTTCTTTCAAAAAATCATAATATACCATACACTAGTTTATACTAGTTTCGGTCAAAAAATCAAATTAAATCGATGAATGTTTTAAATGCTACGAAACTTTTTAGATCCTTTCTATATGTTAAGAGGAAAAGTTATGAGGGAAGTCCTTAGAAAAAAATCATCTGAAAATTAGATTCTATGAAACTTTTCGAAATGCTAGTTTCTTTCAGAAAATCATAATATACTATACACTAGTTTATACTAGTTTCGGTCAAAAAATCAAATTAAATTGAGGACTATTCGAAATTCTACAAACTTTTCAGTACCTTTCTATATGTTACGAGGCAAGGTAATGAGGGAAGTTCATGCAAGAAATCATCTCAAAATTAGATTCTATGAAACTTTTCGAAATGCAAGTTTCGGTCAAAAAATCACAATATAATATACAATAGTTTATACTATTTTCGGGCTAAAAATCAAATTAAATCAAGGACTGTTCGAAATGATACGAAACTTTTGACATCCTTTCTATATGTTATGAGGGAAGGTTATGATGGAAGTCCATGCAAAAAATCATCTGAAAATTAGATTCTATGAAACTTTTCGAAATGCTAGTTTCGGTATAAAAATCATAATATACACTAGTTTATACTAGTTTCGGTCAAAAAATCAAATTAAATCGAGGACTATTCGAAATGCTACAAAACTTTTCAGATTCTTTCTATATGTTACGAGGAAAAGTTATGAGGGAAGTCCAATCAAAAAAATCATTTCAAAATTAGATTCTATGAAACTTTTCGAAATGCTAGTTTCTTTCAATAAATCATAATATACTATACACTAGTTTAAACTAGTTTCGGTTAAAAAATCAAATTAAATCGAGGACTGTTCGAAATTCTACGAAACTTTTTAGATCCTTTCTATATGTTACGAGGGAAGGTAATGTTCGAAGTCCATGCAAAAAATCATCTCAAAATTAGATTCTATGAAACTTTTTGAAATGTAAGTTTAGGTAAAAAAATCATAATATATTATACACTAGTTTATACTAGTTTCGGTAAAAAAATCAAATTAAATTGAGGACTGTTCGAAATGATACAAAATTTTTCAGATCCTTTCAATATGTTACGAGGGAAGGTAATTAGGGAAGTCCATGCAAAAACTCATGTCAAAATTAGATTCTATGAAACTTTTCGAAATGCAAGTTTCAGTCAAAAAATCATAATATATTATACACTAGTTTATACTAGTTTCGGTCAAAAAATCAAATTAAATCGAGGACTGTTCGAAATGATACGAAACATTTCAGATCCTTTCTATATGTTACGACGGAAGGTTTTGATGGAAGTCCATGCAAAAAATCATCTAAAAATTAGATTCTGTGAAACTTTTCGAAATGCTAGTTTCGGTCAAAAAATCATTATATATTATACACTAGTTTATACTAGTTTCGGTCAAAAAATCAAATTAAAGCGAGGTTTGTTCGAAATGCTACTAAACTTTTCAGATCCTTTCTATATGTTACGAGGAAAAGTTATGAGGGATGTCCATACAAAAAAATCATTTCAAAATTTGATTCTATGAAACTTTTCGAAATGCTAGTTTCTTTCAGTAAATCATAATATACTATACACTAGTTTATACTAGTTTCGTTCAAAAAATCAAATTAAATCGAGGAATGTTGGAAATGCTACAAATCGTTTCAGACCCTTTCTATATGTTACGAGGGAAGGTAATGAGGGAAGTCCATGCAAAAAATAATATCAAAATTAGATTCTATGAAACTTTTCGAAATGCAAGTTTCTGTCAAAAAGTCAAAATATATTATACACTAGTTTATACTAGTTTCGGTCAAAAAATCAAATTAAATAGAGGACTGTTCGAAATGCTACAAAACTTTTCAGATCCTTTCTATATGTTATAAGGAAAAGTTATGAGGGAAGTCCAAACAAAAAAATCAATTCAAATTAGATTCTACAAAACTTTTCGAAATGCAAGTTTCTTTCAAAAAATCATAATATACCATACACTAGTTTATACTAGTTTCGGTCAAAAAATCAAATTAAATCGATGAATGTTTTAAATGCTACGAAACTTTTTAGATCCTTTCTATATGTTAAGAGGAAAAGTTATGAGGGAAGTCCTTAGAAAAAAATCATCTGAAAATTAGATTCTATGAAACTTTTCGAAATGCTAGTTTCTTTCAGAAAATCATAATATACTATACACTAGTTTATACTAGTTTCGGTCAAAAAATCAAATTAAATTGAGGACTATTCGAAATTCTACAAACTTTTCAGTACCTTTCTATATGTTACGAGGCAAGGTAATGAGGGAAGTTCATGCAAGAAATCATCTCAAAATTAGATTCTATGAAACTTTTCGAAATGCAAGTTTCGGTCAAAAAATCACAATATAATATACAATAGTTTATACTATTTTCGGGCTAAAAATCAAATTAAATCAAGGACTGTTCGAAATGATACGAAACTTTTGACATCCTTTCTATATGTTATGAGGGAAGGTTATGATGGAAGTCCATGCAAAAAATCATCTGAAAATTAGATTCTATGAAACTTTTCGAAATGCTAGTTTCGGTATAAAAATCATAATATACACTAGTTTATACTAGTTTCGGTCAAAAAATCAAATTAAATCGAGGACTATTCGAAATGCTACAAAACTTTTCAGATTCTTTCTATATGTTACGAGGAAAAGTTATGAGGGAAGTCCAATCAAAAAAATCATTTCAAAATTAGATTCTATGAAACTTTTCGAAATGCTAGTTTCTTTCAATAAATCATAATATACTATACACTAGTTTATACTAGTTTCGGTTAAAAAATCAAATTAAATCGAGGACTGTTCGAAATTCTACGAAACTTTTTAGATCCTTTCTATATGTTACGAGGGAAGGTAATGTTCGAAGTCCATGCAAAAAATCATCTCAAAATTAGATTCTATGAAACTTTTTGAAATGTAAGTTTAGGTAAAAAAATCATAATATATTATACACTAGTTTATACTAGTTTCGGTAAAAAAATCAAATTAAATTGAGGACTGTTCGAAATGATACAAAATTTTTCAGATCCTTTCAATATGTTACGAGGGAAGGTAATTAGGGAAGTCCATGCAAAAACTCATGTCAAAATTAGATTCTATGAAACTTTTCGAAATGCAAGTTTCAGTCAAAAAATCATAATATATTATACACTAGTTTATACTAGTTTCGGTCAAAAAATCAAATTAAATCGAGGACTGTTCGAAATGATACGAAACGTTTCAGATCCTTTCTATATGTTACGACGGAAGGTTTTGATGGAAGTCCATGCAAAAAATCATCTAAAAATTAGATTCTGTGAAACTTTTCGAAATGCTAGTTTCGGTCAAAAAATCATTATATATTATACACTAGTTTATACTAGTTTTGGTCAAAAAATCAAATTAAAGCGAGGTTTGTTCTAAATGCTACTAAACTTTTCAGATCCTTTCTATATGTTACGAGGAAAAGTTATGAGGGATGTCCATACAAAAAAATCATTTCAAAATTAGATTCTATGAAACTTTTCGAAATGCTAGTTTCTTTCAGTAAATCATAATATACTATACACTAGTTTATACTAGTTTCGTTCAAAAAATCAAATTAAATCGAGGAATGTTGGAAATGCTACAAATCGTTTCAGACCCTTTCTATATGTTACGAGGGAAGGTAATGAGGGAAGTCCATGCAAAAAATAATATCAAAATTAGATTCTATGAAACTTTTCGAAATGCAAGTTTCTGTCAAAAAGTCAAAATATATTATACACTAGTTTATACTAGTTTCGGTCAAAAAATCAAATTAAATAGAGGACTGTTCGAAATGCTACAAAACTTTTCAGATCCTTTCTATATGTTATAAGGAAAAGTTATGAGGGAAGTCCAAACAAAAAAATCAATTCAAATTAGATTCTACAAAACTTTTCGAAATGCAAGTTTCTTTCAAAAAATCATAATATACCATACACTAGTTTATACTAGTTTCGGTCAAAAAATCAAATTAAATCGATGAATGTTTTAAATGCTACGAAACTTTTTAGATCCTTTCTATATGTTAAGAGGAAAAGTTATGAGGGAAGTCCTTAGAAAAAAATCATCTGAAAATTAGATTCTATGAAACTTTTCGAAATGCTAGTTTCTTTCAGAAAATCATAATATACTATACACTAGTTTATACTAGTTTCGGTCAAAAAATCAAATTAAATTGAGGACTATTCGAAATTCTACAAACTTTTCAGTACCTTTCTATATGTTTCGAGGCAAGGTAATGAGGGAAGTTCATGCAAGAAATCAACTCAAAATTAGATTCTATGAAACTTTTCGAAATGCAAGTTTCGGTCAAAAAATCACAATATAATATACACTAGTTTATACTAGTTTCGGACTAAAAATCAAATTAAATCAAGGACTGTTCGAAATGATACGAAACTTTTGACATCCTTTCTATATGTTATGAGGGAAGGTTATGATGGAAGTCCATGCAAAAAATCATCTAAAAATTAGATTCTATGAAACTTTTCGAAATGCTAGTTTCGGTAAAAAAAATCATAATATACACTAGTTTATACTAGTTTCGGTCAAAAAATCAAATTAAATCGAGGACTATTCGAAATGCTACAAAACTTTTCAGATTCTTTCTATATGTTACGAGGAAAAGTTATGAGGGAAGTCCAATCAAAAAAATCATTTCAAAATTAGATTCTATGAAACTTTTCGAAATGCTAGTTTCTTTCAGTAAATCATAATATACTATACACTAGTTTATACTAGTTTCGTTCAAAAAATCAAATTAAATCGAGGAATGTTGGAAATGCTACAAATCGTTTCAGACCCTTTCTATATGTTACGAGGGAAGGTAATGAGGGAAGTCCATGCAAAAAATAATATCAAAATTAGATTCTATGAAACTTTTCGAAATGCAAGTTTCTGTCAAAAAGTCAAAATATATTATACACTAGTTTATACTAGTTTCGGTCAAAAAATCAAATTAAATAGAGGACTGTTCGAAATGCTACAAAACTTTTCAGATCCTTTCTATATGTTATAAGGAAAAGTTATGAGGGAAGTCCAAACAAAAAAATCAATTCAAATTAGATTCTACAAAACTTTTCGAAATGCAAGTTTCTTTCAAAAAATCATAATATACCATACACTAGTTTATACTAGTTTCGGTCAAAAAATCAAATTAAATCGATGAATGTTTTAAATGCTACGAAACTTTTTAGATCCTTTCTATATGTTAAGAGGAAAAGTTATGAGGGAAGTCCTTAGAAAAAAATCATCTGAAAATTAGATTCTATGAAACTTTTCGAAATGCTAGTTTCTTTCAGAAAATTATAATATACTATACACTAGTTTATACTAGTTTCGGTCAAAAAATCAAATTAAATTGAGGATTATTCGAAATTCTACAAACTTTTCAGTACCTTTCTATATGTTACGAGGCAAGGTAATGAGGGAAGTTCATGCAAGAAATCATCTCAAAATTAGATTCTATGAAACTTTTCGAAATGCAAGTTTCGGTCAAAAAATCACAATATAATATACACTAGTTTATACTAGTTTCATGCTAAAAATCAAATTAAATCAAGGACTGTTCGAAATGATACGAAACTTTTGACATCCTTTCTATATGTTATGAGGGAAGGTTATGATGGAAGTCCATGCAAAAAATCATCTGAAAATTAGATTCTATGAAACTTTTCGAAATGCTAGTTTCGGTAAAAAAAATCATAATATACACTAGTTTATACTAGTTTCGGTCAAAAAATCAAATTAAATCGAGGACTATTCGAAATGCTACAAAACTTTTCAGATTCTTTCTATATGTTACGAGGAAAAGTTATGAGGGAAGTCCAATCAAAAAAATCATTTCAAAATTAGATTCTATGAAACTTTTCGAAATGCTAGTTTCTTTCAGTAAATCATAATATACTATACACTAGTTTATACTAGTTTCGTTCAAAAAATCAAATTAAATCGAGGAATGTTGGAAATGCTACAAATCGTTTCAGACCCTTTCTATATGTTACGAGGGAAGGTAATGAGGGAAGTCCATGCAAAAAATAATATCAAAATTAGATTCTATGAAACTTTTCGAAATGCAAGTTTCTGTCAAAAAGTCAAAATATATTATACACTAGTTTATACTAGTTTCGGTCAAAAAATCAAATTAAATAGAGGACTGTTCGAAATGCTACAAAACTTTTCAGATCCTTTCTATATGTTATAAGGAAAATTATGAGGGAAGTCCAAACAAAAAAATCAATTCAAATTAGATTCTACAAAACTTTTCGAAATGCAAGTTTCTTTCAAAAAATCATAATATACCATACACTAGTTTATACTAGTTTCGGTCAAAAAATCAAATTAAATCGATGAATGTTTTAAATGCTACGAAACTTTTTAGATCCTTTCTATATGTTAAGAGGAAAAGTTATGAGGGAAGTCCTTAGAAAAAAATCATCTGAAAATTAGATTCTATGAAACTTTTCGAAATGCTAGTTTCTTTCAGAAAATCATAATATACTATACACTAGTTTATACTAGTTTCGGTCAAAAAATCAAATTAAATTGAGGACTATTCGAAATTCTACAAACTTTTCAGTACCTTTCTATATGTTACGAGGCAAGGTAATGAGGGAAGTTCATGCAATAAATCATCTCAAAATTAGATTCTATGAAACTTTTCGAAATGCAAGTTTCGGTCAAAAAATCACAATATAATATACAATAGTTTATACTATTTTCGGGCTAAAAATCAAATTAAATCAAGGACTGTTCGAAATGATACGAAACTTTTGACATCCTTTCTATATGTTATGAGGGAAGGTTATGATGGAAGTCCATGCAAAAAATCATCTGAAAATTAGATTCTATGAAACTTTTCGAAATGCTAGTTTCGGTAAAAAAAATCATAATATACACTAGTTTATACTAGTTTCGGTCAAAAAATCAAATTAAATCGAGGACTATTCGAAATGCTACAAAACTTTTCAGATTCTTTCTATATGTTACGAGGAAAAGTTATGAGGGAAGTCCAATCAAAAAAATCATTTCAAAATTAGATTCTATGAAACTTTTCGAAATGCTAGTTTCTTTCAGTAAATCATAATATACTATACACTAGTTTATACTAGTTTCGTTCAAAAAATCAAATTAAATCGAGGAATGTTGGAAATGCTACAAATCGTTTCAGACCCTTTCTATATGTTACGAGGGAAGGTAATGAGGGAAGTCCATGCAAAAAATAATATCAAAATTAGATTCTATGAAACTTTTCGAAATGCAAGTTTCTGTCAAAAAGTCAAAATATATTATACACTAGTTTATACTAGTTTCGGTCAAAAAATCAAATTAAATAGAGGACTGTTCGAAATGCTACAAAACTTTTCAGATCCTTTCTATATGTTATAAGGAAAAGTTATGAGGGAAGTCCAAACAAAAAAATCAATTCAAATTAGATTCTACAAAACTTTTCGAAATGCAAGTTTCTTTCAAAAAATCATAATATACCATACACTAGTTTATACTAGTTTCGGTCAAAAAATCAAATTAAATCGATGAATGTTTTAAATGCTACGAAACTTTTTAGATCCTTTCTATATGTTAAGAGGAAAAGTTAT
The DNA here is from genome assembly GCA_022829125.1 of Lathyrus tuberosus. Lineage (NCBI taxonomy): Eukaryota > Viridiplantae > Streptophyta > Magnoliopsida > Fabales > Fabaceae > Lathyrus > Lathyrus tuberosus. The sequence continues at coordinate 463,969 of JALAZF010000605.1, forward strand.
GAGGGAAGTCCTTAGAAAAAAATCATCTGAAAATTAGATTCTATGAAACTTTTCGAAATGCTAGTTTCTTTCAGAAAATCATAATATACTATACACTAGTTTATACTAGTTTCGGTCAAAAAATCAAATTAAATTGAGGACTATTCGAAATTCTACAAACTTTTCAGTACCTTTCTATATGTTACGAGGCAAGGTAATGAGGGAAGTTCATGCAAGAAATCATCTCAAAATTAGATTCTATGAAACTTTTCGAAATGCAAGTTTCGGTCAAAAAATGACAATATAATATACAATAGTTTATACTAGTTTCGGGCTAAAAATCAAATTAAATCAAGGACTGTTCGAAATGATACGAAACTTTTGACATCCTTTCTATATGTTATGAGGGAAGGTTATGATGGAAGTCCATGCAAAAAATCATCTGAAAATTAGATTCTATGAAACTTTTCGAAATGCTAGTTTCGGTATAAAAATCATAATATGCACTAGTTTATACTAGTTTCGGTCAAAAAATCAAATTAAATCGAGGACTATTCGAAATGCTACAAAACTTTTCAGATTCTTTCTATATGTTACGAGGAAAAGTTATGAGGGAAGTCCAATCAAAAAAATCATTTCAAAATTAGATTCTATGAAACTTTTCGAAATGCTAGTTTCTTTCAATAAATCATTATATACTATACACTAGTTTATACTAGTTTCGGTTAAAAAATCAAATTAAATCGAGGACTGTTCGAAATTCTACGAAACTTTTTAGATCCTTTCTATATGTTACGAGGGAAGGTAATGTTCGAAGTCCATGCAAAAAATCATCTCAAAATTAGATTCTATGAAACTTTTTGAAATGTAAGTTTAGGTAAAAAAATCATAATATAATATACACTAGTTTATACTAGTTTCGGTAAAAAAATCAAATCAAATTGAGGACTGTTCGAAATGATACAAAATTTTTCAGATCCTTTCAATATGTTACGAGGGAAGGTAATTAGGGAAGTCCATGCAAAAACTCATGTCAAAATTAGATTCTATGAAACTTTTCGAAATGCAAGTTTCAGTCAAAAAATCATAATATATTATACACTAGTTTATACTAGTTTCGGTCAAAAAATCAAATTAAATCGAGGACTGTTCGAAATGATACGAAACGTTTCAGATCCTTTCTATATGTTACGACGGAAGGTTTTGATGGAAGTCCATGCAAAAAATCATCTAAAAATTAGATTCTGTGAAACTTTTCGAAATGCTAGTTTCGGTAATAAAATCATTATATATTATACACTAGTTTATACTAGTTTCGGTCAAAAAATCAAATTAAAGCGAGGTTTGTTCGAAATGCTACTAAACTTTTCAGATCCTTTCTATATGTTACGAGGAAAAGTTATGAGGGATGTCCATACAAAAAAATCATTTCAAAATTAGATTCTATGAAACTTTTCGAAATGCTAGTTTCTTTCAGTAAATCATAATATACTATACACTAGTTTATACTAGTTTCGTTCAAAAAATCAAATTAAATCGAGGAATGTTGGAAATGCTACAAATCGTTTCAGACCCTTTCTATATGTTACGAGGGAAGGTAATGAGGGAAGTCCATGCAAAAAATAATATCAAAATTAGATTCTATGAAACTTTTCGAAATGCAAGTTTCTGTCAAAAAGTCAAAATATATTATACACTAGTTTATACTAGTTTCGGTCAAAAAATCAAATTAAATAGAGGACTGTTCGAAATGCTACAAAACTTTTCAGATCCTTTCTATATGTTATAAGGAAAAGTTATGAGGGAAGTCCAAACAAAAAAATCAATTCAAATTAGATTCTACAAAACTTTTCGAAATGCAAGTTTCTTTCAAAAAATCATAATATACCATACACTAGTTTATACTAGTTTCGGTCAAAAAATCAAATTAAATCGATGAATGTTTTAAATGCTACGAAACTTTTTAGATCCTTTCTATATGTTAAGAGGAAAAGTTATGAGGGAAGTCCTTAGAAAAAAATCATCTGAAAATTAGATTCTATGAAACTTTTCGAAATGCTAGTTTCTTTCAGAAAATCATAATATACTATACACTAGTTTATACTAGTTTCGGTCAAAAAATCAAATTAAATTGAGGACTATTCGAAATTCTACAAACTTTTCAGTACCTTTCTATATGTTACGAGGCAAGGTAATGAGGGAAGTTCATGCAAGAAATCATCTCAAAATTAGATTCTATGAAACTTTTCGAAATGCAAGTTTCGGTCAAAAAATCACAATATAATATACACTAGTTTATACTAGTTTCGGGCTAAAAATCAAATTAAATCAAGGACTGTTCGAAATGATACGAAACTTTTGACATCCTTTCTATATGTTATGAGGGAAGGTTATGATGGAAGTCCATGCAAAAAATCATCTGAAAATTAGATTCTATGAAACTTTTCGAAATGCTAGTTTCGGTAAAAAAAATCATAATATACACTAGTTTATACTAGTTTCGGTCAAAAAATCAAATTAAATCGAGGACTATTCGAAATGCTACAAAACTTTTCAGATTCTTTCTATATGTTACGAGGAAAAGTTATGAGGGAAGTCCAATCAAAAAAATCATTTCAAAATTAGATTCTATGAAACTTTTCGAAATGCTAGTTTCTTTCAGTAAATCATAATATACTATACACTAGTTTATACTAGTTTCGTTCAAAAAATCAAATTAAATCGAGGAATGTTGGAAATGCTACAAATCGTTTCAGACCCTTTCTATATGTTACGAGGGAAGGTAATGAGGGAAGTCCATGCAAAAAATAATATCAAAATTAGATTCTATGAAACTTTTCGAAATGCAAGTTTCTGTCAAAAAGTCAAAATATATTATACACTAGTTTATACTAGTTTCGGTCAAAAAATCAAATTAAATAGAGGACTGTTCGAAATGCTACAAAACTTTTCAGATCCTTTCTATATGTTATAAGGAAAAGTTATGAGGGAAGTCCAAACAAAAAAATCAATTCAAATTAGATTCTACAAAACTTTTCGAAATGCAAGTTTCTTTCAAAAAATCATAATATACCATACACTAGTTTATACTAGTTTCGGTCAAAAAATCAAATTAAATCGATGAATGTTTTAAATGCTACGAAACTTTTTAGATCCTTTCTATATGTTAAGAGGAAAAGTTATGAGGGAAGTCCTTAGAAAAAAATCATCTGAAAATTAGATTCTATGAAACTTTTCGAAATGCTAGTTTCTTTCAGAAAATCATAATATACTATACACTAGTTTATACTAGTTTCGGTCAAAAAATCAAATTAAATTGAGGACTATTCGAAATTCTACAAACTTTTCAGTACCTTTCTATATGTTACGAGGCAAGGTAATGAGGGAAGTTCATGCAAGAAATCATCTCAAAATTAGATTCTATGAAACTTTTCGAAATGCAAGTTTCGGTCAAAAAATCACAATATAATATACAATAGTTTATACTAGTTTCGGGCTAAAAATCAAATTAAATCAAGGACTGTTCGAAATGATACGAAACTTTTGACATCCTTTCTATATGTTATGAGGGAAGGTTATGATGGAAGTCCATGCAAAAAATCATCTGAAAATTAGATTCTATGAAACTTTTCGAAATGCTAGTTTCGGTATAAAAATCATAATATACACTAGTTTGTACTAGTTTCGGTCAAAAAATCAAATTAAATCGAGGACTATTCGAAATGCTACAAAACTTTTCAGATTCTTTCTATATGTTACGAGGAAAAGTTATGAGGGAAGTCCAATCAAAAAAATCATTTCAAAATTAGATTCTATGAAACTTTTCGAAATGCTAGTTTCTTTCAATAAATCATTATATACTATACACTAGTTTATACTAGTTTCGGTTAAAAAATCAAATTAAATCGAGGACTGTTCGAAATTCTACGAAACTTTTTAGATCCTTTCTATATGTTACGAGGGAAGGTAATGTTCGAAGTCCATGCAAAAAATCATCTCAAAATTAGATTCTATGAAACTTTTTGAAATGTAAGTTTAGGTAAAAAAATCATAATATATTATACACTAGTTTATACTAGTTTCGGTAAAAAAATCAAATTAAATTGAGGACTGTTCGAAATGATACAAAATTTTTCAGATCCTTTCAATATGTTACGAGGGAAGGTAATTAGGGAAGTCCATGCAAAAACTCATGTCAAAATTAGATTCTATGAAACTTTTCGAAATGCAAGTTTCTGTCAAAAAATCATAATATATTATACACTAGTTTATACTAGTTTCGGTCAAAAAATCAAATTAAATCGAGGACTGTTCGAAATGATACGAAACGTTTCAGATCCTTTCTATATGTTACGACGGAAGGTTTTGATGGAAGTCCATGCAAAAAATCATCTAAAAATTAGATTCTGTGAAACTTTTCGAAATGCTAGTTTCGGTAATAAAATCATTATATATTATACACTAGTTTATACTAGTTTCGGTCAAAAAATCAAATTAAAGCGAGGTTTGTTCGAAATGCTACTAAACTTTTCAGATCCTTTCTATATGTTACGAGGAAAAGTTATGAGGGTTGTCCATACAAAAAAATCATTTCAAAATTAGATTCTAGGAAACTTTTCGAAATGCTAGTTTCTTTCAGTAAATCATAATATACTATACACTAGTTTATACTAGTTTCGTTCAAAAAATCAAATTAAATCGAGGAATGTTGGAAATGCTACAAATCGTTTCAGACCCTTTCTATATGTTACGAGGGAAGGTAATGAGGGAAGTCCATGCAAAAAATAATATCAAAATTAGATTCTATGAAACTTTTCGAAATGCAAGTTTCTGTCAAAAAGTCAAAATATATTATACACTAGTTTATACTAGTTTCGGTCAAAAAATCAAATTAAATAGAGGACTGTTCGAAATGCTACAAAACTTTTCAGATCCTTTCTATATGTTATAAGGAAAAGTTATGAGGGAAGTCCAAACAAAAAAATCAATTCAAATTAGATTCTACAAAACTTTTCGAAATGCAAGTTTCTTTCAAAAAATCATAATATACCATACACTAGTTTATACTAGTTTCGGTCAAAAAATCAAATTAAATCGATGAATGTTTTAAATGCTACGAAACTTTTTAGATCCTTTCTATATGTTAAGAGGAAAAGTTATGAGGGAAGTCCTTAGAAAAAAATCATCTAAAAATTAGATTCTATGAAACTTTTCGAAATGCTAGTTTCTTTCAGAAAATCATAATATACTATACACTAGTTTATACTAGTTTCGGTCAAAAAATCAAATTAAATTGAGGACTATTCGAAATTCTACAAACTTTTCAGTACCTTTCTATATGTTACGAGGCAAGGTAATGAGGGAAGTTCATGCAAGAAATCATCTCAAAATTAGATTCTATGAAACTTTTCGAAATGCAAGTTTCGGTCAAAAAATCACAATATAATATACACTAGTTTATACTAGTTTCGGGCTAAAAATCAAATTAAATCAAGGACTGTTCGAAATGATACGAAACTTTTGACATCCTTTCTATATGTTATGAGGGAAGGTTATGATGGAAGTCCATGCAAAAAATCATCTGAAAATTAGATTCTATGAAACTTTTCGAAATGCTAGTTTCGGTAAAAAAAATCATAATATACACTAGTTTATACTAGTTTCGGTCAAAAAATCAAATTAAATCGAGGACTATTCGAAATGCTACAAAACTTTTCAGATTCTTTCTATATGTTACGAGGAAAAGTTATGAGGGAAGTCCAATCAAAAAAATCATTTCAAAATTAGATTCTATGAAACTTTTCGAAATGCTAGTTTCTTTCAGTAAATCATAATATACTATACACTAGTTTATACTAGTTTCGTTCAAAAAATCAAATTAAATCGAGGAATGTTGGAAATGCTACAAATCGTTTCAGACCCTTTCTATATGTTACGAGGGAAGGTAATGAGGGAAGTCCATGCAAAAAATAATATCAAAATTAGATTCTATGAAACTTTTCGAAATGCAAGTTTCTGTCAAAAAGTCAAAATATATTATACACTAGTTTATACTAGTTTCGGTCAAAAAATCAAATTAAATAGAGGACTGTTCGAAATGCTACAAAACTTTTCAGATCCTTTCTATATGTTATAAGGAAAAGTTATGAGGGAAGTCCAAACAAAAAAGTCAATTCAAATTAGATTCTACAAAACTTTTCGAAATGCAAGTTTCTTTCAAAAAATCATAATATACCATACACTAGTTTATACTAGTTTCGGTCAAAAAATCAAATTAAATCGATGAATGTTTTAAATGCTACGAAACTTTTTAGATCCTTTCTATATGTTAAGAGGAAAAGTTATGAGGGAAGTCCTTAGAAAAAAATCATCTGAAAATTAGATTCTATGAAACTTTTCGAAATGCTAGTTTCTTTCAGAAAATCATAATATACTATACACTAGTTTATACTAGTTTCGGTCAAAAAATCAAATTAAATTGAGGACTATTCGAAATTCTACAAACTTTTCAGTACCTTTCTATATGTTACGAGGCAAGGTAATGAGGGAAGTTCATGCAAGAAATCATCTCAAAATTAGATTCTATGAAACTTTTCGAAATGCAAGTTTCGGTCAAAAAATCACAATATAATATACAATAGTTTATACTAGTTTCGGGCTAAAAATCAAATTAAATCAAGGACTGTTCGAAATGATACGAAACTTTTGACATCCTTTCTATATGTTATGAGGGAAGGTTATGATGGAAGTCCATGCAAAAAATCATCTGAAAATTAGATTCTATGAAACTTTTCGAAATGCTAGTTTCGGTATAAAAATCATAATATACACTAGTTTGTACTAGTTTCGGTCAAAAAATCAAATTAAATCGAGGACTATTCGAAATGCTACAAAACTTTTCAGATTCTTTCTATATGTTACGAGGAAAAGTTATGAGGGAAGTCCAATCAAAAAAATCATTTCAAAATTAGATTCTATGAAACTTTTCGAAATGCTAGTTTCTTTCAATAAATCATTATATACTATACACTAGTTTATACTAGTTTCGGTTAAAAAATCAAATTAAATCGAGGACTGTTCGAAATTCTACGAAACTTTTTAGATCCTTTCTATATGTTACGAGGGAAGGTAATGTTCGAAGTCCATGCAAAAAATCATCTCAAAATTAGATTCTATGAAACTTTTTGAAATGTAAGTTTAGGTAAAAAAATCATAATATATTATACACTAGTTTATACTAGTTTCGGTAAAAAAATCAAATTAAATTGAGGACTGTTCGAAATGATACAAAATTTTTCAGATCCTTTCAATATGTTACGAGGGAAGGTAATTAGGGAAGTCCATGCAAAAACTCATGTCAAAATTAGATTCTATGAAACTTTTCGAAATGCAAGTTTCAGTCAAAAAATCATAATATATTATACACTAGTTTATACTAGTTTCGGTCAAAAAATCAAATTAAATCGAGGACTGTTCGAAATGATACGAAACGTTTCAGATCCTTTCTATATGTTACGACGGAAGGTTTTGATGGAAGTCCATGCAAAAAATCATCTAAAAATTAGAATCTGTGAAACTTTTCGAAATGCTAGTTTCGGTCAAAAAATCATTATATATTATACACTAGTTTATACTAGTTTCGGTCAAAAAATCAAATTAAAGCGAGGTTTGTTCGAAATGCTACAAAACTTTTCAGATCCTTTCTATATGTTACGAGGAAAAGTTATGAGGGATGTCCATACAAAAAAATCATTTCAAAATTAGATTCTATGAAACTTTTCGAAATGCTAGTTTCTTTCAGTAAATCATAATATACTATACACTAGTTTATACTAGTTTCGTTCAAAAAATCAAATTAAATCGAGGAATGATGGAAATGCTACAAATCGTTTCAGACCCTTTCTATATGTTACGAGGGAAGGTAATGAGGGAAGTCCATGCAAAAAATAATATCAAAATTAGATTCTATGAAACTTTTTGAAATGCAAGTTTCTGTCAAAAAGTCAAAATATATTATACACTAGTTTATACTAGTTTCGGTCATAAAATCAAATTAAATAGAGGACTGTTCGAAATGCTACAAAACTTTTCAGATCCTTTCTATATGTTATAAGGAAAAGTTATGAGGGAAGTCCAAACAAAAAAATCAATTCAAATTAGATTCTACAAAACTTTTCGAAATGCAAGTTTCTTTCAAAAAATCATAATATACCATACACTAGTTTATACTAGTTTCGGTCAAAAAATCAAATTAAATCGATGAATGTTTTAAATGCTACGAAACTTTTTAGATCCTTTCTATATGTTAAGAGGAAAAGTTATGAGGGAAGTCCTTAGAAAAAAATCATCTGAAAATTAGATTCTATGAAACTTTTCGAAATGCTAGTTTCTTTCAGAAAATCATAATATACTATACACTAGTTTATACTAGTTTCGGTCAAAAAATCAAATTAAATTGAGGACTATTCGAAATTCTACAAACTTTTCAGTACCTTTCTATATGTTACGAGGCAAGGTAATGAGGGAAGTTCATGCAAGAAATCATCTCAAAATTAGATTCTATGAAACTTTTCAAAATGCAAGTTTCGGTCAAAAAATCACAATATAATATACACTAGTTTATACTAGTTTCGGGCTAAAAATCAAATTAAATCAAGGACTGTTCGAAATGATACGAAACTTTTGACATCCTTTCTATATGTTATGAGGGAAGGTTATGATGGAAGTCCATGCAAAAAATCATCTGAAAATTAGATTCTATGAAACTTTTCGAAATGCTAGTTTCGGTAAAAAAATCATAATATACACTAGTTTATACTAGTTTCGGTCAAAAAATCAAATTAAATCGAGGACTATTCGAAATGCTACAAAACTTTTCAGATTCTTTCTATATGTTACGAGGAAAAGTTATGAGGGAAGTCCAATAAAAAAAATCATTTCAAAATTAGATTCTATGAAACTTTTCGAAATGCTAGTTTCTTTCAGTAAATCATAATATACTATACACTAGTTTATACTAGTTTCGTTCAAAAAATCAAATTAAATCGAGGAATGTTGGAAATGCTACAAATCGTTTCAGACCCTTTCTATATGTTACGAGGGAAGGTAATGAGGGAAGTCCATGCAAAAAATAATATCAAAATTAAATTCTATGAAACTTTTCGAAATGCAAGTTTCGGTCAAAAAGTCAAAATATACTATACACTAGTTTATACTAGTTTCGGTCAAAAAATCAAATTAAATAGAGGACTGTTCGAAATTCTACAAACTTTTCAGTACCTTTCTATATGTTACGAGGCAAGGTAATGAGGGAAGTTCATGCAAGAAATCATCTCAAAATTAGATTCTATGAAACTTTTCAAAATGCAAGTTTCGGTCAAAAAATCACAATATAATATACACTAGTTTATACTAGTTTCGGGCTAAAAATCAAATTAAATCAAGGACTGTTCGAAATGATACGAAACTTTTGACATCCTTTCTATATGTTATGAGGGAAGGTTATGATGGAAGTCCATGCAAAAAATCATCTGAAAATTAGATTCTATGAAACTTTTCGAAATGCTAGTTTCGGTAAAAAAATCATAATATACACTAGTTTATACTAGTTTCGGTCAAAAAATCAAATTAAATCGAGGACTATTCGAAATGCTACAAAACTTTTCAGATTCTTTCTATATGTTACGAGGAAAAGTTATGAGGGAAGTCCAATAAAAAAAATCATTTCAAAATTAGATTCTATGAAACTTTTCAAAATGCTAGTTTCTTTCAGTAAATCATAATATACTATACACTAGTTTATACTAGTTTCGTTCAAAAAATCAAATTAAATCGAGGAATGTTGGAAATGCTACAAATCGTTTCAGACCCTTTCTATATGTTACGAGGGAAGGTAATGAGGGAAGTCCATGCAAAAAATAATATCAAAATTAGATTCTATGAAACTTTTCGAAATGCAAGTTTCGGTCAAAAAGTCAAAATATATTATACACTAGTTTATACTAGTTTCGGTCAAAAAATCAAATTAAATAGAGGACTGTTCGAAATGCTATAAAACTTTTCAGATCCTTTCTATATGTTATAAGGAAAAGTTATGAGGGAAGTCCAAACAAAAAAATCAATTCAAATTAGATTCTACAAAACTTTTCGAAATGCAAGTTTCTTTCAAAAAATCATAATATACCATACACTAGTTTATACTAGTTTCGGTCAAAAAATCAAATTAAATCGATGAATGTTTTAAATGCTACGAAAATTTTTAGATCCTTTCTATATGTTAAGAGGAAAAGTTATGAGGGAAGTCCTTAGAAAAAAATCATCTGAAAATTAGATTCTATGAAACTTTTTGAAATGCTAGTTTCTTTCAGAAAATCATAATATACTATACACTAGTTTATACTAGTTTCGGTCGAAAAATCAAATTAAATTGAGGACTATTCGAAATTCTACAAACTTTTCAGTACCTTTCTATATGTTACGAGGCAAGGTAATGAGGGAAGTTCATGCAAGAAATCATCTCAAAATTAGATTCTATGAAACTTTTCAAAATGCAAGTTTCGGTCAAAAAATCACAATATAATATACACTAGTTTATACTAGTTTCGGGCTAAAAATCAAATTAAATCAAGGACTGTTCGAAATGATACGAAACTTTTGACATCCTTTCTATATGTTATGAGGGAAGGTTATGATGGAAGTCCATGCAAAAAATCATCTGAAAATTAGATTCTATGAAACTTTTCGAAATGCTAGTTTCGGTAAAAAAATCATAATATACACTAGTTTATACTAGTTTCGGTCAAAAAATCAAATTAAATCGAGGACTATTCGAAATGCTACAAAACTTTTCAGATTCTTTCTATATGTTACGAGGAAAAGTTATGAGGGAAGTCCAATAAAAAAAATCATTTCAAAATTAGATTCTATGAAACTTTTCGAAATGCTAGTTTCTTTCAGTAAATCATAATATACTATACACTAGTTTATACTAGTTTCGTTCAAAAAATCAAATTAAATCGAGGAATGTTTTAAATGCTACGAAACTTTTTAGATCCTTTCTATATGTTAAGAGGAAAAGTTATGAGGGAAGTCCTTAGAAAAAAATCATCTGAAAATTAGATTCTATGAAACTTTTCGAAATGCTAGTTTCTTTCAGAAAATCATAATATACTATACACTAGTTTATACTAGTTTCGGTCGAAAAATCAAATTAAATTGAGGACTATTCGAAATTCTACAAACTTTTCAGTACCTTTCTATATGTTACGAGGCAAGGTAATGAGGGAAGTTCATGCAAGAAATCATCTCAAAATTAGATTCTATGAAACTTTTCAAAATGCAAGTTTCGGTCAAAAAATCACAATATAATATACACTAGTTTATACTAGTTTCGGGCTAAAAATCAAATTAAATCAAGGACTGTTCGAAATGATACGAAACTTTTGACATCCTTTCTATATGTTATGAGGGAAGGTTATGATGGAAGTCCATGCAAAAAATCATCTGAAAATTAGATTCTATGAAACTTTTCGAAATGCTAGTTTCGGTAAAAAAATCATAATATACACTAGTTTATACTAGTTTCGGTCAAAAAATCAAATTAAATCGAGGACTATTCGAAATGCTACAAAACTTTTCAGATTCTTTCTATATGTTACGAGGAAAAGTTATGAGGGAAGTCCAATCAAAAAAATCATTTCAAAATTAGATTCTATGAAACTTTTCGAAATGCTAGTTTCTTTCAGTAAATCATAATATACTATACACTAGTTTATACTAGTTTCGTTCAAAAAATCAAATTAAATCGAGGAATGTTTTAAATGCTACGAAACTTTTTAGATCCTTTCTATATGTTAAGAGGAAAAGTTATGAGGGAAGTCCTTAGAAAAAAATCATCTGAAAATTAGATTCTATGAAACTTTTCGAAATGCTAGTTTCTTTCAGAAAATCATAATATACTATACACTAGTTTATACTAGTTTCGGTCGAAAAATCAAATTAAATTGAGGACTATTCGAAATTCTACAAACTTTTCAGTACCTTTCTATATGTTACGAGGCAAGGTAATGAGGGAAGTTCATGCAAGAAATCATCTCAAAATTAGATTCTATGAAACTTTTCAAAATGCAAGTTTCGGTCAAAAAATCACAATATAATATACACTAGTTTATACTAGTTTCGGGCTAAAAATCAAATTAAATCAAGGACTGTTCGAAATGATACGAAACTTTTGACATCCTTTCTATATGTTATGAGGGAAGGTTATGATGGAAGTCCATGCAAAAAATCATCTGAAAATTAGATTCTATGAAACTTTTCGAAATGCTAGTTTCGGTAAAAAAATCATAATATACACTAGTTTATACTAGTTTCGGTCAAAAAATCAAATTAAATCGAGGACTATTCGAAATGCTACAAAACTTTTCAGATTCTTTCTATATGTTACGAGGAAAAGTTATGAGGGAAGTCCAATCAAAAAAATCATTTCAAAATTAGATTCTATGAAACTTTTCGAAATGCTAGTTTCTTTCAGTAAATCATAATATACTATACACTAGTTTATACTAGTTTCGTTCAAAAAATCAAATTAAATCGAGGAATGTTGGAAATGCTACAAATCGTTTCAGACCCTTTCTATATGTTACGAGGGAAGGTAATGAGGGAAGTCCATGCAAAAAATAATATCAAAATTAGATTCTATGAAACTTTTCGAAATGCAAGTTTCGGTCAAAAAGTCAAAATATATTATACACTAGTTTATACTAGTTTCGGTCAAAAAATCAAATTAAATAGAGGACTGTTCGAAATGCTATAAAACTTTTCAGATCCTTTCTATATGTTATAAGGAAAAGTTATGAGGGAAGTCCAAACAAAAAAATCAATTCAAATTAGATCCTACAAAACCTTTCGAAATGCAAGTTTCTTTCAAAAAATCATAATATACCATACACTAGTTTATACTAGTTTCGGTCAAAAAATCAAATTAAATCGATGAATGTTTTAAATGCTACGAAACTTTTTAGATCCTTTCTATATGTTAAGAGGAAAAGTTATGAGGGAAGTCCTTAGAAAAAAATCATCTGAAAATTAGATTCTATGAAACTTTTCGAAATGCTAGTTTCTTTCAGAAAATCATAATATACTATACACTAGTTTATACTAGTTTCGGTCAAAAAATCAAATTAAATTGAGGACTATTCGAAATTCTACAAACTTTTCAGTACCTTTCTATATGTTACGAGGCAAGGTAATGAGGGAAGTTCATGCAAGAAATCATCTCAAAATTAGATTCTATGAAACTTTTCGAAATGCAAGTTTCGGTCAAAAAATCACAATATAATATACAATAGTTTATACTAGTTTCGGGCTAAAAATCAAATTAAATCAAGGACTGTTCGAAATGATACGAAACTTTTGACATCCTTTCTATATGTTATGAGGGAAGGTTATGATGGAAGTCCATGCAAAAAATCATCTGAAAATTAGATTCTATGAAACTTTTTGAAATGCTAGTTTCGGTATAAAAATCATAATATACACTAGTTTATACTAGTTTCGGTCAAAAAATCAAATTAAATCGAGGACTATTCGAAATGCTACAAAACTTTTCAGATTCTTTCTATATGTTACGAGGAAAAGTTATGAGGGAAGTCTAATCAAAAAAATCATTTCAAAATTAGATTCTATGAAACTTTTCGAAATGCTAGTTTCTTTCAATAAATCATTATATACTATACACTAGTTTATACTAGTTTCGGTTAAAAAATCAAATTAAATCGAGGACTGTTCGAAATTCTACGAAACTTTTTAGATCCTTTCTATATGTTACGAGGGAAGGTAATGTTCGAAGTCCATGCAATAAATCATCTCAAAATTAGATTCTATGAAACTTTTTGAAATGTAAGTTTAGGTAAAAAAATCATAATATATTATACACTAGTTTATACTAGTTTCGGTAAAAAAATCAAATTAAATTGAGGACTGTTCGAAATGATACAAAATTTTTCAGATCCTTTCAATATGTTACGAGGGAAGGTAATTAGGGAAGTCCATGCAAAAACTCATGTCAAAATTAGATTCTATGAAACTTTTCGAAATGCATGTTTCAGTCAAAAAATCATAATATATTATACACTAGTTTATACTAGTTTCGGTCAAAAAATCAAATTAAATCGAGGACTGTTCGAAATGATACGAAACATTTCAGATCCTTTCTATATGTTACGACGGAAGGTTTTGATGGAAGTCCATGCAAAAAATCATCTAAAAATTAGATTCTGTGAAACTTTTCGAAATGCTAGTTTCGGTCAAAAAATCATTATATATTATACACTAGTTTATACTAGTTTCGGTCAAAAAATCAAATTAAAGCGAGGTTTGTTCGAAATGCTACAAAACTTTTCAGATTCTTTCTATATGTTACGAGGAAAAGTTATGAGGGAAGTCCAATAAAAAAAATCATTTCAAAATTAGATTCTATGAAACTTTTCGAAATGCTAGTTTCTTTCAGTAAATCATAATATACTATACACTAGTTTATACTAGTTTCGTTCAAAAAATCAAATTAAATCGAGGAATGTTGGAAATGCTACAAATCGTTTCAGACCCTTTCTATATGTTACGAGGGAAGTTAATGAGGGAAGTCCATGCAAAAAATAATATCAAAATTAGATTCTATGAAACTTTTCGAAATGCAAGTTTCTGTCAAAAAGTCAAAATATATTATACACTAGTTTATACTAGTTTCGGTCAAAAAATCAAATTAAATAGAGGACTGTTCGAAATGCTACAAAACTTTTCAGATCCTTTCTATATGTTATAAGGAAAAGTTATGAGGGAAGTCCAAACAAAAAAATCAATTCAAATTAGATTCTACAAAACTTTTCGAAATGCAAGTTTCTTTCAAAAAATCATAATATACCATACACTAGTTTATACTAGTTTCGGTCAAAAAATCAAATTAAATCGATGAATGTTTTAAATGCTACGAAACTTTTTAGATCCTTTCTATATGTTAAGAGGAAAAGTTATGAGGGAAGTCCTTAGAAAAAAATCATCTGAAAATTAGATTCTATGAAACTTTTCGAAATGCTAGTTTCTTTCAGAAAATCATAATATACTATACACTAGTTTATACTAGTTTCGGTCGAAAAATCAAATTAAATTGAGGACTATTCGAAATTCTACAAACTTTTCAGTACCTTTCTATATGTTACGAGGCAAGGTAATGAGGGAAGTTCATGCAAGAAATCATCTCAAAATTAGATTCTATGAAACTTTTCAAAATGCAAGTTTCGGTCAAAAAATCACAATATAATATACACTAGTTTATACTAGTTTCGGGCTAAAAATCAAATTAAATCAAGGACTGTTCGAAATGATACGAAACTTTTGACATCCTTTCTATATGTTATGAGGGAAGGTTATGATGGAAGTCCATGCAAAAAATCATCTGAAAATTAGATTCTATGAAACTTTTAGAAATGCTAGTTTCGGTAAAAAAATCATAATATACACTAGTTTATACTAGTTTCGGTCAAAAAATCAAATTAAATCGAGGACTATTCGAAATGCTACAAAACTTTTCAGATTCTTTCTATATGTTACGAGGAAAAGTTATGAGGGAAGTCCAATAAAAAAAATCATTTCAAAATTAGATTCTATGAAACTTTTCGAAATGCTAGTTTCTTTCAGTAAATCATAATATACTATACACTAGTTTATACTAGTTTCGTTCAAAAAATCAAATTAAATCGAGGAATGTTTTAAATGCTACGAAACTTTTTAGATCCTTTCTATATGTTAAGAGGAAAAGTTATGAGGGAAGTCCTTAGAAAAAAATCATCTGAAAATTAGATTCTATGAAACTTTTCGAAATGCTAGTTTCTTTCAGAAAATCATAATATACTATACACTAGTTTATACTAGTTTCGGTCGAAAAATCAAATTAAATTGAGGACTATTCGAAATTCTACAAACTTTTCAGTACCTTTCTATATGTTACGAGGCAAGGTAATGAGGGAAGTTCATGCAAGAAATCATCTCAAAATTAGATTCTATGAAACTTTTCAAAATGCAAGTTTCGGTCAAAAAATCACAATATAATATACACTAGTTTATACTAGTTTCGGGCTAAAAATCAAATTAAATCAAGGACTGTTCGAAATGATACGAAACTTTTGACATCCTTTCTATATGTTATGAGGGAAGGTTATGATGGAAGTCCATGCAAAAAATAATCTGAAAATTAGATTCTATGAAACTTTTCGAAATGCTAGTTTCGGTAAAAAAATCATAATATACACTAGTTTATACTAGTTTCGGTCAAAAAATCAAATTAAATCGAGGACTATTCGAAATGCTACAAAACTTTTCAGATTCTTTCTATATGTTACGAGGAAAAGTTATGAGGGAAGTCCAATAAAAAAAATCATTTCAAAATTAGATTCTATGAAACTTTTCGAAATGCTAGTTTCTTTCAGTAAATCATAATATACTATACACTAGTTTATACTAGTTTCGTTCAAAAAATCAAATTAAATCGAGGAATGTTGGAAATGCTACAAATCGTTTCAGACCCTTTCTATATGTTACAAGGGAAGGTAATGAGGGAAGTCCATGCAAAAAATAATATCAAAATTAGATTCTATGAAACTTTTCGAAATGCAAGTTTCGGTCAAAAAGTCAAAATATATTATACACTAGTTTATACTAGTTTCGGTCAAAAAATCAAATTAAATAGAGGACTGTTCGAAATGCTATAAAACTTTTCAGATCCTTTCTATATGTTATAAGGAAAAGTTATGAGGGAAGTCCAAACAAAAAAATCAATTCAAATTAGATTCTACAAAACTTTTCGAAATGCAAGTTTCTTTCAAAAAATCATAATATACCATACACTAGTTTATACTAGTTTCGGTCAAAAAATCAAATTAAATAGATGAATGTTTTAAATGCTACGAAACTTTTTAGATCCTTTCTATATGTTAAGAGGAAAAGTTATGAGGGAAGTCCTTAGAAAAAAATCATCTGAAAATTAGATTCTATGAAACTTTTCGAAATGCTAGTTTCTTTCAGAAAATCATAATATACTATACACTAGTTTATACTAGTTTCGGTCAAAAAATCAAATTAAATTGAGGACTATTCGAAATTCTACAAACTTTTCAGTACCTTTCTATATGTTACGAGGCAAGGTAATGAGGGAAGTTCATGCAAGAAATCATCTCAAAATTAGATTCTATGAAACTTTTCGAAATGCAAGTTTCGGTCAAAAAATCACAATATAATATACAATAGTTTATACTAGTTTCGGGCTAAAAATCAAATTAAATCAAGGACTGTTCGAAATGATACGAAACTTTTGACATCCTTTCTATATGTTATGAGGGAAGGTTATGATGGAAGTCCATGCAAAAAATCATCTGAAAATTAGATTCTATGAAACTTTTTGAAATGCTAGTTTCGGTATAAAAATCATAATATACACTAGTTTATACTAGTTTCGGTCAAAAAATCAAATTAAATCGAGGACTATTCGAAATGCTACAAAACTTTTCAGATTCTTTCTATATGTTACGAGGAAAAGTTATGAGGGAAGTCTAATCAAAAAAATCATTTCAAAATTAGATTCTATGAAACTTTTCGAAATGCTAGTTTCTTTCAATAAATCATTATATACTATACACTAGTTTATACTAGTTTCGGTTAAAAAATCAAATTAAATCGAGGACTGTTCGAAATTCTACGAAACTTTTTAGATCCTTTCTATATGTTACGAGGGAAGGTAATGTTCGAAGTCCATGCAATAAATCATCTCAAAATTAGATTCTATGAAACTTTTTGAAATGTAAGTTTAGGTAAAAAAATCATAATATATTATACACTAGTTTATACTAGTTTCGGTAAAAAAATCAAATTAAATTGAGGACTGTTCGAAATGATACAAAATTTTTCAGATCCTTTCAATATGTTACGAGGGAAGGTAATTAGGGAAGTCCATGCAAAAACTCATGTCAAAATTAGATTCTATGAAACTTTTCGAAATGCATGTTTCAGTCAAAAAATCATAATATATTATACACTAGTTTATACTAGTTTCGGTCAAAAAATCAAATTAAATCGAGGACTGTTCGAAATGATACGAAACATTTCAGATCCTTTCTATATGTTACGACGGAAGGTTTTGATGGAAGTCCATGCAAAAAATC
Organism: Lathyrus tuberosus; assembly: GCA_022829125.1. NCBI lineage: Eukaryota > Viridiplantae > Streptophyta > Magnoliopsida > Fabales > Fabaceae > Lathyrus > Lathyrus tuberosus. The sequence goes on from JALAZF010000605.1 coordinate 482,157, forward strand.
ATCTAAAAATTAGATTCTGTGAAACTTTTCGAAATGCTAGTTTCGGTCAAAAAATCATTATATATTATACACTAGTTTATACTAGTTTCGGTCAAAAAATCAAATTAAAGCGAGGTTTGTTCGAAATGCTACAAAACTTTTCAGATTCTTTCTATATGTTACGAGGAAAAGTTATGAGGGAAGTCCAATAAAAAAAATCATTTCAAAATTAGATTCTATGAACCTTTTCGAAATGCTAGTTTCTTTCAGTAAATCATAATATACTATACACTAGTTTATACTAGTTTCGTTCAAAAAATCAAATTAAATCGAGGAATGTTGGAAATGCTACAAATCGTTTCAGACCCTTTCTATATGTTACGAGGGAAGGTAATGAGGGAAGTCCATGCAAAAAATAATATCAAAATTAGATTCTATGAAACTTTTCGAAATGCAAGTTTCTGTCAAAAAGTCAAAATATATTATACACTAGTTTATACTAGTTTCGGTCAAAAAATCAAATTAAATAGAGGACTGTTCGAAATGCTACAAAACTTTTCAGATCCTTTCTATATGTTATAAGGAAAAGTTATGAGGGAAGTCCAAACAAAAAAATCAATTCAAATTAGATTCTACAAAACTTTTCGAAATGCAAGTTTCTTTCAAAAAATCATAATATACCATACACTAGTTTATACTAGTTTCGGTCAAAAAATCAAATTAAATCGATGAATGTTTTAAATGCTAAGAAACTTTTTAGATCCTTTCTATATGTTAAGAGGAAAAGTTATGAGGGAAGTCCTTAGAAAAAAATCATCTGAAAATTAGATTCTATGAAACTTTTCGAAATGCTAGTTTCTTTCAGAAAATCATAATATACTATACACTAGTTTATACTAGTTTCGGTCGAAAAATCAAATTAAATTGAGGACTATTCGAAATTCTACAAACTTTTCAGTACCTTTCTATATGTTACGAGGCAAGGTAATGAGGGAAGTTCATGCAAGAAATCATCTCAAAATTAGATTCTATGAAACTTTTCAAAATGCAAGTTTCGGTAAAAAAATCACAATATAATATACACTAGTTTATACTAGTTTCGGGCTAAAAATCAAATTAAATCAAGGACTGTTCGAAATGATACGAAACTTTTGACATCCTTTCTATATGTTATGAGGGAAGGTTATGATGGAAGTCCATGCAAAAAATCATCTGAAAATTAGATTCTATGAAACTTTTCGAAATGCTAGTTTCGGTAAAAAAATCATAATATACACTAGTTTATACTAGTTTCGGTCAAAAAATCAAATTAAATCGAGGACTATTCGAAATGCTACAAAACTTTTCAGATTCTTTCTATATGTTACGAGGAAAAGTTATGAGGGAAGTCCAATAAAAAAAATCATTTCAAAATTAGATTCTATGAAACTTTTCGAAATGCTAGTTTCTTTCAGTAAATCATAATATACTATACACTAGTTTATACTAGTTTCGTTCAAAAAATCAAATTAAATCGAGGAATGTTGGAAATGCTACAAATCGTTTCAGACCCTTTCTATATGTTACGAGGGAAGGTAATGAGGGAAGTCCATGCAAAAAATAATATCAAAATTAGATTCTATGAAACTTTTCGAAATGCAAGTTTCGGTCAAAAAGTCAAAATATATTATACACTAGTTTATACTAGTTTCGGTCAAAAAATCAAATTAAATAGAGGACTGTTCGAAATGCTATAAAACTTTTCAGATCCTTTCTATATGTTATAAGGAAAAGTTATGAGGGAAGTCCAAACAAAAAAATCAATTCAAATTAGATTCTACAAAACTTTTCGAAATGCAAGTTTCTTTCAAAAAATCATAATATACCATACACTAGTTTATACTAGTTTAGGTCAAAAAATCAAATTAAATCGATGAATGTTTTAAATGCTACGAAACTTTTTAGATCCTTTCTATATGTTAAGAGGAAAAGTTATGAGGGAAGTCCTTAGAAAAAAATCATCTGAAAATTAGATTCTATGAAACTTTTCGAAATGCTAGTTTCTTTCAGAAAATCATAATATACTATACACTAGTTTATACTAGTTTCGGTCAAAAAATCAAATTAAATTGAGGACTATTCGAAATTCTACAAACTTTTCAGTACCTTTCTATATGTTACGAGGCAAGGTAATGAGGGAAGTTCATGCAAGAAATCATCTCAAAATTAGATTCTATGAAACTTTTCGAAATGCAAGTTTCGGTCAAAAAATCACAATATAATATACAATAGTTTATACTAGTTTCGGGCTAAAAATCAAATTAAATCAAGGACTGTTCGAAATGATACGAAACTTTTGACATCCTTTCTATATGTTATGAGGGAAGGTTATGATGGAAGTCCATGCAAAAAATCATCTGAAAATTAGATTCTATGAAACTTTTTGAAATGCTAGTTTCGGTATAAAAATCATAATATACACTAGTTTATACTAGTTTCGGTCAAAAAATCAAATTAAATCGAGGACTATTCGAAATGCTACAAAACTTTTCAGATTCTTTCTATATGTTACGAGGAAAAGTTATGAGGGAAGTCTAATCAAAAAAATCATTTCAAAATTAGATTCTATGAAACTTTTCGAAATGCTAGTTTCTTTCAATAAATCATTATATACTATACACTAGTTTATACTAGTTTCGGTTAAAAAATCAAATTAAATCGAGGACTGTTCGAAATTCTACGAAACTTTTTAGATCCTTTCTATATGTTACGAGGGAAGGTAATGTTCGAAGTCCATGCAATAAATCATCTCAAAATTAGATTCTATGAAACTTTTTGAAATGTAAGTTTAGGTAAAAAAATCATAATATATTATACACTAGTTTATACTAGTTTCGGTAAAAAAATCAAATTAAATTGAGGACTGTTCGAAATGATACAAAATTTTTCAGATCCTTTCAATATGTTACGAGGGAAGGTAATTAGGGAAGTCCATGCAAAAACTCATGTCAAAATTAGATTCTATGAAACTTTTCGAAATGCATGTTTCAGTCAAAAAATCATAATATATTATACACTAGTTTATACTAGTTTCGGTCAAAAAATCAAATTAAATCGAGGACTGTTCGAAATGATACGAAACATTTCAGATCCTTTCTATATGTTACGACGGAAGGTTTTGATGGAAGTCCATGCAAAAAATCATCTAAAAATTAGATTCTGTGAAACTTTTCGAAATGCTAGTTTCGGTCAAAAAATCATTATATATTATACACTAGTTTATACTAGTTTCGGTCAAAAAATCAAATTAAAGCGAGGTTTGTTCGAAATGCTACAAAACTTTTCAGATTCTTTCTATATGTTACGAGGAAAAGTTATGAGGGAAGTCCAATAAAAAAAATCATTTCAAAATTAGATTCTATGAACCTTTTCGAAATGCTAGTTTCTTTCAGTAAATCATAATATACTATACACTAGTTTATACTAGTTTCGTTCAAAAAATCAAATTAAATCGAGGAATGTTGGAAATGCTACAAATCGTTTCAGACCCTTTCTATATGTTACGAGGGAAGGTAATGAGGGAAGTCCATGCAAAAAATAATATCAAAATTAGATTCTATGAAACTTTTCGAAATGCAAGTTTCTGTCAAAAAGTCAAAATATATTATACACTAGTTTATACTAGTTTCGGTCAAAAAATCAAATTAAATAGAGGACTGTTCGAAATGCTACAAAACTTTTCAGATCCTTTCTATATGTTATAAGGAAAAGTTATGAGGGAAGTCCAAACAAAAAAATCAATTCAAATTAGATTCTACAAAACTTTTCGAAATGCAAGTTTCTTTCAAAAAATCATAATATACCATACACTAGTTTATACTAGTTTCGGTCAAAAAATCAAATTAAATCGATGAATGTTTTAAATGCTACGAAACTTTTTAGATCCTTTCTATATGTTAAGAGGAAAAGTTATGAGGGAAGTCCTTAGAAAAAAATCATCTGAAAATTAGATTCTATGAAACTTTTCGAAATGCTAGTTTCTTTCAGAAAATCATAATATACTATACACTAGTTTATACTAGTTTCGGTCGAAAAATCAAATTAAATTGAGGACTATTCGAAATTCTACAAACTTTTCAGTACCTTTCTATATGTTACGAGGCAAGGTAATGAGGGAAGTTCATGCAAGAAATCATCTCAAAATTAGATTCTATGAAACTTTTCAAAATGCAAGTTTCGGTAAAAAAATCACAATATAATATACACTAGTTTATACTAGTTTCGGGCTAAAAATCAAATTAAATCAAGGACTGTTCGAAATGATACGAAACTTTTGACATCCTTTCTATATGTTATGAGGGAAGGTTATGATGGAAGTCCATGCAAAAAATCATCTGAAAATTAGATTCTATGAAACTTTTCGAAATGCTAGTTTCGGTAAAAAAATCATAATATACACTAGTTTATACTAGTTTCGGTCAAAAAATCAAATTAAATCGAGGACTATTCGAAATGCTACAAAACTTTTCAGATTCTTTCTATATGTTACGAGGAAAAGTTATGAGGGAAGTCCAATCAAAAAAATCATTTCAAAATTAGATTCTATGAAACTTTTCGAAATGCTAGTTTCTTTCAGTAAATCATAATATACTATACACTAGTTTATACTAGTTTCGTTCAAAAAATCAAATTAAATCGAGGAATGTTGGAAATGCTACAAATCGTTTCAGACCCTTTCTATATGTTACGAGGGAAGGTAATGAGGGAAGTCCATGCAAAAAATAATATCAAAATTAGATTCTATGAAACTTTTCGAAATGCAAGTTTCGGTCAAAAAGTCAAAATATATTATACACTAGTTTATACTAGTTTCGGTCAAAAAATCAAATTAAATAGAGGACTGTTCGAAATGCTATAAAACTTTTCAGATCCTTTCTATATGTTATAAGGAAAAGTTATGAGGGAAGTCCAAACAAAAAAATCAATTCAAATTAGATTCTACAAAACTTTTCGAAATGCAAGTTTCTTTCAAAAAATCATAATATACCATACACTAGTTTATACTAGTTTCGGTCAAAAAATCAAATTAAATCGATGAATGTTTTAAATGCTACGAAACTTTTTAGATCCTTTCTATATGTTAAGAGGAAAAGTTATGAGGGAAGTCCTTAGAAAAAAATCATCTGAAAATTAGATTCTATGAAACTTTTCGAAATGCTAGTTTCTTTCAGAAAATCATAATATACTATACACTAGTTTATACTAGTTTCGGTCAAAAAATCAAATTAAATTGAGGACTATTCGAAATTCTACAAACTTTTCAGTACCTTTCTATATGTTACGAGGCAAGGTAATGAGGGAAGTTCATGCAAGAAATCATCTCAAAATTAGATTCTATGAAACTTTTCGAAATGCAAGTTTCGGTCAAAAAATCACAATATAATATACAATAGTTTATACTAGTTTCGGGCTAAAAATCAAATTAAATCAAGGACTGTTCGAAATGATACGAAACTTTTGACATCCTTTCTATATGTTATGAGGGAAGGTTATGATGGAAGTCCATGCAAAAAATCATCTGAAAATTAGATTCTATGAAACTTTTTGAAATGCTAGTTTCGGTATAAAAATCATAATATACACTAGTTTATACTAGTTTCGGTCAAAAAATCAAATTAAATCGAGGACTATTCGAAATGCTACAAAACTTTTCAGATTCTTTCTATATGTTACGAGGAAAAGTTATGAGGGAAGTCCAATCAAAAAAATCATTTCAAAATTAGATTCTATGAAACTTTTCGAAATGCTAGTTTCTTTCAATAAATCATTATATACTATACACTAGTTTATACTAGTTTCGGTTAAAAAATCAAATTAAATCGAGGACTGTTCGAAATTCTACGAAACTTTTTAGATCCTTTCTATATGTTACGAGGGAAGGTAATGTTCGAAGTCCATGCAAAAAATCATCTCAAAATTAGATTCTATGAAACTTTTTGAAATGTAAGTTTAGGTAAAAAAATCATAATATATTATACACTAGCTTATACTAGTTTCGGTAAAAAAATCAAATTAAATTGAGGACTGTTCGAAATGATACAAAATTTTTCAGATCCTTTCAATATGTTACGAGGGAAGGTAATTAGGGAAGTCCATGCAAAAACTCATGTCAAAATTAGATTCTATGAAACTTTTCGAAATGCAAGTTTCAGTCAAAAAATCATAATATATTATACACTAGTTTATACTAGTTTCGGTCAAAAAATCAAATTAAATCGAGGACTGTTCGAAATGATACGAAACGTTTCAGATCCTTTCTATATGTTACGACGGAAGGTTTTGATGGAAGTCCATGCAAAAAATCATCTAAAAATTAGATTCTGTGAAACTTTTCGAAATGCTAGTTTCGGTCAAAAAATCATTATATATTATACACTAGTTTATACTAGTTTCGGTCAAAAAATCAAATTAAAGCGAGGTTTGTTCGAAATGCTACAAAACTTTTCAGATTCTTTCTATATGTTACGAGGAAAAGTTATGAGGGAAGTCCAATAAAAAAAATCATTTCAAAATTAGATTCTATGAAACTTTTCGAAATGCTAGTTTCTTTCAGTAAATCATAATATACTATACACTAGTTTATACTAGTTTCGTTCAAAAAATCAAATTAAATCGAGGAATGTTGGAAATGCTACAAATCGTTTCAGACCCTTTCTATATGTTACGAGGGAAGGTAATGAGGGAAGTCCATGCAAAAAATAATATCAAAATTAGATTCTATGAAACTTTTCGAAATGCAAGTTTCGGTCAAAAAGTCAAAATATATTATACACTAGTTTATACTAGTTTCGGTCAAAAAATCAAATTAAATAGAGGACTGTTCGAAATGCTATAAAACTTTTCAGATCCTTTCTATATGTTATAAGGAAAAGTTATGAGGGAAGTCCAAACAAAAAAATCAATTCAAATTAGATTCTACAAAACTTTTCGAAATGCAAGTTTCTTTCAAAAAATCATAATATACCATACACTAGTTTATACTAGTTTCGGTCAAAAAATCAAATTAAATCGATGAATGTTTTAAATGCTACGAAACTTTTTAGATCCTTTCTATATGTTAAGAGGAAAAGTTATGAGGGAAGTCCTTAGAAAAAAATCATCTGAAAATTAGATTCTATGAAACTTTTCGAAATGCTAGTTTCTTTCAGAAAATCATAATATACTATACACTAGTTTATACTAGTTTCGGTCAAAAAATCAAATTAAATTGAGGACTATTCGAAATTCTACAAACTTTTCAGTACCTTTCTATATGTTACGAGTCAAGGTAATGAGGGAAGTTCATGCAAGAAATCATCTCAAAATTAGAGTCTATGAAACCTTTCGAAATGCAAGTTTCGGTCAAAAAATCACAATATAATATACAATAGTTTATACTAGTTTCGGGCTAAAAATCAAATTAAATCAAGGACTGTTCGAAATGATACGAAACTTTTGACATCCTTTCTATATGTTATGAGGGAAGGTTATGATGGAAGTCCATGCAAAAAATCATCTGAAAATTAGATTCTATGAAACTTTTTGAAATGCTAGTTTCGGTATAAAAATCATAATATACACTAGTTTATACTAGTTTCGGTCAAAAAATCAAATTAAATCGAGGACTATTCGAAATGCTACAAAACTTTTCAGATTCTTTCTATATGTTACGAGGAAAAGTTATGAGGGAAGTCCAATCAAAAAAATCATTTCAAAATTAGATTCTATGAAACTTTTCGAAATGCTAGTTTCTTTCAATAAATCATTATATACTATACACTAGTTTATACTAGTTTCGGTTAAAAAATCAAATTAAATCGAGGACTGTTCGAAATTCTACGAAACTTTTTAGATCCTTTCTATATGTTACGAGGGAAGGTAATGTTCGAAGTCCATGCAAAAAATCATCTCAAAATTAGATTCTATGAAACTTTTCGAAATGCAAGTTTCGGTCAAAAAGTCAAAATATATTATACACTAGTTTATACTAGTTTCGGTCAAAAAATCAAATTAAATAGAGGACTGTTCGAAATGCTATAAAACTTTTCAGATCCTTTCTATATGTTATAAGGAAAAGTTATGAGGGAAGTCCAAACAAAAAAATCAATTCAAATTAGATTCTACAAAACTTTTCGAAATGCAAGTTTCTTTCAAAAAATCATAATATACCATATACTAGTTTATACTAGTTTCGGTCAAAAAATCAAATTAAATCGATGAATGTTTTAAATGCTACGAAACTTTTTAGATCCTTTCTATATGTTAAGAGGAAAAGTTATGAGGGAAGTCCTTAGAAAAAAATCATCTGAAAATTAGATTCTATGAAACTTTTCGAAATGCTAGTTTCTTTCAGAAAATCATAATATACTATACACTAGTTTATACTAGTTTCGGTCAAAAAATCAAATTAAATTGAGGACTATTCGAAATTCTACAAACTTTTCAGTACCTTTCTATATGTTACGAGGCAAGGTAATGAGGGAAGTTCATGCAAGAAATCATCTCAAAATTAGATTCTATGAAACTTTTCGAAATGCAAGTTTCGGTCAAACTTTTGGAATTGGCGGCGGTTGTGTTTACACTGAAGGTGTGGCGGCATTATTTGTATGGTGTACGTTTCGAAATGTTCAGTGACCATAAGAGTTTGAAGTATTTATTTGACCAAAGGGAGTTAAACATGCGACAACGAAGGTGGATGAAGTACTTAAAGGATTATGATTTATAATTGAAGTATCATCCAGGAAAAGCGAATAAGGTAGCAGATGCTTTAAGTCGGAAAGTAGTTCATAGTGCGAAATTGATGGTATTGGAATATGCTTTGTTGGAGAATTTTAGAGATCTTAATCTTCAGTTTGTGTGGACTCAAGATGGTGTAATTATGGACAATTTGAATGTAAATTCTACTCTAAGAGTTGAGATTCAACAAGGTCAAACGTTGGATGAGAAGTTGCAAGAAGTGTTACTTCTACCATGTTTTGTTCAGGCTACCGACGGAATTATTATGTTCGACGAAAGAATTTGTGTTCCGAATGATGCGGCATTGAAAAGAAGGATTTTGGAAGAAGCGCATAAAGGTGCTTTTACTATACATCCGGGTTCTTCAAAGATGTATCAAGATTTAAAGAAGGACTATTGGTGGTCCGGTATGAAAAGAGATGTTGCGGTCTTCGTGTTAGAATGTGCGGTGTGCCAATAAGTTAAGATTGAACATCAAAGACCGGGTGGGTTGTTGCAACCTTTAGACATTCCAGTGTGGAAGTGGGACATTATTTCTATGGACTTTGCAGTAGGTTTACCCCGTAAGCAAGGTGGTTATGATTCGATTTGGGTGATTGTGGATCTACTAACGAAATCTGCGCATTTCTTAGCCGTGAAGACTACTTTCAAGGCAAGTCATCTTGCGAGGTTGTTTATTGCGGAAATTGTAAGATTGCACGGTATTCCCTCTAATATTATGTTGGATAGAGATCCGAAGTTTACTTCAAGGTTTTGGAAAGTTTTTCAACAAGCTATGGGTACGGAGTTGCGTTTGAGCACGTCTAATCATCCTCAGACGGATGGTCAAACTGAACGAACAATATAGACAATGGAAGATATGTTGAGAGCTTGTGTACTAGAAAGTAAGGGTAATTGGAAATAACTACTACCATTGATTGAGTTTTCTTATAATAATAGTTACCATGCGAGCATCGGAATGGCTCCTTATGAAGCTTTGTATGGAAGAAAGTGTAGGACACCTTTGTGTTGGGCGGAAGTTGGGGAAGATAGAATCTTAGGACCCGAAATCATCAAAGAGACTACGGAAAAGATTCAAATGATCCGCGAGAAAATTAAGCAAGCACAAGATCGACAAAAGAGTTATGCGGACAATCGAAGGAGACCTTTAGAATTTGAAGAAGGTGACCATGTGTTTTTGAAAGTCACTCCTAGATTGAGATTGAAAAGACCATTTAAGTCACGCAAGTTAAGCTCGAGATACGTGGGACCGTATCAGATCTTAGAAAAGATTGGTGAAGTAGCTTACAGATTGGCCTTACCGCCTTCTCTGTCGGAAATGCACGATGTTTTCCATGTATCTCAACTTCGGAGGTTTGTTCCAGATCCTCTTCAACCGATTCTACCGGATACTGTTGAAATAGAAGCAGACTTAACGTTTAAACCTCAACCGGGCCGCATTGTGGGAAGAGAAACGAAAGTATTAAGGAATAAGGACATTTCTCTCGTTAAGGTGCAGTGGGATGTAACGCATCCGGGTGATGCAACTTGGGAACTTGAATCGGAAATGCGAGATGCTTACCCTCATCTGTTCAGGTAATCTTTAAATTCGAGGGAGAATTTCTATTTAAGGGGGGGAGGATGTAATACCCCGTATTTTTATTACTCCGGGTAATATTATATTGTGATCGACTGAGCCCAGTGTACTCTGAGAAATTATTTGACAAAATAATTAGAGTAACTATGGAACTTAGAATAAATCCAATTAATATTATCTGACTCTGAGGTATTTTATTAATTTGGACTTAAGAGACTTTTTGGACATTTAGTAGTATTATTTCTAATACTAAGTTTACAACTTATTCTTTTCCTTCCACTTTCCAAACACAAAAGAAAAAGTTAGTAAGAAAGAGAGAGAAAGAAGAAAGAAAGGAAAGGAAGGAGAGAAAAGTGGTGAAGAGGAAATTTGAAGAACTTCAATAACAAACCCTCATCCATTCATCAAGCTTCACCCAACCTTCTCATCATCTTCATCTTGCTCATATCAAGGTGGGTTCTAGTTAGAAACCTCATTTTAGGTTTTTGGATAATATGAGTTTTTAGGTTAGAATGTTGAAAACAATGTTTTAACGGTTGGAAATTGAGATAAATCGAAATGAATGACCAATATACTTGTAGAAACATATATTGATGCTTGTTTTGATGTTTTGGTTACTTTGGATTGATTGGAAAATTATAGGGTTTGTAGTGTAACGCCCTGTATAATATATATCTAGAATAATACCATACAAACATTTTATTTGGTACTGACACATCAAAAGTGCCTAATGGCATAGTTCACATACTTGTCCATTTCTAAAACCTAAATACAACACATGGCACAAGTCATGGAAACTAGCCAAAAATAATAAAAACTAAGAATAATATACAATATCCTCAATTGCATACCACAAAATAATACACAGCGGAATAAGCTTAACTAAGCTTCTCTTGAAACATCCTTGCATCGCTCCACTTGTAACCAAACCTGCACCTGAAATATAGAAACTATAGTGGGGTGAGATACATCAAATCTCAGTGAGTTCCCTATCCTATAGGTCCTCTCGGTTTTACTAGGTTCTATCAAATCCTAACTCAAGTCAAGGGGAAGGGAAATGACCTTGAGTACACAATCTCACAATCTCACACTATATGGAAACATGTCAAAAGTTCATCAACTCACAATATCACTAATCGATAACCACACCAAGGCATCCCCTTTTCCCGTCCGCTTCTACGTCTAAAAGTCGACCTGAGTCATGGATCCTCGAAACCTACTTGACATACGAATGAATTCGGGTTCTACGGGCCATTAACCGTTATGAACCGTCACTTCACACGAGCCAATAACCGTCACAAGCATACGCTCCCAGAGCGCCATTCGTACTGCACGCGGGAATCAAACCTGCCAAGTAGTCGTGCACATGTTTCAGAGGAGCTCGAGACCCATGAAACTCACTCACAAGATAACCGGTTACGATTATGTGATCTCACACACAAACGTGATTGTATTCGACAATCACAAGGCCACAATGCCTTAAGGCCACATTCGCCTTTCAAAGAACACAAAGGTTCACACACATGTTCCATACTAGTGTCTCACTCTCCTCTAGACCAATCTCATCATGGATGTACCTTCCTACATCAGGTGCCTTGCCATCAAGGTTATCTACTCCAGGCCAGAACTCGCCAATGAATGCACGAGTGTCGCCATCCAGAGTTCCTATCAATTCTAATCACAACCTAGAATCATATCATTAGGTTTGGGGTAAGTTTTCTCACTCTCCCTAATTCATTTTAACATGCATTTTATTCTCTCAAATATGTTTAGCAACAATATTAGACAAGTATATCACAACATCAATCATAAAACACACAAGATAACATAACAAGTCAAATATAACCCACATACTAGTTCACACATAAACCGTCACTCTCGGTTCCCTTCGATTCATTTAATCGGGTATCAAAATCCTTACTTTTCTCTTTTATCCCGTAGGATACTTTCACAGCTTTATAACGGCTATCGCTATGCCGTAATCGGACTTATGATCCAAAAGATATGGATTCACACATATCACATAACATTGTTTTCATTTAAAACCCCCTAATTAATTTATCGGATAGAGGGTCGTCATAGCTTTCTAATGACACCAAGAACGTCCCGATCCGAGTTACGGATCGAAAGTTATGAAGGAAACAAAACTGCACAAACTGTCATGTTCGCAAGGCAAATCCCTAGCGAGCATTCGCTTTTGCCTTCGCTGAGCGAAGCTCCAGGCGAATCAATGAATAGACCAGAACAGACACAAAGTTCGCTAAGCGAACCCCTTGGCGAACCTTCGCCTTGCCGTTCGCTTCGCGAACATCTGGGCGAACCAAGGCAGAACCAAACAGAACTGAAAAAACACAATATTCGCTAGGCGAACGACGTTGGCGAACATTCGCTGACCTTTGCCAGCGAACCCTCAAAACCATTCGCTGCGCTTCGCCCCAGGTTCGCTAGGCGAACCCTGCGAAACCCAGAAATTCAGCAGCGCTGTTATGGGTCCAACAACAACATTCTTCAACCAAAAATCACCTCTAAGGCACACCATAACAATCAAAACGTGTTCCAATCATAATAACAAGTATACCCGATTATATTACTTGGTTTATTTCACGTTTTATCCGTTAGATTCCATTTTCTCTCAAATCTAACCTAAGTTCCAAACATCTATTTCTAGAACTTAGAGTGTCTAACTAGAACCCACCTGGTAATCGAAGAGGAGTTTGAAGAAGATTATCCAAGCTTTTCTCTCTTTTTCCTCTTCTCTCCCCTTCTCTTCTTCCTCTTACTATCTTCTTCTTCTTCTTTTCTCCCTTTTCTTTTTCTTTCCAAATATATATATATATATAATATAATCCAATAGAGCAAAATATCTCCAATTGATATTTTGTCGTTTCAACCAAGTGATCAATTATTAGAGTTACCATTAAATCATCTCTTAAACTAATAATTATTTATCTCTACAGAGTTCATTAGTTGCTCTATTGCTCCTAATTGACAATACTTAAAGTACTTAGAGGATCCCATTAATCCAATTATCCAAAGATAGAGTACATAGATACTCATCTGGTATCCAATTGAGCATTTAAATAATACGGGGTATTACACTCTCCCCCCTTAAATTGAAATTCGCCCCCGAATTTCCTCTACTCGACAACAACCACAACTTGTATCACTGTCTTAGTTCCACACTTAACTTTACTTCCGTTAAATTTCCTGACATAGTCCGATTCCAACTCGACTTCACAGACCAAAATCCTTATTTTCACAATTTATCAAACTTCACGTCCTTAATCATACTCTTATTCCAATATTTGGTTCAACTTTCCACTTGCTTTTTCCATAATTCATCTGTTGGTCCATACTCAAACACGTGGTCGTATCTTACTACGGGAAGAATGTACCATTCTAAATTCTTCTACTGAGTCACAAACGAAACCGTGACATCTTATCTCAAACTAGGACAACAACACAACACATCTTCGCGATGTAATCCAGTGATTTCTTAACTTCACGTAATTACCGACAACTATCCTTTCATAAATCCCTTAACATTCGAACCAACTCATCACTAGACAACGACTCCTTTACCAGTTCCACTTATTCTGACGTGATACATTGTAACCATTAAGTCCAATACTCCATTTCTTTCGTGTCGCACCAAAAGTAACACGCTTAAACAAAATCTCCTTATTTCCATACTTACAAGCAACAATCTTTTAATCCTTATCATTCTGACCAAACTCTTTCTTCTGTCACCTCCCACTGCTTAATCCAAATCTTAACAGTAGAATCCTCACGAATTCTTAAACACTACCAATTAGCTAACCGTCCACGGGAAGATACACTTATCCACTGGGATCCTTACTAACCAACGGTACAAGAAACTTACTGACGTCTTATAGTAGAACAAGAGGCAGGAATAGATTTACTTATGATGTTTCAAGGCTAGGTCGAGGACACGACCTGCTCTGATACCAACTGTAACGCCCTGTATAATATATATCTAGATTAATACCATACAAGCATTTTATTTGGTACTGACACATCAAAAGTGCCTAATGGCATAGTTCACATACTTGTCCATTTCTAAAACCTAAATACAACACATGGCACAAGTCATGGAAACTAGCCAAAAATAATAAAAACTAAGAATAATATACAATATCCTCAATTGTATACCACAAAATAATACACAGCGGAATAAGCTTAACTAAGCTTCTCTTGAAACATCCTTGCATCGCTCCACTTGTAACCAAACCTGCACCTGAAATATAGAAACTATAATGGGGTGAGATACATCAAATCTCAGTGAGTTCCCTATCCTATAGGTCCTCTCGGTTTTACTAGGTTCTATCAAATCCTAACTCAAGTCAAGGGGAAGGGAAATGACCTTGAGTACACAATCTCACAATCTCACACTATATGGAAACATGTCATGAGTTCATCAACTCACAATATCACTAATCGATAGCCACACCAAGGCATCCCCTTTTCCCGTCAGCTTCTACGTCTAGAAGTCGATCCGAGTCATGGATCCTCGAAACCTACTTGACATACGAATGGATTCGGGTTCTACGGACCATTAACCGTTATGAGCCGTCACTTCACACGGGCCATTAGCCGTCACAAGTATACGCTCCCAGAGCGCCATTCATATTGCACGCGGGAATCAAACCTGCCAAGTAGTCGTGCACATGTTTCAGAGGAGCTCGAGACCCATGAAACGCACTCACAAGATAACCGGTTACGATTACGTGATCTCACGCACAAACGTGATTGTATTCGACAATCACAAGGCCACAATGCCTTAAGGCCACATTCGCCTTTCAAAGAACACAAAGGTTCACACACATGTTCCATACTAATGTCTCACTCTCCTCTAGACCAATCTCGTCACGGATGTACCTTCCTACTTCAGGTGCCCGAGCCTTGCCATCGAGGTTATCTACTCCAGGCCAGAACTCGCCAATGAATGTACGAGCGTCGCCATCCAGAGTTCCTATCAATTCTAATCACAACCTAGAATCATATCATTAGCTTTGGGGTAAGTTTTCTCACTCTCCCTAATTCATTTTAACATGCATTTTATTCTCTCAAATATGTTCAACAACAATATTAGACAAGCATATCACAACATCAATCATAAAACACACTAGATAACATAAAAAGTCAAATATAACCCACATACTAGTTCACACATAAACCGTCACTCTCGGGTCCCTCCGATTCATTTAATCGGGTATCAAAATCCATACTTTTCTCTTTTATCCCGTAGTATCCCGTAGGATACATTCTCTTTTATCGAGGACTGTTCGAAATGATACGAAATTTTTTAGATCCTTTCTATATGTTATGAGGGAAGGTTATGATGGAAGTCCATGCAAAAAGTCATCTCAAAATTAGATTCAATGAAACTTTTTGAAATAGTAGTTTCGGTAAAAAAATCATAATATATTATACACTAGTTCATACTAGTTTTGGTCAAAAGATCAAATTAAATCGAGGACTATTCAAAATGCTACAAAACTTTTCAGATCCTTTCTATAAGTTACTAGGAAAAGTTATGAGGGAAGTCCATCCAAAAAAATCATTTCATATTTAGATTCTATGAAACTTTTCGAAATGCTAGTTTCTTTCAATAAATCATAATATACTATACACAAGTTTATACTAGTTTCGTTCAAAAAATCAAATTAAATAGAGGACTGTTCGAAATGCTACGAAACTTTTCAGATCCTTTATATATGTTACGAGGGAAGGTAATGAGGGAAGTCCATGCAAAAAATCATCTCAAAATTAGATTATATGAAACTTTTCGAAATGCAAGTTTCTGTCAAAAAATCACAATATATTATACACTAGTTTATACTAGTTTCGGTCAAAAAACCAAATTAAATCGAGGACTGTTCGAAATGATACGAAACTTTTCAGATCCTTTCAATATGTTACGAGGGAAGGTAATAAGGGAAGTCCATGCAAAAAATCATGTCAAAATTAGATTCTATGAAACTTTTCAAAATGCATGTTTCAGTCAAAAAATAATAATATATTATACACTAGTTTATAGTTGCTTCGGTAAAAAAATAAAATTAAATCGAGGATTGTTCGAAATGATACGAAACTTTTCAGATCCTTTCTATATGTTACGAGGGAAGGTTATGATGGAAGTCGATGCAAAAAAACATCTGAAAATTAGATTCTATTAAACTTTTCGAAATGCTAGTTTCGGTCAATAAATCATTATATATTATACACAAGTTTATAATAGTTTTGGTAAAAAAATCAAATTAAAGCGAGGTTTATTCGAAATGCTACAAAATTTTCCGAACCTTTCTATATGTTACGAGGAAAAGTTATGAGGGAAGTCCATACAAAAAATCATCTCAAAATTAGATTCTATGAAACTTTTCAAAATGCTAGTTTCTTTAAGTAAATCATAATATACTATACACTAGTTTATACTAGTTTCGTTCAAAAAATCAAATTAAATCGAGGAATGTTCGAAATGCTACAAAACTTTACAGATCCTTTCTATATGTTAGGAGGGAAGGTAATGAGGGAAGTCCATGCAAAAAATCATCTCAAAATTAGATTCTATGAAACTTTTCGAAATGCAAGTTTCAGTCCAAAAGTTATAATATATTATACACTAGTTTATACTAGTTTCGGTCAAAAAATCAAATTAAATCGAGGACTGTTCGAAATGCTACAAAACTTTTCAGATCCTTTCTATATGTTACGAGGAAAAGTTATGAGGGAAGTCCATACAAAAAAATCAACTCAAAATTAGATTCTACGAAACTTTTCGAAATGCAAGTTTCTTTCAAAAAATCATAATATACTATACACTAGTTTATACTAGTTTCGGTCAAAAAATCAAATTAAATCGAGAACTGTTTTAAATGTTACGAAACTTTTCAGATCCTTTCTATATGTTACTAGGAAAAGTTATGAGGGAAGTCGTTACAAAAAATCATTTGAAAATTAGATTCTATGAATCTTTTCGAAATGCTAGTTTCTTTCAAAAAATCATAATATACTATACATTAGTTTATACTAGTTTCGGTTAAAATATCAAATTAAATCGAGGACTGTTTTAAATGTTACGAAACTTTTCAGATCCTTTCTATATGTTATAAGGAAAAGTTATGAGGGAAGTCCTTACAAAAAAATCATCTGAAAATTAGATTCTATGAAACTTTTCGAAATGTTACTTTCTTTCAGAAAATCATAATATACTATACACTAGTTTATACTAGTTTCGGTAAAATAATCAAATTAAATCAAGGACTATTCGAAATGCTACGAAACTTTTCAGATCCTTTCTATATGTTACGAGGCAAGGTAATGAGGGAAGTTCATGCAAAAAATCATCTCAAAATTAGATTCTATGGAACTTTTCGAATTGCAAGTTTCGGTCAAAAAATCATAACATACTATACACTAGTTTATACTAGTTTCGGGCTAAAAATCAAATTAAATCAAGGACTGTTCGAAGTGATACGAAACTTTTGAGATCCTTTCTATATGTTACGAGGGAAGATTTTGATGGAAGTCCATGCAAAAAATCTGTAACACCCATATATAACAACATACATCAAAGCATATATATTATACATGAATCCAAGTATTTGGTACTGAAATACCAGAAGTTCCTATCTAACACATTATATACATTAAATGCCCTAAATACAAAGTTCTAAAGTCTACGGCATAACATATACAAGATGTCCCAAAATACACTAAGAACTAGATCAATACAATGATTTCAAAATAAAACGCCATAGTGGAAACCATGCCATCTCAAAAGCTACGATCCGTAAGGAAAAGTCAAACCACTTTGTCCTTACCCTTCGCCGAACCAGTAGTACCTGTGATGTAAACAACAACGTGGGGTGAGATACATCAAATCTCAGTGAGTTCGCTATCTTATAGTCCTCTCGGCTTTACAAGGTTCTAACAACCTAACTCAAGTCAAAAGGGAAGGGAAGTGACTTTGAGTACACACACACACACACCATATATGGATCCACACTCGTGAGCCTGTTAACTCACACTAATACAAAAGTAAGTCCTGAGCCTGTTAACTCAAAAATCTCACTAATCAATAACCATACCAAGGCATCCCCTTTTCC
Source organism: Lathyrus tuberosus (assembly GCA_022829125.1). Classification (NCBI taxonomy): domain Eukaryota; kingdom Viridiplantae; phylum Streptophyta; class Magnoliopsida; order Fabales; family Fabaceae; genus Lathyrus; species Lathyrus tuberosus. The sequence continues at coordinate 500,595 of JALAZF010000605.1, forward strand.
CGTCCGCTTCTACGTCTAGAAGACAACCCGAGTCATGGATCCTTGTAGTTACTTGGCATACGAATTGGATTCGGGATCATCGGCCTGTTAATCGTGAACCATCACTTCTCATGGCCTGTTAACCATCACAAGTCTCTTTACCATATAGGCTCCAATCATACTACACGTAGGGAATCAAACCTACCAAGTAATTGTGCATACGTTTCAGAGGAGGAGCTCGAGTCTCATAAAACTACACCGCAAGATAACTGGTTATGATTACTAGACACACGCCTCAGCCTCTCATGCACGAGCGTTATCACTATGTCATTCCACACTTTCCGACAATTGTTTACAGTAATGTTCCGCACTCTACCTATTTCGTATTTTAACATGCATACATATTCAAACATGTTTAACAATAAGAGCATAGGCAAATAATCATCAATCGCATAACGAAAACATATAATTCAACATATCAAAAATCACACTAATTCACGGTTCTTTCTGATTTATTTAATCGGGCAATAAACAGATATTTCTCACTTCCATTAGCTAGAGGATGTTCATAGCTTCACAACGATACCAAGAACACTCACAACGGATAAACGAGTCAAAAGTTATGAAAGAAACAAGTTGGAGGATCTGTCATGTTCGCAATGCGAAGAAGTCAGCGAGTGCTCGCTTCCTCATTCGCAGTGCGAAGCTCCCAGCGAATGCCTAGCCAACACTGGTTCGCTGCCTCATTCGCAGTGCGAACGTCTGGCGAACCGTGGCAGAACCAAAACAAGCTAAAGTTCGCAGTGCAAACCTCTGGCGAACGTCTGACGAACGTTCGCCCTCCCCTTCGCCGTGCGAATAGCCAGCGAGTGTTCAATTCCCCCTTCGCTAGGGGATTCGCAGTGCGAACCTGGGAAAATACAGAAATTCTGTAGCGTGCAGCTGAGTTCCCTTGGGTTCAAAACTACACCAAAACATATCCAAACATCCAACAATCAAATACAGATGATTCTACACTCATATACCTTATACTACTCAGTTTGTAACACATTTCAACCGTTAAATTTCATCGATTACCAATTTAAGCAATTTCTCATAAAACCTAACTTAAGCTAAAATCATCCCTAACTCTAGAACTTAAGTTTCTATCTAGAACCCACCTTGAATAGATGATGATGGTGAAGACTGGAAGATGATTTGATGAAGATTTGATGATGTTCTTGATCTTTCCACTTCTTGGTTTCCACTTCTCTTTTTCCTTCCTTTCTCCTTCTTTCTCTCCAACTTCTTTCTATCTCTTTCTTTCTTTGGTTCTAGTGAGGAAAATGAAGGAAAAGAAATGATATAGAATAATATCATCAATTAGTAACACTACTAATTATCCAATTAGTCTCCAAAATTCCAATAAATAAATACCTCAGAGTCAGATAATATTAATTGGATTTACTCTAAGTTCAACAGTTACTCTAATTATCTTTGCAGATAATTTCTCAGAGTACACCGGGACTCAGTTGATCACAACTAATATTATCCGGAGTCAATAAAAAATACGGGGTATTACAAAATCATCTGAAAATTAGATTCTATGAAACTTTTGAAATGCTAGTTTCGGTCAAAAAATCATAATATACACTAGTTAATACTAGTTTCGGTCAAAAAATAATTTAAATCGAGGACTGTTCGAAATGCTACAAAACTTTTCAGATACTTTCTATATGTTACGAGGAAAAGTTATGAGGGAAGTCCATACAAAAAAATCATTTCAAAATTAGACTCTATGAAACATTTCGAAACGCTAGTTTCTTTCAATAAATCAGAATATACTATACACTAGTTTATACTAGTTTCGTTCAAAAAATCAAATTAAATAGAGGACTGTTCGAAATGCTACGAAACTTTTCAGATCCTTTCTATATGTTACGAGAGAAGGTAATGAGGGAAGTCCATGCAAAAAGTCATCTCAAAATTAGATTCTATGAAACTTTTCGAAATGCAAGTTTCGGTAAAAAAATCACAATATATTATACACAAGTTTAAACTAGTTTCGGTCAAAAAAATCAAATTAAACGGAGGACTGTTCGAAATGATACGAAACTTTTCAGATCCTTTCAATATGTTACAAGGGAAGGTAATGAGGGAAGTCCATGCAAAAAATCATGTCAAAATTAGATTCTATGAAACTTTTCGAAATGCAAGTTTCAGTCAAAAAATCATAATATATTATACACTAGTTTATACTAGTTTCGGTCATAAAATCAAATTAAATCGGAGACTGTTCGAAATGATACGAAACTTTTCAGATCCTTTCTCTATGTTACGAGGGAAGGTTATGATGGAAGTCCATGGAAAGAAACATCTGAAAATTAGATTCTATTAAACTTTTAGAAATGCTAGTTTCGGTCAAAAAATCATTATATATTATACACTAGTTTATAATAGTTTTGGTAAAAAAATCAAATTAAAGCGAGGTCTATTCGAAATGCTACAAAACTTTTCAGATCCTTTCTATATGTTACGAGGAAAAGTTATGAGGGAAGTCCATACAAAAAATCATCTCAAAATTAGATTCTATGAAACTTTTCGAAATGCAAGTTTCTTTAAGTAAATCATAATATACTATACACTAGTTTATACTAGTTTCGTTCAAAAAATCAAATTAAATCGAGGAATGTTCGAAATGCTACAAAACTTTACAGATCCTTTCTATATGTTACGAGGGAAGGTAATGAGGGAAGTCCATGCAAAAAATCATCTCAAAATTAGATTCTGTGAAACTTTTCGAAATGCTAGTTTCGGTCAAAAAATCATCATATATTATACACTAGTTTATACTAGTTTTGGTCAAAAAATCAAATTAAAGCGAGGTTTGTTCGAAATGCTACAAAACTTTTCAGATCCTTTCTATATGTTACGAGGAAAAGTTATGAGGGATGTCCATACAAAAAAATCATTTCAAAATTAGATTCTATGAAACTTTTCGAAATGCTAGTTTCTTTCAGTAAATCATAATATACTATACACTAGTTTATACTAGTTTCGTTCAAAAAATCAAATTAAATCGAGGAATGTTGGAAATGCTACAAATCGTTTCAGACCCTTTCTATATGTTACGAGGGAAGGTAATGAGGGAAGTCCATGCAAAAAATAATATCAAAATTAGATTCTATGAAACTTTTCGAAATGCAAGTTTCGGTCAAAAAGTCAAAATATATTATACACTAGTTTATACTAGTTTCGGTCAAAAAATCAAATTAAATAGAGGACTGTTCGAAATGCTACAAAACTTTTCAGATCCTTTCTATATGTTATAAGGAAAAGTTATGAGGGAAGTCCAAACAAAAAAATCAATTCAAATTTGATTCTACAAAACTTTTCGAAATGCAAGTTTCTTTCAAAAAATCATAATATACCATACACTAGTTTATACTAGTTTCGGTCAAAAAATCAAATTAAATCGATGAATGTTTTAAATGCTACGAAACTTTTTAGATCCTTTCTATATGTTAAGAGGAAAAGTTATGAGGGAAGTCCTTAGAAAAAAATCATCTGAAAATTAGATTCTATGAAACTTTTCGAAATGCTAGTTTCTTTCAGAAAATCATAATATACTATACACTAGTTTATACTAGTTTCGGTCAAAAAATCAAATTAAATTGAGGACTATTCGAAATTCTACAAACTTTTCAGTACCTTTCTATATGTTACGAGGCAAGGTAATGAGGGAAGTTCATGCAAGAAATCATCTCAAAATTAGATTCTATGAAACTTTTCGAAATGCAAGTTTCGGTCAAAAAATCACAATATAATATACAATAGTTTATACTAGTTTCGGGCTAAAAATCAAATTAAATCAAGGACTGTACGAAATGATACGAAACTTTTGACATCCTTTCTATATGTTATGAGGGAAGGTTATGATGGAAGTCCATGCAAAAAATCATCTGAAAATTAGATTCTATGTAACTTTTCGAAATGCTAGTTTCGGTATAAAAATCATAATATACACTAGTTTATACTAGTTTCGGTCAAAAAATCAAATTAAATCGAGGACTATTCGAAATACTACAAAAATTTTCAGATTCTTTCTATATGTTACGAGGAAAAGTTATGAGGGAAGTCCAATCAAAAAAATCATTTCAAAATTAGATTCTATGAAACTTTTCGAAATGCTAGTTTCTTTCAATAAATCATAATATACTATACACTAGTTTATACTAGTTTCGGTTAAAAAATCAAATTAAATCGAGGACTGTTCGAAATTCTACGAAACTTTTCAGATCCTTTCTATATGTTACGAGGGAAGGTAATGTGGGAAGTCCATGCAAAAAATCATCTCAAAATTAGATTCTATGAAACTTTTTGAAATGTAAGTTTAGCTAAAAAAATCATAATATATTACACACTAGTTTATACTAGTTTCGGTCAAAAAATCAAATTAAATTGAGGACTGTTCGAAATGATACAAAAGTTTTCAGATCCTTTCAATATGTTACGAGGGAAGGTAATGAGGGAAGTCCATGCAAAAACTAATGTCAAAATTAGATTCTATGAAACTTTTCGAAATGCAAGTTTCAGTCAAAAAATCATAATATATTATACACTAGTTTATACTAGTTTCGGTCAAAAAATCAAATTAAATCGAGGACTGTTCGAAATGATACGAAACTTTTCAGATCCTTTGTATATGTTAAGAGGGAAGGTTTTGATGGAAGTCCATGCAAAAAATTATCTGAAAATTAGATTCTATTAAACTTTTCGAAATGTTAGTTTCGGTCAAAAAATCATTATATATTATACACTAGTTTAAACTAGTTTCGGTAAAAAAAAATCAAATTAAAGCGAGGTCTGTTCGAAATGATACAAAACTTTTGAGATCCTTTCAATATGTTACGAGGGAAGGTAATAAGGGAAGTCCATGCAAAAAATCAGGTCAAAATTAGATTCTATGAAACTTTTCAAAATGCATGTTTCAGTCAAAAAATCATAATATATTATACACTAGTTTATAGTTGTTTCGGTCAAAAAATAAAATTAAATCGAGGATTGTTCGAAATGATACGAAACTTTTCAGATCCTTTCTATATGTTACGAGGGAAGGTTATGATGGAAGTCCATGCAAAAAAAATCTGAAAATTAGATTCTATTAAACTTTTCGAAATGCTAGTTTCGGTCAAAAAATCATTATATATTATACACTAGTTTATAATAGTTTTGGTAAAAAAATCAAATTAAAGCGAGGTCTATTCGTAATGCTACAAAACTTTTCAGATCCTTTCTATATGTTACGAGGAAAAGTTATGAGGGAAGTCCATTCAAAAAATCATCTCAAAATTAGATTCTATGAAACTTTTCGAAATGCTAGTTTCTTTAAGTAAATCATAATATACTATACACTAGTTTATAATAGTTTCCTTCAAAAAATCAAATTAAATCGAGGAATGTTCGAAATGCTACAAAACTTTACAGATCATTTCTATATGTTACGAGGGAAGGTAATGAGGGAAGTCCATGCAAAAAATCATCTCAAAATTAGATTCTATGAAACTTTTCGAAATGCAAGTTTTGGTCCAAAAGTCATAATATATTATACTCTAGTTTATACTAGTTTCGGTCAAAAAATAAAATTAAATCGAGGACTGTTCGAAAAGCTACAAAACTTTTCAGATCCTTTCTATATGTTACGAGGAAAAGTTATGAGGGAAGTCCATACAAAAAAATCAACTCGAAATTAGATTCTACGAAACTTTTCGAAATGCAAGTTTCTTTCAAAAAATCATAATATACTATACACTAGTTTATACTAGTTTCGGTCAAAAAATCAAATTAAATCGAGGACTGTTTTAAATGTTACGAAACTTTTCAGATCCTTTCTATATGTTACTAGGAAAAGTTATGAGGGAAGTCGTTATAAAAAATCATTTGAAAATTAGATTCTATGAAACTTTTCGAAATGCTAGTTTCTTTCAAAAAATCATAATATACTATACATTAGTTTATACTAGTTTCGGTCAAAATATCAAATTAAATCGAGGACTGTTTTAAATGCTACGAAACTTTTCAGATCCTTTCTATATGTTATGAGGAAAAGTTATGAGGGAAGTCCTTACAAAAAAATCATCTGAAAATTAAATTCTATGAAACTTTTTGAAATGTTACTTTCTTTCAAAAAATCATAATATACTATACACTAGTTTATACTAGTTTCGGTAAAAAAATCAAATTAAATCAAGGACTATTCGAAATGCTACGAAACTTTTCAGATCCTTTCTATATGTTACGAGGCAAGGTAATGAGGGAAGTTCATGCAAAAAATCATCTCAAAATTAGATTCTATGGAACTTTTCGAATTGCAAGTTTCGGTCAAAAAATCATAACATACTATACACTAGTTTATACTAGTTTCGGGCTAAAAATCAAATTAAATCAAGGACTGTTCGAAGTGATACAAAACTTTTGAGATCCTTTCTATATGTTACGAGGGAAGATTATGATGGAAGTCCATGCAAAAAATCTGTAACACCCATATATAACAACATACATCAAAGCATATATATTATACATGAATCCAAGTATTTGGTACTGAAATACCATAAGTTCCTAGTTAACACATTATATACATTAAATGCCCTAAATACAAAGTTTTAAAGTCTACGGCATAACATATACAAGATGTCCCAAAATACACTAAGAACTAGATCAATACAATGATTTCAAAATAAAACGCCATAGTGGAAGCCATGTCATCTCAAAAGCTACGATCCGTAAGGAAAAGTCAAACCACTTTGTCCTTACCCTTCGCCGAACCAGTAGTACCTGTGATGTAAACAACAACGTGGGGTGAGATACATCAAATCTCAGTGAGTTCGCTATCTTATAGTCCTCTCGGCTTTACAAGGTTCTAACAACCTAACTCAAGTCAAAAGGGAAGGGAAGTGACTTTGAGTACACACACACACACACCATATATGGATCCACACTCGTGAGCCTGTTAACTCACACTAATACAAAAGTAAGTCCTGAGCCTGTTAACTCAAGAATCTCACTAATCAATAACCATACCAAGGCATCCCCTTTTCCCGTCCACTTCTACGTCTAGAAGACGACCCGAGTCATGGATCCTTGTAGTTACTTGGCATACGAATTGGATTCAGGATCATCGGCCTGTTAATCGTGAACCGTCACTTCTCATGGCCTGTTAACCATCACAAGTCTCTTTACCATATAGGCTCCAATCATACTACACGTAGGGAATCAAACCTACCAAGTAATTGTGCATACGTTTCAGAGGAGGAGCTCGAGTCTCATGAAACTACACCGCAAGATAACTGGTTATGATTACTAGACACACGCCTCAGCCTCTCATGCACGAGCGTTATCACTATGTCATTCCACACTTTCCGACAATTGTTTACGGTAATGTTCCGCACTCTACCTATTTCGTATTTTAACATGCATACATATTCAAACATGTTTAACAATAAGAGCATAGGCAAATAATCATCAATCGCATAACGAAAACATATAATTCAACATATCAAAAATCACACTAATTCACGGTTCTCTCTGATTTATTTAATCGGGCAATAAACAGATATTTCTCACTCCATTAGCTAGAGGATGTTCATAGCTTCACAACGATACCAAGAACACTCACAACGGATAAACGAGTCAAAAGTTATGAAAGAAACAAGTTGGAGGATCTGTCATGTTCGCAATGCGAAGAAGTCAGCGAGTGCTCGCTTCCTCATTTGCAGTGCGAAGCTCCCAGCGAATGCCTAGCCAACACTGGTTCGCTGCCCCATTCGCAGTACGAACGTCTGGCGAACCGTGGCAGAACCAAAACAAGCTAAAGTTCGCAGTGCAAACCTCTGGCGAACGTCTGACGAACGTTCGCCCTCCACTTCGCCGTGCGAATAGCCAGCGAGTGTTCAATTCCCCCTTCGCTAGGGGATTCGCAGTGTGAACCTGGGAAAATACAGAAATTCTGTAGCGTGCAGCTGAGTTCCCTTGGGTTCAAAACTACACCAAAACATATCCAAACATCCAACAATCAAATACAGATGATTCTACACTCATATAACTTATACTACTCAGTTTGTAACACATTTCAACCGTTAAATTTCATCGATTACCAATTTAAGCAATTTCTCATAAAACCTAACTTAAGCTAAAATCATCCCTAACTCTAGAACTTAAGTTTCTATCTAGAACCCACCTTGAATAGATGATGATGGTGAAGACTGGAAGATGATTTGATGAAGATTTGATGATGTTCTTGATCTTTCCACTTCTTGGTTTCCACTTCTCTTTTTCCTTCCTTTCTCCTTCTTTCTCTCCAACTTCTTTCTATCTCTTTCTTTCTTTGGTTCTAATGAGGAAAATGAAGGAAAAGAAATGATATAGAATAATATCATCAATTAGTAACACTACTAATTATCCAATTAGTCTCCAAAATTCCAATAAATAAATACCTCAGAGTCAGATAATATTAATTGGATTTACTCTAAGTTCAACAGCTACTCTAATTATCTTTGCAGATAATTTCTCAGAGTACACCGGGACTCAGTTGATCACAACTAATATTATCATGAGTCAATAAAAAATATGGGGTATTACAAAATCATCTGAAAATTAGATTCTATGAAACTTTTGAAATGCTAGTTTCGGTCAAAAAATCATAATATACACTAGTTAATACTAGTTTCGGTCAAAAAATAATTTAAATCGAGGACTGTTCGAAATGCTACAAAACTTTTCAGATACTTTCTATATGTTACGAGGAAAAGTTATGAGGGAAGTCCATACAAAAAAATCATTTCAAAATTAGATTCTATGAAACATTTCGAAACGCTAGTTTCTTTCAATAAATCAGAATATTCTATACACTAGTTTATACTAGTTTCGTTCAAAAAATCAAATTAAATAGAGGACTGTTCGAAATGCTACGAAACTTTTCAGATCCTTTCTATATGTTACGAGAGAAGGTAATGAGGGAAGTCCATGCAAAAAGTCATCTCAAAATTAGATTCTATGAAACTTTTCGAGATGCAAGTTTCGGTAAAAAAATCACAATATATTATACACAAGTTTAAACTAGTTTCGGTCAAAAAAATCAAATTAAACGGAGGACTGTTCGAAATGATACGAAACTTTTCAGATCCTTTCAATATGTTACAAGGGAAGGTAATGAGGGAAGTCCATGCAAAAAATCATGTCAAAATTAGATTCTATGAAACTTTTCGAAATGCAAGTTTCAGTCAAAAAATCATAATATATTATACACTAGTTTATACTAGTTTCGGTCATAAAATCAAATTAAATCGGAGACTGTTCGAAATGATACGAAACTTTTCAGATCCTTTCTCTATGTTACGAGGGAAGGTTATGATGGAAGTCCATGGAAAGAAACATCTGAAAATTAGATTCTATTAAACTTTTAGAAATGCTAGTTTCGGTCAAAAAATCATTATATATTATACACTAGTTTATAATAGTTTTGGTAAAAAAATCAAATTAAAGCGAGGTCTATTCGAAATGCTACAAAACTTTTCAGATCCTTTCTATATGTTACGAGGAAAAGTTATGAGGGAAGTCCATACAAAAAATCATCTCAAAATTAGATTCTATGAAACTTTTCGAAATGCAAGTTTCTTTAAGTAAATCATAATATACTATACACTAGTTTATACTAGTTTCGTTCAAAAAATCAAATTAAATCGAGGAATGTTCGAAATGCTACAAAACTTTACAGATCCTTTCTATATGTTACGAGGGAAGGTAATGAGGGAAGTCCATGCAAAAAATCATCTCAAAATTAGATTCTGTGAAACTTTTCGAAATGCTAGTTTCGGTCAAAAAATCATCATATATTATACACTAGTTTATACTAGTTTCGGTCAAAAAATCAAATTAAATCGAGGACTATTCGAAATGCTACAAAACTTTTCAGATTCTTTCTATATGTTACGAGGAAAAGTTATGAGGGAAGTCCAATCAAAAAAATCATTTCAAAATTAGATTCTATGAAACTTTTCGAAATGCTAGTTTCTTTCAGTAAATCATAATATACTATACACTAGTTTATACTAGTTTCGTTCAAAAAATCAAATTAAATCGAGGAATGTTGGAAATGCTACAAATCGTTTCAGACCCTTTCTATATGTTACGAGGGAAGGTAATGAGGGAAGTCCATGCAAAAAATAATATCAAAATTAGATTCTATGAAACTTTTCGAAATGCAAGTTTCGGTCAAAAAGTCAAAATATATTATACACTAGTTTATACTAGTTTCGGTCAAAAAATCAAATTAAATAGAGGACTGTTCGAAATGCTACAAAACTTTTCAGATCCTTTCTATATGTTATAAGGAAAAGTTATGAGGGAAGTCCAAACAAAAAAATCAATTCAAATTAGATTCTACAAAACTTTTCGAAATGCAAGTTTCTTTCAAAAAATCATAATATACCATACACTAGTTTATACTAGTTTCGGTCAAAAAATCAAATTAAATCGATGAATGTTTTAAATGCTACGAAACTTTTTAGATCCTTTCTATATGTTAAGAGGAAAAGTTGTGAGGGAAGTCCTTAGAAAAAAATCATCTGAAAATTAGATTCTATGAAACTTTTCGAAATGCTAGTTTCTTTCAGAAAATCATAATATACTATACACTAGTTTATACTAGTTTCGGTCAAAAAATCAAATTAAATTGAGGACTATTCGAAATTCTACAAACTTTTCACTACCTTTCTATATGTTACGAGGCAAGGTAATGAGGGAAGTTCATGCAAGAAATCATCTCAAAATTAGATTCTATGAAACTTTTCGAAATGCAAGTTTCGGTCAAAAAATCACAATATAATATACAATAGTTTATACTAGTTTCGGGCTAAAAATCAAATTAAATCAAGGACTGTTCGAAATGATACGAAACTTTTGACATCCTTTCTATATTTTATGAGGGAAGGTTATGATGGAAGTCCATGCAAAAAATCATCGGAAAATTAGATTCTATGAAACTTTTCGAAATGCTAGTTTCGGTATAAAAATCATAATATACACTAGTTTATACTAGTTTCGGTCAAAAAATCAAATTAAATCGAGGACTATTCGAAATGCTACAAAACTTTTCAGATTCTTTCTATATGTTACGAGGAAAAGTTATGAGGGAAGTCCAATCAAAAAAATCATTTCAAAATTAGATTCTATGAAACTTTTCGAAATGCTAGTTTCTTTCAATAAATCATAATATACTATACACTAGTTTATACTAGTTTCGGTTAAAAAATCAAATTAAATCGAGGACTATTCGAAATTCTACGAAACTTTTTAGATCCTTTCTATATGTTACGAGGGAAGGTAATGTTCGAAGTCCATGCAAAAAATCATCTCAAAATTAGATTCTATGAAACTTTTTGAAATGTAAGTTTAGGTAAAAAAATCATAATATATTATACACTAGTTTATACTAGTTTCGGTAAAAAAATCAAATTAAATTGAGGACTGTTCGAAATGATACAAAATTTTTCAGATCCTTTCAATATGTTACGAGGGAAGGTAATTAGGGAAGTCCATGCAAAAAATCATAATATATTATACACTAGTTTATACTAGTTTCGGTCAAAAAATCAAATTAAATCGAGGACTGTTCAAAATGATACGAAACGTTTCAGATCCTTTCTATATGTTACGACGGAAGGTTTTGATGGAAGTCCATGCAAAAAATCATCTAAAAATTAGATTCTGTGAAACTTTTCGAAATGCTAGTTTCGGTCAAAAAATCATTATATATTATACACTAGTTTATACTAGTTTCGGTCAAAAAATCAAATTAAAGCGAGGTTTGTTCGAAATGCTACAAAACTTTTCAGATCCTTTCTATATGTTACGAGGAAAAGTTATGAGGGATGTCCATACAAAAAAATCATTTCAAAATTAGATTCTATGAAACTTTTCGAAATGCTAGTTTCTTTCAGTAAATCATAATATACTATACACTAGTTTATACCAGTTTCGTTCAAAAAATCAAATTAAATCGAGGAATGTTGGAAATGCTACAAATCGTTTCAGACCCTTTCTATATGTTACGAGGGAAGGTAATGAGGGAAGTCCATGCAAAAAATAATATCAAAATTAGATTCTATGAAACTTTTCGAAATGCAAGTTTCTGTCATAAAGTCAAAATATATTATACACTAGTTTATACTAGTTTCGGTCATAAAATCAAATTAAATAGAGGACTGTTCGAAATGCTACAAAACTTTTCAGATCCTTTCTATATGTTATAAGGAAAAGTTATGAGGGAAGTCCAAACAAAAAAATCAATTCAAATTAGATTCTACATAACTTTTCGAAATGCAAGTTTCTTTCAAAAAATCATAATATACCATACACTAGTTTATACTAGTTTCGGTCAAAAAATCAAATTAAATCGATGAATGTTTTAAATGCTACGAAACTTTTTAGATCCTTTCTATATGTTAAGAGGAAAAGTTATGAGGGAAGTCCTTAGAAAAAAATCATCTGAAAATTAGATTCTATGAAACTTTTCGAAATGCTAGTTTCTTTCAGAAAATCATAATATACTATACACTAGTTTATACTAGTTTCGGTCAAAAAATCAAATTAAATTGAGGACAATTCGAAATTCTACAAACTTTTCAGTACCTTTCTATATGTTACGAGGCAAGGTAATGAGGGAAGTTCATGCAAGAAATCATCTCAAAATTAGATTCTATGAAACTTTTCAAAATGCAAGTTTCGGTCAAAAAATCACAATATAATATACACTAGTTTATACTAGTTTCGGGCTAAAAATCAAATTAAATCAAGGACTGTTCGAAATGATACGAAACTTTTGACATCCTTTCTATATGTTATGAGGGAAGGTTATGATGGAAGTCCATGCAAAAAATCATCTGAAAATTAGATTCTATGAAACTTTTCGAAATGCTAGTTTCGGTAAAAAAATCATAATATACACTAGTTTATACTAGTTTCGGTCAAAAAATCAAATTAAATCGAGGACTATTCGAAATGCTACAAAACTTTTCAGATTCTTTCTATATGTTACGAGGAAAAGTTATGAGGGAAGTCAAATAAAAAAAATCATTTCAAAATTAGATTCTATGAAACTTTTCGAAATGCTAGTTTCTTTCAGTAAATCATAATATACTATACACTAGTTTATACTAGTTTCGTTCAAAAAATCAAATTAAATCGAGGAATGTTGGAAATGCTACAAATCGTTTCAGACCCTTTCTATATGTTACGAGGGAAGGTAATGAGGGAAGTCCATGCAAAAAATAATATCAAAATTAGATTCTATGAAACTTTTCGAAATGCAAGTTTCTGTCATAAAGTCAAAATATATTATACACTAGTTTATACTAGTTTCGGTCAAAAAATCAAATTAAATAGAGGACTGTTCGAAATGCTACAAAACTTTTCAGATCCTTTCTATATGTTATAAGGAAAAGTTATGAGGGAAGTCCAAACAAAAAAATCAATTCAAATTAGATTCTACATAACTTTTCGAAATGCAAGTTTCTTTCAAAAAATCATAATATACCATACACTAGTTTATACTGGTTTCGGTCAAAAAATCAAATTAAATCGATGAATGTTTTAAATGCTACGAAACTTTTTAGATCCTTTCTATATGTTAAGAGGAAAAGTTATGAGGGAAGGCCTTAGAAAAAAATCATCTGAAAATTAGATTCTATGAAACTTTTCGAAATGCTAGTTTCTTTCAGAAAATCATAATATACTATACACTAGTTTATACTAGTTTCGGTCAAAAAATCAAATTAAATTGAGGACTATTCGAAATTCTACAAACTTTTCAGTACCTTTCTATATGTTACGAGGCAAGGTAATGAGGGAAGTTCATGCAAGAAATCATCTCAAAATTAGATTCTATGAAACTTTTCAAAATGCAAGTTTCGGTCAAAAAATCACAATATAATATACACTAGTTTATACTAGTTTCGGGCTAAAAATCAAATTAAATCAAGGACTGTTCGAAATGATACGAAACTTTTGACATCCTTTCTATATGTTATGAGGGAAGGTTATGATGGAAGTCCATGCAAAAAATCATCTGAAAATTAGATTCTATGAAACTTTTCGAAATGCTAGTTTCGGTAAAAAAATCATAATATACACTAGTTTATACTAGTTTCGGTCAAAAAATCAAATTAAATCGAGGACTATTCGAAATGCTACAAAACTTTTCAGATTCTTTCTATATGTTACGAGGAAAAGTTATGAGGGAAGTCCAATAAAAAAAATCATTTCAAAATTAGATTCTATGAAACTTTTCGAAATGCTAGTTTCTTTCAGAAAATCATAATATACTATACACTAGTTTATACTAGTTTCGTTCAAAAAATCAAATTAAATCGAGGAATGTTGGAAATGCTACAAATCGTTTCAGACCCTTTCTATATGTTACGAGGGAAGGTAATGAGGGAAGTCCATGCAAAAAATAATATCAAAATTAGATTCTATGAAACTTTTCGAAATGCAAGTTTCGGTCAAAAAGTCAAAATATATTATACACTAGTTTATACTAGTTTCGGTCAAAAAATCAAATTAAATAGAGGACTGTTCGAAATGCTACAAAACTTTTCAGATCCTTTCTATATGTTATAAGGAAAAGTTATGAGGGAAGTCCAAACAAAAAAATCAATTCAAATTAGATTCTACAAAACTTTTCGAAATGCAAGTTTCTTTCAAAAAATCATAATATACCATACACTAGTTTATACTAGTTTCGGTCAAAAAATCAAATTAAATCGATGAATGTTTTAAATGCTACGAAACTTTTTAGATCCTTTCTATATGTTAAGAGGAAAAGTTATGAGGGAAGTCCTTAGAAAAAAATCATCTGAAAATTAGATTCTATGAAACTTTTCGAAATGCTAGTTTCTTTCAGAAAATCATAATATACTATACACTAGTTTATACTAGTTTCGGTCAAAAAATCAAATTAAATTGAGGACTATTCGAAATTCTACAAACTTTTCAGTACCTTTCTATATGTTACGAGGCAAGGTAATGAGGGAAGTTCATGCAAGAAATCATCTCAAAATTAGATTCTATGAAACTTTTCGAAATGCAAGTTTCGGTCAAAAAATCACAATATAATATACAATAGTTTATACTATTTTCGGGCTAAAAATCAAATTAAATCAAGGACTGTTCGAAATGATACGAAACTTTTGACATCCTTTCTATATGTTATGAGGGAAGGTTATGATGGAAGTCCATGCAAAAAATCATCTGAAAATTAGATTCTATGAAACTTTTCGAAATGCTAGTTTCGGTAAAAAAATCATAATATACACTAGTTTATACTAGTTTCGGTCAAAAAATCAAATTAAATCGAGGACTATTCGAAATGCTACAAAACTTTTCAGATTCTTTCTATATGTTACGAGGAAAAGTTATGAGGGAAGTCAAATAAAAAAAATCATTTCAAAATTAGATTCTATGAAACTTTTCGAAATGCTAGTTTCTTTCAGAAAATCATAATATACTATACACTAGTTTATACTAGTTTCGTTCAAAAAATCAAATTAAATCGAGGAATGTTGGAAATGCTACAAATCGTTTCAGACCCTTTCTATATGTTACGAGGGAAGGTAATGAGGGAAGTCCATGCAAAAAATAATATCAAAATTAGATTCTATGAAACTTTTCGAAATGCAAGTTTCTGTCATAAAGTCAAAATATATTATACACTAGTTTATACTAGTTTCGGTCAAAAAATCAAATTAAATAGAGGACTGTTCGAAATGCTACAAAACTTTTCAGATCCTTTCTATATGTTATAAGGAAAAGTTATGAGGGAAGTCCAAACAAAAAAATCAATTCAAATTAGATTCTACATAACTTTTCGAAATGCAAGTTTCTTTCAAAAAATCATAATATACCATACACTAGTTTATACTGGTTTCGGTCAAAAAATCAAATTAAATCGATGAATGTTTTAAATGCTACGAAACTTTTTAGATCCTTTCTATATGTTAAGAGGAAAAGTTATGAGGGAAGGCCTTAGAAAAAAATCATCTGAAAATTAGATTCTATGAAACTTTTCGAAATGCTAGTTTCTTTCAGAAAATCATAATATACTATACACTAGTTTATACTAGTTTCGGTCAAAAAATCAAATTAAATTGAGGACTATTCGAAATTCTACAAACTTTTCAGTACCTTTCTATATGTTACGAGGCAAGGTAATGAGGGAAGTTCATGCAAGAAATCATCTCAAAATTAGATTCTATGAAACTTTTCAAAATGCAAGTTTCGGTCAAAAAATCACAATATAATATACACTAGTTTATACTAGTTTCGGGCTAAAAATCAAATTAAATCAAGGACTGTTCGAAATGATACGAAACTTTTGACATCCTTTCTATATGTTATGAGGGAAGGTTATGATGGAAGTCCATGCAAAAAATCATCTGAAAATTAGATTCTATGAAACTTTTCGAAATGCTAGTTTCGGTAAAAAAATCATAATATACACTAGTTTATACTAGTTTCGGTCAAAAAATCAAATTAAATCGAGGACTATTCGAAATGCTACAAAACTTTTCAGATTCTTTCTATATGTTACGAGGAAAAGTTATGAGGGAAGTCCAATAAAAAAAATCATTTCAAAATTAGATTCTATGAAACTTTTCGAAATGCTAGTTTCTTTCAGAAAATCATAATATACTATACACTAGTTTATACTAGTTTCGTTCAAAAAATCAAATTAAATCGAGGAATGTTGGAAATGCTACAAATCGTTTCAGACCCTTTCTATATGTTACGAGGGAAGGTAATGAGGGAAGTCCATGCAAAAAATAATATCAAAATTAGATTCTATGAAACTTTTCGAAATGCAAGTTTCGGTCAAAAAGTCAAAATATATTATACACTAGTTTATACTAGTTTCGGTCAAAAAATCAAATTAAATAGAGGACTGTTCGAAATGCTACAAAACTTTTCAGATCCTTTCTATATGTTATAAGGAAAAGTTATGAGGGAAGTCCAAACAAAAAAATCAATTCAAATTAGATTCTACAAAACTTTTCGAAATGCAAGTTTCTTTCAAAAAATCATAATATACCATACACTAGTTTATACTAGTTTCGGTCAAAAAATCAAATTAAATCGATGAATGTTTTAAATGCTACGAAACTTTTTAGATCCTTTCTATATGTTAAGAGGAAAAGTTATGAGGGAAGTCCTTAGAAAAAAATCATCTGAAAATTAGATTCTATGAAACTTTTCGAAATGCTAGTTTCTTTCAGAAAATCATAATATACTATACACTAGTTTATACTAGTTTCGGTCAAAAAATCAAATTAAATTGAGGACTATTCGAAATTCTACAAACTTTTCAGTACCTTTCTATATGTTACGAGGCAAGGTAATGAGGGAAGTTCATGCAAGAAATCATCTCAAAATTAGATTCTATGAAACTTTTCGAAATGCAAGTTTCGGTCAAAAAATCACAATATAATATACAATAGTTTATACTATTTTCGGGCTAAAAATCAAATTAAATCAAGGACTGTTCGAAATGATACGAAACTTTTGACATCCTTTCTATATGTTATGAGGGAAGGTTATGATGGAAGTCCATGCAAAAAATCATCTGAAAATTAGATTCTATGAAACTTTTCGAAATGCTAGTTTCGGTATAAAAATCATAATATACACTAGTTTATACTAGTTTCGGTCAAAAAATCAAATTAAATCGAGGACTATTCGAAATGCTACAAAACTTTTCAGATTCTTTCTATATGTTACGAGGAAAAGTTATGAGGGAAGTCCAATCAAAAAAATCATTTCAAAATTAGATTCTATGAAACTTTTCGAAATGCTAGTTTCTTTCAATAAATCATAATATACTATACACTAGTTTATACTAGTTTCGGTTAAAAAATCAAATTAAATCGAGGACTGTTCGAAATTCTACGAAACTTTTTAGATCCTTTCTATATGTTACGAGGGAAGGTAATGTTCGAAGTCCATGCAAAAAATCATCTCAAAATTAGATTCTATGAAACTTTTTGAAATGTAAGTTTAGGTAAAAAAATCATAATATATTATACACTAGTTTATACTAGTTTCGGTAAAAAAATCAAATTAAATTGAGGACTGTTCGAAATGATACAAAATTTTTCAGATCCTTTCAATATGTTACGAGGGAAGGTAATTAGGGAAGTCCATGCAAAAAATCATAATATATTATACACTAGTTTATACTAGTTTCGGTCAAAAAATCAAATTAAATCGAGGACTGTTCAAAATGATACGAAACGTTTCAGATCCTTTCTATATGTTACGACGGAAGGTTTTGATGGAAGTCCATGCAAAAAATCATCTAAAAATTAGATTCTGTGAAACTTTTCGAAATGCTAGTTTCGGTCAAAAAATCATTATATATTATACACTAGTTTATACTAGTTTCGGTCAAAAAATCAAATTAAAGCGAGGTTTGTTCGAAATGCTACAAAACTTTTCAGATCCTTTCTATATGTTACGAGGAAAAGTTATGAGGGATGTCCATACAAAAAAATCATTTCAAAATTAGATTCTATGAAACTTTTCGAAATGCTAGTTTCTTTCAGTAAATCATAATATACTATACACTAGTTTATACCAGTTTCGTTCAAAAAATCAAATTAAATCGAGGAATGTTGGAAATGCTACAAATCGTTTCAGACCCTTTCTATATGTTACGAGGGAAGGTAATGAGGGAAGTCCATGCAAAAAATAATATCAAAATTAGATTCTATGAAACTTTTCGAAATGCAAGTTTCTGTCATAAAGTCAAAATATATTATACACTAGTTTATACTAGTTTCGGTCATAAAATCAAATTAAATAGAGGACTGTTCGAAATGCTACAAAACTTTTCAGATCCTTTCTATATGTTATAAGGAAAAGTTATGAGGGAAGTCCAAACAAAAAAATCAATTCAAATTAGATTCTACATAACTTTTCGAAATGCAAGTTTCTTTCAAAAAATCATAATATACCATACACTAGTTTATACTAGTTTCGGTCAAAAAATCAAATTAAATCGATGAATGTTTTAAATGCTACGAAACTTTTTAGATCCTTTCTATATGTTAAGAGGAAAAGTTATGAGGGAAGTCCTTAGAAAAAAATCATCTGAAAATTAGATTCTATGAAACTTTTCGAAATGCTAGTTTCTTTCAGAAAATCATAATATACTATACACTAGTTTATACTAGTTTCGGTCAAAAAATCAAATTAAATTGAGGACAATTCGAAATTCTACAAACTTTTCAGTACCTTTCTATATGTTACGAGGCAAGGTAATGAGGGAAGTTCATGCAAGAAATCATCTCAAAATTAGATTCTATGAAACTTTTCAAAATGCAAGTTTCGGTCAAAAAATCACAATATAATATACACTAGTTTATACTAGTTTCGGGCTAAAAATCAAATTAAATCAAGGACTGTTCGAAATGATACGAAACTTTTGACATCCTTTCTATATGTTATGAGGGAAGGTTATGATGGAAGTCCATGCAAAAAATCATCTGAAAATTAGATTCTATGAAACTTTTCGAAATGCTAGTTTCGGTAAAAAAATCATAATATACACTAGTTTATACTAGTTTCGGTCAAAAAATCAAATTAAATCGAGGACTATTCGAAATGCTACAAAACTTTTCAGATTCTTTCTATATGTTACGAGGAAAAGTTATGAGGGAAGTCAAATAAAAAAAATCATTTCAAAATTAGATTCTATGAAACTTTTCGAAATGCTAGTTTCTTTCAGTAAATCATAATATACTATACACTAGTTTATACTAGTTTCGTTCAAAAAATCAAATTAAATCGAGGAATGTTGGAAATGCTACAAATCGTTTCAGACCCTTTCTATATGTTACGAGGGAAGGTAATGAGGGAAGTCCATGCAAAAAATAATATCAAAATTAGATTCTATGAAACTTTTCGAAATGCAAGTTTCTGTCATAAAGTCAAAATATATTATACACTAGTTTATACTAGTTTCGGTCAAAAAATCAAATTAAATAGAGGACTGTTCGAAATGCTACAAAACTTTTCAGATCCTTTCTATATGTTATAAGGAAAAGTTATGAGGGAAGTCCAAACAAAAAAATCAATTCAAATTAGATTCTACATAACTTTTCGAAATGCAAGTTTCTTTCAAAAAATCATAATATACCATACACTAGTTTATACTGGTTTCGGTCAAAAAATCAAATTAAATCGATGAATGTTTTAAATGCTACGAAACTTTTTAGATCCTTTCTATATGTTAAGAGGAAAAGTTATGAGGGAAGGCCTTAGAAAAAAATCATCTGAAAATTAGATTCTATGAAACTTTTCGAAATGCTAGTTTCTTTCAGAAAATCATAATATACTATACACTAGTTTATACTAGTTTCGGTCAAAAAATCAAATTAAATTGAGGACTATTCGAAATTCTACAAACTTTTCAGTACCTTTCTATATGTTACGAGGCAAGGTAATGAGGGAAGTTCATGCAAGAAATCATCTCAAAATTAGATTCTATGAAACTTTTCAAAATGCAAGTTTCGGTCAAAAAATCACAATATAATATACACTAGTTTATACTAGTTTCGGGCTAAAAATCAAATTAAATCAAGGACTGTTCGAAATGATACGAAACTTTTGACATCCTTTCTATATGTTATGAGGGAAGGTTATGATGGAAGTCCATGCAAAAAATCATCTGAAAATTAGATTCTATGAAACTTTTCGAAATGCTAGTTTCGGTAAAAAAATCATAATATACACTAGTTTATACTAGTTTCGGTCAAAAAATCAAATTAAATCGAGGACTATTCGAAATGCTACAAAACTTTTCAGATTCTTTCTATATGTTACGAGGAAAAGTTATGAGGGAAGTCCAATAAAAAAAATCATTTCAAAATTAGATTCTATGAAACTTTTCGAAATGCTAGTTTCTTTCAGAAAATCATAATATACTATACACTAGTTTATACTAGTTTCGTTCAAAAAATCAAATTAAATCGAGGAATGTTGGAAATGCTACAAATCGTTTCAGACCCTTTCTATATGTTACGAGGGAAGGTAATGAGGGAAGTCCATGCAAAAAATAATATCAAAATTAGATTCTATGAAACTTTTCGAAATGCAAGTTTCGGTCAAAAAGTCAAAATATATTATACACTAGTTTATACTAGTTTCGGTCAAAAAATCAAATTAAATAGAGGACTGTTCGAAATGCTACAAAACTTTTCAGATCCTTTCTATATGTTATAAGGAAAAGTTATGAGGGAAGTCCAAACAAAAAAATCAATTCAAATTAGATTCTACAAAACTTTTCGAAATGCAAGTTTCTTTCAAAAAATCATAATATACCATACACTAGTTTATACTAGTTTCGGTCAAAAAATCAAATTAAATCGATGAATGTTTTAAATGCTACGAAACTTTTTAGATCCTTTCTATATGTTAAGAGGAAAAGTTATGAGGGAAGTCCTTAGAAAAAAATCATCTGAAAATTAGATTCTATGAAACTTTTCGAAATGCTAGTTTCTTTCAGAAAATCATAATATACTATACACTAGTTTATACTAGTTTCGGTCAAAAAATCAAATTAAATTGAGGACTATTCGAAATTCTACAAACTTTTCAGTACCTTTCTATATGTTACGAGGCAAGGTAATGAGGGAAGTTCATGCAAGAAATCATCTCAAAATTAGATTCTATGAAACTTTTCGAAATGCAAGTTTCGGTCAAAAAATCACAATATAATATACAATAGTTTATACTATTTTCGGGCTAAAAATCAAATTAAATCAAGGACTGTTCGAAATGATACGAAACTTTTGACATCCTTTCTATATGTTATGAGGGAAGGTTATGATGGAAGTCCATGCAAAAAATCATCTGAAAATTAGATTCTATGAAACTTTTCGAAATGCTAGTTTCGGTATAAAAATCATAATATACACTAGTTTATACTAGTTTCGGTCAAAAAATCAAATTAAATCGAGGACTATTCGAAATGCTACAAAACTTTTCAGATTCTTTCTATATGTTACGAGGAAAAGTTATGAGGGAAGTCCAATCAAAAAAATCATTTCAAAATTAGATTCTATGAAACTTTTCGAAATGCTAGTTTCTTTCAATAAATCATAATATACTATACACTAGTTTATACTAGTTTCGGTTAAAAAATCAAATTAAATCGAGGACTGTTCGAAATTCTACGAAACTTTTTAGATCCTTTCTATATGTTACGAGGGAAGGTAATGTTCGAAGTCCATGCAAAAAATCATCTCAAAATTAGATTCTATGAAACTTTTTGAAATGTAAGTTTAGGTAAAAAAATCATAATATATTATACACTAGTTTATACTAGTTTCGGTAAAAAAATCAAATTAAATTGAGGACTGTTCGAAATGATACAAAATTTTTCAGATCCTTTCAATATGTTACGAGGGAAGGTAATTAGGGAAGTCCATGCAAAAACTCATGTCAAAATTAGATTCTATGAAACTTTTCGAAATGCAAGTTTCAGTCAAAAAATCATAATATATTATACACTAGTTTATACTAGTTTCGGTCAAAAAATCAAATTAAATCGAGGACTGTTCGAAATGATACGAAACGTTTCAGATCCTTTCTATATGTTACGACGGAAGGTTTTGATGGAAGTCCATGCAAAAAATCATCTAAAAATTAGATTCTGTGAAACTTTTCGAAATGCTAGTTTCGGTCAAAAAATCATTGTATATTATACACTAGTTTATACTAGTTTCGGTCAAAAAATCAAATTAAAGCGAGGTTTGTTCGAAATGCTACAAAACTTTTCAGATCCTTTCTATATGTTACGAGGAAAAGTTATGAGGGATGTCCATACAAAAAAATCATTTCAAAATTAGATTCTATGAAACTTTTCGAAATGCTAGTTTCTTTCAGTAAATCATAATATACTATACACTAGTTTATACCAGTTTCGTTCAAAAAATCAAATTAAATCGAGGAATGTTGGAAATGCTACAAATCGTTTCAGACCCTTTCTATATGTTACGAGGGAAGGTAATGAGGGAAGTCCATGCAAAAAATAATATCAAAATTAGATTCTATGAAACTTTTCGAAATGCAAGTTTCTGTCATAAAGTCAAAATATATTATACACTAGTTTATACTAGTTTCGGTCATAAAATCAAATTAAATAGAGGACTGTTCGAAATGCTACAAAACTTTTCAGATCCTTTCTATATGTTATAAGGAAAAGTTATGAGGGAAGTCCAAACAAAAAAATCAATTCAAATTAGATTCTACATAACTTTTCGAAATGCAAGTTTCTTTCAAAAAATCATAATATACCATACACTAGTTTATACTGGTTTCGGTCAAAAAATCAAATTAAATCGATGAATGTTTTAAATGCTACGAAACTTTTTAGATCCTTTCTATATGTTAAGAGGAAAAGTTATGAGGGAAGGCCTTAGAAAAAAATCATCTGAAAATTAGATTCTATGAAACTTTTCGAAATGCTAGTTTCTTTCAGAAAATCATAATATACTATACACTAGTTTATACTAGTTTCGGTCAAAAAATCAAATTAAATTGAGGACTATTCGAAATTCTACAAACTTTTCAGTACCTTTCTATATGTTACGAGGCAAGGTAATGAGGGAAGTTCATGCAAGAAATCATCTCAAAATTAGATTCTATGAAACTTTTCAAAATGCAAGTTTCGGTCAAAAAATCACAATATAATATACACTAGTTTATACTAGTTTCGGGCTAAAAATCAAATTAAATCAAGGACTGTTCGAAATGATACGAAACTTTTGACATCCTTTCTATATGTTATGAGGGAAGGTTATGATGGAAGTCCATGCAAAAAATCATCTGAAAATTAGATTCTATGAAACTTTTCGAAATGCTAGTTTCGGTAAAAAAATCATAATATACACTAGTTTATACTAGTTTCGGTCAAAAAATCAAATTAAATCGAGGACTATTCGAAATGCTACAAAACTTTTCAGATTCTTTCTATATGTTACGAGGAAAAGTTATGAGGGAAGTCCAATAAAAAAAATCATTTCAAAATTAGATTCTATGAAACTTTTCGAAATGCTAGTTTCTTTCAGAAAATCATAATATACTATACACTAGTTTATACTAGTTTCGTTCAAAAAATCAAATTAAATCGAGGAATGTTGGAAATGCTACAAATCGTTTCAGACCCTTTCTATATGTTACGAGGGAAGGTAATGAGGGAAGTCCATGCAAAAAATAATATCAAAATTAGATTCTATGAAACTTTTCGAAATGCAAGTTTCGGTCAAAAAGTCAAAATATATTATACACTAGTTTATACTAGTTTCGGTCAAAAAATCAAATTAAATAGAGGACTGTTCGAAATGCTACAAAACTTTTCAGATCCTTTCTATATGTTATAAGGAAAAGTTATGAGGGAAGTCCAAACAAAAAAATCAATTCAAATTAGATTCTACAAAACTTTTCGAAATGCAAGTTTCTTTCAAAAAATCATAATATACCATACACTAGTTTATACTAGTTTCGGTCAAAAAATCAAATTAAATCGATGAATGTTTTAAATGCTACGAAACTTTTTAGATCCTTTCTATATGTTAAGAGGAAAAGTTATGAGGGAAGTCCTTAGAAAAAAATCATCTGAAAATTAGATTCTATGAAACTTTTCGAAATGCTAGTTTCTTTCAGAAAATCATAATATACTATACACTAGTTTATACTAGTTTCGGTCAAAAAATCAAATTAAATTGAGGACTATTCGAAATTCTACAAACTTTTCAGTACCTTTCTATATGTTACGAGGCAAGGTAATGAGGGAAGTTCATGCAAGAAATCATCTCAAAATTAGATTCTATGAAACTTTTCGAAATGCAAGTTTCGGTCAAAAAATCACAATATAATATACAATAGTTTATACTATTTTCGGGCTAAAAATCAAATTAAATCAAGGACTGTTCGAAATGATACGAAACTTTTGACATCCTTTCTATATGTTATGAGGGAAGGTTATGATGGAAGTCCATGCAAAAAATCATCTGAAAATTAGATTCTATGAAACTTTTCGAAATGCTAGTTTCGGTATAAAAATCATAATATACACTAGTTTATACTAGTTTCGGTCAAAAAATCAAATTAAATCGAGGACTATTCGAAATGCTACAAAACTTTTCAGATTCTTTCTATATGTTACGAGGAAAAGTTATGAGGGAAGTCCAATCAAAAAAATCATTTCAAAATTAGATTCTATGAAACTTTTCGAAATGCTAGTTTCTTTCAATAAATCATAATATACTATACACTAGTTTATACTAGTTTCGGTTAAAAAATCAAATTAAATCGAGGACTGTTCGAAATTCTACGAAACTTTTTAGATCCTTTCTATATGTTACGAGGGAAGGTAATGTTCGAAGTCCATGCAAAAAATCATCTCAAAATTAGATTCTATGAAACTTTTTGAAATGTAAGTTTAGGTAAAAAAATCATAATATATTATACACTAGTTTATACTAGTTTCGGTAAAAAAATCAAATTAAATTGAGGACTGTTCGAAATGATACAAAATTTTTCAGATCCTTTCAATATGTTACGAGGGAAGGTAATTAGGGAAGTCCATGCAAAAACTCATGTCAAAATTAGATTCTATGAAACTTTTCGAAATGCAAGTTTCAGTCAAAAAATCATAATATATTATACACTAGTTTATACTAGTTTCGGTCAAAAAATCAAATTAAATCGAGGACTGTTCGAAATGATACGAAACGTTTCAGATCCTTTCTATATGTTACGACGGAAGGTTTTGATGGAAGTCCATGCAAAAAATCATCTAAAAATTAGATTCTGTGAAACTTTTCGAAATGCTAGTTTCGGTCAAAAAATCATTGTATATTATACACTAGTTTATACTAGTTTCGGTCAAAAAATCAAATTAAAGCGAGGTTTGTTCGAAATGCTACAAAACTTTTCAGATCCTTTCTATATGTTACGAGGAAAAGTTATGAGGGATGTCCATACAAAAAAATCATTTCAAAATTAGATTCTATGAAACTTTTCGAAATGCTAGTTTCTTTCAGTAAATCATAATATACTATACACTAGTTTATACCAGTTTCGTTCAAAAAATCAAATTAAATCGAGGAATGTTGGAAATGCTACAAATCGTTTCAGACCCTTTCTATATGTTACGAGGGAAGGTAATGAGGGAAGTCCATGCAAAAAATAATATCAAAATTAGATTCTATGAAACTTTTCGAAATGCAAGTTTCTGTCATAAAGTCAAAATATATTATACACTAGTTTATACTAGTTTCGGTCATAAAATCAAATTAAATAGAGGACTGTTCGAAATGCTACAAAACTTTTCAGATCCTTTCTATATGTTATAAGGAAAAGTTATGAGGGAAGTCCAAACAAAAAAATCAATTCAAATTAGATTCTACATAACTTTTCGAAATGCAAGTTTCTTTCAAAAAATCATAATATACCATACACTAGTTTATACTGGTTTCGGTCAAAAAATCAAATTAAATCGATGAATGTTTTAAATGCTACGAAACTTTTTAGATCCTTTCTATATGTTAAGAGGAAAAGTTATGAGGGAAGGCCTTAGAAAAAAATCATCTGAAAATTAGATTCTATGAAACTTTTCGAAATGCTAGTTTCTTTCAGAAAATCATAATATACTATACACTAGTTTATACTAGTTTCGGTCAAAAAATCAAATTAAATTGAGGACTATTCGAAATTCTACAAACTTTTCAGTACCTTTCTATATGTTACGAGGCAAGGTAATGAGGGAAGTTCATGCAAGAAATCATCTCAAAATTAGATTCTATGAAACTTTTCAAAATGCAAGTTTCGGTCAAAAAATCACAATATAATATACACTAGTTTATA
The DNA here is from genome assembly GCA_022829125.1 of Lathyrus tuberosus. Taxonomy (NCBI): domain Eukaryota; kingdom Viridiplantae; phylum Streptophyta; class Magnoliopsida; order Fabales; family Fabaceae; genus Lathyrus; species Lathyrus tuberosus. Next base: position 527,535 of record JALAZF010000605.1, read on the forward strand.
CTAGTTTCGGGCTAAAAATCAAATTAAATCAAGGACTGTTCGAAATGATACGAAACTTTTGACATCCTTTCTATATGTTATGAGGGAAGGTTATGATGGAAGTCCATGCAAAAAATCATCTGAAAATTAGATTCTATGAAACTTTTCGAAATGCTAGTTTCGGTAAAAAAATCATAATATACACTAGTTTATACTAGTTTCGGTCAAAAAATCAAATTAAATCGAGGACTATTCGAAATGCTACAAAACTTTTCAGATTCTTTCTATATGTTACGAGGAAAAGTTATGAGGGAAGTCCAATAAAAAAAATCATTTCAAAATTAGATTCTATGAAACTTTTCGAAATGCTAGTTTCTTTCAGAAAATCATAATATACTATACACTAGTTTATACTAGTTTCGTTCAAAAAATCAAATTAAATCGAGGAATGTTGGAAATGCTACAAATCGTTTCAGACCCTTTCTATATGTTACGAGGGAAGGTAATGAGGGAAGTCCATGCAAAAAATAATATCAAAATTAGATTCTATGAAACTTTTCGAAATGCAAGTTTCGGTCAAAAAGTCAAAATATATTATACACTAGTTTATACTAGTTTCGGTCAAAAAATCAAATTAAATAGAGGACTGTTCGAAATGCTACAAAACTTTTCAGATCCTTTCTATATGTTATAAGGAAAAGTTATGAGGGAAGTCCAAACAAAAAAATCAATTCAAATTAGATTCTACAAAACTTTTCGAAATGCAAGTTTCTTTCAAAAAATCATAATATACCATACACTAGTTTATACTAGTTTCGGTCAAAAAATCAAATTAAATCGATGAATGTTTTAAATGCTACGAAACTTTTTAGATCCTTTCTATATGTTAAGAGGAAAAGTTATGAGGGAAGTCCTTAGAAAAAAATCATCTGAAAATTAGATTCTATGAAACTTTTCGAAATGCTAGTTTCTTTCAGAAAATCATAATATACTATACACTAGTTTATACTAGTTTCGGTCAAAAAATCAAATTAAATTGAGGACTATTCGAAATTCTACAAACTTTTCAGTACCTTTCTATATGTTACGAGGCAAGGTAATGAGGGAAGTTCATGCAAGAAATCATCTCAAAATTAGATTCTATGAAACTTTTCGAAATGCAAGTTTCGGTCAAAAAATCACAATATAATATACAATAGTTTATACTATTTTCGGGCTAAAAATCAAATTAAATCAAGGACTGTTCGAAATGATACGAAACTTTTGACATCCTTTCTATATGTTATGAGGGAAGGTTATGATGGAAGTCCATGCAAAAAATCATCTGAAAATTAGATTCTATGAAACTTTTCGAAATGCTAGTTTCGGTATAAAAATCATAATATACACTAGTTTATACTAGTTTCGGTCAAAAAATCAAATTAAATCGAGGACTATTCGAAATGCTACAAAACTTTTCAGATTCTTTCTATATGTTACGAGGAAAAGTTATGAGGGAAGTCCAATCAAAAAAATCATTTCAAAATTAGATTCTATGAAACTTTTCGAAATGCTAGTTTCTTTCAATAAATCATAATATACTATACACTAGTTTATACTAGTTTCGGTTAAAAAATCAAATTAAATCGAGGACTGTTCGAAATTCTACGAAACTTTTTAGATCCTTTCTATATGTTACGAGGGAAGGTAATGTTCGAAGTCCATGCAAAAAATCATCTCAAAATTAGATTCTATGAAACTTTTTGAAATGTAAGTTTAGGTAAAAAAATCATAATATATTATACACTAGTTTATACTAGTTTCGGTAAAAAAATCAAATTAAATTGAGGACTGTTCGAAATGATACAAAATTTTTCAGATCCTTTCAATATGTTACGAGGGAAGGTAATTAGGGAAGTCCATGCAAAAACTCATGTCAAAATTAGATTCTATGAAACTTTTCGAAATGCAAGTTTCAGTCAAAAAATCATAATATATTATACACTAGTTTATACTAGTTTCGGTCAAAAAATCAAATTAAATCGAGGACTGTTCGAAATGATACGAAACGTTTCAGATCCTTTCTATATGTTACGACGGAAGGTTTTGATGGAAGTCCATGCAAAAAATCATCTAAAAATTAGATTCTGTGAAACTTTTCGAAATGCTAGTTTCGGTCAAAAAATCATTATATATTATACACTAGTTTATACTAGTTTCGGTCAAAAAATCAAATTAAAGCGAGGTTTGTTCGAAATGCTACAAAACTTTTCAGATCCTTTCTATATGTTACGAGGAAAAGTTATGAGGGATGTCCATACAAAAAAATCATTTCAAAATTAGATTCTATGAAACTTTTCGAAATGCTAGTTTCTTTCAGTAAATCATAATATACTATACACTAGTTTATACCAGTTTCGTTCAAAAAATCAAATTAAATCGAGGAATGTTGGAAATGCTACAAATCGTTTCAGACCCTTTCTATATGTTACGAGGGAAGGTAATGAGGGAAGTCCATGCAAAAAATAATATCAAAATTAGATTCTATGAAACTTTTCGAAATGCAAGTTTCTGTCATAAAGTCAAAATATATTATACACTAGTTTATACTAGTTTCGGTCATAAAATCAAATTAAATAGAGGACTGTTCGAAATGCTACAAAACTTTTCAGATCCTTTCTATATGTTATAAGGAAAAGTTATGAGGGAAGTCCAAACAAAAAAATCAATTCAAATTAGATTCTACATAACTTTTCGAAATGCAAGTTTCTTTCAAAAAATCATAATATACCATACACTAGTTTATACTAGTTTCGGTCAAAAAATCAAATTAAATCGATGAATGTTTTAAATGCTACGAAACTTTTTAGATCCTTTCTATATGTTAAGAGGAAAAGTTATGAGGGAAGTCCTTAGAAAAAAATCATCTGAAAATTAGATTCTATGAAACTTTTCGAAATGCTAGTTTCTTTCAGAAAATCATAATATACTATACACTAGTTTATACTAGTTTCGGTCAAAAAATCAAATTAAATTGAGGACTATTCGAAATTCTACAAACTTTTCAGTACCTTTCTATATGTTACGAGGCAAGGTAATGAGGGAAGTTCATGCAAGAAATCATCTCAAAATTAGATTCTATGAAACTTTTCAAAATGCAAGTTTCGGTCAAAAAATCACAATATAATATACACTAGTTTATACTAGTTTCGGGCTAAAAATCAAATTAAATCAAGGACTGTTCGAAATGATACGAAACTTTTGACATCCTTTCTATATGTTATGAGGGAAGGTTATGATGGAAGTCCATGCAAAAAATCATCTGAAAATTAGATTCTATGAAACTTTTCGAAATGCTAGTTTCGGTAAAAAAATCATAATATACACTAGTTTATACTAGTTTCGGTCAAAAAATCAAATTAAATCGAGGACTATTCGAAATGCTACAAAACTTTTCAGATTCTTTCTATATGTTACGAGGAAAAGTTATGAGGGAAGTCCAATAAAAAAAATCATTTCAAAATTAGATTCTATGAAACTTTTCGAAATGCTAGTTTCTTTCAGTAAATCATAATATACTATACACTAGTTTATACTAGTTTCGTTCAAAAAATCAAATTAAATCGAGGAATGTTGGAAATGCTACAAATCGTTTCAGACCCTTTCTATATGTTACGAGGGAAGGTAATGAGGGAAGTCCATGCAAAAAATAATATCAAAATTAGATTCTATGAAACTTTTCGAAATGCAAGTTTCGGTCAAAAAGTCAAAATATATTATACACTAGTTTATACTAGTTTCGGTCAAAAAATCAAATTAAATAGAGGACTGTTCGAAATGCTACAAAACTTTTCAGATCCTTTCTATATGTTATAAGGAAAAGTTATGAGGGAAGTCCAAACAAAAAAATCAATTCAAATTAGATTCTACAAAACTTTTCGAAATGCAAGTTTCTTTCAAAAAATCATAATATACCATACACTAGTTTATACTAGTTTCGGTCAAAAAATCAAATTAAATCGATGAATGTTTTAAATGCTACGAAACTTTTTAGATCCTTTCTATATGTTAAGAGGAAAAGTTATGAGGGAAGTCCTTAGAAAAAAATCATCTGAAAATTAGATTCTATGAAACTTTTCGAAATGCTAGTTTCTTTCAGAAAATCATAATATACTATACACTAGTTTATACTAGTTTCGGTCAAAAAATCAAATTAAATTGAGGACTATTCGAAATTCTACAAACTTTTCAGTACCTTTCTATATGTTACGAGGCAAGGTAATGAGGGAAGTTCATGCAAGAAATCATCTCAAAATTAGATTCTATGAAACTTTTCGAAATGCAAGTTTCGGTCAAAAAATCACAATATAATATACAATAGTTTATACTATTTTCGGGCTAAAAATCAAATTAAATCAAGGACTGTTCGAAATGATACGAAACTTTTGACATCCTTTCTATATGTTATGAGGGAAGGTTATGATGGAAGTCCATGCAAAAAATCATCTGAAAATTAGATTCTATGAAACTTTTCGAAATGCTAGTTTCGGTATAAAAATCATAATATACACTAGTTTATACTAGTTTCGGTCAAAAAATCAAATTAAATCGAGGACTATTCGAAATGCTACAAAACTTTTCAGATTCTTTCTATATGTTACGAGGAAAAGTTATGAGGGAAGTCCAATCAAAAAAATCATTTCAAAATTAGATTCTATGAAACTTTTCGAAATGCTAGTTTCTTTCAATAAATCATAATATACTATACACTAGTTTATACTAGTTTCGGTTAAAAAATCAAATTAAATCGAGGACTGTTCGAAATTCTACGAAACTTTTTAGATCCTTTCTATATGTTACGAGGGAAGGTAATGTTCGAAGTCCATGCAAAAAATCATCTCAAAATTAGATTCTATGAAACTTTTTGAAATGTAAGTTTAGGTAAAAAAATCATAATATATTATACACTAGTTTATACTAGTTTCGGTAAAAAAATCAAATTAAATTGAGGACTGTTCGAAATGATACAAAATTTTTCAGATCCTTTCAATATGTTACGAGGGAAGGTAATTAGGGAAGTCCATGCAAAAACTCATGTCAAAATTAGATTCTATGAAACTTTTCGAAATGCAAGTTTCAGTCAAAAAATCATAATATATTATACACTAGTTTATACTAGTTTCGGTCAAAAAATCAAATTAAATCGAGGACTGTTCGAAATGATACGAAACGTTTCAGATCCTTTCTATATGTTACGACGGAAGGTTTTGATGGAAGTCCATGCAAAAAATCATCTAAAAATTAGATTCTGTGAAACTTTTCGAAATGCTAGTTTCGGTCAAAAAATCATTATATATTATACACTAGTTTATACTAGTTTCGGTCAAAAAATCAAATTAAAGCGAGGTTTGTTCGAAATGCTACAAAACTTTTCAGATCCTTTCTATATGTTACGAGGAAAAGTTATGAGGGATGTCCATACAAAAAAATCATTTCAAAATTAGATTCTATGAAACTTTTCGAAATGCTAGTTTCTTTCAGTAAATCATAATATACTATACACTAGTTTATACCAGTTTCGTTCAAAAAATCAAATTAAATCGAGGAATGTTGGAAATGCTACAAATCGTTTCAGACCCTTTCTATATGTTACGAGGGAAGGTAATGAGGGAAGTCCATGCAAAAAATAATATCAAAATTAGATTCTATGAAACTTTTCGAAATGCAAGTTTCTGTCATAAAGTCAAAATATATTATACACTAGTTTATACTAGTTTCGGTCATAAAATCAAATTAAATAGAGGACTGTTCGAAATGCTACAAAACTTTTCAGATCCTTTCTATATGTTATAAGGAAAAGTTATGAGGGAAGTCCAAACAAAAAAATCAATTCAAATTAGATTCTACATAACTTTTCGAAATGCAAGTTTCTTTCAAAAAATCATAATATACCATACACTAGTTTATACTAGTTTCGGTCAAAAAATCAAATTAAATCGATGAATGTTTTAAATGCTACGAAACTTTTTAGATCCTTTCTATATGTTAAGAGGAAAAGTTATGAGGGAAGTCCTTAGAAAAAAATCATCTGAAAATTAGATTCTATGAAACTTTTCGAAATGCTAGTTTCTTTCAGAAAATCATAATATACTATACACTAGTTTATACTAGTTTCGGTCAAAAAATCAAATTAAATTGAGGACTATTCGAAATTCTACAAACTTTTCAGTACCTTTCTATATGTTACGAGGCAAGGTAATGAGGGAAGTTCATGCAAGAAATCATCTCAAAATTAGATTCTATGAAACTTTTCAAAATGCAAGTTTCGGTCAAAAAATCACAATATAATATACACTAGTTTATACTAGTTTCGGGCTAAAAATCAAATTAAATCAAGGACTGTTCGAAATGATACGAAACTTTTGACATCCTTTCTATATGTTATGAGGGAAGGTTATGATGGAAGTCCATGCAAAAAATCATCTGAAAATTAGATTCTATGAAACTTTTCGAAATGCTAGTTTCGGTAAAAAAATCATAATATACACTAGTTTATACTAGTTTCGGTCAAAAAATCAAATTAAATCGAGGACTATTCGAAATGCTACAAAACTTTTCAGATTCTTTCTATATGTTACGAGGAAAAGTTATGAGGGAAGTCCAATAAAAAAAATCATTTCAAAATTAGATTCTATGAAACTTTTCGAAATGCTAGTTTCTTTCAGTAAATCATAATATACTATACACTAGTTTATACTAGTTTCGTTCAAAAAATCAAATTAAATCGAGGAATGTTGGAAATGCTACAAATCGTTTCAGACCCTTTCTATATGTTACGAGGGAAGGTAATGAGGGAAGTCCATGCAAAAAATAATATCAAAATTAGATTCTATGAAACTTTTCGAAATGCAAGTTTCGGTCAAAAAGTCAAAATATATTATACACTAGTTTATACTAGTTTCGGTCAAAAAATCAAATTAAATAGAGGACTGTTCGAAATGCTACAAAACTTTTCAGATCCTTTCTATATGTTATAAGGAAAAGTTATGAGGGAAGTCCAAACAAAAAAATCAATTCAAATTAGATTCTACAAAACTTTTCGAAATGCAAGTTTCTTTCAAAAAATCATAATATACCATACACTAGTTTATACTAGTTTCGGTCAAAAAATCAAATTAAATCGATGAATGTTTTAAATGCTACGAAACTTTTTAGATCCTTTCTATATGTTAAGAGGAAAAGTTATGAGGGAAGTCCTTAGAAAAAAATCATCTGAAAATTAGATTCTATGAAACTTTTCGAAATGCTAGTTTCTTTCAGAAAATCATAATATACTATACACTAGTTTATACTAGTTTCGGTCAAAAAATCAAATTAAATTGAGGACTATTCGAAATTCTACAAACTTTTCAGTACCTTTCTATATGTTACGAGGCAAGGTAATGAGGGAAGTTCATGCAAGAAATCATCTCAAAATTAGATTCTATGAAACTTTTCGAAATGCAAGTTTCGGTCAAAAAATCACAATATAATATACAATAGTTTATACTATTTTCGGGCTAAAAATCAAATTAAATCAAGGACTGTTCGAAATGATACGAAACTTTTGACATCCTTTCTATATGTTATGAGGGAAGGTTATGATGGAAGTCCATGCAAAAAATCATCTGAAAATTAGATTCTATGAAACTTTTCGAAATGCTAGTTTCGGTATAAAAATCATAATATACACTAGTTTATACTAGTTTCGGTCAAAAAATCAAATTAAATCGAGGACTATTCGAAATGCTACAAAACTTTTCAGATTCTTTCTATATGTTACGAGGAAAAGTTATGAGGGAAGTCCAATAAAAAAAGTCATTTCAAAATTAGATTCTATGAAACTTTTCGAAATGCTAGTTTCTTTCAATAAATCATAATATACTATACACTAGTTTATACTAGTTTCGGTTAAAAAATCAAATTAAATCGAGGACTGTTCGAAATTCTACGAAACTTTTTAGATCCTTTCTATATGTTACGAGGGAAGGTAATGTTCGAAGTCCATGCAAAAAATCATCTCAAAATTAGATTCTATGAAACTTTTTGAAATGTAAGTTTAGGTAAAAAAATCATAATATATTATACACTAGTTTATACTAGTTTCGGTAAAAAAATCAAATTAAATTGAGGACTGTTCGAAATGATACAAAATTTTTCAGATCCTTTCAATATGTTACGAGGGAAGGTAATTAGGGAAGTCCATGCAAAAACTCATGTCAAAATTAGATTCTATGAAACTTTTCGAAATGCAAGTTTCAGTCAAAAAATCATAATATATTATACACTAGTTTATACTAGTTTCGGTCAAAAAATCAAATTAAATCGAGGACTGTTCGAAATGATACGAAACGTTTCAGATCCTTTCTATATGTTACGACGGAAGGTTTTGATGGAAGTCCATGCAAAAAATCATCTAAAAATTAGATTCTGTGAAACTTTTCGAAATGCTAGTTTCGGTCAAAAAATCATTATATATTATACACTAGTTTATACTAGTTTCGGTCAAAAAATCAAATTAAAGCGAGGTTTGTTCGAAATGCTACAAAACTTTTCAGATCCTTTCTATATGTTACGAGGAAAAGTTATGAGGGATGTCCATACAAAAAAATCATTTCAAAATTAGATTCTATGAAACTTTTCGAAATGCTAGTTTCTTTCAGTAAATCATAATATACTATACACTAGTTTATACCAGTTTCGTTCAAAAAATCAAATTAAATCGAGGAATGTTGGAAATGCTACAAATCGTTTCAGACCCTTTCTATATGTTACGAGGGAAGGTAATGAGGGAAGTCCATGCAAAAAATAATATCAAAATTAGATTCTATGAAACTTTTCGAAATGCAAGTTTCTGTCAAAAAGTCAAAATATATTATACACTAGTTTATACTAGTTTCGGTCATAAAATCAAATTAAATAGAGGACTGTTCGAAATGCTACAAAACTTTTCAGATCCTTTCTATATGTTATAAGGAAAAGTTATGAGGGAAGTCCAAACAAAAAAATCAATTCAAATTAGATTCTACAAAACTTTTCGAAATGCAAGTTTCTTTCAAAAAATCATAATATACCATACACTAGTTTATACTAGTTTCGGTCAAAAAATCAAATTAAATCGATGAATGTTTTAAATGCTACGAAACTTTTTAGATCCTTTCTATATGTTAAGAGGAAAAGTTATGAGGGAAGTCCTTAGAAAAAAATCATCTGAAAATTAGATTCTATGAAACTTTTCGAAATGCTAGTTTCTTTCAGAAAATCATAATATACTATACACTAGTTTATACTAGTTTCGGTCAAAAAATCAAATTAAATTGAGGACTATTCGAAATTCTACAAACTTTTCAGTACCTTTCTATATGTTACGAGGCAAGGTAATGAGGGAAGTTCATGCAAGAAATCATCTCAAAATTAGATTCTATGAAACTTTTCAAAATGCAAGTTTCGGTCAAAAAATCACAATATAATATACACTAGTTTAAACTAGTTTCGGGCTAAAAATCAAATTAAATCAAGGACTGTTCGAAATGATACGAAACTTTTGACATCCTTTCTATATGTTATGAGGGAAGGTTATGATGGAAGTCCATGCAAAAAATCATCTGAAAATTAGATTCTATGAAACTTTTCGAAATGCTAGTTTCGGTAAAAAAATCATAATATACACTAGTTTATACTAGTTTCGGTCAAAAAATCAAATTAAATCGAGGACTATTCGAAATGCTACAAAACTTTTCAGATTCTTTCTATATGTTACGAGGAAAAGTTATGAGGGAAGTCCAATAAAAAAAATCATTTCAAAATTAGATTCTATGAAACTTTTCGAAATGCTAGTTTCTTTCAGTAAATCATAATATACTATACACTAGTTTATACTAGTTTCGTTCAAAAAATCAAATTAAATCGAGGAATGTTGGAAATGCTACAAATCATTTCAGACCCTTTCTATATGTTACGAGGGAAGGTAATGAGGGAAGTCCATGCAAAAAATAATATCAAAATTAGATTCTATGAAACTTTTCGAAATGCAAGTTTCGGTCAAAAAGTCAAAATATATTATACACTAGTTTATACTAGTTTCGGTCAAAAAATCAAATTAAATAGAAGACTGTTCGAAATGCTACAAAACTTTTCAGATCCTTTCTATATGTTATAAGGAAAAGTTATGAGGGAAGTCCAAACAAAAAAATCAATTCAAATTAGATTCTACAAAACTTTTCAAAATGCAAGTTTCTTTCAAAAAATCATAATATACCATACACTAGTTTATACTAGTTTCGGTCAAAAAATCAAATTAAATCGATGAATGTTTTAAATGCTACGAAACTTTTTAGATCCTTTCTATATGTTAAGAGGAAAAGTTATGAGGGAAGTCCTTAGAAAAAAATCATCTGAAAATTAGATTCTATGAAACTTTTCGAAATGCTAGTTTCTTTCAGAAAATCATAATATACTATACACTAGTTTATACTAGTTTCGGTCAAAAAATCAAATTAAATTGAGGACTATTCGAAATTCTACAAACTTTTCAGTACCTTTCTATATGTTACGAGGCAAGGTAATGAGGGAAGTTCATGCAAGAAATCATCTCAAAATTAGATTCTATGAAACTTTTCGAAATGCAAGTTTCGGTCAAAAAATCACAATATAATATACAATAGTTTATACTATTTTCGGGCTAAAAATCAAATTAAATCAAGGACTGTTCGAAATGATACGAAACTTTTGACATCCTTTCTATATGTTATGAGGGAAGGTTATGATGGAAGTCCATGCAAAAAATCATCTGAAAATTAGATTCTATGAAACTTTTCGAAATGCTAGTTTCGGTATAAAAATCATAATATACACTAGTATATACTAGTTTCGGTCAAAAAATCAAATTAAATCGAGGACTATTCGAAATGCTACAAAACTTTTCAGATTCTTTCTATATGTTACGAGGAAAAGTTATGAGGGAAGTCCAATCAAAAAAATCATTTCAAAATTAGATTCTATGAAACTTTTCGAAATGCTAGTTTCTTTCAATAAATCATAATATACTATACACTAGTTTATACTAGTTTCGGTTAAAAAATCAAATTAAATCGAGGACTGTTCGAAATTCTACGAAACTTTTTAGATCCTTTCTATATGTTACGAGGGAAGGTAATGTTCGAAGTCCATGCAAAAAATCATCTCAAAATTAGATTCTATGAAACTTTTTGAAATGTAAGTTTAGGTAAAAAAATCATAATATATTATACACTAGTTTATACTAGTTTCGGTAAAAAAATCAAATTAAATTGAGGACTGTTCGAAATGATACAAAATTTTTCAGATCCTTTCAATATGTTACGAGGGAAGGTAATTAGGGAAGTCCATGCAAAAACTCATGTCAAAATTAGATTCTATGAAACTTTTCGAAATGCAAGTTTCAGTCAAAAAATCATAATATATTATACACTAGTTTATACTAGTTTCGGTCAAAAAATCAAATTAAATCGAGGACTGTTCGAAATGATACGAAACGTTTCAGATCCTTTCTATATGTTACGACGGAAGGTTTTGATGGAAGTCCATGCAAAAAATCATCTAAAAATTAGATTCTGTGAAACTTTTCGAAATGCTAGTTTCGGTCAAAAAATCATTATATATTATACACTAGTTTATACTAGTTTCGGTCAAAAAATCAAATTAAAGCGAGGTTTGTTCGAAATGCTACAAAACTTTTCAGATCCTTTCTATATGTTACGAGGAAAAGTTATGAGGGATGTCCATACAAAAAAATCATTTCAAAATTAGATTCTATGAAACTTTTCGAAATGCTAGTTTCTTTCAGTAAATCATAATATACTATACACTAGTTTATACCAGTTTCGTTCAAAAAATCAAACTAAATCGAGGAATGTTGGAAATGCTACAAATCGTTTCAGACCCTTTCTATATGTTACGAGGGAAGGTAATGAGGGAAGTCCATGCAAAAAATAATATCAAAATTAGATTCTATGAAACTTTTCGAAATGCAAGTTTCTGTCAAAAAGTCAAAATATATTATACACTAGTTTATACTAGTTTCGGTCATAAAATCAAATTAAATAGAGGACTGTTCGAAATGCTACAAAACTTTTCAGATCCTTTCTATATGTTATAAGGAAAAGTTATGAGGGAAGTCCAAACAAAAAAATCAATTCAAATTAGATTCTACAAAACTTTTCGAAATGCAAGTTTCTTTCAAAAAATCATAATATACCATACACTAGTTTATACTAGTTTCGGTCAAAAAATCAAATTAAATCGATGAATGTTTTAAATGCTACGAAACTTTTTAGATCCTTTCTATATGTTAAGAGGAAAAGTTATGAGGGAAGTCCTTAGAAAAAAATCATCTGAAAATTAGATTCTATGAAACTTTTCGAAATGCTAGTTTCTTTCAGAAAATCATAATATACTATACACTAGTTTATACTAGTTTCGGTCAAAAAATCAAATTAAATTGAGGACTATTCGAAATTCTACAAACTTTTCAGTACCTTTCTATATGTTACGAGGCAAGGTAATGAGGGAAGTTCATGCAAGAAATCATCTCAAAATTAGATTCTATGAAACTTTTCAAAATGCAAGTTTCGGTCAAAAAATCACAATATAATATACACTAGTTTATACTAGTTTCGGGCTAAAAATCAAATTAAATCAAGGACTGTTCGAAATGATACGAAACTTTTGACATCCTTTCTATATGTTATGAGGGAAGGTTATGATGGAAGTCCATGCAAAAAATCATCTGAAAATTAGATTCTATGAAACTTTTCGAAATGCTAGTTTCGGTAAAAAAATCATAATATACACTAGTTTATACTAGTTTCGGTCAAAAAATCAAATTAAATCGAGGACTATTCGAAATGCTACAAAACTTTTCAGATTCTTTCTATATGTTACGAGGAAAAGTTATGAGGGAAGTCCAATAAAAAAAATCATTTCAAAATTAGATTCTATGAAACTTTTCGAAATGCTAGTTTCTTTCAGTAAATCATAATATACTATACACTAGTTTATACTAGTTTCGTTCAAAAAATCAAATTAAATCGAGGAATGTTGGAAATGCTACAAATCATTTCAGACCCTTTCTATATGTTACGAGGGAAGGTAATGAGGGAAGTCCATGCAAAAAATAATATCAAAATTAGATTCTATGAAACTTTTCGAAATGCAAGTTTCGGTCAAAAAGTCAAAATATATTATACACTAGTTTATACTAGTTTCGGTCAAAAAATCAAATTAAATAGAGGACTGTTCGAAATGCTACAAAACTTTTCAGATCCTTTCTATATGTTATAAGGAAAAGTTATGAGGGAAGTCCAAACAAAAAAATCAATTCAAATTAGATTCTACAAAACTTTTCAAAATGCAAGTTTCTTTCAAAAAATCATAATATACCATACACTAGTTTATACTAGTTTCGGTCAAAAAATCAAATTAAATCGATGAATGTTTTAAATGCTACGAAACTTTTTAGATCCTTTCTATATGTTAAGAGGAAAAGTTATGAGGGAAGTCCTTAGAAAAAAATCATCTGAAAATTAGATTCTATGAAACTTTTCGAAATGCTAGTTTCTTTCAGAAAATCATAATATACTATACACTAGTTTATACTAGTTTCGGTCAAAAAATCAAATTAAATTGAGGACTATTCGAAATTCTACAAACTTTTCAGTACCTTTCTATATGTTACGAGGCAAGGTAATGAGGGAAGTTCATGCAAGAAATCATCTCAAAATTAGATTCTATGAAACTTTTCGAAATGCAAGTTTCGGTCAAAAAATCACAATATAATATACAATAGTTTATACTATTTTCGGGCTAAAAATCAAATTAAATCAAGGACTGTTCGAAATGATACGAAAATTTTGACATCCTTTCTATATGTTATGAGGGAAGGTTATGATGGAAGTCCATGCAAAAAATCATCTGAAAATTAGATTCTATGAAACTTTTCGAAATGCTAGTTTCGGTATAAAAATCATAATATACACTAGTTTATACTAGTTTCGGTCAAAAAATCAAATTAAATCGAGGACTATTCGAAATGCTACAAAACTTTTCAGATTCTTTCTATATGTTACGAGGAAAAGTTATGAGGGAAGTCCAATCAAAAAAATCATTTCAAAATTAGATTCTATGAAACTTTTCGAAATGCTAGTTTCTTTCAATAAATCATAATATACTATACACTAGTTTATACTAGTTTCGGTTAAAAAATCAAATTAAATCGAGGACTGTTCGAAATTCTACGAAACTTTTTAGATCCTTTCTATATGTTACGAGGGAAGGTAATGTTCGAAGTCCATGCAAAAAATCATCTCAAAATTAGATTCTATGAAACTTTTTGAAATGTAAGTTTAGGTAAAAAAATCATAATATATTATACACTAGTTTATACTAGTTTCGGTAAAAAAATCAAATTAAATTGAGGACTGTTCGAAATGATACAAAATTTTTCAGATCCTTTCAATATGTTACGAGGGAAGGTAATTAGGGAAGTCCATGCAAAAACTCATGTCAAAATTAGATTCTATGAAACTTTTCGAAATGCAAGTTTCAGTCAAAAAATCATAATATATTATACACTAGTTTATACTAGTTTCGGTCAAAAAATCAAATTAAATCGAAAATGTTCGAAATGATACGAAACGTTTCAGATCCTTTCTATATGTTACGACGGAAGGTTTTGATGGAAGTCCATGCAAAAAATCATCTAAAAATTAGATTCTGTGAAACTTTTCGAAATGCTAGTTTCGGTCAAAAAATCATTATATATTATACACTAGTTTATACTAGTTACGGTCAAAAAATCAAATTAAAGCGAGGTTTGTTCGAAATGCTACAAAACTTTTCAGATCCTTTCTATATGTTACGAGGAAAAGTTATGAGGGATGTCCATACAAAAAAATCATTTCAAAATTAGATTCTATGAAACTTTTCGAAATGCTAGTTTCTTTCAGTAAATCATAATATACTATACACTAGTTTATACCAGTTTCGTTCAAAAAATCAAATTAAATCGAGGAATGTTGGAAATGCTACAAATCGTTTCAGACCCTTTCTATATGTTACGAGGGAAGGTAATGAGGGAAGTCCATGCAAAAAATAATATCAAAATTAGATTCTATGAAACTTTTCGAAATGCAAGTTTCTGTCATAAAGTCAAAATATATTATACACTAGTTTATACTAGTTTCGGTCATAAAATCAAATTAAATAGAGGACTGTTCGAAATGCTACAAAACTTTTCAGATCCTTTCTATATGTTATAAGGAAAAGTTATGAGGGAAGTCCAAACAAAAAAATCAATTCAAATTAGATTCTACATAACTTTTCGAAATGCAAGTTTCTTTCAAAAAATCATAATATACCATACACTAGTTTATACTAGTTTCGGTCAAAAAATCAAATTAAATCGATGAATGTTTTAAATGCTACGAAACTTTTTAGATCCTTTCTATATGTTAAGAGGAAAAGTTATGAGGGAAGTCCTTAGAAAAAAATCATCTGAAAATTAGATTCTATGAAACTTTTCGAAATGCTAGTTTCTTTCAGAAAATCATAATATACTATACACTAGTTTATACTAGTTTCGGTCAAAAAATCAAATTAAATTGAGGACTATTCGAAATTCTACAAACTTTTCAGTACCTTTCTATATGTTACGAGGCAAGGTAATGAGGGAAGTTCATGCAAGAAATCATCTCAAAATTAGATTCTATGAAACTTTTCAAAATGCAAGTTTCGGTCAAAAAATCACAATATAATATACACTAGTTTAAACTAGTTTCGGGCTAAAAATCAAATTAAATCAAGGACTGTTCGAAATGATACGAAACTTTTGACATCCTTTCTATATGTTATGAGGGAAGGTTATGATGGAAGTCCATGCAAAAAATCATCTGAAAATTAGATTCTATGAAACTTTTCGAAATGCTAGTTTCGGTAAAAAAATCATAATATACACTAGTTTATACTAGTTTCGGTCAAAAAATCAAATTAAATCGGGGACTATTCGAAATGCTACAAAACTTTTCAGATTCTTTCTATATGTTACGAGGAAAAGTTATGAGGGAAGTCCAATAAAAAAAATCATTTCAAAATTAGATTCTATGAAACTTTTTGAAATGCTAGTTTCTTTCAGTAAATCATAATATACTATACACTAGTTTATACTAGTTTCGTTCAAAAAATCAAATTAAATCGAGGAATGTTGGAAATGCTACAAATCATTTCAGACCCTTTCTATATGTTACGAGGGAAGGTAATGAGGGAAGTCCATGCAAAAAATAATATCAAAATTAGATTCTATGAAACTTTTCGAAATGCAAGTTTCGGTCAAAAAGTCAAAATATATTATACACTAGTTTATACTAGTTTCGGTCAAAAAATCAAATTAAATAGAGGACTGTTCGAAATGCTACAAAACTTTTCAGATCCTTTCTATATGTTATAAGGAAAAGTTATGAGGGAAGTCCAAACAAAAAAATCAATTCAAATTAGATTCTACAAAACTTTTCAAAATGCAAGTTTCTTTCAAAAAATCATAATATACCATACACTAGTTTATACTAGTTTCGGTCAAAAAATCAAATTAAATCGATGAATGTTTTAAATGCTACGAAACTTTTTAGATCCTTTCTATATGTTAAGAGGAAAAGTTATGAGGGAAGTCCTTAGAAAAAAATCATCTGAAAATTAGATTCTATGAAACTTTTCGAAATGCTAGTTTCTTTCAGAAAATCATAATATACTATACACTAGTTTATACTAGTTTCGGTCAAAAAATCAAATTAAATTGAGGACTATTCGAAATTCTACAAACTTTTCAGTACCTTTCTATATGTTACGAGGCAAGGTAATGAGGGAAGTTCATGCAAGAAATCATCTCAAAATTAGATTCTATGAAACTTTTCGAAATGCAAGTTTCGGTCAAAAAATCACAATATAATATACAATAGTTTATACTATTTTCGGGCTAAAAATCAAATTAAATCAAGGACTGTTCGAAATGATACGAAACTTTTGACATCCTTTCTATATGTTATGAGGGAAGGTTATGATGGAAGTCCATGCAAAAAATCATCTGAAAATTAGATTCTATGAAACTTTTCGAAATGCTAGTTTCGGTATAAAAATCATAATATACACTAGTATATACTAGTTTCGGTCAAAAAATCAAATTAAATCGAGGACTATTCGAAATGCTACAAAACTTTTCAGATTCTTTCTATATGTTACGAGGAAAAGTTATGAGGGAAGTCCAATCAAAAAAATCATTTCAAAATTAGATTCTATGAAACTTTTCGAAATGCTAGTTTCTTTCAATAAATCATAATATACTATACACTAGTTTATACTAGTTTCGGTTAAAAAATCAAATTAAATCGAGGACTGTTCGAAATTCTACGAAACTTTTTAGATCCTTTCTATATGTTACGAGGGAAGGTAATGTTCGAAGTCCATGCAAAAAATCATCTCAAAATTAGATTCTATGAAACTTTTTGAAATGTAAGTTTAGGTAAAAAAATCATAATATATTATACACTAGTTTATACTAGTTTCGGTAAAAAAATCAAATTAAATTGAGGACTGTTCGAAATGATACAAAATTTTTCAGATCCTTTCAATATGTTACGAGGGAAGGTAATTAGGGAAGTCCATGCAAAAACTCATGTCAAAATTAGATTCTGTGAAACTTTTCGAAATGCAAGTTTCAGTCAAAAAATCATAATATATTATACACTAGTTTATACTAGTTTCGGTCAAAAAATCAAATTAAATCGAGGACTGTTCGAAATGATACGAAACGTTTCAGATCCTTTCTATATGTTACGACGGAAGGTTTTGATGGAAGTCCATGCAAAAAATCATCTAAAAATTAGATTCTGTGAAACTTTTCGAAATGCTAGTTTCGGTCAAAAAATCATTATATATTATACACTAGTTTATACTAGTTTCGGTCAAAAAATCAAATTAAAGCGAGGTTTGTTCGAAATGCTACAAAACTTTTCAGATCCTTTCTATATGTTACGAGGAAAAGTTATGAGGGATGTCCATACAAAAAAATCATTTCAAAATTAGATTCTATGAAACTTTTCGAAATGCTAGTTTCTTTCAGTAAATCATAATATACTATACACTAGTTTGTACCAGTTTCGTTCAAAAAATCAAACTAAATCGAGGAATGTTGGAAATGCTACAAATCGTTTCAGACCCTTTCTATATGTTACGAGGGAAGGTAATGAGGGAAGTCCATGCAAAAAATAATATCAAAATTAGATTCTATGAAACTTTTCGAAATGCAAGTTTCTGTCAAAAAGTCAAAATATATTATACACTAGTTTATACTAGTTTCGGTCATAAAATCAAATTAAATAGAGGACTGTTCGAAATGCTACAAAACTTTTCAGATCCTTTCTATATGTTATAAGGAAAAGTTATGAGGGAAGTCCAAACAAAAAAATCAATTCAAATTAGATTCTACAAAACTTTTCGAAATGCAAGTTTCTTTCAAAAAATCATAATATACCATACACTAGTTTATACTAGTTTCGGTCAAAAAATCAAATTAAATCGATGAATGTTTTAAATGCTACGAAACTTTTTAGATCCTTTCTATATGTTAAGAGGAAAAGTTATGAGGGAAGTCCTTAGAAAAAAATCATCACAAAAAATTAGATTCTATGAAACTTTTCGAAATGCTAGTTTCTTTCAGAAAATCATAATATACTATACACTAGTTTATACTAGTTTCGGTCAAAAAATCAAATTAAATTGAGGACTATTCGAAATTCTACAAACTTTTCAGTACCTTTCTATATGTTACGAGGCAAGGTAATGAGGGAAGTTCATGCAAGAAATCATCTCAAAATTAGATTCTATGAAACTTTTCAAAATGCAAGTTTCGGTCAAAAAATCACAATATAATATACACTAGTTTATACTAGTTTCGGGCTAAAAATCAAATTAAATCAAGGACTGTTCGAAATGATACGAAACTTTTGACATCCTTTCTATATGTTATGAGGGAAGGTTATGATGGAAGTCCATGCAAAAAATCATCTGAAAATTAGATTCTATGAAACTTTTCGAAATGCTAGTTTCGGTAAAAAAATCATAATATACACTAGTTTATACTAGTTTCGGTCAAAAAATCAAATTAAATCGAGGACTATTCGAAATGCTACAAAACTTTTCAGATTCTTTCTATATGTTACGAGGAAAAGTTATGAGGGAAGTCCAATAAAAAAAATCATTTCAAAATTAGATTCTATGAAACTTTTCGAAATGCTAGTTTCTTTCAGTAAATCATAATATACTATACACTAGTTTATACTAGTTTCGTTCAAAAAATCAAATTAAATCGAGGAATGTTGGAAATGCTACAAATCATTTCAGACCCTTTCTATATGTTACGAGGGAAGGTAATGAGGGAAGTCCATGCAAAAAATAATATCAAAATTAGATTCTATGAAACTTTTCGAAATGCAAGTTTCGGTCAAAAAGTCAAAATATATTATACACTAGTTTATACTAGTTTCGGTCAAAAAATCAAATTAAATAGAGGACTGTTCGAAATGCTACAAAACTTTTCAGATCCTTTCTATATGTTATAAGGAAAAGTTATGAGGGAAGTCCAAACAAAAAAATCAATTCAAATTAGATTCTACAAAACTTTTCAAAATGCAAGTTTCTTTCAAAAAATCATAATATACCATACACTAGTTTATACTAGTTTCGGTCAAAAAATCAAATTAAATCGATGAATGTTTTAAATGCTACGAAACTTTTTAGATCCTTTCTATATGTTAAGAGGAAAAGTTATGAGGGAAGTCCTTAGAAAAAAATCATCTGAAAATTAGATTCTATGAAACTTTTCGAAATGCTAGTTTCTTTCAGAAAATCATAATATACTATACACTAGTTTATACTAGTTTCGGTCAAAAAATCAAATTAAATTGAGGACTATTCGAAATTCTACAAACTTTTCAGTACCTTTCTATATGTTACGAGGCAAGGTAATGAGGGAAGTTCATGCAAGAAATCATCTCAAAATTAGATTCTATGAAACTTTTCGAAATGCAAGTTTCGGTCAAAAAATCACAATATAATATACAATAGTTTATACTATTTTCGGGCTAAAAATCAAATTAAATCAAGGACTGTTCGAAATGATACGAAACTTTTGACATCCTTTCTATATGTTATGAGGGAAGGTTATGATGGAAGTCCATGCAAAAAATCATCTGAAAATTAGATTCTATGAAACTTTTCGAAATGCTAGTTTCGGTATAAAAATCATAATATACACTAGTTTATACTAGTTTCGGTCAAAAAATCAAATTAAATCGAGGACTATTCGAAATGCTACAAAACTTTTCAGATTCTTTCTATATGTTACGAGGAAAAGTTATGAGGGAAGTCCAATCAAAAAAATCATTTCAAAATTAGATTCTATGAAACTTTTCGAAATGCTAGTTTCTTTCAATAAATCATAATATACTATACACTAGTTTATACTAGTTTCGGTTAAAAAATCAAATTAAATCGAGGACTGTTCGAAATTCTACGAAACTTTTTAGATCCTTTCTATATGTTACGAGGGAAGGTAATGTTCGAAGTCCATGCAAAAAATCATCTCAAAATTAGATTCTATGAAACTTTTTGAAATGTAAGTTTAGGTAAAAAAATCATAATATATTATACACTAGTTTATACTAGTTTCGGTAAAAAAATCAAATTAAATTGAGGACTGTTCGAAATGATACAAAATTTTTCAGATCCTTTCAATATGTTACGAGGGAAGGTAATTAGGGAAGTCCATGCAAAAACTCATGTCAAAATTAGATTCTATGAAACTTTTCGAAATGCAAGTTTCAGTCAAAAAATCATAATATATTATACACTAGTTTATACTAGTTTCGGTCAAAAAATCAAATTAAATCGAGGACTGTTCGAAATGATACGAAACGTTTCAGATCCTTTCTATATGTTACGACGGAAGGTTTTGATGGAAGTCCATGCAAAAAATCATCTAAAAATTAGATTCTGTGAAACTTTTCGAAATGCTAGTTTCGGTCAAAAAATCATTATATATTATACACTAGTTTATACTAGTTTCGGTCAAAAAATCAAATTAAAGCGAGGTTTGTTCGAAATGCTACAAAACTTTTCAGATCCTTTCTATATGTTACGAGGAAAAGTTATGAGGGATGTCCATACAAAAAAATCATTTCAAAATTAGATTCTATGAAACTTTTCGAAATGCTAGTTTCTTTCAGTAAATCATAATATACTATACACTAGTTTATACCAGTTTCGTTCAAAAAATCAAATTAAATCGAGGAATGTTGGAAATGCTACAAATCGTTTCAGACCCTTTCTATATGTTACGAGGGAAGGTAATGAGGGAAGTCCATGCAAAAAATAATATCAAAATTAGATTCTATGAAACTTTTCGAAATGCAAGTTTCTGTCATAAAGTCAAAATATATTATACACTAGTTTATACTAGTTTCGGTCATAAAATCAAATTAAATAGAGGACTGTTCGAAATGCTACAAAACTTTTCAGATCCTTTCTATATGTTATAAGGAAAAGTTATGAGGGAAGTCCAAACAAAAAAATCAATTCAAATTAGATTCTACATAACTTTTCGAAATGCAAGTTTCTTTCAAAAAATCATAATATACCATACACTAGTTTATACTAGTTTCGGTCAAAAAATCAAATTAAATCGATGAATGTTTTAAATGCTACGAAACTTTTTAGATCCTTTCTATATGTTAAGAGGAAAAGTTATGAGGGAAGTCCTTAGAAAAAAATCATCTGAAAATTAGATTCTATGAAACTTTTCGAAATGCTAGTTTCTTTCAGAAAATCATAATATACTATACACTAGTTTATACTAGTTTCGGTCAAAAAATCAAATTAAATTGAGGACTATTCGAAATTCTACAAACTTTTCAGTACCTTTCTATATGTTACGAGGCAAGGTAATGAGGGAAGTTCATGCAAGAAATCATCTCAAAATTAGATTCTATGAAACTTTTCAAAATGCAAGTTTCGGTCAAAAAATCACAATATAATATACACTAGTTTATACTAGTTTCGGGCTAAAAATCAAATTAAATCAAGGACTGTTCGAAATGATACGAAACTTTTGACATCCTTTCTATATGTTATAAGGGAAGGTTATGATGGAAGTCCATGCAAAAAATCATCTGAAAATTAGATTCTATGAAACTTTTCGAAATGCTAGTTTCGGTAAAAAAATCATAATATACACTAGTTTATACTAGTTTCGGTCAAAAAATCAAATTAAATCGAGGACTATTCGAAATGCTACAAAACTTTTCAGATTCTTTCTATATGTTACGAGGAAAAGTTATGAGGGAAGTCCAATAAAAAAAATCATTTCAAAATTAGATTCTATGAAACTTTTCGAAATGCTAGTTTCTTTCAGTAAATCATAATATACTATACAATAGTTTATACTAGTTTCGTTCAAAAAATCAAATTAAATCGAGGAATGTTGGAAATGCTACAAATCGTTTCAGACCCTTTCTATATGTTACGAGGGAAGGTAATGAGGGAAGTCCATGCAAAAAATAATATCAAAACTAGATTCTATGAAACTTTTCGAAATGCAAGTTTCGGTCAAAAAGTCAAAATATATTATACACTAGTTTATACTAGTTTCGGTCAAAAAATCAAATTAAATAGAGGACTGTTCGAAATGCTACAAAACTTTTCAGATCCTTTCTATATGTTATAAGGAAAAGTTATGAGGAAAGTCCAAACAAAAAAATCAATTCAAATTAGATTCTACAAAACTTTTCGAAATGCAAGTTTCTTTCAAAAAATCATAATATACCATACACTAGTTTATACTAGTTTCGGTCAAAAAATCAAATTAAATCGATGAATGTTTTAAATGCTACGAAACTTTTTAGATCCTTTCTATATGTTAAGAGGAAAAGTTATGAGGGAAGTCCTTAGAAAAAAATCATCTGAAAATTAGATTCTATGAAACTTTTCGAAATGCTAGTTTCTTTCAGAAAATCATAATATACTATACACTAGTTTATACTAGTTTCGGTCAAAAAATCAAATTAAATTGAGGACTATTCGAAATTCTACAAACTTTTCAGTACCTTTCTATATGTTACGAGGCAAGGTAATGAGGGAAGTTCATGCAAGAAATCATCTCAAAATTAGATTCTATGAAACTTTTCGAAATGCAAGTTTCGGTCAAAAAATCACAATATAATATACAATAGTTTATACTATTTTCGGGCTAAAAATCAAATTAAATCAAGGACTGTTCGAAATGATACGAAACTTTTGACATCCTTTCTATATGTTATGAGGGAAGGTTATGATGGAAGTCCATGCAAAAAATCATCTGAAAATTAGATTCTATGAAACTTTTCGAAATGCTAGTTTCGGTATAAAAATCATAATATGCACTAGTTTATACTAGTTTCGGTCAAAAAATCAAATTAAATCGAGGACTATTCGAAATGCTACAAAACTTTTCAGATTCTTTCTATATGTTACGAGGAAAAGTTATGAGGGAAGTCCAATCAAAAAAATCATTTCAAAATTAGATTCTATGAAACTTTTCGAAATGCAAGTTTCTTTCAATAAATCATAATATACTATACACTAGTTTATACTAGTTTCGGTTAAAAAATCAAATTAAATCGAGGACTGTTCGAAATTCTACGAAACTTTTTAGATCCTTTCTATATGTTACGAGGGAAGGTAATGTTCGAAGTCCATGCAAAAAATCATCTCAAAATTAGATTCTATGAAACTTTTTGAAATGTAAGTTTAGGTAAAAAAATCATAATATATTATACACTAGTTTATACTAGTTTCGGTAAAAAAATCAAATTAAATTGAGGACTGTTCGAAATGATACAAAATTTTTCAGATCCTTTCAATATGTTACGAGGGAAGGTAATTAGGGAAGTCCATGCAAAAACTCATGTCAAAATTAGATTCTATGAAACTTTTCGAAATGCAAGTTTCAGTCAAAAAATCATAATATATTATACACTAGTTTATACTAGTTTCGGTCAAAAAATCAAATTAAATCGAGGACTGTTCGAAATGATACGAAACGTTTCAGATCCTTTCTATATGTTACGACGGAAGGTTTTGATGGAAGTCCATGCAAAAAATCATCTAAAAATTAGATTCTGTGAAACTTTTCGAAATGCTAGTTTCGGTCAAAAAATCATTATATATTATACACTAGTTTATACTAGTTTCGGTCAAAAAATCAAATTAAAGCGAGGTTTGTTCGAAATGCTACAAAACTTTTCAGATCCTTTCTATATGTTACGAGGAAAAGTTATGAGGGATGTCCATACAAAAAAATCATTTCAAAATTAGATTCTATGAAACTTTTCGAAATGCTAGTTTCTTTCAGTAAATCATAATATACTATACACTAGTTTATACCAGTTTCGTTAAAAAAATCAAATTAAATCGAGGAATGTTGGAAATGCTACAAATCGTTTCAGACCCTTTCTATATGTTACGAGGGAAGGTAATGAGGGAAGTCCATGCAAAAAATAATATCAAAATTAGATTCTATGAAACTTTTCGAAATGCAAGTTTCTGTCAAAAAGTCAAAATATATTACACACTAGTTTATACTAGTTTCGGTCATAAAATCAAATTAAATAGAGGACTGTCCGAAATGCTACAAAACTTTTCAGATCCTTTCTATATGTTATAAGGAAAAGTTATGAGGGAAGTCCAAACAAAAAAATCAATTCAAATTAGATTCTACAAAACTTTTCGAAATGCAAGTTTCTTTCAAAAAATCATAATATACCATACACTAGTTTATACTAGTTTCGGTCAAAAAATCAAATTAAATCGATGAATGTTTTAAATGCTACGAAACTTTTTAGATCCTTTCTATATGTTAAGAGGAAAAGTTATGAGGGAAGTCCTTAGAAAAAAATCATCTGAAAATTAGATTCTATGAAACTTTTCGTAATGCTAGTTTCTTTCAGAAAATCATTATATACTATACACTAGTTTATACTAGTTTCGGTCAAAAAATCAAATTAAATTGAGGACTATTCGAAATTCTACAAACTTTTCAGTACCTTTCTATATGTTACGAGGCAAGGTAATGAGGGAAGTTCATGCAAGAAATCATCTCAAAATTAGATTCTATGAAACTTTTCGAAATGCAAGTTTCGGTCAAAAAATCACAATATAATATACAATAGTTTATACTATTTTCGGGCTAAAAATCAGATTAAATCAAGGACTGTTCGAAATGATACGAAACTTTTGACATCCTTTCTATATGTTATGAGGGAAGGTTATGATGGAAGTCCATGCAAAAAATCATCTGAAAATTAGATTCTATGAAACTTTTCGAAATGCTAGTTTCGGTATAAAAATCATAATATGCACTAGTTTATACTAGTTTCGGTCAAAAAATCAAATTAAATCGAGGACTATTCGAAATGCTACAAAACTTTTCAGATTCTTTCTATATGTTACGAGGAAAAGTTATGAGGGAAGTCCAATCAAAAAAATCATTTCAAAATTAGATTCTATGAAACTTTTCGAAATGCAAGTTTCTTTCAATAAATCATAATATACTATACACTAGTTTATACTAGTTTCGGTTAAAAAATCAAATTAAATCGAGGACTGTTCGAAATTCTACGAAACTTTTTAGATCCTTTCTATATGTTACGAGGGAAGGTAATGTTCGAAGTCCATGCAAAAAATCATCTCAAAATTAGATTCTATGAAACTTTTTGAAATGTAAGTTTAGGTAAAAAAATCATAATATATTATACACTAGTTTATACTAGTTTCGGTAAAAAAATCAAATTAAATTGAGGACTGTTCGAAATGATACAAAATTTTTCAGATCCTTTCAATATGTTACGAGGGAAGGTAATTAGGGAAGTCCATGCAAAAACTCATGTCAAAATTAGATTCTATGAAACTTTTCGAAATGCAAGTTTCAGTCAAAAAATCATAATATATTATACACTAGTTTATACTAGTTTCGGTCAAAAAATCAAATTAAATCGAGGACTGTTCGAAATGATACGAAACGTTTCAGATCCTTTCTATATGTTACGACGGAAGGTTTTGATGGAAGTCCATGCAAAAAATCATCTAAAAATTAGATTCTGTGAAACTTTTCGAAATGCTAGTCTCGGTCAAAAAATCATTATATATTATACACTAGTTTATACTAGTTTCGGTCAAAAAATCAAATTAAAGCGAGGTTTGTTCGAAATGCTACAAAACTTTTCAGATCCTTTCTATATGTTACGAGGAAAAGTTATGAGGGATGTCCATACAAAAAAATCATTTCAAAATTAGATTCTATGAAACTTTTCGAAATGCTAGTTTCTTTCAGTAAATCATAATATACTATACACTAGTTTATACCAGTTTCGTTCAAAAAATCAAATTAAATCGAGGAATGTTGGAAATGCTACAAATCGTTTCAGACCCTTTCTATATGTTACGAGGGAAGGTAATGAGGGAAGTCCATGCAAAAAATAATATCAAAATTAGATTCTATGAAACTTTTCGAAATGCAAGTTTCTGTCAAAAAGTCAAAATATATTATACACTAGTTTATACTAGTTTCGGTCATAAAATCAAATTAAATAGAGGACTGTTCGAAATGCTACAAAACTTTTCAGATCCTTTCTATATGTTATAAGGAAAAGTTATGAGGGAAGTCCAAACAAAAAAATCAATTCAAATTAGATTCTACAAAACTTTTCGAAATGCAAGTTTCTTTCAAAAAATCATAATATACCATACACTAGTTTATACTAGTTTCGGTCAAAAAATCAAATTAAATCGATGAATGTTTTAAATGCTACGAAACTTTTTAGATCCTTTCTATATGTTAAGAGGAAAAGTTATGAGGGAAGTCCTTAGAAAAAAATCATCTGAAAATTAGATTCTATGAAACTTTTCGAAATGCTAGTTTCTTTCAGAAAATCATAATATACTATACACTAGTTTATACTAGTTTCGGTCAAAAAATCAAATTAAATTGAGGACTATTCGAAATTCTACAAACTTTTCAGTACCTTTCTATATGTTACGAGGCAAGGTAATGAGGGAAGTTCATGCAAGAAATCATCTCAAAATTAGATTCTATGAAACTTTTCGAAATGCAAGTTTCGGTCAAAAAATCACAATATAATATACACTAGTTTATACTAGTTTCGGGCTAAAAATCAAATTAAATCAAGGACTGTTCGAAATGATACGAAACTTTTGACATCCTTTCTATATGTTATGAGGGAAGGTTATGATGGAAGTCCATGCAAAAAATCATCTGAAAATTAGATTCTATGAAACTTTTCAAAATGCTAGTTTCGGTAAAAAAATCATAATATACACTAGTTTATACTAGTTTCGGTCAAAAAATCAAATTAAATCGAGGACTATTCGAAATGCTACAAAACTTTTCAGATTCTTTCTATATGTTACGAGGAAAAGTTATGAGGGAAGTCCAATAAAAAAAATCATTTCAAAATTAGATTCTATGAAACTTTTCGAAATGCTAGTTTCTTTCAGTAAATCATAATATACTATACACTAGTTTATACTAGTTTCGTTCAAAAAATCAAATTAAATCGAGGAATGTTGGAAATGCTACAAATCGTTTCAGACCCTTTCTATATGTTACGAGGGAAGGTAATGAGGGAAGTCCATGCAAAAAATAATATCAAAATTAGATTCTATGAAACTTTTCGAAATGCAAGTTTCGGTCAAAAAGTCAAAATATATTATACACTAGTTTATACTAGTTTCGGTCAAAAAATCAAATTAAATAGAGGACTGTTCGAAATGCTACAAAACTTTTCAGATCCTTTCTATATGTTATAAGGAAAAGTTATGAGGGAAGTCCAAACAAAAAAATCAATTCAAATTAGATTCTACAAAACTTTTCGAAATGCAAGTTTCTTTCAAAAAATCATAATATACCATACACTAGTTTATACTAGTTTCGGTCAAAAAATCAAATTAAATCGATGAATGTTTTAAATGCTACGAAACTTTTTAGATCCTTTCTATATGTTAAGAGGAAAAGTTATGAGGGAAGTCCTTAGAAAAAAATCATCTGAAAATTAGATTCTATGAAACTTTTCGAAATGCTAGTTTCTTTCAGAAAATCATAATATACTATACACTAGTTTATACTAGTTTCGGTCAAAAAATCAAATTAAATTGAGGACTATTCGAAATTCTACAAACTTTTCAGTACCTTTCTATATGTTACGAGGCAAGGTAATGAGGGAAGTTCATGCAAGAAATCATCTCAAAATTAGATTCTATGAAACTTTTCGAAATGCAAGTTTCGGTCAAAAAATCACAATATAATATACAATAGTTTATACTATTTTCGGGCTAAAAATCAAATTAAATCAAGGACTGTTCGAAATGATACGAAACTTTTGACATCCTTTCTATATGTTATGAGGGAAGGTTATGATGGAAGTCCATGCAAAAAATCATCTGAAAATTAGATTCTATGAAACTTTTCGAAATGCTAGTTTCGGTATAAAAATCATAATATGCACTAGTTTATACTAGTTTCGGTCAAAAAATCAAATTAAATCGAGGACTATTCGAAATGCTACAAAACTTTTCAGATTCTTTCTATATGTTACGAGGAAAAGTTATGAGGGAAGTCCAATCAAAAAAATCATTTCAAAATTAGATTCTATGAAACTTTTCGAAATGCAAGTTTCTTTCAATAAATCATAATATACTATACACTAGTTTATACTAGTTTCGGTTAAAAAATCAAATTAAATCGAGGACTGTTCGAAATTCTACGAAACTTTTTAGATCCTTTCTATATGTTACGAGGGAAGGTAATGTTCGAAGTCCATGCAAAAAATCATCTCAAAATTAGATTCTATGAAACTTTTTGAAATGTAAGTTTAGGTAAAAAAATCATAATATATTATACACTAGTTTATACTAGTTTCGGTAAAAAAATCAAATTAAATTGAGGACTGTTCGAAATGATACAAAATTTTTCAGATCCTTTCAATATGTTACGAGGGAAGGTAATTAGGGAAGTCCATGCAAAAACTCATGTCAAAATTAGATTCTATGAAACTTTTCGAAATGCAAGTTTCAGTCAAAAAATCATAATATATTATACACTAGTTTATACTAGTTTCGGTCAAAAAATCAAATTAAATCGAGGACTGTTCGAAATGATACGAAACGTTTCAGATCCTTTCTATATGTTACGACGGAAGGTTTTGATGGAAGTCCATGCAAAAAATCATCTAAAAATTAGATTCTGTGAAACTTTTCGAAATGCTAGTTTCGGTCAAAAAATCATTATATATTATACACTAGTTTATACTAGTTTCGATCAAAAAATCAAATTAAAGCGAGGTTTGTTCGAAATGCTACAAAACTTTTCAGATCCTTTCTATATGTTACGAGGAAAAGTTATGAGGGATGTCCATACAAAAAAATCATTTCAAAATTAGATTCTATGAAACTTTTCGAAATGCTAGTTTCTTTCAGTAAATCATAATATACTATACACTAGTTTATACTAGTTTCGTTCAAAAAATCAAATTAAATCGAGGAATGTTGGAAATGCTACAAATCGTTTCAGACCCTTTCTATATGTTACGAGGGAAGGTAATGAGGGAAGTCCATGCAAAAAATAATATCAAAATTAGATTCTATGAAACTTTTCGAAATGCAAGTTTCGGTCAAAAAGTCAAAATATATTATACACTAGTTTATACTAGTTTCGGTCAAAAAATCAAATTAAATAGAGGACTGTTCGAAATGCTACAAAACTTTTCAGATCCTTTCTATATGTTATAAGGAAAAGTTATGAGGGAAGTCCAAACAAAAAAATCAATTCAAATTAGATTCTACAAAACTTTTCGAAATGCAAGTTTCTTTCAAAAAATCATAATATACCATACACTAGTTTATACTAGTTTCGGTCAAAAAATCAAATTAAATCGATGAATGTTTTAAATACTACGAAACTTTTTAGATCCTTTCTATATGTTAAGAGGAAAAGTTATGAGGGAAGTCCTTAGAAAAAAATCATCTGAAAATTAGATTCTATGAAACTTTTCGAAATGCTAGTTTCTTTCAGAAAATCATAATATACTATACACTAGTTTATACTAGTTTCGGTCAAAAAATCAAATTAAATTGAGGACTATTCGAAATTCTACAAACTTTTCAGTACCTTTCTATATGTTACGAGGCAAGGTAATGAGGGAAGTTCATGCAAGAAATCATCTCAAAATTAGATTCTATGAAACTTTTCGAAATGCAAGTTTCGGTCAAAAAATCACAATATAATATACAATAGTTTATACTATTTTCGGGCTAAAAATCAAATTAAATCAAGGACTGTTCGAAATGATACGAAACTTTTGACATCCTTTCTATATGTTATGAGGGAAGGTTATGATGGAAGTCCATGCAAAAAATCATCTGAAAATTAGATTCTATGAAACTTTTCGAAATGCTAGTTTCGGTATAAAAATCATAATATGCACTAGTTTATACTAGTTTCGGTCAAAAAATCAAATTAAATCGAGGACTATTCGAAATGCTACAAAACTTTTCAGATTCTTTCTATATGTTACGAGGAAAAGTTATGAGGGAAGTCCAATCAAAAAAATCATTTCAAAATTAGATTCTATGAAACTTTTCGAAATGCAAGTTTCTTTCAATAAATCATAATATACTATACACTAGTTTATACTAGTTTCGGTTAAAAAATCAAATTAAATCGAGGACTGTTCGAAATTCTACGAAACTTTTTAGATCCTTTCTATATGTTACGAGGGAAGGTAATGTTCGAAGTCCATGCAAAAAATCATCTCAAAATTAGATTCTATGAAACTTTTTGAAATGTAAGTTTAGGTAAAAAAATCATAATATATTATACACTAGTTTATACTAGTTTCGGTAAAAAAATCAAATTAAATTGAGGACTGTTCGAAATGATACAAAATTTTTCAGATCCTTTCAATATGTTACGAGGGAAGGTAATTAGGGAAGTCCATGCAAAAACTCATGTCAAAATTAGATTCTATGAAACTTTTCGAAATGCAAGTTTCAGTCAAAAAATCATAATATATTATACACTAGTTTATACTAGTTTCGGTCAAAAAATCAAATTAAATCGAGGACTGTTCGAAATGATACGAAACGTTTCAGATCCTTTCTATATGTTACGACGGAAGGTTTTGATGGAAGTCCATGCAAAAAATCATCTAAAAATTAGATTCTGTGAAACTTTTCGAAATGCTAGTTTCGGTCAAAAAATCATTATATATTATACACTAGTTTATACTAGTTTCGGTCAAAAAATCAAATTAAAGCGAGGTTTGTTCGAAATGCTACAAAACTTTTCAGATCCTTTCTATATGTTACGAGGAAAAGTTATGAGGGATGTCCATACAAAAAAATCATTTCAAAATTAGATTCTATGAAACTTTTCGAAATGCTAGTTTCTTTCAGTAAATCATAATATACTATACACTAGTTTATACTAGTTTCGTTCAAAAAATCAAATTAAATCGAGGAATGTTGGAAATGCTACAAATCGTTTCAGACCCTTTCTATATGTTACGAGGGAAGGTAATGAGGGAAGTCCATGCAAAAAATAATATCAAAATTAGATTCTATGAAACTTTTCGAAATGCAAGTTTCGGTCAAAAAGTCAAAATATATTATACACTAGTTTATACTAGTTTCGGTCAAAAAATCAAATTAAATAGAGGACTGTTCGAAATGCTACAAAACTTTTCAGATCCTTTCTATATGTTATAAGGAAAAGTTATGAGGGAAGTCCAAACAAAAAAATCAATTCAAATTAGATTCTACAAAACTTTTCGAAATGCAAGTTTCTTTCAAAAAATCATAATATACCATACACTAGTTTATACTAGTTTCGGTCAAAAAATCAAATTAAATCGATGAATGTTTTAAATGCTACGAAACTTTTTAGATCCTTTCTATATGTTAAGAGGAAAAGTTATGAGGGAAGTCCTTAGAAAAAAATCATCTGAAAATTAGATTCTATGAAACTTTTCGAAATGCTAGTTTCTTTCAGAAAATCATAATATACTATACACTAGTTTATACTAGTTTCGGTCAAAAAATCAAATTAAATTGAGGACTATTCGAAATTCTACAAACTTTTCAGTACCTTTCTATATGTTACGAGGCAAGGTAATGAGGGAAGTTCATGCAAGAAATCATCTCAAAATTAGATTCTATGAAACTTTTCGAAATGCAAGTTTCGGTCAAAAAATCACAATATAATATACAATAGTTTATACTATTTTCGGGCTAAAAATCAAATTAAATCAAGGACTGTTCGAAATGATACGAAACTTTTGACATCCTTTCTATATGTTATGAGGGAAGGTTATGATGGAAGTCCATGCAAAAAATCATCTGAAAATTAGATTCTATGAAACTTTTCGAAATGCTAGTTTCGGTATAAAAATCATAATATGCACTAGTTTATACTAGTTTCGGTCAAAAAATCAAATTAAATCGAGGACTATTCGAAATGCTACAAAACTTTTCAGATTCTTTCTATATGTTACGAGGAAAAGTTATGAGGGAAGTCCAATCAAAAAAATCATTTCAAAATTAGATTCTATGAAACTTTTCGAAATGCAAGTTTCTTTCAATAAATCATAATATACTATACACTAGTTTGTACTAGTTTCGGTTAAAAAATCAAATTAAATCGAGGACTGTTCGAAATTCTACGAAACTTTTTAGATCCTTTCTATATGTTACGAGGGAAGGTAATGTTCGAAGTCCATGCAAAAAATCATCTCAAAATTAGATTCTATGAAACTTTTTGAAATGTAAGTTTAGGTAAAAAAATCATAATATATTATACACTAGTTTATACTAGTTTCGGTAAAAAAATCAAATTAAATTGAGGACTGTTCGAAATGATACAAAATTTTTCAGATCCTTTCAATATGTTACGAGGGAAGGTAATTAGGGAAGTCCATGCAAAAACTCATGTCAAAATTAGATTCTATGAAACTTTTCGAAATGCAAGTTTCAGTCAAAAAATCATAATATATTATACACTAGTTTATACTAGTTTCGGTCAAAAAATCAAATTAAATCGAGGACTGTTCGAAATGATACGAAACGTTTCAGATCCTTTCTATATGTTACGACGGAAGGTTTTGATGGAAGTCCATGCAAAAAATCATCTAAAAATTAGATTCTGTGAAACTTTTCGAAATGCTAGTTTCGGTCAAAAAATCATTATATATTATACACTAGTTTATACTAGTTTCGGTCAAAAAATCAAATTAAAGCGAGGTTTGTTCGAAATGCTACAAAACTTTTCAGATCCTTTCTATATGTTACGAGGAAAAGTTATGAGGGATGTCCATACAAAAAAATCATTTCAAAATTAGATTCTATGAAACTTTTCGAAATGCTAGTTTCTTTCAGTAAATCATAATATACTATACACTAGTTTATACCAGTTTCGTTCAAAAAATCAAATTAAATCGAGGAATGTTGGAAATGCTACAAATCGTTTCAGACCCTTTCTATATGTTACGAGGGAAGGTAATGAGGGAAGTCCATGCAAAAAATAATATCAAAATTAGATTCTATGAAACTTTTCGAAATGCAAGTTTCTGTCAAAAAGTCAAAATATATTATACACTAGTTTATACTAGTTTCGGTCATAAAATCAAATTAAATAGAGGACTGTTCGAAATGCTACAAAACTTTTCAGATCCTTTCTATATGTTATAAGGAAAAGTTATGAGGGAAGTCCAAACAAAAAAATCAATTCAAATTAGATTCTACAAAACTTTTCGAAATGCAAGTTTCTTTCAAAAAATCATAATATACCATACACTAGTTTATACTAGTTTCGGTCAAAAAATCAAATTAAATCGATGAATGTTTTAAATGCTACGAAACTTTTTAGATCCTTTCTATATGTTAAGAGGAAAAGTTATGAGGGAAGTCCTTAGAAAAAAATCATCTGAAAATTAGATTCTATGAAACTTTTCGAAATGCTAGTTTCTTTCAGAAAATCATAATATACTATACACTAGTTTATACTAGTTTCGGTCAAAAAATCAAATTAAATTGAGGACTATTCGAAATTCTACAAACTTTTCAGTACCTTTCTATATGTTACGAGGCAAGGTAATGAGGGAAGTTCATGCAAGAAATCATCTCAAAATTAGATTCTATGAAACTTTTCGAAATGCAAGTTTCGGTCAAAAAATCACAATATAATATACAATAGTTTATACTATTTTCGGGCTAAAAATCAAATTAAATCAAGGACTGTTCGAAATGATACGAAACTTTTGACATCCTTTCTATATGTTATGAGGGAAGGTTATGATGGAAGTCCATGCAAAAAATCATCTGAAAATTAGATTCTATGAAACTTTTCGAAATGCTAGTTTCGGTATAAAAATCATAATATGCACTAGTTTATACTAGTTTCGGTCAAAAAATCAAATTAAATCGAGGACTATTCGAAATGCTACAAAACTTTTCAGATTCTTTCTATATGTTACGAGGAAAAGTTATGAGGGAAGTCCAATCAAAAAAATCATTTCAAAATTAGATTCTATGAAACTTTTCGAAATGCAAGTTTCTTTCAATAAATCATAATATACTATACACTAGTTTGTACTAGTTTCGGTTAAAAAATCAAATTAAATCGAGGACTGTTCGAAATTCTACGAAACTTTTTAGATCCTTTCTATATGTTACGAGGGAAGGTAATGTTCGAAGTCCATGCAAAAAATCATCTCAAAATTAGATTCTATGAAACTTTTTGAAATGTAAGTTTAGGTAAAAAAATCATAATATATTATACACTAGTTTATACTAGTTTCGGTAAAAAAATCAAATTAAATTGAGGACTGTTCGAAATGATACAAAATTTTTCAGATCCTTTCAATATGTTACGAGGGAAGGTAATTAGGGAAGTCCATGCAAAAACTCATGTCAAAATTAGATTCTATGAAACTTTTCGAAATGCAAGTTTCAGTCAAAAAATCATAATATATTATACACTAGTTTATACTAGTTTCGGTCAAAAAATCAAATTAAATCGAGGACTGTTCGAAATGATACGAAACGTTTCAGATCCTTTCTATATGTTACGACGGAAGGTTTTGATGGAAGTCCATGCAAAAAATCATCTAAAAATTAGATTCTGTGAAACTTTTCGAAATGCTAGTTTCGGTCAAAAAATCATTATATATTATACACTAGTTTATACTAGTTTCGGTCAAAAAATCAAATTAAAGCGAGGTTTGTTCGAAATGCTACAAAACTTTTCAGATCCTTTCTATATGTTACGAGGAAAAGTTATGAGGGATGTCCATACAAAAAAATCATTTCAAAATTAGATTCTATGAAACTTTTCGAAATGCTAGTTTCTTTCAGTAAATCATAATATACTATACACTAGTTTATACCAGTTTCGTTCAAAAAATCAAATTAAATCGAGGAATGTTGGAAATGCTACAAATCGTTTCAGACCCTTTCTATATGTTACGAGGGAAGGTAATGAGGGAAGTCCATGCAAAAAATAATATCAAAATTAGATTCTATGAAACTTTTCGAAATGCAAGTTTCTGTCAAAAAGTCAAAATATATTATACACTAGTTTATACTAGTTTCGGTCATAAAATCAAATTAAATAGAGGACTGTTCGAAATGCTACAAAACTTTTCAGATCCTTTCTATATGTTATAAGGAAAAGTTATGAGGGAAGTCCAAACAAAAAAATCAATTCAAATTAGATTCTACAAAACTTTTCGAAATGCAAGTTTCTTTCAAAAAATCATAATATACCATACACTAGTTTATACTAGTTTCGGTCAAAAAATCAAATTAAATCGATGAATGTTTTAAATGCTACGAAACTTTTTAGATCCTTTCTATATGTTAAGAGGAAAAGTTATGAGGGAAGTCCTTAGAAAAAAATCATCTGAAAATTAGATTCTATGAAACTTTTCGAAATGCTAGTTTCTTTCAGAAAATCATAATATACTATACACTAGTTTATACTAGTTTCGGTCAAAAAATCAAATTAAATTGAGGACTATTCGAAATTCTACAAACTTTTCAGTACCTTTCTATATGTTACGAGGCAAGGTAATGAGGGAAGTTCATGCAAGAAATCATCTCAAAATTAGATTCTATGAAACTTTTCGAAATGCAAGTTTCGGTCAAAAAATCACAATATAATATACACTAGTTTATACTAGTTTCGGGCTAAAAATCAAATTAAATCAAGGACTGTTCGAAATGATACGAAACTTTTGACATCCTTTCTATATGTTATGAGGGAAGGTTATGATGGAAGTCCATGCAAAAAATCATCTGAAAATTAGATTCTATGAAACTTTTCGAAATGCTAGTTTCGGTAAAAAAAATCATAATATACACTAGTTTATACTAGTTTCGGTCAAAAAATCAAATTAAATCGAGGACTATTCGAAATGCTACAAAACTTTTCAGATTCTTTCTATATGTTACGAGGAAAAGTTATGAGGGAAGTCCAATCAAAAAAATCATTTCAAAATTAGATTCTATGAAACTTTTCGAAATGCTAGTTTCTTTCAGTAAATCATAATATACTATACACTAGTTTATACTAGTTTCGTTCAAAAAATCAAATTAAATCGAGGAATGTTGGAAATGCTACAAATCGTTTCAGACCCTTTCTATATGTTACGAGGGAAGGTAATGAGGGAAGTCCATGCAAAAAATAATATCAAAATTAGATTCTATGAAACTTTTCGAAATGCAAGTTTCTGTCAAAAAGTCAAAATATATTATACACTAGTTTATACTAGTTTCGGTCAAAAAATCAAATTAAATAGAGGACTGTTCGAAATGCTACAAAACTTTTCAGATCCTTTCTATATGTTATAAGGAAAAGTTATGAGGGAAGTCCAAACAAAAAAATCAATTCAAATTAGATTCTACAAAACTTTTCGAAATGCAAGTTTCTTTCAAAAAATCATAATATACCATACACTAGTTTATACTAGTTTCGGTCAAAAAATCAAATTAAATCGATGAATGTTTTAAATGCTACGAAACTTTTTAGATCCTTTCTATATGTTAAGAGGAAAAGTTATGAGGGAAGTCCTTAGAAAAAAATCATCTGAAAATTAGATTCTATGAAACTTTTCGAAATGCTAGTTTCTTTCAGAAAATCATAATATACTATACACTAGTTTATACTAGTTTCGGTCAAAAAATCAAATTAAATTGAGGACTATTCGAAATTCTACAAACTTTTCAGTACCTTTCTATATGTTACGAGGCAAGGTAATGAGGGAAGTTCATGCAAGAAATCATCTCAAAATTAGATTCTATGAAACTTTTCGAAATGCAAGTTTCGGTCAAAAAATCACAATATAATATACAATAGTTTATACTATTTTCGGGCTAAAAATCAAATTAAATCAAGGACTGTTCGAAATGATACGAAACTTTTGACATCCTTTCTATATGTTATGAGGGAAGGTTATGATGGAAGTCCATGCAAAAAATCATCTGAAAATTAGATTCTATGAAACTTTTCGAAATGCTAGTTTCGGTATAAAAATCATAATATGCACTAGTTTATACTAGTTTCGGTCAAAAAATCAAATTAAATCGAGGACTATTCGAAATGCTACAAAACTTTTCAGATTCTTTCTATATGTTACGAGGAAAAGTTATGAGGGAAGTCCAATCAAAAAAATCATTTCAAAATTAGATTCTATGAAACTTTTCGAAATGCAAGTTTCTTTCAATAAATCATAATATACTATACACTAGTTTGTACTAGTTTCGGTTAAAAAATCAAATTAAATCGAGGACTGTTCGAAATTCTACGAAACTTTTTAGATCCTTTCTATATGTTACGAGGGAAGGTAATGTTCGAAGTCCATGCAAAAAATCATCTCAAAATTAGATTCTATGAAACTTTTTGAAATGTAAGTTTAGGTAAAAAAATCATAATATATTATACACTAGTTTATACTAGTTTCGGTAAAAAAATCAAATTAAATTGAGGACTGTTCGAAATGATACAAAATTTTTCAGATCCTTTCAATATGTTACGAGGGAAGGTAATTAGGGAAGTCCATGCAAAAACTCATGTCAAAATTAGATTCTATGAAACTTTTCGAAATGCAAGTTTCAGTCAAAAAATCATAATATATTATACACTAGTTTATACTAGTTTCGGTCAAAAAATCAAATTAAATCGAGGACTGTTCGAAATGATACGAAACGTTTCAGATCCTTTCTATATGTTACGACGGAAGGTTTTGATGGAAGTCCATGCAAAAAATCATCTAAAAATTAGATTCTGTGAAACTTTTCGAAATGCTAGTTTCGGTCAAAAAATCATTATATATTATACACTAGTTTATACTAGTTTCGGTCAAAAAATCAAATTAAAGCGAGGTTTGTTCGAAATGCTACAAAACTTTTCAGATCCTTTCTATATGTTACGAGGAAAAGTTATGAGGGATGTCCATACAAAAAAATCATTTCAAAATTAGATTCTATGAAACTTTTCGAAATGCTAGTTTCTTTCAGTAAATCATAATATACTATACACTAGTTTATACCAGTTTCGTTCAAAAAATCAAATTAAATCGAGGAATGTTGGAAATGCTACAAATCGTTTCAGACCCTTTCTATATGTTACGAGGGAAGGTAATGAGGGAAGTCCATGCAAAAAATAATATCAAAATTAGATTCTATGAAACTTTTCGAAATGCAAGTTTCTGTCAAAAAGTCAAAATATATTATACACTAGTTTATACTAGTTTCGGTCATAAAATCAAATTAAATAGAGGACTGTTCGAAATGCTACAAAACTTTTCAGATCCTTTCTATATGTTATAAGGAAAAGTTATGAGGGAAGTCCAAACAAAAAAATCAATTCAAATTAGATTCTACAAAACTTTTCGAAATGCAAGTTTCTTTCAAAAAATCATAATATACCATACACTAGTTTATACTAGTTTCGGTCAAAAAATCAAATTAAATCGATGAATGTTTTAAATGCTACGAAACTTTTTAGATCCTTTCTATATGTTAAGAGGAAAAGTTATGAGGGAAGTCCTTAGAAAAAAATCATCTGAAAATTAGATTCTATGAAACTTTTCGAAATGCTAGTTTCTTTCAGAAAATCATAATATACTATACACTAGTTTATACTAGTTTCGGTCAAAAAATCAAATTAAATTGAGGACTATTCGAAATTCTACAAACTTTTCAGTACCTTTCTATATGTTACGAGGCAAGGTAATGAGGGAAGTTCATGCAAGAAATCATCTCAAAATTAGATTCTATGAAACTTTTCGAAATGCAAGTTTCGGTCAAAAAATCACAATATAATATACACTAGTTTATACTAGTTTCGGGCTAAAAATCAAATTAAATCAAGGACTGTTCGAAATGATACGAAACTTTTGACATCCTTTCTATATGTTATGAGGGAAGGTTATGATGGAAGTCCATGCAAAAAATCATCTGAAAATTAGATTCTATGAAACTTTTCAAAATGCTAGTTTCGGTAAAAAAATCATAATATACACTAGTTTATACTAGTTTCGGTCAAAAAATCAAATTAAATCGAGGACTATTCGAAATGCTACAAAACTTTTCAGATTCTTTCTATATGTT
This sequence comes from Lathyrus tuberosus, assembly GCA_022829125.1. Taxonomy (NCBI): domain Eukaryota; kingdom Viridiplantae; phylum Streptophyta; class Magnoliopsida; order Fabales; family Fabaceae; genus Lathyrus; species Lathyrus tuberosus. Next base: position 567,327 of record JALAZF010000605.1, read on the forward strand.
ACGAGGAAAAGTTATGAGGGAAGTCCAATAAAAAAAATCATTTCAAAATTAGATTCTATGAAACTTTTCGAAATGCTAGTTTCTTTCAGTAAATCATAATATACTATACACTAGTTTATACTAGTTTCGTTCAAAAAATAAAATTAAATCGAGGAATGTTGGAAATGCTACAAATCGTTTCAGACCCTTTCTATATGTTACGAGGGAAGGTAATGAGGGAAGTCCATGCAAAAAATAATATCAAAATTAGATTCTATGAAACTTTTCGAAATGCAAGTTTCGGTCAAAAAGTCAAAATATATTATACACTAGTTTATACTAGTTTCGGTCAAAAAATCAAATTAAATAGAGGACTGTTCGAAATGCTACAAAACTTTTCAGATCCTTTCTATATGTTATAAGGAAAAGTTATGAGGGAAGTCCAAACAAAAAAATCAATTCAAATTAGATTCTACAAAACTTTTCGAAATGCAAGTTTCTTTCAAAAAATCATAATATACCATACACTAGTTTATACTAGTTTCGGTCAAAAAATCAAATTAAATCGATGAATGTTTTAAATGCTACGAAACTTTTTAGATCCTTTCTATATGTTAAGAGGAAAAGTTATGAGGGAAGTCCTTAGAAAAAAATCATCTGAAAATTAGATTCTATGAAACTTTTCGAAATGCTAGTTTCTTTCAGAAAATCATAATATACTATACACTAGTTTATACTAGTTTCGGTCAAAAAATCAAATTAAATTGAGGACTATTCGAAATTCTACAAACTTTTCAGTACCTTTCTATATGTTACGAGGCAAGGTAATGAGGGAAGTTCATGCAAGAAATCATCTCAAAATTAGATTCTATGAAACTTTTCGAAATGCAAGTTTCGGTCAAAAAATCACAATATAATATACAATAGTTTATACTATTTTCGGGCTAAAAATCAAATTAAATCAAGGACTGTTCGAAATGATACGAAACTTTTGACATCCTTTCTATATGTTATGAGGGAAGGTTATGATGGAAGTCCATGCAAAAAATCATCTGAAAATTAGATTCTATGAAACTTTTCGAAATGCTAGTTTCGGTATAAAAATCATAATATGCACTAGTTTATACTAGTTTCGGTCAAAAAATCAAATTAAATCGAGGACTATTCGAAATGCTACAAAACTTTTCAGATTCTTTCTATATGTTACGAGGAAAAGTTATGAGGGAAGTCCAATCAAAAAAATCATTTCAAAATTAGATTCTATGAAACTTTTCGAAATGCAAGTTTCTTTCAATAAATCATAATATACTATACACTAGTTTATACTAGTTTCGGTTAAAAAATCAAATTAAATCGAGGACTGTTCGAAATTCTACGAAACTTTTTAGATCCTTTCTATATGTTACGAGGGAAGGTAATGTTCGAAGTCCATGCAAAAAATCATCTCAAAATTAGATTCTATGAAACTTTTTGAAATGTAAGTTTAGGTAAAAAAATCATAATATATTATACACTAGTTTATACTAGTTTCGGTAAAAAAATCAAATTAAATTGAGGACTGTTCGAAATGATACAAAATTTTTCAGATCCTTTCAATATGTTACGAGGGAAGGTAATTAGGGAAGTCCATGCAAAAACTCATGTCAAAATTAGATTCTATGAAACTTTTCGAAATGCAAGTTTCAGTCAAAAAATCATAATATATTATACACTAGTTTATACTAGTTTCGGTCAAAAAATCAAATTAAATCGAGGACTGTTCGAAATGATACGAAACGTTTCAGATCCTTTCTATATGTTACGACGGAAGGTTTTGATGGAAGTCCATGCAAAAAATCATCTAAAAATTAGATTCTGTGAAACTTTTCGAAATGCTAGTTTCGGTCAAAAAATCATTATATATTATACACTAGTTTATACTAGTTTCGGTCAAAAAATCAAATTAAAGCGAGGTTTGTTCGAAATGCTACAAAACTTTTCAGATCCTTTCTATATGTTACGAGGAAAAGTTATGAGGGATGTCCATACAAAAAAATCATTTCAAAATTAGATTCTATGAAACTTTTCGAAATGCTAGTTTCTTTCAGTAAATCATAATATACTATACACTAGTTTATACTAGTTTCGTTCAAAAAATCAAATTAAATCGAGGAATGTTGGAAATGCTACAAATCGTTTCAGACCCTTTCTATATGTTACGAGGGAAGGTAATGAGGGAAGTCCATGCAAAAAATAATATCAAAATTAGATTCTATGAAACTTTTCGAAATGCAAGTTTCGGTCAAAAAGTCAAAATATATTATACACTAGTTTATACTAGTTTCGGTCAAAAAATCAAATTAAATAGAGGACTGTTCGAAATGCTACAAAACTTTTCAGATCCTTTCTATATGTTATAAGGAAAAGTTATGAGGGAAGTCCAAACAAAAAAATCAATTCAAATTAGATTCTACAAAACTTTTCGAAATGCAAGTTTCTTTCAAAAAATCATAATATACCATACACTAGTTTATACTAGTTTCGGTCAAAAAATCAAATTAAATCGATGAATGTTTTAAATGCTACGAAACTTTTTAGATCCTTTCTATATGTTAAGAGGAAAAGTTATGAGGGAAGTCCTTAGAAAAAAATCATCTGAAAATTAGATTCTATGAAACTTTTCGAAATGCTAGTTTCTTTCAGAAAATCATAATATACTATACACTAGTTTATACTAGTTTCGGTCAAAAAATCAAATTAAATTGAGGACTATTCGAAATTCTACAAACTTTTCAGTACCTTTCTATATGTTACGAGGCAAGGTAATGAGGGAAGTTCATGCAAGAAATCATCTCAAAATTAGATTCTATGAAACTTTTCGAAATGCAAGTTTCGGTCAAAAAATCACAATATAATATACAATAGTTTATACTATTTTCGGGCTAAAAATCAAATTAAATCAAGGACTGTTCGAAATGATACGAAACTTTTGACATCCTTTCTATATGTTATGAGGGAAGGTTATGATGGAAGTCCATGCAAAAAATCATCTGAAAATTAGATTCTATGAAACTTTTCGAAATGCTAGTTTCGGTATAAAAATCATAATATGCACTAGTTTATACTAGTTTCGGTCAAAAAATCAAATTAAATCGAGGACTATTCGAAATGCTACAAAACTTTTCAGATTCTTTCTATATGTTACGAGGAAAAGTTATGAGGGAAGTCCAATCAAAAAAATCATTTCAAAATTAGATTCTATGAAACTTTTCGAAATGCAAGTTTCTTTCAATAAATCATAATATACTATACACTAGTTTGTACTAGTTTCGGTTAAAAAATCAAATTAAATCGAGGACTGTTCGAAATTCTACGAAACTTTTTAGATCCTTTCTATATGTTACGAGGGAAGGTAATGTTCGAAGTCCATGCAAAAAATCATCTCAAAATTAGATTCTATGAAACTTTTTGAAATGTAAGTTTAGGTAAAAAAATCATAATATATTATACACTAGTTTATACTAGTTTCGGTAAAAAAAATCAAATTAAATTGAGGACTGTTCGAAATGATACAAAATTTTTCAGATCCTTTCAATATGTTACGAGGGAAGGTAATTAGGGAAGTCCATGCAAAAACTCATGTCAAAATTAGATTCTATGAAACTTTTCGAAATGCAAGTTTCAGTCAAAAAATCATAATATATTATACACTAGTTTATACTAGTTTCGGTCAAAAAATCAAATTAAATCGAGGACTGTTCGAAATGATACGAAACGTTTCAGATCCTTTCTATATGTTACGACGGAAGGTTTTGATGGAAGTCCATGCAAAAAATCATCTAAAAATTAGATTCTGTGAAACTTTTCGAAATGCTAGTTTCGGTCAAAAAATCATTATATATTATACACTAGTTTATACTAGTTTCGGTCAAAAAATCAAATTAAAGCGAGGTTTGTTCGAAATGCTACAAAACTTTTCAGATCCTTTCTATATGTTACGAGGAAAAGTTATGAGGGATGTCCATACAAAAAAATCATTTCAAAATTAGATTCTATGAAACTTTTCGAAATGCTAGTTTCTTTCAGTAAATCATAATATACTATACACTAGTTTATACCAGTTTCGTTCAAAAAATCAAATTAAATCGAGGAATGTTGGAAATGCTACAAATCGTTTCAGACCCTTTCTATATGTTACGAGGGAAGGTAATGAGGGAAGTCCATGCAAAAAATAATATCAAAATTAGATTCTATGAAACTTTTCGAAATGCAAGTTTCTGTCAAAAAGTCAAAATATATTATACACTAGTTTATACTAGTTTCGGTCATAAAATCAAATTAAATAGAGGACTGTTCGAAATGCTACAAAACTTTTCAGATCCTTTCTATATGTTATAAGGAAAAGTTATGAGGGAAGTCCAAACAAAAAAATCAATTCAAATTAGATTCTACAAAACTTTTCGAAATGCAAGTTTCTTTCAAAAAATCATAATATACCATACACTAGTTTATACTAGTTTCGGTCAAAAAATCAAATTAAATCGATGAATGTTTTAAATGCTACGAAACTTTTTAGATCCTTTCTATATGTTAAGAGGAAAAGTTATGAGGGAAGTCCTTAGAAAAAAATCATCTGAAAATTAGATTCTATGAAACTTTTCGAAATGCTAGTTTCTTTCAGAAAATCATAATATACTATACACTAGTTTATACTAGTTTCGGTCAAAAAATCAAATTAAATTGAGGACTATTCGAAATTCTACAAACTTTTCAGTACCTTTCTATATGTTACGAGGCAAGGTAATGAGGGAAGTTCATGCAAGAAATCATCTCAAAATTAGATTCTATGAAACTTTTCGAAATGCAAGTTTCGGTCAAAAAATCACAATATAATATACAATAGTTTATACTATTTTCGGGCTAAAAATCAAATTAAATCAAGGACTGTTCGAAATGATACGAAACTTTTGACATCCTTTCTATATGTTATGAGGGAAGGTTATGATGGAAGTCCATGCAAAAAATCATCTGAAAATTAGATTCTATGAAACTTTTCGAAATGCTAGTTTCGGTATAAAAATCATAATATGCACTAGTTTATACTAGTTTCGGTCAAAAAATCAAATTAAATCGAGGACTATTCGAAATGCTACAAAACTTTTCAGATTCTTTCTATATGTTACGAGGAAAAGTTATGAGGGAAGTCCAATCAAAAAAATCATTTCAAAATTAGATTCTATGAAACTTTTCGAAATGCAAGTTTCTTTCAATAAATCATAATATACTATACACTAGTTTGTACTAGTTTCGGTTAAAAAATCAAATTAAATCGAGGACTGTTCGAAATTCTACGAAACTTTTTAGATCCTTTCTATATGTTACGAGGGAAGGTAATGTTCGAAGTCCATGCAAAAAATCATCTCAAAATTAGATTCTATGAAACTTTTTGAAATGTAAGTTTAGGTAAAAAAATCATAATATATTATACACTAGTTTATACTAGTTTCGGTAAAAAAAATCAAATTAAATTGAGGACTGTTCGAAATGATACAAAATTTTTCAGATCCTTTCAATATGTTACGAGGGAAGGTAATTAGGGAAGTCCATGCAAAAACTCATGTCAAAATTAGATTCTATGAAACTTTTCGAAATGCAAGTTTCAGTCAAAAAATCATAATATATTATACACTAGTTTATACTAGTTTCGGTCAAAAAATCAAATTAAATCGAGGACTGTTCGAAATGATACGAAACGTTTCAGATCCTTTCTATATGTTACGACGGAAGGTTTTGATGGAAGTCCATGCAAAAAATCATCTAAAAATTAGATTCTGTGAAACTTTTCGAAATGCTAGTTTCGGTCAAAAAATCATTATATATTATACACTAGTTTATACTAGTTTCGGTCAAAAAATCAAATTAAAGCGAGGTTTGTTCGAAATGCTACAAAACTTTTCAGATCCTTTCTATATGTTACGAGGAAAAGTTATGAGGGATGTCCATACAAAAAAATCATTTCAAAATTAGATTCTATGAAACTTTTCGAAATGCTAGTTTCTTTCAGTAAATCATAATATACTATACACTAGTTTATACCAGTTTCGTTCAAAAAATCAAATTAAATCGAGGAATGTTGGAAATGCTACAAATCGTTTCAGACCCTTTCTATATGTTACGAGGGAAGGTAATGAGGGAAGTCCATGCAAAAAATAATATCAAAATTAGATTCTATGAAACTTTTCGAAATGCAAGTTTCTGTCAAAAAGTCAAAATATATTATACACTAGTTTATACTAGTTTCGGTCATAAAATCAAATTAAATAGAGGACTGTTCGAAATGCTACAAAACTTTTCAGATCCTTTCTATATGTTATAAGGAAAAGTTATGAGGGAAGTCCAAACAAAAAAATCAATTCAAATTAGATTCTACAAAACTTTTCGAAATGCAAGTTTCTTTCAAAAAATCATAATATACCATACACTAGTTTATACTAGTTTCGGTCAAAAAATCAAATTAAATCGATGAATGTTTTAAATGCTACGAAACTTTTTAGATCCTTTCTATATGTTAAGAGGAAAAGTTATGAGGGAAGTCCTTAGAAAAAAATCATCTGAAAATTAGATTCTATGAAACTTTTCGAAATGCTAGTTTCTTTCAGAAAATCATAATATACTATACACTAGTTTATACTAGTTTCGGTCAAAAAATCAAATTAAATTGAGGACTATTCGAAATTCTACAAACTTTTCAGTACCTTTCTATATGTTACGAGGCAAGGTAATGAGGGAAGTTCATGCAAGAAATCATCTCAAAATTAGATTCTATGAAACTTTTCGAAATGCAAGTTTCGGTCAAAAAATCACAATATAATATACACTAGTTTATACTATTTTCGGGCTAAAAATCAAATTAAATCAAGGACTGTTCGAAATGATACGAAATTTTGACATCCTTTCTATATGTTATGAGGGAAGGTTATGATGGAAGTCCATGCAAAAAATCATCTGAAAATTAGATTCTATGAAACTTTTCGAAATGCTAGTTTCGGTAAAAAAATCATAATATGCACTAGTTTATACTAGTTTCGGTCAAAAAATCAAATTAAATCGAGGACTATTCGAAATGCTACAAAACTTTTCAGATTCTTTCTATATGTTACGAGGAAAAGTTATGAGGGAAGTCCAATCAAAAAAATCATTTCAAAATTAGATTCTATGAAACTTTTCGAAATGCAAGTTTCTTTCAATAAATCATAATATACTATACACTAGTTTATACTAGTTTCGGTTAAAAAATCAAATTAAATCGAGGACTGTTCGAAATTCTACGAAACTTTTTAGATCCTTTCTATATGTTACGAGGGAAGGTAATGTTCGAAGTCCATGCAAAAAATCATCTCAAAATTAGATTCTATGAAACTTTTTGAAATGTAAGTTTAGGTAAAAAAATCATAATATATTATACACTAGTTTATACTAGTTTCGGTAAAAAAATCAAATTAAATTGAGGACTGTTCGAAATGATACAAAATTTTTCAGATCCTTTCAATATGTTACGAGGGAAGGTAATTAGGGAAGTCCATGCAAAAACTCATGTCAAAATTAGATTCTATGAAACTTTTCGAAATGCAAGTTTCAGTCAAAAAATCATAATATATTATACACTAGTTTATACTAGTTTCGGTCAAAAAATCAAATTAAATCGAGGACTGTTCGAAATGATACGAAACGTTTCAGATCCTTTCTATATGTTACGACGGAAGGTTTTGATGGAAGTCCATGCAAAAAATCATCTAAAAATTAGATTCTGTGAAACTTTTCGAAATGCTAGTTTCGGTCAAAAAATCATTATATATTATACACTAGTTTATACTAGTTTCGGTCAGAAAATCAAATTAAAGCGAGGTTTGTTCGAAATGCTACAAAACTTTTCAGATCCTTTCTATATGTTACGAGGAAAAGTTATGAGGGATGTCCATACAAAAAAATCATTTCAAAATTAGATTCTATGAAACTTTTCGAAATGCTAGTTTCTTTCAGTAAATCATAATATACTATACACTAGTTTATACCAGTTTCGTTCAAAAAATCAAATTAAATCGAGGAATGTTGGAAATGCTACAAATCGTTTCAGACCCTTTCTATATGTTACGAGGGAAGGTAATGAGGGAAGTCCATGCAAAAAATAATATCAAAATTAGATTCTATGAAACTTTTCGAAATGCAAGTTTCTGTCAAAAAGTCAAAATATATTATACACTAGTTTATACTAGTTTCGGTCATAAAATCAAATTAAATAGAGGACTGTTCGAAATGCTACAAAACTTTTCAGATCCTTTCTATATGTTATAAGGAAAAGTTATGAGGGAAGTCAAAACAAAAAAATCAATTCAAATTAGATTCTACAAAACTTTTCGAAATGCAAGTTTCTTTCAAAAAATCATAATATACCATACACTAGTTTATACTAGTTTCGGTCAAAAAATCAAATTAAATCGATGAATGTTTTAAATGCTACGAAACTTTTTAGATCCTTTCTATATGTTAAGAGGAAAAGTTATGAGGGAAGTCCTTAGAAAAAAATCATCTGAAAATTAGATTCTATGAAACTTTTCGAAATGCTAGTTTCTTTCAGAAAATCATAATATACTATACACTAGTTTATACTAGTTTCGGTCAAAAAATCAAATTAAATTGAGGACTATTCGAAATTCTACAAACTTTTCAGTACCTTTCTATATGTTACGAGGCAAGGTAATGAGGGAAGTTCATGCAAGAAATCATCTCAAAATTAGATTCTATGAAACTTTTCGAAATGCAAGTTTCGGTCAAAAAATCACAATATAATATACACTAGTTTATACTAGTTTCGGGCTAAAAATCAAATTAAATCAAGGACTGTTCGAAATGATACGAAACTTTTGACATCCTTTCTATATGTTATGAGGGAAGGTTATGATGGAAGTCCATGCAAAAAATCATCTGAAAATTAGATTCTATGAAACTTTTCAAAATGCTAGTTTCGGTAAAAAAATCATAATATACACTAGTTTATACTAGTTTCGGTCAAAAAATCAAATTAAAGCGAGGTTTGTTCGAAATGCTACAAAACTTTTCAGATCCTTTCTATATGTTACGAGGAAAAGTTATGAGGGATGTCCATACAAAAAAATCATTTCAAAATTAGATTCTATGAAACTTTTCGAAATGCTAGTTTCTTTCAGTAAATCATAATATACTATACACTAGTTTATACCAGTTTCGTTAAAAAAATCAAATTAAATCGAGGAATGTTGGAAATGCTACAAATCGTTTCAGACCCTTTCTATATGTTACGAGGGAAGGTAATGAGGGAAGTCCATGCAAAAAATAATATCAAAATTAGATTCTATGAAACTTTTCGAAATGCAAGTTTCTGTCAAAAAGTCAAAATATATTATACACTAGTTTATACTAGTTTCGGTCATAAAATCAAATTAAATAGAGGACTGTTCGAAATGCTACAAAACTTTTCAGATCCTTTCTATATGTTATAAGGAAAAGTTATGAGGGAAGTCCAAACAAAAAAATCAATTCAAATTAGATTCTACAAAACTTTTCGAAATGCAAGTTTCTTTCAAAAAATCATAATATACCATACACTAGTTTATACTAGTTTCGGTCAAAAAATCAAATTAAATCGATGAATGTTTTAAATGCTACGAAACTTTTTAGATCCTTTCTATATGTTAAGAGGAAAAGTTATGAGGGAAGTCCTTAGAAAAAAATCATCTGAAAATTAGATTCTATGAAACTTTTCGTAATGCTAGTTTCTTTCAGAAAATCATTATATACTATACACTAGTTTATACTAGTTTCGGTCAAAAAATCAAATTAAATTGAGGACTATTCGAAATTCTACAAACTTTTCAGTACCTTTCTATATGTTACGAGGCAAGGTAATGAGGGAAGTTCATGCAAGAAATCATCTCAAAATTAGATTCTATGAAACTTTTCGAAATGCAAGTTTCGGTCAAAAAATCACAATATAATATACAATAGTTTATACTATTTTCGGGCTAAAAATCAAATTAAATCAAGGACTGTTCGAAATGATACGAAACTTTTGACATCCTTTCTATATGTTATGAGGGAAGGTTATGATGGAAGTCCATGCAAAAAATCATCTGAAAATTAGATTCTATGAAACTTTTCGAAATGCTAGTTTCGGTATAAAAATCATAATATGCACTAGTTTATACTAGTTTCGGTCAAAAAATCAAATTAAATCGAGGACTATTCGAAATGCTACAAAACTTTTCAGATTCTTTCTATATGTTACGAGGAAAAGTTATGAGGGAAGTCCAATCAAAAAAATCATTTCAAAATTAGATTCTATGAAACTTTTCGAAATGCAAGTTTCTTTCAATAAATCATAATATACTATACACTAGTTTATACTAGTTTCGGTTAAAAAATCAAATTAAATCGAGGACTGTTCGAAATTCTACGAAACTTTTTAGATCCTTTCTATATGTTACGAGGGAAGGTAATGTTCGAAGTCCATGCAAAAAATCATCTCAAAATTAGATTCTATGAAACTTTTTGAAATGTAAGTTTAGGTAAAAAAATCATAATATATTATACACTAGTTTATACTAGTTTCGGTAAAAAAATCAAATTAAATTGAGGACTGTTCGAAATGATACAAAATTTTTCAGATCCTTTCAATATGTTACGAGGGAAGGTAATTAGGGAAGTCCATGCAAAAACTCATGTCAAAATTAGATTCTATGAAACTTTTCGAAATGCAAGTTTCAGTCAAAAAATCATAATATATTATACACTAGTTTATACTAGTTTCGGTCAAAAAATCAAATTAAATCGAGGACTGTTCGAAATGATACGAAACGTTTCAGATCCTTTCTATATGTTACGACGGAAGGTTTTGATGGAAGTCCATGCAAAAAATCATCTAAAAATTAGATTCTGTGAAACTTTTCGAAATGCTAGTCTCGGTCAAAAAATCATTATATATTATACACTAGTTTATACTAGTTTCGGTCAAAAAATCAAATTAAAGCGAGGTTTGTTCGAAATGCTACAAAACTTTTCAGATCCTTTCTATATGTTACGAGGAAAAGTTATGAGGGATGTCCATACAAAAAAATCATTTCAAAATTAGATTCTATGAAACTTTTCGAAATGCTAGTTTCTTTCAGTAAATCATAATATACTATACACTAGTTTATACCAGTTTCGTTCAAAAAATCAAATTAAATCGAGGAATGTTGGAAATGCTACAAATCGTTTCAGACCCTTTCTATATGTTACGAGGGAAGGTAATGAGGGAAGTCCATGCAAAAAATAATATCAAAATTAGATTCTATGAAACTTTTCGAAATGCAAGTTTCTGTCAAAAAGTCAAAATATATTATACACTAGTTTATACTAGTTTCGGTCATAAAATCAAATTAAATAGAGGACTGTTCGAAATGCTACAAAACTTTTCAGATCCTTTCTATATGTTATAAGGAAAAGTTATGAGGGAAGTCCAAACAAAAAAATCAATTCAAATTAGATTCTACAAAACTTTTCGAAATGCAAGTTTCTTTCAAAAAATCATAATATACCATACACTAGTTTATACTAGTTTCGGTCAAAAAATCAAATTAAATCGATGAATGTTTTAAATGCTACGAAACTTTTTAGATCCTTTCTATATGTTAAGAGGAAAAGTTATGAGGGAAGTCCTTAGAAAAAAATCATCTGAAAATTAGATTCTATGAAACTTTTCGAAATGCTAGTTTCTTTCAGAAAATCATAATATACTATACACTAGTTTATACTAGTTTCGGTCAAAAAATCAAATTAAATTGAGGACTATTCGAAATTCTACAAACTTTTCAGTACCTTTCTATATGTTACGAGGCAAGGTAATGAGGGAAGTTCATGCAAGAAATCATCTCAAAATTAGATTCTATGAAACTTTTCGAAATGCAAGTTTCGGTCAAAAAATCACAATATAATATACACTAGTTTATACTAGTTTCGGGCTAAAAATCAAATTAAATCAAGGACTGTTCGAAATGATACGAAACTTTTGACATCCTTTCTATATGTTATGAGGGAAGGTTATGATGGAAGTCCATGCAAAAAATCATCTGAAAATTAGATTCTATGAAACTTTTCAAAATGCTAGTTTCGGTAAAAAAATCATAATATACACTAGTTTATACTAGTTTCGGTCAAAAAATCAAATTAAATCGAGGACTATTCGAAATGCTACAAAACTTTTCAGATTCTTTCTATATGTTACGAGGAAAAGTTATGAGGGAAGTCCAATAAAAAAAATCATTTCAAAATTAGATTCTATGAAACTTTTCGAAATGCTAGTTTCTTTCAGTAAATCATAATATACTATACACTAGTTTATACTAGTTTCGTTCAAAAAATCAAATTAAATCGAGGAATGTTGGAAATGCTACAAATCGTTTCAGACCCTTTCTATATGTTACGAGGGAAGGTAATGAGGGAAGTCCATGCAAAAAATAATATCAAAATTAGATTCTATGAAACTTTTCGAAATGCAAGTTTCGGTCAAAAAGTCAAAATATATTATACACTAGTTTATACTAGTTTCGGTCAAAAAATCAAATTAAATAGAGGACTGTTCGAAATGCTACAAAACTTTTCAGATCCTTTCTATATGTTATAAGGAAAAGTTATGAGGGAAGTCCAAACAAAAAAATCAATTCAAATTAGATTCTACAAAACTTTTCGAAATGCAAGTTTCTTTCAAAAAATCATAATATACCATACACTAGTTTATACTAGTTTCGGTCAAAAAATCAAATTAAATCGATGAATGTTTTAAATGCTACGAAACTTTTTAGATCCTTTCTATATGTTAAGAGGAAAAGTTATGAGGGAAGTCCTTAGAAAAAAATCATCTGAAAATTAGATTCTATGAAACTTTTCGAAATGCTAGTTTCTTTCAGAAAATCATAATATACTATACACTAGTTTATACTAGTTTCGGTCAAAAAATCAAATTAAATTGAGGACTATTCGAAATTCTACAAACTTTTCAGTACCTTTCTATATGTTACGAGGCAAGGTAATGAGGGAAGTTCATGCAAGAAATCATCTCAAAATTAGATTCTATGAAACTTTTCGAAATGCAAGTTTCGGTCAAAAAATCACAATATAATATACAATAGTTTATACTATTTTCGGGCTAAAAATCAAATTAAATCAAGGACTGTTCGAAATGATACGAAACTTTTGACATCCTTTCTATATGTTATGAGGGAAGGTTATGATGGAAGTCCATGCAAAAAATCATCTGAAAATTAGATTCTATGAAACTTTTCGAAATGCTAGTTTCGGTATAAAAATCATAATATGCACTAGTTTATACTAGTTTCGGTCAAAAAATCAAATTAAATCGAGGACTATTCGAAATGCTACAAAACTTTTCAGATTCTTTCTATATGTTACGAGGAAAAGTTATGAGGGAAGTCCAATCAAAAAAATCATTTCAAAATTAGATTCTATGAAACTTTTCGAAATGCAAGTTTCTTTCAATAAATCATAATATACTATACACTAGTTTATACTAGTTTCGGTTAAAAAATCAAATTAAATCGAGGACTGTTCGAAATTCTACGAAACTTTTTAGATCCTTTCTATATGTTACGAGGGAAGGTAATGTTCGAAGTCCATGCAAAAAATCATCTCAAAATTAGATTCTATGAAACTTTTTGAAATGTAAGTTTAGGTAAAAAAATCATAATATATTATACACTAGTTTATACTAGTTTCGGTAAAAAAATCAAATTAAATTGAGGACTGTTCGAAATGATACAAAATTTTTCAGATCCTTTCAATATGTTACGAGGGAAGGTAATTAGGGAAGTCCATGCAAAAACTCATGTCAAAATTAGATTCTATGAAACTTTTCGAAATGCAAGTTTCAGTCAAAAAATCATAATATATTATACACTAGTTTATACTAGTTTCGGTCAAAAAATCAAATTAAATCGAGGACTGTTCGAAATGATACGAAACGTTTCAGATCCTTTTTATATGTTACGACGGAAGGTTTTGATGGAAGTCCATGCAAAAAATCATCTAAAAATTAGATTCTGTGAAACTTTTCGAAATGCTAGTTTCGGTCAAAAAATCATTATATATTATACACTAGTTTATACTAGTTTCGGTCAAAAAATCAAATTAAAGCGAGGTTTGTTCGAAATGCTACAAAACTTTTCAGATCCTTTCTATATGTTACGAGGAAAAGTTATGAGGGATGTCCATACAAAAAAATCATTTCAAAATTAGATTCTATGAAACTTTTCGAAATGCTAGTTTCTTTCAGTAAATCATAATATACTATACACTAGTTTATACTAGTTTCGTTCAAAAAATCAAATTAAATCGAGGAATGTTGGAAATGCTACAAATCGTTTCAGACCCTTTCTATATGTTACGAGGGAAGGTAATGAGGGAAGTCCATGCAAAAAATAATATCAAAATTAGATTCTATGAAACTTTTCGAAATGCAAGTTTCGGTCAAAAAGTCAAAATATATTATACATTAGTTTATACTAGTTTCGGTCAAAAAATCAAATTAAATAGAGGACTGTTCGAAATGCTACAAAACTTTTCAGATCCTTTCTATATGTTATAAGGAAAAGTTATGAGGGAAGTCCAAACAAAAAAATCAATTCAAATTAGATTCTACAAAACTTTTCGAAATGCAAGTTTCTTTCAAAAAATCATAATATACCATACACTAGTTTATACTAGTTTCGGTCAAAAAATCAAATTAAATCGATGAATGTTTTAAATGCTACGAAACTTTTTAGATCCTTTCTATATGTTAAGAGGAAAAGTTATGAGGGAAGTCCTTAGAAAAAAATCATCTGAAAATTAGATTCTATGAAACTTTTCGAAATGCTAGTTTCTTTCAGAAAATCATAATATACTATACACTAGTTTATACTAGTTTCGGTCAAAAAATCAAATTAAATTGAGGACTATTCGAAATTCTACAAACTTTTCAGTACCTTTCTATATGTTACGAGGCAAGGTAATGAGGGAAGTTCATGCAAGAAATCATCTCAAAATTAGATTCTATGAAACTTTTCGAAATGCAAGTTTCGGTCAAAAAATCACAATATAATATACAATAGTTTATACTATTTTCGGGCTAAAAATCAAATTAAATCAAGGACTGTTCGAAATGATACGAAACTTTTGACATCCTTTCTATATGTTATGAGGGAAGGTTATGATGGAAGTCCATGCAAAAAATCATCTGAAAATTAGATTCTATGAAACTTTTCGAAATGCTAGTTTCGGTATAAAAATCATAATATGCACTAGTTTATACTAGTTTCGGTCAAAAAATCAAATTAAATCGAGGACTATTCGAAATGCTACAAAACTTTTCAGATTCTTTCTATATGTTACGAGGAAAAGTTATGAGGGAAGTCCAATCAAAAAAATCATTTCAAAATTAGATTCTATGAAACTTTTCGAAATGCAAGTTTCTTTCAATAAATCATAATATACTATACACTAGTTTGTACTAGTTTCGGTTAAAAAATCAAATTAAATCGAGGACTATTCGAAATTCTACGAAACTTTTTAGATCCTTTCTATATGTTACGAGGGAAGGTAATGTTCGAAGTCCATGCAAAAAATCATCTCAAAATTAGATTCTATGAAACTTTTTGAAATGTAAGTTTAGGTAAAAAAATCATAATATATTATACACTAGTTTATACTAGTTTCGGTAAAAAAATCAAATTAAATTGAGGACTGTTCGAAATGATACAAAATTTTTCAGATCCTTTCAATATGTTACGAGGGAAGGTAATTAGGGAAGTCCATGCAAAAACTCATGTCAAAATTAGATTCTATGAAACTTTTCGAAATGCAAGTTTCAGTCAAAAAATCATAATATATTATACACTAGTTTATACTAGTTTCGGTCAAAAAATCAAATTAAATTGAGGACTGTTCGAAATGATACGAAACGTTTCAGATCCTTTCTATATGTTACGACGGAAGGTTTTGATGGAAGTCCATGCAAAAAATCATCTAAAAATTAGATTCTGTGAAACTTTTCGAAATGCTAGTTTCGGTCAAAAAATCATTATATATTATACACTAGTTTATACTAGTTTCGGTCAAAAAATCAAATTAAAGCGAGGTTTGTTCGAAATGCTACAAAACTTTTCAGATCCTTTCTATATGTTACGAGGAAAAGTTATGAGGGATGTCCATACAAAAAAATCATTTCAAAATTAGATTCTATGAAACTTTTCGAAATGCTAGTTTCTTTCAGTAAATCATAATATACTATACACTAGTTTATACCAGTTTCGTTCAAAAAATCAAATTAAATCGAGGAATGTTGGAAATGCTACAAATCGTTTCAGACCCTTTCTATATGTTACGAGGGAAGGTAATGAGGGAAGTCCATGCAAAAAATAATATCAAAATTAGATTCTATGAAACTTTTCGAAATGCAAGTTTCTGTCAAAAAGTCAAAATATATTATACACTAGTTTATACTAGTTTCGGTCATAAAATCAAATTAAATAGAGGACTGTTCGAAATGCTACAAAACTTTTCAGATCCTTTCTATATGTTATAAGGAAAAGTTATGAGGGAAGTCCAAACAAAAAAATCAATTCAAATTAGATTCTACAAAACTTTTCGAAATGCAAGTTTCTTTCAAAAAATCATAATATACCATACACTAGTTTATACTAGTTTCGGTCAAAAAATCAAATTAAATCGATGAATGTTTTAAATGCTACGAAACTTTTTAGATCCTTTCTATATGTTAAGAGGAAAAGTTATGAGGGAAGTCCTTAGAAAAAAATCATCTGAAAATTAGATTCTATGAAACTTTTCGAAATGCTAGTTTCTTTCAGAAAATCATAATATACTATACACTAGTTTATACTAGTTTCGGTCAAAAAATCAAATTAAATTGAGGACTATTCGAAATTCTACAAACTTTTCAGTACCTTTCTATATGTTACGAGGCAAGGTAATGAGGGAAGTTCATGCAAGAAATCATCTCAAAATTAGATTCTATGAAACTTTTCGAAATGCAAGTTTCGGTCAAAAAATCACAATATAATATACACTAGTTTATACTAGTTTCGGGCTAAAAATCAAATTAAATCAAGGACTGTTCGAAATGATACGAAACTTTTGACATCCTTTCTATATGTTATGAGGGAAGGTTATGATGGAAGTCCATGCAAAAAATCATCTGAAAATTAGATTCTATGAAACTTTTCAAAATGCTAGTTTCGGTAAAAAAATCATAATATACACTAGTTTATACTAGTTTCGGTCAAAAAATCAAATTAAATCGAGGACTATTCGAAATGCTACAAAACTTTTCAGATTCTTTCTATATGTTACGGGGAAAAGTTATGAGGGAAGTCCAATAAAAAAAATCATTTCAAAATTAGATTCTATGAAACTTTTCGAAATGCTAGTTTCTTTCAGTAAATCATAATACACTATACACTAGTTTATACTAGTTTCGTTCAAAAAATCAAATTAAATCGAGGAATGTTGGAAATGCTACAAATCGTTTCAGACCCTTTCTATATGTTACGAGGGAAGGTAATGAGGGAAGTCCATGCAAAAAATAATATCAAAATTAGATTCTATGAAACTTTTCGAAATGCAAGTTTCGGTCAAAAAGTCAAAATATATTATACACTAGTTTATACTAGTTTCGGTCAAAAAATCAAATTAAATAGAGGACTGTTCGAAATGCTACAAAACTTTTCAGATCCTTTCTATATGTTATAAGGAAAAGTTATGAGGGAAGTCCAAACAAAAAAATCAATTCAAATTAGATTCTACAAAACTTTTCGAAATGCAAGTTTCTTTCAAAAAATCATAATATACCATACACTAGTTTATACTAGTTTCGGTCAAAAAATCAAATTAAATCGATGAATGTTTTAAATGCTACGAAACTTTTTAGATCCTTTCTATATGTTAAGAGGAAAAGTTATGAGGGAAGTCCTTAGAAAAAAATCATCTGAAAATTAGATTCTATGAAACTTTTCGAAATGCTAGTTTCTTTCAGAAAATCATAATATACTATACACTAGTTTATACTAGTTTCGGTCAAAAAATCAAATTAAATTGAGGACTATTCGAAATTCTACAAACTTTTCAGTACCTTTCTATATGTTACGAGGCAAGGTAATGAGGGAAGTTCATGCAAGAAATCATCTCAAAATTAGATTCTATGAAACTTTTCGAAATGCAAGTTTCGGTCAAAAAATCACAATATAATATACAATAGTTTATACTATTTTCGGGCTAAAAATCAAATTAAATCAAGGACTGTTCGAAATGATACGAAATTTTGACATCCTTTCTATATGTTATGAGGGAAGGTTATGATGGAAGTCCATGCAAAAAATCATCTGAAAATTAGATTCTATGAAACTTTTCGAAATGCTAGTTTCGGTATAAAAATCATAATATGCACTAGTTTATACTAGTTTCGGTCAAAAAATCAAATTAAATCGAGGACTATTCGAAATGCTACAAAACTTTTCAGATTCTTTCTATATGTTACGAGGAAAAGTTATGAGGGAAGTCCAATCAAAAAAATCATTTCAAAATTAGATTCTATGAAACTTTTCGAAATGCAAGTTTCTTTCAATAAATCATAATATACTATACACTAGTTTATACTAGTTTCGGTTAAAAAATCAAATTAAATCGAGGACTGTTCGAAATTCTACGAAACTTTTTAGATCCTTTCTATATGTTACGAGGGAAGGTAATGTTCGAAGTCCATGCAAAAAATCATCTCAAAATTAGATTCTATGAAACTTTTTGAAATGTAAGTTTAGGTAAAAAAATCATAATATATTATACACTAGTTTATACTAGTTTCGGTAAAAAAATCAAATTAAATTGAGGACTGTTCGAAATGATACAAAATTTTTCAGATCCTTTCAATATGTTACGAGGGAAGGTAATTAGGGAAGTCCATGCAAAAACTCATGTCAAAATTAGATTCTATGAAACTTTTCGAAATGCAAGTTTCAGTCAAAAAATCATAATATATTATACACAAGTTTATACTAGTTTCGGTCAAAAAATCAAATTAAATCGAGGACTGTTCGAAATGATACGAAACGTTTCAGATCCTTTCTATATGTTACGACGGAAGGTTTTGATGGAAGTCCATGCAAAAAATCATCTAAAAATTAGATTCTGTGAAACTTTTCGAAATGCTAGTTTCGGTCAAAAAATCATTATATATTATACACTAGTTTATACTAGTTTCGGTCAAAAAATCAAATTAAAGCGAGGTTTGTTCGAAATGCTACAAAACTTTTCAGATCCTTTCTATATGTTACGAGGAAAAGTTATGAGGGATGTCCATACAAAAAAATCATTTCAAAATTAGATTCTATGAAACTTTTCGAAATGCTAGTTTCTTTCAGTAAATCATAATATACTATACACTAGTTTATACCAGTTTCGTTCAAAAAATCAAATTAAATCGAGGAATGTTGGAAATGCTACAAATCGTTTCAGACCCTTTCTATATGTTACGAGGGAAGGTAATGAGGGAAGTCCATGCAAAAAATAATATCAAAATTAGATTCTATGAAACTTTTCGAAATGCAAGTTTCTGTCAAAAAGTCAAAATATATTATACACTAGTTTACACTAGTTTCGGTCATAAAATCAAATTAAATAGAGGACTGTTCGAAATGCTACAAAACTTTTCAGATCCTTTCTATATGTTATAAGGAAAAGTTATGAGGGAAGT
The DNA here is from genome assembly GCA_022829125.1 of Lathyrus tuberosus. Taxonomy (NCBI): domain Eukaryota; kingdom Viridiplantae; phylum Streptophyta; class Magnoliopsida; order Fabales; family Fabaceae; genus Lathyrus; species Lathyrus tuberosus. The sequence goes on from JALAZF010000605.1 coordinate 587,116, forward strand.
CAAAACAAAAAAATCAATTCAAATTAGATTCTACAAAACTTTTCGAAATGCAAGTTTCTTTCAAAAAATCATAATATACCATACACTAGTTTATACTAGTTTCGGTCAAAAAATCAAATTAAATCGATGAATGTTTTAAATGCTACGAAACTTTTTAGATCCTTTCTATATGTTAAGAGGAAAAGTTATGAGGGAAGTCCTTAGAAAAAAATCATCTGAAAATTAGATTCTATGAAACTTTTCGAAATGCTAGTTTCTTTCAGAAAATCATAATATACTATACACTAGTTTATACTAGTTTCGGTCAAAAAATCAAATTAAATTGAGGACTATTCGAAATTCTACAAACTTTTCAGTACCTTTCTATATGTTACGAGGCAAGGTAATGAGGGAAGTTCATGCAAGAAATCATCTCAAAATTAGATTCTATGAAACTTTTCGAAATGCAAGTTTCGGTCAAAAAATCACAATATAATATACACTAGTTTATACTAGTTTCGGGCTAAAAATCAAATTAAATCAAGGACTGTTCGAAATGATACGAAACTTTTGACATCCTTTCTATATGTTATGAGGGAAGGTTATGATGGAAGTCCATGCAAAAAATCATCTGAAAATTAGATTCTATGAAACTTTTCAAAATGCTAGTTTCGGTAAAAAAATCATAATATACACTAGTTTATACTAGTTTCGGTCAAAAAATCAAATTAAATCGAGGACTATTCGAAATGCTACAAAACTTTTCAGATTCTTTCTATATGTTACGAGGAAAAGTTATGAGGGAAGTCCAATAAAAAAATCATTTCAAAATTAGATTCTATGAAACTTTTCGAAATGCTAGTTTCTTTCAGTAAATCATAATATACTATACACTAGTTTATACTAGTTTCGTATAAAAAATCAAATTAAATCGAGGAATGTTGGAAATGCTACAAATCGTTTCAGACCCTTTCTATATGTTACGAGGGAAGGTAATGAGGGAAGTCCATGCAAAAAATAATATCAAAATTAGATTCTATGAAACTTTTCGAAATGCAAGTTTCGGTCAAAAAGTCAAAATATATTATACACTAGTTTATACTAGTTTCGGTCAAAAAATCAAATTAAATAGAGGACTGTTCGAAATGCTACAAAACTTTTCAGATCCTTTCTATATGTTATAAGGAAAAGTTATGAGGGAAGTCCAAACAAAAAAATCAATTCAAATTAGATTCTACAAAACTTTTCGAAATGCAAGTTTCTTTCAAAAAATCATAATATACCATACACTAGTTTATACTAGTTTCGGTCAAAAAATCAAATTAAATCGATGAATGTTTTAAATGCTACGAAACTTTTTAGATCCTTTCTATATGTTAAGAGGAAAAGTTATGAGGGAAGTCCTTAGAAAAAAATCATCTGAAAATTAGATTCTATGAAACTTTTCGAAATGCTAGTTTCTTTCAGAAAATCATAATATACTATACACTAGTTTATACTAGTTTCGGTCAAAAAATCAAATTAAATTGAGGACTATTCGAAATTCTACAAACTTTTCAGTACCTTTCTATATGTTACGAGGCAAGGTAATGAGGGAAGTTCATGCAAGAAATCATCTCAAAATTAGATTCTATGAAACTTTTCGAAATGCAAGTTTCGGTCAAAAAATCACAATATAATATACAATAGTTTATACTATTTTCGGGCTAAAAATCAAATTAAATCAAGGACTTTTCGAAATGATACGAAATTTTGACATCCTTTCTATATGTTATGAGGGAAGGTTATGATGGAAGTCCATGCAAAAAATCATCTGAAAATTAGATTCTATGAAACTTTTCGAAATGCTAGTTTCGGTATAAAAATCATAATATGCACTAGTTTATACTAGTTTCGGTCAAAAAATCAAATTAAATCGAGGACTATTCGAAATGCTACAAAACTTTTCAGATTCTTTCTATATGTTACGAGGAAAAGTTATGAGGGAAGTCCAATCAAAAAAATCATTTCAAAATTAGATTCTATGAAACTTTTCGAAATGCAAGTTTCTTTCAATAAATCATAATATACTATACACTAGTTTATACTAGTTTCGGTTAAAAAATCAAATTAAATCGAGGACTGTTCGAAATTCTACGAAACTTTTTAGATCCTTTCTATATGTTACGAGGGAAGGTAATGTTCGAAGTCCATGCAAAAAATCATCTCAAAATTAGATTCTATGAAACTTTTTGAAATGTAAGTTTAGGTAAAAAAATCATAATATATTATACACTAGTTTATACTAGTTTCGGTAAAAAAATCAAATTAAATTGAGGACTGTTCGAAATGATACAAAATTTTTCAGATCCTTTCAATATGTTACGAGGGAAGGTAATTAGGGAAGTCCATGCAAAAACTCATGTCAAAATTAGATTCTATGAAACTTTTCGAAATGCAAGTTTCAGTCAAAAAATCATAATATATTATACACTAGTTTATACTAGTTTCGGTCAAAAAATCAAATTAAATCGAGGACTGTTCGAAATGATACGAAACGTTTCAGATCCTTTCTATATGTTACGACGGAAGGTTTTGATGGAAGTCCATGCAAAAAATCATCTAAAAATTAGATTCTGTGAAACTTTTCGAAATGCTAGTTTCGGTCAAAAAATCATTATATATTATACACTAGTTTATACTAGTTTCGGTCAAAAAATAAAATTAAAGCGAGGTTTGTTCGAAATGCTACAAAACTTTTCAGATCCTTTCTATACGTTACGAGGAAAAGTTATGAGGGATGTCCATACAAAAAAATCATTTCAAAATTAGATTCTATGAAACTTTTCGAAATGCTAGTTTCTTTCAGTAAATCATAATATACTATACACTAGTTTATACCAGTTTCGTTCAAAAAATCAAATTAAATCGAGGAATGTTGGAAATGCTACAAATCGTTTCAGACCCTTTCTATATGTTACGAGGGAAGGTAATGAGGGAAGTCCATGCAAAAAATAATATCAAAATTAGATTCTATGAAACTTTTCGAAATGCAAGTTTCTGTCAAAAAGTCAAAATATATTATACACTAGTTTATACTAGTTTCGGTCAAAAAATCAAATTAAATAGAGGACTGTTCGAAATGCTACAAAACTTTTCAGATCCTTTCTATATGTTATAAGGAAAAGTTATGAGGGAAGTCCAAACAAAAAAATCAATTCAAATTAGATTCTACAAAACTTTTCGAAATGCAAGTTTCTTTCAAAAAATCATAATATACCATACACTAGTTTATACTAGTTTCGGTCAAAAAATCAAATTAAATCGATGAATGTTTTAAATGCTACGAAACTTTTTAGATCCTTTCTATATGTTAAGAGGAAAAGTTATGAGGGAAGTCCTTAGAAAAAAATCATCTGAAAATTAGATTCTATGAAACTTTTCGAAATGCTAGTTTCTTTCAGAAAATCATAATATACTATACACTAGTTTATACTAGTTTCGGTCAAAAAATCAAATTAAATTGAGGACTATTCGAAATTCTACAAACTTTTCAGTACCTTTCTATATGTTACGAGGCAAGGTAATGAGGGAAGTTCATGCAAGAAATCATCTCAAAATTAGATTCTATGAAACTTTTCGAAATGCAAGTTTCGGTCAAAAAATCACAATATAATATACACTAGTTTATACTAGTTTCGGGCTAAAAATCAAATTAAATCAAGGACTGTTCGAAATGATACGAAACTTTTGACATCCTTTCTATATGTTATGAGGGAAGGTTATGATGGAAGTCCATGCAAAAAATCATCTGAAAATTAGATTCTATGAAACTTTTCAAAATGCTAGTTTCGGTAAAAAAATCATAATATACACTAGTTTATACTAGTTTCGGTCAAAAAATCAAATTAAATCGAGGACTATTCGAAATGCTACAAAACTTTTCAGATTCTTTCTATATGTTACGAGGAAAAGTTATGAGGGAAGTCCAATAAAAAAATCATTTCAAAATTAGATTCTATGAAACTTTTCGAAATGCTAGTTTCTTTCAGTAAATCATAATATACTATACACTAGTTTATACTAGTTTCGTATAAAAAATCAAATTAAATCGAGGAATGTTGGAAATGCTACAAATCGTTTCAGACCCTTTCTATATGTTACGAGGGAAGGTAATGAGGGAAGTCCATGCAAAAAATAATATCAAAATTAGATTCTATGAAACTTTTCGAAATGCAAGTTTCGGTCAAAAAGTCAAAATATATTATACACTAGTTTATACTAGTTTCGGTCAAAAAATCAAATTAAATAGAGGACTGTTCGAAATGCTACAAAACTTTTCAGATCCTTTCTATATGTTATAAGGAAAAGTTATGAGGGAAGTCCAAACAAAAAAATCAATTCAAATTAGATTCTACAAAACTTTTCGAAATGCAAGTTTCTTTCAAAAAATCATAATATACCATACACTAGTTTATACTAGTTTCGGTCAAAAAATAAAATTAAATCGATGAATGTTTTAAATGCTACGAAACTTTTTAGATCCTTTCTATATGTTAAGAGGAAAAGTTATGAGGGAAGTCCTTAGAAAAAAATCATCTGAAAATTAGATTCTATGAAACTTTTCGAAATGCTAGTTTCTTTCAGAAAATCATAATATACTATACACTAGTTTATACTAGTTTCGGTCAAAAAATCAAATTAAATTGAGGACTATTCGAAATTCTACAAACTTTTCAGTACCTTTCTATATGTTACGAGGCAAGGTAATGAGGGAAGTTCATGCAAGAAATCATCTCAAAATTAGATTCTATGAAACTTTTCGAAATGCAAGTTTCGGTCAAAAAATCACAATATAATATACACTAGTTTATACTAGTTTCGGGCTAAAAATCAAATTAAATCAAGGACTGTTCGAAATGATACGAAACTTTTGACATCCTTTCTATATGTTATGAGGGAAGGTTATGATGGAAGTCCATGCAAAAAATCATCTGAAAATTAGATTCTATGAAACTTTTCAAAATGCTAGTTTCGGTAAAAAAATCATAATATACACTAGTTTATACTAGTTTCGGTCAAAAAATCAAATTAAATCGAGGACTATTCGAAATGCTACAAAACTTTTCAGATTCTTTCTATATGTTACGAGGAAAAGTTATGAGGGAAGTCCAATAAAAAAAATCATTTCAAAATTAGATTCTATGAAACTTTTCGAAATGCTAGTTTCTTTCAGTAAATCATAATATACTATACACTAATTTATACTAGTTTCGTTCAAAAAATCAAATTAAATCGAGGAATGTTGGAAATGCTACAAATCGTTTCAGACCCTTTCTATATGTTACGAGGGAAGGTAATGAGGGAAGTCCATGCAAAAAATCATCTCAAAATTAGATTCTATGAAACTTTTCGAAATGCAAGTTTCGGTCAAAAAGTCAAAATATATTATACACTAGTTTATACTAGTTTCGGTCAAAAAATCAAATTAAATAGAGGACTGTTCGAAATGCTACAAAACTTTTCAGATCCTTTCTATATGTTATAAGGAAAAGTTATGAGGGAAGTCCAAACAAAAAAATCAATTCAAATTAGATTCTACAAAACTTTTCGAAATGCAAGTTTCTTTCAAAAAATCATAATATACCATACACTAATTTATACTAGTTTCGGTCAAAAAATCAAATTAAATCGATGAATGTTTTAAATGCTACGAAACTTTTTAGATCCTTTCTATATGTTAAGAGGAAAAGTTATGAGGGAAGTCCTTAGAAAAAAATCATCTGAAAATTAGATTCTATGAAACTTTTCGAAATGCTAGTTTCTTTCAGAAAATCATAATATACTATACACTAGTTTATACTAGTTTCGGTCAAAAAATCAAATTAAATTGAGGACTATTCGAAATTCTACAAACTTTTCAGTACCTTTCTATATGTTACGAGGCAAGGTAATGAGGGAAGTTAATGCAAGAAATCATCTCAAAATTAGATTCTATGAAACTTTTCGAAATGCAAGTTTCGGTCAAAAAATCACAATATAATATACAATAGTTTATACTATTTTCGGGCTAAAAATCAAATTAAATCAAGGACTGTTCGAAATGATACGAAACTTTTGACATCCTTTCTATATGTTATGAGGGAAGGTTATGATGGAAGTCCATGAAAAAATCATCTGAAAATTAGATTCTATGAAACTTTTCGAAATGCTAGTTTCGGTATAAAAATCATAATATGCACTAGTTTATACTAGTTTCGGTCAAAAAATCAAATTAAATCGAGGACTATTCGAAATGCTACAAAACTTTTCAGATTCTTTCTATATGTTACGAGGAAAAGTTATAAGGGAAGTCCAATCAAAAAAATCATTTCAAAATTAGATTCTATGAAACTTTTCGAAATGCAAGTTTCTTTCAATAAATCATAATATACTATACACTTGTTTATACTAGTTTCGGTTAAAAAATCAAATTAAATCGAGGACTGTTCAAAATTCTACGAAACTTTTTAGATCCTTTCTATATGTTACGAGGGAAGGTAATGTTCGAAGTCCATGCAAAAAATCATCTCAAAATTAGATTCTATGAAACTTTTTGAAATGTAAGTTTAGGTAAAAAAATCATAATATATTATACACTAGTTTATACTAGTTTCGGTAAAAAAATCAAATTAAATTGAGGACTGTTCGAAATGATACAAAATTTTTCAGATCCTTTCAATATGTTACGAGGGAAGGTAATTAGGGAAGTCCATGCAAAAACTCATGTCAAAATAAGATTCTATGAAACTTTTCGAAATGCAAGTTTCAGTCAAAAAATCATAATATATTATACACTAGTTTATACTAGTTTCGGTCAAAAAATCAAATTAAATCGAGGACTGTTCGAAATGATACGAAACATTTCAGATCCTTTCTATATGTTACGACGGAAGGTTTTGATGGAAGTCCATGCAAAAAATCATCTAAAAATTAGATTCTGTGAAACTTTTCGAAATGCTAGTTTCGGTCAAAAAATCATTATATATTATACACTAGTTTATACTAGTTTCGGTCAAAAAATCAAATTAAAGCGAGGTTTGTTCGAAATGCTACAAAACTTTTCAGATCCTTTCTATATGTTACGAGGAAAAGTTATGAGGGATGTCCATACAAAAAAATCATTTCAAAATTAGATTCTATGAAACTTTTCGAAATGCTAGTTTCTTTCAGTAAATCATAATATACTATACACTAGTTTATACTAGTTTCGTTCAAAAAATCAAATTAAATCGAGGAATGTTGGAAATGCTACAAATCGTTTCAGACCCTTTCTATATGTTACGAGGGAAGGTAATGAGGGAAGTCCATGCAAAAAATAATATCAAAATTAGATTCTATGAAACTTTTCGAAATGCAAGTTTCTGTCAAAAAGTCAAAATATATTATACACTAGTTTATACTAGTTTCGGTCAAAAAATCAAATTAAATAGAGGACTGTTCGAAATGCTACAAAACTTTTCAGATCCTTTCTATATGTTATAAGGAAAAGTTATGAGGGAAGTCCAAACAAAAAAATCAATTCAAATTAGATTCTACAAAACTTTTCGAAATGCAAGTTTCTTTCAAAAAATCATAATATACCATACACTAGTTTATACTAGTTTCGGTCAAAAAATCAAATTAAATCGATGAATGTTTTAAATGCTACGAAACTTTTTAGATCCTTTCTATATGTTAAGAGGAAAAGTTATGAGGGAAGTCCTTAGAAAAAAATCATCTGAAAATTAGATTCTATGAAACTTTTCGAAATGCTAGTTTCTTTCAGAAAATCATAATATACTATACACTAGTTTATACTAGTTTCGGTCAAAAAATCAAATTAAATTGAGGACTATTCGAAATTCTACAAACTTTTCAGTACCTTTCTATATGTTACGAGGCAAGGTAATGAGGGAAGTTCATGCAAGAAATCATCTCAAAATTAGATTCTATGAAACTTTTCGAAATGCAAGTTTCGGTCAAAAAATCACAATATAATATACACTAGTTTATACTAGTTTCGGGCTAAAAATCAAATTAAATCAAGGACTGTTCGAAATGATACGAAACTTTTGACATCCTTTCTATATGTTATGAGGGAAGGTTATGATGGAAGTCCATGCAAAAAATCATCTGAAAATTAGATTCTATGAAACTTTTCAAAATGCTAGTTTCGGTAAAAAAATCATAATATACACTAGTTTATACTAGTTTCGGTCAAAAAATCAAATTAAATCGAGGACTATTCGAAATGCTACAAAACTTTTCAGATTCTTTCTATATGTTACGAGGAAAAGTTATGAGGGAAGTCCAATAAAAAAATCATTTCAAAATTAGATTCTATGAAACTTTTCGAAATGCTAGTTTCTTTCAGTAAATCATAATATACTATACACTAGTTTATACTAGTTTCGTATAAAAAATCAAATTAAATCGAGGAATGTTGGAAATGCTACAAATCGTTTCAGACCCTTTCTATATGTTACGAGGGAAGGTAATGAGGGAAGTCCATGCAAAAAATAATATCAAAATTAGATTCTATGAAACTTTTCGAAATGCAAGTTTCGGTCAAAAAGTCAAAATATATTATACACTAGTTTATACTAGTTTCGGTCAAAAAATCAAATTAAATAGAGGACTGTTCGAAATGCTACAAAACTTTTCAGATCCTTTCTATATGTTATAAGGAAAAGTTATGAGGGAAGTCCAAACAAAAAAATCAATTCAAATTAGATTCTACAAAACTTTTCGAAATGCAAGTTTCTTTCAAAAAATCATAATATACCATACACTAGTTTATACTAGTTTCGGTCAAAAAATAAAATTAAATCGATGAATGTTTTAAATGCTACGAAACTTTTTAGATCCTTTCTATATGTTAAGAGGAAAAGTTATGAGGGAAGTCCTTAGAAAAAAATCATCTGAAAATTAGATTCTATGAAACTTTTCGAAATGCTAGTTTCTTTCAGAAAATCATAATATACTATACACTAGTTTATACTAGTTTCGGTCAAAAAATCAAATTAAATTGAGGACTATTCGAAATTCTACAAACTTTTCAGTACCTTTCTATATGTTACGAGGCAAGGTAATGAGGGAAGTTCATGCAAGAAATCATCTCAAAATTAGATTCTATGAAACTTTTCGAAATGCAAGTTTCGGTCAAAAAATCACAATATAATATACACTAGTTTATACTAGTTTCGGGCTAAAAATCAAATTAAATCAAGGACTGTTCGAAATGATACGAAACTTTTGACATCCTTTCTATATGTTATGAGGGAAGGTTATGATGGAAGTCCATGCAAAAAATCATCTGAAAATTAGATTCTATGAAACTTTTCAAAATGCTAGTTTCGGTAAAAAAATCATAATATACACTAGTTTATACTAGTTTCGGTCAAAAAATCAAATTAAATCGAGGACTATTCGAAATGCTACAAAACTTTTCAGATTCTTTCTATATGTTACGAGGAAAAGTTATGAGGGAAGTCCAATAAAAAAAATCATTTCAAAATTAGATTCTATGAAACTTTTCGAAATGCTAGTTTCTTTCAGTAAATCATAATATACTATACACTAATTTATACTAGTTTCGTTCAAAAAATCAAATTAAATCGAGGAATGTTGGAAATGCTACAAATCGTTTCAGACCCTTTCTATATGTTACGAGGGAAGGTAATGAGGGAAGTCCATGCAAAAAATCATCTCAAAATTAGATTCTATGAAACTTTTCGAAATGCAAGTTTCGGTCAAAAAGTCAAAATATATTATACACTAGTTTATACTAGTTTCGGTCAAAAAATCAAATTAAATAGAGGACTGTTCGAAATGCTACAAAACTTTTCAGATCCTTTCTATATGTTATAAGGAAAAGTTATGAGGGAAGTCCAAACAAAAAAATCAATTCAAATTAGATTCTACAAAACTTTTCGAAATGCAAGTTTCTTTCAAAAAATCATAATATACCATACACTAATTTATACTAGTTTCGGTCAAAAAATCAAATTAAATCGATGAATGTTTTAAATGCTACGAAACTTTTTAGATCCTTTCTATATGTTAAGAGGAAAAGTTATGAGGGAAGTCCTTAGAAAAAAATCATCTGAAAATTAGATTCTATGAAACTTTTCGAAATGCTAGTTTCTTTCAGAAAATCATAATATACTATACACTAGTTTATACTAGTTTCGGTCAAAAAATCAAATTAAATTGAGGACTATTCGAAATTCTACAAACTTTTCAGTACCTTTCTATATGTTACGAGGCAAGGTAATGAGGGAAGTTAATGCAAGAAATCATCTCAAAATTAGATTCTATGAAACTTTTCGAAATGCAAGTTTCGGTCAAAAAATCACAATATAATATACAATAGTTTATACTATTTTCGGGCTAAAAATCAAATTAAATCAAGGACTGTTCGAAATGATACGAAACTTTTGACATCCTTTCTATATGTTATGAGGGAAGGTTATGATGGAAGTCCATGAAAAAATCATCTGAAAATTAGATTCTATGAAACTTTTCGAAATGCTAGTTTCGGTATAAAAATCATAATATGCACTAGTTTATACTAGTTTCGGTCAAAAAATCAAATTAAATCGAGGACTATTCGAAATGCTACAAAACTTTTCAGATTCTTTCTATATGTTACGAGGAAAAGTTATAAGGGAAGTCCAATCAAAAAAATCATTTCAAAATTAGATTCTATGAAACTTTTCGAAATGCAAGTTTCTTTCAATAAATCATAATATACTATACACTTGTTTATACTAGTTTCGGTTAAAAAATCAAATTAAATCGAGGACTGTTCAAAATTCTACGAAACTTTTTAGATCCTTTCTATATGTTACGAGGGAAGGTAATGTTCGAAGTCCATGCAAAAAATCATCTCAAAATTAGATTCTATGAAACTTTTTGAAATGTAAGTTTAGGTAAAAAAATCATAATATATTATACACTAGTTTATACTAGTTTCGGTAAAAAAATCAAATTAAATTGAGGACTGTTCGAAATGATACAAAATTTTTCAGATCCTTTCAATATGTTACGAGGGAAGGTAATTAGGGAAGTCCATGCAAAAACTCATGTCAAAATAAGATTCTATGAAACTTTTCGAAATGCAAGTTTCAGTCAAAAAATCATAATATATTATACACTAGTTTATACTAGTTTCGGTCAAAAAATCAAATTAAATCGAGGACTGTTCGAAATGATACGAAACATTTCAGATCCTTTCTATATGTTACGACGGAAGGTTTTGATGGAAGTCCATGCAAAAAATCATCTAAAAATTAGATTCTGTGAAACTTTTCGAAATGCTAGTTTCGGTCAAAAAATCATTATATATTATACACTAGTTTATACTAGTTTCGGTCAAAAAATCAAATTAAAGCGAGGTTTGTTCGAAATGCTACAAAACTTTTCAGATCCTTTCTATATGTTACGAGGAAAAGTTATGAGGGATGTCCATACAAAAAAATCATTTCAAAATTAGATTCTATGAAACTTTTCGAAATGCTAGTTTCTTTCAGTAAATCATAATATACTATACACTAGTTTATACTAGTTTCGTTCAAAAAATCAAATTAAATCGAGGAATGTTGGAAATGCTACAAATCGTTTCAGACCCTTTCTATATGTTACGAGGGAAGGTAATGAGGGAAGTCCATGCAAAAAATAATATCAAAATTAGATTCTATGAAACTTTTCGAAATGCAAGTTTCTGTCAAAAAGTCAAAATATATTATACACTAGTTTATACTAGTTTCGGTCAAAAAATCAAATTAAATAGAGGACTGTTCGAAATGCTACAAAACTTTTCAGATCCTTTCTATATGTTATAAGGAAAAGTTATGAGGGAAGTCCAAACAAAAAAATCAATTCAAATTAGATTCTACAAAACTTTTCGAAATGCAAGTTTCTTTCAAAAAATCATAATATACCATACACTAGTTTATACTAGTTTCGGTCAAAAAATCAAATTAAATCGATGAATGTTTTAAATGCTACGAAACTTTTTAGATCCTTTCTATATGTTAAGAGGAAAAGTTATGAGGGAAGTCCTTAGAAAAAAATCATCTGAAAATTAGATTCTATGAAACTTTTCGAAATGCTAGTTTCTTTCAGAAAATCATAATATACTATACACTAGTTTATACTAGTTTCGGTCAAAAAATCAAATTAAATTGAGGACTATTCGAAATTCTACAAACTTTTCAGTACCTTTCTATATGTTACGAGGCAAGGTAATGAGGGAAGTTCATGCAAGAAATCATCTCAAAATTAGATTCTATGAAACTTTTCGAAATGCAAGTTTCGGTCAAAAAATCACAATATAATATACACTAGTTTATACTAGTTTCGGGCTAAAAATCAAATTAAATCAAGGACTGTTCGAAATGATACGAAACTTTTGACATCCTTTCTATATGTTATGAGGGAAGGTTATGATGGAAGTCCATGCAAAAAATCATCTGAAAATTAGATTCTATGAAACTTTTCGAAATGCTAGTTTCGGTAAAAAAAATCATAATATACACTAGTTTATACTAGTTTCGGTCAAAAAATCAAATTAAATCGAGGACTATTCGAAATGCTACAAAACTTTTCAGATTCTTTCTATATGTTACGAGGAAAAGTTATGAGGGAAGTCCAATCAAAAAAATCATTTCAAAATTAGATTCTATGAAACTTTTCGAAATGCTAGTTTCTTTCAGTAAATCATAATATACTATACACTAGTTTATACTAGTTTCGTTCAAAAAATCAAATTAAATCGAGGAATGTTGGAAATGCTACAAATCGTTTCAGACCCTTTCTATATGTTACGAGGGAAGGTAATGAGGGAAGTCCATGCAAAAAATAATATCAAAATTAGATTCTATGAAACTTTTCGAAATGCAAGTTTCTGTCAAAAAGTCAAAATATATTATACACTAGTTTATACTAGTTTCGGTCAAAAAATCAAATAAAATAGAGGACTGTTCGAAATGCTACAAAACTTTTCAGATCCTTTCTATATGTTATAAGGAAAAGTTATGAGGGAAGTCCAAACAAAAAAATCAATTCAAATTAGATTCTACAAAACTTTTCGAAATGCAAGTTTCTTTCAAAAAATCATAATATACCATACACTAGTTTATACTAGTTTCGGTCAAAAAATCAAATTAAATCGATGAATGTTTTAAATGCTACGAAACTTTTTAGATCCTTTCTATATGTTAAGAGGAAAAGTTATGAGGGAAGTCCTTAGAAAAAAATCATCTGAAAATTAGATTCTATGAAACTTTTCGAAATGCTAGTTTCTTTCAGAAAATCATAATATACTATACACTAGTTTATACTAGTTTCGGTCAAAAAATCAAATTAAATTGAGGACTATTCGAAATTCTACAAACTTTTCAGTACCATTCTATATGTTACGAGGCAAGGTAATGAGGGAAGTTATTGCAAGAAATCATCTCAAAATTAGATTCTATGAAACTTTTCGAAATGCAAATTTCGGTCAAAAAATCACAATATAATATACAATAGTTTATACTAGTTTCGGGCTAAAAATCAAATTAAATCAAGGACTGTTCGAAATGATACGAAACTTTTGACATCCTTTCTATATGTTATAAGGGAAGGTTATGATGGAAGTCCATGCAAAAAATCATCTGAAAATTGGATTCTATGAAACTTTTCGAAATGCTAGTTTCGGTATAAAAATCATAATATACACTAGTTTATACTAGTTTCGGTCAAAAAATCAAATTAAATCGAGGACAATTCGAAATGCTACAAAACTTTTCAGATTCTTTCTATATGTTACGAGGAAAAGTTATGAGGGAAGTCCAATCAAAAAAATCATTTCAAAATTAGATTCTATGAAACTTTTCGAAATGCTAGTTTCTTTCAATAAATCATTATATACTATACACTAGTTTATACTAGTTTCGGTTAAAAAATCAAATTAAATCGAGGACTGTTCGAAATTCTACGAAACTTTTTAGATCCTTTCTATATGTTACGAGGGAAGGTAATGTTCGAAGTCCATGCAAAAAATCATCTCAAAATTAGATTCTATGAAACATTTTGAAATGTAAGTTTAGGTAAAAAAATCATAATATATTATACACTAGTTTATACTAGTTTCGGTAAAAAAAATCAAATTAAATTGAGGACTGTTCGAAATGATACAAAATTTTTCAGATCCTTTCAATATGTTACGAGGGAAGGTAATTAGGGAAGTCCATGCAAAAACTCATGTCAAAATTAGATTCTATGAAACTTTTCGAAATGCAAGTTTCAGTCAAAAAATCATAATATATTATACACTAGTTTATACTAGTTTCGGTCAAAAAATCAAATTAAATCGAGGACTGTTCGAAATGATACGAAACGTTTCAGATCCTTTCTATATGTTACGACGGAAGGTTTTGATGGAAGTCCATGCAAAAAATCATCTAAAAATTAGATTCTGTGAAACTTTTCGAAATGCTAGTTTCGGTCAAAAAATCATTATATATTATACACTAGTTTATACTAGTTTCGGTCAAAAAATCAAATTAAAGCGAGGTTTGTTCGAAATGCTACAAAACTTTTCAGATCCTTTCTATATGTTACGAGGAAAAGTTATGAGGGATGTCCATACAAAAAAATCATTTCAAAATTAGATTCTATGAAACTTTTCGAAATGCTAGTTTCTTTCAGTAAATCAAAATATACTATACACTAGTTTATACTAGTTTCGTTCAAAAAATCAAATTAAATCGAGGAATGTTGGAAATGCTACAAATCGTTTCAGACCCTTTCTATATGTTACGAGGGAAGGTAATGAGGGAAGTCCATGCAAAAAATAATATCAAAATTAGATTCTATGAAACTTTTCGAAATGCAAGTTTCTGTCAAAAAGTCAAAATATATTATACACTAGTTTATACTAGTTTCGGTCAAAAAATCAAATTAAATAGAGGACTGTTCGAAATGCTACAAAACTTTTTAGATCCTTTCTATATGTTATAAGGAAAAGTTATGAGGGAAGTCCAAACAAAAAAATCAATTCAAATTAGATTCTACAAAACTTTTCGAAATGCAAGTTTCTTTCAAAAAATCATAATATACCATACACTAGTTTATACTAGTTTCGGTCAAAAAATCAAATTAAATCGATGAATGTTTTAAATGCTACGAAACTTTTTAGATCCTTTCTATATGTTAAGAGGAAAAGTTATGAGGGAAGTCCTTAGAAAAAAATCATCTGAAAATTAGATTCTATGAAACTTTTCGAAATGCTAGTTTCTTTCAGAAAATCATAATATACTATACACTAGTTTATACTAGTTTCGGTCAAAAAATCAAATTAAATTGAGGACTATTCGAAATTCTACAAACTTTTCAGTACCTTTCTATATGTTACGAGGCAAGGTAATGAGGGAAGTTCATGCAAGAAATCATCTCAAAATTAGATTCTATGAAACTTTTCGAAATGCAAGTTTCGGTCAAAAAATCACAATATAATATACACTAGTTTATACTAGTTTCGGGCTAAAAATAAAATTAAATCAAGGACTGTTCGAAATGATACGAAACTTTTGACATCCTTTCTATATGTTATGAGGGAAGGTTATGATGGAAGTCCATGCAAAAAATCATCTGAAAATTAGATTCTATGAAACTTTTCGAAATGCTAGTTTCGGTAAAAAAAATCATAATATACACTAGTTTATACTAGTTTCGGTCAAAAAATCAAATTAAATCGAGGACTATTCGAAATGCTACAAAACTTTTCAGATTCTTTCTATATGTTACGAGGAAAAGTTATGAGGGAAGTCCAATCAAAAAAATCATTTCAAAATTAGATTCTATGAAACTTTTCGAAATGCTAGTTTCTTTCAGTAAATCATAATATGCTATACACTAGTTTATACTAGTTTCGTTCAAAAAATCAACTTAAATCGAGGAATGTTGGAAATGCTACAAATCGTTTCAGACCCTTTCTATATGTTACGAGGGAAGGTAATGAGGGAAGTCCATGCAAAAAATAATATCAAAATTAGATACTATGAAACTTTTCGAAATGCAAGTTTCTGTCTAAAAGTCAAAATATATTATACACTAGTTTATACTAGTTTCGGTCAAAAAATCAAATTAAATAGAGGACTGTTCGAAATGCTACAAAACTTTTCAGATCCTTTCTATATGTTATAAGGAAAAGTTATGAGGGAAGTCCAAACAAAAAAATCAATTCAAATTAGATTCTACAAAACTTTTCGAAATGCAAGTTTCTTTCAAAAAATCATAATATACCATACACTAGTTTATACTAGTTTCGGTCAAAAAATCAAATTAAATCGATGAATGTTTTAAATGCTACGAAACTTTTTAGATCCTTTCTATTTGTTAAGAGAAAAAGTTATGAGGGAAGTCCTTAGAAAAAAATCATCTGAAAATTAGATTCTATGAAACTTTTCGAAATGCTAGTTTCTTTCAGAAAATCATAATATACTATACACTAGTTTATACTAGTTTCGGTCAAAAAATCAAATTAAATTGAGGACTATTCGAAATTCTACAAACTTTTCAGTACCTTTCTATATGTTACGAGGCAAGGTAATGAGGGAAGTTCATGCAAGAAATCATCTCAAAATTAGATTCTATGAAACTTTTCGAAATGCAAGTTTCGGTCAAAAAATCACAATATAATATACACTAGTTTCGGGCTAAAAATCAAATTAAATCAAGGACTGTTCGAAATGATACGAAACTTTTGACATCCTTTCTATATGTTATGAGGGAAGGTTATGATGGAAGTCCATGCAAAAAATCATCTGAAAATTAGATTCTATGAAACTTTTCGAAATGCTAGTTTCGGTAAAAAAAATCATAATATACACTAGTTTATACTAGTTTCGGTCAAAAAATCAAATTAAATCGAGGACTATTCGAAATGCTACAAAACTTTTCAGATTCTTTCTATATGTTACGAGGAAAAGTTATGAGGGAAGTCCAATCAAAAAAATCATTTCAAAATTAGATTCTATGAAACTTTTCGAAATGCTAGTTTCTTTCAGTAAATCATAATATACTATACACTAGTTTATACTAGTTTCGTTCAAAAAATCAAATTAAATCGAGGAATGTTGGAAATGCTACAAATCGTTTCAGACCCTTTCTATATGTTACGAGGGAAGGTAATGAGGGAAGTCCATGCAAAATATAATATCAAAATTAGATTCTATGAAACTTTTCGAAATGCAAGTTTCTGTCAAAAAGTCAAAATATATTATACACTAGTTTATACTAGTTTCGGTCAAAAAATCAAATTAAATAGAGGACTGTTCGAAATGCTACAAAACTTTTCAGATCCTTTCTATATGTTATAAGGAAAAGTTATGAGGGAAGTCCAAACAAAAAAATCAATTCAAATTAGATTCTACAAAACTTTTCGAAATGCAAGTTTCTTTCAAAAAATCATAATATACCATACACTAGTTTATACTAGTTTCGGTCAAAAAATCAAATTAAATCGATGAATGTTTTAAATGCTACGAAACTTTTTAGATCCTTTCTATATGTTAAGAGGAAAAGTTATGAGGGAAGTCCTTAGAAAAAAATCATCTGAAAATTAGATTCTATGAAACTTTTCGAAATGCTAGTTTCTTTCAGAAAATCATAATATACTATACCCTAGTTTATACTAGTTTCGGTCAAAAAATCAAATTAAATTGAGGACTATTCGAAATTCTACAAACTTTTCAGTACCTTTCTATATGTTACGAGGCAAGGTAATGAGGGCAGTTCATGCAAGAAATCATCTCAAAATTAGATTCTATGAAACTTTTCGAAATGCAAGTTTCGGTCAAAAAATCACAATATAATATACACTAGTTTATACTAGTTTCGGGCTAAAAATCAAATTAAATCAAGGACTGTTCGAAATGATACGAAACTTTTGACATCCTTTCTATATGTTATGAGGGAAGGTTATGATGGAAGTCCATGCAAAAAATCATCTGAAAATTAGATTCTATGAAACTTTTCAAAATGCTAGTTTCGGTAAAAAAATCATAATATACACTAGTTTATACTAGTTTCGGTCAAAAAATCAAATTAAATCGAGGACTATTCGAAATGCTACAAAACTTTTCAGATTCTTTCTATATGTTACGAGGAAAAGTTATGAGGGAAGTCCAATAAAAAAAATCATTTCAAAATTAGATTCTATGAAACTTTTCGAAATGCTAGTTTCTTTCAGTAAATCATAATATACTATACACTAGTTTATACTAGTTTCGTTCAAAAAATCAAATTAAATCGAGGAATGTTGGAAATGCTACAAATGGTTTCAGACCCTTTCTATATGTTACGAGGGAAGGTAATGAGGGAAGTCCATGCAAAAAATAATATCAAAATTAGATTCTATGAAACTTTTCGAAATGCAAGTTTCGGTCAAAAAGTCAAAATATATTATACACTAGTTTATACTAGTTTCGGTCAAAAAATCAAATTAAATAGAGGACTGTTCGAAATGCTACAAAACTTTTCAGATCCTTTCTATATGTTATAAGGAAAAGTTATGAGGGAAGTCCAAACAAAAAAATCAATTCAAATTAGATTCTACAAAACTTTTCGAAATGCAAGTTTCTTTCAAAAAATCATAATATACCATACACTAGTTTATACTAGTTTCGGTCAAAAAATCAAATTAAATCGATGAATGTTTTAAATGCTACGAAACTTTTTAGATCCTTTCTATATGTTAAGAGGAAAAGTTATGAGGGAAGTCCTTAGAAAAAAATCATCTGAAAATTAGATTCTATGAAACTTTTCGAAATGCTAGTTTCTTTCAGAAAATCATAATATTCTATACACTAGTTTATACTAGTTTCGGTCAAAAAATCAAATTAAATTGAGGACTATTCGAAATTCTACAAACTTTTCAGTACCTTTCTATATGTTACGAGGCAAGGTAATGAGGGAAGTTCATGCAAGAAATCATCTCAAAATTAGATTCTATGAAACTTTTCGAAATGCAAGTTTCGGTCAAAAAATCACAATATAATATACACTAGTTTCGGGCTAAAAATCAAATTAAATCAAGGACTGTTCGAAATGATACGAAACTTTTGACATCCTTTCTATATGTTATGAGGGAAGGTTATGATGGAAGTCCATGCAAAAAATCATCTGAAAATTAGATTCTATGAAACTTTTCGAAATGCTAGTTTCGGTAAAAAAAATCATAATATACACTAGTTTATACTAGTTTCGGTCAAAAAATCAAATTAAATCGAGGACTATTCGAAATGCTACAAAACTTTTCAGATTCTTTCTATATGTTACGAGGAAAAGTTATGAGGGAAGTCCAATCAAAAAAATCATTTCAAAATTAGATTCTATGAAACTTTTCGAAATGCTAGTTTCTTTCAGTAAATCATAATATACTATACACTAGTTTATACTAGTTTCGTTCAAAAAATCAAATTAAATCGAGGAATGTTGGAAATGCTACAAATCGTTTCAGACCCTTTCTATATGTTACGAGGGAAGGTAATGAGGGAAGTCCATGCAAAAAATAATATCAAAATTAGATTCTATGAAACTTTTCGAAATGCAAGTTTCTGTCAAAAAGTCAAAATATATTATACACTAGTTTATACTAGTTTCGGTCAAAAAATCAAATTAAATAGAGGACTGTTCGAAATGCTACAAAACTTTTCAGATCCTTTCTATATGTTATAAGGAAAAGTTATGAGGGAAGTCCAAACAAAAAAATCAATTCAAATTAGATTCTACAAAACTTTTCGAAATGCAAGTTTCTTTCAAAAAATCATAATATACCATACACTAGTTTATACTAGTTTCGGTCAAAAAATCAAATTAAATCGATGAATGTTTTAAATGCTACAAAACTTTTTAGATCCTTTCTATATGTTAAGAGGAAAAGTTATGAGGGAAGTCCTTAGAAAAAAATCATCTGAAAATTAGATTCTATGAAACTTTTCGAAATGCTAGTTTCTTTCAGAAAATCATAATATACTATACACTAGTTTATACTAGTTTCGGTCAAAAAATCAAATTAAATTGAGGACTATTCGAAATTCTACAAACTTTTCAGTACCTTTCTATATGTTACGAGGCAAGGTAATGAGGGAAGTTCATGCAAGAAATCATCTCAAAATTAGATTCTATGAAACTTTTCGAAATGCAAGTTTCGGTCAAAAAATCACAATATAATATACACTAGTTTATACTAGTTTCGGGCTAAAAATCAAATTAAATCAAGGACTGTTCGAAATGATACGAAACTTTTGACATCCTTTCTATATGTTATGAGGGAAGGTTATGATGGAAGTTCATGCAAAAAATCATCTGAAAATTAGATTCTATGAAACTTTTCAAAATGCTAGTTTCGGTAAAAAAATCATAATATACACTAGTTTATACTAGTTTCGGTCAAAAAATCAAATTAAATCGAGGACTATTCGAAATGCTACAAAACTTTTCAGATTCTTTCTATATGTTACGAGGAAAAGTTATGAGGGAAGTCCAATAAAAAAAATCATTTCAAAATTAGATTCTATGAAACTTTTCGAAATGCTAGTTTCTTTCAGTAAATCATAATATACTATACACTAGTTTATACTAGTTTCGTTCAAAAAATCAAATTAAATCGAGGAATGTTGGAAATGCTACAAATCGTTTCAGACCATATGTTACGAGGGAAGGTAATGAGGGAAGTCCATGCAAAAAATAATATCAAAATTAGATTCTATGAAACTTTTCGAAATGCAAGTTTCGGTCAAAAAGTCAAAATATATTATACACTAGTTTATACTAGTTTCGGTCAAAAAATCAAATTAAATAGAGGACTGTTCGAAATGCTACAAAACTTTTCAGATCCTTTCTATATGTTATAAGGAAAAGTTATGAGGGAAGTCCAAACAAAAAAATCAATTCAAATTAGATTCTACAAAACTTTTCGAAATGCAAGTTTCTTTCAAAAAATCATAATATACCATACACTAGTTTATACTAGTTTCGGTCAAAAAATCAAATTAAATCGATGAATGTTTTAAATGCTACGAAACTTTTTAGATCCTTTCTATATGTTAAGAGGAAAAGTTATGAGGGAAGTCCTTAGAAAAAAATCATCTGAAAATTAGATTCTATGAAACTTTTCGAAATGCTAGTTTCTTTCAGAAAATCATAATATACTATACACTAGTTTATACTAGTTTCGGTCAAAAAATCAAATTAAATTGAGGACTATTC
Source organism: Lathyrus tuberosus (assembly GCA_022829125.1). Taxonomy (NCBI): domain Eukaryota; kingdom Viridiplantae; phylum Streptophyta; class Magnoliopsida; order Fabales; family Fabaceae; genus Lathyrus; species Lathyrus tuberosus. Next base: position 608,356 of record JALAZF010000605.1, read on the forward strand.
GAAATTCTACAAACTTTTCAGTACCTTTCTATATGTTACGAGGCAAGGTAATGAGGGAAGTTCATGCAAGAAATCATCTCAAAATTAGATTCTATGAAACTTTTCGAAATGCAAGTTTCGGTCAAAAAATCACAATATAATATACACTAGTTTATACTAGTTTCGGGCTAAAAATCAAATTAAATCAAGGACTGTTCGAAATGATACGAAACTTTTGACATCCTTTCTATATGTTATGAGGGAAGGTTATGATGGAAGTCCATGCAAAAAATCATCTGAAAATTAGATTCTATGAAACTTTTCGAAATGCTAGTTTCGGTAAAAAAAATCATAATATACACTAGTTTATACTAGTTTCGGTCAAAAAATCAAATTAAATCGAGGACTATTCGAAATGCTACAAAACTTTTCAGATTCTTTCTATATGTTACGAGGAAAAGTTATGAGGGAAGTCCAATAAAAAAAATCATTTCAAAATTAGATTCTATGAAACTTTTCGAAATGCTAGTTTCTTTCAGTAAATCATAATATACTATACACTAGTTTATACTAGTTTCGTTCAAAAAATCAAATTAAATCGAGGAATGTTGGAAATGCTACAAATCGTTTCAGACCCTTTCTATATGTTACGAGGGAAGGTAATGAGGGAAGTCCATGCAAAAAATAATATCAAAATTAGATTCTATGAAACTTTTCGAAATGCAAGTTTCGGTCAAAAAGTCAAAATATATTATACACTAGTTTATACTAGTTTCGGTCAAAAAATCAAATTAAATAGAGGACTGTTCGAAATGCTACAAAACTTTTCAGATCCTTTCTATATGTTATAAGGAAAAGTTATGAGGGAAGTCCAAACAAAAAAATCAATTCAAATTAGATTCTACAAAACTTTTCGAAATGCAAGTTTCTTTCAAAAAATCATAATATACCATACACTAGTTTATACTATTTTCGGTCAAAAAATCAAATTAAATCGATGAATGTTTTAAATGCTACGAAACTTTTTAGATCCTTTCTATATGTTAAGAGGAAAAGTTATGAGGGAAGTCCTTAGAAAAAAATCATCTGAAAATTAGATTCTATGAAACTTTTCGAAATGCTAGTTTCTTTCAGAAAATCATAATATACTATACACTAGTTTATACTAGTTTCGGTCAAAAAATCAAATTAAATTGAGGACTATTCGAAATTCTACAAACTTTTCAGTACCTTTCTATATGTTACGAGGCAAGGTAATGAGGGAAGTTCATGCAAGAAATCATCTCAAAATTAGATTCTATGAAACTTTTCGAAATGCAAGTTTCGGTCAAAAAATCACAATATAATATACACTAGTTTATACTAGTTTCGGGCTAAAAATCAAATTAAATCAAGGACTGTTCGAAATGATACGAAACTTTTGACATCCTTTCTATATGTTATGAGGGAAGGTTATGATGGAAGTCCATGCAAAAAATCATCTGAAAATTAGATTCTATGAAACTTTTCGAAATGCTAGTTTCGGTAAAAAAAATCATAATATACACTAGTTTATACTAGTTTCGGTCAAAAAATCAAATTAAATCGAGGACTATTCGAAATGCTACAAAACTTTTCAGATTCTTTCTATATGTTACGAGGAAAAGTTATGAGGGAAGTCCAATCAAAAAAATCATTTCAAAATTAGATTCTATGAAACTTTTCGAAATGCTAGTTTCTTTCAGTAAATCATAATATACTATACACTAGTTTATACTAGTTTCGTTCAAAAAATCAAATTAAATCGAGGAATGTTGGAAATGCTACAAATCGTTTCAGACCCTTTCTATATGTTACGAGGGAAGGTAATGAGGGAAGTCCATGCAAAAAATAATATCAAAATTAGATTCTATGAAACTTTTCGAAATGCAAGTTTCTGTCAAAAAGTCAAAACATATTATACACTAGTTTATACTAGTTTCGGTCAAAAAATCAAATTAAATAGAGGACTGTTCGAAATGCTACAAAACTTTTCAGATCCTTTCTATATGTTATAAGGAAAAGTTATGAGGGAAGTCCAAACAAAAAAATCAATTCAAATTAGATTCTACAAAACTTTTCGAAATGCAAGTTTCTTTCAAAAAATCATAATATACCATACACTAGTTTATACTAGTTTCGGTCAAAAAATCAAATTAAATCGATGAATGTTTTAAATGCTACGAAACTTTTTAGATCCTTTCTATATGTTAAGAGGAAAAGTTATGAGGGAAGTCCTTAGAAAAAAATCATCTGAAAATTAGATTCTATGAAACTTTTCGAAATGCTAGTTTCTTTCAGAAAATCATAATATACTATACACTAGTTTATACTAGTTTCGGTCAAAAAATCAAATTAAATTGAGGACTATTCGAAATTCTACAAACTTTTCAGTACCTTTCTATATGTTACGAGGCAAGGTAATGAGGGAAGTTCATGCAAGAAATCATCTCAAAATTAGATTCTATGAAACTTTTCGAAATGCAAGTTTCGGTCAAAAAATCACAATATAATATACACTAGTTTATACTAGTTTCGGGCTAAAAATCAAATTAAATCAAGGACTGTTCGAAATGATACGAAACTTTTGACATCCTTTCTATATGTTATGAGGGAAGGTTATGATGGAAGTCCATGCAAAAAATCATCTGAAAATTAGATTCTATGAAACTTTTCGAAATGCTAGTTTCGGTAAAAAAAATCATAATATACACTAGTTTATACTAGTTTCGGTCAAAAAATCAAATTAAATCGAGGACTATTCGAAATGCTACAAAACTTTTCAGATTCTTTCTATATGTTACGAGGAAAAGTTATGAGGGAAGTCCAATCAAAAAAATCATTTCAAAATTAGATTCTATGAAACTTTTCGAAATGCTAGTTTCTTTCAGTAAATCATAATATACTATACACTAGTTTATACTAGTTTCGTTCAAAAAATCAAATTAAATCGAGGAATGTTGGAAATGCTACAAATCGTTTCAGACCCTTTCTATATGTTACGAGGGAAGGTAATGAGGGAAGTCCATGCAAAAAATAATATCAAAATTAGATTCTATGAAACTTTTCGAAATGCAAGTTTCTGTCAAAAAGTCAAAATATATTATACACTAGTTTATACTAGTTTCGGTCAAAAAATCAAATTAAATAGAGGACTGTTCGAAATGCTACAAAACTTTTCAGATCCTTTCTATATGTTATAAGGAAAAGTTATGAGGGAAGTCCAAACAAAAAAATCAATTCAAATTAGATTCTACAAAACTTTTCGAAATGCAAGTTTCTTTCAAAAAATCATAATATACCATACACTAGTTTATACTAGTTTCGGTCAAAAAATAAAATTAAATCGATGAATGTTTTAAATGCTACAAAACTTTTTAGATCCTTTCTATATGTTAAGAGGAAAAGTTATGAGGGAAGTCCTTAGAAAAAAATCATCTGAAAATTAGATTCTATGAAACTTTTCGAAATGCTAGTTTCTTTCAGAAAATCATAATATACTATACACTAGTTTATACTAGTTTCGGTCAAAAAATCAAATTAAATTGAGGACTATTCGAAATTCTACAAACTTTTCAGTACCTTTCTATATGTTACGAGGCAAGGTAATGAGGGAAGTTCATGCAAGAAATCATCTCAAAATTAGATTCTATGAAACTTTTCGAAATGCAAGTTTCGGTCAAAAAATCACAATATAATATACACTAGTTTATACTAGTTTCGGGCTAAAAATCAAATTAAATCAAGGACTGTTCGAAATGATACGAAACTTTTGACATCCTTTCTATATGTTATGAGGGAAGGTTATGATGGAAGTCCATGCAAAAAATCATCTGAAAATTAGATTCTATGAAACTTTTCGAAATGCTAGTTTCGGTAAAAAAAATCATAATATACACTAGTTTATACTAGTTTCGGTCAAAAAATCAAATTAAATCGAGGACTATTCGAAATGCTACAAAACTTTTCAGATTCTTTCTATATGTTACGAGGAAAAGTTATGAGGGAAGTCCAATCAAAAAAATCATTTCAAAATTAGATTCTATGAAACTTTTCGAAATGCTAGTTTCTTTCAGTAAATCATAATATACTATACACTAGTTTATACTAGTTTCGTTCAAAAAATCAAATTAAATCGAGGAATGTTGGAAATGCTACAAATCGTTTCAGACCCTTTCTATATGTTACGAGGGAAGGTAATGAGGGAAGTCCATGCAAAAAATAATATCAAAATTAGATTCTATGAAACTTTTTGAAATGCAAGTTTCTGTCAAAAAGTCAAAATATATTATACACTAGTTTATACTAGTTTCGGTCAAAAAATCAAATTAAATAGAGGACTGTTCGAAATGCTACAAAACTTTTCAGATCCTTTCTATATGTTATAAGGAAAAGTTATGAGGGAAGTCCAAACAAAAAAATCAATTCAAATTAGATTCTACAAAACTTTTCGAAATGCAAGTTTCTTTCAAAAAATCATAATATACCATACACTAGTTTATACTAGTTTCGGTCAAAAAATCAAACTAAATCGATGAATGTTTTAAATGCTACGAAACTTTTTAGATCCTTTCTATATGTTAAGAGGAAAAGTTATGAGGGAAGTCCTTAGAAAAAAATCATCTGAAAATTAGATTCTATGAAACTTTTCGAAATGCTAGTTTCTTTCAGAAAATCATAATATACTATACACTAGTTTATACTAGTTTCGGTCAAAAAATCAAATTAAATTGAGGACTATTCGAAATTCTACAAACTTTTCAGTACCTTTCTATATGTTACGAGGCAAGGTAATGAGGGAAGTTCATGCAAGAAATCATCTCAAAATTAGATTCTATGAAACTTTTCGAAATGCAAGTTTCGGTCAAAAAATCACAATATAATATACACTAGTTTATACTAGTTTCGGGCTAAAAATCAAATTAAATCAAGGACTGTTCGAAATGATACGAAACTTTTGACATCCTTTCTATATGTTATGAGGGAAGGTTATGATGGAAGTCCATGCAAAAAATCATCTGAAAATTAGATTCTATGAAACTTTTCGAAATGCTAGTTTCGGTAAAAAAAATCATAATATACACTAGTTTATACTAGTTTCGGTCAAAAAATCAAATTAAATCGAGGACTATTCGAAATGCTACAAAACTTTTCAGATTCTTTCTATATGTTACGAGGAAAAGTTATGAGGGAAGTCCAATCAAAAAAATCATTTCAAAATTAGATTCTATGAAACTTTTCGAAATGCTAGTTTCTTTCAGTAAATCATAATATACTATACACTAGTTTATACTAGTTTCGTTCAAAAAATCAAATTAAATCGAGGAATGTTGGAAATGCTACAAATCGTTTCAGACCCTTTCTATATGTTACGAGGGAAGGTAATGAGGGAAGTCCATGCAAAAAATAATATCAAAATTAGATTCTATGAAACTTTTCGAAATGCAAGTTTCTGTCAAAAAGTCAAAATATATTATACACTAGTTTATACTAGTTTCGGTCAAAAAATCAAATTAAATAGAGGACTGTTCGAAATGCTACAAAACTTTTCAGATCCTTTCTATATGTTATAAGGAAAAGTTATGAGGGAAGTCCAAACAAAAAAATCAATTCAAATTAGATTCTACAAAACTTTTCGAAATGCAAGTTTCTTTCAAAAAATCATAATATACCATACACTAGTTTATACTAGTTTCGGTCAAAAAATCAAATTAAATCGATGAATGTTTTAAATGCTACGAAACTTTTTAGATCCTTTCTATATGTTAAGAGGAAAAGTTATGAGGGAAGTCCTTAGAAAAAAATCATCTGAAAATTAGATTCTATGAAACTTTTCGAAATGCTAGTTTCTTTCAGAAAATCATAATATACTATACACTAGTTTATACTAGTTTCGGTCAAAAAATCAAATTAAATTGAGGACTATTCGAAATTCTACAAACTTTTCAGTACCTTTCTATATGTTACGAGGCAAGGTAATGAGGGAAGTTCATGCAAGAAATCATCTCAAAATTAGATTCTATGAAACTTTTCGAAATGCAAGTTTCGGTCAAAAAATCACAATATAATATACACTAGTTTATACTAGTTTCGGGCTAAAAATCAAATTAAATCAAGGACTGTTCGAAATGATACGAAACTTTTGACATCCTTTCTATATGTTATGAGGGAAGGTTATGATGGAAGTCCATGCAAAAAATCATCTGAAAATTAGATTCTATGAAACTTTTCGAAATGCTAGTTTCGGTAAAAAAAATCATAATATACACTAGTTTATACTAGTTTCGGTCAAAAAATCAAATTAAATCGAGGACTATTCGAAATGCTACAAAACTTTTCAGATTCTTTCTATATGTTACGAGGAAAAGTTATGAGGGAAGTCCAATCAAAAAAATCATTTCAAAATTAGATTCTATGAAACTTTTCGAAATGCTAGTTTCTTTCAGTAAATCATAATATACTATACACTAGTTTATACTAGTTTCGTTCAAAAAATCAAATTAAATCGAGGAATGTTGGAAATGCTACAAATCGTTTCAGACCCTTTCTATATGTTACGAGGGAAGGTAATGAGGGAAGTCCATGCAAAAAATAATATCAAAATTAGATTCTATGAAACTTTTCGAAATGCAAGTTTCTGTCAAAAAGTCAAAATATATTATACACTAGTTTATACTAGTTTCGGTCAAAAAAATCAAATAAAATAGAGGACTGTTCGAAATGCTACAAAACTTTTCAGATCCTTTCTATATGTTATAAGGAAAAGTTATGAGGGAAGTCCAAACAAAAAAATCAATTCAAATTAGATTCTACAAAACTTTTCGAAATGCAAGTTTCTTTCAAAAAATCATAATATACCATACACTAGTTTATACTAGTTTCGGTCAAAAAATCAAATTAAATCGATGAATGTTTTAAATGCTACAAAACTTTTTAGATCCTTTCTATATGTTAAGAGGAAAAGTTATGAGGGAAGTCCTTAGAAAAAAATCATCTGAAAATTAGATTCTATGAAACTTTTCGAAATGCTAGTTTCTTTCAGAAAATCATAATATACTATACACTAGTTTATACTAGTTTCGGTCAAAAAATCAAATTAAATTGAGGACTATTCGAAATTCTACAAACTTTTCAGTACCTTTCTATATGTTACGAGGCAAGGTAATGAGGGAAGTTCATGCAAGAAATCATCTCAAAATTAGATTCTATGAAACTTTTCGAAATGCAAGTTTCGGTCAAAAAATCACAATATAATATACACTAGTTTATACTAGTTTCGGGCTAAAAATCAAATTAAATCAAGGACTGTTCGAAATGATACGAAACTTTTGACATCCTTTCTATATGTTATGAGGGAAGGTTATGATGGAAGTCCATGCAAAAAATCATCTGAAAATTAGATTCTATGAAACTTTTCGAAATGCTAGTTTCGGTATAAAAATCATAATATACACTAGTTTATACTAGTTTCGGTCAAAAAATCAAATTAAATCGAGGACTATTCGAAATGCTACAAAACTTTTCAGATTCTTTCTATATGTTACGAGGAAAAGTTATGAGGGAAGTCCAATCAAAAAAATCATTTCAAAATTAGATTCTATGAAACTTTTCGAAATGCTAGTTTCTTTCAATAAATCATTATATACTATACACTAGTTTATACTAGTTTCGGTTAAAAAATCAAATTAAATCGAGGAATGTTCGAAATTCTACGAAACTTTTTAGATCCTTTCTATATGTTACGAGGGAAGGTAATGAGGGAAGTCCATGCAAAAAATCATCTCAAAATTAGATTCTATGAAACTTTTTGAAATGTAAGTTTCTGTCAAAAAGTCAAAATATATTATACACTAGTTTATACTAGTTTCGGTCAAAAAATCAAATTAAATAGAGGACTGTTCGAAATGCTACAAAACTTTTCAGATCCTTTCTATATGTTATAAGGAAAAGTTATGAGGGAAGTCCAAACAAAAAAATCAATTCAAATTAGATTCTACAAAACTTTTCGAAATGCAAGTTTCTTTCAAAAAATCATAATATACCATACACTAGTTTATACTAGTTTCGGTCAAAAAATCAAATTAAATCGATGAATGTTTTAAATGCTACAAAACTTTTTAGATCCTTTCTATATGTTAAGAGGAAAAGTTATGAGGGAAGTCCTTAGAAAAAAATCATCTGAAAATTAGATTCTATGAAACTTTTCGAAATGCTAGTTTCTTTCAGAAAATCATAATATACTATACACTAGTTTATACTAGTTTCGGTCAAAAAATCAAATTAAATTGAGGACTATTCGAAATTCTACAAACTTTTCAGTACCTTTCTATATGTTACGAGGCAAGGTAATGAGGGAAGTTCATGCAAGAAATCATCTCAAAATTAGATTCTATGAAACTTTTCGAAATGCAAGTTTCGGTCAAAAAATCACAATATAATATACACTAGTTTATACTAGTTTCGGGCTAAAAATCAAATTAAATCAAGGACTGTTCGAAATGATACGAAACTTTTGACATCCTTTCTATATGTTATGAGGGAAGGTTATGATGGAAGTCCATGCAAAAAATCATCTGAAAATTAGATTCTATGAAACTTTTCGAAATGCTAGTTTCGGTAAAAAAAATCATAATATACACTAGTTTATACTAGTTTCGGTCAAAAAATCAAATTAAATCGAGGACTATTCGAAATGCTACAAAACTTTTCAGATTCTTTCTATATGTTACGAGGAAAAGTTATGAGGGAAGTCCAATCAAAAAAATCATTTCAAAATTAGATTCTATGAAACTTTTCGAAATGCTAGTTTCTTTCAGTAAATCATAATATACTATACACTAGTTTATACTAGTTTCGTTCAAAAAATCAAATTAAATCGAGGAATGTTGGAAATGCTACAAATCGTTTCAGACCCTTTCTATATGTTACGAGGGAAAGTAATGAGGGAAGTCCATGCAAAAAATAATATCAAAATTAGATTCTATGAAACTTTTCGAAATGCAAGTTTCTGTCAAAAAGTCAAAATATATTATACACTAGTTTATACTAGTTTCGGTCAAAAAATCAAATTAAATAGAGGACTGTTCGAAATGCTACAAAACTTTTCAGATCCTTTCTATATGTTATAAGGAAAAGTTATGAGGGAAGTCCAAACAAAAAAATCAATTCAAATTAGATTCTACAAAACTTTTCGAAATGCAAGTTTCTTTCAAAAAATCATAATATACCATACACTAGTTTATACTAGTTTCGGTCAAAAAATCAAATTAAATCGATGAATGTTTTAAATGCTACGAAACTTTTTAGATCCTTTCTATATGTTAAGAGGAAAAGTTATGAGGGAAGTCCTTAGAAAAAAATCATCTGAAAATTAGATTCTATGAAACTTTTCGAAATGCTAGTTTCTTTCAGAAAATCATAATATACTATACACTAGTTTATACTAGTTTCGGTCAAAAAATCAAATTAAATTGAGGACTATTCGAAATTCTACAAACTTTTCAGTACCTTTCTATATGTTACGAGGCAAGGTAATGAGGGAAGTTCATGCAAGAAATCATCTCAAAATTAGATTCTATGAAAATTTTCGAAATGCAAGTTTCGGTCAAAAAATCACAATATAATATACACTAGTTTATACTAGTTTCGGGCTAAAAATCAAATTAAATCAAGGACTGTTCGAAATGATACGAAACTTTTGACATCCTTTCTATATGTTATGAGGGAAGGTTATGATGGAAGTCCATGCAAAAAATCATCTGAAAATTAGATTCTATGAAACTTTTCGAAATGCTAGTTTCGGTAAAAAAAATCATAATATACACTAGTTTATACTAGTTTCGGTCAAAAAATCAAATTAAATCGAGGACTATTCGAAATGCTACAAAACTTTTCAGATTCTTTCTATATGTTACGAGGAAAAGTTATGAGGGAAGTCCAATCAAAAAAATCATTTCAAAATTAGATTCTATGAAACTTTTCGAAATGCTAGTTTCTTTCAGTAAATCATAATATACTATACACTAGTTTATACTAGTTTCGTTCAAAAAATCAAATTAAATCGAGGAATGTTGGAAATGCTACAAATCGTTTCAGACCCTTTCTATATGTTACGAGGGAAGGTAATGAGGGAAGTCCATGCAAAAAATAATATCAAAATTAGATTCTATGAAACTTTTCGAAATGCAAGTTTCTGTCAAAAAGTCAAAATATATTATACACTAGTTTATACTAGTTTCGGTCAAAAAAATCAAATAAAATAGAGGACTGTTCGAAATGCTACAAAACTTTTCAGATCCTTTCTATATGTTATAAGGAAAAGTTATGAGGGAAGTCCAAACAAAAAAATCAATTCAAATTAGATTCTACAAAACTTTTCGAAATGCAAGTTTCTTTCAAAAAATCATAATATACCATACACTAGTTTATACTAGTTTCGGTCAAAAAATCAAATTAAATCGATGAATGTTTTAAATGCTACAAAACTTTTTAGATCCTTTCTATATGTTAAGAGGAAAAGTTATGAGGGAAGTCCTTAGAAAAAAATCATCTGAAAATTAGATTCTATGAAACTTTTCGAAATGCTAGTTTCTTTCAGAAAATCATAATATACTATACACTAGTTTATACTAGTTTCGGTCAAAAAATCAAATTAAATTGAGGACTATTCGAAATTCTACAAACTTTTCAGTACCTTTCTATATGTTACGAGGCAAGGTAATGAGGGAAGTTCATGCAAGAAATCATCTCAAAATTAGATTCTATGAAACTTTTCGAAATGCAAATTTCGGTCAAAAAATCACAATATAATATACAATAGTTTATACTAGTTTCGGGCTAAAAATCAAATTAAATCAAGGACTGTTCGAAATGATACGAAACTTTTGACATCCTTTCTATATGTTATGAGGGAAGGTTATGATGGAAGTCCATGCAAAAAATCATCTGAAAATTAGATTCTATGAAACTTTTCGAAATGCTAGTTTCGGTATAAAAATCATAATATACACTAGTTTATACTAGTTTCGGTCAAAAAATCAAATTAAATCGAGGACTATTCGAAATGCTACAAAACTTTTCAGATTCTTTCTATATGTTACGAGGAAAAGTTATGAGGGAAGTCCAATCAAAAAAATCATTTCAAAATTAGATTCTATGAAACTTTTCGAAATGCTAGTTTCTTTCAATAAATCATTATATACTATACACTAGTTTATACTAGTTTCGGTTAAAAAATCAAATTAAATCGAGGACTGTTCGAAATTCTACGAAACTTTTTAGATCCTTTCTATATGTTACGAGGGAAGGTAATGTTCGAAGTCCATGCAAAAAATCATCTCAAAATTAGATTCTATGAAACTTTTTGAAATGTAAGTTTAGGTAAAAAAATCATAATATATTATACACTAGTTTATACTAGTTTCGGTAAAAAAATCAAATTAAATTGAGGACTGTTCGAAATGATACAAAATTTTTCAGATCCTTTCAATATGTTACGAGGGAAGGTAATTAGGGAAGTCCATGCAAAAACTCATGTCAAAATTAGATTCTATGAAACTTTTCGAAATGCAAGTTTCAGTCAAAAAATCATAATATATTATACACTAGTTTATACTAGTTTCGGTCAAAAAATCAAATTAAATCGAGGACTGTTCGAAATGATACGAAACGTTTCAGATCCTTTCTATATGTTACGACGGAAGGTTTTGATGGAAGTCCATGCAAAAAATCATCTAAAAATTAGATTCTGTGAAACTTTTCGAAATGCTAGTTTCGGTCAAAAAATCATTATATATTATACACTAGTTTATACTAGTTTCGGTCAAAAAATCAAATTAAAGCGAGGTTTGTTCGAAATGCTACAAAACTTTTCAGATCCTTTCTATATGTTACGAGGAAAAGTTATGAGGGATGTCCATACAAAAAAATCATTTCAAAATTAGATTCTATGAAACTTTTCGAAATGCTAGTTTCTTTCAGTAAATCAAAATATACTATACACTAGTTTATACTAGTTTCGTTCAAAAAATCAAATTAAATCGAGGAATGTTGGAAATGCTACAAATCGTTTCAGACCCTTTCTATATGTTACGAGGGAAGGAAATGAGGGAAGTCCATGCAAAAAATAATATCAAAATTAGATTCTATGAAACTTTTCGAAATGCAAGTTTCTGTCAAAAAGTCAAAATATATTATACACTAGTTTATACTAGTTTCGGTCAAAAAATCAAATTAAATAGAGGACTGTTCGAAATGCTACAAAACTTTTTAGATCCTTTCTATATGTTATAAGGAAAAGTTATGAGGGAAGTCCAAACAAAAAAATCAATTCAAATTAGATTCTACAAAACTTTTCGAAATGCAAGTTTCTTTCAAAAAATCATAATATACCATACACTAGTTTATACTAGTTTCGGTCAAAAATCAAATTAAATCGATGAATGTTTTAAATGCTACGAAACTTTTTAGATCCTTTCTATATGTTAAGAGGAAAAGTTATGAGGGAAGTCCTTAGAAAAAAAATCATCTGAAAATTAGATTCTATGAAACTTTTCGAAATGCTAGTTTCTTTCAGAAAATCATAATATACTATACACTAGTTTATACTAGTTTCGGTCAAAAAATCAAATTAAATTGAGGACTATTCGAAATTCTACAAACTTTTCAGTACCTTTCTATATGTTACGAGGCAAGGTAATGAGGGAAGTTCATGCAAGAAATCATCTCAAAATTAGATTCTATGAAACTTTTCGAAATGCAAGTTTCGGTCAAAAAATCACAATATAATATACACTAGTTTATACTAGTTTCGGGCTAAAAATAAAATTAAATCAAGGACTGTTTCGAAATGATACGAAACTTTTGACATCCTTTCTATATGTTATGAGGGAAGGTTATGATGGAAGTCCATGCAAAAAATCATCTGAAAATTAGATTCTATGAAACTTTTCGAAATGCTAGTTTCGGTAAAAAAAATCATAATATACACTAGTTTATACTAGTTTCGGTCAAAAAATCAAATTAAATCGAGGACTATTCGAAATGCTACAAAACTTTTCAGATTCTTTCTATATGTTACGAGGAAAAGTTATGAGGGAAGTCCAATCAAAAAAATCATTTCAAAATTAGATTCTATGAAACTTTTCGAAATGCTAGTTTCTTTTAGTAAATCATAATATACTATACACTAGTTTATACTAGTTTCGTTCAAAAAATCAACTTAAATCGAGGAATGTTGGAAATGCTACAAATCGTTTCAGACCCTTTCTATATGTTACGAGGGAAGGTAATGAGGGAAGTCCATGCAAAAAATAATATCAAAATTAGATACTATGAAACTTTTCGAAATGCAAGTTTCTGTCAAAAAGTCAAAATATATTATACACTAGTTTATACTAGTTTCGGTCAAAAAATCAAATTAAATAGAGGACTGTTCGAAATGCTACAAAACTTTTCAGATCCTTTCTATATGTTATAAGGAAAAGTTATGAGGGAAGTCCAAACAAAAAAATCAATTCAAATTAGATTCTACAAAACTTTTCGAAATGCAAGTTTCTTTCAAAAAATCATAATATACCATACACTAGTTTATACTAGTTTCGGTCAAAAAATCAAATTAAATCGATGAATGTTTTAAATGCTACGAAACTTTTTAGATCCTTTCTATATGTTAAGAGAAAAAGTTATGAGGGAAGTCCTTAGAAAAAAATCATCTGAAAATTAGATTCTATGAAACTTTTCGAAATGCTAGTTTCTTTCAGAAAATCATAATATACTATACACTAGTTTATACTAGTTTCGGTCAAAAAATCAAATTAAATTGAGGACTATTCGAAATTCTACAAACTTTTCAGTACCTTTCTATATGTTACGAGGCAAGGTAATGAGGGAAGTTCATGCAAGAAATCATCTCAAAATTAGATTCTATGAAACTTTTCGAAATGCAAGTTTCGGTCAAAAAATCACAATATAATATACACTAGTTTATACTAGTTTCGGGCTAAAAATCAAATTAAATCAAGGACTGTTCGAAATGATACGAAACTTTTGACATCCTTTCTATATGTTATGAGGGAAGGTTATGATGGAAGTCCATGCAAAAAATCATCTGAAAATTAGATTCTATGAAACTTTTCGAAATGCTAGTTTCGGTAAAAAAAATCATAATATACACTAGTTTATACTAGTTTCGGTCGAAAAATCAAATTAAATCGAGGACTATTCGAAATGCTACAAAACTTTTCAGATTCTTTCTATATGTTACGAGGAAAAGTTATGAGGGAAGTCCAATCAAAAAAATCATTTCAAAATTAGATTCTATGAAACTTTTCGAAATGCTAGTTTCTTTCAGTAAATCATAATATACTATACACTAGTTTATACTAGTTTCGTTCAAAAAATCAAATTAAATCGAGGAATGTTGGAAATGCTACAAATCGTTTCAGACCCTTTCTATATGTTACGAGGGAAGGTAATGAGGGAAGTCCATGCAAAAAATAATATCAAAATTAGATTCTATGAAACTTTTCGAAATGCAAGTTTCTGTCAAAAAGTCAAAATATATTATACACTAGTTTATACTAGTTTCGGTCAAAAAATCAAATTAAATAGAGGACTGTTCGAAATGCTACAAAACTTTTCAGATCCTTTCTATATGTTATAAAGAAAAGTTATGAGGGAAGTCCAAACAAAAAAATCAATTCAAATTAGATTCTACAAAACTTTTCGAAATGCAAGTTTCTTTCAAAAAATCATAATATACCATACACTAGTTTATACTAGTTTCGGTCAAAAAATCAAATTAAATCGATGAATGTTTTAAATGCTACGAAACTTTTTAGATCCTTTCTATATGTTAAGAGGAAAAGTTATGAGGGAAGTCCTTAGAAAAAAATCATCTGAAAATTAGATTCTATGAAACTTTTCGAAATGCTAGTTTCTTTCAGAAAATCATAATATACTATACACTAGTTTATACTAGTTTCGGTCAAAAAATCAAATTAAATTGAGGACTATTCGAAATTCTACAAACTTTTCAGTACCTTTCTATATGTTACGAGGCAAGGTAATGAGGGAAGTTCATGCAAGAAATCATCTCAAAATTAGATTCTATGAAACTTTTCGAAATGCAAGTTTCGGTCAAAAAATCACAATATAATATACACTAGTTTATACTAGTTTCGGGCTAAAAATAAAATTAAATCAAGGACTGTTTCGAAATGATACGAAACTTTTGACATCCTTTCTATATGTTATGAGGGAAGGTTATGATGGAAGTCCATGCAAAAAATCATCTGAAAATTAGATTCTATGAAACTTTTCGAAATGCTAGTTTCGGTAAAAAAAATCATAATATACACTAGTTTATACTAGTTTCGGTCAAAAAATCAAATTAAAGCGAGGTTTGTTCGAAATGCTACAAAACTTTTCAGATCCTTTCTATATGTTACGAGGAAAAGTTATGAGGGATGTCCATACAAAAAAATCATTTCAAAATTAGATTCTATGAAACTTTTCGAAATGCTAGTTTCTTTCAGTAAATCAAAATATACTATACACTAGTTTATACTAGTTTCGTTCAAAAAATCAAATTAAATCGAGGAATGTTGGAAATGCTACAAATCGTTTCAGACCCTTTCTATATGTTACGAGGGAAGGTAATGAGGGAAGTCCATGCAAAAAATAATATCAAAATTAGATTCTATGAAACTTTTCGAAATGCAAGTTTCTGTCAAAAAGTCAAAATATATTATACACTAGTTTATACTAGTTTCGGTCAAAAAATCAAATTAAATAGAGGACTGTTCGAAATGCTACAAAACTTTTCAGATCCTTTCTATATGTTATAAAGAAAAGTTATGAGGGAAGTCCAAACAAAAAAATCAATTCAAATTAGATTCTACAAAACTTTTCGAAATGCAAGTTTCTTTCAAAAAATCATAATATACCATACACTAGTTTATACTAGTTTCGGTCAAAAAATCAAATTAAATCGATGAATGTTTTAAATGCTACGAAACTTTTTAGATCCTTTCTATATGTTAAGAGGAAAAGTTATGAGGGAAGTCCTTAGAAAAAAATCATCTGAAAATTAGATTCTATGAAACTTTTCGAAATGCTAGTTTCTTTCAGAAAATCATAATATACTATACACTAGTTTATACTAGTTTCGGTCAAAAAATCAAATTAAATTGAGGACTATTCGAAATTCTACAAACTTTTCAGTACCTTTCTATATGTTACGAGGCAAGGTAATGAGGGAAGTTCATGCAAGAAATCATCTCAAAATTAGATTCTATGAAACTTTTCGAAATGCAAGTTTCGGTCAAAAAATCACAATATAATATACACTAGTTTATACTAGTTTCGGGCTAAAAATAAAATTAAATCAAGGACTGTTTCGAAATGATACGAAACTTTTGACATCCTTTCTATATGTTATGAGGGAAGGTTATGATGGAAGTCCATGCAAAAAATCATCTGAAAATTAGATTCTATGAAACTTTTCGAAATGCTAGTTTCGGTAAAAAAAATCATAATATACACTAGTTTATACTAGTTTCGGTCAAAAAATCAAATTAAAGCGAGGTTTGTTCGAAATGCTACAAAACTTTTCAGATCCTTTCTATATGTTACGAGGAAAAGTTATGAGGGATGTCCATACAAAAAAATCATTTCAAAATTAGATTCTATGAAACTTTTCGAAATGCTAGTTTCTTTCAGTAAATCAAAATATACTATACACTAGTTTATACTAGTTTCGTTCAAAAAATCAAATTAAATCGAGGAATGTTGGAAATGCTACAAATCGTTTCAGACCCTTTCTATATGTTACGAGGGAAGGAAATGAGGGAAGTCCATGCAAAAAATAATATCAAAATTAGATTCTATGAAACTTTTCGAAATGCAAGTTTCTGTCAAAAAGTCAAAATATATTATACACTAGTTTATACAAGTTTCGGTCAAAAAATCAAATTAAATAGAGGACTGTTCGAAATGCTACAAAACTTTTTAGATCCTTTCTATATGTTATAAGGAAAAGTTATGAGGGAAGTCCAAACAAAAAAATCAATTCAAATTAGATTCTACAAAACTTTTCGAAATGCAAGTTTCTTTCAAAAAATCATAATATACCATACACTAGTTTATACTAGTTTCGGTCAAAAAATCAAATTAAATCGATGAATGTTTTAAATGCTACGAAACTTTTTAGATCCTTTCTATATGTTAAGAGGAAAAGTTATGAGGGAAGTCCTTAGAAAAAAATCATCTGAAAATTAGATTCTATGAAACTTTTCGAAATGCTAGTTTCTTTCAGAAAATCATAATATACTATACACTAGTTTATACTAGTTTCGGTCAAAAAATCAAATTAAATTGAGGACTATTCGAAATTCTACAAACTTTTCAGTACCTTTCTATATGTTACGAGGCAAGGTAATGAGGGAAGTTCATGCAAGAAATCATCTCAAAATTAGATTCTATGAAACTTTTCGAAATGCAAGTTTCGGTCAAAAAATCACAATATAATATACACTAGTTTATACTAGTTTCGGGCTAAAAATAAAATTAAATCAAGGACTGTTTCGAAATGATACGAAACTTTTGACATCCTTTCTATATGTTATGAGGGAAGGTTATGATGGAAGTCCATGCAAAAAATCATCTGAAAATTAGATTCTATGAAACTTTTCGAAATGCTAGTTTCGGTAAAAAAAATCATAATATACACTAGTTTATACTAGTTTCGGTCAAAAAATCAAATTAAAGCGAGGTTTGTTCGAAATGCTACAAAACTTTTCAGATCCTTTCTATATGTTACGAGGAAAAGTTATGAGGGATGTCCATACAAAAAAATCATTTCAAAATTAGATTCTATGAAACTTTTCGAAATGCTAGTTTCTTTCAGTAAATCAAAATATACTATACACTAGTTTATACTAGTTTCGTTCAAAAAATCAAATTAAATCGAGGAATGTTGGAAATGCTACAAATCGTTTCAGACCCTTTCTATATGTTACGAGGGAAGGAAATGAGGGAAGTCCATGCAAAAAATAATATCAAAATTAGATTCTATGAAACTTTTCGAAATGCAAGTTTCTGTCAAAAAGTCAAAATATATTATACACTAGTTTATACTAGTTTCGGTCAAAAAATCAAATTAAATAGAGGACTGTTCGAAATGCTACAAAACTTTTTAGATCCTTTCTATATGTTATAAGGAAAAGTTATGAGGGAAGTCCAAACAAAAAAATCAATTCAAATTAGATTCTACAAAACTTTTCGAAATGCAAGTTTCTTTCAAAAAATCATAATATACCATACACTAGTTTATACTAGTTTCGGTCAAAAAATCAAATTAAATCGATGAATGTTTTAAATGCTACGAAACTTTTTAGATCCTTTCTATATGTTAAGAGGAAAAGTTATGAGGGAAGTCCTTAGAAAAAAATCATCTGAAAATTAGATTCTATGAAACTTTTCGAAATGCTAGTTTCTTTCAGAAAATCATAATATACTATACACTAGTTTATACTAGTTTCGGTCAAAAAATCAAATTAAATTGAGGACTATTCGAAATTCTACAAACTTTTCAGTACCTTTCTATATGTTACGAGGCAAGGTAATGAGGGAAGTTCATGCAAGAAATCATCTCAAAATTAGATTCTATGAAACTTTTCGAAATGCAAGTTTCGGTCAAAAAATCACAATATAATATACACTAGTTTATACTAGTTTCGGGCTAAAAATAAAATTAAATCAAGGACTGTTTCGAAATGATACGAAACTTTTGACATCCTTTCTATATGTTATGAGGGAAGGTTATGATGGAAGTCCATGCAAAAAATCATCTGAAAATTAGATTCTATGAAACTTTTCGAAATGCTAGTTTCGGTAAAAAAAATCATAATATACACTAGTTTATACTAGTTTCGGTCAAAAAATCAAATTAAATCGAGGACTATTCGAAATGCTACAAAACTTTTCAGATTCTTTCTATATGTTACGAGGAAAAGTTATGAGGGAAGTCCAATCAAAAAAATCATTTCAAAATTAGATTCTATGAAACTTTTCGAAATGCTAGTTTCTTTTAGTAAATCATAATATACTATACACTAGTTTATACTAGTTTCGTTCAAAAAATCAACTTAAATCGAGGAATGTTGGAAATGCTACAAATCGTTTCAGACCCTTTCTATATGTTACGAGGGAAGGTAATGAGGGAAGTCCATGCAAAAAATAATATCAAAATTAGATACTATGAAACTTTTCGAAATGCAAGTTTCTGTCAAAAAGTCAAAATATATTATACACTAGTTTATACTAGTTTCGGTCAAAAAATCAAATTAAATAGAGGACTGTTCGAAATGCTACAAAACTTTTCAGATCCTTTCTATATGTTATAAGGAAAAGTTATGAGGGAAGTCCAAACAAAAAAATCAATTCAAATTAGATTCTACAAAACTTTTCGAAATGCAAGTTTCTTTCAAAAAATCATAATATACCATACACTAGTTTATACTAGTTTCGGTCAAAAAATCAAATTAAATCGATGAATGTTTTAAATGCTACGAAACTTTTTAGATCCTTTCTATATGTTAAGAGAAAAAGTTATGAGGGAAGTCCTTAGAAAAAAATCATCTGAAAATTAGATTCTATGAAACTTTTCGAAATGCTAGTTTCTTTCAGAAAATCATAATATACTATACACTAGTTTATACTAGTTTCGGTCAAAAAATCAAATTAAATTGAGGACTATTCGAAATTCTACAAACTTTTCAGTACCTTTCTATATGTTACGAGGCAAGGTAATGAGGGAAGTTCATGCAAGAAATCATCTCAAAATTAGATTCTATGAAACTTTTCGAAATGCAAGTTTCGGTCAAAAAATCACAATATAATATACACTAGTTTATACTAGTTTCGGGCTAAAAATCAAATTAAATCAAGGACTGTTCGAAATGATACGAAACTTTTGACATCCTTTCTATATGTTATGAGGGAAGGTTATGATGGAAGTCCATGCAAAAAATCATCTGAAAATTAGATTCTATGAAACTTTTCGAAATGCTAGTTTCGGTAAAAAAAATCATAATATACACTAGTTTATACTAGTTTCGGTCGAAAAATCAAATTAAATCGAGGACTATTCGAAATGCTACAAAACTTTTCAGATTCTTTCTATATGTTACGAGGAAAAGTTATGAGGGAAGTCCAATCAAAAAAATCATTTCAAAATTAGATTCTATGAAACTTTTCGAAATGCTAGTTTCTTTCAGTAAATCATAATATACTATACACTAGTTTATACTAGTTTCGTTCAAAAAATCAAATTAAATCGAGGAATGTTGGAAATGCTACAAATCGTTTCAGACCCTTTCTATATGTTACGAGGGAAGGTAATGAGGGAAGTCCATGCAAAAAATAATATCAAAATTAGATTCTATGAAACTTTTCGAAATGCAAGTTTCTGTCAAAAAGTCAAAATATATTATACACTAGTTTATACTAGTTTCGGTCAAAAAATCAAATTAAATAGAGGACTGTTCGAAATGCTACAAAACTTTTCAGATCCTTTCTATATGTTATAAAGAAAAGTTATGAGGGAAGTCCAAACAAAAAAATCAATTCAAATTAGATTCTACAAAACTTTTCGAAATGCAAGTTTCTTTCAAAAAATCATAATATACCATACACTAGTTTATACTAGTTTCGGTCAAAAAATCAAATTAAATCGATGAATGTTTTAAATGCTACGAAACTTTTTAGATCCTTTCTATATGTTAAGAGGAAAAGTTATGAGGGAAGTCCTTAGAAAAAAATCATCTGAAAATTAGATTCTATGAAACTTTTCGAAATGCTAGTTTCTTTCAGAAAATCATAATATACTATACACTAGTTTATACTAGTTTCGGTCAAAAAATCAAATTAAATTGAGGACTATTCGAAATTCTACAAACTTTTCAGTACCTTTCTATATGTTACGAGGCAAGGTAATGAGGGAAGTTCATGCAAGAAATCATCTCAAAATTAGATTCTATGAAACTTTTCGAAATGCAAGTTTCGGTCAAAAAATCACAATATAATATACACTAGTTTATACTAGTTTCGGGCTAAAAATAAAATTAAATCAAGGACTGTTTCGAAATGATACGAAACTTTTGACATCCTTTCTATATGTTATGAGGGAAGGTTATGATGGAAGTCCATGCAAAAAATCATCTGAAAATTAGATTCTATGAAACTTTTCGAAATGCTAGTTTCGGTAAAAAAAATCATAATATACACTAGTTTATACTAGTTTCGGTCAAAAAATCAAATTAAAGCGAGGTTTGTTCGAAATGCTACAAAACTTTTCAGATCCTTTCTATATGTTACGAGGAAAAGTTATGAGGGATGTCCATACAAAAAAAATCATTTCAAAATTAGATTCTATGAAACTTTTCGAAATGCTAGTTTCTTTCAGTAAATCAAAATATACTATACACTAGTTTATACTAGTTTCGTTCAAAAAATCAAATTAAATCGAGGAATGTTGGAAATGCTACAAATCGTTTCAGACCCTTTCTATATGTTACGAGGGAAGGAAATGAGGGAAGTCCATGCAAAAAATAATATCAAAATTAGATTCTATGAAACTTTTCGAAATGCAAGTTTCTGTCAAAAAGTCAAAATATATTATACACTAGTTTATACTAGTTTCGGTCAAAAAATCAAATTAAATAGAGGACTGTTCGAAATGCTACAAAACTTTTTAGATCCTTTCTATATGTTATAAGGAAAAGTTATGAGGGAAGTCCAAACAAAAAAATCAATTCAAATTAGATTCTACAAAACTTTTCGAAATGCAAGTTTCTTTCAAAAAATCATAATATACCATACACTAGTTTATACTAGTTTCGGTCAAAAAATCAAATTAAATCGATGAATGTTTTAAATGCTACGAAACTTTTTAGATCCTTTCTATATGTTAAGAGGAAAAGTTATGAGGGAAGTCCTTAGAAAAAAATCATCTGAAAATTAGATTCTATGAAACTTTTCGAAATGCTAGTTTCTTTCAGAAAATCATAATATACTATACACTAGTTTATACTAGTTTCGGTCAAAAAATCAAATTAAATTGAGGACTATTCGAAATTCTACAAACTTTTCAGTACCTTTCTATATGTTACGAGGCAAGGTAATGAGGGAAGTTCATGCAAGAAATCATCTCAAAATTAGATTCTATGAAACTTTTCGAAATGCAAGTTTCGGTCAAAAAATCACAATATAATATACACTAGTTTATACTAGTTTCGGGCTAAAAATAAAATTAAATCAAGGACTGTTTCGAAATGATACGAAACTTTTGACATCCTTTCTATATGTTATGAGGGAAGGTTATGATGGAAGTCCATGCAAAAAATCATCTGAAAATTAGATTCTATGAAACTTTTCGAAATGCTAGTTTCGGTAAAAAAAATCATAATATACACTAGTTTATACTAGTTTCGGTCAAAAAATCAAATTAAATCGAGGACTATTCGAAATGCTACAAAACTTTTCAGATTCTTTCTATATGTTACGAGGAAAAGTTATGAGGGAAGTCCAATCAAAAAAATCATTTCAAAATTAGATTCTATGAAACTTTTCGAAATGCTAGTTTCTTTTAGTAAATCATAATATACTATACACTAGTTTATACTAGTTTCGTTCAAAAAATCAACTTAAATCGAGGAATGTTGGAAATGCTACAAATCGTTTCAGACCCTTTCTATATGTTACGAGGGAAGGTAATGAGGGAAGTCCATGCAAAAAATAATATCAAAATTAGATACTATGAAACTTTTCGAAATGCAAGTTTCTGTCAAAAAGTCAAAATATATTATACACTAGTTTATACTAGTTTCGGTCAAAAAATCAAATTAAATAGAGGACTGTTCGAAATGCTACAAAACTTTTCAGATCCTTTCTATATGTTATAAGGAAAAGTTATGAGGGAAGTCCAAACAAAAAAATCAATTCAAATTAGATTCTACAAAACTTTTCGAAATGCAAGTTTCTTTCAAAAAATCATAATATACCATACACTAGTTTATACTAGTTTCGGTCAAAAAATCAAATTAAATCGATGAATGTTTTAAATGCTACGAAACTTTTTAGATCCTTTCTATATGTTAAGAGAAAAAGTTATGAGGGAAGTCCTTAGAAAAAAATCATCTGAAAATTAGATTCTATGAAACTTTTCGAAATGCTAGTTTCTTTCAGAAAATCATAATATACTATACACTAGTTTATACTAGTTTCGGTCAAAAAATCAAATTAAATTGAGGACTATTCGAAATTCTACAAACTTTTCAGTACCTTTCTATATGTTACGAGGCAAGGTAATGAGGGAAGTTCATGCAAGAAATCATCTCAAAATTAGATTCTATGAAACTTTTCGAAATGCAAGTTTCGGTCAAAAAATCACAATATAATATACACTAGTTTATACTAGTTTCGGGCTAAAAATCAAATTAAATCAAGGACTGTTCGAAATGATACGAAACTTTTGACATCCTTTCTATATGTTATGAGGGAAGGTTATGATGGAAGTCCATGCAAAAAATCATCTGAAAATTAGATTCTATGAAACTTTTCGAAATGCTAGTTTCGGTAAAAAAAATCATAATATACACTAGTTTATACTAGTTTCGGTCGAAAAATCAAATTAAATCGAGGACTATTCGAAATGCTACAAAACTTTTCAGATTCTTTCTATATGTTACGAGGAAAAGTTATGAGGGAAGTCCAATCAAAAAAATCATTTCAAAATTAGATTCTATGAAACTTTTCGAAATGCTAGTTTCTTTCAGTAAATCATAATATACTATACACTAGTTTATACTAGTTTCGTTCAAAAAATCAAATTAAATCGAGGAATGTTGGAAATGCTACAAATCGTTTCAGACCCTTTCTATATGTTACGAGGGAAGGTAATGAGGGAAGTCCATGCAAAAAATAATATCAAAATTAGATTCTATGAAACTTTTCGAAATGCAAGTTTCTGTCAAAAAGTTAAAATATATTATACACTAGTTTATACTAGTTTCGGTCAAAAAATCAAATTAAATAGAGGACTGTTCGAAATGCTACAAAACTTTTCAGATCCTTTCTATATGTTATAAAGAAAAGTTATGAGGGAAGTCCAAACAAAAAAATCAATTCAAATTAGATTCTACAAAACTTTTCGAAATGCAAGTTTCTTTCAAAAAATCATAATATACCATACACTAGTTTATACTAGTTTCGGTCAAAAAATCAAATTAAATCGATGAATGTTTTAAATGCTACGAAACTTTTTAGATCCTTTCTATATGTTAAGAGGAAAAGTTATGAGGGAAGTCCTTAGAAAAAAATCATCTGAAAATTAGATTCTATGAAACTTTTCGAAATGCTAGTTTCTTTCAGAAAATCATAATATACTATACACTAGTTTATACTAGTTTCGGTCAAAAAATCAAATTAAATTGAGGACTATTCGAAATTCTACAAACTTTTCAGTACCTTTCTATATGTTACGAGGCAAGGTAATGAGGGAAGTTCATGCAAGAAATCATCTCAAAATTAGATTCTATGAAACTTTTCGAAATGCAAGTTTCGGTCAAAAAATCACAATATAATATACACTAGTTTATACTAGTTTCGGGCTAAAAATAAAATTAAATCAAGGACTGTTTCGAAATGATACGAAACTTTTGACATCCTTTCTATATGTTATGAGGGAAGGTTATGATGGAAGTCCATGCAAAAAATCATCTGAAAATTAGATTCTATGAAACTTTTCGAAATGCTAGTTTCGGTAAAAAAAATCATAATATACACTAGTTTATACTAGTTTCGGTCAAAAAATCAAATTAAATCGAGGACTATTCGAAATGCTACAAAACTTTTCAGATTCTTTCTATATGTTACGAGGAAAAGTTATGAGGGAAGTCCAATCAAAAAAATCATTTCAAAATTAGATTCTATGAAACTTTTCGAAATGCTAGTTTCTTTTAGTAAATCATAATATACTATACACTAGTTTATACTAGTTTCGTTCAAAAAATCAACTTAAATCGAGGAATGTTGGAAATGCTACAAATCGTTTCAGACCCTTTCTATATGTTACGAGGGAAGGTAATGAGGGAAGTCCATGCAAAAAATAATATCAAAATTAGATACTATGAAACTTTTCGAAATGCAAGTTTCTGTCAAAAAGTCAAAATATATTATACACTAGTTTATACTAGTTTCGGTCAAAAAATCAAATTAAATAGAGGACTGTTCGAAATGCTACAAAACTTTTCAGATCCTTTCTATATGTTATAAGGAAAAGTTATGAGGGAAGTCCAAACAAAAAAATCAATTCA
Source organism: Lathyrus tuberosus (assembly GCA_022829125.1). Lineage (NCBI taxonomy): Eukaryota > Viridiplantae > Streptophyta > Magnoliopsida > Fabales > Fabaceae > Lathyrus > Lathyrus tuberosus. The sequence goes on from JALAZF010000605.1 coordinate 633,729, forward strand.
AATTAGATTCTACAAAACTTTTCGAAATGCAAGTTTCTTTCAAAAAATCATAATATACCATACACTAGTTTATACTAGTTTCGGTCAAAAAATCAAATTAAATCGATGAATGTTTTAAATGCTACGAAACTTTTTAGATCCTTTCTATATGTTAAGAGAAAAAGTTATGAGGGAAGTCCTTAGAAAAAAATCATCTGAAAATTAGATTCTATGAAACTTTTCGAAATGCTAGTTTCTTTCAGAAAATCATAATATACTATACACTAGTTTATACTAGTTTCGGTCAAAAAATCAAATTAAATTGAGGACTATTCGAAATTCTACAAACTTTTCAGTACCTTTCTATATGTTACGAGGCAAGGTAATGAGGGAAGTTCATGCAAGAAATCATCTCAAAATTAGATTCTATGAAACTTTTCGAAATGCAAGTTTCGGTCAAAAAATCACAATATAATATACACTAGTTTATACTAGTTTCGGGCTAAAAATCAAATTAAATCAAGGACTGTTCGAAATGATACGAAACTTTTGACATCCTTTCTATATGTTATGAGGGAAGGTTATGATGGAAGTCCATGCAAAAAATCATCTGAAAATTAGATTCTATGAAACTTTTCGAAATGCTAGTTTCGGTAAAAAAAATCATAATATACACTAGTTTATACTAGTTTCGGTCGAAAAATCAAATTAAATCGAGGACTATTCGAAATGCTACAAAACTTTTCAGATTCTTTCTATATGTTACGAGGAAAAGTTATGAGGGAAGTCCAATCAAAAAAATCATTTCAAAATTAGATTCTATGAAACTTTTCGAAATGCTAGTTTCTTTCAGTAAATCATAATATACTATACACTAGTTTATACTAGTTTCGTTCAAAAAATCAAATTAAATCGAGGAATGTTGGAAATGCTACAAATCGTTTCAGACCCTTTCTATATGTTACGAGGGAAGGTAATGAGGGAAGTCCATGCAAAAAATAATATCAAAATTAGATTCTATGAAACTTTTCGAAATGCAAGTTTCTGTCAAAAAGTCAAAATATATTATACACTAGTTTATACTAGTTTCGGTCAAAAAATCAAATTAAATAGAGGACTGTTCGAAATGCTACAAAACTTTTCAGATCCTTTCTATATGTTATAAAGAAAAGTTATGAGGGAAGTCCAAACAAAAAAATCAATTCAAATTAGATTCTACAAAACTTTTCGAAATGCAAGTTTCTTTCAAAAAATCATAATATACCATACACTAGTTTATACTAGTTTCGGTCAAAAAATCAAATTAAATCGATGAATGTTTTAAATGCTACGAAACTTTTTAGATCCTTTCTATATGTTAAGAGGAAAAGTTATGAGGGAAGTCCTTAGAAAAAAATCATCTGAAAATTAGATTCTATGAAACTTTTCGAAATGCTAGTTTCTTTCAGAAAATCATAATATACTATACACTAGTTTATACTAGTTTCGGTCAAAAAATCAAATTAAATTGAGGACTATTCGAAATTCTACAAACTTTTCAGTACCTTTCTATATGTTACGAGGCAAGGTAATGAGGGAAGTTCATGCAAGAAATCATCTCAAAATTAGATTCTATGAAACTTTTCGAAATGCAAGTTTCGGTCAAAAAATCACAATATAATATACAATAGTTTATACTAGTTTCGGGCTAAAAATCAAATTAAATCAAGGACTGTTCGAAATGATACGAAACTTTTGACATCCTTTCTATATGTTATGAGGGAAGGTTATCATGGAAGTCCATGCAAAAAATCATCTGAAAATTAGATTCTATGAAACTTTTCGAAATGCTAGTTTCGGTATAAAAATCATAATATACACTAGTTTATACTAGTTTCGGTCAAAAAATCAAATTAAATCGAGGACTATTCGAAATGCTACAAAACTTTTCAGATTCTTTCTATATGTTACGAGGAAAAGTTATGAGGGAAGTCCAATCAAAAAAATCATTTCAAAATTAGATTCTATGAAACTTTTCGAAATGCTAGTTTCTTTCAATAAATCATTATATACTATACACTAGTTTATACTAGTTTCGGTTAAAAAATCAAATTAAATCGAGGACTGTTCGAAATTCTACGAAACTTTTTAGATCCTTTCTATATGTTGCGAGGGAAGGTAATGTTCGAAGTCCATGCAAAAAATCATCTCAAAATTAGATTCTATGAAACTTTTTGAAATGTAAGTTTAGGTAAAAAAATCATAATATATTATACACTAGTTTATACTAGTTTCGGTAAAAAAATCAAATTAAATTGAGGACTGTTCGAAATGATACAAAATTTTTCAGATCCTTTCAATATGTTACGAGGGAAGGTAATTAGGGAAGTCCATGCAAAAACTCATGTCAAAATTAGATTCTATGAAACTTTTCGAAATGCAAGTTTCAGTCAAAAAATCATAATATATTATACACTAGTTTATACTAGTTTCGGTCAAAAAATCAAATTAAATCGAGGACTGTTCGAAATGATACGAAACGTTTCAGATCCTTTCTATATGTTACGACGGAAGGTTTTGATGGAAGTCCATGCAAAAAATCATCTAAAAATTAGATTCTGTGAAACTTTTCGAAATGCTAGTTTCGGTTAAAAAATCATTATATATTATACACTAGTTTATACTAGTTTCGGTCAAAAAATCAAATTAAAGCGAGGTTTGTTCGAAATGCTACAAAACTTTTCAGATCCTTTCTATATGTTACGAGGAAAAGTTATGAGGGATGTCCATACAAAAAAATCATTTCAAAATTAGATTCTATGAAACTTTTCGAAATGCTAGTTTCTTTCAGTAAATCATAATATACTATACACTAGTTTATACTAGTTTCGTTCAAAAAATCAAATTAAATCGAGGAATGTTGGAAATGCTACAAATCGTTTCAGACCCTTTCTATATGTTACGAGGGAAGGTAATGAGGGAAGTCCATGCAAAAAATAATATCAAAATTAGATTCTATGAAACTTTTCGAAATGCAAGTTTCTGTCAAAAAGTCAAAATATATTATATACTAGTTTATACTAGTTTCGGTCAAAAAATCAAATTAAATAGAGGACTGTTCGAAATGCTACAAAACTTTTCAGATCCTTTCTATATGTTATAAGGAAAAGTTATGAGGGAAGTCCAAACAAAAAAATCAATTCAAATTAGACTCTACAAAACTTTTCGAAATGCAAGTTTCTTTCAAAAAATCATAATATACCATACACTAGTTTATACTAGTTTCGGTCAAAAAATCAAATTAAATCGATGAATGTTTTAAATGCTACGAAACTTTTTAGATCCTTTCTATATGTTAAGAGGAAAAGTTATGAGGGAAGTCCTTAGAAAAAAATCATCTGAAAATTAGATTCTATGAAACTTTTCGAAATGCTAGTTTCTTTCAGAAAATCATAATATACTATACACTAGTTTATACTAGTTTCGGTCAAAAAATCAAATTAAATTGAGGACTATTCGAAATTCTACAAACTTTTCAGTACCTTTCTATATGTTACGAGGCAAGGTAATGAGGGAAGTTCATGCAAGAAATCATCTCAAAATTAGATTCTATGAAACTTTTCGAAATGCAAGTTTCGGTCAAAAAATCACAAAATAATATACACTAGTTTATACTAGTTTCGGGCTAAAAATCAAATTAAATCAAGGACTGTTCGAAATGATACGAAACTTTTGACATCCTTTCTATATGTTATGAGGGAAGGTTATGATGGAAGTCCATGCAAAAAATCATCTGAAAATTAGATTCTATGAAACTTTTCGAAATGCTAGTTTCGGTAAAAAAAATCATAATATACACTAGTTTATACTAGTTTCGGTCAAAAAATCAAATTAAATCGAGGACTATTCGAAATGCTCCAAAACTTTTCAGATTCTTTCTATATGTTACGAGGAAAAGTTATGAGGGAAGTCCAATCAAAAAAATCATTTCAAAATTAGATTCTATGAAACTTTTCGAAATGCTAGTTTCTTTCAGTAAATCATAATATACTATACACTAGTTTATACTAGTTTCGTTCAAAAAATCAAATTAAATCGAGGAATGTTGGAAATGCTACAAATCGTTTCAGACCCTTTCTATATGTTACGAGGGAAGGTAATGAGGGAAGTCCATGCAAAAAATAATATCAAAATTAGATTCTATGAAACTTTTCGAAATGCAAGTTTCTGTCAAAAAGTCAAAATATATTATACACTAGTTTATACTAGTTTCGGTCAAAAAATCAAATTAAATAGAGGACTGTTCAAAATGCTACAAAACTTTTCAGATCCTTTCTATATGTTATAAGGAAAAGTTATGAGGGAAGTCCAAACAAAAAAATCAATTCAAATTAGATTCTACAAAACTTTTCGAAATGCAAGTTTCTTTCAAAAAATCATAATATACCATACACTAGTTTATACTAGTTTCGGTCAAAAAATCAAATTAAATCGATGAATGTTTTAAATGCTACGAAACTTTTTAGATCCTTTCTATATGTTAAGAGGAAAAGTTATGAGGGAAGTCCTTAGAAAAAAATCATCTGAAAATTAGATTCTATGAAACTTTTCGAAATGCTAGTTTATTTCAGAAAATCATAATATACTATACACTAGTTTATACTAGTTTCGGTCAAAAAATCAAATTAAATTGAGGACTATTCGAAATTCTACAAACTTTTCAGTACCTTTCTATATGTTACGAGGCAAGGTAATGAGGGAAGTTCATGCAAGAAATCATCTCAAAATTAGATTCTATGAAACTTTTCGAAATGCAAGTTTCGGTCAAAAAATCACAATATAATATACAATAGTTTATACTAGTTTCGGGCTAAAAATCAAATTAAATCAAGGACTGTTCGAAATGATACGAAACTTTTGACATCCTTTCTATATGTTATGAGGGAAGGTTATGATGGAAGTCCATGCAAAAAATCATCTGAAAATTAGATTCTATGAAACTTTTCGAAATGCTAGTTTCGGTATAAAAATCATAATATACACTAGTTTATACTAGTTTCGGTCAAAAAATCAAATTAAATCGAGGACTATTCGAAATGCTACAAAACTTTTCAGATTCTTTCTATATGTTACGAGGAAAAGTTATGAGGGAAGTCCAATCAAAAAAATCATTTCAAAATTAGATTCTATGAAACTTTTCGAAATGCTAGTTTCTTTCAGTAAATCATAATATACTATACACTAGTTTATACTAGTTTCGTTCAAAAAATCAAATTAAATCGAGGAATGTTGGAAATGCTACAAATCGTTTCAGACCCTTTCTATATGTTACGAGGGAAGGTAATGAGGGAAGTCCATGCAAAAAATAATATCAAAATTAGATTCTATGAAACTTTTCGAAATGCAAGTTTCTGTCAAAAAGTCAAAATATATTATACACTAGTTTATACTAGTTTCGGTCAAAAAATCAAATTAAATAGAGGACTGTTCAAAATGCTACAAAACTTTTCAGATCCTTTCTATATGTTATAAGGAAAAGTTATGAGGGAAGTCCAAACAAAAAAATCAATTCAAATTAGATTCTACAAAACTTTTCGAAATGCAAGTTTCTTTCAAAAAATCATAATATACCATACACTAGTTTATACTAGTTTCGGTCAAAAAATCAAATTAAATCGATGAATGTTTTAAATGCTACGAAACTTTTTAGATCCTTTCTATATGTTAAGAGGAAAAGTTATGAGGGAAGTCCTTAGAAAAAAATCATCTGAAAATTAGATTCTATGAAACTTTTCGAAATGCTAGTTTATTTCAGAAAATCATAATATACTATACACTAGTTTATACTAGTTTCGGTCAAAAAATCAAATTAAATTGAGGACTATTCGAAATTCTACAAACTTTTCAGTACCTTTCTATATGTTACGAGGCAAGGTAATGAGGGAAGTTCATGCAAGAAATCATCTCAAAATTAGATTCTATGAAACTTTTCGAAATGCAAGTTTCGGTCAAAAAATCACAATATAATATACAATAGTTTATACTAGTTTCGGGCTAAAAATCAAATTAAATCAAGGACTGTTCGAAATGATACGAAACTTTTGACATCCTTTCTATATGTTATGAGGGAAGGTTATGATGGAAGTCCATGCAAAAAATCATCTGAAAATTAGATTCTATGAAACTTTTCGAAATGCTAGTTTCGGTATAAAAATCATAATATACACTAGTTTATACTAGTTTCGGTCAAAAAATCAAATTAAATCGAGGACTATTCGAAATGCTACAAAACTTTTCAGATTCTTTCTATATGTTACGAGGAAAAGTTATGAGGGAAGTCCAATCAAAAAAATCATTTCAAAATTAGATTCTATGAAACTTTTCGAAATGCTAGTTTCTTTCAGTAAATCATAATATACTATACACTAGTTTATACTAGTTTCGTTCAAAAAATCAAATTAAATCGAGGAATGTTGGAAATGCTACAAATCGTTTCAGACCCTTTCTATATGTTACGAGGGAAGGTAATGAGGGAAGTCCATGCAAAAAATAATATCAAAATTAGATTCTATGAAACTTTTCGAAATGCAAGTTTCTGTCAAAAAGTCAAAATATATTATACACTAGTTTATACTAGTTTCGGTCAAAAAATCAAATTAAATAGAGGACTGTTCAAAATGCTACAAAACTTTTCAGATCCTTTCTATATGTTATAAGGAAAAGTTATGAGGGAAGTCCAAACAAAAAAATCAATTCAAATTAGATTCTACAAAACTTTTCGAAATGCAAGTTTCTTTCAAAAAATCATAATATACCATACACTAGTTTATACTAGTTTCGGTCAAAAAATCAAATTAAATCGATGAATGTTTTAAATGCTACGAAACTTTTTAGATCCTTTCTATATGTTAAGAGGAAAAGTTATGAGGGAAGTCCTTAGAAAAAAATCATCTGAAAATTAGATTCTATGAAACTTTTCGAAATGCTAGTTTCTTTCAGAAAATCATAATATACTATACACTAGTTTATACTAGTTTCGGTCAAAAAATCAAATTAAATTGAGGACTATTCGAAATTCTACAAACTTTTCAGTACCTTTCTATATGTTACGAGGCAAGGTAATGAGGGAAGTTCATGCAAGAAATCATCTCAAAATTAGATTCTATGAAACTTTTCGAAATGCAAGTTTCGGTCAAAAAATCACAATATAATATACAATAGTTTATACTAGTTTCGGGCTAAAAATATAATTAAATCAAGGACTGTTCGAAATGATACGAAACTTTTGACATCCTTTCTATATGTTATGAGGGAAGGTTATGATGGAAGTCCATGCAAAAAATCATCTGAAAATTAGATTCTATGAAACTTTTCGAAATGCTAGTTTCGGTATAAAAATCATAATATACACTAGTTTATACTAGTTTCGGTCAAAAAATCAAATTAAATCGAGGACTATTCGAAATGCTACAAAACTTTTCAGATTCTTTCTATATGTTACGAGGAAAAGTTATGAGGGAAGTCCAATCAAAAAAATCATTTCAAAATTAGATTCTATGAAACTTTTCGAAATGCTAGTTTCTTTCAATAAATCATTATATACTATACACTAGTTTATACTAGTTTCGGTTAAAAAATCAAATTAAATCGAGGACTGTTCGAAATTCTACGAAACTTTTTAGATCCTTTCTATATGTTGCGAGGGAAGGTAATGTTCGAAGTCCATGCAAAAAATCATCTCAAAATTAGATTCTATGAAACTTTTTGAAATGTAAGTTTAGGTAAAAAAATCATAATATATTATACACTAGTTTATACTAGTTTCGGTAAAAAAATCAAATTAAATTGAGGACTGTTCGAAATGATACAAAATTTTTCAGATCCTTTCAATATGTTACGAGGGAAGGTAATTAGGGAAGTCCATGCAAAAACTCATGTCAAAATTAGATTCTATGAAACTTTTCGAAATGCAAGTTTCAGTCAAAAAATCATAATATATTATACACTAGTTTATACTAGTTTCGGTCAAAAAATCAAATTAAATCGAGGACTGTTCGAAATGATACGAAACGTTTCAGATCCTTTCTATATGTTACGACGGAAGGTTTTGATGGAAGTCCATGCAAAAAATCATCTAAAAATTAGATTCTGTGAAACTTTTCGAAATGCTAGTTTCGGTCAAAAAATCATTATATATTATACACTAGTTTATACTAGTTTCGGTCAAAAAATCAAATTAAAGCGAGGTTTGTTCGAAATGCTACAAAACTTTTCAGATCCTTTCTATATGTTACGAGGAAAAGTTATGAGGGATGTCCATACAAAAAAATCATTTCAAAATTAGATTCTATGAAACTTTTCGAAATGCTAGTTTCTTTCAGTAAATCATAATATACTATACACTAGTTTATACTAGTTTCGTTCAAAAAATCAAATTAAATCGAGGAATGTTGGAAATGCTACAAATCGTTTCAGACCCTTTCTATATGTTACGAGGGAAGGTAATGAGGGAAGTCCATGCAAAAAATAATATCAAAATTAGATTCTATGAAACTTTTCGAAATGCAAGTTTCTGTCAAAAAGTCAAAATATATTATATACTAGTTTATACTAGTTTCGGTCAAAAAATCAAATTAAATAGAGGACTGTTCGAAATGCTACAAAACTTTTCAGATCCTTTCTATATGTTATAAGGAAAAGTTATGAGGGAAGTCCAAACAAAAAAATCAATTCAAATTAGACTCTACTAAACTTTTCGAAATGCAAGTTTCTTTCAAAAAATCATAATATACCATACACTAGTTTATACTAGTTTCGGTCAAAAAATCAAATTAAATCGATGAATGTTTTAAATGCTACGAAACTTTTTAGATCCTTTCTATATGTTAAGAGGAAAAGTTATGAGGGAAGTCCTTAGAAAAAAATCATCTGAAAATTAGATTCTATGAAACTTTTCGAAATGCTAGTTTCTTTCAGAAAATCATAATATACTATACACTAGTTTATACTAGTTTCGGTCAAAAAATCAAATTAAATTGAGGACTATTCGAAATTCTACAAACTTTTCAGTACCATTCTATATGTTACGGGGCAAGGTAATGAGGGAAGTTCATGCAAGAAATCATCTCAAAATTAGATTCTATGAAACTTTTCGAAATGCAAGTTTCGGTCAAAAAATCACAAAATAATATACACTAGTTTATACTAGTTTCGGGCTAAAAATCAAATTAAATCAAGGACTGTTCGAAATGATACGAAACTTTTGACATCCTTTCTATATGTTATGAGGGAAGGTTATGATGGAAGTCCATGCAAAAAATCATCTGAAAATTAGATTCTATGAAACTTTTCGAAATGCTAGTTTCGGTAAAAAAAATCATAATATACACTAGTTTATACTAGTTTCGGTCAAAAAATCAAATTAAATCGAGGACTATTCGAAATGCTACAAAACTTTTCAGATTCTTTCTATATGTTACGAGGAAAAGTTATGAGGGATGTCCATACAAAAAAATCATTTCAAAATTAGATTCTATGAAACTTTTCGAAATGCTAGTTTCTTTCAGTAAATCATAATATACTATACACTAGTTTATACTAGTTTCGTTCAAAAAATCAAATTAAATCGAGGAATGTTGGAAATGCTACAAATCGTTTCAGACCCTTTCTATATGTTACGAGGGAAGGTAATGAGGGAAGTCCATGCAAAAAATAATATCAAAATTAGATTCTATGAAACTTTTCGAAATGCAAGTTTCTGTCAAAAAGTCAAAATATATTATACACTAGTTTATACTAGTTTCGTTCAAAAAATCAAATTAAATAGAGGACTGTTCAAAATGCTACAAAACTTTTCAGATCCTTTCTATATGTTATAAGGAAAAGTTATGAGGGAAGTCCAAACAAAAAAATCAATTCAAATTAGATTCTACAAAACTTTTCGAAATGCAAGTTTCTTTCAAAAAATCATAATATACCATACACTAGTTTATACTAGTTTCGGTCAAAAAATCAAATTAAATCGATGAATGTTTTAAATGCTACGAAACTTTTTAGATCCTTTCTATATGTTAAGAGGAAAAGTTATGAGGGAAGTCCTTAGAAAAAAATCATCTGAAAATTAGATTCTATGAAACTTTTCGAAATGCTAGTTTCTTTCAGAAAATCATAATATACTATACACTAGTTTATACTAGTTTCGGTCAAAAAATCAAATTAAATTGAGGACTATTCGAAATTCTACAAACTTTTCAGTACCTTTCTATATGTTACGAGGCAAGGTAATGAGGGAAGTTCATGCAAGAAATCATCTCAAAATTAGATTCTATGAAACTTTTCGAAATGCAAGTTTCGGTCAAAAAATCACAATATAATATACAATAGTTTATACTAGTTTCGGGCTAAAAATAAAATTAAATCAAGGACTGTTCGAAATGATACGAAACTTTTGACATCCTTTCTATATGTTATGAGGGAAGGTTATGATGGAAGTCCATGCAAAAAATCATCTGAAAATTAGATTCTATGAAACTTTTCGAAATGCTAGTTTCGGTATAAAAATCATAATATACACTAGTTTATACTAGTTTCGGTCAAAAAATCAAATTAAATCGAGGACTATTCGAAATGCTACAAAACTTTTCAGTTTCTTTCTATATGTTACGAGGAAAAGTTATGAGGGAAGTCCAATCAAAAAAATCATTTCAAAATTAGATTCTATGAAACTTTTCGAAATGCTAGTTTCTTTCAGTAAATCATAATATACTATACACTAGTTTATACTAGTTTCGTTCAAAAAATCAAATTAAATCGAGGAATGTTGGAAATGCTACAAATCGTTTCAGACCCTTTCTATATGTTACGAGGGAAGGTAATGAGGGAAGTCCATGCAAAATATAATATCAAAATTAGATTCTATGAAACTTTTCGAAATGCAAGTTTCTGTCAAAAAGTCAAAATATATTATACACTAGTTTATACTAGTTTCGGTCAAAAAATCAAATTAAATAGAGGACTGTTCGAAATGCTACAAAACTTTTCAGATCCTTTCTATATGTTATAAGGAAAAGTTATGAGGGAAGTCCAAACAAAAAAATCAATTCAAATTAGATTCTACAAAACTTTTCGAAATGCAAGTTTCTTTCAAAAAATCATAATATACCATACACTAGTTTATACTAGTTTCGGTCAAAAAATCAAATTAAATCGATGAATGTTTTAAATGCTACGAAACTTTTTAGATCCTTTCTATATGTTAAGAGGAAAAGTTATGAGGGAAGTCCTTAGAAAAAAATCATCTGAAAATTAGATTCTATGAAACTTTTCGAAATGCTAGTTTCTTTCAGAAAATCATAATATACTATACACTAGTTTATACTAGTTTCGGTCAAAAAATCAAATTAAATTGAGGACTATTCGAAATTCTACAAACTTTTCAGTACCTTTCTATATGTTACGAGGCAAGGTAATGAGGGAAGTTCATGCAAGAAATCATCTCAAAATTAGATTCTATGAAACTTTTCGAAATGCAAGTTTCGGTCAAAAAATCACAATATAATATACAATAGTTTATACTAGTTTCGGGCTAAAAATCAAATTAAATCATGGACTGTTCGAAATGATACGAAACTTTTGACATCCTTTCTATATGTTATGAGGGAAGGTTATGATGGAAGTCCATGCAAAAAATCATCTGAAAATTAGATTCTATGAAACTTTTCGAAATGCTAGTTTCGGTATAAAAATCATAATATACACTAGTTTATACTAGTTTCGGTCAAAAAATCAAATTAAATCGAGGACTATTCGAAATGCTACAAAACTTTTCAGATTCTTTCTATATGTTACGAGGAAAAGTTATGAGGGAAGTCCAATCAAAAAAATCATTTCAAAATTAGATTCTATGAAACTTTTCGAAATGCTAGTTTCTTTCAATAAATCATTATATACTATACACTAGTTTATACTAGTTTCGGTTAAAAAATCAAATTAAATCGAGGACTGTTCGAAATTCTACGAAACTTTTTAGATCCTTTCTATATGTTGTGAGGGAAGGTAATGTTCGAAGTCCATGCAAAAAATCATCTCAAAATTAGATTCTATGAAACTTTTTGAAATGTAAGTTTAGGTAAAAAAATCATAATATATTATACACTAGTTTATACTAGTTTCGGTAAAAAAATCAAATTAAATTGAGGACTGTTCGAAATGATACAAAATTTTTCAGATCCTTTCAATATGTTACGAGGGAAGGTAATTAGGGAAGTCCATGCAAAAACTCATGTCAAAATTAGATTCTATGAAACTTTTCGAAATGCAAGTTTCAGTCAAAAAATCATAATATATTATACACTAGTTTATACTAGTTTCGGTCAAAAAATCAAATTAAATCGAGGACTGTTCGAAATGATACGAAACGTTTCAGATCCTTTCTATATGTTACGACGGAAGGTTTTGATGGAAGTCCATGCAAAAAATCATCTAAAAATTAGATTCTGTGAAACTTTTCGAAATGCTAGTTTCGGTCAAAAAATCATTATATATTATACACTAGTATATACTAGTTTCGGTCAAAAAATCAAATTAAAGCGAGGTTTGTTCGAAATGCTACAAAACTTTTCAGATCCTTTCTATATGTTGCGAGGAAAAGTTATGAGGGATGTCCATACAAAAAAATCATTTCAAAATTAGATTCTATGAAACTTTTCGAAATGCTAGTTTCTTTCAGTAAATCATAATATACTATACACTAGTTTATACTAGTTTCGTTCAAAAAATCAAATTAAATCGAGGAATGTTGGAAATGCTACAAATCGTTTCAGACCCTTTCTATATGTTACGAGGGAAGGTAATGAGGGAAGTCCATGCAAAAAATAATATCAAAATTAGATTCTATGAAACTTTTCGAAATGCAAGTTTCTGTCAAAAAGTCAAAATATATTATACACTAGTTTATACTAGTTTCGGTCAAAAAATCAAATTAAATAGAGGACTGTTCGAAATGCTACAAAACTTCTCAGATCCTTTCTATATGTTATAAGGAAAAGTTATGAGGGAAGTCCAAACAAAAAAATCAATTCAAATTAGACTCTACAAAACTTTTCGAAATGCAAGGTTCTTTCAAAAAATCATAATATACCATACACTAGTTTATACTAGTTTCGGTCAAAAAATCAAATTAAATCGATGAATGTTTTAAATGCTACGAAACTTTTTAGATCCTTTCTATATGTTAAGAGGAAAAGTTATGAGGGAAGTCCTTAGAAAAAAATCATCTGAAAATTAGATTCTATGAAACTTTTCGAAATGCTAGTTTCTTTCAGAAAATCATAATATACTATACACTAGTTTATACTAGTTTCGGTCAAAAAATCAAATTAAATTGAGGACTATTCGAAATTCTACAAACTTTTCAGTACCTTTCTATATGTTACGAGGCAAGGTAATGAGGGAAGTTCATGCAAGAAATCATCTCAAAATTAGATTCTATGAAACTTTTCGAAATGCAAGTTTCGGTCAAAAAATCACAATATAATATACACTAGTTTATACTAGTTTCGGGCTAAAAATAAAATTAAATCAAGGACTGTTCGAAATGATACGAAACTTTTGACATCCTTTCTATATGTTATGAGGGAAGGTTATGATGGAAGTCCATGCAAAAAATCATCTGAAAATTAGATTCTATGAAACTTTTCGAAATGCTAGTTTCGGTAAAAAAAATCATACTATACACTAGTTTATACTAGTTTCGGTCGAAAAATCAAATTAAATCGAGGACTATTCGAAATGCTACAAAACTTTTCAGATTCTTTCTATATGTTACGAGGAAAAGTTATGAGGGAAGTCCAATAAAAAAAATCATTTCAAAATTAGATTCTATGAAACTTTTCGAAATGCTAGTTTCTTTCAGTAAATCATAATATACTATACACTAGTTTATACTAGTTTCGTTCAAAAAATCAAATTAAATCGAGGAATGTTGGAAATGCTACAAATCGTTTCAGACCCTTTCTATATGTTACGAGGGAAGGTAATGAGGGAAGTCCATGCAAAAAATAATATCAAAATTAGATTCTATGAAACTTTTCGAAATGCAAGTTTCTGTCAAAAAGTCAAAATATATTATACACTAGTTTATACTAGTTTCGGTCAAAAAATCAAATAAAATAGAGGACTGTTCGAAATGCTACAAAACTTTTCAGATCCTTTCTATATGTTATAAGGAAAAGTTATGAGGGAAGTCCAAACAAAAAAATCAATTCAAATTAGATTCTACAAAACTTTTCGAAATGCAAGTTTCTTTCAAAAAATCATAATATACCATACACTAGTTTATACTAGTTTCGGTCAAAAAATCAAATTAAATCGATGAATGTTTTAAATGCTACGAAACTTTTTAGATCCTTTCTATATGTTAAGAGGAAAAGTTATGAGGGAAGTCCTTAGAAAAAAATCATCTGAAAATTAGATTCTATGAAACTTTTCGAAATGCTAGTTTCTTTCAGAAAATCATAATATACTATACACTAGTTTATACTAGTTTCGGTCAAAAAATCAAATTAAATTGAGGACTATTCGAAATTCTACAAACTTTTCAGTACCTTTCTATATGTTACGAGGCAAGGTAATGAGGGAAGTTCATGCAAGAAATCATCTCAAAATTAGATTCTATGAAACTTTTCGAAATGCAAGTTTCGGTCAAAAAATCACAATATAATATACAATAGTTTATACTAGTTTCGGGCTAAAAATCAAATTAAATCATGGACTGTTCGAAATGATACGAAACTTTTGACATCCTTTCTATATGTTATGAGGGAAGGTTATGATGGAAGTCCATGCAAAAAATCATCTGAAAATTAGATTCTATGAAACTTTTCGAAATGCTAGTTTCGGTATAAAAATCATAATATACACTAGTTTATACTAGTTTCGGTCAAAAAATCAAATTAAATCGAGGACTATTCGAAATGCTACAAAACTTTTCAGATTCTTTCTATATGTTACGAGGAAAAGTTATGAGGGAAGTCCAATCAAAAAAATCATTTCAAAATTAGATTCTATGAAACTTTTCGAAATGCTAGTTTCTTTCAATAAATCATTATATACTATACACTAGTTTATACTAGTTTCGGTTAAAAAATCAAATTAAATCGAGGACTGTTCGAAATTCTACGAAACTTTTTAGATCCTTTCTATATGTTGTGAGGGAAGGTAATGTTCGAAGTCCATGCAAAAAATCATCTCAAAATTAGATTCTATGAAACTTTTTGAAATGTAAGTTTAGGTAAAAAAATCATAATATATTATACACTAGTTTATACTAGTTTCGGTAAAAAAATCAAATTAAATTGAGGACTGTTCGAAATGATACAAAATTTTTCAGATCCTTTCAATATGTTACGAGGGAAGGTAATTAGGGAAGTCCATGCAAAAACTCATGTCAAAATTAGATTCTATGAAACTTTTCGAAATGCAAGTTTCAGTCAAAAAATCATAATATATTATACACTAGTTTATACTAGTTTCGGTCAAAAAATCAAATTAAATCGAGGACTGTTCGAAATGATACGAAACGTTTCAGATCCTTTCTATATGTTACGACGGAAGGTTTTGATGGAAGTCCATGCAAAAAATCATCTAAAAATTAGATTCTGTGAAACTTTTCGAAATGCTAGTTTCGGTCAAAAAATCATTATATATTATACACTAGTTTATACTAGTTTCGGTCAAAAAATCAAATTAAAGCGAGGTTTGTTCGAAATGCTACAAAACTTTTCAGATCCTTTCTATATGTTGCGAGGAAAAGTTATGAGGGATGTCCATACAAAAAAATCATTTCAAAATTAGATTCTATGAAACTTTTCGAAATGCTAGTTTCTTTCAGTAAATCATAATATACTATACACTAGTTTATACTAGTTTCGTTCAAAAAATCAAATTAAATCGAGGAATGTTGGAAATGCTACAAATCGTTTCAGACCCTTTCTATATGTTACGAGGGAAGGTAATGAGGGAAGTCCATGCAAAAAATAATATCAAAATTAGATTCTATGAAACTTTTCGAAATGCAAGTTTCTGTCAAAAAGTCAAAATATATTATACACTAGTTTATACTAGTTTCGGTCAAAAAATCAAATTAAATAGAGGACTGTTCGAAATGCTACAAAACTTCTCAGATCCTTTCTATATGTTATAAGGAAAAGTTATGAGGGAAGTCCAAACAAAAAAATCAATTCAAATTAGACTCTACAAAACTTTTCGAAATGCAAGGTTCTTTCAAAAAATCATAATATACCATACACTAGTTTATACTAGTTTCGGTCAAAAAATCAAATTAAATCGATGAATGTTTTAAATGCTACGAAACTTTTTAGATCCTTTCTATATGTTAAGAGGAAAAGTTATGAGGGAAGTCCTTAGAAAAAAATCATCTGAAAATTAGATTCTATGAAACTTTTCGAAATGCTAGTTTCTTTCAGAAAATCATAATATACTATACACTAGTTTATACTAGTTTCGGTCAAAAAATCAAATTAAATTGAGGACTATTCGAAATTCTACAAACTTTTCAGTACCTTTCTATATGTTACGAGGCAAGGTAATGAGGGAAGTTCATGCAAGAAATCATCTCAAAATTAGATTCTATGAAACTTTTCGAAATGCAAGTTTCGGTCAAAAAATCACAATATAATATACACTAGTTTATACTAGTTTCGGGCTAAAAATAAAATTAAATCAAGGACTGTTCGAAATGATACGAAACTTTTGACATCCTTTCTATATGTTATGAGGGAAGGTTATGATGGAAGTCCATGCAAAAAATCATCTGAAAATTAGATTCTATGAAACTTTTCGAAATGCTAGTTTCGGTAAAAAAAATCATACTATACACTAGTTTATACTAGTTTCGGTCGAAAAATCAAATTAAATCGAGGACTATTCGAAATGCTACAAAACTTTTCAGATTCTTTCTATATGTTACGAGGAAAAGTTATGAGGGAAGTCCAATAAAAAAAATCATTTCAAAATTAGATTCTATGAAACTTTTCGAAATGCTAGTTTCTTTCAGTAAATCATAATATACTATACACTAGTTTATACTAGTTTCGTTCAAAAAATCAAATTAAATCGAGGAATGTTGGAAATGCTACAAATCGTTTCAGACCCTTTCTATATGTTACGAGGGAAGGTAATGAGGGAAGTCCATGCAAAAAATAATATCAAAATTAGATTCTATGAAACTTTTCGAAATGCAAGTTTCTGTCAAAAAGTCAAAATATATTATACACTAGTTTATACTAGTTTCGGTCAAAAAATCAAATAAAATAGAGGACTGTTCGAAATGCTACAAAACTTTTCAGATCCTTTCTATATGTTATAAGGAAAAGTTATGAGGGAAGTCCAAACAAAAAAATCAATTCAAATTAGATTCTACAAAACTTTTCGAAATGCAAGTTTCTTTCAAAAAATCATAATATACCATACACTAGTTTATACTAGTTTCGGTCAAAAAATCAAATTAAATCGATGAATGTTTTAAATGCTACGAAACTTTTTAGATCCTTTCTATATGTTAAGAGGAAAAGTTATGAGGGAAGTCCTTAGAAAAAAATCATCTGAAAATTAGATTCTATGAAACTTTTCGAAATGCTAGTTTCTTTCAGAAAATCATAATATACTATACACTAGTTTATACTAGTTTCGGTCAAAAAATCAAATTAAATTGAGGACTATTCGAAATTCTACAAACTTTTCAGTACCTTTCTATATGTTACGAGGCAAGGTAATGAGGGAAGTTCATGCAAGAAATCATCTCAAAATTAGATTCTATGAAACTTTTCGAAATGCAAATTTCGGTCAAAAAATCACAATATAATATACAATAGTTTATACTAGTTTCGGGCTAAAAATCAAATTAAATCAAGGACTGTTCGAAATGATACGAAACTTTTGACATCCTTTCTATATGTTATGAGGGAAGGTTATGATGGAAGTCCATGCAAAAAATCATCTGAAAATTAGATTCTATGAAACTTTTCGAAATGCTAGTTTCGGTATAAAAATCATAATATACACTAGTTTATACTAGTTTCGGTCAAAAAATCAAATTAAATCGAGGACTATTCGAAATGCTACAAAACTTTTCAGATTCTTTCTATATGTTACGAGGAAAAGTTATGAGGGAAGTCCAATCAAAAAAATCATTTCAAAATTAGATTCTATGAAACTTTTCGAAATGCTAGTTTCTTTCAATAAATCATTATATACTATACACTAGTTTATACTAGTTTCGGTTAAAAAATCAAATTAAATCGAGGACTGTTCGAAATTCTACGAAACTTTTTAGATCCTTTCTATATGTTACGAGGGAAGGTAATGTTCGAAGTCCATGCAAAAAATCATCTCAAAATTAGATTCTATGAAACTTTTTGAAATGTAAGTTTAGGTAAAAAAATCATAATATATTATACACTAGTTTATACTAGTTTCGGTAAAAAAATCAAATTAAATTGAGGACTGTTCGAAATGATACAAAATTTTTCAGATCCTTTCAATATGTTACGAGGGAAGGTAATTAGGGAAGTCCATGCAAAAACTCATTTCAAAATTAGATTCTATGAAACTTTTCGAAATGCAAGTTTCAGTCAAAAAATCATAATATATTATACACTAGTTTATACTAGTTTCGGTCAAAAAATCAAATTAAATCGAGGACTGTTCGAAATGATACGAAACGTTTCAGATCCTTTCTATATGTTACGACGGAAGGTTTTGATGGAAGTCCATGCAAAAAATCATCTAAAAATTAGATTCTGTGAAACTTTTCGAAATGCTAGTTTCGGTCAAAAAATCATTATATATTATACACTAGTTTATACTAGTTTCGGTCAAAAAATCAAATTAAAGCGAGGTTTGTTCGAAATGCTACAAAACTTTTCAGATCCTCTCTATATGTTACGAGGAAAAGTTATGAGGGATGTCCATACAAAAAAATCATTTCAAAATTAGATTCTATGAAACTTTTCGAAATGCTAGTTTCTTTCAGTAAATCAAAATATACTATACACTAATTTATACTAGTTTCGTTCAAAAAATCAAATTAAATCGAGGAATGTTGGAAATGCTACAAATCGTTTCAGACCCTTTCTATATGTTACGAGGGAAGGTAATGAGGGAAGTCCATGCAAAAAATAATATCAAAATTAGATTCTATGAAACTTTTCGAAATGCAAGTTTCTGTCAAAAAGTGAAAATATATTATACACTAGTTTATACTAGTTTCGGTCAAAAAATCAAATTAAATAGAGGACTGTTCGAAATGCTACAAAACTTTTCAGATCCTTTCTATATGTTATAAGGAAAAGTTATGAGGGAAGTCCAAACAAAAAAATCAATTCAAATTAGACTCTACAAAACTTTTCGAAATGCAAGGTTCTTTCAAAAAATCATAATATACCATACACTAGTTTATACTAGTTTCGGTCAAAAAATCAAATTAAATCGATGAATGTTTTAAATGCTACGAAACTTTTTAGATCCTTTCTATATGTTAAGAGGAAAAGTTATGAGGGAAGTCCTTAGAAAAAAATCATCTGAAAATTAGATTCTATGAAACTTTTCGAAATGCTAGTTTCTTTCAGAAAATCATAATATACTATACACTAGTTTATACTAGTTTCGGTCAAAAAATCAAATTAAATTGAGGACTATTCGAAATTCTACAAACTTTTCAGTACCTTTCTATATGTTACGAGGCAAGGTAATGAGGGAAGTTCATGCAAGAAATCATCTCAAAATTAGATTCTATGAAACTTTTCGAAATGCAAGTTTCGGTCAAAAAATCACAATATAATATACACTAGTTTATACTAGTTTCGGGCTAAAAATAAAATTAAATCAAGGACTGTTCGAAATGATACGAAACTTTTGACATCCTTTCTATATGTTATGAGGGAAGGTTATGATGGAAGTCCATGCAAAAAATCATCTGAAAATTAGATTCTATGAAACTTTTCGAAATGCTAGTTTCGGTAAAAAAAATCATAATATACACTAGTTTATACTAGTTTCGGTCGAAAAATCAAATTAAATCGAGGACTATTCGAAATGCTACAAAACTTTTCAGATTCTTTCTATATGTTACGAGGAAAAGTTATGAGGGAAGTCCAATCAAAAAAATCATTTCAAAATTAGATTCTATGAAACTTTTCGAAATGCTAGTTTCTTTCAGTAAATCATAATATACTATACACTAGTTTATACTAGTTTCGTTCAAAAAATCAAATTAAATCGAGGAATGTTGGAAATGCTACAAATCGTTTCAGACCCTTTCTATATGTTACGAGGGAAGGTAATGAGGGAAGTCCATGCAAAAAATAATATCAAAATTAGATTCTATGAAACTTTTCGAAATGCAAGTTTCTGTCAAAAAGTCAAAATATATTATACACTAGTTTATACTAGTTTCGGTCAAAAAATCAAATAAAATAGAGGACTGTTCGAAATGCTACAAAACTTTTCAGATCCTTTCTATATGTTATAAGGAAAAGTTATGAGGGAAGTCCAAACAAAAAAATCAATTCAAATTAGATTCTACAAAACTTTTCGAAATGCAAGTTTCTTTCAAAAAATCATAATATACCATACACTAGTTTATACTAGTTTCGGTCAAAAAATCAAATTAAATCGATGAATGTTTTAAATGCTACGAAACTTTTTAGATCCTTTCTATATGTTAAGAGGAAAAGTTATGAGGGAAGTCCTTAGAAAAAAATCATCTGAAAATTAGATTCTATGAAACTTTTCGAAATGCTAGTTTCTTTCAGAAAATCATAATATACTATACACTAGTTTATACTAGTTTCGGTCAAAAAATCAAATTAAATTGAGGACTATTCGAAATTCTACAAACTTTTCAGTACCTTTCTATATGTTACGAGGCAAGGTAATGAGGGAAGTTCATGCAAGAAATCATCTCAAAATTAGATTCTATGAAACTTTTCGAAATGCAAATTTCGGTCAAAAAATCACAATATAATATACAATAGTTTATACTAGTTTCGGGCTAAAAATCAAATTAAATCAAGGACTGTTCGAAATGATACGAAACTTTTGACATCCTTTCTATATGTTATGAGGGAAGGTTATGATGGAAGTCCATGCAAAAAATCATCTGAAAATTAGATTCTATGAAACTTTTCGAAATGCTAGTTTCGGTATAAAAATCATAATATACACTAGTTTATACTAGTTTCGGTCAAAAAATCAAATTAAATCGAGGACTATTCGAAATGCTACAAAACTTTTCAGATTCTTTCTATATGTTACGAGGAAAAGTTATGAGGGAAGTCCAATCAAAAAAATCATTTCAAAATTAGATTCTATGAAACTTTTCGAAATGCTAGTTTCTTTCAATAAATCATTATATACTATACACTAGTTTATACTAGTTTCGGTTAAAAAATCAAATTAAATCGAGGACTGTTCGAAATTCTACGAAACTTTTTAGATCCTTTCTATATGTTACGAGGGAAGGTAATGTTCGAAGTCCATGCAAAAAATCATCTCAAAATTAGATTCTATGAAACTTTTTGAAATGTAAGTTTAGGTAAAAAAATCATAATATATTATACACTAGTTTATACTAGTTTCGGTAAAAAAATCAAATTAAATTGAGGACTGTTCGAAATGATACAAAATTTTTCAGATCCTTTCAATATGTTACGAGGGAAGGTAATTAGGGAAGTCCATGCAAAAACTCATTTCAAAATTACATTCTATGAAACTTTTCGAAATGCAAGTTTCAGTCAAAAAATCATAATATATTATACACTAGTTTATACTAGTTTCGGTCAAAAAATCAAATTAAATTGAGGACTGTTCGAAATGATACGAAACGTTTCAGATCCTTTCTATATGTTACGACGGAAGGTTTTGATGGAAGTCCATGCAAAAAATCATCTAAAAATTAGATTCTGTGAAACTTTTCGAAATGCTAGTTTCGGTCAAAAAATCATTATATATTATACACTAGTTTATACTAGTTTCGGTCAAAAAATCAAATTAAAGCGAGGTTTGTTCGAAATGCTACAAAACTTTTCAGATCCTCTCTATATGTTACGAGGAAAAGTTATGAGGGATGTCCATACAAAAAAATCATTTCAAAATTAGATTCTATGAAACTTTTCGAAATGCTAGTTTCTTTCAGTAAATCAAAATATACTATACACTAATTTATACTAGTTTCGTTCAAAAAATCAAATTAAATCGAGGAATGTTGGAAATGCTACAAATCGTTTCAGACCCTTTCTATATGTTACGAGGGAAGGTAATGAGGGAAGTCCATGCAAAAAATAATATCAAAATTAGATTCTATGAAACTTTTCGAAATGCAAGTTTCTGTCAAAAAGTCAAAATATATTATACACTAGTTTATACTAGTTTCGGTCAAATAATCAAATTAAATAGAGGACTGTTCGAAATGCTACAAAACTTTTTAGATCCTTTCTATATGTTATAAGGAAAAGTTATGAGGGAAGTCCAAACAAAAAAATCAATTCAAATTAGATTCTACAAAACTTTTCGAAATGCAAGTTTCTTTCAAAAAATCATAATATACCATACACTAGTTTATACTAGTTTCGGTCAAAAAATCAAATTAAATCGATGAATGTTTTAAATGCTACGAAACTTTTTAGATCCTTTCTATATGTTAAGAGGAAAAGTTATGAGGGAAGTCCTTAGAAAAAAATCATCTAAAAATTAGATTCTATGAAACTTTTCGAAATGCTAGTTTCTTTCAGAAAATCATAATATACTATACACTAGTTTATACTAGTTTCGGTCAAAAAATCAAATTAAATTGAGGACTATTCGAAATTCTACAAACTTTTCAGTACCTTTCTATATGTTACGAGGCAAGGTAATGAGGGAAGTTCATGCAAGAAATCATCTCAAAATTAGATTCTATGAAACTTTTCGAAATGCAAGTTTCGGTCAAAAAATCACAATATAATATACACTAGTTTATACTAGTTTCGGGCTAAAAATAAAATTAAATCAAGGACTGTTCGAAATGATACGAAACTTTTGACATCCTTTCTATATGTTATGAGGGAAGGTTATGATGGAAGTCCATGCAAAAAATCATCTGAAAATTAGATTCTATGAAACTTTTCGAAATGCTAGTTTCGGTAAAAAAAATCATAATATACACTAGTTTATACTAGTTTCGGTCAAAAAATCAAATTAAATCGAGGACTATTCGAAATGCTACAAAACTTTTCAGATTCTTTCTATATGTTACGAGGAAAAGTTATGAGGGAAGTCCAATCAAAAAAATCATTTCAAAATTAGATTCTATGAAACTTTTCGAAATGCTAGTTTCTTTCAGTAAATCATAATATACTATACACTAGTTTATACTAGTTTCGTTCAAAAAATCAACTTAAATCGAGGAATGTTGGAAATGCTACAAATCGTTTCAGACCCTTTCTATATGTTACGAGGGAAGGTAATGAGGGAAGTCCATGCAAAAAATAATATCAAAATTAGATACTATGAAACTTTTCGAAATGCAAGTTTCTGTCAAAAAGTCATAATATATTATACACTAGTTTATACTAGTTTCGGTCAAAAAATCAAATTAAATAGAGGACTGTTCGAAATGCTACAAAACTTTTCAGATCCTTTCTATATGTTATAAGGAAAAGTTATGAGGGAAGTCCAAACAAAAAAATCAATTCAAATTAGATTCTACAAAACTTTTCGAAATGCAAGTTTCTTTCAAAAAATCATAATATACCATACACTAGTTTATACTAGTTTCGGTCAAAAAATCAAATTAAATCGATGAATGTTTTAAATGCTACGAAACTTTTTAGATCCTTTCTATATGTTAAGAGAAAAAGTTATGAGGGAAGTCCTTAGAAAAAAATCATCTGAAAATTAGATTCTATGAAACTTTTCCAAATGCTAGTTTCTTTCAGAAAATCATAATATACTATACACTAGTTTATACTAGTTTCGGTCAAAAAATCAAATTAAATTGAGGACTATTCGAAATTCTACAAACTTTTCAGTACCTTTCTATATGTTACGAGGCAAGGTAATGAGGGAAGTTCATGCAAGAAATCATCTCAAAATTAGATTCTATGAAACTTTTCGAAATGCAAGTTTCGGTCAAAAAATCACAATATAATATACACTAGTTTATACTAGTTTCGGGCTAAAAATCAAATTAAATCAAGGACTGTTCGAAATGATACGAGACTTTTGACATCCTTTCTATATGTTATGAGGGAAGGTTATGATGGAAGTCCATGCAAAAAATCATCTGAAAATTAGATTCTATGAAACTTTTCGAAATGCTAGTTTCGGTAAAAAAAATCATAATATACACTAGTTTATACTAGTTTCGGTCAAAAAACCAAATTAAAGCGAGGCTTGTTCGAAATGCTACAAAACTTTTCAGATCCTTTCTATATGTTACGAGGGAAGGTAATGTTCGAAGTCCATGCAAAAAATCATCTCAAAATTAGATTCTATGAAACTTTTTGAAATGTAAGTTTAGGTAAAAAAATCATAATATATTATACACTAGTTTATACTAGTTTCGGTAAAAAAATCAAATTAAATTGAGGACTGTTCGAAATGATACAAAATTTTTCAGATCCTTTCAATATGTTACGAGGGAAGGTAATTAGGGAAGTCCATGCAAAAACTCATTTCAAAATTAGATTCTATGAAACTTTTCGAAATGCAAGTTTCAGTCAAAAAATCATAATATATTATACACTAGTTTATACTAGTTTCGGTCAAAAAATCAAATTAAATCGAGGACTGTTCGAAATGATACGAAACGTTTCAGATCCTTTCTATATGTTACGACGGAAGGTTTTGATGGAAGTCCATGCAAAAAATCATCTAAAAATTAGATTCTGTGAAACTTTTCGAAATGCTAGTTTCGGTCAAAAAATCATTATATATTATACACTAGTTTATACTAGTTTCGGTCAAAAAATCAAATTAAAGCGAGGTTTGTTCGAAATGCTACAAAACTTTTCAGATCCTTTCTATATGTTACGAGGAAAAGTTATGAGGGATGTCCATACAAAAAAATCATTTCAAAATTAGATTCTATGAAACTTTTCGAAATGCTAGTTTCTTTCAGTAAATCAAAATATACTATACACTAGTTTATACTAGTTTCGTTCAAAAAATCAAATTAAATCGAGGAATGTTGGAAATGCTACAAATCGTTTCAGACCCTTTCTATATGTTACGAGGGAAGGTAATGAGGGAAGTCCATGCAAAAAATAATATCAAAATTAGATTCTATGAAACTTTTCGAAATGCAAGTTTCTGTCAAAAAGTCAAAATATATTATACACTAGTTTATACTAGTTTCGGTCAAAAAATCAAATTAAATAGAGGACTGTTCGAAATGCTACAAAACTTTTTAGATCCTTTCTATATGTTATAAGGAAAAGTTATGAGGGAAGTCCAAACAAAAAAATCAATTCAAATTAGATTCTACAAAACTTTTCGAAATGCAAGTTTCTTTCAAAAAATCATAATATACCATACACTAGTTTATACTAGTTTCGGTCAAAAAATCAAATTAAATCGATGAATGTTTTAAATGCTACGAAACTTTTTAGATCCTTTCTATATGTTAAGAGGAAAAGTTATGAGGGAAGTCCTTAGAAAAAAATCATCTGAAAATTAGATTCTATGAAACTTTTCGAAATGCTAGTTTCTTTCAGAAAATCATAATATACTATACACTAGTTTATACTAGTTTCGGTCAAAAAATCAAATTAAATTGAGGACTATTCGAAATTCTACAAACTTTTCAGTACCTTTCTATATGTTACGAGGCAAGGTAATGAGGGAAGTTCATGCAAGAAATCATCTCAAAATTAGATTCTATGAAACTTTTCGAAATGCAAATTTCGGTCAAAAAATCACAATATAATATACACTAGTTTATACTAGTTTCGGGCTAAAAATAAAATTAAATCAAGGACTGTTCGAAATGATACGAAACTTTTGACATCCTTTCTATATGTTATGAGGGAAGGTTATGATGGAAGTCCATGCAAAAAATCATCTGAAAATTAGATTCTATGAAACTTTTCGAAATGCTAGTTTCGGTAAAAAAAATCATAATATACACTAGTTTATACTAGTTTCGGTCAAAAAATCAAATTAAATCGAGGACTATTCGAAATGCTACAAAACTTTTCAGATTCTTTCTATATGTTACGAGGAAAAGTTATGAGGGAAGTCCAATCAAAAAAATCATTTCAAAATTAGATTCTATGAAACTTTTCGAAATGCTAGTTTCTTTCAGTAAATCATAATATACTATACACTAGTTTATACTAGTTTCGTTCAAAAAATCAACTTAAATCGAGGAATGTTGGAAATGCTACAAATCGTTTCAGACCCTTTCTATATGTTACGAGGGAAGGTAATGAGGGAAGTCCATGCAAAAAATAATATCAAAATTAGATACTATGAAACTTTTCGAAATGCAAGTTTCTGTCAAAAAGTCAAAATATATTATACACTAGTTTATACTAGTTTCGGTCAAAAAATCAAATTAAATAGAGGACTGTTCGAAATGCTACAAAACTTTTCAAATCCTTTCTATATGTTATAAGGAAAAGTTATGAGGGAAGTCCAAACAAAAAAATCAATTCAAATTAGATTCTACAAAACTTTTCGAAATGCAAGTTTCTTTCAAAAAATCATAATATACCATACACTAGTTTATACTAGTTTCGGTCAAAAAATCAAATTAAATCGATGAATGTTTTAAATGCTACGAAACTTTTTAGATCCTTTCTATATGTTAAGAGAAAAAGTTATGAGGGAAGTCCTTAGAAAAAAATCATCTGAAAATTAGATTCTATGAAACTTTTCGAAATGCTAGTTTCTTTCAGAAAATCATAATATACTATACACTAGTTTATACTAGTTTCGGTCAAAAAATCAAATTAAATTGAGGACTATTCGAAATTCTACAAACTTTTCAGTACCTTTCTATATGTTACGAGGCAAGGTAATGAGGGAAGTTCATGCAAGAAATCATCTCAAAATTAGATTCTATGAAACTTTTCGAAATGCAAATTTCGGTCAAAAAATCACAATATAATATACAATAGTTTATACTAGTTTCGGGCTAAAAATCAAATTAAATCAAGGACTGTTCGAAATGATACGAAACTTTTGACATCCTTTCTATATGTTATGAGGGAAGGTTATGATGGAAGTCCATGCAAAAAATCTTCTGAAAATTAGATTCTATGAAACTTTTCGAAATGCTAGTTTCGGTATAAAAATCATAATATACACTAGTTTATACTAGTTTCGGTCAAAAAATCAAATTAAATCGAGGACTATTCGAAATACTACAAAACTTTTCAGATTCTTTCTATATGTTACGAGGAAAAGTTATGAGGGAAGTCCAATCAAAAAAATCATTTCAAAATTAGATTCTATGAAACTTTTCGAAATGCTAGTTTCTTTCAATAAATCATTATATACTATACACTAGTTTATACTAGTTTCGGTTAAAAAATCAAATTAAATCGAGGACTGTTCGAAATTCTACGAAACTTTTTAGATCCTTTCTATATGTTACGAGGGAAGGTAATGTTCAAAGTCCATGCAAAAAATCATCTCAAAATTAGATTCTATGAAACTTTTTGAAATGTAAGTTTAGGTAAAAAAATCATAATATATTATACACTAGTTTATACTAGTTTCGGTAAAAAAATCAAATTAAATTGAGGACTGTTCGAAATGATACAAAATTTTTCAGATCCTTTCAATATGTTACGAGGGAAGGTAATTAGGGAAGTCCATGCAAAAACTCATTTCAAAATTAGATTCTATGAAACTTTTCGAAATGCAAGTTTCAGTCAAAAAATCATAATATATTATACACTAGTTTATACTAGTTTCGGTCAAAAAATCAAATTAAATCGAGGACTGTTCGAAATGATACGAAACGTTTCAGATCCTTTCTATATGTTACGACGGAAGGTTTTGATGGAAGTCCATGCAAAAAATCATCTAAAAATTAGATTCTGTGAAACTTTTCGAAATGCTAGTTTCGGTCAAAAAATCATTATATATTATACACTAGTTTATACTAGTTTCGGTCAAAAAATCAAATTAAAGCGAGGTTTGTTCGAAATGCTACAAAACTTTTCAGATCCTTTCTATATGTTACGAGGAAAAGTTATGAGGGATGTCCATACAAAAAAATCATTTCAAAATTAGATTCTATGAAACTTTTCGAAATGCTAGTTTCTTTCAGTAAATCAAAATATACTATACACTAGTTTATACTAGTTTCGTTCAAAAAATCAAATTAAATCGAGGAATGTTGGAAATGCTACAAATCGTTTCAGACCCTTTCTATATGTTACGAGGGAAGGTAATGAGGGAAGTCCATGCAAAAAATAATATCAAAATTAGATTCTATGAAACTTTTCGAAATGCAAGTTTCTGTCAAAAAGTCAAAATATATTATACACTAGTTTATACTAGTTTCGGTCAAAAAATCAAATTAAATAGAGGACTGTTCGAAATGCTACAAAACTTTTTAGATCCTTTCTATATGTTATAAGGAAAAGTTATGAGGGAAGTCCAAACAAAAAAATCAATTCAAATTAGATTCTACAAAACTTTTCGAAATGCAAGTTTCTTTCAAAAAATCATAATATACCATACACTAGTTTATACTAGTTTCGGTCAAAAAATCAAATTAAATCGATGAATGTTTTAAATGCTACGAAACTTTTTAGATCCTTTCTATATGTTAAGAGGAAAAGTTATGAGGGAATTCCTTAGAAAAAAATCATCTAAAAATTTGATTCTATGAAACTTTTCGAAATGCTAGTTTCTTTCAGAAAATCATAATATACTATACACTAGTTTATACTAGTTTCGGTCAAAAAATCAAATTAAATTGAGGACTATTCGAAATTCTACAAACTTTTCAGTACCTTTCTATATGTTACGAGGCAAGGTAATGAGGGAAGTTCATGCAAGAAATCATCTCAAAATTAGATTCTATGAAACTTTTCGAAATGCAAGTTTCGGTCAAAAAATCACAATATAATATACACTAGTTTATACTAGTTTCGGGCTAAAAATAAAATTAAATCAAGGACTGTTCGAAATGATACGAAACTTTTGACATCCTTTCTATATGTTATGAGGGAAGGTTATGATGGAAGTCCATGCAAAAAATCATCTGAAAATTAGATTCTATGAAACTTTTCGAAATGCTAGTTTCGGTAAAAAAAATCATAATATACACTAGTTTATACTAGTTTCGGTCAAAAAATCAAATTAAATCGAGGACTATTCGAAATGCTACAAAACTTTTCAGATTCTTTCTATATGTTACGAGGAAAAGTTATGAGGGAAGTCCAATCAAAAAAATCATTTCAAAATTAGATTCTATGAAACTTTTCGAAATGCTAGTTTCTTTCAGTAAATCATAATATACTATACACTAGTTTATACTAGTTTCGTTCAAAAAATCAACTTAAATCGAGGAATGTTGGAAATGCTACAAATCGTTTCAGACCCTTTCTATATGTTACGAGGGAAGGTAATGAGGGAAGTCCATGCAAAAAATAATATCAAAATTAGATACTATGAAACTTTTCGAAATGCAAGTTTCTGTCAAAAAGTCAAAATATATTATACACTAGTTTATACTAGTTTCGGTCAAAAAATCAAATTAAATAGAGGACTGTTCGAAATGCTACAAAACTTTTCAGATCCTTTCTATATGTTATAAGGAAAAGTTATGAGGGAAGTCCAAACAAAAAAATCAATTCAAATTAGATTCTACAAAACTTTTCGAAATGCAAGTTTCTTTCAAAAAATCATAATATACCATACACTAGTTTATACTAGTTTCGGTCAAAAAATCAAATTAAATCGATGAATGTTTTAAATGCTACGAAACTTTTTAGATCCTTTCTATATGTTAAGAGAAAAAGTTATGAGGGAAGTCCTTAGAAAAAAATCATCTGAAAATTAGATTCTATGAAACTTTTCGAAATGCTAGTTTCTTTCAGAAAATCATAATATACTATACACTAGTTTATACTAGTTTCGGTCAAAAAATCAAATTAAATTGAGGACTATTCGAAATTCTACAAACTTTTCAGTACCTTTCTATATGTTACGAGGCAAGGTAATGAGGGAAGTTCATGCAAGAAATCATCTCAAAATTAGATTCTATGAAACTTTTCGAAATGCAAGTTTCGGTCAAAAAATCACAATATAATATACACTAGTTTATACTAGTTTCGGGCTAAAAATCAAATTAAATCAAGGACTGTTCGAAATGATACGAAACTTTTGACATCCTTTCTATATGTTATGAGGGAAGGTTATGATGGAAGTCCATGCAAAAAATCATCTGAAAATTAGATTCTATGAAACTTTTCGAAATGCTAGTTTCGGTAAAAAAAATCATAATATACACTAGTTTATACTAGTTTCGGTCAAAAAATCAAATTAAATCGAGGACTATTCGAAATTCTACGAAACTTTTTAGATCCTTTCTATATGTTACGAGGGAAGGTAATGTTCGAAGTCCATGCAAAAAATCATCTCAAAATTAGATTCTATGAAACTTTTTGAAATGTAAGTTTAGGTAAAAAAATCATAATATATTATACACTAGTTTATACTAGTTTCGGTAAAAAAATCAAATTAAATTGAGGACTGTTCGAAATGATACAAAATTTTTCAGATCCTTTCAATATGTTACGAGGGAAGGTAATTAGGGAAGTCCATGCAAAAACTCATTTCAAAATTAGATTCTATGAAACTTTTCGAAATGCAAGTTTCAGTCAAAAAATCATAATATATTATACACTAGTTTATACTAGTTTCGGTCAAAAAATCAAATTAAATCGAGGACTGTTCGAAATGATACGAAACGTTTCAGATCCTTTCTATATGTTACGACGGAAGGTTTTGATGGAAGTCCATGCAAAAAATCATCTAAAAATTAGATTCTGTGAAACTTTTCGAAATGCTAGTTTCGGTCAAAAAATCATTATATATTATACACTAGTTTATACTAGTTTCGGTCAAAAAATCAAATTAAAGCGAGGTTTGTTCGAAATGCTACAAAACTTTTCAGATCCTTTCTATATGTTACGAGGAAAAGTTATGAGGGATGTCCATACAAAAAAATCATTTCAAAATTAGATTCTATGAAACTTTTCGAAATGCTAGTTTCTTTCAGTAAATCAAAATATACTATACACTAGTTTATACTAGTTTCGTTCAAAAAATCAAATTAAATCGAGGAATGTTGGAAATGCTACAAATCGTTTCAGACCCTTTCTATATGTTACGAGGGAAGGTAATGAGGGAAGTCCATGCAAAAAATAATATCAAAATTAGATTCTATGAAACTTTTCGAAATGCAAGTTTCTGTCAAAAAGTCAAAATATATTATACACTAGTTTATACTAGTTTCGGTCAAAAAATCAAATTAAATAGAGGACTGTTCGAAATGCTACAAAACTTTTTAGATCCTTTCTATATGTTATAAGGAAAAGTTATGAGGGAAGTCCAAACAAAAAAATCAATTCAAATTAGATTCTACAAAACTTTTCGAAATGCAAGTTTCTTTCAAAAAATCATAATATACCATACACTAGTTTATACTAGTTTCGGTCAAAAAATCAAATTAAATCGATGAATGTTTTAAATGCTACGAAACTTTTTAGATCCTTTCTATATGTTAAGAGGAAAAGTTATGAGGGAAGTCCTTAGAAAAAAATCATCTGAAAATTAGATTCTATGAAACTTTTCGAAATGCTAGTTTCTTTCAGAAAATCATAATATACTATACACTAGTTTATACTAGTTTCGGTCAAAAAATCAAATTAAATTGAGGA
The DNA here is from genome assembly GCA_022829125.1 of Lathyrus tuberosus. NCBI lineage: Eukaryota > Viridiplantae > Streptophyta > Magnoliopsida > Fabales > Fabaceae > Lathyrus > Lathyrus tuberosus. The sequence goes on from JALAZF010000605.1 coordinate 665,651, forward strand.
CTATTCGAAATTCTACAAACTTTTCAGTACCTTTCTATATGTTACGAGGCAAGGTAATGAGGGAAGTTCATGCAAGAAATCATCTCAAAATTAGATTCTATGAAACTTTTCGAAATGCAAGTTTCGGTCAAAAAATCACAATATAATATACACTAGTTTATACTAGTTTCGGGCTAAAAATAAAATTAAATCAAGGACTGTTCGAAATGATACGAAACTTTTGACATCCTTTCTATATGTTATGAGGGAAGGTTATGATGGAAGTCCATGCAAAAAATCATCTGAAAATTAGATTCTATGAAACTTTTCGAAATGCTAGTTTCGGTAAAAAAAATCATAATATACACTAGTTTATACTAGTTTCGGTCAAAAAATCAAATTAAATCGAGGACTATTCGAAATGCTACAAAACTTTTCAGATTCTTTCTATATGTTACGAGGAAAAGTTATGAGGGAAGTCCAATCAAAAAAATCATTTCAAAATTAGATTCTATGAAACTTTTCGAAATGCTAGTTTCTTTCAGTAAATCATAATATACTATACACTAGTTTATACTAGTTTCGTTCAAAAAATCAACTTAAATCGAGGAATGTTGGAAATGCTACAAATCGTTTCAGACCCTTTCTATATGTTACGAGGGAAGGTAATGAGGGAAGTCCATGCAAAAAATAATATCAAAATTAGATACTATGAAACTTTTCGAAATGCAAGTTTCTGTCAAAAAGTCAAAATATATTATACACTAGTTTATACTAGTTTCGGTCAAAAAATCAAATTAAATAGAGGACTGTTCGAAATGCTACAAAACTTTTCAGATCCTTTCTATATGTTATAAGGAAAAGTTATGAGGGAAGTCCAAACAAAAAAATCAATTCAAATTAGATTCTACAAAACTTTTCGAAATGCAAGTTTCTTTCAAAAAATCATAATATACCATACACTAGTTTATACTAGTTTCGGTCAAAAAATCAAATTAAATCGATGAATGTTTTAAATGCTACGAAACTTTTTAGATCCTTTCTATATGTTAAGAGAAAAAGTTATGAGGGAAGTCCTTAGAAAAAAATCATCTGAAAATTAGATTCTATGAAACTTTTCCAAATGCTAGTTTCTTTCAGAAAATCATAATATACTATACACTAGTTTATACTAGTTTCGGTCAAAAAATCAAATTAAATTGAGGACTATTCGAAATTCTACAAACTTTTCAGTACCTTTCTATATGTTACGAGGCAAGGTAATGAGGGAAGTTCATGCAAGAAATCATCTCAAAATTAGATTCTATGAAACTTTTCGAAATGCAAGTTTCGGTCAAAAAATCACAATATAATATACACTAGTTTATACTAGTTTCGGGCTAAAAATCAAATTAAATCAAGGACTGTTCGAAATGATACGAGACTTTTGACATCCTTTCTATATGTTATGAGGGAAGGTTATGATGGAAGTCCATGCAAAAAATCATCTGAAAATTAGATTCTATGAAACTTTTCGAAATGCTAGTTTCGGTAAAAAAAATCATAATATACACTAGTTTATACTAGTTTCGGTCAAAAAATCAAATTAAAGCGAGGTTTGTTCGAAATGCTACAAAACTTTTCAGATCCTTTCTATATGTTACGAGGAAAAGTTATGAGGGATGTCCATACAAAAAAATCATTTCAAAATTAGATTCTATGAAACTTTTCGAAATGCTAGTTTCTTTCAGTAAATCATAATATACTATACACTAGTTTATACTAGTTTTGTTCAAAAAATCAAATTAAATCGAGGAATGTTGGAAATGCTACAAATCGTTTCAGACCCTTTCTATATGTTACGAGGGAAGGTAATGAGGGAAGTCCATGCAAAAAATAATATCAAAATTAGATTCTATGAAACTTTTCGAAATGCAAGTTTCTGTCAAAAAGTCAAAATATATTATACACTAGTTTATACTAGTTTCGGTCAAAAAATCAAATTAAATAGAGGACTGTTCGAAATGCTACAAAACTTTTCAGATCCTTTCTATATGTTATAAGGAAAAGTTATGAGGGAAGTCCAAACAAAAAAATCAATTCAAATTAGATTCTACAAAACTTTTCGAAATGCAAGTTTCTTTCAAAAAATCATAATATACCATACACTAGTTTATACTAGTTTCGGTCAAAAAATCAAATTAAATCGATGAATGTTTTAAATGCTACGAAACTTTTTAGATCCTTTCTATATGTTAAGAGGAAAAGTTATGAGGGAAGTCCTTAGAAAAAAATCATCTGAAAATTAGATTCTATGAAACTTTTCGAAATGCTAGTTTCTTTCAGAAAATCATAATATACTATACACTAGTTTATACTAGTTTCGGTCAAAAAATCAAATTAAATTGAGGACTATTCGAAATTCTACAAACTTTTCAGTACCTTTCTATATGTTACGAGGCAAGGTAATGAGGGAAGTTCATGCAAGAAATCATCTCAAAATTAGATTCTATGAAACTTTTCGAAATGCAAGTTTCGGTCAAAAAATCACAATATAATATACACTAGTTTATACTAGTTTCGGGCTAAAAATCAAATTAAAACAAGGACTGTTCGAAATAATACGAAACTTTTGACATCCTTTCTATATGTTATGAGGGAAGGTTATGATGGAAGTCCATGCAAAAAATCATCTGAAAATTAGATTCTATGAAACTTTTCGAAATGCTAGTTTCGGTAAAATAAATCATAATATACACTAGTTTATACTAGTTTCGGTCGAAAAATCAAATTAAATCGAGGACTATTCGAAATGCTACAAAACTTTTCAGATTCTTTCTATATGTTACGAGGAAAAGTTATGAGGGAAGTCCAATCAAAAAAATCATTTCAAAATTAGATTCTATGAAACTTTTCGAAATGCTAGTTTCTTTCAGTAAATCATAATATACTATACACTAGTTTATACTAGTTTCGTTCAAAAAATCAAATTAAATCGACGAATGTTGGAAATGCTACAAATCGTTTCAGACCCTTTCTATATGTTACGAGGGAAGGTAATGAGGGAAGTCCATGCAAAAAATAATATCAAAATTAGGTTCTATGAAACTTTTCGAAATGCAAGTTTCTGTCAAAAAGTCAAAATATATTATACACTAGTTTATACTAGTTTCGGTCAAAAAATCAAATAAAATAGAGGACTGTTCGAAATGCTACAAAACTTTTCAGATCCTTTCTATATGTTATAAGGAAAAGTTATGAGGGAAGTCCAAACAAAAAAATCAATTCAAATTAGATTCTACAAAACTTTTCGAAATGCAAGTTTCTTTCAAAAAATCATAATATACCATACACTAGTTTATACTAGTTTCGGTCAAAAAATCAAATTAAATCGATGAATGTTTTAAATGCTACGAAACTTTTTAGATCCTTTCTATATGTTAAGAGGAAAAGTTATGAGGGAAGTCCTTAGAAAAAAATCATCTGAAAATTAGATTCTATGAAACTTTTCGAAATGCTAGTTTCTTTCAGAAAATCATAATATACTATACACTAGTTTATACTAGTTTCGGTCAAAAAATCAAATTAAATTGAGGACTATTCGAAATTCTACAAACTTTTCAGTACCTTTCTATATGTTACGAGGCAAGGTAATGAGGGAAGTTCATGCAAGAAATCATCTCAAAATTAGATTCTATGAAACTTTTCGAAATGCAAGTTTCGGTCAAAAAATCACAATATAATATACACTAGTTTATACTAGTTTCGGGCTAAAAATCAAATTAAATCAAGGACTGTTCGAAATAATACGAAACTTTTGACATCCTTTCTATATGTTATGAGGGAAGGTTATGATGGAAGTCCATGCAAAAAATCATCTGAAAATTAGATTCTATGAAACTTTTCGAAATGCTAGTTTCGGTAAAATAAATCATAATATACACTAGTTTATACTAGTTTCGGTCGAAAAATCAAATTAAATCGAGGACTATTCGAAATGCTACAAAACTTTTCAGATTCTTTCTATATGTTACGAGGAAAAGTTATGAGGGAAGTCCAATCAAAAAAATCATTTCAAAATTAGATTCTATGAAACTTTTCGAAATGCTAGTTTCTTTCAGTAAATCATAATATACTATACACTAGTTTATACTAGTTTCGTTCAAAAAATCAAATTAAATCGAGGAATGTTGGAAATGCTACAAATCGTTTCAGACCCTTTCTATATGTTACGAGGGAAGGTAATGAGGGAAGTCCATGCAAAAAATAATATCAAAATTAGATTCTATGAAACTTTTCGAAATGCAAGTTTCTGTCAAAAAGTCAAAATATATTATACACTAGTTTATACTAGTTTCGGTCAAAAAATCAAATTAAATAGAGGACTGTTCGAAATGCTACAAAACTTTTCAGATCCTTTCTATATGTTATAAGGAAAAGTTATGAGGGAACTCCAAACAAAAAAATCAATTCAAATTAGATTCTACAAAACTTTTCGAAATGCAAGTTTCTTTCAAAAAATCATAATATACCATACACTAGTTTATACTAGTTTCGGTCAAAAAATCAAATTAAATCGATGAATGTTTTAAATGCTACGAAACTTTTTAGATCCTTTCTATATGTTAAGAGGAAAAGTTATGAGGGAAGTCCTTAGAAAAAAATCATCTGAAAATTAGATTCTATGAAACTTTTCGAAATGCTAGTTTCTTTCAGAAAATCATAATATACTATACACTAGTTTATACTAGTTTCGGTCAAAAAATCAAATTAAATTGAGGACTATTCGAAATTCTACAAACTTTTCAGTACCTTTCTATATGTTACGAGGCAAGGTAATGAGGGAAGTTCATGCAAGAAATCATCTCAAAATTAGATTCTATGAAACTTTTCGAAATGCAAGTTTCGGTCAAAAAATCACAATATAATATACAATAGTTTATACTAGTTTCGGGCTAAAAATCAAATTAAATCAAGGACTGTTCGAAATGATACGAAACTTTTGACATCCTTTCTATATGTTATGAGGGAAGGTTATGATGGAAGTCCATGCAAAAAATCATCTGAAAATTAGATTCTATGAAACTTTTCGAAATGCTAGTTTCGGTATAAAAATCATAATATACACTAGTTTATACTAGTTTCGGTCAAAAAATCAAATTAAATCGAGGACTATTCGAAATGCTACAAAACTTTTCAGATTCTTTCTATATGTTACGAGGAAAAGTTATGAGGGAAGTCCAATCAAAAAAATCATTTCAAAATTAGATTCTATGAAACTTTTCGAAATGCTAGTTTCTTTCAATAAATCATTATATACTATACACTAGTTTATACTAGTTTCGGTTAAAAAATCAAATTAAATCGAGGACTGTTCGAAATTCTACGAAACTTTTTAGATCCTTTCTATATGTTGCGAGGGAAGGTAATGTTCGAAGTCCATGCAAAAAATCATCTCAAAATTAGATTCTATGAAACTTTTTGAAATGTAAGTTTAGGTAAAAAAATCATAATATATTATACACTAGTTTATACTAGTTTCAGTAAAAAAATCAAATTAAATTGAGGACTGTTCGAAATGATACAAAATTTTTCAGATCCTTTCAATATGTTACGAGGGAAGGTAATTAGGGAAGTCCATGCAAAAACTCATGTCAAAATTAGATTCTATGAAACTTTTCGAAATGCAAGTTTCAGTCAAAAAATCATAATATATTATACACTAGTTTATACTAGTTTCGGTCAAAAAATCAAATTAAATCGAGGACTGTTCGAAATGATACGAAACGTTTCAGATCCTTTCTATATGTTACGACGGAAGGTTTTGATGGAAGTCCATGCAAAAAATCATCTAAAAATTAGATTCTGTGAAACTTTTCGAAATGCTAGTTTCGGTCAAAAAATCATTATATATTATACACTAGTTTATACTAGTTTCGGTCAAAAAATCAAATTAAAGCGAGGTTTGTTCGAAATGCTACAAAACTTTTCAGATCCTTTCTATATGTTACGAGGAAAAGTTATGAGGGATGTCCATACAAAAAAATTATTTCAAAATTAGATTCTATGAAACTTTTCGAAATGCTAGTTTCTTTCAGTAAATCATAATATACTATACACTAGTTTATACTAGTTTCGTTCAAAAAATCAAATTAAATCGAGGAATGTTGGAAATGCTACAAATCGTTTCAGACCCTTTCTATATGTTACGAGGGAAGGTAATGAGGGAAGTCCATGCAAAAAATAATATCAAAATTAGATTCTATGAAACTTTTCGAAATGCAAGTTTCTGTCAAAAAGTCAAAATATATTATACACTAGTTTATACTAGTTTCGGTCAAAAAATCAAATTAAATAGAGGACTGTTCGAAATGCTACAAAACTTTTCAGATCCTTTCTATATGTTATAAGGAAAAGTTATGAGGGAAGTCCAAACAAAAAAATCAATTCAAATTAGACTCTACAAAACTTTTCGAAATGCAAGGTTCTTTCAAAAAATCATAATATACCATACACTAGTTTATACTAGTTTCGGTCAAAAAATCAAATTAAATCGATGAATGTTTTAAATGCTACGAAACTTTTTAGATCCTTTCTATATGTTAAGAGGAAAAGTTATGAGGGAAGTCCTTAGAAAAAAATCATCTGAAAATTAGATTCTATGAAACTTTTCGAAATGCTAGTTTCTTTCAGAAAATCATAATATACTATACAGTAGTTTATACTAGTTTCGGTCAAAAAATCAAATTAAATTGAGGACTATTCGAAATTCTACAAACTTTTCAGTAACTTTCTATATGTTACGAGGCAAGGTAATGAGGGAAGTTCATGCAAGAAATCATCTCAAAATTAGATTCTATGAAACTTTTCGAAATGCAAGTTTCGGTCAAAAAATCACAATATAATATACACTAGTTTATACTAGTTTCGGGCTAAAAATCAAATTAAATCAAGGACTGTTCGAAATGATACGAAACTTTTGACATCCTTTCTATATGTTATGAGGGAAGGTTATGATGGAAGTCCATGCAAAAAATCATCTGAAAATTAGATTCTATGAAACTTTTCGAAATGCTAGTTTCGGTAAAAAAAATCATAATATACACTAGTTTATACTAGTTTCGGTCAAAAAATCAAATTAAATCGAGGACTATTCGAAATGCTACAAAACTTTTCAGATTCTTTCTATATGTTACGAGGAAAAGTTATGAGGGAAGTCCAATCAAAAAAATCATTTCAAAATTAGATTCTATGAAACTTTTCGAAATGCTAGTTTCTTTCAGTAAATCATAATATACTATACACTAGTTTATACTAGTTTCGTTCAAAAAATCAAATTAAATCGAGGAATGTTGGAAATGCTACAAATCGTTTCAGACCCTTTCTATATGTTACGAGGGAAGGTAATGAGGGAAGTCCATGCAAAAAATAATATCAAAATTAGATTCTATGAAACTTTTCGAAATGCAAGTTTCTGTCAAAAAGTCAAAATATATTATACACTAGTTTATACTAGTTTCGGTCAAAAAATCAAATTAAATAGAGGACTGTTCAAAATGCTACAAAACTTTTCAGATCCTTTCTATATGTTATAAGGAAAAGTTATGAGGGAAGTCCAAACAAAAAAATCAATTCAAATTAGATTCTACAAAACTTTTCGAAATGCAAGTTTCTTTCAAAAAATCATAATATACCATACACTAGTTTATACTAGTTTCGGTCAAAAAATCAAATTAAATCGATGAATGTTTTAAATGCTACGAAACTTTTTAGATCCTTTCTATATGTTAAGAGGAAAAGTTATGAGGGAAGTCCTTAGAAAAAAATCATCTGAAAATTAGATTCTATGAAACTTTTCGAAATGCTAGTTTCTTTCAGAAAATCATAATATACTATACAGTAGTTTATACTAGTTTCGGTCAAAAAATCAAATTAAATTGAGGACTATTCGAAATTCTACAAACTTTTCAGTAACTTTCTATATGTTACGAGGCAAGGTAATGAGGGAAGTTCATGCAAGAAATCATCTCAAAATTAGATTCTATGAAACTTTTCGAAATGCAAGTTTCGGTCAAAAAATCACAATATAATATACACTAGTTTATACTAGTTTCGGGCTAAAAATCAAATTAAATCAAGGACTGTTCGAAATGATACGAAAGTTTTGACATCCTTTCTATATGTTATGAGGGAAGGTTATGATGGAAGTCCATGCAAAAAATCATCTGAAAATTAGATTCTATGAAACTTTTCGAAATGCTAGTTTCGGTAAAAAAAATCATAATATACACTAGTTTATACTAGTTTCGGTCAAAAAATCAAATTAAATCGAGGACTATTCGAAATGCTACAAAACTTTTCAGATTCTTTCTATATGTTACGAGGAAAAGTTATGAGGGAAGTCCAATCAAAAAAATCATTTCAAAATTAGATTCTATGAAACTTTTCGAAATGCTAGTTTCTTTCAGTAAATCATAATATACTATACACTAGTTTATACTAGTTTCGTTCAAAAAATCAAATTAAATTGAGGAATGTTGGAAATGCTACAAATCGTTTCAGACCCTTTCTATATGTTACGAGGGAAGGTAATGAGGGAAGTCCATGCAAAAAATAATATCAAAATTAGATTCTATGAAACTTTTCGAAATGCAAGTTTCTGTCAAAAAGTCAAAATATATTATACACTAGTTTATACTAGTTTCGGTCAAAAAATCAAATTAAATAGAGGACTGTTCAAAATGCTACAAAACTTTTCAGATCCTTTCTATATGTTATAAGGAAAAGTTATGAGGGAAGTCCAAACAAAAAAATCAATTCAAATTAGATTCTACAAAACTTTTCGAAATGCAAGTTTCTTTCAAAAAATCATAATATACCATACACTAGTTTATACTAGTTTCGGTCAAAAAATCAAATTAAATCGATGAATGTTTTAAATGCTACGAAACTTTTTAGATCCTTTCTATATGTTAAGAGGAAAAGTTATGAGGGAAGTCCTTAGAAAAAAATCATCTGAAAATTAGATTCTATGAAACTTTTCGAAATGCTAGTTTCTTTCAGAAAATCATAATATACTATACACTAGTTTATACTAGTTTCGGTCAAAAAATCAAATTAAATTGAGGACTATTCGAAATTCTACAAACTTTTCAGTACCTTTCTATATGTTACGAGGCAAGGTAATGAGGGAAGTTCATGCAAGAAATCATCTCAAAATTAGATTCTATGAAACTTTTCGAAATGCAAGTTTCGGTCAAAAAATCACAATATAATATACAATAGTTTATACTAGTTTCGGGCTAAAAATCAAATTAAATCAAGGACTGTTCGAAATGATACGAAACTTTTGACATCCTTTCTATATGTTATGAGGGAAGGTTATGATGGAAGTCCATGCAAAAAATCATCTGAAAATTAGATTCTATGAAACTTTTCGAAATGCTAGTTTCGGTATAAAAATCATAATATACACTAGTTTATACTAGTTTCGGTCAAAAAATCAAATTAAATCGAGGACTATTCGAAATGCTACAAAACTTTTCAGATTCTTTCTATATGTTACGAGGAAAAGTTATGAGGGAAGTCCAATCAAAAAAATCATTTCAAAATTAGATTCTATGAAACTTTTCAAAATGCTAGTTTCTTTCAGTAAATCATAATATACTATACACTAGTTTATACTAGTTTCGTTCAAAAAATCAAATTAAATCGAGGAATGTTGGAAATGCTACAAATCGTTTCAGACCCTTTCTATATGTTACGAGGGAAGGTAATGAGGGAAGTCCATGCAAAAAATAATATCAAAATTAGATTCTATGAAACTTTTCGAAATGCAAGTTTCTGTCAAAAAGTCAAAATATATTATACACTAGTTTATACTAGTTTCGGTCAAAAAATCAAATTAAATAGAGGACTGTTCGAAATGCTACAAAACTTTTCAGATCCTTTCTATATGTTATAAGGAAAAGTTATGAGGGAAGTCCAAACAAAAAAATCAATTCAAATTAGATTCTACAAAACTTTTCGAAATGCAAGTTTCTTTCAAAAAATCATAATATACCATACACTAGTTTATACTAGTTTCGGTCAAAAAATCAAATTAAATCGATGAATGTTTTAAATGCTACGAAACTTTTTAGATCCTTTCTATATGTTAAGAGGAAAAGTTATGAGGGAAGTCCTTAGAAAAAAATCATCTGAAAATTAGATTCTATGAAACTTTTCGAAATGCTAGTTTCTTTCAGAAAATCATAATATACTATACACTAGTTTATACTAGTTTCGGTCAAAAAATCAAATTAAATTGAGGACTATTCGAAATTCTACAAGCTTTTCAGTACCTTTCTATATGTTACGAGGCAAGGTAATGAGGGAAGTTCATGCAAGATATCATCTCAAAATTAGATTCTATGAAACTTTTCGAAATGCAAGTTTCGGTAAAAAAATCACAATATAATATACACTAGTTTATACTAGTTTCGGGCTAAAAATCAAATTAAATCAAGGACTGTTCGAAATGATACGAAACTTTTGACATCCTTTCTATATGTTATGAGGGAAGGTTATGATGGAAGTCCATGCAAAAAATCATCTGAAAATTAGGTTCTATGAAACTTTTCGAAATGCTAGTTTCGGTATAAAAATCATAATATACACTAGTTTATACTAGTTTCGGTCAAAAAATCAAATTAAATCGAGGACTATTCGAAATGCTACAAAACTTTTCAGATTCTTTCTATATGTTACGAGGAAAAGTTATGAGGGAAGTCCAATAAAAAAAATCATTTCAAAATTAGATTCTATGAAACTTTTCGAAATGCTAGTTTCTTTCAGTAAATCATAATATACTATACACTAGTTTATACTAGTTTCGTTCAAAAAATCAAATTAAATCGAGGAATGTTGGAAATGCTACAAATCGTTTCAGACCCTTTCTATATGTTACGAGGGAAGGTAATGAGGGAAGTCCATGCAAAAAATAATATCAAAATTAGATTCTATGAAACTTTTCGAAATGCAAGTTTCTGTCAAAAAGTCAAAATATATTATACACTAGTTTATACTAGTTTCGGTCAAAAAATCAAATTAAATAGAGGACTGTTCGAAATGCTACAAAACTTTTCAGATCCTTTCTATATGTTATAAGGAAAAGTTATGAGGGAAGTCCAAACAAAAAAATCAATTCAAATTAGATTCTACAAAACTTTTCGAAATGCAAGTTTCTTTCAAAAAATCATAATATACCATACACTAGTTTATACTAGTTTCGGTCAAAAAATCAAATTAAATCGATGAATGTTTTAAATGCTACGAAACTTTTTAGATCCTTTCTATATGTTAAGAGGAAAAGTTATGAGGGAAGTCCTTAGAAAAAAATCATCTGAAAATTAGATTCTATGAAACTTTTCGAAATGCTAGTTTCTTTCAGAAAATCATAATATACTATACACTAGTTTATACTAGTTTCGGTCAAAAAATCAAATTAAATTGAGGACTATTCGAAATTCTACAAACTTTTCAGTACCTTTCTATATGTTACGAGGCAAGGTAATGAGGGAAGTTCATGCAAGAAATCATCTCAAAATTAGATTCTATGAAACTTTTCGAACTGCAAGTTTCGGTCAAAAAATCACAATATAATATACAATAGTTTATACTAGTTTCGGGCTAAAAATCAAATTAAATCAAGGACTGTTCGAAATGATACGAAACTTTTGACATCCTTTCTATATGTTATGAGGGAAGGTTATGATGGAAGTCCATGCAAAAAATCATCTGAAAATTAGATTCTATGAAACTTTTCGAAATGCTAGTTTCGGTATAAAAATCATAATATACACTAGTTTATACTAGTTTCGGTCAAAAAATCAAATTAAATCGAGGACTATTCGAAATGCTACAAAACTTTTCAGATTCTTTCTATATGTTACGAGGAAAAGTTATGAGGGAAGTCCAATCAAAAAAATCATTTCAAAATTAGATTCTATGAAACTTTTCGAAATGCTAGTTTCTTTCAATAAATCATTATATACTATACACTAGTTTATACTAGTTTCGGTTAAAAAATCAAATTAAATCGAGGACTGTTCGAAATTCTACGAAACTTTTTAGATCCTTTCTATATGTTACGAGGGAAGGTAATGTTCGAAGTCGATGCAAAAAATCATCTCAAAATTAGATTCTATGAAACTTTTTGAAATGTAAGTTTAGGTAAAAAAATCATAATATATTATACACTAGTTTATACTAGTTTCGGTAAAAAAATCAAATTAAATTGAGGACTGTTCGAAATGATACAAAATTTTTCAGATCCTTTCAATATGTTACGAGGGAAGGTAATTAGGGAAGTCCATGCAAAAACTCATGTCAAAATTAGATTCTATGAAACTTTTCGAAATGCAAGTTTCAGTCAAAAAATCATATTATATTATACACTAGTTTATACTAGTTTCGGTCAAAAAATCAAATTAAATCGAGGACTGTTCGAAATGATACGAAACGTTTCAGATCCTTTCTATATGTTACGACGGAAGGTTTTGATGGAAGTCCATGCAAAAAATCATCTAAAAATTAGATTCTGTGAAACTTTTCGAAATGCTAGTTTCGGTCAAAAAATCATTATATATTATACACTAGTTTATACTAGTTTCGGTCAAAAAATCAAATTAAAGCGAGGTTTGTTCGAAATGCTACAAAACTTTTCAGATCCTTTCTATATGTTACGAGGAAAAGTTATGAGGGATGTCCATACAAAAAAATCATTTCAAAATTAGATTCTATGAAACTTTTCGAAATGCTAGTTTCTTTCAGTAAATCATAATATACTATACACTAGTTTATACTAGTTTCGTTCAAAAAATCAAATTAAATCGAGGAATGTTGGAAATGCTACAAATCGTTTCAGACCCTTTCTATATGTTACGAGGGAAGGTAATGAGGGAAGTCCATGCAAAAAATAATATCAAAATTAGATTCTATGAAACTTTTCGAAATGCAAGTTTCTGTCAAAAAGTCAAAATATATTATACACTAGTTTATACTAGTTTCGGTCAAAAAATCAAATTAAATAGAGGACTGTTCGAAATGCTACAAAACTTTTCAGATCCTTTCTATATGTTATAAGGAAAAGTTATGAGGGAAGTCCAAACAAAAAAATCAATTCAAATTAGACTCTACAAAACTTTTCGAAATGCAAGGTTCTTTCAAAAAATCATAATATACCATACACTAGTTTATACTAGTTTCGGTCAAAAAATCAAATTAAATCGATGAATGTTTTAAATGCTACGAAACTTTTTAGATCCTTTCTATATGTTAAGAGGAAAAGTTATGAGGGAAGTCCTTAGAAAAAAATCATCTGAAAATTAGATTCTATGAAACTTTTCGAAATGCTAGTTTCTTTCAGAAAATCATAATATACTATACACTAGTTTATACTAGTTTCGGTCAAAAAATCAAATTAAATTGAGGACTATTCGAAATTCTACAAACTTTTCAGTACCTTTCTATATGTTACGAGGCAAGGTAATGAGGGAAGTTCATGCAAGAAATCATCTCAAAATTAGATTCTATGAAACTTTTCGAAATGCAAGTTTCGGTCAAAAAATCACAATATAATATACACTAGTTTATACTAGTTTCGGGCTAAAAATCAAATTAAATCAAGGACTGTTCGAAATGATACGAAACTTTTGACATCCTTTCTATATGTTATGAGGGAAGGTTATGATGGAAGTCCATGCAAAAAATCATCTGAAAATTAGATTCTATGAAACTTTTCGAAGTGCTAGTTTCGGTAAAAAAAATCATAATATACACTAGTTTATACTAGTTTCGGTCAAAAAATAAATTAAATCGAGGACTATTCGAAATGCTACAAAACTTTTCAGATTCTTTCTATATGTTACGAGGAAAAGTTATGAGGGAAGTCCAATCAAAAAAATCATTTCAAAATTAGATTCTATGAAACTTTTCGAAATGCTAGTTTCTTTCAGTAAATCATAATATACTATACACTAGTTTATACTAGTTTCGTTTAAAAAATCAAATTAAATCGAGGAATGCTGGAAATGCTACAAATCGTTTCAGACCCTTTCTATATGTTACGAGGGAAGGTAATGAGGGAAGTCCATGCAAAAAATAATATCAAAATTAGATTCTATGAAACTTTTCGAAATGCAAGTTTCTGTCAAAAAGTCAAAATATATTATACACTAGTTTATACTAGTTTCGGTCAAAAAATCAAATTAAATAGAGGACTGTTCGAAATGCTACAAAACTTTGCAGATCCTTTCTATATGTTATAAGGAAAAGTTATGAGGGAAGTCCAAACAAAAAAATCAATTCAAATTAGATTCTACAAAACTTTTCGAAATGCAAGTTTCTTTCAAAAAATCATAATATACCATACACTAGTTTATACTAGTTTCGGTCAAAAAATCAAATTAAATCGATGAATGTTTTAAATGCTACGAAACTTTTTAGATCCTTTCTATATGTTAAGAGGAAAAGTTATGAGGGAAGTCCTTAGAAAAAAATCATCTGAAAATTAGATTCTATGAAACTTTTCGAAATGCTAGTTTCTTTCAGAAAATCATAATATACTATACACTAGTTTATACTAGTTTCGGTCAAAAAATCAAATTAAATTGAGGACTATTCGAAATTCTACAAACTTTTCAGTACCTTTCTATATGTTACGAGGCAAGGTAATGAGGGAAGTTCATGCAAGAAATCACCTCAAAATTAGATTCTATGAAACTTTTCGAAATGTATGTTTCGGTCAAAAAATCACAATATAATATACAATAGTTTATACTAGTTTCGGGCAAAAAATCAAATTAAATCAAGGACTGTTCGAAATGATACGAAACTTTTGACATCCTTTCTATATGTTATGAGGGAAGGTTATGATGGAAGTCCATGCAAAAAATCATCTGAAAATTAGATTCTATGAAACTTTTCGAAATGCTAGTTTCGGTATAAAAATCATAATATACACTAGTTTATACTAGTTTCGGTCAAAAAATCAAATTAAATCGAGGACTATTCGAAATGCTACAAAACTTTTCAGATTCTTTCTATATGTTACGAGGAAAAGTTATGAGGGAAGTCCAATCAAAAAAATCATTTCAAAATTAGATTCTATGAAACTTTTCGAAATGCTAGTTTCTTTCAATAAATCATTATATACTATACACTAGTTTATACTAGTTTCGGTTAAAAAATCAAATTAAATCGAGGACTGTTCGAAATTCTACGAAACTTTTTAGATCATTTCTATATGTTACGAGGGAAGGTAATGTTCGAAGTCCATGCAAAAAATCATCTCAAAATTAGATTCTATGAAACTTTTTGAAATGTAAGTTTAGGTAAAAAAATCATAATATATTATACACTAGTTTATACTAGTTTCGGTAAAAAAATCAAATTAAATTGAGGACTATTCGAAATGATACAAAATTTTTCAGATCCTTTCAATATGTTACGAGGGAAGGTAATTAGGGAAGTCCATGCAAAAACTCATGTCAAAATTGGATTCTATGAAACTTTTCGAAATGCAAGTTTCAGTCAAAAAATCATAATATATTATACACTAGTTTATACTAGTTTCGGTCAAAAAATCAAATTAAATCGAGGACTGTTCGAAATGATACGAAACGTTTCAGATCCTTTCTATATGTTACGACGGAAGGTTTTGATGGAAGTCCATGCAAAAAATCATCTAAAAATTAGATTCTGTGAAACTTTTCGAAATGCTAGTTTCGGTCAAAAAATCATTATATATTATACACTAGTTTATACTAGTTTCGGTCAAAAAATCAAATTAAAGCGAGGTTTGTTCGAAATGCTACAAAACTTTTCAGATCCTTTCTATATGTTACGAGGAAAAGTTATGAGGGATGTCCATACAAAAAAATCATTTCAAAATTAGATTCTATGAAACTTTTCGAAATGCTAGTTTCTTTCAGTAAATCATAATATACTATACACTAGTTTATACTAGTTTCGTTCAAAAAATCAAATTAAATCGAGGAATGTTGGAAATGCTACAAATCGTTTCAGACCCTTTCTATATGTTACGAGGGAAGGTAATGAGGGAAGTCCATGCAAAAAATAATATCAAAATTAGATTCTATGAAACTTTTCGAAATGCAAGTTTCTGTCAAAAAGTCAAAATATATTATACACTAGTTTATACTAGTTTCGGTCAAAAAATCAAATTAAATAGAGGACTGTTCGAAATGCTACAAAACTTTTCAGATCCTTTCTATATGTTATAAGGAAAAGTTATGAGGGAAGTCCAAACAAAAAAATCAATTCAAATTAGATTCTACAAAACTTTTCGAAATGCAAGTTTCTTTAAAAAAATCATAATATACCATACACTAGTTTATACTAGTTTCGGTCAAAAAATCAAATTAAATCGATGAATGTTTTAAATGCTACGAAACTTTTTAGATCCTTTCTATATGTTAAGAGGAAAAGTTATGAGGGAAGTCCTTAGAAAAAAATCATCTGAAAATTAGATTCTATGAAACTTTTCGAAATGCTAGTTTCTTTCAGAAAATCATAATATACTATACACTAGTTTATACTAGTTTCGGTCAAAAAATCAAATTAAATTGAGGACTATTCGAAATTCTACAAACTTTTCAGTACCTTTCTATATGTTACGAGGCAAGGTAATGAGGGAAGTTCATGCAAGAAATCATCTCAAAATTAGATTCTATGAAACTTTTCGAAATGCAAGTTTCGGTCAAAAAATCACAATATAATATACACTAGTTTATACTAGTTTCGGGCTAAAAATCAAATTAAATCAAGGACTGTTCGAAATGATACGAAACTTTTGACATCCTTTCTATATGTTATGAGGGAAGGTTATGATGGAAGTCCATGCAAAAAATCATCTGAAAATTAGATTCTATGAAACTTTTCGAAATGCTAGTTTCGGTAAAAAAAATCATAATATACACTAGTTTATACTAGTTTCGGTCAAAAAATCAAATTAAATCGAGGACTATTCGAAATGCTACAAAACTTTTCAGATTCTTTCTATATGTTACGAGGAAAAGTTATGAGGGAAGTCCAATCAAAAAAATCATTTCAAAATTAGATTCTATGAAACTTTTCGAAATGCTAGTTTCTTTCAGTAAATCATAATATACTATACACTAGTTTATACTAGTTTCGTTCAAAAAATCAAATTAAATCGAGGAATGTTGGAAATGCTACAAATCGTTTCAGACCCTTTCTATATGTTACGAGGGAAGGTAATGAGGGAAGTCCATGCAAAAAATAATATCAAAATTAGATTCTATGAAACTTTTCAAAATGCAAGTTTCTGTCAAAAAGTCAAAATATATTATACACTAGTTTTTACTAGTTTCGGTCAAAAAATCAAATTAAATAGAGGACTGTTCGAAATGCTACAAAACTTTTCAGATCCTTTCTATATGTTATAAGGAAAAGTTATGAGGGAAGTCCAAACAAAAAAATCAATTCAAATTAGATTCTACAAAACTTTTCGAAATGCAAGTTTCTTTCAAAAAATCATAATATACCATACACTAGTTTATACTAGTTTCGGTCAAAAAATCAAATTAAATCGATGAATGTTTTAAATGCTACGAAACTTTTTAGATCCTTTCTATATGTTAAGAGGAAAAGTTATGAGGGAAGTCCTTAGAAAAAAATCATCTGAAAATTAGATTCTATGAAACTTTTCGAAATGCTAGTTTCTTTCAGAAAATCATAATATACTATACACTAGTTTTTACTAGTTTCGGTCAAAAAATCAAATTAAATTGAGGACTATTCGAAATTCTACAAACTTTTCAGTACCTTTCTTTATGTTACGAGGCAAGGTAATGAGGGAAGTTCATGCAAGAAATCATCTCAAAATTAGATTCTATGAAACTTTTTGAAATGCATGTTTCGGTCAAAAAATCACAATATAATATACAATAGTTTATACTAGTTTCGGGCTAAAAATCAAATTAAATCAAGGACTGTTCGAAATGATACGAAACTTTTGACATCCTTTCTATATGTTATGAGGGAAGGTTATGATGGAAGTCCATGCAAAAAATCATCTGAAAATTAGGTTCTATGAAACTTTTCGAAATGCTAGTTTCGGTATAAAAATCATAATATACACTAGTTTATACTAGTTTCGGTCAAAAAATCAAATTAAATCGAGGACTATTCGAAATGCTACAAAACTTTTCAGATTCTTTCTATATGTTACGAGGAAAAGTTATGAGGGAAGTCCAATAAAAAAAATCATTTCAAAATTAGATTCTATGAAACTTTTCGAAATGCTAGTTTCTTTCAGTAAATCATAATATACTATACACTAGTTTATACTAGTTTCGTTCAAAAAATCAAATTAAATCGAGGAATGTTGGAAATGCTACAAATCGTTTCAGACCCTTTCTATATGTTACGAGGGAAGGTAATGAGGGAAGTCCATGCAAAAAATAATATCAAAATTAGATTCTATGAAACTTTTCGAAATGCAAGTTTCTGTCAAAAAGTCAAAATATATTATACACTAGTTTATACTAGTTTCGGTCAAAAAATCAAATTAAATAGAGGACTGTTCGAAATGCTACAAAACTTTTCAGATCCTTTCTATATGTTATAAGGAAAAGTTATGAGGGAAGTCCAAACAAAAAAATCAATTCAAATTAGATTCTACAAAACTTTTCGAAATGCAAGTTTCTTTCAAAAAATCATAATATACCATACACTAGTTTATACTAGTTTCGGTCAAAAAATCAAATTAAATCGATGAATGTTTTAAATGCTACGAAACTTTTTAGATCCTTTCTATATGTTAAGAGGAAAAGTTATGAGGGAAGTCCTTAGAAAAAAATCATCTGAAAATTAGATTCTATGAAACTTTTCGAAATGCTAGTTTCTTTCAGAAAATCATAATATACTATACACTAGTTTATACTAGTTTCGGTCAAAAAATCAAATTAAATTGAGGACTATTCGAAATTCTACAAACTTTTCAGTACCTTTCTATATGTTACGAGGCAAGGTAATGAGGGAAGTTCATGCAAGAAATCATCTCAAAATTAGATTCTATGAAACTTTTCGAACTGCAAGTTTCGGTCAAAAAATCACAATATAATATACAATAGTTTATACTAGTTTCGGGCTAAAAATCAAATTAAATCAAGGACTGTTCGAAATGATACGAAACTTTTGACATCCTTTCTATATGTTATGAGGGAAGGTTATGATGGAAGTCCATGCAAAAAATCATCTGAAAATTAGATTCTATGAAACTTTTCGAAATGCTAGTTTCGGTATAAAAATCATAATATACACTAGTTTATACTAGTTTCGGTCAAAAAATCAAATTAAATCGAGGACTATTCGAAATGCTACAAAACTTTTTAGATTCTTTCTATATGTTACGAGGAAAAGTTATGAGGGAAGTCCAATCAAAAAAATCATTTCAAAATTAGATTCTATGAAACTTTTCGAAATGCTAGTTTCTTTCAATAAATCATTATATACTATACACTAGTTTATACTAGTTTCGGTTAAAAAATCAAATTAAATCGAGGACTGTTCGAAATTCTACGAAACTTTTTAGATCCTTTCTATATGTTACGAGGGAAGGTAATGTTCGAAGTCCATGCAAAAAATCATCTCAAAATTAGATTCTATGAAACTTTTTGAAATGTAAGTTTAGGTAAAAAAATCATAATATATTATACACTAGTTTATACTAGTTTCGGTAAAAAAATCAAATTAAATTGAGGACTGTTCGAAATGATACAAAATTTTTCAGATCCTTTCAATATGTTACGAGGGAAGGTAATTAGGGAAGTCCATGCAAAAACTCATGTCAAAATTAGATTCTATGAAACTTTTCGAAATGCAAGTTTCAGTCAAAAAATCATAATATATTATACACTAGTTTATACTAGTTTCGGTCAAAAAATCAAATTAAATCGAGGACTGTTCGAAATGATACGAAACGTTTCAGATCCTTTCTATATGTTACGACGGAAGGTTTTGATGGAAGTCCATGCAAAAAATCATCTAAAAATTAGATTCTGTGAAACTTTTCGAAATGCTAGTTTCGGTCAAAAAATCATTATATATTATACACTAGTTTATACTAGTTTCGGTCAAAAAATCAAATTAAAGCGAGGTTTGTTCGAAATGCTACAAAACTTTTCAGATCCTTTCTATATGTTACGAGGAAAAGTTATGAGGGATGTCCATACAAAAAAATCATTTCAAAATTAGATTCTATGAAACTTTTCGAAATGCTAGTTTCTTTCAGTAAATCATAATATACTATACACTAGTTTATACTAGTTTTGTTCAAAAAATCAAATTAAATCGAGGAATGTTGGAAATGCTACAAATCGTTTCAGACCCTTTCTATATGTTACGAGGGAAGGTAATGAGGGAAGTCCATGCAAAAAATAATATCAAAATTAGATTCTATGAAACTTTTCGAAATGCAAGTTTCTGTCAAAAAGTCAAAATATATTATACACTAGTTTATACTAGTTTCGGTCAAAAAATCAAATTAAATAGAGGACTGTTCGAAATGCTACAAAACTTTTCAGATCCTTTCTATATGTTATAAGGAAAAGTTATGAGGGAAGTCCAAACAAAAAAATCAATTCAAATTAGATTCTACAAAACTTTTCGAAATGCAAGTTTCTTTCAAAAAATCATAATATACCATACACTAGTTTATACTAGTTTCGGTCAAAAAATCAAATTAAATCGATGAATGTTTTAAATGCTACGAAACTTTTTAGATCCTTTCTATATGTTAAGAGGAAAAGTTATGAGGGAAGTCCTTAGAAAAAAATCATCTGAAAATTAGATTCTATGAAACTTTTCGAAATGCTAGTTTCTTTCAGAAAATCATAATATACTATACACTAGTTTATACTAGTTTCGGTCAAAAAATCAAATTAAATTGAGGACTATTCGAAATTCTACAAACTTTTCAGTACCTTTCTATATGTTACGAGGCAAGGTAATGAGGGAAGTTCATGCAAGAAATCATCTCAAAATTAGATTCTATGAAACTTTTCGAAATGCAAGTTTCGGTCAAAAAATCACAATATAATATACACTAGTTTATACTAGTTTCGGGCTAAAAATCAAATTAAATCAAGGACTGTTCGAAATGATACGAAACTTTTGACATCCTTTCTATATGTTATGAGGGAAGGTTATGATGGAAGTCCATGCAAAAAATCATCTGAAAATTAGATTCTATGAAACTTTTCGAAATGCTAGTTTCGGTAAAAAAATCATAATATACACTAGTTTATACTAGTTTCGGTCAAAAAATCAAATTAAATCGAGGACTATTCGAAATGCTACAAAACTTTTCAGATTCTTTCTATATGTTACGAGGAAAAGTTATGAGGGAAGTCCAATCAAAAAAATCATTTCAAAATTAGATTCTATGAAACTTTTCGAAATGCTAGTTTCTTTCAGTAAATCATAATATACTATACACTAGTTTATACTAGTTTCGTTCAAAAAATCAAATTAAATCGAGGAATGTTGGAAATGCTACAAATCGTTTCAGACCCTTTCTATATGTTACGAGGGAAGGTAATGAGGGAAGTCCATGCAAAAAATAATATCAAAATTAGATTCTATGAAACTTTTCGAAATGCAAGTTTCTGTCAAAAAGTCAAAATATATTATACACTAGTTTATACTAGTTTCGGTCAAAAAATCAAATTAAATAGAGGACTGTTCGAAATGCTACAAAACTTTTCAGATCCTTTCTATATGTTATAAGGAAAAGTTATGAGGGAAGTCCAAACAAAAAAATCAATTCAAATTAGATTCTACAAAACTTTTCGAAATGCAAGTTTCTTTCAAAAAATCATAATATACCATACACTAGTTTATACTAGTTTCGGTCAAAAAATCAAATTAAATCGATGAATGTTTTAAATGCTACGAAACTTTTTAGATCCTTTCTATATGTTAAGAGGAAAAGTTATGAGGGAAGTCCTTAGAAAAAAATCATCTGAAAAATAGATTCTATGAAACTTTTCGAAATGCTAGTTTCTTTCAGAAAATCATAATATACTATACACTAGTTTATACTAGTTTCGGTCAAAAAATCAAATTAAATTGAGGACTATTCGAAATTCTACAAACTTTTCAGTACCTTTCTATATGTTACGAGGCAAGGTAATGAGGGAAGTTCATGCAAGAAATCATCTCAAAATTAGATTCTATGAAACTTTTCGAAATGCAAGTTTCGGTCAAAAAATCACAATATAATATACACTAGTTTATACTAGTTTCGGGCTAAAAATCAAATTAAATCAAGGACTGTTCGAAATGATACGAAACTTTTGACATCCTTTCTATATGTTATGAGGGAAGGTTATGATGGAAGTCCATGCAAAAAATCATCTGAAAATTAGATTCTATGAAACTTTTCGAAATGCTAGTTTCGGTAAAAAAAATCATAATATACACTAGTTTATACTAGTTTCGGTCAAAAAATCAAATTAAATCGAGGACTATTCGAAATGCTACAAAACTTTTCAGATTCTTTCTATATGTTACGAGGAAAAGTTATGAGGGAAGTGCAATCAAAAAAATCATTTCAAAATTAGATTCTATGAAACTTTTCGAAATGCTAGTTTCTTTCAGTAAATCATAATATACTATACACTAGTTTATACTAGTTTCGTTCAAAAAATCAAATTAAATCGAGGAATGTTGGAAATGCTACAAATCGTTTCAGACCCTTTCTATATGTTACGAGGGAAGGTAATGAGGGAAGTCCATGCAAAAAATAATATCAAAATTAGATTCTATGAAACTTTTCGAAATGCAAGTTTCTGTCAAAAAGTCAAAATATATTATACACTAGTTTATACTAGTTTCGGTCAAAAAATCAAATTAAATAGAGGACTGTTCGAAATGCTACAAAACTTTTCAGATCCTTTCTATATGTTATAAGGAAAAGTTATGAGGGAAGTCCAAACAAAAAAATCAATTCAAATTAGTATCTACAAAACTTTTCGAAATGCAAGTTTCTTTCAAAAAATCATAATATACCATACACTAGTTTATACTAGTTTCGGTCAAAAAATAAATTAAATCGATGAATGTTTTAAATGCTACGAAACTTTTTAGATCCTTTCTATATGTTAAGAGGAAAAGTTATGAGGGAAGTCCTTAGAAAAAAATCATCTGAAAATTAGATTCTATGAAACTTTTCTAAATGCTAGTTTCTTTCAGAAAATCATAATATACTATACACTAGTTTATACTAGTTTCGGTCAAAAAATCAAATTAAATTGAGGACTATTCAAAATTCTACAAACTTTTCAGTACCTTTCTATATGTTACGAGGCAAGGTAATGAGGGAAGTTCATGCAAGAAATCATCTCAAAATTAGATTCTATGAAACTTTTCGAAATGCAAGTTTCGGTCAAAAAAGCACAATATAATATACAATAGTTTATACTAGTTTCGGGCTAAAAATCAAATTAAATCAAGGACTGTTCGAAATGATACGAAACTTTTGACATCCTTTCTATATGTTATGAGGGAAGGTTATGATGGAAGTCCATGCAAAAAATCATCTGAAAATTAGGTTCTATGAAACTTTTCGAAATGCTAGTTTCGGTATAAAAATCATAATATACACTAGTTTATACTAGTTTCGGTCAAAAAATCAAATTAAATCGAGGACTATTCGAAATGCTACAAAACTTTTCAGATTCTTTCTATATGTTACGAGGAAAAGTTATGAGGGAAGTCCAATAAAAAAAATCATTTCAAAATTAGATTCTATGAAACTTTTCGAAATGCTAGTTTCTTTCAGTAAATCATAATATACTATACACTAGTTTATACTAGTTTCGTTCAAAAAATCAAATTAAATCGAGGAATGTTGGAAATGCTACAAATCGTTTCAGACCCTTTCTATATGTTACGAGGGAAGGTAATGAGGGAAGTCCATGCAAAAAATAATATCAAAATTAGATTCTATGAAACTTTTCGAAATGCAAGTTTCTGTCAAAAACACAAAATATATTATACACTAGTTTATACTAGTTTCGGTCAAAAAATCAAATTAAATAGAGGACTGTTCGAAATGCTACAAAACTTTTCAGATCCTTTCTATATGTTATAAGGAAAAGTTATGAGGGAAGTCCAAACAAAAAAATCAATTCAAATTAGATTCTACAAAACTTTTCGAAATGCAAGTTTCTTTCAAAAATTCATAATATACCATACACTAGTTTATACTAGTTTCGGTCAAAAAATCAAATTAAATCGATGAATGTTTTAAATGCTACGAAACTTTTTAGATCCTTTCTATATGTTAAGAGGAAAAGTTATGAGGGAAGTCCTTAGAAAAAAATCATCTGAAAATTAGATTCTATGAAACTTTTCGAAATGCTAGTTTCTTTCAGAAAATCATAATATACTATACACTAGTTTATACTAGTTTCGGTCAAAAAATCAAATTAAATTGAGGACTATTCGAAATTCTACAAACTTTTCAGTACCTTTCTATATGTTACGAGGCAAGGTAATGAGGGAAGTTCATGCAAGAAATCATCTCAAAATTAGATTCTATGAAACTTTTCGAAATGCAAGTTTCGGTCAAAAAATCACAATATAATATACAATAGTTTATACTAGTTTCGGGCTAAAAATCAAATTAAATCAAGGACTGTTCGAAATGATACGAAACTTTTGACATCCTTTCTATATGTTATGAGGGAAGGTTATGATGGAAGTCCATGCAAAAAATCATCTGAAAATTAGATTCTATGAAACTTTTCGAAATGCTAGTTTCGGTATAAAAATCATAATATACACTAGTTTATACTAGTTTCGGTCAAAAAATCAAATTAAATCGAGGACTATTCGAAATGCTACAAAATTTTTCAGATTCTTTCTATATGTTACGAGGAAAAGTTATGAGGGAAGTCCAATCAAAAAAATCATTTCAAAATTAGATTCTATGAAACTTTTCGAAATGCTAGTTTCTTTCAATAAATCATTATATACTATACACTAGTTTATACTAGTTTCGGTTAAAAATTCAAATTAAATCGAGGACTGTTCGAAATTCTACGAAACTTTTTAGATCCTTTCTATATGTTACGAGGGAAGGTAATGTTCGAAGTCCATGCAAAAAATCATCTCAAAATTAGATTCTATGAAACTTTTTGAAATGTAAGTTTAGGTAAAAAAATCATAATATATTATACACTAGTTTATACTAGTTTCGGTAAAAAAATCAAATTAAATTGAGGACTGTTCGAAATGATACAAAATTTTTCAGATCCTTTCAATATGTTACGAGGGAAGGTAATTAGGGAAGTCCATGCAAAAACTCATGTCAAAATTAGATTCTATGAAACTTTTCGAAATGCAAGTTTCAGTCAAAAAATCATAATATATTATACACTAGTTTATACTAGTTTCGGTCAAAAAATCAAATTAAATCGAGGACTGTTCGAAATGATACGAAACGTTTCAGATCCTTTCTATATGTTACGACGGAAGGTTTTGATGGAAGTCCATGCAAAAAATCATCTAAAAATTAGATTCTGTGAAACTTTTCGAAATGCTAGTTTCGGTCAAAAAATCATTATATATTATACACTAGTTTATACTAGTTACGGTCAAAAAATCAAATTAAAGCGAGGTTTGTTCGAAATGCTACAAAACTTTTCAGATCCTTTCTATATGTTACGAGGAAAAGTTATGAGGGAAGTCCAATAAAAAAAATCATTTCAAAATTAGATTCTATGAAACTTTTCGAAATGCTAGTTTCTTTCAGTAAATCATAATATACTATACACTAGTTTATACTAGTTTCGTTCAAAAAATCAAATTAAATCGAGGAATGTTGGAAATGCTACAAATCGTTTCAGACCCTTTCTATATGTTACGAGGGAAGGTAATGAGGGAAGTCCATGCAAAAAATAATATCAAAATTAGATTCTATGAAACTTTTCGAAATGCAAGTTTCTGTCAAAAAGTCAAAATATATTATACACTAGTTTATACTAGTTTCGGTCAAAAAATCAAATTAAATAGAGGACTGTTCGAAATGCTACAAAACTTTTCAGATCCTTTCTATATGTTATAAGGAAAAGTTATGAGGGAAGTCCAAACAAAAAAATCAATTCAAATTAGATTCTACAAAACTTTTCGAAATGCAAGTTTCTTTCAAAAAATCATAATATACCATACACTAGTTTATACTAGTTTCGGTCAAAAAATCAAATTAAATCGATGAATGTTTTAAATGCTACGAAACTTTTTAGATCCTTTCTATATGTTAAGAGGAAAAGTTATGAGGGAAGTCCTTAGAAAAAAATCATCTGAAAATTAGATTCTATGAAACTTTTCGAAATGCTAGTTTCTTTCGGAAAATCATAATATACTATACACTAGTTTATACTAGTTTCGGTCAAAAAATCAAATTAAATTGAGGACTATTCGAAATTCTACAAACTTTTCAGTACCTTTCTATATGTTACGAGGCAAGGTAATGAGGGAAGTTCATGCAAGAAATCATCTCAAAATTAGATTCTATGAAACTTTTCGAAATGCAAGTTTCGGTCAAAAAATCACAATATAATATACAATAGTTTATACTAGTTTCGGGCTAAAAATCAAATTAAATCAAGGACTGTTCGAAATGATACGAAACTTTTGACATCCTTTCTATATGTTATGAGGGAAGGTTATGATGGAAGTCCATGCAAAAAATCATCTGAAAATTAGATTCTATGAAACTTTTCGAAATGCTAGTTTCGGTATAAAAATCATAATATACACTAGTTTATACTAGTTTCGGTCAAAAAATCAAATTAAATCGAGGACTATTCGAAATGCTAAAATTTTTTTCAGATTCTTTCTATATGTTACGAGGAAAAGTTATGAGGGAAGTCCAATCAAAAAAATCATTTCAAAATTAGATTCTATGAAACTTTTCGAAATGCTAGTTTCTTTCAATAAATCATTATATACTATACACTAGTTTATACTAGTTTCGGTTAAAAAATCAAATTAAATCGAGGACTGTTCGAAATTCTACGAAACTTTTTAGATCCTTTCTATATGTTACGAGGGAAGGTAATGTTCGAAGTCCATGCAAAAAATCATCTCAAAATTAGATTCTATGAAACTTTTTGAAATGTAAGTTTAGGTAAAAAAATCATAATATATTATACACTAGTTTATACTAGTTTCGGTAAAAAAATCAAATTAAATTGAGGACTGTTCGAAATGATACAAAATTTTTCAGATCCTTTCAATATGTTACGAGGGAAGGTAATTAGGGAAGTCCATGCAAAAACTCATGTCAAAATTAGATTCTATGAAACTTTTCGAAATGCAAGTTTCAGTCAAAAAATCATAATATATTATACACTAGTTTATACTAGTTTCGGTCAAAAAATCAAATTAAATCGAGGACTGTTCGAAATGATACGAAACGTTTCAGATCCTTTCTATATATTACGACGGAAGGTTTTGATGGAAGTCCATGCAAAAAATCATCTAAAAATTAGATTCTGTGAAACTTTTCGAAATGCTAGTTTCGGTCAAAAAATCATTATATATTATACACTTGTTTATACTAGTTACGGTCAAAAAATCAAATTAAAGCGAGGTTTGTTCGAAATGCTACAAAACTTTTCAGATCCTTTCTATATGTTACGAGGAAAAGTTATGAGGGAAGTCCAATAAAAAAAATCATTTCAAAATTAGATTCTATGAAACTTTTCGAAATGCTAGTTTCTTTCAGTAAATCATAATATACTATACACTAGTTTATACTAGTTTCGTTCAAAAAATCAAATTAAATCGAGGAATGTTGGAAATGCTACAAATCGTTTCAGACCCTTTCTATATGTTACGAGGGAAGGTAATGAGGGAAGTCCATGCAAAAAATAATATCAAAATTAGATTCTATGAAACTTTTCGAAATGCAAGTTTCTGTCAAAAAGTCAAAATATATTATACACTAGTTTATACTAGTTTCGGTCAAAAAATCAAATTAAATAGAGGACTGTTCGAAATGCTACAAAACTTTTCAGATCCTTTCTATATGTTATAAGGAAAAGTTATGAGGGAAGTCCAAACAAAAAAATCAATTCAAATTAGATTCTACAAAACTTTTCGAAATGCAAGTTTCTTTCAAAAAATCATAATATACCATACACTAGTTTATACTAGTTTCGGTCAAAAAATCAAATTAAATCGATGAATGTTTTAAATGCTACGAAACTTTTTAGATCCTTTCTATATGTTAAGAGGAAAAGTTATGAGGGAAGTCCTTAGAAAAAAATCATCTGAAAATTAGATTCTATGAAACTTTTCGAAATGCTAGTTTCTTTCGGAAAATCATAATATACTATACACTAGTTTATACTAGTTTCGGTCAAAAAATCAAATTAAATTGAGGACTATTCGAAATTCTACAAACTTTTCAGTACCTTTCTATATGTTACGAGGCAAGGTAATGAGGGAAGTTCATGCAAGAAATCATCTCAAAATTAGATTCTATGAAACTTTTCGAAATGCAAGTTTCGGTCAAAAAATCACAATATAATATACAATAGTTTATACTAGTTTCGGGCTAAAAATCAAATTAAATCAAGGACTGTTCGAAATGATACGAAACTTTTGACATCCTTTCTATATGTTATGAGGGAAGGTTATGATGGAAGTCCATGCAAAAAATCATCTAAAAATTAGATTCTATGAAACTTTTCGAAATGCTAGTTTCGGTATAAAAATCATAATATACACTAGTTTATACTAGTTTCGGTCAAAAAATCAAATTAAATCGAGGACTATTCGAAATGCTACAAAATTTTTCAGATTCTTTCTATATGTTACGAGGAAAAGTTATGAGGGAAGTCCAATCAAAAAAATCATTTCAAAATTAGATTCTATGAAACTTTTCGAAATGCTAGTTTCTTTCAATAAATCATTATATACTATACACTAGTTTATACTAGTTTCGGTTAAAAAATCAAATTAAATCGAGGACTGTTCGAAATTCTACGAAACTTTTTAGATCCTTTCTATATGTTACGAGGGAAGGTAATGTTCGAAGTCCATGCAAAAAATCATCTCAAAATTAGATTCTATGAAACTTTTTGAAATGTAAGTTTAGGTAAAAAAATCATAATATATTATACACTAGTTTATACTAGTTTCGGTAAAAAAATCAAATTAAATTGAGGACTGTTCGAAATGATACAAAATTTTTCAGATCCTTTCAATATGTTACGAGGGAAGGTAATTAGGGAAGTCCATGCAAAAACTCATGTCAAAATTAGATTCTATGAAACTTTTCGAAATGCAAGTTTCAGTCAAAAAATCATAATATATTATACACTAGTTTATACTAGTTTCGGTCAAAAAATCAAATTAAATCGAGGACTGTTCGAAATGATACGAAACGTTTCAGATCCTTTCTATATGTTACGACGGAAGGTTTTGATGGAAGTCCATGCAAAAAATCATCTAAAAATTAGATTCTGTGAAACTTTTCGAAATGCTAGTTTCGGTCAAAAAATCATTATATATTATACACTAGTTTATACTAGTTACGGTAAAAAAATCAAATTAAAGCGAGGTTTGTTCGAAATGCTACAAAACTTTTCAGATCCTTTCTATATGTTACGAGGAAAAGTTATGAGGGATGTCCATACAAAAAAATCATTTCAAAATTAGATTCTATGAAACTTTTCGAAATGCTAGTTTCTTTCAGTAAATCATAATATACTATACACTAGTTTATACTAGTTTCGTTCAAAAAATCAAATTAAATCGAGGAATGTTGGAAATGCTACAAATCGTTTCAGACCCTTTCTATATGTTACGAGGGAAGGTAATGAGGGAAGTCCATGCAAAAAATAATATCAAAATTAGATTCTATGAAACTTTTCGAAATGCAAGTTTCTGTCAAAAAGTCAAAATATATTATACACTAGTTTATACTAGTTTCGGTCAAAAAATCAAATTAAATAGAGGACTGTTCGAAATGCTACAAAACTTTTCAGATCCTTTCTATATGTTATAAGGAAAAGTTATGAGGGAAGTCCAAACAAAAAAATCAATTCAAATTAGATTCTACAAAACTTTTCGAAATGCAAGTTTCTTTCAAAAAATCATAATATACCATACACTAGTTTATACTAGTTTCGGTCAAAAAATCAAATTAAATCGATGAATGTTTTAAATGCTACGAAACTTTTTAGATCCTTTCTATATGTTAAGAGGAAAAGTTATGAGGGAAGTCCTTAGAAAAAAATCATCTGAAAATTAGATTCTATGAAACTTTTCGAAATGCTAGTTTCTTTCAGAAAATCATAATATACTATACACTAGTTTATACTAGTTTCGGTCAAAAAATCAAATTAAATTGAGGACTATTCGAAATTCTACAAACTTTTCAGTACCTTTCTATATGTTACGAGGCAAGGTAATGAGGGAAGTTCATGCAAGAAATCATCTCAAAATTAGATTCTATGAAACTTTTCGAAATGCAAGTTTCGGTCAAAAAATCACAATATAATATACAATAGTTTATACTAGTTTCGGGCTAAAAATCAAATTAAATCAAGGACTGTTCGAAATGATACGAAACTTTTGACATCCTTTCTATATGTTATGAGGGAAGGTTATGATGGAAGTCCATGCAAAAAATCATCTAAAAATTAGATTCTATGAAACTTTTCGAAATGCTAGTTTCGGTATAAAAATCATAATATACACTAGTTTATACTAGTTTCGGTCAAAAAATCAAATTAAATCGAGGACTATTCGAAATGCTACAAAATTTTTCAGATTCTTTCTATATGTTACGAGGAAAAGTTATGAGGGAAGTCCAATCAAAAAAATCATTTCAAAATTAGATTCTATGAAACTTTTCGAAATGCTAGTTTCTTTCAATAAATCATTATATACTATACACTAGTTTATACTAGTTTCGGTTAAAAAATCAAATTAAATCGAGGACTGTTCGAAATTCTACGAAACTTTTTAGATCCTTTCTATATGTTACGAGGGAAGGTAATGTTCGAAGTCCATGCAAAAAATCATCTCAAAATTAGATTCTATGAAACTTTTTGAAATGTAAGTTTAGGTAAAAAAATCATAATATATTATACACTAGTTTATACTAGTTTCGGTAAAAAAATCAAATTAAATTGAGGACTGTTCGAAATGATACAAAATTTTTCAGATCCTTTCAATATGTTACGAGGGAAGGTAATTAGGGAAGTCCATGCAAAAACTCATGTCAAAATTAGATTCTATGAAACTTTTCGAAATGCAAGTTTCAGTCAAAAAATCATAATATATTATACACTAGTTTATACTAGTTTCGGTCAAAAAATCAAATTAAATCGAGGACTGTTCGAAATGATACGAAACGTTTCAGATCCTTTCTATATGTTACGACGGAAGGTTTTGATGGAAGTCCATGCAAAAAATCATCTAAAAATTAGATTCTGTGAAACTTTTCGAAATGCTAGTTTCGGTCAAAAAATCATTATATATTATACACTAGTTTATACTAGTTACGGTAAAAAAATCAAATTAAAGCGAGGTTTGTTCGAAATGCTACAAAACTTTTCAGATCCTTTCTATATGTTACGAGGAAAAGTTATGAGGGAAGTCCAATAAAAAAAATCATTTCAAAATTAGATTCTATGAAACTTTTCGAAATGCTAGTTTCTTTCAGTAAATCATAATATACTATACACTAGTTTATACTAGTTTCGTTCAAAAAATCAAATTAAATCGAGGAATGTTGGAAATGCTACAAATCGTTTCAGACCCTTTCTATATGTTACGAGGGAAGGTAATGAGGGAAGTCCATGCAAAAAATAATATCAAAATTAGATTCTATGAAACTTTTCGAAATGCAAGTTTCTGTCAAAAAGTCAAAATATATTATACACTAGTTTATACTAGTTTCGGTCAAAAAATCAAATTAAATAGAGGACTGTTCGAAATGCTACAAAACTTTTCAGATCCTTTCTATATGTTATATGGAAAAGTTATGAGGGAAGTCCAAACAAAAAAATCAATTCAAATTAGATTCTACAAAACTTTTCGAAATGCAAGTTTCTTTCAAAAAATCATAATATACCATACACTAGTTTATACTAGTTTCGGTCAAAAAATCAAATTAAATCGATGAATGTTTTAAATGCTACGAAACTTTTTAGATCCTTTCTATATGTTAAGAGGAAAAGTTATGAGGGAAGTCCTTAGAAAAAAATCATCTGAAAATTAGATTCTATGAAACTTTTCGAAATGCTAGTTTCTTTCGGAAAATCATAATATACTATACACTAGTTTATACTAGTTTCGGTCAAAAAATCAAATTAAATTGAGGACTATTCGAAATTCTACAAACTTTTCAGTACCTTTCTATATGTTACGAGGCAAGGTAATGAGGGAAGTTCATGCAAGAAATCATCTCAAAATTAGATTCTATGAAACTTTTCGAAATGCAAGTTTCGGTCAAAAAATCACAATATAATATACAATAGTTTATACTAGTTTCGGGCTAAAAATCAAATTAAATCAAGGACTGTTCGAAATGATACGAAACTTTTGACATCCTTTCTATATGTTATGAGGGAAGGTTATGATGGAAGTCCATGCAAAAAATCATCTAAAAATTAGATTCTATGAAACTTTTCGAAATGCTAGTTTCGGTATAAAAATCATAATATACACTAGTTTATACTAGTTTCGGTCAAAAAATCAAATTAAATCGAGGACTATTCGAAATGCTACAAAATTTTTCAGATTCTTTCTATATGTTACGAGGAAAAGTTATGAGGGAAGTCCAATCAAAAAAATCATTTCAAAATTAGATTCTATGAAACTTTTCGAAATGCTAGTTTCTTTCAATAAATCATTATATACTATACACTAGTTTATACTAGTTTCGGTTAAAAAATCAAATTAAATCGAGGACTGTTCGAAATTCTACGAAACTTTTTAGATCCTTTCTATATGTTACGAGGGAAGGTAATGTTCGAAGTCCATGCAAAAAATCATCTCAAAATTAGATTCTATGAAACTTTTTGAAATGTAAGTTTAGGTAAAAAAATCATAATATATTATACACTAGTTTATACTAGTTTCGGTAAAAAAATCAAATTAAATTGAGGACTGTTCGAAATGATACAAAATTTTTCAGATCCTTTCAATATGTTACGAGGGAAGGTAATTAGGGAAGTCCATGCAAAAACTCATGTCAAAATTAGATTCTATGAAACTTTTCGAAATGCAAGTTTCAGTCAAAAAATCATAATATATTATACACTAGTTTATACTAGTTTCGGTCAAAAAATCAAATTAAATCGAGGACTGTTCGAAATGATACGAAACGTTTCAGATCCTTTCTATATGTTACGACGGAAGGTTTTGATGGAAGTCCATGCAAAAAATCATCTAAAAATTAGATTCTGTGAAACTTTTCGAAATGCTAGTTTCGGTCAAAAAATCATTATATATTATACACTAGTTTATACTAGTTACGGTAAAAAAATCAAATTAAAGCGAGGTTTGTTCGAAATGCTACAAAACTTTTCAGATCCTTTCTATATGTTACGAGGAAAAGTTATGAGGGATGTCCATACAAAAAAATCATTTCAAAATTAGATTCTATGAAACTTTTCGAAATGCTAGTTTCTTTCAGTAAATCATAATATACTATACACTAGTTTATACTAGTTTCGTTCAAAAAATCAAATTAAATCGAGGAATGTTGGAAATGCTACAAATCGTTTCAGACCCTTTCTATATGTTACGAGGGAAGGTAATGAGGGAAGTCCATGCAAAAAATAATATCAAAATTAGATTCTATGAAACTTTTCGAAATGCAAGTTTCGGTCAAAAAGTCAAAATATATTATACACTAGTTTATACTAGTTTCGGTCAAAAAATCAAATTAAATAAAGGACTGTTCGAAATGCTACAAAACTTTTCAGATCCTTTCTATATGTTATAAGGAAAAGTTATGAGGGAAGTCCAAACAAAAAAATCAATTCAAATTAGATTCTACAAAACTTTTCGAAATGCAAGTTTCTTTCAAAAAATCATAATATACCATACACTAGTTTATACTAGTTTCGGTCAAAAAATAAATTAAATCGATGAATGTTTTAAATGCTACGAAACTTTTTAGATCCTTTCTATATGTTAAGAGGAAAAGTTATGAGGGAAGTCCTTAGAAAAAAATCATCTGAAAATTAGATTCTATGAAACTTTTCGAAATGCTAGTTTCTTTCAGAAAATCATAATATACTATACACTAGTTTATACTAGTTTCGGTCAAAAAATCAAATTAAATTGAGGACTATTCGAAATTCTACAAACTTTTCAGTACCTTTCTATATGTTACGAGGCAAGGTAATGAGGGAAGTTCATGCAAGAAATCATCTCAAAATTAGATTCTATGAAACTTTTCGAAATGCAAGTTTCGGTCAAAAAATCACAATATAATATACAATAGTTTATACTAGTTTCGGGCTAAAAATCAAATTAAATCAAGGACTGTTCGAAATGATACGAAACTTTTGACATCCTTTCTATATGTTATGAGGGAAGGTTATGATGGAAGTCCATGCAAAAAATCATCTGAAAATTAGGTTCTATGAAACTTTTCGAAATGCTAGTTTCGGTATAAAAATCATAATATACACTAGTTTATACTAGTTTCGGTCAAAAAATCAAATTAAATCGAGGACTATTCGAAATGCTACAAAACTTTTCAGATTCTTTCTATATGTTACGAGGAAAAGTTATGAGGGAAGTCCAATAAAAAAAATCATTTCAAAATTAGATTCTATGAAACTTTTCGAAATGCTAGTTTCTTTCAGTAAATCATAATATACTATACACTAGTTTATACTAGTTTCGTTCAAAAAATCAAATTAAATCGAGGAATGTTGGAAATGCTACAAATCGTTTCAGACCCTTTCTATATGTTACGAGGGAAGGTAATGAGGGAAGTCCATGCAAAAAATAATATCAAAATTAGATTCTATGAAACTTTTCGAAATGCAAGTTTCTGTCAAAAAGTCAAAATATATTATACACTAGTTTATACTAGTTTCGGTCAAAAAATCAAATTAAATAGAGGACTGTTCGAAATGCTACAAAACTTTTCAGATCCTTTCTATATGTTATAAGGAAAAGTTATGAGGGAAGTCCAAACAAAAAAATCAATTCAAATTAGATTCTACAAAACTTTTCGAAATGCAAGTTTCTTTCAAAAAATCATAATATACCATACACTAGTTTATACTAGTTTCGGTCAAAAAATCAAATTAAATCGATGAATGTTTTAAATGCTACGAAACTTTTTAGATCCTTTCTATATGTTAAGAGGAAAAGTTATGAGGGAAGTCCTTAGAAAAAAATCATCTGAAAATTAGATTCTATGAAACTTTTCGAAATGCTAGTTTCTTTCAGAAAATCATAATATACTATACACTAGTTTATACTAGTTTCGGTCAAAAAATCAAATTAAATTGAGGACTATTCGAAATTCTACAAACTTTTCAGTACCTTTCTATATGTTACGAGGCAAGGTAATGAGGGAAGTTCATGCAAGAAATCATCTCAAAATTAGATTCTATGAAACTTTTCGAAATGCAAGTTTCGGTCAAAAAATCACAATATAATATACACTAGTTTATACTAGTTTCGGGCTAAAAATCAAATTAAATCAAGGACTGTTCGAAATGATACGAAACTTTTGACATCCTTTCTATATCTTATGAGGGAAGGTTATGATGGAAGTCCATGCAAAAAATCATCTGAAAATTAGATTCTATGAAACTTTTCGAAATGCTAGTTTCGGTAAAAAAAATCATAATATACACTAGTTTATACTAGTTTCTGTCAAAAAATCAAATTAAATCGAGGACTATTCGAAATGCTACAAAACTTTTCAGATTCTTTCTATATGTTACGAGAAAAAGTTATGAGGGAAGTCCAATCAAAAAAATCATTTCAAAATTAGATTCTATGAAACTTTTCGAAATGCTAGTTTCTTTCAGTAAATCATAATATACTATACACTAGTTTATACTAGTTTCGTTCAAAAAATCAAATTAAATCGAGGAATGTTGGAAATGCTACAAATCGTTTCAGACCCTTTCTATATGTTACGAGGGAAGGTAATGAGGGAAGTCCATGCAAAAAATAATATCAAAATTAGATTCTATGAAACTTTTCGAAATGCAAGTTTCTGTCAAAAAGTCAAAATATATTATACACTAGTTTATACTAGTTTCGGTCAAAAAATCAAATTAAATAGAGGACTGTTCGAAATGCTACAAAACTTTTCAGATCCTTTCTATATGTTATAAGGAAAAGTTATGAGGGAAGTCCAAACAAAAAAATCAATTCAAATTAGATTCTACAAAACTTTTCGAAATGCAAGTTTCTTTCAAAAAATCATAATATACCATACACTAGTTTATACTAGTTTCGGTCAAAAAATCAAATTAAATCGATGAATGTTTTAAATGCTACGAAACTTTTTAGATCCTTTCTATATGTTAAGAGGAAAAGTTATGAGGGAAGTCCTTAGAAAAAAATCATCTGAAAATTAGATTCTATGAAACTTTTCGAAATGCTAGTTTCTTTCAGAAAATCATAATATACTATACACTAGTTTATACTAGTTTCGGTCAAAAAATCAAATTAAATTGAGGACTATTCGAAATTCTACAAACTTTTCAGTACCTTTCTATATGTTACGAGGCAAGGTAATGAGGGAAGTTCATGCAAGAAATCATCTCAAAATTAGATTCTATGAAACTTTTCGAAATGCAAGTTTCGGTCAAAAAATCACAATATAATATACACTAGTTTATACTAGTTTCGGGCTAAAAATCAAATTAAATCAAGGACTGTTCGAAATGATACGAAACTTTTGACATCCTTTCTATATCTTATGAGGGAAGGTTATGATGGAAGTCCATGCAAAAAATCATCTGAAAATTAGATTCTATGAAACTTTTCGAAATGCTAGTTTCGGTAAAAAAAAATCATAATATACACTAGTTTATACTAGTTTCTGTCAAAAAATCAAATTAAATCGAGGACTATTCGAAATGCTACAAAACTTTTCAGATTCTTTCTATATGTTACGAGAAAAAGTTATGAGGGAAGTCCAATCAAAAAAATCATTTCAAAATTAGATTCTATGAAACTTTTCGAAATGCTAGTTTCTTTCAGTAAATCATAATATACTATACACTAGTTTATACTAGTTTCGTTCAAAAAATCAAATTAAATCGAGGAATGTTGGAAATGCTACAAATCGTTTCAGACCCTTTCTATATGTTACGAGGGAAGGTAATGAGGGAAGTCCATGCAAAAAATAATATCAAAATTAGATTCTATGAAACTTTTCGAAATGCAAGTTTCTGTCAAAAAGTCAAAATATATTATACACTAGTTTATACTAGTTTCGGTCAAAAAATCAAATTAAATAGAGGACTGTTCGAAATGCTACAAAACTTTTCAGATCCTTTCTATATGTTATAAGGAAAAGTTATGAGGGAAGTCCAAACAAAAAAATCAATTCAAATTAGATTCTACAAAACTTTTCGAAATGCAAGTTTCTTTCAAAAAATCATAATATACCATACACTAGTTTATACTAGTTTCGGTCAAAAAATCAAATTAAATCGATGAATGTTTTAAATGCTACGAAACTTTTTAGATCCTTTCTATATGTTAAGAGGAAAAGTTTTGAGGGAAGTCCTTAGAAAAAAATCATCTGAAAATTAGATTCTATGAAACTTTTCGAAATGCTAGTTTCTTTCAGAAAATCATAATATACTATACACTAGTTTATACTAGTTTCGGTCAAAAAATCAAATTAAATTGAGGACTATTCGAAATTCTACAAACTTTTCAGTACCTTTCTATATGTTACGAGGCAAGGTAATGAGGGAAGTTCATGCAAGAAATCATCTCAAAATTAGATTCTATGAAACTTTTCGAAATGCAAGTTTCGGTCAAAAAATCACAATATAATATACACTAGTTTATACTAGTTTCGGGCTAAAAATCAAATTAAATCAAGGACTGTTCGAAATGATACGAAACTTTTGACATCCTTTCTATATCTTATGAGGGAAGGTTATGATGGAAGTCCATGCAAAAAATCATCTGAAAATTAGATTCTATGAAACTTTTCGAAATGCTAGTTTCGGTAAAAAAAAATCATAATATACACTAGTTTATACTAGTTTCTGTCAAAAAATCAAATTAAATCGAGGACTATTCGAAATGCTACAAAACTTTTCAGATTCTTTCTATATGTTACGAGAAAAAGTTATGAGGGAAGTCCAATCAAAAAAATCATTTCAAAATTAGATTCTATGAAACTTTTCGAAATGCTAGTTTCTTTCAGTAAATCATAATATACTATACACTAGTTTATACTAGTTTCGTTCAAAAAATCAAATTAAATCGAGGAATGTTGGAAATGCTACAAATCGTTTCAGACCCTTTCTATATGTTACGAGGGAAGGTAATGAGGGAAGTCCATGCAAAAAATAATATCAAAATTAGATTCTATGAAACTTTTCGAAATGCAAGTTTCTGTCAAAAAGTCAAAATATATTATACACTAGTTTATACTAGTTTCGGTCAAAAAATCAAATTAAATAGAGGACTGTTCGAAATGCTACAAAACTTTTCAGATCCTTTCTATATGTTATAAGGAAAAGTTATGAGGGAAGTCCAAACAAAAAAATCAATTCAAATTAGATTCTACAAAACTTTTCGAAATGCAAGTTTCTTTCAAAAAATCATAATATACCATACACTAGTTTATACTAGTTTCGGTCAAAAAATCAAATTAAATCGATGAATGTTTTAAATGCTACGAAACTTTTTAGATCCTTTCTATATGTTAAGAGGAAAAGTTTTGAGGGAAGTCCTTAGAAAAAAATCATCTGAAAATTAGATTCTATGAAACTTTTCGAAATGCTAGTTTCTTTCAGAAAATCATAATATACTATACACTAGTTTATACTAGTTTCGGTCAAAAAATCAAATTAAATTGAGGACTATTCGAAATTCTACAAACTTTTCAGTACCTTTCTATATGTTACGAGGCAAGGTAATGAGGGAAGTTCATGCAAGAAATCATCTCAAAATTAGATTCTATGAAACTTTTCGAAATGCAAGTTTCGGTCAAAAAATCACAATATAATATACACTAGTTTATACTAGTTTCGGGCTAAAAATCAAATTAAATCAAGGACTGTTCGAAATGATACGAAACTTTTGACATCCTTTCTATATCTTATGAGGGAAGGTTATGATGGAAGTCCATGCAAAAAATCATCTGAAAATTAGATTCTATGAAACTTTTCGAAATGCTAGTTTCGGTAAAAAAAAATCATAATATACACTAGTTTATACTAGTTTCTGTCAAAAAATCAAATTAAATCGAGGACTATTCGAAATGCTACAAAACTTTTCAGATTCTTTCTATATGTTACGAGAAAAAGTTATGAGGGAAGTCCAATCAAAAAAATCATTTCAAAATTAGATTCTATGAAACTTTTCGAAATGCTAGTTTCTTTCAGTAAATCATAATATACTATACACTAGTTTATACTAGTTTCGTTCAAAAAATCAAATTAAATCGAGGAATGTTGGAAATGCTACGAATCGTTTCAGACCCTTTCTATATGTTACGAGGGAAGGTAATGAGGGAAGTCCATGCAAAAAATAATATCAAAATTAGATTCTATGAAACTTTTCGAAATGCAAGTTTCTGTCAAAAAGTCAAAATATATTATACACTAGTTTATACTAGTTTCGGTCAAAAAATCAAATTAAATAGAGGACTGTTCGAAATGCTACAAAACTTTTCAGATCCTTTCTATATGTTATAAGGAAAAGTTATGAGGGAAGTCCAAACAAAAAAATCAATTCAAATTAGATTCTACAAAACTTTTCGAAATGCAAGTTTCTTTCAAAAAATCATAATATACCATACACTAGTTTATACTAGTTTCGGTCAAAAAATCAAATTAAATCGATGAATGTTTTAAATGCTACGAAACTTTTTAGATCCTTTCTATATGTTAAGAGGAAAAGTTATGAGGGAAGTCCTTAGAAAAAAATCATCTGAAAATTAGATTCTATGAAACTTTTCGAAATGCTAGTTTCTTTCAGAAAATCATAATATACTATACACTAGTTTATACTAGTTTCGGTCAAAAAATCAAATTAAATTGAGGACTATTCGAAATTCTACAAACTTTTCAGTACCTTTCTATATGTTACGAGGCAAGGTAATGAGGGAAGTTCATGCAAGAAATCATCTCAAAATTAGATTCTATGAAACTTTTCGAAATGCAAGTTTCGGTCAAAAAATCACAATATAATATACACTAGTTTATACTAGTTTCGGGCTAAAAATCAAATTAAATCAAGGACTGTTCGAAATGATACGAAACTTTTGACATCCTTTCTATATCTTATGAGGGAAGGTTATGATGGAAGTCCATGCAAAAAATCATCTGAAAATTAGATTCTATGAAACTTTTCGAAATGCTAGTTTCGGTAAAAAAAATCATAATATACACTAGTTTATACTAGTTTCTGTCAAAAAATCAAATTAAATCGAGGACTATTCGAAATGCTACAAAACTTTTCAGATTCTTTCTATATGTTACGAGGAAAAGTTATGAGGGAAGTCCAATCAAAAAAATCATTTCAAAATTAGATTCTATGAAACTTTTCGAAATGCTAGTTTCTTTCAATAAATCATTATATACTATACACTAGTTTATACTAGTTTCGGTTAAAAAATCAAATTAAATCGAGGACTGTTCGAAATTCTACGAAACTTTTTAGATCCTTTCTATATGTTACGAGGGAAGGTAATGTTCGAAGTCCATGCAAAAAATCATCTCAAAATTAGATTCTATGAAACTTTTTGAAATGTAAGTTTAGGTAAAAAAATCATAATATATTATACACTAGTTTATACTAGTTTCGGTAAAAAAATCAAATTAAATTGAGGACTGTTCGAAATGATACAAAATTTTTCAGATCCTTTCAATATGTTACGAGGGAAGGTAATTAGGGAAGTCCATGCAAAAACTCATGTCAAAATTAGATTCTATGAAACTTTTCGAAATGCAAGTTTCAGTCAAAAAATCATAATATATTATACACTAGTTTATACTAGTTTCGGTCAAAAAATCAAATTAAATCGAGGACTGTTCGAAATGATACGAAACGTTTCAGATCCTTTCTATATGTTACGACGGAAGGTTTTGATGGAAGTCCATGCAAAAAATCATCTAAAAATTAGATTCTGTGAAACTTTTCGAAATGCTAGTTTCGGTCAAAAAATCATTATATATTATACACTAGTTTATACTAGTTACGGTCAAAAAATCAAATTAAAGCGAGGTTTGTTCGAAATGCTACAAAACTTTTCAGATCCTTTCTATATGTTACGAGGAAAAGTTATGAGGGAAGTCCAATAAAAAAAATCATTTCAAAATTAGATTCTATGAAACTTTTCGAAATGCTAGTTTCTTTCAGTAAATCATAATATACTATACACTAGTTTATACTAGTTTCGTTCAAAAAATCAAATTAAATCGAGGAATGTTGGAAATGCTACAAATCGTTTCAGACCCTTTCTATATGTTACGAGGGAAGGTAATGAGGGAAGTCCATGCAAAAAATAATATCAAAATTAGATTCTATGAAACTTTTCGAAATGCAAGTTTCTGTCAAAAAGTCAAAATATATTATACACTAGTTTATACTAGTTTCGGTCAAAAAATCAAATTAAATAGAGGACTGTTCGAAATGCTACAAAACTTTTCAGATCCTTTCTATATGTTATAAGGAAAAGTTATGAGGGAAGTCCAAACAAAAAAATCAATTCAAATTAGATTCTACAAAACTTTTCGAAATGCAAGTTTCTTTCAAAAAATCATAATATACCATACACTAGTTTATACTAGTTTCGGTCAAAAAATCAAATTAAATCGATGAATGTTTTAAATGCTACGAAACTTTTTAGATCCTTTCTATATGTTAAGAGGAAAAGTTATGAGGGAAGTCCTTAGAAAAAAATCATCTGAAAATTAGATTCTATGAAACTTTTCGAAATGCTAGTTTCTTTCGGAAAATCATAATATACTATACACTAGTTTATACTAGTTTCGGTCAAAAAATCAAATTAAATTGAGGACTATTCGAAATTCTACAAACTTTTCAGTACCTTTCTATATGTTACGAGGCAAGGTAATGAGGGAAGTTCATGCAAGAAATCATCTCAAAATTAGATTCTATGAAACTTTTCGAAATGCAAGTTTCGGTCAAAAAATCACAATATAATATACAATAGTTTATACTAGTTTCGGGCTAAAAATCAAATTAAATCAAGGACTGTTCGAAATGATACGAAACTTTTGACATCCTTTCTATATGTTATGAGGGAAGGTTATGATGGAAGTCCATGCAAAAAATCATCTGAAAATTAGATTCTATGAAACTTTTCGAAATGCTAGTTTCGGTATAAAAATCATAATATACACTAGTTTATACTAGTTT
The DNA here is from genome assembly GCA_022829125.1 of Lathyrus tuberosus. NCBI lineage: Eukaryota > Viridiplantae > Streptophyta > Magnoliopsida > Fabales > Fabaceae > Lathyrus > Lathyrus tuberosus. The sequence continues at coordinate 708,293 of JALAZF010000605.1, forward strand.
CGGTCAAAAAATCAAATTAAATCGAGGACTATTCGAAATGCTACAAAATTTTTCAGATTCTTTCTATATGTTACGAGGAAAAGTTATGAGGGAAGTCCAATAAAAAAAATCATTTCAAAATTAGATTCTATGAAACTTTTCGAAATGCTAGTTTCTTTCAATAAATCATTATATACTATACACTAGTTTATACTAGTTTCGGTTAAAAAATCAAATTAAATCGAGGACTGTTCAAAATTCTACGAAACTTTTTAGATCCTTTCTATATGTTACGAGGGAAGGTAATGTTCGAAGTCCATGCAAAAAATCATCTCAAAATTAGATTCTATGAAACTTTTTGAAATGTAAGTTTAGGTAAAAAAATCATAATATATTATACACTAGTTTATACTAGTTTCGGTAAAAAAATCAAATTAAATTGAGGACTGTTCGAAATGATAAAAAATTTTTCAGATCCTTTCAATATGTTACGAGGGAAGGTAATTAGGGAAGTCCATGCAAAAACTCATGTCAAAATTAGATTCTATGAAACTTTTCGAAATGCAAGTTTCAGTCAAAAAATCATAATATATTATACACTAGTTTATACTAGTTTCGGTCAAAAAATCAAATTAAATCGAGGACTGTTCGAAATGATACGAAACGTTTCAGATCCTTTCTATATGTTACGACGGAAGGTTTTGATGGAAGTCCATGCAAAAAATCATCTAAAAATTAGATTCTGTGAAACTTTTCGAAATGCTAGTTTCGGTCAAAAAATCATTATATATTATCCACTAGTTTATACTAGTTACGGTAAAAAAATCAAATTAAAGCGAGGTTTGTTCGAAATGCTACAAAACTTTTCAGATCCTTTCTATATGTTACGAGGAAAAGTTATGAGGGATGTCCATACAAAAAAATCATTTCAAAATTAGATTCTATGAAACTTTTCGAAATGCTAGTTTCTTTCAGTAAATCATAATATACTATACACTAGTTTATACTAGTTTCGTTCAAAAAATCAAATTAAATCGAGGAATGTTGGAAATGCTACAAATCGTTTCAGACCCTTTCTATATGTTACGAGGGAAGGTAATGAGGGAAGTCCATGCAAAAAATAATATCAAAATTAGATTCTATGAAACTTTTCGAAATGCAAGTTTCGGTCAAAAAGTCAAAATATATTATACACTAGTTTATACTAGTTTCGGTCAAAAAATCAAATTAAATAGAGGACTGTTCGAAATGCTACAAAACTTTTCAGATCCTTTCTATATGTTATAAGGAAAAGTTATGAGGGAAGTCCAAACAAAAAAATCAATTCAAATTAGATTCTACAAAACTTTTCGAAATGCAAGTTTCTTTCAAAAAATCATAATATACCATACACTAGTTTATACTAGTTTCGGTCAAAAAATAAATTAAATCGATGAATGTTTTAAATGCTACGAAACTTTTTAGATCCTTTCTATATGTTAAGAGGAAAAGTTATGAGGGAAGTCCTTAGAAAAAAATCATCTGAAAATTAGATTCTATGAAACTTTTCGAAATGCTAGTTTCTTTCAGAAAATCATAATATACTATACACTAGTTTATACTAGTTTCGGTCAAAAAATCAAATTAAATTGAGGACTATTCGAAATTCTACAAACTTTTCAGTACCTTTCTATATGTTACGAGGCAAGGTAATGAGGGAAGTTCATGCAAGAAATCATCTCAAAATTAGATTCTATGAAACTTTTCGAAATGCAAGTTTCGGTCAAAAAATCACAATATAATATACAATAGTTTATACTAGTTTCGGGCTAAAAATCAAATTAAATCAAGGACTGTTCGAAATGATACGAAACTTTTGACATCCTTTCTATATGTTATGAGGGAAGGTTATGATGGAAGTCCATGCAAAAAATCATCTGAAAATTAGGTTCTATGAAACTTTTCGAAATGCTAGTTTCGGTATAAAAATCATAATATACACTAGTTTATACTAGTTTCGGTCAAAAAATCAAATTAAATCGAGGACTATTCGAAATGCTACAAAACTTTTCAGATTCTTTCTATATGTTACGAGGAAAAGTTATGAGGGAAGTCCAATAAAAAAAATCATTTCAAAATTAGATTCTATGAAACTTTTCGAAATGCTAGTTTCTTTCAGTAAATCATAATATACTATACACTAGTTTATACTAGTTTCGTTCAAAAAATCAAATTAAATCGAGGAATGTTGGAAATGCTACAAATCGTTTCAGACCCTTTCTATATGTTACGAGGGAAGGTAATGAGGGAAGTCCATGCAAAAAATAATATCAAAATTAGATTCTATGAAACTTTTCGAAATGCAAGTTTCTGTCAAAAAGTCAAAATATATTATACACTAGTTTATACTAGTTTCGGTCAAAAAATCAAATTAAATAGAGGACTGTTCGAAATGCTACAAAACTTTTCAGATCCTTTCTATATGTTATAAGGAAAAGTTATGAGGGAAGTCCAAACAAAAAAATCAATTCAAATTAGATTCTACAAAACTTTTCGAAATGCAAGTTTCTTTCAAAAAATCATAATATACCATACACTAGTTTATACTAGTTTCGGTCAAAAAATCAAATTAAATCGATGAATGTTTTAAATGCTACGAAACTTTTTAGATCCTTTCTATATGTTAAGAGGAAAAGTTATGAGGGAAGTCCTTAGAAAAAAATCATCTGAAAATTAGATTCTATGAAACTTTTCGAAATGCTAGTTTCTTTCAGAAAATCATAATATACTATACACTAGTTTATACTAGTTTCGGTCAAAAAATCAAATTAAATTGAGGACTATTCGAAATTCTACAAACTTTTCAGTACCTTTCTATATGTTACGAGGCAAGGTAATGAGGGAAGTTCATGCAAGAAATCATCTCAAAATTAGATTCTATGAAACTTTTCGAAATGCAACTTTCGGTCAAAAAATCACAATATAATATACACTAGTTTATACTAGTTTCGGGCTAAAAATCAAATTAAATCAAGGACTGTTCGAAATGATACGAAACTTTTGACATCCTTTCTATATCTTATGAGGGAAGGTTATGATGGAAGTCCATGCAAAAAATCATCTGAAAATTAGATTCTATGAAACTTTTCGAAATGCTAGTTTCGGTAAAAAAAATCATAATATACACTAGTTTATACTAGTTTCTGTCAAAAAATCAAATTAAATCGAGGACTATTCGAAATGCTACAAAACTTTTCAGATTCTTTCTATATGTTACGAGAAAAAGTTATGAGGGAAGTCCAATCAAAAAAATCATTTCAAAATTAGATTCTATGAAACTTTTCGAAATGCTAGTTTCTTTCAGTAAATCATAATATACTATACACTAGTTTATACTAGTTTCGTTCAAAAAATCAAATTAAATCGAGGAATGTTGGAAATGCTACAAATCGTTTCAGACCCTTTCTATATGTTACGAGGGAAGGTAATGAGGGAAGTCCATGCAAAAAATAATATCAAAATTAGATTCTATGAAACTTTTCGAAATGCAAGTTTCTGTCAAAAAGTCAAAATATATTATACACTAGTTTATACTAGTTTCGGTCAAAAAATCAAATTAAATAGAGGACTGTTCGAAATGCTACAAAACTTTTCAGATCCTTTCTATATGTTATAAGGAAAAGTTATGAGGGAAGTCCAAACAAAAAAATCAATTCAAATTAGATTCTACAAAACTTTTCGAAATGCAAGTTTCTTTCAAAAAATCATAATATACCATACACTAGTTTATACTAGTTTCGGTCAAAAAATCAAATTAAATCGATGAATGTTTTAAATGCTACGAAACTTTTTAGATCCTTTCTATATGTTAAGAGGAAAAGTTATGAGGGAAGTCCTTAGAAAAAAATCATCTGAAAATTAGATTCTATGAAACTTTTCGAAATGCTAGTTTCTTTCAGAAAATCATAATATACTATACACTAGTTTATACTAGTTTCGGTCAAAAAATCAAATTAAATTGAGGACTATTCGAAATTCTACAAACTTTTCAGTACCTTTCTATATGTTACGAGGCAAGGTAATGAGGGAAGTTCATGCAAGAAATCATCTCAAAATTAGATTCTATGAAACTTTTCGAAATGCAAGTTTCGGTCAAAAAATCACAATATAATATACACTAGTTTATACTAGTTTCGGGCTAAAAATCAAATTAAATCAAGGACTGTTCGAAATGATACGAAACTTTTGACATCCTTTCTATATCTTATGAGGGAAGGTTATGATGGAAGTCCATGCAAAAAATCATCTGAAAATTAGATTCTATGAAACTTTTCGAAATGCTAGTTTCGGTAAAAAAAATCATAATATACACTAGTTTATACTAGTTTCTGTCAAAAAATCAAATTAAATCGAGGACTATTCGAAATGCTACAAAACTTTTCAGATTCTTTCTATATGTTACGAGAAAAAGTTATGAGGGAAGTCCAATCAAAAAAATCATTTCAAAATTAGATTCTATGAAACTTTTCGAAATGCTAGTTTCTTTCAGTAAATCATAATATACTATACACTAGTTTATACTAGTTTCGTTCAAAAAATCAAATTAAATCGAGGAATGTTGGAAATGCTACAAATCGTTTCAGACCCTTTCTATATGTTACGAGGGAAGGTAATGAGGGAAGTCCATGCAAAAAATAATATCAAAATTAGATTCTATGAAACTTTTCGAAATGCAAGTTTCTGTCAAAAAGTCAAAATATATTATACACTAGTTTATACTAGTTTCGGTCAAAAAATCAAATTAAATAGAGGACTGTTCGAAATGCTACAAAACTTTTCAGATCCTTTCTATATGTTATAAGGAAAAGTTATGAGGGAAGTCCAAACAAAAAAATCAATTCAAATTAGATTCTACAAAACTTTTCGAAATGCAAGTTTCTTTCAAAAAATCATAATATACCATACACTAGTTTATACTAGTTTCGGTCAAAAAATCAAATTAAATCGATGAATGTTTTAAATGCTACGAAACTTTTTAGATCCTTTCTATATGTTAAGAGGAAAAGTTATGAGGGAAGTCCTTAGAAAAAAATCATCTGAAAATTAGATTCTATGAAACTTTTCGAAATGCTAGTTTCTTTTAGAAAATCATAATATACTATACACTAGTTTATACTAGTTTCGGTCAAAAAATCAAATTAAATTGAGGACTATTCGAAATTCTACAAACTTTTCAGTACCTTTCTATATGTTACGAGGCAAGGTAATGAGGGAAGTTCATGCAAGAAATCATCTCAAAATTAGATTCTATGAAACTTTTCGAAATGCAAGTTTCGGTCAAAAAATCACAATATAATATACACTAGTTTATACTAGTTTCGGGCTAAAAATCAAATTAAATCAAGGACTGTTCGAAATGATACGAAACTTTTGACATCCTTTCTATATCTTATGAGGGAAGGTTATGATGGAAGTCCATGCAAAAAATCATCTGAAAATTAGATTCTATGAAACTTTTCGAAATGCTAGTTTCGGTAAAAAAAATCATAATATACACTAGTTTATACTAGTTTCTGTCAAAAAATCAAATTAAATCGAGGACTATTCGAAATGCTACAAAACTTTTCAGATTCTTTCTATATGTTACGAGGAAAAGTTATGAGGGAAGTCCAATCAAAAAAATCATTTCAAAATTAGATTCTATGAAACTTTTCGAAATGCTAGTTTCTTTCAATAAATCATTATATACTATACACTAGTTTATACTAGTTTCGGTTAAAAAATCAAATTAAATCGAGGACTGTTCGAAATTCTACAAAACTTTTTAGATCCTTTCTATATGTTACGAGGGAAGGTAATGTTCGAAGTCCATGCAAAAAATCATCTCAAAATTAGATTCTATGAAACTTTTTGAAATGTAAGTTTAGGTAAAAAAATCATAATATATTATACACTAGTTTATACTAGTTTCGGTAAAAAAATCAAATTAAATTGAGGACTGTTCGAAATGATACAAAATTTTTCAGATCCTTTCAATATGTTACGAGGGAAGGTAATTAGGGAAGTCCATGCAAAAACTCATGTCAAAATTAGATTCTATGAAACTTTTCGAAATGCAAGTTTCAGTCAAAAAATCATAATATATTATACACTAGTTTATACTAGTTTCGGTCAAAAAATCAAATTAAATCGAGGACTGTTCGAAATGATACGAAACGTTTCAGATCCTTTCTATATGTTACGACGGAAGGTTTTGATGGAAGTCCATGCAAAAAATCATCTAAAAATTAGATTCTGTGAAACTTTTCGAAATGCTAGTTTCGGTCAAAAAATCATTATATATTATACACTAGTTTATACTAGTTACGGTAAAAAAATCAAATTAAAGCGAGGTTTGTTCGAAATGCTACAAAACTTTTCAGATCCTTTCTATATGTTACGAGGAAAAGTTATGAGGGATGTCCATACAAAAAAATCATTTCAAAATTAGATTCTATGAAACTTTTCGAAATGCTAGTTTCTTTCAGTAAATCATAATATACTATACACTAGTTTATACTAGTTTCGTTCAAAAAATCAAATTAAATCGAGGAATGTTGGAAATGCTACAAATCGTTTCAGACCCTTTCTATATGTTACGAGGGAAGGTAATGAGGGAAGTCCATGCAAAAAATAATATCAAAATTAGATTCTATGAAACTTTTCGAAATGCAAGTTTCGGTCAAAAAGTCAAAATATATTATACACTAGTTTATACTAGTTTCGGTCAAAAAATCAAATTAAATAGAGGACTGTTCGAAATGCTACAAAACTTTTCAGATCCTTTCTATATGTTATAAGGAAAAGTTATGAGGGAAGTCCAAACAAAAAAATCAATTCAAATTAGATTCTACAAAACTTTTCGAAATGCAAGTTTCTTTCAAAAAATCATAATATACCATACACTAGTTTATACTAGTTTCGGTCAAAAAATAAATTAAATCGATGAATGTTTTAAATGCTACGAAACTTTTTAGATCCTTTCTATATGTTAAGAGGAAAAGTTATGAGGGAAGTCCTTAGAAAAAAATCATCTGAAAATTAGATTCTATGAAACTTTTCGAAATGCTAGTTTCTTTCAGAAAATCATAATATACTATACACTAGTTTATACTAGTTTCGGTCAAAAAATCAAATTAAATTGAGGACTATTCGAAATTCTACAAACTTTTCAGTACCTTTCTATATGTTACGAGGCAAGGTAATGAGGGAAGTTCATGCAAGAAATCATCTCAAAATTAGATTCTATGAAACTTTTCGAAATGCAAGTTTCGGTCAAAAAATCACAATATAATATACACTAGTTTATACTAGTTTCGGGCTAAAAATCAAATTAAATCAAGGACTGTTCGAAATGATACGAAACTTTTGACATCCTTTCTATATGTTATGAGGGAAGGTTATGATGGAAGTCCATGCAAAAAATCATCTGAAAATTAGGTTCTATGAAACTTTTCGAAATGCTAGTTTCGGTATAAAAATCATAATATACACTAGTTTATACTAGTTTCGGTCAAAAAATCAAATTAAATCGAGGACTATTCGAAATGCTACAAAACTTTTCAGATTCTTTCTATATGTTACGAGGAAAAGTTATGAGGGAAGTCCAATAAAAAAAATCATTTCAAAATTAGATTCTATGAAACTTTTCGAAATGCTAGTTTCTTTCAGTAAATCATAATATACTATACACTAGTTTATACTAGTTTCGTTCAAAAAATCAAATTAAATCGAGGAATGTTGGAAATGCTACAAATCGTTTCAGACCCTTTCTATATGTTACGAGGGAAGGTAATGAGGGAAGTCCATGCAAAAAATAATATCAAAATTAGATTCTATGAAACTTTTCGAAATGCAAGTTTCTGTCAAAAAGTCAAAATATATTATACACTAGTTTATACTAGTTTCGGTCAAAAAATCAAATTAAATAGAGGACTGTTCGAAATGCTACAAAACTTTTCAGATCCTTTCTATATGTTATAAGGAAAAGTTATGAGGGAAGTCCAAACAAAAAAATCAATTCAAATTAGATTCTACAAAACTTTTCGAAATGCAAGTTTCTTTCAAAAAATCGTAATATACCATACACTAGTTTATACTAGTTTCGGTCAAAAAATCAAATTAAATCGATGAATGTTTTAAATGCTACGAAACTTTTTAGATCCTTTCTATATGTTAAGAGGAAAAGTTATGAGGGAAGTCCTTAGAAAAAAATCATCTGAAAATTAGATTCTATGAAACTTTTCGAAATGCTAGTTTCTTTCAGAAAATCATAATATACTATACACTAGTTTATACTAGTTTCGGTCAAAAAATCAAATTAAATTGAGGACTATTCGAAATTCTACAAACTTTTCAGTACCTTTCTATATGTTACGAGGCAAGGTAATGAGGGAAGTTCATGCAAGAAATCATCTCAAACTTAGATTCTATGAAACTTTTCGAAATGCAAGTTTCGGTCAAAAAATCACAATATAATATACACTAGTTTATACTAGTTTCGGGCTAAAAATCAAATTAAATCAAGGACTGTTCGAAATGATACGAAACTTTTGACATCCTTTCTATATCTTATGAGGGAAGGTTATGATGGAAGTCCATGCAAAAAATCATCTGAAAATTAGATTCTATGAAACTTTTCGAAATGCTAGTTTCGGTAAAAAAAATCATAATATACACTAGTTTATACTAGTTTCTGTCAAAAAATCAAATTAAATCGAGGACTATTCGAAATGCTACAAAACTTTTCAGATTCTTTCTATATGTTACGAGGAAAAGTTATGAGGGAAGTCCAATCAAAAAAATCATTTCAAAATTAGATTCTATGAAACTTTTCGAAATGCTAGTTTCTTTCAGTAAATCATAATATACTATACACTAGTTTATACTAGTTTCGTTCAAAAAATCAAATTAAATCGAGGAATGTTGGAAATGCTACAAATCGTTTCAGACCCTTTCTATATGTTACGAGGGAAGGTAATGAGGGAAGTCCATGCAAAAAATAATATCAAAATTAGATTCTATGAAACTTTTCGAAATGCAAGTTTCTGTCAAAAAGTCAAAATATATTATACACTAGTTTATACTAGTTTCGGTCAAAAAATCAAATTAAATAGAGGACTGTTCGAAATGCTACAAAACTTTTCAGATCCTTTCTATATGTTATAAGGAAAAGTTATGAGGGAAGTCCAAACAAAAAAATCAATTCAAATTAGATTCTACAAAACTTTTCGAAATGCAAGTTTCTTTCAAAAAATCATAATATACCATACACTAGTTTATACTAGTTTCGGTCAAAAAATCAAATTAAATCGATGAATGTTTTAAATGCTACGAAACTTTTTACATCCTTTCTATATGTTAAGAGGAAAAGTTATGAGGGAAGTCCTTAGAAAAAAATCATCTGAAAATTAGATTCTATGAAACTTTTCGAAATGCTAGTTTCTTTCAGAAAATCATAATATACTATACACTAGTTTATACTAGTTTCGGTCAAAAAATCAAATTAAATTGAGGACTATTCGAAATTCTACAAACTTTTCAGTACCTTTCTATATGTTACGAGGCAAGGTAATGAGGGAAGTTCATGCAAGAAATCATCTCAAAATTAGATTCTATGAAACTTTTCGAAATGCAAGTTTCGGTCAAAAAATCACAATATAATATACACTAGTTTATACTAGTTTCGGGCTAAAAATCAAATTAAATCAAGGACTGTTCGAAATGATACGAAACTTTTGACATCCTTTCTATATGTTATGAGGGAAGGTTATGATGGAAGTCCATGCAAAAAATCATCTGAAAATTAGATTCTATGAAACTTTTCGAAATGCTAGTTTCGGTAAAAAAAATCATAATATACACTAGTTTATACTAGTTTCGGTCAAAAAATCAAATTAAATCGAGGACTATTCGAAATGCTACAAAACTTTTCAGATTCTTTCTATATGTTACGAGGAAAAGTTATGAGGGAAGTCCAATCAAAAAAATCATTTCAAAATTAGATTCTATGAAACTTTTCGAAATGCTAGTTTCTTTCAGTAAATCATAATATACTATACACTAGTTTATACTAGTTTCGTTCAAAAAATCAAATTAAATCGAGGAATGTTGGAAATGCTACAAATCGTTTCAGACCCTTTCTATATGTTACGAGGGAAGGTAATGAGGAAAGTCCATGCAAAAAATAATATCAAAATTAGATTCTATGAAACTTTTCGAAATGCAAGTTTCTGTCAAAAAGTCAAAATATATTATACACTAGTTTATACTAGTTTCGGTCAAAAAATCAAATTAAATAGAGGACTGTTCGAAATGCTACAAAACTTTTCAGATCCTTTCTATATGTTATAAGGAAAAGTTATGAGGGAAGTCCAAACAAAAAAATCAATTCAAATTAGATTCTACAAAACTTTTCGAAATGCAAGTTTCTTTCAAAAAATCATAATATACCATACACTAGTTTATACTAGTTTCGGTCAAAAAATAAATTAAATCGATGAATGTTTTAAATGCTACGAAACTTTTTAGATCCTTTCTATATGTTAAGAGGAAAAGTTATGAGGGAAGTCCTTAGAAAAAAATCATCTGAAAATTAGATTCTATGAAACTTTTCGAAATGCTAGTTTCTTTCAGAAAATCATAATATACTATACACTAGTTTATACTAGTTTCGGTCAAAAAATCAAATTAAATTGAGGACTATTCGAAATTCTACAAACTTTTCAGTACCTTTCTATATGTTACGAGGCAAGGTAATGAGGGAAGTTCATGCAAGAAATCATCTCAAAATTAGATTCTATGAAACTTTTCGAAATGCAAGTTTCGGTCAAAAAATCACAATATAATATACAATAGTTTATACTAGTTTCGGGCTAAAAATCAAATTAAATCAAGGACTGTTCGAAATGATACGAAACTTTAAACATCCTTTCTATATGTTATGAGGGAAGGTTATGATGGAAGTCCATGCAAAAAATCATCTGAAAATTAGATTCTATGAAACTTTTCGAAATGCTAGTTTCGGTATAAAAATCATAATATACACTAGTTTATACTAGTTTCGGTCAAAAAATCAAATTAAATCGAGGACTATTCGAAATGCTACAAAACTTTTCAGATTCTTTCTATATGTTACGAGGAAAAGTTATGAGGGAAGTCCAATCAAAAAAATCATTTCAAAATTAGATTCTATGAAACTTTTCGAAATGCTAGTTTCTTTCAATAAATCATAATATACTATACACTAGTTTATACTAGTTTCGGTTAAAAAATCAAATTAAATCGAGGACTGTTCGAAATTCTACGAAACTTTTTAGATCCTTTCTATATGTTGCGAGGGAAGGTAATGTTCGAAGTCCATGCAAAAAATCATCTCAAAATTAGATTCTATGAAACTTTTTGAAATGTAAGTTTAGGTAAAAAAATCATAATATATTATACACTAGTTTATACTAGTTTCGGTAAAAAAATCAAATTAAATTGAGGACTGTTCGAAATGATACAAAATTTTTCAGATCCTTTCAATATGTTACGAGGGAAGGTAATTAGGGAAGTCCATGCAAAAACTCATGTCAAAATTAAATTCTATGAAACTTTTCGAAATGCAAGTTTCAGTCAAAAAATCATAATATATTATACACTAGTTTATACTAGTTTCGGTCAAAAAATCAAATTAAATCGAGGACTGTTCGAAATGATACGAAACATTTCAGATCCTTTCTATATGTTACGACGGAAGGTTTTGATGGAAGTCCATGCAAAAAATCATCTAAAAATTAGATTCTGTGAAACTTTTCGAAATGCTAGTTTCGGTCAAAAAATCATTATATATTATACACTAGTTTATACTAGTTTCGGTCAAAAAATCAAATTAAAGCGAGGTTTGTTCGAAATGCTACAAAACTTTTCAGATCCTTTCTATATGTTACGAGGAAAAGTTATGAGGGATGTCCATACAAAAAAATCATTTCAAAATTAGATTCTATGAAACTTTTCGAAATGCTAGTTTCTTTCAGTAAATCATAATATACTATACACTAGTTTACACTAGTTTCGTTCAAAAAATCAAATTAAATCGAGGAATGTTGGAAATGCTACAAATCGTTTCAGACCCTTTCTATATGTTACGAGGGAAGGTAATGAGGGAAGTCCATGCAAAAAATAATATCAAAATTAGATTCTATGAAACTTTTCGAAATGCAAGTTTCTGTCAAAAAGTCAAAATATATTATACACTAGTTTATACAAGTTTCGGTCAAAAAATCAAATTAAATAGAGGACTGTTCGAAATGCTACAAAACTTTTCAGATCCTTTCTATATGTTATAAGGAAAAGTTATGAGGGAAGTCCAAACAAAAAAATCAATTCAAATTAGATTCTACAAAACTTTTCGAAATGCAAGTTTCTTTCAAAAAATCATAATATACCATACACTAGTTTATACTAGTTTCGGTCAAAAAATCAAATTAAATCAATGAATGTTTTAAATGCTACGAAACTTTTTAGATCCTTTCTATATGTTAAGAGGAAAAGTTGTGAGGGAAGTCCTTAGAAAAAAATCATCTGAAAATTAGATTCTATGAAACTTTTCGAAATGCTAGTTTCTTTCAGAAAATCATAATATACTATACACTAGTTTATACTAGTTTCGGTCAAAAAATCGAATTAAATTGAGGACTATTCGAAATTCTACAAACTTTTCAGTACCTTTCTATATGTTACGAGGCAAGGTAATGAGGGAAGTTCATGCAAGAAATCATCTCAAAATTAGATTCTATGAAACTTTTCGAAATGCAAGTTTCGGTCAAAAAATCACAATATAATATACACTAGTTTATACTAGTTTCGGGCTAAAAATCAAATTAAATCAAGGACTGTTCGAAATGATACGAAACTTTTGACATCCTTTCTATATGTTATGAGGGAAGGTTATGATGGAAGTCCATGCAAAATATCATCTGAAAATTAGATTCTATGAAACTTTTCGAAATGCTAGTTTCGGTATAAAAATCATAATATACACTAGTTTATACTAGTTTCGGTCAAAAAATCAAATTAAATCGAGGACTATTCGAAATGCTACAAAACTTTTCAGATTCTTTCTATATGTTACGAGGAAAAGTTATGAGGGAAGTCCAATCAAAAAAATCATTTCAAAATTAGATTCTATGAAACTTTTCGAAATGCTAGTTTCTTTCAATAAATCATAATATACGATACACTAGTTTATACTAGTTTCGGTTAAAAAATCAAATTAAATCGAGGACTGTTCGAAATTCTACGAAACTTTTTAGATCCTTTCTATATGTTACGAGGGAAGGTAATGTTCGAAGTCCATGCAAAAAATCATCTCAAAATTAGATTCTATGAAACTTTTTGAAATGTAAGTTTAGGTAAAAAAATCATAATATATTATACACTAGTTTATACTAGTTTCGGTAAAAAAATCAAATTAAATTGAGGACTGTTCGAAATGATACAAAATTTTTCAGATCCTTTCAATATGTTACGAGGGAAAGTAATTAGGGAAGTCCATGCAAAAACTCATGTCAAAATTAGATTCTATGAAACTTTTCGAAATGCAAGTTTCAGTCAAAAAATCATAATATATTATACACTAGTTTATACTAGTTTCGGTCAAAAAATCAAATTAAATCGAGGACTGTTCGAAATGATACGAAACGTTTCAGATCCTTTCTATATTGTTACGACGGAAGGTTTTGATGGAAGTCCATGCAAAAAATCATCTAAAAATTAGATTCTGTGAAACTTTTCGAAATGCTAGTTTCGGTCAAAAAATCATTATATATTATACACTAGTTTATACTAGTTTCGGTCAAAAAATCAAATTAAAGCGAGGTTTGTTCGAAATGCTACAAAACTTTTCAGATCCTTTCTATATGTTACGAGGAAAAGTTATGAGGGATGTCCATACAAAAAAATCATTTCAAAATTAGATTCTATGAAACTTTTCGAAATGCTAGTTTCTTTCAGTAAATCATAATATACTATACACTAGTTTATACTAGTTTTGTTCAAAAAATCAAATTAAATCGAGGAATGTTGGAAATGCTACAAATCGTTTCAGACCCTTTCTATATGTTACGAGGGAAGGTAATGAGGGAAGTCCATGCAAAAAATAATATCAAAATTAGATTCTATGAAACTTTTCGAAATGCAAGTTTCTGTCAAAAAGTCAAAATATATTATACACTAGTTTATACTAGTTTCGGTCAAAAAATCAAATTAAATAGAGGACTGTTCGAAATGCTACAAAACTTTTCAGATCCTTTCTATATGTTATAAGGAAAAGTTATGAGGGAAGTCGAAACAAAAAAATCAATTCAAATTAGATTCTACAAAACTTTTCGAAATGCAAGTTTCTTTCAAAAAATCATAATATACCATACACTAGTTTATACTAGTTTCGGTCAAAAAATCAAATTAAATCGATGAATGTTTTAAATGCTACGAAACTTTTTAGATCCTTTCTATATGTTAAGAGTAAAAGTTATGAGGGAAGTCCTTAGAAAAAAATCATCTGAAAATTAGATTCTATGAAACTTTTCGAAATGCTAGTTTCTTTCAGAAAATCATAATATACTATACACTAGTTTATACTAGTTTCGGTCAAAAAATCAAATTAAATTGAGGACTATTCGAAATTCTACAAACTTTTCAGTACCTTTCTATATGTTACGAGGCAAGGTAATGAGGGAAGTTCATGCAAGAAATCATCTCAAAATTAGATTCTATGAAACTTTTCGAAATGCAAGTTTCGGTCAAAAAATCACAATATAATATACACTAGTTTATACTAGTTTCGGGCTAAAAATCAAATTAAATCAAGGACTGTTCGAAATGATACGAAACTTTTGACATCCTTTCTATATGTTATGAGGGAAGGTTATGATGGAAGTCCATGCAAAAAATCATCTGAAAATTAGATTCTATGAAACTTTTCGAAATGCTAGTTTCGGTATAAAAATCATAATATACACTAGTTTATACTAGTTTCGGTCAAAAAATCAAATTAAATCGAGGACTATTCGAAATGCTACAAAACTTTTCAGATTCTTTCTATATGTTACGAGGAAAAGTTATGAGGGAAGTCCAATCAAAAAAATCATTTCAAAATTAGATTCTATGAAACTTTTCGAAATGCTAGTTTCTTTCAATAAATCATAATATACTATACACTAGTTTATACTAGTTTCGGTTAAAAAATCAAATTAAATCGAGGACTGTTCGAAATTCTACGAAACTTTTTAGATCCTTTCTATATGTTACGAGGGAAGGTAATGTTCGAAGTCCATGCAAAAAATCATCTCAAAATTAGATTCTATGAAACTTTTTGAAATGTAAGTTTAGGTAAAAAAATCATAATATATTATACACTAGTTTATACTAGTTTCGGTAAAAAAATCAAATTAAATTGAGGACTGTTCGAAATGATACAAAATTTTTCAGATCCTTTCAATATGTTACGAGGGAAAGTAATTAGGGAAGTCCATGCAAAAACTCATGTCAAAATTAGATTCTATGAAACTTTTCGAAATGCAAGTTTCAGTCAAAAAATCATAATATATTATACACTAGTTTATACTAGTTTCGGTCAAAAAATCAAATTAAATCGAGGACTGTTCGAAATGATACGAAACGTTTCAGATCCTTTCTATATTGTTACGACGGAAGGTTTTGATGGAAGTCCATGCAAAAAATCATCTAAAAATTAGATTCTGTGAAACTTTTCGAAATGCTAGTTTCGGTCAAAAAATCATTATATATTATACACTAGTTTATACTAGTTTCGGTCAAAAAATCAAATTAAAGCGAGGTTTGTTCGAAATGCTACAAAACTTTTCAGATCCTTTCTATATGTTACGAGGAAAAGTTATGAGGGATGTCCATACAAAAAAATCATTTCAAAATTAGATTCTATGAAACTTTTCGAAATGCTAGTTTCTTTCAGTAAATCATAATATACTATACACTAGTTTATACTAGTTTTGTTCAAAAAATCAAATTAAATCGAGGAATGTTGGAAATGCTACAAATCGTTTCAGACCCTTTCTATATGTTACGAGGGAAGGTAATGAGGGAAGTCCATGCAAAAAATAATATCAAAATTAGATTCTATGAAACTTTATAAATGCAAGTTTCTGTCAAAAAGTCAAAATATATTATACACTAGTTTATACTAGTTTCGGTCAAAAAATCAAATTAAATAGAGGACTGTTCGAAATGCTACAAAACTTTTCAGATCCTTTCTATATGTTATAAGGAAAAGTTATGAGGGAAGTCGAAACAAAAAAATCAATTCAAATTAGATTCTACAAAACTTTTCGAAATGCAAGTTTCTTTCAAAAAATCATAATATACCATACACTAGTTTATACTAGTTTCGGTCAAAAAATCAAATTAAATCGATGAATGTTTTAAATGCTACGAAACTTTTTAGATCCTTTCTATATGTTAAGAGTAAAAGTTATGAGGGAAGTCCTTAGAAAAAAATCATCTGAAAATTAGATTCTATGAAACTTTTCGAAATGCTAGTTTCTTTCAGAAAATCATAATATACTATACACTAGTTTATACTAGTTTCGGTCAAAAAATCAAATTAAATTGAGGACTATTCGAAATTCTACAAACTTTTCAGTACCTTTCTATATGTTACGAGGCAAGGTAATGAGGGAAGTTCATGCAAGAAATCATCTCAAAATTAGATTCTATGAAACTTTTCGAAATGCAAGTTTCGGTCAAAAAATCACAATATAATATACACTAGTTTATACTAGTTTCGGGCTAAAAATCAAATTAAATCAAGGACTGTTCGAAATGATACGAAACTTTTGACATCCTTTCTATATGTTATGAGGGAAGGTTATGATGGAAGTCCATGCAAAAAATCATCTGAAAATTAGATTCTATGAAACTTTTCGAAATGCTAGTTTCGGTATAAAAATCATAATATACACTAGTTTATACTAGTTTCGGTCAAAAAATCAAATTAAATCGAGGACTATTCGAAATGCTACAAAACTTTTCAGATTCTTTCTATATGTTACGAGGAAAAGTTATGAGGGAAGTCCAATCAAAAAAATCATTTCAAAATTAGATTCTATGAAACTTTTCGAAATGCTAGTTTCTTTCAATAAATCATAATATACTATACACTAGTTTATACTAGTTTCGGTTAAAAAATCAAATTAAATCGAGGACTGTTCGAAATTCTACGAAACTTTTTAGATCCTTTCTATATGTTACGAGGGAAGGTAATGTTCGAAGTCCATGCAAAAAATCATCTCAAAATTAGATTCTATGAAACTTTTTGAAATGTAAGTTTAGGTAAAAAAATCATAATATATTATACACTAGTTTATACTAGTTTCGGTAAAAAAATCAAATTAAATTGAGGACTGTTCGAAATGATACAAAATTTTTCAGATCCTTTCAATATGTTACGAGGGAAGGTAATTAGGGAAGTCCATGCAAAAACTCATGTCAAAATTAGATTCTAAGAAACTTTTCGAAATGCAAGTTTCAGTCAAAAAATCATAATATATTATACACTAGTTTATACTAGTTTCGGTCAAAAAATCAAATTAAATCGAGGACTGTTCGAAATGATACGAAACGTTTCAGATCCTTTCTATATGTTACGACGGAAGGTTTTGATGGAAGTCCATGCAAAAAATCATCTAAAAATTAGATTCTGTGAAACTTTTCGAAATGCTAGTTTCGGTCAAAAAATCATTATATATTATACACTAGTTTATACTAGTTTCGGTCAAAAAATCAAATTAAAGCGAGGTTTGTTCGAAATGCTACAAAACTTTTCAGATCCTTTCTATATGTTACGAGGAAAAGTTATGAGGGATGTCCATACAAAAAAATCATTTCAAAATTAGATTCTATGAAACTTTTCGAAATGCTAGTTTCTTTCAGTAAATCATAATATACTATACACTAGTTTATACTAGTTTTGTTCAAAAAATCAAATTAAATCGAGGAATGTTGGAAATGCTACAAATCGTTTCAGACCCTTTCTATATGTTACGAGGGAAGGTAATGAGGGAAGTCCATGCAAAAAATAATATCAAAATTAGATTCTATGAAACTTTATAAATGCAAGTTTCTGTCAAAAAGTCAAAATATATTATACACTAGTTTATACTAGTTTCGGTCAAAAAATCAAATTAAATAGAGGACTGTTCGAAATGCTACAAAACTTTTCAGATCCTTTCTATATGTTATAAGGAAAAGTTATGAGGGAAGTCGAAACAAAAAAATCAATTCAAATTAGATTCTACAAAACTTTTCGAAATGCAAGTTTCTTTCAAAAAATCATAATATACCATACACTAGTTTATACTAGTTTCGGTCAAAAAATCAAATTAAATCGATGAATGTTTTAAATGCTACGAAACTTTTTAGATCCTTTCTATATGTTAAGAGTAAAAGTTATGAGGGAAGTCCTTAGAAAAAAATCATCTGAAAATTAGATTCTATGAAACTTTTCGAAATGCTAGTTTCTTTCAGAAAATCATAATATACTATACACTAGTTTATACTAGTTTCGGTCAAAAAATCAAATTAAATTGAGGACTATTCGAAATTCTACAAACTTTTCAGTACCTTTCTATATGTTACGAGGCAAGGTAATGAGGGAAGTTCATGCAAGAAATCATCTCAAAATTAGATTCTATGAAACTTTTCGAAATGCAAGTTTCGGTCAAAAAATCACAATATAATATACACTAGTTTATACTAGTTTCGGGCTAAAAATCAAATTAAATCAAGGACTGTTCGAAATGATACGAAACTTTTGACATCCTTTCTATATGTTATGAGGGAAGGTTATGATGGAAGTCCATGCAAAAAATCATCTGAAAATTAGATTCTATGAAACTTTTCGAAATGCTAGTTTCGGTATAAAAATCATAATATACACTAGTTTATACTAGTTTCGGTCAAAAAATCAAATTAAATCGAGGACTATTCGAAATGCTACAAAACTTTTCAGATTCTTTCTATATGTTACGAGGAAAAGTTATGAGGGAAGTCCAATCAAAAAAATCATTTCAAAATTAGATTCTATGAAACTTTTCGAAATGCTAGTTTCTTTCAATAAATCATAATATACTATACACTAGTTTATACTAGTTTCGGTTAAAAAATCAAATTAAATCGAGGACTGTTCGAAATTCTACGAAACTTTTTAGATCCTTTCTATATGTTACGAGGGAAGGTAATGTTCGAAGTCCATGCAAAAAATCATCTCAAAATTAGATTCTATGAAACTTTTTGAAATGTAAGTTTAGGTAAAAAAATCATAATATATTATACACTAGTTTATACTAGTTTCGGTAAAAAAATCAAATTAAATTGAGGACTGTTCGAAATGATACAAAATTTTTCAGATCCTTTCAATATGTTACGAGGGAAGGTAATTAGGGAAGTCCATGCAAAAACTCATGTCAAAATTAGATTCTATGAAACTTTTCGAAATGCAAGTTTCAGTCAAAAAATCATAATATATTATACACTAGTTTATACTAGTTTCGGTCAAAAAATCAAATTAAATCGAGGACTGTTCGAAATGATACGAAACGTTTCAGATCCTTTCTATATGTTACGACGGAAGGTTTTGATGGAAGTCCATGCAAAAAATCATCTAAAAATTAGATTCTGTGAAACTTTTCGAAATGCTAGTTTCGGTCAAAAAATCATTATATATTATACACTAGTTTATACTAGTTTCGGTCAAAAAATCAAATTAAAGCGAGGTTTGTTCGAAATGCTACAAAACTTTTCAGATCCTTTCTATATGTTACGAGGAAAAGTTATGAGGGATGTCCATACAAAAAAATCATTTCAAAAATAGATTCTATGAAACTTTTCGAAATGCTAGTTTCTTTCAGTAAATCATAATATACTATACACTAGTTGATACTAGTTTCGTTCAAAAAATCAAATTAAATCGAGGAATGTTGGAAATGCTACAAATCGTTTCAGACCCTTTCTATATGTTACGAGGGAAGGTAATGAGGGAAGTCCATGCAAAAAATAATATCAAAATTAGATTCTATGAAACTTTTCGAAATGCAAGTTTCTGTCAAAAAGTCAAAATATATTATACACTAGTTTATACAAGTTTCGGTCAAAAAATCAAATTAAATAGAGGACTGTTCGAAATGCTACAAAACTTTTCAGATCCTTTCTATATGTTATAAGGAAAAGTTATGAGGGAAGTCCAAACAAAAAAATCAATTCAAATTAGATTCTACAAAACTTTTCGAAATGCAAGTTTCTTTCAAAAAATCATAATATACCATACACTAGTTTATACTAGTTTCGGTCAAAAAATCAAATTAAATCGATGAATGTTTTAAATGCTACGAAACTTTTTAGATCCTTTCTATATGTTAAGAGGAAAAGTTATGAGGGAAGTCCTTAGAAAAAAATCATCTGAAAATTAGATTCTATGAAACTTTTCGAAATGCTAGTTTCTTTCAGAAAATCATAATATACTATACACTAGTTTATACTAGTTTCGGTCAAAAAATCAAATTAAATTGAGGACTATTCGAAATTCTACAAACTTTTCAGTACCTTTCTATATGTTACGAGGCAAGGTAATGAGGGAAGTTCATGCAAGAAATCATCTCAAAATTAGATTCTATGAAACTTTTCGAAATGCAAGTTTCGGTCAAAAAATCACAATATAATATACACTAGTTTATACTAGTTTCGGGCTAAAAATCAAATTAAATCAAGGACTGTTCGAAATGATACGAAACTTTTGACATCCTTTCTATATGTTATGAGGGAAGGTTATGATGGAAGTCCATGCAAAAAATCATCTGAAAATTAGATTCTATGAAACTTTTCGAAATGCTAGTTTCGGTATAAAAATCATAATATACACTAGTTTATACTAGTTTCGGTCAAAAAATCAAATTAAATCGAGGACTATTCGAAATGCTACAAAACTTTTCAGATTCTTTCTATATGTTACGAGGAAAAGTTATGAGGGAAGTCCAATCAAAAAAATCATTTCAAAATTAGATTCTATGAAACTTTTCGAAATGCTAGTTTCTTTCAATAAATCATAATATACTATACACTAGTTTATACTAGTTTCGGTTAAAAAATCAAATTAAATCGAGGACTGTTCGAAATTCTACGAAACTTTTTAGATCCTTTCTATATGTTACGAGGGAAGGTAATGTTCGAAGTCCATGAAAAAAATCATCTCAAAATTAGATTCTATGAAACTTTTTGAAATGTAAGTTTAGGTAAAAAAATCATAATATATTATACACTAGTTTATACTAGTTTCGGTAAAAAAATCAAATTAAATTGAGGACTGTTCGAAATGATACAAAATTTTTCAGATCCTTTCAATATGTTACGAGGGAAGGTAATTAGGGAAGTCCATGCAAAAACTCATGTCAAAATTAGATTCTATGAAACTTTTCGAAATGCAAGTTTCAGTCAAAAAATCATAATATATTATACACTAGTTTATACTAGTTTCGGTCAAAAAATCAAATTAAATCGAGGACTGTTCGAAATGATACGAAACGTTTCAGATCCTTTCTATATGTTACGACGGAAGGTTTTGATGGAAGTCCATGCAAAAAATCATCTAAAAATTAGATTCTGTGAAACTTTTCGAAATGCTAGTTTCGGTCAAAAAATCATTATATATTATACACTAGTTTATACTAGTTTCGGTCAAAAAATCAAATTAAAGCGAGGTTTGTTCGAAATGCTACAAAACTTTTCAGATCCTTTCTATATGTTACGAGGAAAAGTTATGAGGGATGTCCATACAAAAAAATCATTTCAAAAATAGATTCTATGAAACTTTTCGAAATGCTAGTTTCTTTCAGTAAATCATAATATACTATACACTAGTTGATACTAGTTTCGTTCAAAAAATCAAATTAAATCGAGGAATGTTGGAAATGCTACAAATCGTTTCAGACCCTTTCTATATGTTACGAGGGAAGGTAATGAGGGAAGTCCATGCAAAAAATAATATCAAAATTAGATTCTATGAAACTTTTCGAAATGCAAGTTTCTGTCAAAAAGTCAAAATATATTATACACTAGTTTATACAAGTTTCGGTCAAAAAATCAAATTAAATAGAGGACTGTTCGAAATGCTACAAAACTTTTCAGATCCTTTCTATATGTTATAAGGAAAAGTTATGAGGGAAGTCCAAACAAAAAAATCAATTCAAATTAGATTCTACAAAACTTTTCGAAATGCAAGTTTCTTTCAAAAAATCATAATATACCATACACTAGTTTATACTAGTTTCGGTCAAAAAATCAAATTAAATCGATGAATGTTTTAAATGCTACGAAACTTTTTAGATCCTTTCTATATGTTAAGAGGAAAAGTTATGAGGGAAGTCCTTAGAAAAAAATCATCTGAAAATTAGATTCTATGAAACTTTTCGAAATGCTAGTTTCTTTCAGAAAATCATAATATACTATACACTAGTTTATACTAGTTTCGGTCAAAAAATCAAATTAAATTGAGGACTATTCGAAATTCTACAAACTTTTCAGTACCTTTCTATATGTTACGAGGCAAGGTAATGAGGGAAGTTCATGCAAGAAATCATCTCAAAATTAGATTCTATGAAACTTTTCGAAATACAAGTTTCGGTCAAAAAATCACAATATAATATACACTAGTTTATACTAGTTTCGGGCTAAAAATCAAATTAAATCAAGGACTGTTCGAAATGATACGAAACTTTTGACATCCTTTCTATATGTTATGAGGGAAGGTTATGATGGAAGTCCATGCAAAAAATCATCTGAAAATTAGATTCTATGAAACTTTTCGAAATGCTAGTTTCGGTATAAAAATCATAATATACACTAGTTTATACTAGTTTCGGTCAAAAAATCAAATTAAATCGAGGACTATTCGAAATGCTACAAAACTTTTCAGATTCTTTCTATATGTTACGAGGAAAAGTTATGAGGGAAGTCCAATCAAAAAAATCATTTCAAAATTAGATTCTATGAAACTTTTCGAAATGCTAGTTTCTTTCAATAAATCATAATATACTATACACTAGTTTATACTAGTTTCGGTTAAAAAATCAAATTAAATCGAGGACTGTTCGAAATTCTACGAAACTTTTTAGATCCTTTCTATATGTTACGAGGGAAGGTAATGTTCGAAGTCCATGCAAAAAATCATCTCAAAATTAGATTCTATGAAACTTTTTGAAATGTAAGTTTAGGTAAAAAAATCATAATATATTATACACTAGTTTATACTAGTTTCGGTAAAAAAATCAAATTAAATTGAGGACTGTTCGAAATGATACAAAATTTTTCAGATCCTTTCAATATGTTACGAGGGAAGGTAATTAGGGAAGTCCATGCAAAAACTCATGTCAAAATTAGATTCTATGAAACTTTTCGAAATGCAAGTTTCAGTCAAAAAATCATAATATATTATACACTAGTTTATACTAGTTTCGTTCAAAAAATCAAATTAAATCGAGGAATGTTCGAAATGCTACAAAACTTTACAGATCCTTTCTATATGTTACGAGGGAAGGTAATGAGGGAAGTCCATGCAAAAAATCATCTCAAAATTAGATTCTGTGAAACTTTTCGAAATGCTAGTTTCGGTCAAAAAATCATCATATATTATACACTAGTTTATACTAGTTTTGGTCAAAAAATCAAATTAAACCGAGGTTTGTTCGAAATGCTACAAAACTTTTCAGATCCTTTCTATATGTTACGAGGAAAAGTTATGAGGGATATCCATACAAAAAAATCATTTCAAAATTAGATTCTATGAAACTTTTCGAAATGCTAGTTTCTTTTAGTAAATCATAATATACTATACACTAGTTTATACTAGTTTCGTTCAAAAAATCAAATTAAATCGAGGAATGTTGGAAATGCTACAAATCGTTTCAGACCCTTTCTATATGTTACGAGGGAAGGTAATGAGGGAAGTCCATGCAAAAAATAATATCAAAATTAGATTCTATGAAACTTTTCGAAATGCAAGTTTCTGTCAAAAAGTCAAAATATATTATACACTAGTTTATACAAGTTTCGGTCAAAAAATCAAATTAAATAGAGGACTGTTCGAAATGCTACAAAACTTTTCAGATCCTTTCTATATGTTATAAGGAAAAGTTATGAGGGAAGTCCAAACAAAAAAATCAATTCAAATTAGATTCTACAAAACTTTTCGAAATGCAAGTTTCTTTCAAAAAATCATAATATACCATACACTAGTTTATACTAGTTTCGGTCAAAAAATCAAATTAAATCGATGAATGTTTTAAATGCTACGAAACTTTTTAGATCCTTTCTATATGTTAAGAGGAAAAGTTATGAGGGAAGTCCTTAGAAAAAAATCATCTGAAAATTAGATTCTATGAAACTTTTCGAAATGCTAGTTTCTTTCAGAAAATCATAATATACTATACACTAGTTTATACTAGTTTCGGTCAAAAAATCAAATTAAATTGAGGACTATTCGAAATTCTACAAACTTTTCAGTACCTTTCTATATGTTACGAGGCAAGGTAATGAGGGAAGTTCATGCAAGAAATCATCTCAAAATTAGATTCTATGAAACTTTTCGAAATGCAAGTTTCGGTCAAAAAATCACAATATAATATACACTAGTTTATACTAGTTTCGGGCTAAAAATCAAATTAAATCAAGGACTGTTCGAAATGATACGAAACTTTTGACATCCTTTCTATATGTTATGAGGGAAGGTTATGATGGAAGTCCATGCAAAAAATCATCTGAAAATTAGATTCTATGAAACTTTTCGAAATGCTAGTTTCGGTAAAAAAAATCATAATATACACTAGTTTATACTAGTTTCGGTCAAAAAATCAAATTAAATCGAGGACTATTCGAAATGCTACAAAACTTTTCAGATTCTTTCTATATGTTACGAGGAAAAGTTATGAGGGAAGTCCAATCAAAAAAATCATTTCAAAATTAGATTCTATGAAACTTTTCGAAATGCTAGTTTCTTTCAGTAAATCATAATATACTATACACTAGTTTATACTAGTTTCGTTCAAAAAATCAAATTAAATCGAGGAATGTTGGAAATGCTACAAATCGTTTCAGACCCTTTCTATATGTTACGAGGGAAGGTAATGAGGGAAGTCCATGCAAAAAATAATATCAAAATTAGATTCTATGAAACTTTTCGAAATGCAAGTTTCTGTCAAAAAGTCAAAATATATTATACACTAGTTTATACTAGTTTCGGTCAAAAAATCAAATTAAATAGAGGACTGTTCGAAATGCTACAAAACTTTTCAGATCCTTTCTATATGTTATAAGGAAAAGTTATGAGGGAAGTCCAAACAAAAAAATCAATTCAAATTAGATTCTACAAAACTTTTCGAAATGCAAGTTTCTTTCAAAAAATCATAATATACCATACACTAGTTTATACTAGTTTCGGTCAAAAAATAAATTAAATCGATGAATGTTTTAAATGCTACGAAACTTTTTAGATCCTTTCTATATGTTAAGAGGAAAAGTTATGAGGGAAGTCCTTAGAAAAAAATCATCTGAAAATTAGATTCTATGAAACTTTTCGAAATGCTAGTTTCTTTCAGAAAATCATAATATACTATACACTAGTTTATACTAGTTTCGGTCAAAAAATCAAATTAAATTGAGGACTATTCGAAATTCTACAAACTTTTCAGTACCTTTCTATATGTTACGAGGCAAGGTAATGAGGGAAGTTCATGCAAGAAATCATCTCAAAATTAGATTCTATGAAACTTTTCGAAATGCAAGTTTCGGTCAAAAAATCACAATATAATATACACTAGTTTATACTAGTTTCGGGCTAAAAATCAAATTAAATCAAGGACTGTTCGAAATGATACGAAACTTTTGACATCCTTTCTATATGTTATGAGGGAAGGTTATGATGGAAGTCCATGCAAAAAATCATCTGAAAATTAGATTCTATGAAACTTTTCGAAATGCTAGTTTCGGTAAAAAAAATCATAATATACACTAGTTTATACTAGTTTCGGTCAAAAAATCAAATTAAATCGAGGACTATTCGAAATGCTACAAAACTTTTCAGATTCTTTCTATATGTTACGAGGAAAAGTTATGAGGGAAGTCCAATCAAAAAAATCATTTCAAAATTAGATTCTATGAAACTTTTCGAAATGCTAGTTTCTTTCAGTAAATCATAATATACTATACACTAGTTTATACTAGTTTCGTTCAAAAAATCAAATTAAATCGAGGAATGTTGGAAATGCTACAAATCGTTTCAGACCCTTTCTATATGTTACGAGGGAAGGTAATGAGGGAAGTCCATGCAAAAAATAATATCAAAATTAGATTCTATGAAACTTTTCGAAATGCAAGTTTCTGTCAAAAAGTCAAAATATATTATACACTAGTTTATACTAGTTTCGGTCAAAAAATCAAATTAAATAGAGGACTGTTCGAAATGCTACAAAACTTTTCAGATCCTTTCTATATGTTATAAGGAAAAGTTATGAGGGAAGTCCAAACAAAAAAATCAATTCAAATTAGATTCTACAAAACTTTTCGAAATGCAAGTTTCTTTCAAAAAATCATAATATACCATACACTAGTTTATACTAGTTTCGGTCAAAAAATAAATTAAATCGATGAATGTTTTAAATGCTACGAAACTTTTTAGATCCTTTCTATATGTTAAGAGGAAAAGTTATGAGGGAAGTCCTTAGAAAAAAATCATCTGAAAATTAGATTCTATGAAACTTTTCGAAATGCTAGTTTCTTTCAGAAAATCATAATATACTATACACTAGTTTATACTAGTTTCGGTCAAAAAATCAAATTAAATTGAGGACTATTCGAAATTCTACAAACTTTTCAGTACCTTTCTATATGTTACGAGGCAAGGTAATGAGGGAAGTTCATGCAAGAAATCATCTCAAAATTAGATTCTATGAAACTTTTCGAAATGCAAGTTTCGGTCAAAAAATCACAATATAATATACAATAGTTTATACTAGTTTCGGGCTAAAAATCAAATTAAATCAAGGACTGTTCGAAATGATACGAAACTTTAAACATCCTTTCTATATGTTATGAGGGAAGGTTATGATGGAAGTCCATGCAAAAAATCATCTGAAAATTAGATTCTATGAAACTTTTCGAAATGCTAGTTTCGGTATAAAAATCATAATATACACTAGTTTATACTAGTTTCGGTCAAAAAATCAAATTAAATCGAGGACTATTCGAAATGCTACAAAACTTTTCAGATTCTTTCTATATGTTACGAGGAAAAGTTATGAGGGAAGTCCAATCAAAAAAATCATTTCAAAATTAGATTCTATGAAACTTTTCGAAATGCTAGTTTCTTTCAATAAATCATAATATACTATACACTAGTTTATACTAGTTTCGGTTAAAAAATCAAATTAAATCGAGGACTGTTCGAAATTCTACGAAACTTTTTAGATCCTTTCTATATGTTGCGAGGGAAGGTAATGTTCGAAGTCCATGCAAAAAATCATCTCAAAATTAGATTCTATGAAACTTTTTGAAATGTAAGTTTAGGTAAAAAAATCATAATATATTATACACTAGTTTATACTAGTTTCGGTAAAAAAATCAAATTAAATTGAGGACTGTTCGAAATGATACAAAATTTTTCAGATCCTTTCAATATGTTACGAGGGAAGGTAATTAGGGAAGTCCATGCAAAAACTCATGTCAAAATTAGATTCTATGAAACTTTTCGAAATGCAAGTTTCAGTCAAAAAATCATAATATATTATACACTAGTTTATACTAGTTTCGGTCAAAAAATCAAATTAAATCGAGGACTGTTCGAAATGATACGAAACGTTTCAGATCCTTTCTATATGTTACGACGGAAGGTTTTGATGGAAGTCCATGCAAAAAATCATCTAAAAATTAGATTCTGTGAAACTTTTCGAAATGCTAGTTTCGGTCAAAAAATCATTATATATTATACACTAGTTTATACTAGTTTCGGTCAAAAAATCAAATTAAAGCGAGGTTTGTTCGAAATGCTACAAAACTTTTCAGATCCTTTCTATATGTTACGAGGAAAAGTTATGAGGGATGTCCATACAAAAAAATCATTTCAAAATTAGATTCTATGAAACTTTTCGAAATGCTAGTTTCTTTCAGTAAATCATAATATACTATACACTAGTTTATACTAGTTTCGTTCAAAAAATCAAATTAAATCGAGGAATTTTGGAAATGCTACAAATCGTTTCAGACCCTTTCTATATGTTATGAGGGAAGGTAATGAGGGAAGTCCATGCAAAAAATAATATCAAAATTAGATTCTATGAAACTTTTCGAAATGCAAGTTTCTGTCAAAAAGTCAAAATATATTATACACG
Organism: Lathyrus tuberosus; assembly: GCA_022829125.1. Taxonomy (NCBI): domain Eukaryota; kingdom Viridiplantae; phylum Streptophyta; class Magnoliopsida; order Fabales; family Fabaceae; genus Lathyrus; species Lathyrus tuberosus. The sequence continues at coordinate 736,735 of JALAZF010000605.1, forward strand.
AGTTTATACAAGTTTCGGTCAAAAAATCAAATTAAATAGAGGACTGTTCGAAATGCTACAAAACTTTTCAGATCCTTTCTATATGTTATAAGGAAAAGTTATGAGGGAAGTCCAAACAAAAAAATCAATTCAAATTAGATTCTACAAAACTTTTCGAAATGCAAGTTTCTTTCAAAAAATCATAATATACCATACACTAGTTTATACTAGTTTCGGTCAAAAAATCAAATTAAATCGATGAATGTTTTAAATGCTACGAAACTTTTTAGATCCTTTCTATATGTTAAGAGGAAAAGTTATGAGGGAAGTCCTTAGAAAAAAATCATCTGAAAATTAGATTCTATGAAACTTTTCGAAATGCTAGTTTCTTTCAGAAAATCATAATATACTATACACTAGTTTATACTAGTTTCGGTCAAAAAATCAAATTAAATTGAGGACTATTCGAAATTCTACAAACTTTTCAGTACCTTTCTATATGTTACGAGGAAAGGTAATGAGGGAAGTTCATGCAAGAAATCATCTCAAAATTAGATTCTATGAAACTTTTCGAAATGCAAGTTTCGGTCAAAAAATCACAATATAATATACACTAGTTTATACTAGTTTCGGGCTAAAAATCAAATTAAATCAAGGACTGTTCGAAATGATAGGAAACTTTTGACATCCTTTCTATATGTTATGAGGGAAGGTTATGATGGAAGTCCATGCAAAAAATCATCTGAAAATTAGATTCTATGAAACTTTTCGAAATGCTAGTTTCGGTATAAAAATCATAATATACACTAGTTTATACTAGTTTCGGTCAAAAAATCAAATTAAATCGAGGACTATTCGAAATGCTACAAAACTTTTCAGATTCTTTCTATATGTTACGAGGAAAAGTTATGAGGGAAGACCAATCAAAAAAATCATTTCAAAATTAGATTCTATGAAACTTTTCGAAATGCTAGTTTCTTTCAATAAATCATAATATACTATACACTAGTTTATACTAGTTTCGGTTAAAAAATCAAATTAAATCGAGGACTGTTCGAAATTCTACGAAACTTTTTAGATCCTTTCTATATGTTACGAGGGAAGGTAATGTTCGAAGTCCATGCAAAAAATCATCTCAAAATTAGATTCTATGAAACTTTTTGAAATGTAAGTTTAGGTAAAAAAATCATAATATATTATACACTAGTGTATACTAGTTTCGGTAAAAAAATCAAATTAAATTGAGGACTGTTCGAAATGATACAAAATTTTTCAGATCCTTTCAATATGTTACGAGGGAAGGTAATTAGGGAAGTCCATGCAAAAACTCATGTCAAAATTAGATTCTATGAAACTTTTCGAAATGCAAGTTTCAGTCAAAAAATCATAATATATTATACACTAGTTTATACTAGTTTCGGTCAAAAAATCAAATTAAATCGAGGACTGTTCGAAATGATACGAAACATTTCAGATCCTTTCTATATGTTACGACGGAAGGTTTTGATGGAAGTCCATGCAAAAAATCATCTAAAAATTAGATTCTGTGAAACTTTTCGAAATGCTAGTTTCGGTCAAAAAATCATTATATATTATACACTAGTTTATACTAGTTTCGGTCAAAAAATCAAATTAAAGCGAGGTTTGTTCGAAATGCTACAAAACTTTTCAGATCCTTTCTATATGTTACGAGGAAAAGTTATGAGGGATGTCCATACAAAAAAATCATTTCAAAATTAGATTCTATGAAACTTTTCGAAATGCTAGTTTCTTTCAGTAAATCATAATATACTATACACTAGTTTATACTAGTTTCGTTCAAAAAATCAAATTAAATCGAGGAATGTTGGAAATGCTACAAATCGTTTCAGACCCTTTCTATATGTTACGAGGGAAGGTAATGAGGGAAGTCCATGCAAAAAATAATATCAAAATTAGATTCTATGAAACTTTTCGAAATGCAAGTTTCTGTCAAAAAGTCAATATATTATACACTAGTTTATACAAGTTTCGGTCAAAAAATCAAATTAAATAGAGGACTGTTCGAAATGCTACAAAACTTTTCAGATCCTTTCTATATGTTATAAGGAAAAGTTATGAGGGAAGTCCAAACAAAAAAATCAATTCAAATTAGATTCTACAAAACTTTTCGAAATGCAAGTTTCTTTCAAAAAATCATAATATACCATACACTAGTTTATACTAGTTTCGGTCAAAAAATCAAATTAAATCGATGAATGTTTTAAATGCTACGAAACTTTTTAGATCCTTTCTATATGTTAAGAGGAAAAGTTATGAGGGAAGTCCTTAGAAAAAAATCATCTGAAAATTAGATTCTATGAAACTTTTCGAAATGCTAGTTTCTTTCAGAAAATCATAATATACTATACACTAGTTTATACTAGTTTCGGTCAAAAAATCAAATTAAATTGAGGACTATTCGAAATTCTACAAACTTTTCAGTACCTTTCTATATGTTACGAGGCAAGGTAATGAGGGAAGTTCATGCAAGAAATCATCTCAAAATTAGATTCTATGAAACTTTTCGAAATGCAAGTTTCGGTCAAAAAATCACAATATAATATACACTAGTTTATACTAGTTTCGGGCTAAAAATAAAATTAAATCAAGGACTGTTCGAAATGATACGAAACTTTTGACATCCTTTCTATATGTTATGAGGGAAGGTTATGATGGAAGTCCATGCAAAAAATCATCTGAAAATTAGATTCTATGAAACTTTTCGAAATGCTAGTTTCGGTATAAAAATCATAATATACACTAGTTTATACTAGTTTCGGTCAAAAAATCAAATTAAATCGAGGACTATTCGAAATGCTACAAAACTTTTCAGATTCTTTCTATATGTTACGAGGAAAAGTTATGAGGGAAGTCCAATCAAAAAAATCATTTCAAAATTAGATTCTATGAAACTTTTCGAAATGCTAGTTTCTTTCAATAAATCATAATATACTATACACTAGTTTATACTAGTTTCGGTTAAAAAATCAAATTAAATCGAGGACTGTTCGAAATTCTACGAAACTTTTTAGATCCTTTCTATATGTTACGAGGGAAGGTAATGTTCGAAGTCCATGCAAAAAATCATCTCAAAATTAGATTCTATGAAACTTTTTGAAATGTAAGTTTAGGTAAAAAAATCATAATATATTATACACTAGTTTATACTAGTTTCGGTAAAAAAATCAAATTAAATTGAGGACTGTTCGAAATGATACAAAATTTTTCAGATCCTTTCAATATGTTACGAGGGAAGGTAATTAGGGAAGTCCATGCAAAAACTCATGTCAAAATTAGATTCTATGAAACTTTTCGAAATGCAAGTTTCAGTCAAAAAATCATAATATATTATACACTAGTTTATACTAGTTTCGGTCAAAAAATCAAATTAAATCGAGGACTGTTCGAAATGATACGAAACGTTTCAGATCCTTTCTATATGTTACGACGGAAGGTTTTGATGGAAGTCCATGCAAAAAATCATCTAAAAATTAGATTCTGTGAAACTTTTCGAAATGCTAGTTTCGGTCAAAAAATCATTATATATTATACACTAGTTTATACTAGTTTCGGTCAAAAAATCAAATTAAAGCGAGGTTTGTTCGAAATGCTACAAAACTTTTCAGATCCTTTCTATATGTTACGAGGAAAAGTTATGAGGGATGTCCATACAAAAAAATCATTTCAAAATTAGATTCTATGAAACTTTTCGAAATGCTAGTTTCTTTCAGTAAATCATAATATACTATACACTAGTTTATACTAGTTTCGTTCAAAAAATCAAATTAAATCGAGGAATGTTGGAAATGCTACAAATCGTTTCAGACCCTTTCTATATGTTACGAGGGAAGGTAATGAGGGAAGTCCATGCAAAAAATAATATCAAAATTAGATTCTATGAAACTTTTCGAAATGCAAGTTTCTGTCAAAAAGTCAAAATATATTATACACTAGTTTATACTAGTTTCGGTCAAAAAATCAAATTAAATAGAGGACTGTTCGAAATGCTACAAAACTTTTCAGATCCTTTCTATATGTTATAAGGAAAAGTTATGAGGGAAGTCCAAACAAAAAAATCAATTCAAATTAGATTCTACAAAACTTTTCGAAATGCAAGTTTCTTTCAAAAAATCATAATATACCATACACTAGTTTATACTAGTTTCGGTCAAAAAATCAAATTAAATCGATGAATGTTTTAAATGCTACGAAACTTTTTAGATCCTTTCTATATGTTAAGAGGAAAAGTTATGAGGGAAGTCCTTAGAAAAAAATCATCTGAAAATTAGATTCTATGAAACTTTTCGAAATGCTAGTTTCTTTCAGAAAATCATAATATACTATACACTAGTTTATACTAGTTTCGGTCAAAAAATCAAATTAAATTGAGGACTATTCGAAATTCTACAAACTTTTCAGTACCTTTCTATATGTTACGAGGCAAGGTAATGAGGGAAGTTCATGCAAGAAATCATCTCAAAATTAGATTCTATGAAACTTTTCGAAATGCAAGTTTCGGTCAAAAAATCACAATATAATATACACTAGTTTATACTAGTTTCGGGCTAAAAATAAAATTAAATCAAGGACTGTTCGAAATGATACGAAACTTTTGACATCCTTTCTATATGTTATGAGGGAAGGTTATGATGGAAGTCCATGCAAAAAATCATCTGAAAATTAGATTCTATGAAACTTTTCGAAATGCTAGTTTCGGTATAAAAATCATAATATACACTAGTTTATACTAGTTTCGGTCAAAAAATCAAATTAAATCGAGGACTATTCGAAATGCTACAAAACTTTTCAGATTCTTTCTATATGTTACGAGGAAAAGTTATGAGGGAAGTCCAATCAAAAAAATCATTTCAAAATTAGATTCTATGAAACTTTTCGAAATGCTAGTTTCTTTCAATAAATCATAATATACTATACACTAGTTTATACTAGTTTCGGTTAAAAAATCAAATTAAATCGAGGACTGTTCGAAATTCTACGAAACTTTTTAGATCCTTTCTATATGTTACGAGGGAAGGTAATGTTCGAAGTCCATGCAAAAAATCATCTCAAAATTAGATTCTATGAAACTTTTTGAAATGTAAGTTTAGGTAAAAAAATCATAATATATTATACACTAGTTTATACTAGTTTCGGTAAAAAAATCAAATTAAATTGAGGACTGTTCGAAATGATACAAAATTTTTCAGATCCTTTCAATATGTTACGAGGGAAGGTAATTAGGGAAGTCCATGCAAAAACTCATGTCAAAATTAGATTCTATGAAACTTTTCGAAATGCAAGTTTCAGTCAAAAAATCATAATATATTATACACTAGTTTATACTAGTTTCGGTCAAAAAATCAAATTAAATCGAGGACTGTTCGAAATGATACGAAACGTTTCAGATCCTTTCTATATGTTACGACGGAAGGTTTTGATGGAAGTCCATGCAAAAAATCATCTAAAAATTAGATTCTGTGAAACTTTTCGAAATGCTAGTTTCGGTCAAAAAATCATTATATATTATACACTAGTTTATACTAGTTTCGGTCAAAAAATCAAATTAAAGCGAGGTTTGTTCGAAATGCTACAAAACTTTTCAGATCCTTTCTATATGTTACGAGGAAAAGTTATGAGGGATGTCCATACAAAAAAATCATTTCAAAATTAGATTCTATGAAACTTTTCGAAATGCTAGTTTCTTTCAGTAAATCATAATATACTATACACTAGTTTATACTAGTTTCGTTCAAAAAATCAAATTAAATCGAGGAATGTTGGAAATGCTACAAATCGTTTCAGACCCTTTCTATATGTTACGAGGGAAGGTAATGAGGGAAGTCCATGCAAAAAATAATATCAAAATTAGATTCTATGAAACTTTTCGAAATGCAAGTTTCTGTCAAAAAGTCAAAATATATTATACACTAGTTTATACTAGTTTCGGTCAAAAAATCAAATTAAATAGAGGACTGTTCGAAATGCTACAAAACTTTTCAGATCCTTTCTATATGTTATAAGGAAAAGTTATGAGGGAAGTCCAAACAAAAAAATCAATTCAAACTAGATTCTACAAAACTTTTCGAAATGCAAGTTTCTTTCAAAAAATCATAATATACCATACACTAGTTTATACTAGTTTCGGTCAAAAAATCAAATTAAATCGATGAATGTTTTAAATGCTACGAAACTTTTTAGATACTTTCTATATGTTAAGCGGAAAAGTTATGAGGGAAGTCCTTAGAAAAAAATCATCTGAAAATTAGATTCTATGAAACTTTTCGAAATGCTAGTTTCTTTCAGAAAATCATAATATACTATACACTAGTTTATACTAGTTTCGGTCAAAAAATCAAATTAAATTGAGGACTATTCGAAATTCTACAAACTTTTCAGTACCTTTCTATATGTTACGAGGCAAGGTAATGAGGGAAGTTCATGCAAGAAATCATCTCAAAATTAGATTCTATGAAACTTTTCGAAATGCAAGTTTCGGTCAAAAAATCACAATATAATATACACTAGTTTATACTAGTTTCGGGCTAAAAATCAAATTAAATCAAGGACTGTTCGAAATGATACGAAACTTTTGACATCCTTTCTATATGTTATGAGGGAAGGTTATGATGGAAGTCCATGCAAAAAATCATCTGAAAATTAGATTCTATGAAACTTTTCGAAATGCTAGTTTCGGTAAAAAAAATCATAATATACACTAGTTTATACTAGTTTCGGTCAAAAAATAAAATTAAATCGAGGACTATTCGAAATGCTACAAAACTTTTCAGATTCTTTCTATATGTTACGAGGAAAAGTTATGAGGGAAGTCCAATCAAAAAAATCATTTCAAAATTAGATTCCTTGAAACTTTTCGAAATGCTAGTTTCTTTCAGTAAATCATAATATACTATACACTAGTTTATACTAGTTTCGTTCAAAAAATCAAATTAAATCGAGGAATGTTGGAAATGCTACAAATCGTTTCAGACCCTTTCTATATGTTACGAGGGAAGGTAATGAGGGAAGTCCATGCAAAAAATAATATCAAAATTAGATTCTATGAAACTTTTCGAAATGCAAGTTTCTGTCAAAAAGTCAAAATATATTATACACTAGTTTATACAAGTTTCGGTCAAAAAATCAAATTAAATAGAGGACTGTTCGAAATGCTACAAAACTTTTCAGATCTTTTCTATATGTTATAAGGAAAAGTTATGAGGGAAGTCTAAACAAAAAAATCAATTCAAACTAGATTCTACAAAACTTTTCGAAATGCAAGTTTCTTTCAAAAAATCATAATATACCATACACTAGTTTATACTAGTTTCTGTCAAAAAATCAAATTAAATCGATGAATGTTTTAAATGCTACGAAACTTTTTAGATCCTTTCTATATGTTAAGAGGAAAATTTATGAGGGAAGTCCTTAGAAAAAAATCATCTGAAAATTAGATTCTATGAAACTTTTCGAAATGCTAGTTTCTTTCAGAAAATCATAATATACTATACACTAGTTTATACTAGTTTCGGTCAAAAAATCAAATTAAATTGAGGACTATTCGAAATTCTACAAACTTTTCAGTACCTTTCTATATGTTACGAGGCAAGGTAATGAGGGAAGTTCATGCAAGAAATCATCTCAAAATTAGATTCTATGAAACTTTTCGAAATGCAAGTTTCGGTCAAAAAATCACAATATAATATACACTAGTTTATACTAGTTTCGGGCTAAAAATCAAATTAAATCAAGGACTGTTCGAAATGATACGAAACTTTTGACATCCTTTCTATATGTTATGAGGGAAGGTTATGATGGAAGTCCATGCAAAAAATCATCTGAAAATTAGATTCTATGAAACTTTTCGAAATGCTAGTTTCGGTATAAAAATCATAATATACACTAGTTTATACTAGTTTCGGTCAAAAAATCAAATTAAATCGAGGACTATTCGAAATGCTACAAAACTTTTCAGATTCTTTCTATATGTTACGAGGAAAAGTTATGAGGGAAGTCCAATCAAAAAAATCATTTCAAAATTAGATTCTATGAAACTTTTCGAAATGCTAGTTTCTTTCAATAAATCATAATATACTATACACTAGTTTATACTAGTTTCGGTTAAAAAATCAAATTAAATCGAGGACTGTTCGAAATTCTACGAAACTTTTTAGATCCTTTCTATATGTTACGAGGGAAGGTAATGTTCGAAGTCCATGCAAAAAATCATCTCAAAATTAGATTCTATGAAACTTTTTGAAATGTAAGTTTAGGTAAAAAAATCATAATATATTATACACTAGTTTATACTAGTTTCGGTAAAAAAATCAAATTAAATTGAGGACTGTTCGAAATGATACAAAATTTTTCAGATCCTTTCAATATGTTACGAGGGAAGGTAATTAGGGAAGTCCATGCAAAAACTCATGTCAAAATTAGATTCTATGAAACTTTTCGAAATGCAAGTTTCAGTCAAAAAATCATAATATATTATACACTAGTTTATACTAGTTTCGGTCAAAAAATCAAATTAAATCGAGGACTGTTCGAAATGATACGAAACGTTTCAGATCCTTTCTATATGTTACGACGGAAGGTTTTGATGGAAGTCCATGCAAAAAATCATCTAAAAATTAGATTCTGTGAAACTTTTCGAAATGCTAGTTTCGGTCAAAAAATCATTATATATTATACACTAGTTTATACTAGTTTCGGTCAAAAAATCAAATTAAAGCGAGGTTTGTTCGAAATGCTACAAAACTTTTCAGATCCTTTCTATATGTTACGAGGAAAAGTTATGAGGGATGTCCATACAAAAAAATCATTTCAAAATTAGATTCTATGAAACTTTTCGAAATGCTAGTTTCTTTCAGTAAATCATAATATACTATACACTAGTTTATACTAGTTTCGTTCAAAAAATCAAATTAAATCGAGGAATGTTGGAAATGCTACAAATCGTTTCAGACCCTTTCTATATGTTACGAGGGAAGGTAATGAGGGAAGTCCATGCAAAAAATAATATCAAAATTAGATTCTATGAAACTTTTCGAAATGCAAGTTTCTGTCAAAAAGTCAAAATATATTATACACTAGTTTATACTAGTTTCGGTCAAAAAATCAAATTAAATAGAGGACTGTTCGAAATGCTACAAAACTTTTCAGATCCTTTCTATATGTTATAAGGAAAAGTTATGAGGGAAGTCCAAACAAAAAAATCAATTCAAACTAGATTCTACAAAACTTTTCGAAATGCAAGTTTCTTTCAAAAAATCATAATATACCATACACTAGTTTATACTAGTTTCGGTCAAAAAATCAAATTAAATCGATGAATGTTTTAAATGCTACGAAACTTTTTAGATACTTTCTATATGTTAAGCGGAAAAGTTATGAGGGAAGTCCTTAGAAAAAAATCATCTGAAAATTAGATTCTATGAAACTTTTCGAAATGCTAGTTTCTTTCAGAAAATCATAATATACTATACACTAGTTTATACTAGTTTCGGTCAAAAAATCAAATTAAATTGAGGACTATTCGAAATTCTACAAACTTTTCAGTACCTTTCTATATGTTACGAGGAAAGGTAATGAGGGAAGTTCATGCAAGAAATCATCTCAAAATTAGATTCTATGAAACTTTTCGAAATGCAAGTTTCGGTCAAAAAATCACAATATAATATACACTAGTTTATACTAGTTTCGGGCTAAAAATCAAATTAAATCAAGGACTGTTCGAAATGATAGGAAACTTTTGACATCCTTTCTATATGTTATGAGGGAAGGTTATGATGGAAGTCCATGCAAAAAATCATCTGAAAATTAGATTCTTTGAAACTTTTCAAAATGCTAGTTTCGGTATAAAAATCATAATATACACTAGTTTATACTAGTTTCGGTCAAAAAATCAAATTAAATCGAGGACTATTCGAAATGCTACAAAACTTTTCAGATTCTTTCTATATGTTACGAGGAAAAGTTATGAGGGAAGACCAATCAAAAAAATCATTTCAAAATTAGATTCTATGAAACTTTTCGAAATGCTAGTTTCTTTCAATAAATCATAATATACTATACACTAGTTTATACTAGTTTCGGTTAAAAAATCAAATTAAATCGAGGACTGTTCGAAATTCTACGAAACTTTTTAGATCCTTTCTATATGTTGCGAGGGAAGGTAATGTTCGAAGTCCATGCAAAAAATCATCTCAAAATTAGATTCTATGAAACTTTTTGAAATGTAAGTTTAGGTAAAAAAATCATAATATATTATACACTAGTGTATACTAGTTTCGGTAAAAAAATCAAATTAAATTGAGGACTGTTCGAAATGATACAAAATTTTTCAGATCCTTTCAATATGTTACGAGGGAAGGTAATTAGGGAAGTCCATGCAAAAACTCATGTCAAAATTAGATTCTATGAAACTTTTCGAAATGCAAGTTTCAGTCAAAAAATCATAATATATTATACACTAGTTTATACTAGTTTCGGTCAAAAAATCAAATTAAATCGAGGACTGTTCGAAATGATACGAAACGTTTCAGATCCTTTCTATATGTTACGACGGAAGGTTTTGATGGAAGTCCATGCAAAAAATCATCTAAAAATTAGATTCTGTGAAACTTTTCGAAATGCTAGTTTCGGTCAAAAAATCATTATATATTATACACTAGTTTATACTAGTTTCGGTCAAAAAATCAAATTAAAGCGAGGTTTGTTCGAAATGCTACAAAACTTTTCAGATCCTTTCTATATGTTACGAGGAAAGGTTATGAGGGATGTCCATACAAAAAAATCATTTCAAAATTAGATTCTATGAAACTTTTCGAAATGCTAGTTTCTTTCAGTAAATCATAATATACTATACACTAGTTTATACTAGTTTCGTTCAAAAAATCAAATTAAATCGAGGAATGTTGGAAATGCTACAAATCGTTTCAGACCCTTTCTATATGTTACGAGGGAAGGTAATGAGGGAAGTCCATGCAAAAAATAATATCAAAATTAGATTCTATGAAACTTTTCGAAATGCAAGTTTCTGTCAAAAAGTCAAAATATATTATACACTAGTTTATACTAGTTTCGGTCAAAAAATCAAATTAAATAGAGGACTGTTCGAAATGCTACAAAACTTTTCAGATCCTTTCTATATGTTATAAGGAAAAGTTATGAGGGAAGTCCAAACAAAAAAATCAATTCAAACTAGATTCTACAAAACTTTTCGAAATGCAAGTTTCTTTCAAAAAATCATAATATACCATACACTAGTTTATACTAGTTTCGGTCAAAAAATCAAATTAAATCGATGAATGTTTTAAATGCTACGAAACTTTTTAGATACTTTCTATATGTTAAGCGGAAAAGTTATGAGGGAAGTCCTTAGAAAAAAATCATCTGAAAATTAGATTCTATGAAACTTTTCGAAATGCTAGTTTCTTTCAGAAAATCATAATATACTATACACTAGTTTATACTAGTTTCGGTCAAAAAATCAAATTAAATTGAGGACTATTCGAAATTCTACAAACTTTTCAGTACCTTTCTATATGTTACGAGGCAAGGTAATGAGGGAAGTTCATGCAAGAAATCATCTCAAAATTAGATTCTATGAAACTTTTCGAAATGCAAGTTTCGGTCAAAAAATCACAATATAATATACACTAGTTTATACTAGTTTCGGGCTAAAAATCAAATTAAATCAAGGACTGTTCGAAATGATACGAAACTTTTGACATCCTTTCTATATGTTATGAGGGAAGGTTATGATGGAAGTCCATGCAAAAAATCATCTGAAAATTAGATTCTATGAAACTTTTCGAAATGCTAGTTTCGGTAAAAAAAATCATAATATACACTAGTTTATACTAGTTTCGGTCAAAAAATCAAATTAAATCGAGGACTATTCGAAATGCTACAAAACTTTTCAGATTCTTTCTATATGTTACGAGGAAAAGTTATGAGGGAAGTCCAATAAAAAAAATCATTTCAAAATTAGATTCCTTGAAACTTTTCGAAATGCTAGTTTCTTTCAGTAAATCATAATATACTATACACTAGTTTATACTAGTTTCGTTCAAAAAATCAAATTAAATCGAGGAATGTTGGAAATGCTACAAATCGTTTCAGACCCTTTCTATATGTTACGAGGGAAGGTAATGAGGGAAGTCCATGCAAAAAATAATATCAAAATTAGATTCTATGAAACTTTTCGAAATGCAAGTTTCTGTCAAAAAGTCAAAATATATTATACACTAGTTTATACAAGTTTCGGTCAAAAAATCAAATTAAATAGAGGACTGTTCGAAATGCTACAAAACTTTTCAGATCTTTTCTATATGTTATAAGGAAAAGTTATGAGGGAAGTCCAAACAAAAAAATCAATTCAAACTAGATTCTACAAAACTTTTCGAAATGCAAGTTTCTTTCAAAAAATCATAATATACCATACACTAGTTTATACTAGTTTCTGTCAAAAAATCAAATTAAATCGATGAATGTTTTAAATGCTACGAAACTTTTTAGATCCTTTCTATATGTTAAGAGGAAAAGTTATGAGGGAAGTCCTTAGAAAAAAATCATCTGAAAATTAGATTCTATGAAACTTTTCGAAATGCTAGTTTCTTTCAGAAAATCATAATATACTATACACTAGTTTATACTAGTTTCGGTCAAAAAATCAAATTAAATTGAGGACTATTCGAAATTCTACAAACTTTTCAGTACCTTTCTATATGTTACGAGGCAAGGTAATGAGGGAAGTTCATGCAAGAAATCATCTCAAAATTAGATTCTATGAAACTTTTCGAAATGCAAGTTTCGGTCAAAAAATCACAATATAATATACAATAGTTTATACTAGTTTCGGGCTAAAAATCAAATTAAATCAAGGACTGTTCGAAATGATACGAAACTTTAAACATCCTTTCTATATGTTATGAGGGAAGGTTATGATGGAAGTCCATGCAAAAAATCATCTGAAAATTAGATTCTATGAAACTTTTCGAAATGCTAGTTTCGGTAAAAAAAATCATAATATACACTAGTTTATACTAGTTTCGGTCAAAAAATCAAATTAAATCGAGGACTATTCGAAATGCTACAAAACTTTTCAGATTCTTTCTATATGTTACGAGGAAAAGTTATGAGGGAAGTCCAATCAAAAAAATCATTTCAAAATTAGATTCTATGAAACTTTTCGAAATGCTAGTTTCTTTCAGTAAATCATAATATACTATACACTAGTTTATACTAGTTTCGTTCAAAAAATCAAATTAAATCGAGGAATGTTGGAAATGCTACAAATCGTTTCAGACCCTTTCTATATGTTACGAGGGAAGGTAATGAGGGAAGTCCATGCAAAAAATAATATCAAAATTAGATTCTATGAAACTTTTCGAAATGCAAGTTTCTGTCAAAAAGTCAAAATATATTATACACTAGTTTATACAAGTTTCGGTCAAAAAATCAAATTAAATAGAGGATTGTTCGAAATGCTACAAAACTTTTCAGATCCTTTCTATATGTTATAAGGAAAAGTTATGAGGGAAGTCCAAACAAAAAAATCAATTCAAATTAGATTCTACAAAACTTTTCGAAATGCAAGTTTCTTTCAAAAAATCATAATATACCATACACTAGTTTATACTAGTTTCGGTCAAAAAATCAAATTAAATCGATGAATGTTTTAAATGCTACGAAACTTTTTAGATCCTTTCTATATGTTAAGAGGAAAAGTTATGAGGGAAGTCCTTAGAAAAAAATCATCTGAAAATTAGATTCTATGAAACTTTTCGAAATGCTAGTTTCTTTCAGAAAATCATAATATACTATACACTAGTTTATACTAGTTTCGGTCAAAAAATCAAATTAAATTGAGGACTATTCGAAATTCTACAAACTTTTCAGTACCTTTCTATATGTTACGAGGCAAGGTAATGAGGGAAGTTCATGCAAGAAATCATCTCAAAATTAGATTCTATGAAACTTTTCGAAATGCAAGTTTCGGTCAAAAAATCACAATATAATATACACTAGTTTATACTAGTTTCGGGCTAAAAATCAAATTAAATCAAGGACTGTTCGAAATGATACGAAACTTTTGACATCCTTTCTATATGTTATGAGGGAAGGTTATGATGGAAGTCCATGCAAAAAATCATCTGAAAATTAGATTCTATGAAACTTTTCGAAATGCTAGTTTCGGTATAAAAATCATAATATACACTAGTTTATACTAGTTTCGGTCAAAAAATCAAATTAAATCGAGGACTATTCGAAATGCTACAAAACTTTTCAGATTCTTTCTATATGTTACGAGGAAAAGTTATGAGGGAAGTCCAATCAAAAAAATCATTTCAAAATTAGATTCTATGAAACTTTTCGAAATGCTAGTTTCTTTCAATAAATCATAATATACTATACACTAGTTTATACTAGTTTCGGTTAAAAAATCAAATTAAATCGAGGACTGTTCGAAATTCTACGAAACTTTTTAGATCCTTTCTATATGTTGCGAGGGAAGGTAATGTTCGAAGTCCATGCAAAAAATCATCTCAAAATTAGATTCTATGAAACTTTTGGAAATGTAAGTTTAGGTAAAAAAATCATAATATATTATACACTAGTTTATACTAGTTTCGGTAAAAAAATCAAATTAAATTGAGGACTGTTCGAAATGATACAAAATTTTTCAGATCCTTTCAATATGTTACGAGGGAAGGTAATTAGGGAAGTCCATGCAAAAACTCATGTCAAAATTAGATTCTATGAAACTTTTCGAAATGCAAGTTTCAGTCAAAAAATCATAATATATTATACACTAGTTTATACTAGTTTCGGTCAAAAAATCAAATTAAATCGAGGACTGTTCGAAATGATACGAAACGTTTCAGATCCTTTCTATATGTTACGACGGAAGGTTTTGATGGAAGTCCATGCAAAAAATCATCTAAAAATTAGATTCTGTGAAACTTTTCGAAATGCTAGTTTCGGTCAAAAAATCATTATATATTATACACTAGTTTATACTAGTTTCGGTCAAAAAATCAAATTAAAGCGAGGTTTGTTCGAAATGCTACAAAACTTTTCAGATCCTTTCTATATGTTACGAGGAAAGGTTATGAGGGATGTCCATACAAAAAAATCATTTCAAAATTAGATTCTATGAAACTTTTCGAAATGCTAGTTTCTTTCAGTAAATCATAATATACTATACACTAGTTTATACTAGTTTCGTTCAAAAAATCAAATTAAATCGAGGAATGTTGGAAATGCTACAAATCGTTTCAGACCCTTTCTATATGTTACGAGGGAAGGTAATGAGGGAAGTCCATGCAAAAAATAATATCAAAATTAGATTCTATGAAACTTTTCGAAATGCAAGTTTCTGTCAAAAAGTCAAAATATATTATACACTAGTTTATACAAGTTTCGGTCAAAAATTCAAATTAAATAGAGGACTGTTCGAAATGCTACAAAACTTTTCAGATCCTTTCTATATGTTATAAGGAAAAGTTATGAGGGAAGTCCAAACAAAAAAATCAATTCAAATTAGATTCTACAAAACTTTTCGAAATGCAAGTTTCTTTCAAAAAATCATAATATACCATACACTAGTTTATACTAGTTTCGGTCAAAAAATCAAATTAAATCGATGAATGTTTTAAATGCTACGAAACTTTTTAGATCCTTTCTATATGTTAAGAGGAAAAGTTATGAGGGAAGTCCTTAGAAAAAAATCATCTGAAAATTAGATTCTATGAAACTTTTCGAAATGCTAGTTTCTTTCAGAAAATCATAATATACTATACACTAGTTTATACTAGTTTCGGTCAAAAAATCAAATTAAATTGAGGACTATTCGAAATTCTACAAACTTTTCAGTACCTTTCTATATGTTACGAGGAAAGGTAATGAGGGAAGTTCATGCAAGAAATCATCTCAAAATTAGATTCTATGAAACTTTTCGAAATGCAAGTTTCGGTCAAAAAATCACAATATAATATACACTAGTTTATACTAGTTTCGGGCTAAAAATCAAATTAAATCAAGGACTGTTCGAAATGATACGAAACTTTTGACATCCTTTCTATATGTTATGAGGGAAGGTTATGATGGAAGTCCATGCAAAAAATCATCTGAAAATTAGATTCTATGAAACTTTTCGAAATGCTAGTTTCGGTATAAAAATCATAATATACACTAGTTTATACTAGTTTCGGTCAAAAAATCAAATTAAATCGAGGACTATTCGAAATGCTACAAAACTTTTCAGATTCTTTCTATATGTTACGAGGAAAAGTTATGAGGGAAGTCCAATCAAAAAAATCATTTCAAAATTAGATTCTATGAAACTTTTCGAAATGCTAGTTTCTTTCAATAAATCATAATATACTATACACTAGTTTATACTAGTTTCGGTTAAAAAATCAAATTAAATCGAGGACTGTTCGAAATTCTACGAAACTTTTTAGATCCTTTCTATATGTTGCGAGGGAAGGTAATGTTCGAAGTCCATGCAAAAAATCATCTCAAAATTAGATTCTATGAAACTTTTTGAAATGTAAGTTTAGGTAAAAAAATCATAATATATTATACACTAGTTTATACTAGTTTCGGTAAAAAAATCAAATTAAATTGAGGACTGTTCGAAATGATACAAAATTTTTCAGATCCTTTCAATATGTTACGAGGGAAGGTAATTAGGGAAGTCCATGCAAAAACTCATGTCAAAATTAGATTCTATGAAACTTTTCGAAATGCAAGTTTCAGTCAAAAAATCATAATATATTATACACTAGTTTATACTAGTTTCGGTCAAAAAATCAAATTAAATCGAGGACTGTTCGAAATGATACGAAACGTTTCAGATCCTTTCTATATGTTACGACGGAAGGTTTTGATGGAAGTCCATGCAAAAAATCATCTAAAAATTAGATTCTGTGAAACTTTTCGAAATGCTAGTTTCGGTCAAAAAATCATTATATATTATACACTAGTTTATACTAGTTTCGGTCAAAAAATCAAATTAAAGCGAGGTTTGTTCGAAATGCTACAAAACTTTTCAGCTCCTTTCTATATGTTACGAGGAAAAGTTATGAGGGATGTCCATACAAAAAAATCATTTCAAAATTAGATTCTATGAAACTTTTCGAAATGCTAGTTTCTTTCAGTAAATCATAATATACTATACACTAGTTTATACTAGTTTCGTTCAAAAAATCAAATTAAATCGAGGAATGTTGGAAATGCTACAAATCGTTTCAGACCCTTTCTATATGTTACGAGGGAAGGTAATGAGGGAAGTCCATGCAAAAAATAATATCAAAATTAGATTCTATGAAACTTTTCGAAATGCAAGTTTCTGTCAAAAAGTCAAAATATATTATACACTAGTTTATACAAGTTTCGGTCAAAAAATCAAATTAAATAGAGGACTGTTCGAAATGCTACAAAACTTTTCAGATCCTTTCTATATGTTATAAGGAAAAGTTATGAGGGAAGTCCAAACAAAAAAATCAATTCAAATTAGATTCTACAAAACTTTTCGAAATGCAAGTTTCTTTCAAAAAATCATAATATACCATACACTAGTTTATACTAGTTTCGGTCAAAAAATCAAATTAAATCGATGAATGTTTTAAATGCTACGAAACTTTTTAGATCCTTTCTATATGTTAAGAGGAAAAGTTATGAGGGAAGTCCTTAGAAAAAAATCATCTGAAAATTAGATTCTATGAAACTTTTCGAAATGCTAGTTTCTTTCAGAAAATCATAATATACTATACACTAGTTTATACTAGTTTCGGTCAAAAAATCAAATTAAATTGAGGACTATTCGAAATTCTACAAACTTTTCAGTACCTTTCTATATGTTACGAGGAAAGGTAATGAGGGAAGTTCATGCAAGAAATCATCTCAAAATTAGATTCTATGAAACTTTTCGAAATGCAAGTTTCGGTCAAAAAATCACAATATAATATACACTAGTTTATACTAGTTTCGGGCTAAAAATCAAATTAAATCAAGGAGTGTTCGAAATGATACGAAACTTTTGACATCCTTTCTATATGTTATGAGGGAAGGTTATGATGGAAGTCCATGCAAAAAATCATCTGAAAATTAGATTCTATGAAACTTTTCGAAATGCTAGTTTCGGTATAAAAATCATAATATACACTAGTTTATACTAGTTTCGGTCAAAAAATCAAATTAAATCGAGGACTATTCGAAATGCTACAAAACTTTTCAGATTCTTTCTATATGTTACGAGGAAAAGTTATGAGGGAAGTCCAATCAAAAAAATCATTTCAAAATTAGATTCTATGAAACTTTTCGAAATGCTAGTTTCTTTCAATAAATCATAATATACTATACACTAGTTTATACTAGTTTCGGTTAAAAAATCAAATTAAATCGAGGACTGTTCGAAATTCTACGAAACTTTTTAGATCCTTTCTATATGTTGCGAGGGAAGGTAATGTTCGAAGTCCATGCAAAAAATCATCTCAAAATTAGATTCTATGAAACTTTTTGAAATGTAAGTTTAGGTAAAAAAATCATAATATATTATACACTAGTTTATACTAGTTTCGGTAAAAAAATCAAATTAAATTGAGGACTGTTCGAAATGATACAAAATTTTTCAGATCCTTTCAATATGTTACGAGGGAAGGTAATTAGGGAAGTCCATGCAAAAACTCATGTCAAAATTAGATTCTATGAAACTTTTCGAAATGCAAGTTTCAGTCAAAAAATCATAATATATTATACACTAGTTTATACTAGTTTCGGTCAAAAAATCAAATTAAATCGAGGACTGTTCGAAATGATACGAAACGTTTCAGATCCTTTCTATATGTTACGACGGAAGGTTTTGATGGAAGTCCATGCAAAAAATCATCTAAAAATTAGATTCTGTGAAACTTTTCGAAATGCTAGTTTCGGTCAAAAAATCATTATATATTATACACTAGTTTATACTAGTTTCGGTCAAAAAATCAAATTAAAGCGAGGTTTGTTCGAAATGCTACAAAACTTTTCAGCTCCTTTCTATATGTTACGAGGAAAAGTTATGAGGGATGTCCATACAAAAAAATCATTTCAAAATTAGATTCTATGAAACTTTTCGAAATGCTAGTTTCTTTCAGTAAATCATAATATACTATACACTAGTTTATACTAGTTTCGTTCAAAAAATCAAATTAAATCGAGGAATGTTGGAAATGCTACAAATCGTTTCAGACCCTTTCTATATGTTACGAGGGAAGGTAATGAGGGAAGTCCATGCAAAAAATAATATCAAAATTAGATTCTATGAAACTTTTCGAAATGCAAGTTTCTGTCAAAAAGTCAAAATATATTATACACTAGTTTATACAAGTTTCGGTCAAAAAATCAAATTAAATAGAGGACTGTTCGAAATGCTACAAAACTTTTCAGATCCTTTCTATATGTTATAAGGAAAAGTTATGAGGGAAGTCCAAACAAAAAAATCAATTCAAATTAGATTCTACAAAACTTTTCGAAATGCAAGTTTCTTTCAAAAAATCATAATATACCATACACTAGTTTATACTAGTTTCGGTCAAAAAATCAAATTAAATCGATGAATGTTTTAAATGCTACGAAACTTTTTAGATCCTTTCTATATGTTAAGAGGAAAAGTTATGAGGGAAGTCCTTAGAAAAAAATCATCTGAAAATTAGATTCTATGAAACTTTTCGAAATGCTAGTTTCTTTCAGAAAATCATAATATACTATACACTAGTTTATACTAGTTTCGGTCAAAAAATCAAATTAAATTGAGGACTATTCGAAATTCTACAAACTTTTCAGTACCTTTCTATATGTTACGAGGAAAGGTAATGAGGGAAGTTCATGCAAGAAATCATCTCAAAATTAGATTCTATGAAACTTTTCGAAATGCAAGTTTCGGTCAAAAAATCACAATATAATATACACTAGTTTATACTAGTTTCGGGCTAAAAATCAAATTAAATCAAGGAGTGTTCGAAATGATGCGAAACTTTTGACATCCTTTCTATATGTTATGAGGGAAGGTTATGATGGAAGTCCATGCAAAAAATCATCTGAAAATTAGATTCTATGAAACTTTTCGAAATGCTAGTTTCGGTATAAAAATCATAATATACACTAGTTTATACTAGTTTCGGTCAAAAAATCAAATTAAATCGAGGACTATTCGAAATGCTACAAAACTTTTCAGATTCTTTCTATATGTTACGAGGAAAAGTTATGAGGGAAGTCCAATCAAAAAAATCATTTCAAAATTAGATTCTATGAAACTTTTCGAAATGCTAGTTTCTTTCAATAAATCATAATATACTATACACTAGTTTATACTAGTTTCGGTTAAAAAATCAAATTAAATCGAGGACTGTTCGAAATTCTACGAAACTTTTTAGATCCTTTCTATATGTTACGAGGGAAGGTAATGTTCGAAGTCCATGCAAAAAATCATCTCAAAATTAGATTCTATGAAACTTTTTGAAATGTAAGTTTAGGTAAAAAAATCATAATATATTATACACTAGTGTATACTAGTTTCGGTAAAAAAATCAAATTAAATTGAGGACTGTTCGAAATGATACAAAATTTTTCAGATCCTTTCAATATGTTACGAGGGAAGGTAATTAGGGAAGTCCATGCAAAAACTCATGTCAAAATTAGATTCTATGAAACTTTTCGAAATGCAAGTTTCAGTCAAAAAATCATAATATATTATACACTAGTTTATACTAGTTTCGGTCAAAAAATCAAATTAAATCGAGGACTGTTCGAAATGATACGAAACGTTTCAGATCCTTTCTATATGTTACGACGGAAGGTTTTGATGGAAGTCCATGCAAAAAATCATCTAAAAATTAGATTCTGTGAAACTTTTCGAAATGCTAGTTTCGGTCAAAAAATCATTATATATTATACACTAGTTTATACTAGTTTCGGTCAAAAAATCAAATTAAAGCGAGGTTTGTTCGAAATGCTACAAAACTTTTCAGATCCTTTCTATATGTTACGAGGAAAAGTTATGAGGGATGTCCATACAAAAAAATCATTTCAAAATTAGATTCTATGAAACTTTTCGAAATGCTAGTTTCTTTCAGTAAATCATAATATACTATACACTAGTTTATACTAGTTTCGTTCAAAAAATCAAATTAAATCGAGGAATGTTGGAAATGCTACAAATCGTTTCAGACCCTTTCTATATGTTACGAGGGAAGGTAATGAGGGAAGTCCATGCAAAAAATAATATCAAAATTAGATTCTATGAAACTTTTCGAAATGCAAGTTTCTGTCAAAAAGTCAAAATATATTATACACTAGTTTATACAAGTTTCGGTCAAAAAATCAAATTAAATAGAGGACTGTTCGAAATGCTACAAAACTTTTCAGATCCTTTCTATATGTTATAAGGAAAAGTTATGAGGGAAGTCCAAACAAAAAAATCAATTCAAATTAGATTCTACAAAACTTTTCGAAATGCAAGTTTCTTTCAAAAAATCATAATATACCATACACTAGTTTATACTAGTTTCGGTCAAAAAATCAAATTAAATCGATGAATGTTTTAAATGCTACGAAACTTTTTAGATCCTTTCTATATGTTAAGAGGAAAAGTTATGAGGGAAGTCCTTAGAAAAAATTCATCTGAAAATTAGATTCTATGAAACTTTTCGAAATGCTAGTTTCTTTCAGAAAATCATAATATACTATACACTAGTTTATACTAGTTTCGGTCAAAAAATCAAATTAAATTGAGGACTATTCGAAATTCTACAAACTTTTCAGTACCTTTCTATATGTTACGAGGCAAGGTAATGAGGGAAGTTCATGCAAGAAATCATCTCAAAATTAGATTCTATGAAACTTTTCGAAATGCAAGTTACGGTCAAAAAATCACAATATAATATACACTAGTTTATACTAGTTTCGGGCTAAAAATCAAATTAAATCAAGGACTGTTCGAAATGATACGAAACTTTTGACATCCTTTCTATATGTTATGAGGGAAGGTTATGATGGAAGTCCATGCAAAAAATCATCTGAAAATTAGATTCTATGAAACTTTTCGAAATGCTAGTTTCGGTAAAAAAAATCATAATATACACTAGTTTATACTAGTTTCGGTCAAAAAATCAAATTAAATCGAGGACTATTCGAAATGCTACAAAACTTTTCAGATTCTTTCTATATGTTACGAGGAAAAGTTATGAGGGAAGTCCAATCAAAAAAATCATTTCAAAATTAGATTCCTTGAAACTTTTCGAAATGCTAGTTTCTTTCAGTAAATCATAATATACTATACACTAGTTTATACTAGTTTCGTTCAAAAAATCAAATTAAATCGAGGAATGTTGGAAATGCTACAAATCGTTTCAGACCCTTTCTATATGTTACGAGGGAAGGTAATGAGGGAAGTCCATGCAAAAAATAATATCAAAATTAGATTCTATGAAACTTTTCGAAATGCAAGTTTCGGTCAAAAAGTCAAAATATATTATACACTAGTTTATACTAGTTTCGGTCAAAAAATCAAATTAAATAGAGGACTGTTCGAAATGCTACAAAACTTTTCAGATCCTTTCTATATGTTATAAGGAAAAGTTATGAGGGAAGTCCAAACAAAAAAATCAATTCAAATTAGATTCTACAAAACTTTTCGAAATGCAAGTTTCTTTCAAAAAATCATAATATACCATACACTAGTTTATACTAGTTTCGGTCAAAAAATCAAATTAAATCGATGAATGTTTTAAATGCTACGAAACTTTTTAGATCCTTTCTATATGTTAAGAGGAAAAGTTATGAGGGAAGTCCTTAGAAAAAAATCATCTGAAAATTAGATTCTATGAAACTTTTCGAAATGCTAGTTTCTTTCAGAAAATCATAATATACTATACACTAGTTTATACTAGTTTCGGTCAAAAAATCAAATTAAATTGAGGACTATTCGAAATTCTACAAACTTTTCAGTACCTTTCTATATGTTACGAGGCAAGGTAATGAGGGATGTTCATGCAAGAAATCATCTCAAAATTAGATTCTATGAAACTTTTCGAAATGCAAGTTTCGGTCAAAAAATCACAATATAATATACAATAGTTTATACTAGTTTCGGGCTAAAAATCAAATTAAATCAAGGACTGTTCGAAATGATACGAAACTTTTGACATCCTTTCTATATGTTATGAGGGAAGGTTATGATGGAAGTCCATGCAAAAAATCATCTGAAAATTAGATTCTTTGAAACTTTTCAAAATGCTAGTTTCGGTATAAAAATCATAATATACACTAGTTTATACTAGTTTCGGTCAAAAAATCAAATTAAATCGAGGACTATTCGAAATGCTACAAAACTTTTCAGATTCTTTCTATATGTTACGAGGAAAAGTTATGAGGGAAGTCCAATCAAAAAAATCATTTCAAAATTAGATTCTATGAAACTTTTCGAAATGCTAGTTTCTTTCAGTAAATCATAATATACTATACACTAGTTTATACTAGTTTCGTTCAAAAAATCAAATTAAATCGAGGAATGTTGGAAATGCTACAAATCGTTTCAGACCCTTTCTATATGTTACGAGGGAAGGTAATGAGGGAAGTCCATGCAAAAAATAATATCAAAATTAGATTCTATGAAACTTTTCGAAATGCAAGTTTCTGTCAAAAAGTCAAAATATATTATACACTAGTTTATACAAGTTTCGGTCAAAAAATCAAATTAAATAGAGGATTGTTCGAAATGCTACAAAACTTTTCAGATCCTTTCTATATGTTATAAGGAAAAGTTATGAGGGAAGTCCAAACAAAAAAATCAATTCAAATTAGATTCTACAAAACTTTTCGAAATGCAAGTTTCTTTCAAAAAATCATAATATACCATACACTAGTTTATACTAGTTTCGGTCAAAAAATCAAATTAAATCGATGAATGTTTTAAATGCTACGAAACTTTTTAGATCCTTTCTATATGTTAAGAGGAAAAGTTATGAGGGAAGTCCTTAGAAAAAAATCATCTGAAAATTAGATTCTATGAAACTTTTCGAAATGCTAGTTTCTTTCAGAAAATCATAATATACTATACACTAGTTTATACTAGTTTCGGTCAAAAAATCAAATTAAATTGAGGACTATTCGAAATTCTACAAACTTTTCAGTACCTTTCTATATGTTACGAGGCAAGGTAATGAGGGAAGTTCATGCAAGAAATCATCTCAAAATTAGATTCTATGAAACTTTTCGAAATGCAAGTTTCGGTCAAAAAATCACAATATAATATACACTAGTTTATACTAGTTTCGGGCTAAAAATCAAATTAAATCAAGGACTGTTCGAAATGATACGAAACTTTTGACATCCTTTCTATATGTTATGAGGGAAGGTTATGATGGAAGTCCATGCAAAAAATCATCTGAAAATTAGATTCTATGAAACTTTTCGAAATGCTAGTTTCGGTATAAAAATCATAATATACACTAGTTTATACTAGTTTCGGTCAAAAAATCAAATTAAATCGAGGACTATTCGAAATGCTACAAAACTTTTCAGATTCTTTCTATATGTTACGAGGAAAAGTTATGAGGGAAGTCCAATCAAAAAAATCATTTCAAAATTAGATTCTATGAAACTTTTCGAAATGCTAGTTTCTTTCAATAAATCATAATATACTATACACTAGTTTATACTAGTTTCGGTTAAAAAATCAAATTAAATCGAGGACTGTTCGAAATTCTACGAAACTTTTTAGATCCTTTCTATATGTTGCGAGGGAAGGTAATGTTCGAAGTCCATGCAAAAAATCATCTCAAAATTAGATTCTATGAAACTTTTGGAAATGTAAGTTTAGGTAAAAAAATCATAATATATTATACACTAGTTTATACTAGTTTCGGTAAAAAAATCAAATTAAATTGAGGACTGTTCGAAATGATACAAAATTTTTCAGATCCTTTCAATATGTTACGAGGGAAGGTAATTAGGGAAGTCCATGCAAAAACTCATGTCAAAATTAGATTCTATGAAACTTTTCGAAATGCAAGTTTCAGTCAAAAAATCATAATATATTATACACTAGTTTATACTAGTTTCGGTCAAAAAATCAAATTAAATCGAGGACTGTTCGAAATGATACGAAACGTTTCAGATCCTTTCTATATGTTACGACGGAAGGTTTTGATGGAAGTCCATGCAAAAAATCATCTAAAAATTAGATTCTGTGAAACTTTTCGAAATGCTAGTTTCGGTCAAAAAATCATTATATATTATACACTAGTTTATACTAGTTTCGGTCAAAAAATCAAATTAAAGCGAGGTTTGTTCGAAATGCTACAAAACTTTTCAGATCCTTTCTATATGTTACGAGGAAAGGTTATGAGGGATGTCCATACAAAAAAATCATTTCAAAATTAGATTCTATGAAACTTTTCGAAATGCTAGTTTCTTTCAGTAAATCATAATATACTATACACTAGTTTATACTAGTTTCGTTCAAAAAATCAAATTAAATCGAGGAATGTTGGAAATGCTACAAATCGTTTCAGACCCTTTCTATATGTTACGAGGGAAGGTAATGAGGGAAGTCCATGCAAAAAATAATATCAAAATTAGATTCTATGAAACTTTTCGAAATGCAAGTTTCTGTCAAAAAGTCAAAATATATTATACACTAGTTTATACAAGTTTCGGTCAAAAATTCAAATTAAATAGAGGACTGTTCGAAATGCTACAAAACTTTTCAGATCCTTTCTATATGTTATAAGGAAAAGTTATGAGGGAAGTCCAAACAAAAAAATCAATTCAAATTAGATTCTACAAAACTTTTCGAAATGCAAGTTTCTTTCAAAAAATCATAATATACCATACACTAGTTTATACTAGTTTCGGTCAAAAAATCAAATTAAATCGATGAATGTTTTAAATGCTACGAAACTTTTTAGATCCTTTCTATATGTTAAGAGGAAAAGTTATGAGGGAAGTCCTTAGAAAAAAATCATCTGAAAATTAGATTCTATGAAACTTTTCGAAATGCTAGTTTCTTTCAGAAAATCATAATATACTATACACTAGTTTATACTAGTTTCGGTCAAAAAATCAAATTAAATTGAGGACTATTCGAAATTCTACAAACTTTTCAGTACCTTTCTATATGTTACGAGGAAAGGTAATGAGGGAAGTTCATGCAAGAAATCATCTCAAAATTAGATTCTATGAAACTTTTCGAAATGCAAGTTTCGGTCAAAAAATCACAATATAATATACACTAGTTTATACTAGTTTCGGGCTAAAAATCAAATTAAATCAAGGACTGTTCGAAATGATACGAAACTTTTGACATCCTTTCTATATGTTATGAGGGAAGGTTATGATGGAAGTCCATGCAAAAAATCATCTGAAAATTAGATTCTATGAAACTTTTCGAAATGCTAGTTTCGGTATAAAAATCATAATATACACTAGTTTATACTAGTTTCGGTCAAAAAATCAAATTAAATCGAGGACTATTCGAAATGCTACAAAACTTTTCAGATTCTTTCTATATGTTACGAGGAAAAGTTATGAGGGAAGTCCAATCAAAAAAATCATTTCAAAATTAGATTCTATGAAACTTTTCGAAATGCTAGTTTCTTTCAATAAATCATAATATACTATACACTAGTTTATACTAGTTTCGGTTAAAAAATCAAATTAAATCGAGGACTGTTCGAAATTCTACGAAACTTTTTAGATCCTTTCTATATGTTGCGAGGGAAGGTAATG
The DNA here is from genome assembly GCA_022829125.1 of Lathyrus tuberosus. Classification (NCBI taxonomy): domain Eukaryota; kingdom Viridiplantae; phylum Streptophyta; class Magnoliopsida; order Fabales; family Fabaceae; genus Lathyrus; species Lathyrus tuberosus. Next base: position 763,516 of record JALAZF010000605.1, read on the forward strand.
TTCGAAGTCCATGCAAAAAATCATCTCAAAATTAGATTCTATGAAACTTTTTGAAATGTAAGTTTAGGTAAAAAAATCATAATATATTATACACTAGTTTATACTAGTTTCGGTAAAAAAATCAAATTAAATTGAGGACTGTTCGAAATGATACAAAATTTTTCAGATCCTTTCAATATGTTACGAGGGAAGGTAATTAGGGAAGTCCATGCAAAAACTCATGTCAAAATTAGATTCTATGAAACTTTTCGAAATGCAAGTTTCAGTCAAAAAATCATAATATATTATACACTAGTTTATACTAGTTTCGGTCAAAAAATCAAATTAAATCGAGGACTGTTCGAAATGATACGAAACGTTTCAGATCCTTTCTATATGTTACGACGGAAGGTTTTGATGGAAGTCCATGCAAAAAATCATCTAAAAATTAGATTCTGTGAAACTTTTCGAAATGCTAGTTTCGGTCAAAAAATCATTATATATTATACACTAGTTTATACTAGTTTCGGTCAAAAAATCAAATTAAAGCGAGGTTTGTTCGAAATGCTACAAAACTTTTCAGCTCCTTTCTATATGTTACGAGGAAAAGTTATGAGGGATGTCCATACAAAAAAATCATTTCAAAATTAGATTCTATGAAACTTTTCGAAATGCTAGTTTCTTTCAGTAAATCATAATATACTATACACTAGTTTATACTAGTTTCGTTCAAAAAATCAAATTAAATCGAGGAATGTTGGAAATGCTACAAATCGTTTCAGACCCTTTCTATATGTTACGAGGGAAGGTAATGAGGGAAGTCCATGCAAAAAATAATATCAAAATTAGATTCTATGAAACTTTTCGAAATGCAAGTTTCTGTCAAAAAGTCAAAATATATTATACACTAGTTTATACAAGTTTCGGTCAAAAAATCAAATTAAATAGAGGACTGTTCGAAATGCTACAAAACTTTTCAGATCCTTTCTATATGTTATAAGGAAAAGTTATGAGGGAAGTCCAAACAAAAAAATCAATTCAAATTAGATTCTACAAAACTTTTCGAAATGCAAGTTTCTTTCAAAAAATCATAATATACCATACACTAGTTTATACTAGTTTCGGTCAAAAAATCAAATTAAATCGATGAATGTTTTAAATGCTACGAAACTTTTTAGATCCTTTCTATATGTTAAGAGGAAAAGTTATGAGGGAAGTCCTTAGAAAAAAATCATCTGAAAATTAGATTCTATGAAACTTTTCGAAATGCTAGTTTCTTTCAGAAAATCATAATATACTATACACTAGTTTATACTAGTTTCGGTCAAAAAATCAAATTAAATTGAGGACTATTCGAAATTCTACAAACTTTTCAGTACCTTTCTATATGTTACGAGGAAAGGTAATGAGGGAAGTTCATGCAAGAAATCATCTCAAAATTAGATTCTATGAAACTTTTCGAAATGCAAGTTTCGGTCAAAAAATCACAATATAATATACACTAGTTTATACTAGTTTCGGGCTAAAAATCAAATTAAATCAAGGAGTGTTCGAAATGATACGAAACTTTTGACATCCTTTCTATATGTTATGAGGGAAGGTTATGATGGAAGTCCATGCAAAAAATCATCTGAAAATTAGATTCTATGAAACTTTTCGAAATGCTAGTTTCGGTATAAAAATCATAATATACACTAGTTTATACTAGTTTCGGTCAAAAAATCAAATTAAATCGAGGACTATTCGAAATGCTACAAAACTTTTCAGATTCTTTCTATATGTTACGAGGAAAAGTTATGAGGGAAGTCCAATCAAAAAAATCATTTCAAAATTAGATTCTATGAAACTTTTCGAAATGCTAGTTTCTTTCAATAAATCATAATATACTATACACTAGTTTATACTAGTTTCGGTTAAAAAATCAAATTAAATCGAGGACTGTTCGAAATTCTACGAAACTTTTTAGATCCTTTCTATATGTTGCGAGGGAAGGTAATGTTCGAAGTCCATGCAAAAAATCATCTCAAAATTAGATTCTATGAAACTTTTTGAAATGTAAGTTTAGGTAAAAAAATCATAATATATTATACACTAGTTTATACTAGTTTCGGTAAAAAAATCAAATTAAATTGAGGACTGTTCGAAATGATACAAAATTTTTCAGATCCTTTCAATATGTTACGAGGGAAGGTAATTAGGGAAGTCCATGCAAAAACTCATGTCAAAATTAGATTCTATGAAACTTTTCGAAATGCAAGTTTCAGTCAAAAAATCATAATATATTATACACTAGTTTATACTAGTTTCGGTCAAAAAATCAAATTAAATCGAGGACTGTTCGAAATGATACGAAACGTTTCAGATCCTTTCTATATGTTACGACGGAAGGTTTTGATGGAAGTCCATGCAAAAAATCATCTAAAAATTAGATTCTGTGAAACTTTTCGAAATGCTAGTTTCGGTCAAAAAATCATTATATATTATACACTAGTTTATACTAGTTTCGGTCAAAAAATCAAATTAAAGCGAGGTTTGTTCGAAATGCTACAAAACTTTTCAGCTCCTTTCTATATGTTACGAGGAAAAGTTATGAGGGATGTCCATACAAAAAAATCATTTCAAAATTAGATTCTATGAAACTTTTCGAAATGCTAGTTTCTTTCAGTAAATCATAATATACTATACACTAGTTTATACTAGTTTCGTTCAAAAAATCAAATTAAATCGAGGAATGTTGGAAATGCTACAAATCGTTTCAGACCCTTTCTATATGTTACGAGGGAAGGTAATGAGGGAAGTCCATGCAAAAAATAATATCAAAATTAGATTCTATGAAACTTTTCGAAATGCAAGTTTCTGTCAAAAAGTCAAAATATATTATACACTAGTTTATACAAGTTTCGGTCAAAAAATCAAATTAAATAGAGGACTGTTCGAAATGCTACAAAACTTTTCAGATCCTTTCTATATGTTATAAGGAAAAGTTATGAGGGAAGTCCAAACAAAAAAATCAATTCAAATTAGATTCTACAAAACTTTTCGAAATGCAAGTTTCTTTCAAAAAATCATAATATACCATACACTAGTTTATACTAGTTTCGGTCAAAAAATCAAATTAAATCGATGAATGTTTTAAATGCTACGAAACTTTTTAGATCCTTTCTATATGTTAAGAGGAAAAGTTATGAGGGAAGTCCTTAGAAAAAAATCATCTGAAAATTAGATTCTATGAAACTTTTCGAAATGCTAGTTTCTTTCAGAAAATCATAATATACTATACACTAGTTTATACTAGTTTCGGTCAAAAAATCAAATTAAATTGAGGACTATTCGAAATTCTACAAACTTTTCAGTACCTTTCTATATGTTACGAGGAAAGGTAATGAGGGAAGTTCATGCAAGAAATCATCTCAAAATTAGATTCTATGAAACTTTTCGAAATGCAAGTTTCGGTCAAAAAATCACAATATAATATACACTAGTTTATACTAGTTTCGGGCTAAAAATCAAATTAAATCAAGGAGTGTTCGAAATGATGCGAAACTTTTGACATCCTTTCTATATGTTATGAGGGAAGGTTATGATGGAAGTCCATGCAAAAAATCATCTGAAAATTAGATTCTATGAAACTTTTCGAAATGCTAGTTTCGGTATAAAAATCATAATATACACTAGTTTATACTAGTTTCGGTCAAAAAATCAAATTAAATCGAGGACTATTCGAAATGCTACAAAACTTTTCAGATTCTTTCTATATGTTACGAGGAAAAGTTATGAGGGAAGTCCAATCAAAAAAATCATTTCAAAATTAGATTCTATGAAACTTTTCGAAATGCTAGTTTCTTTCAATAAATCATAATATACTATACACTAGTTTATACTAGTTTCGGTTAAAAAATCAAATTAAATCGAGGACTGTTCGAAATTCTACGAAACTTTTTAGATCCTTTCTATATGTTACGAGGGAAGGTAATGTTCGAAGTCCATGCAAAAAATCATCTCAAAATTAGATTCTATGAAACTTTTTGAAATGTAAGTTTAGGTAAAAAAATCATAATATATTATACACTAGTGTATACTAGTTTCGGTAAAAAAATCAAATTAAATTGAGGACTGTTCGAAATGATACAAAATTTTTCAGATCCTTTCAATATGTTACGAGGGAAGGTAATTAGGGAAGTCCATGCAAAAACTCATGTCAAAATTAGATTCTATGAAACTTTTCGAAATGCAAGTTTCAGTCAAAAAATCATAATATATTATACACTAGTTTATACTAGTTTCGGTCAAAAAATCAAATTAAATCGAGGACTGTTCGAAATGATACGAAACGTTTCAGATCCTTTCTATATGTTACGACGGAAGGTTTTGATGGAAGTCCATGCAAAAAATCATCTAAAAATTAGATTCTGTGAAACTTTTCGAAATGCTAGTTTCGGTCAAAAAATCATTATATATTATACACTAGTTTATACTAGTTTCGGTCAAAAAATCAAATTAAAGCGAGGTTTGTTCGAAATGCTACAAAACTTTTCAGCTCCTTTCTATATGTTACGAGGAAAAGTTATGAGGGATGTCCATACAAAAAAATCATTTCAAAATTAGATTCTATGAAACTTTTCGAAATGCTAGTTTCTTTCAGTAAATCATAATATACTATACACTAGTTTATACTAGTTTCGTTCAAAAAATCAAATTAAATCGAGGAATGTTGGAAATGCTACAAATCGTTTCAGACCCTTTCTATATGTTACGAGGGAAGGTAATGAGGGAAGTCCATGCAAAAAATAATATCAAAATTAGATTCTATGAAACTTTTCGAAATGCAAGTTTCTGTCAAAAAGTCAAAATATATTATACACTAGTTTATACAAGTTTCGGTCAAAAAATCAAATTAAATAGAGGACTGTTCGAAATGCTACAAAACTTTTCAGATCCTTTCTATATGTTATAAGGAAAAGTTATGAGGGAAGTCCAAACAAAAAAATCAATTCAAATTAGATTCTACAAAACTTTTCGAAATGCAAGTTTCTTTCAAAAAATCATAATATACCATACACTAGTTTATACTAGTTTCGGTCAAAAAATCAAATTAAATCGATGAATGTTTTAAATGCTACGAAACTTTTTAGATCCTTTCTATATGTTAAGAGGAAAAGTTATGAGGGAAGTCCTTAGAAAAAAATCATCTGAAAATTAGATTCTATGAAACTTTTCGAAATGCTAGTTTCTTTCAGAAAATCATAATATACTATACACTAGTTTATACTAGTTTCGGTCAAAAAATCAAATTAAATTGAGGACTATTCGAAATTCTACAAACTTTTCAGTACCTTTCTATATGTTACGAGGAAAGGTAATGAGGGAAGTTCATGCAAGAAATCATCTCAAAATTAGATTCTATGAAACTTTTCGAAATGCAAGTTTCGGTCAAAAAATCACAATATAATATACACTAGTTTATACTAGTTTCGGGCTAAAAATCAAATTAAATCAAGGAGTGTTCGAAATGATACGAAACTTTTGACATCCTTTCTATATGTTATGAGGGAAGGTTATGATGGAAGTCCATGCAAAAAATCATCTGAAAATTAGATTCTATGAAACTTTTCGAAATGCTAGTTTCGGTATAAAAATCATAATATACACTAGTTTATACTAGTTTCGGTCAAAAAATCAAATTAAATCGAGGACTATTCGAAATGCTACAAAACTTTTCAGATTCTTTCTATATGTTACGAGGAAAAGTTATGAGGGAAGTCCAATCAAAAAAATCATTTCAAAATTAGATTCTATGAAACTTTTCGAAATGCTAGTTTCTTTCAATAAATCATAATATACTATACACTAGTTTATACTAGTTTCGGTTAAAAAATCAAATTAAATCGAGGACTGTTCGAAATTCTACGAAACTTTTTAGATCCTTTCTATATGTTGCGAGGGAAGGTAATGTTCGAAGTCCATGCAAAAAATCATCTCAAAATTAGATTCTATGAAACTTTTTGAAATGTAAGTTTAGGTAAAAAAATCATAATATATTATACACTAGTTTATACTAGTTTCGGTAAAAAAATCAAATTAAATTGAGGACTGTTCGAAATGATACAAAATTTTTCAGATCCTTTCAATATGTTACGAGGGAAGGTAATTAGGGAAGTCCATGCAAAAACTCATGTCAAAATTAGATTCTATGAAACTTTTCGAAATGCAAGTTTCAGTCAAAAAATCATAATATATTATACACTAGTTTATACTAGTTTCGGTCAAAAAATCAAATTAAATCGAGGACTGTTCGAAATGATACGAAACGTTTCAGATCCTTTCTATATGTTACGACGGAAGGTTTTGATGGAAGTCCATGCAAAAAATCATCTAAAAATTAGATTCTGTGAAACTTTTCGAAATGCTAGTTTCGGTCAAAAAATCATTATATATTATACACTAGTTTATACTAGTTTCGGTCAAAAAATCAAATTAAAGCGAGGTTTGTTCGAAATGCTACAAAACTTTTCAGCTCCTTTCTATATGTTACGAGGAAAAGTTATGAGGGATGTCCATACAAAAAAATCATTTCAAAATTAGATTCTATGAAACTTTTCGAAATGCTAGTTTCTTTCAGTAAATCATAATATACTATACACTAGTTTATACTAGTTTCGTTCAAAAAATCAAATTAAATCGAGGAATGTTGGAAATGCTACAAATCGTTTCAGACCCTTTCTATATGTTACGAGGGAAGGTAATGAGGGAAGTCCATGCAAAAAATAATATCAAAATTAGATTCTATGAAACTTTTCGAAATGCAAGTTTCTGTCAAAAAGTCAAAATATATTATACACTAGTTTATACAAGTTTCGGTCAAAAAATCAAATTAAATAGAGGACTGTTCGAAATGCTACAAAACTTTTCAGATCCTTTCTATATGTTATAAGGAAAAGTTATGAGGGAAGTCCAAACAAAAAAATCAATTCAAATTAGATTCTACAAAACTTTTCGAAATGCAAGTTTCTTTCAAAAAATCATAATATACCATACACTAGTTTATACTAGTTTCGGTCAAAAAATCAAATTAAATCGATGAATGTTTTAAATGCTACGAAACTTTTTAGATCCTTTCTATATGTTAAGAGGAAAAGTTATGAGGGAAGTCCTTAGAAAAAAATCATCTGAAAATTAGATTCTATGAAACTTTTCGAAATGCTAGTTTCTTTCAGAAAATCATAATATACTATACACTAGTTTATACTAGTTTCGGTCAAAAAATCAAATTAAATTGAGGACTATTCGAAATTCTACAAACTTTTCAGTACCTTTCTATATGTTACGAGGAAAGGTAATGAGGGAAGTTCATGCAAGAAATCATCTCAAAATTAGATTCTATGAAACTTTTCGAAATGCAAGTTTCGGTCAAAAAATCACAATATAATATACACTAGTTTATACTAGTTTCGGGCTAAAAATCAAATTAAATCAAGGAGTGTTCGAAATGATGCGAAACTTTTGACATCCTTTCTATATGTTATGAGGGAAGGTTATGATGGAAGTCCATGCAAAAAATCATCTGAAAATTAGATTCTATGAAACTTTTCGAAATGCTAGTTTCGGTATAAAAATCATAATATACACTAGTTTATACTAGTTTCGGTCAAAAAATCAAATTAAATCGAGGACTATTCGAAATGCTACAAAACTTTTCAGATTCTTTCTATATGTTACGAGGAAAAGTTATGAGGGAAGTCCAATCAAAAAAATCATTTCAAAATTAGATTCTATGAAACTTTTCGAAATGCTAGTTTCTTTCAATAAATCATAATATACTATACACTAGTTTATACTAGTTTCGGTTAAAAAATCAAATTAAATCGAGGACTGTTCGAAATTCTACGAAACTTTTTAGATCCTTTCTATATGTTACGAGGGAAGGTAATGTTCGAAGTCCATGCAAAAAATCATCTCAAAATTAGATTCTATGAAACTTTTTGAAATGTAAGTTTAGGTAAAAAAATCATAATATATTATACACTAGTGTATACTAGTTTCGGTAAAAAAATCAAATTAAATTGAGGACTGTTCGAAATGATACAAAATTTTTCAGATCCTTTCAATATGTTACGAGGGAAGGTAATTAGGGAAGTCCATGCAAAAACTCATGTCAAAATTAGATTCTATGAAACTTTTCGAAATGCAAGTTTCAGTCAAAAAATCATAATATATTATACACTAGTTTATACTAGTTTCGGTCAAAAAATCAAATTAAATCGAGGACTGTTCGAAATGATACGAAACGTTTCAGATCCTTTCTATATGTTACGACGGAAGGTTTTGATGGAAGTCCATGCAAAAAATCATCTAAAAATTAGATTCTGTGAAACTTTTCGAAATGCTAGTTTCGGTCAAAAAATCATTATATATTATACACTAGTTTATACTAGTTTCGGTCAAAAAATCAAATTAAAGCGAGGTTTGTTCGAAATGCTACAAAACTTTTCAGATCCTTTCTATATGTTACGAGGAAAAGTTATGAGGGATGTCCATACAAAAAAATCATTTCAAAATTAGATTCTATGAAACTTTTCGAAATGCTAGTTTCTTTCAGTAAATCATAATATACTATACACTAGTTTATACTAGTTTCGTTCAAAAAATCAAATTAAATCGAGGAATGTTGGAAATGCTACAAATCGTTTCAGACCCTTTCTATATGTTACGAGGGAAGGTAATGAGGGAAGTCCATGCAAAAAATAATATCAAAATTAGATTCTATGAAACTTTTCGAAATGCAAGTTTCTGTCAAAAAGTCAAAATATATTATACACTAGTTTATACAAGTTTCGGTCAAAAAATCAAATTAAATAGAGGACTGTTCGAAATGCTACAAAACTTTTCAGATCCTTTCTATATGTTATAAGGAAAAGTTATGAGGGAAGTCCAAACAAAAAAATCAATTCAAATTAGATTCTACAAAACTTTTCGAAATGCAAGTTTCTTTCAAAAAATCATAATATACCATACACTAGTTTATACTAGTTTCGGTCAAAAAATCAAATTAAATCGATGAATGTTTTAAATGCTACGAAACTTTTTAGATCCTTTCTATATGTTAAGAGGAAAAGTTATGAGGGAAGTCCTTAGAAAAAATTCATCTGAAAATTAGATTCTATGAAACTTTTCGAAATGCTAGTTTCTTTCAGAAAATCATAATATACTATACACTAGTTTATACTAGTTTCGGTCAAAAAATCAAATTAAATTGAGGACTATTCGAAATTCTACAAACTTTTCAGTACCTTTCTATATGTTACGAGGCAAGGTAATGAGGGAAGTTCATGCAAGAAATCATCTCAAAATTAGATTCTATGAAACTTTTCGAAATGCAAGTTACGGTCAAAAAATCACAATATAATATACACTAGTTTATACTAGTTTCGGGCTAAAAATCAAATTAAATCAAGGACTGTTCGAAATGATACGAAACTTTTGACATCCTTTCTATATGTTATGAGGGAAGGTTATGATGGAAGTCCATGCAAAAAATCATCTGAAAATTAGATTCTATGAAACTTTTCGAAATGCTAGTTTCGGTAAAAAAAATCATAATATACACTAGTTTATACTAGTTTCGGTCAAAAAATCAAATTAAATCGAGGACTATTCGAAATGCTACAAAACTTTTCAGATTCTTTCTATATGTTACGAGGAAAAGTTATGAGGGAAGTCCAATCAAAAAAATCATTTCAAAATTAGATTCCTTGAAACTTTTCGAAATGCTAGTTTCTTTCAGTAAATCATAATATACTATACACTAGTTTATACTAGTTTCGTTCAAAAAATCAAATTAAATCGAGGAATGTTGGAAATGCTACAAATCGTTTCAGACCCTTTCTATATGTTACGAGGGAAGGTAATGAGGGAAGTCCATGCAAAAAATAATATCAAAATTAGATTCTATGAAACTTTTCGAAATGCAAGTTTCGGTCAAAAAGTCAAAATATATTATACACTAGTTTATACTAGTTTCGGTCAAAAAATCAAATTAAATAGAGGACTGTTCGAAATGCTACAAAACTTTTCAGATCCTTTCTATATGTTATAAGGAAAAGTTATGAGGGAAGTCCAAACAAAAAAATCAATTCAAATTAGATTCTACAAAACTTTTCGAAATGCAAGTTTCTTTCAAAAAATCATAATATACCATACACTAGTTTATACTAGTTTCGGTCAAAAAATCAAATTAAATCGATGAATGTTTTAAATGCTACGAAACTTTTTAGATCCTTTCTATATGTTAAGAGGAAAAGTTATGAGGGAAGTCCTTAGAAAAAAATCATCTGAAAATTAGATTCTATGAAACTTTTCGAAATGCTAGTTTCTTTCAGAAAATCATAATATACTATACACTAGTTTATACTAGTTTCGGTCAAAAAATCAAATTAAATTGAGGACTATTCGAAATTCTACAAACTTTTCAGTACCTTTCTATATGTTACGAGGCAAGGTAATGAGGGATGTTCATGCAAGAAATCATCTCAAAATTAGATTCTATGAAACTTTTCGAAATGCAAGTTTCGGTCAAAAAATCACAATATAATATACAATAGTTTATACTAGTTTCGGGCTAAAAATCAAATTAAATCAAGGACTGTTCGAAATGATACGAAACTTTTGACATCCTTTCTATATGTTATGAGGGAAGGTTATGATGGAAGTCCATGCAAAAAATCATCTGAAAATTAGATTCTATGAAACTTTTCGAAATGCTAGTTTCGGTATAAAAATCATAATATACACTAGTTTATACTAGTTTCGGTCAAAAAATCAAATTAAATCGAGGACTATTCGAAATGCTACAAAACTTTTCAGATTCTTTCTATATGTTACGAGGAAAAGTTATGAGGGAAGTCCAATCAAAAAAATCATTTCAAAATTAGATTCTATGAAACTTTTCGAAATGCTAGTTTCTTTCAATAAATCATAATATACTATACACTAGTTTATACTAGTTTCGGTTAAAAAATCAAATTAAATCGAGGACTGTTCGAAATTCTACGAAACTTTTTAGATCCTTTCTATATGTTACGAGGGAAGGTAATGTTCGAAGTCCATGCAAAAAATCATCTCAAAATTAGATTCTATGAAACTTTTTGAAATGTAAGTTTAGGTAAAAAAATCATAATATATTATACACTAGTGTATACTAGTTTCGGTAAAAAAATCAAATTAAATTGAGGACTGTTCGAAATGATACAAAATTTTTCAGATCCTTTCAATATGTTACGAGGGAAGGTAATTAGGGAAGTCCATGCAAAAACTCATGTCAAAATTAGATTCTATGAAACTTTTCGAAATGCAAGTTTCAGTCAAAAAATCATAATATATTATACACTAGTTTATACTAGTTTCGGTCAAAAAATCAAATTAAATCGAGGACTGTTCGAAATGATACGAAACGTTTCAGATCCTTTCTATATGTTACGACGGAAGGTTTTGATGGAAGTCCATGCAAAAAATCATCTAAAAATTAGATTCTGTGAAACTTTTCGAAATGCTAGTTTCGGTCAAAAAATCATTATATATTATACACTAGTTTATACTAGTTTCGGTCAAAAAATCAAATTAAAGCGAGGTTTGTTCGAAATGCTACAAAACTTTTCAGATCCTTTCTATATGTTACGAGGAAAAGTTATGAGGGATGTCCATACAAAAAAATCATTTCAAAATTAGATTCTATGAAACTTTTCGAAATGCTAGTTTCTTTCAGTAAATCATAATATACTATACACTAGTTTATACTAGTTTCGTTCAAAAAATCAAATTAAATTGAGGAATGTTGGAAATGCTACAAATCGTTTCAGACCCTTTCTATATGTTACGAGGGAAGGTAATGAGGGAAGTCCATGCAAAAAATAATATCAAAATTAGATTCTATGAAACTTTTCGAAATGCAAGTTTCTGTCAAAAAGTCAAAATATATTATACACTAGTTTATACAAGTTTCGGTCAAAAAATCAAATTAAATAGAGGACTGTTCGAAATGCTACAAAACTTTTCAGATCCTTTCTATATGTTATAAGGAAAAGTTATGAGGGAAGTCCAAACAAAAAAATCAATTCAAATTAGATTCTATAAAACTTTTCGAAATGCAAGTTTCTTTCAAAAAATCATAATATACCATACACTAGTTTATACTAGTTTCGGTCAAAAAATCAAATTAAATCGATGAATGTTTTAAATGCTACGAAACTTTTTAGATCCTTTCTATATGTTAAGAGGAAAAGTTATGAGGGAAGTCCTTAGAAAAAATTCATCTGAAAATTAGATTCTATGAAACTTTTCGAAATGCTAGTTTCTTTCAGAAAATCATAATATACTATACACTAGTTTATACTAGTTTCGGTCAAAAAATCAAATTAAATTGAGGACTATTCGAAATTCTACAAACTTTTCAGTACCTTTCTATATGTTACGAGGCAAGGTAATGAGGGAAGTTCATGCAAGAAATCATCTCAAAATTAGATTCTATGAAACTTTTCGAAATGCAAGTTACGGTCAAAAAATCACAATATAATATACACTAGTTTATACTAGTTTCGGGCTAAAAATCAAATTAAATCAAGGACTGTTCGAAATGATACGAAACTTTTGACATCCTTTCTATATGTTATGAGGGAAGGTTATGATGGAAGTCCATGCAAAAAATCATCTGAAAATTAGATTCTATGAAACTTTTCGAAATGCTAGTTTCGGTAAAAAAAATCATAATATACACTAGTTTATACTAGTTTCGGTCAAAAAATCAAATTAAATCGAGGACTATTCGAAATGCTACAAAACTTTTCAGATTCTTTCTATATGTTACGAGGAAAAGTTATGAGGGAAGTCCAATCAAAAAAATCATTTCAAAATTAGATTCCTTGAAACTTTTCGAAATGCTAGTTTCTTTCAGTAAATCATAATATACTATACACTAGTTTATACTAGTTTCGTTCAAAAAATCAAATTAAATCGAGGAATGTTGGAAATGCTACAAATCGTTTCAGACCCTTTCTATATGTTACGAGGGAAGGTAATGAGGGAAGTCCATGCAAAAAATAATATCAAAATTAGATTCTATGAAACTTTTCGAAATGCAAGTTTCTGTCAAAAAGTCAAAATATATTATACACTAGTTTATACAAGTTTCGGTCAAAAAATCAAATTAAATAGAGGACTGTTCGAAATGCTACAAAACTTTTCAGATCCTTTCTATATGTTATAAGGAAAAGTTATGAGGGAAGTCCAAACAAAAAAATCAATTCAAATTAGATTCTACAAAACTTTTCGAAATGCAAGTTTCTTTCAAAAAATCATAATATACCATACACTAGTTTATACTAGTTTCGGTCAAAAAATCAAATTAAATCGATGAATGTTTTAAATGCTACGAAACTTTTTAGATCCTTTCTATATGTTAAGAGGAAAAGTTATGAGGGAAGTCCTTAGAAAAAAATCATCTGAAAATTAGATTCTATGAAACTTTTCGAAATGCTAGTTTCTTTCAGAAAATCATAATATACTATACACTAGTTTATACTAGTTTCGGTCAAAAAATCAAATTAAATTGAGGACTATTCGAAATTCTACAAACTTTTCAGTACCTTTCTATATGTTACGAGGAAAGGTAATGAGGGAAGTTCATGCAAGAAATCATCTCAAAATTAGATTCTATGAAACTTTTCGAAATGCAAGTTTCGGTCAAAAAATCACAATATAATATACACTAGTTTATACTAGTTTCGGGCTAAAAATCAAATTAAATCAAGGAGTGTTCGAAATGATACGAAACTTTTGACATCCTTTCTATATGTTATGAGGGAAGGTTATGATGGAAGTCCATGCAAAAAATCATCTGAAAATTAGATTCTATGAAACTTTTCGAAATGCTAGTTTCGGTATAAAAATCATAATATACACTAGTTTATACTAGTTTCGGTCAAAAAATCAAATTAAATCGAGGACTATTCGAAATGCTACAAAACTTTTCAGATTCTTTCTATATGTTACGAGGAAAAGTTATGAGGGAAGTCCAATCAAAAAAATCATTTCAAAATTAGATTCTATGAAACTTTTCGAAATGCTAGTTTCTTTCAATAAATCATAATATACTATACACTAGTTTATACTAGTTTCGGTTAAAAAATCAAATTAAATCGAGGACTGTTCGAAATTCTACGAAACTTTTTAGATCCTTTCTATATGTTACGAGGGAAGGTAATGTTCGAAGTCCATGCAAAAAATCATCTCAAAATTAGATTCTATGAAACTTTTTGAAATGTAAGTTTAGGTAAAAAAATCATAATATATTATACACTAGTGTATACTAGTTTCGGTAAAAAAATCAAATTAAATTGAGGACTGTTCGAAATGATACAAAATTTTTCAGATCCTTTCAATATGTTACGAGGGAAGGTAATTAGGGAAGTCCATGCAAAAACTCATGTCAAAATTAGATTCTATGAAACTTTTCGAAATGCAAGTTTCAGTCAAAAAATCATAATATATTATACACTAGTTTATACTAGTTTCGGTCAAAAAATCAAATTAAATCGAGGACTGTTCGAAATGATACGAAACGTTTCAGATCCTTTCTATATGTTACGACGGAAGGTTTTGATGGAAGTCCATGCAAAAAATCATCTAAAAATTAGATTCTGTGAAACTTTTCGAAATGCTAGTTTCGGTCAAAAAATCATTATATATTATACACTAGTTTATACTAGTTTCGGTCAAAAAATCAAATTAAAGCGAGGTTTGTTCGAAATGCTACAAAACTTTTCAGATCCTTTCTATATGTTACGAGGAAAAGTTATGAGGGATGTCCATACAAAAAAATCATTTCAAAATTAGATTCTATGAAACTTTTCGAAATGCTAGTTTCTTTCAGTAAATCATAATATACTATACACTAGTTTATACTAGTTTCGTTCAAAAAATCAAATTAAATCGAGGAATGTTGGAAATGCTACAAATCGTTTCAGACCCTTTCTATATGTTACGAGGGAAGGTAATGAGGGAAGTCCATGCAAAAAATAATATCAAAATTAGATTCTATGAAACTTTTCGAAATGCAAGTTTCTGTCAAAAAGTCAAAATATATTATACACTAGTTTATACAAGTTTCGGTCAAAAAATCAAATTAAATAGAGGACTGTTCGAAATGCTACAAAACTTTTCAGATCCTTTCTATATGTTATAAGGAAAAGTTATGAGGGAAGTCCAAACAAAAAAATCAATTCAAATTAGATTCTACAAAACTTTTCGAAATGCAAGTTTCTTTCAAAAAATCATAATATACCATACACTAGTTTATACTAGTTTCGGTCAAAAAATCAAATTAAATCGATGAATGTTTTAAATGCTACGAAACTTTTTAGATCCTTTCTATATGTTAAGAGGAAAAGTTATGAGGGAAGTCCTTAGAAAAAAATCATCTGAAAATTAGATTCTATGAAACTTTTCGAAATGCTAGTTTCTTTCAGAAAATCATAATATACTATACACTAGTTTATACTAGTTTCGGTCAAAAAATCAAATTAAATTGAGGACTATTCGAAATTCTACAAACTTTTCAGTACCTTTCTATATGTTACGAGGAAAGGTAATGAGGGAAGTTCATGCAAGAAATCATCTCAAAATTAGATTCTATGAAACTTTTCGAAATGCAAGTTTCGGTCAAAAAATCACAATATAATATACACTAGTTTATACTAGTTTCGGGCTAAAAATCAAATTAAATCAAGGAGTGTTCGAAATGATACGAAACTTTTGACATCCTTTCTATATGTTATGAGGGAAGGTTATGATGGAAGTCCATGCAAAAAATCATCTGAAAATTAGATTCTATGAAACTTTTCGAAATGCTAGTTTCGGTATAAAAATCATAATATACACTAGTTTATACTAGTTTCGGTCAAAAAATCAAATTAAATCGAGGACTATTCGAAATGCTACAAAACATTTCAGATTCTTTCTATATGTTACGAGGAAAAGTTATGAGGGAAGTCCAATCAAAAAAATCATTTCAAAATTAGATTCTATGAAACTTTTCGAAATGCTAGTTTCTTTCAATAAATCATAATATACTATACACTAGTTTATACTAGTTTCGGTTAAAAAATCAAATTAAATCGAGGACTGTTCGAAATTCTACGAAACTTTTTAGATCCTTTCTATATGTTACGAGGGAAGGTAATGTTCGAAGTCCATGCAAAAAATCATCTCAAAATTAGATTCTACGAAACTTTTTGAAATGTAAGTTTAGGTAAAAAAATCATAATATATTATACACTAGTTTATACTAGTTTCGGTAAAAAAATCAAATTAAATTGAGGACTGTTCGAAATGATACAAAATTTTTCAGATCCTTTCAATATGTTACGAGGGAAGGTAATTAGGGAAGTCCGTGCAAAAACTCATGTCAAAATTAGATTCTATGAAACTTTTCGAAATGCAAGTTTCAGTCAAAAAATCATAATATATTATACACTAGTTTATACTAGTTTCGGTCAAAAAATCAAATTAAAGCGAGGTTTGTTCGAAATGCTACAAAACGTTTCAGATCCTTTCTATATGTTACGAGGAAAAGTTATGAGGGATGTCCATTCAAAAAAATCATTTCAAAATTAGATTCTATGAAACTTTTCGAAATGCTAGTTTCTTTCAGTAAATCATAATATACTATACACTAGTTTATACTAGTTTCGTTCAAAAAATCAAATTAAATCGAGGAATGTTGGAAATGCTACAAATCGTTTCAGACCCTTTCTATATGTTACGAGGGAAGGTAATGAGGGAAGTCCATGCAAAAAATAATATCAAAATTAGATTCTATGAAACTTTTCGAAATGCAAGTTTCTGTCAAAAAGTCAAAATATATTATACACTAGTTTATACAAGTTTCGGTCAAAAAATCAAATTAAATAGAGGACTGTTCGAAATGCTACAAAACTTTTCAGATCCTTTCTATATGTTATAAGGAAAAGTTATGAGGGAAGTCCAAACAAAAAAATCAATTCAAATTAGATTCTACAAAACTTTTCGAAATGCAAGTTTCTTTCAAAAAATCATAATATACCATACACTAGTTTATACTAGTTTCGGTCAAAAAATCAAATTAAATCGATGAATGTTTTAAATGCTACGAAACTTTTTAGATCCTTTCTATATGTTAAGAGGAAAAGTTATGAGGGAAGTCCTTAGAAAAAATTCATCTGAAAATTAGATTCTATGAAACTTTTCGAAATGCTAGTTTCTTTCAGAAAATCATAATATACTATACACTAGTTTATACTAGTTTCGGTCAAAAAATCAAATTAAATTGAGGACTATTCGAAATTCTACAAACTTTTCAGTACCTTTCTATATGTTACGAGGCAAGGTAATGAGGGAAGTTCATGCAAGAAATCATCTCAAAATTAGATTCTATGAAACTTTTCGAAATGCAAGTTACGGTCAAAAAATCACAATATAATATACACTAGTTTATACTAGTTTCGGGCTAAAAATCAAATTAAATCAAGGACTGTTCGAAATGATACGAAACTTTTGACATCCTTTCTATATGTTATGAGGGAAGGTTATGATGGAAGTCCATGCAAAAAATCATCTGAAAATTAGATTCTATGAAACTTTTCGAAATGCTAGTTTCGGTAAAAAAAATCATAATATACACTAGTTTATACTAGTTTCAGTCAAAAAATCAAATTAAATCGAGGACTATTCGAAATGCTACAAAACTTTTCAGATTCTTTCTATATGTTACGAGGAAAAGTTATGAGGGAAGTCCAATCAAAAAAATCATTTCAAAATTAGATTCCTTGAAACTTTTCGAAATGCTAGTTTCTTTCAGTAAATCATAATATACTATACACTAGTTTATACTAGTTTCGTTCAAAAAATCAAATTAAATCGAGGAATGTTGGAAATGCTACAAATCGTTTCAGACCCTTTCTATATGTTACGAGGGAAGGTAATGAGGGAAGTCCATGCAAAAAATAATATCAAAATTAGATTCTATGAAACTTTTCGAAATGCAAGTTTCGGTCAAAAAGTCAAAATATATTATACACTAGTTTATACTAGTTTCGGTCAAAAAATCAAATTAAATAGAGGACTGTTCGAAATGCTACAAAACTTTTCAGATCCTTTCTATATGTTATAAGGAAAAGTTATGAGGGAAGTCCAAACAAAAAAATCAATTCAAATTAGATTCTACAAAACTTTTCGAAATGCAAGTTTCTTTCAAAAAATCATAATATACCATACACTAGTTTATACTAGTTTCGGTCAAAAAATCAAATTAAATCGATG
Source organism: Lathyrus tuberosus (assembly GCA_022829125.1). Classification (NCBI taxonomy): domain Eukaryota; kingdom Viridiplantae; phylum Streptophyta; class Magnoliopsida; order Fabales; family Fabaceae; genus Lathyrus; species Lathyrus tuberosus. Next base: position 781,840 of record JALAZF010000605.1, read on the forward strand.
AATGTTTTAAATGCTACGAAACTTTTTAGATCCTTTCTATATGTTAAGAGGAAAAGTTATGAGGGAAGTCCTTAGAAAAAAATCATCTGAAAATTAGATTCTATGAAACTTTTCGAAATGCTAGTTTCTTTCAGAAAATCATAATATACTATACACTAGTTTATACTAGTTTCGGTCAAAAAATCAAATTAAATTGAGGACTATTCGAAATTCTACAAACTTTTCAGTACCTTTCTATATGTTACGAGGCAAGGTAATGAGGGATGTTCATGCAAGAAATCATCTCAAAATTAGATTCTATGAAACTTTTCGAAATGCAAGTTTCGGTCAAAAAATCACAATATAATATACAATAGTTTATACTAGTTTCGGGCTAAAAATCAAATTAAATCAAGGACTGTTCGAAATGATACGAAACTTTTGACATCCTTTCTATATGTTATGAGGGAAGGTTATGATGGAAGTCCATGCAAAAAATCATCTGAAAATTAGATTCTATGAAACTTTTCGAAATGCTAGTTTCGGTATAAAAATCATAATATACACTAGTTTATACTAGTTTCGGTCAAAAAATCAAATTAAATCGAGGACTATTCGAAATGCTACAAAACTTTTCAGATTCTTTCTATATGTTACGAGGAAAAGTTATGAGGGAAGTCCAATCAAAAAAATCATTTCAAAATTAGATTCTATGAAACTTTTCGAAATGCTAGTTTCTTTCAATAAATCATAATATACTATACACTAGTTTATACTAGTTTCGGTTAAAAAATCAAATTAAATCGAGGACTGTTCGAAATTCTACGAAACTTTTTAGATCCTTTCTATATGTTACGAGGGAAGGTAATGTTCGAAGTCCATGCAAAAAATCATCTCAAAATTAGATTCTACGAAACTTTTTGAAATGTAAGTTTAGGTAAAAAAATCATAATATATTATACACTAGTTTATACTAGTTTCGGTAAAAAAATCAAATTAAATTGAGGACTGTTCGAAATGATACAAAATTTTTCAGATCCTTTCAATATGTTACGAGGGAAGGTAATTAGGGAAGTCCATGCAAAAACTCATGTCAAAATTAGATTCTATGAAACTTTTCGAAATGCAAGTTTCAGTCAAAAAATCATAATATATTATACACTAGTTTATACTAGTTTCGGTCAAAAAATCAAATTAAAGCGAGGTTTGTTCGAAATGCTACAAAACGTTTCAGATCCTTTCTATATGTTACGAGGAAAAGTTATGAGGGATGTCCATTCAAAAAAATCATTTCAAAATTAGATTCTATGAAACTTTTCGAAATGCTAGTTTCTTTCAGTAAATCATAATATACTATACACTAGTTTATACTAGTTTCGTTCAAAAAATCAAATTAAATCGAGGAATGTTGGAAATGCTACAAATCGTTTCAGACCCTTTCTATATGTTACGAGGGAAGGTAATGAGGGAAGTCCATGCAAAAAATAATATCAAAATTAGATTCTATGAAACTTTTCGAAATGCAAGTTTCTGTCAAAAAGTCAAAATATATTATACAATAGTTTATACTAGTTTTGGTCAAAAAATCAAATTAAATAGAGGACTGTTCGAAATGCTACAAAACTTTTCAGATCCTTTCTATATGTTATAAGGAAAAGTTATGAGGGAAGTCCAAACAAAAAAATCAATTCAAATTAGATTCTACAAAACTTTTCGAAATGCAAGTTTCTTTCAAAAAATCATAATATACCATACACTAGTTTATACTAGTTTCGGTCAAAAAATCAAATTAAATCGATGAATGTTTTAAATGCTACGAAACTTTTTAGATCCTTTCTATATGTTAAGAGGAAAAGTTATGAGGGAAGTCCTTAGAAAAAAATCATCTGAAAATTAGATTCTATGAAACTTTTCGAAATGCTAGTTTCTTTCAGAAAATCATAATATACTATACACTAGTTTATACTAGTTTCGGTCAAAAAATTAAATTAAATTGAGGACTATTCGAAATTCTACAAACTTTTCAGTACCTTTCTATATGTTACGAGGCAAGGTAATGAGGGAAGTTCATGCAAGAAATCATCTCAAAATTAGATTCTATGAAACTTTTCGAAATGCAAGTTTCGGTCAAAAAATCACAATATAATATACACTAGTTTATACTAGTTTCGGGCTAAAAATCAAATTAAATCAAGGACTGTTCGAAATGATACGAAACTTTTGACATCCTTTCTATATGTTATGAGGGAAGGTTATGATGGAAGTCCATGCAAAAAATCATCTGAAAATTAGATTCTATGAAACTTTTCGAAATGCTAGTTTCGGTATAAAAATCATAATATACACTAGTTTATACTAGTTTCGGTCAAAAAATCAAATTAAATCGAGGACTATTCGAAATGCTACAAAACTTTTCAGATTCTTTCTATATGTTACGAGGAAAAGTTATGAGGGAAGTCCAATCAAAAAAATCATTTCAAAATTAGATTCTATGAAACTTTTCGAAATGCTAGTTTCTTTCAATAAATCATAATATACTATACACTAGTTTATACTAGTTTCGGTTAAAAAATCAAATTAAATCGAGGACTGTTCGAAATTCTACGAAACTTTTTAGATCCTTTCTATATGTTACGAGGGAAGGTAATGTTCGAAGTCCATGCAAAAAATCATCTCAAAATTAGATTCTACGAAACTTTTTGAAATGTAAGTTTAGGTAAAAAAATCATAATATATTATACACTAGTTTATACTAGTTTCGGTAAAAAAATCAAATTAAATTGAGGACTGTTCGAAATGATACAAAATTTTTCAGATCCTTTCAATATGTTACGAGGGAAGGTAATTAGGGAAGTCCGTGCAAAAACTCATGTCAAAATTAGATTCTATGAAACTTTTCGAAATGCAAGTTTCAGTCAAAAAATCATAATATATTATACACTAGTTTATACTAGTTTCGGTCAAAAAATCAAATTAAAGCGAGGTTTGTTCGAAATGCTACAAAACGTTTCAGATCCTTTCTATATGTTACGAGGAAAAGTTATGAGGGATGTCCATTCAAAAAAATCATTTCAAAATTAGATTCTATGAAACTTTTCGAAATGCTAGTTTCTTTCAGTAAATCATAATATACTATACACTAGTTTATACTAGTTTCGTTCAAAAAATCAAATTAAATCGAGGAATGTTGGAAATGCTACAAATCGTTTCAAACCCTTTCTATATGTTACGAGGGAAGGTAATGAGGGAAGTCCATGCAAAAAATAATATCAAAATTAGATTCTATGAAACTTTTCGAAATGCAAGTTTCTGTCAAAAAGTCAAAATATATTATACAATAGTTTATACTAGTTTTGGTCAAAAAATCAAATTAAATAGAGGACTGTTCGAAATGCTACAAAACTTTTCAGATCCTTTCTATATGTTATAAGGAAAAGTTATGAGGGAAGTCCAAACAAAAAAATCAATTCAAATTAGATTCTACAAAACTTTTCGAAATGCAAGTTTCTTTCAAAAAATCATAATATACCATACACTAGTTTATACTAGTTTCGGTCAAAAAATCAAATTAAATCGATGAATGTTTTAAATGCTACGAAACTTTTTAGATCCTTTCTATATGTTAAGAGGAAAAGTTATGAGGGAAGTCCTTAGAAAAAAATCATCTGAAAATTAGATTCTATGAAACTTTTCGAAATGCTAGTTTCTTTCAGAAAATCATAATATACTATACACTAGTTTATACTAGTTTCGGTCAAAAAATTAAATTAAATTGAGGACTATTCGAAATTCTACAAACTTTTCAGTACCTTTCTATATGTTACGAGGCAAGGTAATGAGGGAAGTTCATGCAAGAAATCATCTCAAAATTAGATTCTATGAAACTTTTCGAAATGCAAGTTTCGGTCAAAAAATCACAATATAATATACACTAGTTTATACTAGTTTCGGGCTAAAAATCAAATTAAATCAAGGACTGTTCGAAATGATACGAAACTTTTGACATCCTTTCTATATGTTATGAGGGAAGGTTATGATGGAAGTCCATGCAAAAAATCATCTGAAAATTAGATTCTATGAAACTTTTCGAAATGCTAGTTTCGGTAAAAAAATCATAATATACACTAGTTTATACTAGTTTCGGTCAAAAAATCAAATTAAATCGATGACTATTCGAAATGCTACAAAACTTTTCAGATTCTTTCTATATGTTACGAGGAAAAGTTATGAGGGAAGTCCAATCAAAATAATCATTTCAAAATTAGATTCTATGAAACTTTTCGAAATGCTAGTTTCTTTCAATAAATCATAATATACTATACACTAGTTTATACTAGTTTCGGTTAAAAAATCAAATTAAATCGAGGACTGTTCGAAATTCTACGAAACTTTTTAGATCCTTTCTATATGTTACGAGGGAAGGTAATGTTCGAAGTCCATGCAAAAAATCATCTCAAAATTAGATTCTATGAAACTTTTTGAAATGTAAGTTTAGGTAAAAAAATCATAATATATTACACACTAGTTTATACTAGTTTCGGTAAAAAAATCAAATTAAATTGAGGACTGTTCGAAATGATACAAAATTTTTCAGATCCTTTCAATATGTTACGAGGGAAGGTAATGAGGGAAGTCCATGCAAAAACTCATGTCAAAATTAGATTCTATGAAACTTTTCGAAATGCAAGTTTCAGTCAAAAAATCATAATATATTATACACTAGTTTATACTAGTTTCGGTCAAAAAATCAAATTAAATCGAGGACTGTTCGAAATGATACGAAACTTTTCAGATCCTTTCTATATGTTACGACGGAAGGTTTTGATGGAAGTCCATGCAAAAAATTATCTAAAAATTGGATTCTATTAAACTTTTCGAAATGCTAGTTTCGGTCAAAAAATCATTATATATTATACACTAGTTTAAACTAGTTTCGGTAAAAAAAATCAAATTAAAGCGAGGTCTGTTCGAAATGCTACAAAACTTTTCAGATTCTTTCTATATGTTACGAGGAAAAGTTATGAGGGAAGTCCATAAAAAAAAATCATCTCAAAATTAGATTCTATGAAACTTTTCGAAATGCTAGTTTCTTTCAATAAATCATAATATACTACACACAAGTTTATACTAGTTTCGTTCAAAAAATCAAATTAAATCGAGGACTGTTCGAAATGCTACGAAATTTTCAGATCCTTTCTATATGTTACGAGGGAAGGTAATGAGGGAAGTCCATGCAAAAAATCATCTCAAAATTAGATTATATGAAACTTTTCGAAATGCAAGTTTCTGTAAAAAAATCACAATATATTATACACTAGTTTATACTAGTTTCGGTCAAAAAACCAAATTAAATCGAGGACTATTCGAAATGATACGAAACTTTTCAGATCCTTTCAATATGTTACGAGGGAAGGTAATAAGGGAAGTCCATGCAAAAAATCAGGTCAAAATTAGATTCTATGAAACTTTTCAAAATGCATGTTTCAGTCAAAAAATCATAATATATTATACACTAGTTTATAGTTGTTTCGGTCAAAAAATAAAATTAAATCGAGGATTGTTCGAAATGATACGAAACTTTTCAGATCCTTTCTATATGTTACGAGGGAAGGTTATGATGGAAGTCCATGCAAAAAAAATCTGAAAATTAGATTCTATTAAACTTTTCGAAATGCTAGTTTCGGTCAAAAAATCATTATATATTATACACTAGTTTATGATAGTTTTGGTAAAAAAATCAAATTAAAGCGAGGTCTATTCGAAATGCTACAAAACTTTTCAGATCCTTTCTATATTTTACGAGGAAAAGTTATGAGGGAAGTCCATTCAAAAAATCATCTCAAAATTAGATTCTATGAAACTTTTCGAAATGCTAGTTTCTTTAAGTAAATCATAATATACTATACACTAGTTTATAATAGTTTCGTTCAAAAAATCAAATTAAATCGAAGAATGTTCGAAATGCTACAAAACTTTACAGATCCTTTCTATATGTTACGAGGGAAGGTAATGAGGGAAGTCCATGCAAAAAATCATCTCAAAATTAGATTCTATGAAACTTTTCGAAATGTAAGTTTCGGTCCAAAAGTCATAATATATTATACTCTAGTTTATACTAGTTTCGGTCAAAAAATCAAATTAAATCGAGGACTGTTCGAAATGCTACAAAACTTTTCAGATCCTTTCTATATGTTACGAGGAAAAGTTATGAGGGAAGTCCATACAAAAAAATCAACTCGAAATTAGATTCTACGAAACTTTTCGAAATGGAAGTTTCTTTCAAAAAATCATAATATACTATACACTAGTTTATACTAGTTTCGGTCAAAAAATCAAATTAAATCGAGGACTGTTTTAAATGTTACGAAACTTTTCAGATCCTTTTGATATGTTACTAGGAAAATTTATGAGGGAAGTCGTTACAAAAAATCATTTGAAAATTAGATTCTATGAAACTTTTCGAAATGCTAGTTTCTTTCAAAAAATCATAATATACTATACATTAGTTTATACTAGTTTCGGTCAAAATATCAAATTAAATCGAGGACTGTTTTAAATGCTACGAAACTTTTCAGATCCTTTCTATATGTTATGAGGAAAAGTTATGAGGGAAGTCCTTACAAAAAAATCATCTGAAAATTAAATTCTATGAAACTTTTTGAAATGTTACTTTCTTTCAAAAAATCATAATATACTATACACTAGTTTATACTAGTTTCGGTTAAAAAATAAAAATAAATCAAGGACTATTCGAAATGCTACGAAACTTTTCAGATCCTTTCTATATGTTACGAGGCAAGGTAATGAGGGAAGTTCATGCAAAAAATCATCTCAAAATTAGATTCTATGGAACTTTTCGAATTGCAAGTTTCGGTCAAAAAATCATAACATACTATACACTAGTTTATACTAGTTTCGGGCTAAAAATAAAATTAAATCAAGGACTGTTCGAAGTGATACGAAACTTTTGAGATCCTTTCTATATGTTACGAGGGAAGATTATGACGGAAGTCCATGCAAAAAATCTGTAACACCCATATATAACAACATACATAAAAGCATATATATTATACATGAATCCAAGTATTTGGTACTGAAATACCATAAGTTCCTAGTTAACACATTATATACATTAAATGCCCTAAATACAAAGTTCTAAAGTCTACGGCATAACATATACAAGATGTCCCAAAATACACTAAGAACTAGATCAATACAATGATTTCAAAATAAAACGCCATAGTGGAAGCCATGCCATCTCAAAAGCTACGATCCGTAAGGAAAAGTCAAACCACTTTGTCCTTACCCTTCGCCGAACCAGTAGTACCTGTGATGTAAACAACAACGTGGGGTGAGATACATCAAATCTCAGTGAGTTCGCTATCTTATAGTCCTCTCGGCTTTACAAGGTTCTAACAACCTAACTCAAGTCAAAAGGGAAGGGAAGTGACTTTGAGTACACACACACACACACCATATATGGATCCACACTCGTGAGCCTGTTAACTCACACTAATACAAAAGTAAGTCCTGAGCCTGTTAACTCAAGAATCTCACTAATCAATAACCATACCAAGGCATCCCCTTTTCCCGTCCGCTTCTACGTCTAGAAGACGGCCCGAGTCATGGATCCTTGTAGTTACTTGGCATACGAATTGGATTCGGGATCATCGGCCTGTTAATCGTGAACCGTCACTTCTCATGGCCTGTTAACCATCACAAGTCTCTTTACCATATAGGCTCCAATCATACTACACGTAGGAAATCAAACCTACCAAGTAATTGTGCATACGTTTCAGAGGAGGAGCTCGAGTCTCATGAAACTACACCGCAAGATAACTGGTTATGATTACTAGACACACGCCTCAGCCTCTCATGCACGAGCATTATCACTATGTCATTCCACACTTTTCGACAATTGTTTACGGTAATGTTCCGCACTCTACCTATTTCGTATTTTAACATGCATACATATTCAAACATGTTTAACAATAAGAGCATAGGCAAATAATCATCAATCGCATAACGAAAACATATAATTCAACATATCAAAAATCACACTAATTCACGGTTCTCTCTGATTTATTTAATCGGGCAATAAACAGATATTTCTCACTTCCATTAGCTAGAGGATGTTCATAGCTTCACAACGATACCAAGAACACTCACAACGGATAAACGAGTCAAAAGTTATGAAAGAAACAAGTTGGAGGATCTGTCATGTTCGCAATGCGAAGAAGTCAGCGAGTGCTCGCTTCCTCATTCGCAGTGCGAAGCTCCCAGCGAATGCCTAGCCAACACTGGTTCGCTGCCCCATTCGCAGTGCGAACGTCTGGCGAACCGTGGCAGAACCAAAACAAGCTAAAGTTCGCAGTGCAAACCTCTGGCGAACGTCTGACGAACGTTCGCCCTCCCCTTCGCCGTGCGAATAGCCAGCGAGTGTTCAATTCCCCCTTCGCTAGGGGATTCGCAGTGCGAACCTGGGAAAATACAGAAATTCTGTAGCGTGCAGCTGAGTTCCCTTGGGTTCAAAACTACACCAAAACATATCCAAACATCCAACAATCAAATACAGATGATTCTACACTCATATAACTTATACTACTCAGTTTGTAACACATTTCAACCGTTAAATTTCATCGATTACCAATTTAAGCAATTTCTCATAAAACCTAACTTAAGCTAAAATCATCCCTAACTCTAGAACTTAAGTTTCTATCTAGAACCCACCTTGAATAGATGATGATGGTGAAGACTGGAAGATGATTTGATGAAGATTTGATGATGTTCTTGATCTTTCCACTTCTTGGTTTCCACTTCTCTTTTTCCTTCCTTTCTCCTTCTTTCTCTCCAACTTCTTTCTATCTCTTTCTTTCTTTGGTTCTAATGAGGAAAATGAAGGAAAAGAAATGATATAGAATAATATCATCAATTAGTAACACTACTAATTATCCAATTAGTCTCCAAAATTCCAATAAATAAATACCTCAGAGTCAGATAATATTAATTGGATTTACTCTAAGTTCAACAGTTACTCTAATTATCTTTGCAGATAATTTCTCAGAGTACACCGGGACTCAGTTGATCACAACTAATATTATCCGGAGTCAATAAAAAATACGGGGTATTACAAAATCATCTGAAAATTAGATTCTATGAAACTTTTGAAATGCTAGTTTCGGTCAAAAAATCATAATATACACTAGTTAATACTAGTTTCGGTCAAAAAATAAATTAAATCGAGGACTGTTCGAAATGCTACAAAACTTTTCAGATACTTTCTATATGTTACGAGGAAAAGTTATGAGGGAAGTCCATACAAAAAAATCATTTCAAAATTAGATTCTATGAAACATTTCGAAATGCTAGTTTCTTTCAATAAATCAGAATATACTATACACTAGTTTATACTAGTTTCGTTCAAAAAATCAAATTAAATAGAGGACTGTTCGAAATGCTACGAAACTTTTCAGATCCTTTCTATATGTTACGAGAGAAGGTAATGAGGGAAGTCCATGCAAAAAGTCATCTCAAAATTAGATTCAATGAAACTTTTCGAAATGCAAGTTTCGGTAAAAAAATCACAATATATTATACACAAGTTTAAACTAGTTTCGGTCAAAAAAATCAAATTAAACGGAGGACTGTTCGAAATGATACGAAACTTTTCAGATCCTTTCAATATGTTACAAGGGAAGGTAATGAGGGAAGTCCATGCAAAAAATCATGTCAAAATTAGATTCTATGAAACTTTTCGAAATGCAAGTTTCAGTCAAAAAATCATAATATATTATACACTAGTTTATACTAGTTTCGGTCATAAAATCAAATTAAATCGGAGACTGTTCGAAATGATACGAAACTTTTCAGATCCTTTCTCTATGTTACGAGGGAAGGTTATGATGGAAGTCCATGGAAAGAAACATCTGAAAATTAGATTCTATTAAACTTTTAGAAATGCTAGTTTCGGTCAAAAAATCATTATATATTATACACTAGTTTATAATAGTTTTGGTAAAAAAATCAAATTAAAGCGAGGTCTATTCGAAATGCTACAAAACTTTTCAGATCCTTTCTATATGTTACGAGGAAAAGTTATGAGGGATGTCCATACAAAAAAATCATTTCAAAATTAGATTCTTTGAAACTTTTCGAAATGCTAGTTTCTTTCAGTAAATCATAATATACTATACACTAGTTTTTACTAGGTTCGTTCAAAAAATCAAATTAAAATCGAGGAATGTTGGAAATGCTACAAATCGTTTCAGACCCTTTCTATATGTTACGAGGGAAGGTAATGAGGGAAGTCCATGCAAAAAATAATATCAAAATTAGATTCTATGAAACTTTTCGAAATGCAAGTTTCGGTCAAAAAGTCATAATATATTATACACTAGTTTATACTAGTTTCGGTCAAAAAATCAAATTAAATAGAGGACTGTTCGAAATGCTACAAAACTTTTCAGATCCTTTCTATATGTTATAAGGAAAAGTTATGAGGGAAGTCCAAACAAAAAAATCAATTCAAATTAGATTCTACAAAACTTTTCGAAATGCAAGTTTCTTTCAAAAAATCATAATATACCATACACTAGTTTATACTAGTTTCGGTCAAAAAATCAAATTAAATCGATGAATGTTTTAAATGCTACGAAACTTTTTAGATCCTTTCTATATGTTAAGAGGAAAAGTTATGAGGGAAGTCCTTAGAAAAAAATCATCTGAAAATTAGATTCTATGAAACTTTTCGAAATGCTAGTTTCTTTCAGAAAATCATAATATACTATACACTAGTTTATACTAGTTTCGGTCAAAAAATCAAATTAAATTGAGGACTATTCGAAATTCTACAAACTTTTCAGTACCTTTCTATATGTTACGAGGCAAGGTAATGAGGGAAGTTCATGCAAGAAATCATCTCAAAATTAGATTCTATGAAACTTTTCGAAATGCAAGTTTCGGTCAAAAAATCACAATATAATATACAATAGTTTATACTAGTTTTGGGCTAAAAATCAAATTAAATCAAGGACTGTTCGAAATGATACAAAACTTTTGACATCCTTTCTATATGTTATGAGGGAAGGTTATGATGGAAGTCCATGCAAAAAATCATCTGAAAATTAGATTCTATGAAACTTTTCGAAATGCTAGTTTCGGTAAAAACATCATAATATACACTAGTTTATACTAGTTTCGGTCAAAAAATCAAATTAAATCGAGGACTATTCGAAATGCTACAAAACTTTTCAGATTCTTTCTATATGTTACGAGGAAAAGTTATGAGGGAAGTCCAATCAAAAAAATTATTTCAAAATTAGATTCTATGAAACTTTTCGAAATGCTAGTTTCTTTCAATAAATCATAATATACTATACACTAGTTTATACTAGTTTCGGTTAAAAAATCAAATTAAATCGAGGACTGTTCGAAATTCTATGAAACTTTTTAGATCCTTTCTATATGTTACGAGGGAAGGTAATGTTCGAAGTCCATGCAAAAAATCATCTCAAAATTAGTTTCTATGAAACTTTTTGAAATGTAAGTTTAGGTAAAAAAATCATAATATATTATACACTAGTTTATACTAGTTTCGGTAAAAAAATCAAATTAAATTGAGGACTGTTCGAAATGATACGAAACTTTTCAGATCCTTTCAATATGTTACGAGGGAAGGTAATTAGGGAAGTCCATGCAAAAACTCATGTCAAAATTAGATTCTATGAAACTTTTCGAAATGCAAGTTTCAGTCAAAAAATCATAATATATTATACACTAGTTTATACTAGTTTCGGTCAAAAAATCAAATTAAATCGAGGACTGTTCGAAATGATACGAAACATTTCAGACCCTTTCTATATGTTACGACGGAAGGTTTTGATGGAAGTCCATGCAAAAAATCATCTAAAAATTACATTCTATTAAACTTTTCGAAATGCTAGTTTTGGTCAAAAAATCATTATATATTATACACTAGTTTATACTAGTTTCGGTAAAAAAAATCAAATTAAAGCGAGGTCTGTTCGCAATGCTACAAAACTTTTCAGATTCTTTCTATATGTTACGAGGAAAAGTTATGAGGGAAGTCCATAAAAAAAAATCATCTCAAAATTAGATTCTATGAAACTTTTCGAAATGCTAGTTTCTTTCAATAAATCATAATATACTATACACAAGTTTATACTAGTTTCGTTCTAAAAATCAAATTAAATCGAGGACTGTTCGAAATGCTACGAAACTTTTCAGATCCTTTCTATATGTTACGAGGGAAGGTAATGAGGGAAGTCCATGCAAAAAATCATCTCAAAATTAGATTATATGAAACTTTTCGAAATGCAAGTTTCTGTCAAAAAATCACAATATACTATACACTAGTTTATACTAGTTTCGGTCAAAAAACCAAATTAAATCGAGGACTATTCGAAATGATACGAAACTTTTCAGATCCTTTCAATATGTTACGAGGGAAGGTAATAAGGGAAGTCCATGCAAAAAATCATGTCAAAATTAGATTCTATGAAACTTTTCAAAATGCATGTTTCAGTCAAAAAATCATAATATATTATACACTAGTTTATAGTTGTTTCGGTCAAAAGATAAAATTAAATCGAGGATTGTTCGAAATGATTCGAAACTTTTCAGATCCTTTCTATATGTTATGAGGGAAGGTTATGATGGAAGTCCATGCAAAAAAAATCTGAAAATTAGATTCTATTAAACTTTTCGAAATGCTAGTTTCGGTCAAAAAATCATTATATATTATACACTAGTTTATAATAGTTTTGGTAAAAAAATCAAATTAAAGCGAGGTCTATTCGAAATGCTACAAAAATTTTCAGATCCTTTCTATATGTTACGAGGAAAAGTTATGAGGGAAGTCCATACAAAAAATCATCTCAAAATTAGATTCTATGAAACTTTTCGAAATGCTAGTTTCTTTAAGTAAATCATAATATACTATACACTAGTTTATACTAGTTTCATTCAAAAAATCAAATTAAATCGAGGAATGTTCGAAATGCTACAAAACTTTACAGATCCTTTCTATATGTTACGAGGGAAGGTAATGAGGGAAGTCCATGCAAAAAATCATCTCAAAATTAGATTCTATGAAACTTTTCGAAATGCAAGTTTCGGTCCAAAAGTAAAAATATATTATACACTAGTTTATACTAGTTTCGGTCAAATAATCAAATTAAATCGATGACTGTTCGAAATGCTACAAAACTTTTCAGATCCTTTCTATATGTTACGAGGAAACGTTATGAGGGAAGTCCATACAAAAAAATCAACTCGAAATTAGATTCTACGAAACTTTTCGAAATGCAAGTTTCTTTCAAAAAATCATAATATACTATACAATAGTTTATACTAGTTTCGTTCAAAAAATCAAATTAAATCGAGGACTGTTTTAAATGTTACGAAACTTTTCAGATCCTTTCTATATGTTACTAGGAAAATTTATGAGGGAAGTCGTTACAAAAAATCATTTGAAAATTAGATTCTATGAAACTTTTCGAAATGCTAGTTTCTTTCAAAAAATCATAATATACTATACATTAGTTTATACTAGTTTCGGTCAAAATATCAAATTAAATCGAGGACTGTTTTAAATGCTACGAAACTTTTCAGATCCTTTCTATATGTTATGAGGAAAAGTTATGAGGGAAGTCCTTACAAAAAAATCATCTGAAAATTAGATTCTATAAATTAGATTCTATAGGTTCTATCAAATCCTAACTCAAGTCAAGGGGAAGGGAAATGACCTTGAGTACACAATCTCACAATCTCACACTATATGGAAACATGTCATGAGTTCATCAACTCACAATATCACTAATCGATAACCACACAAGGCATCCCCTTTTCCCGTCAGCTTCTACGTCTAGAAGTCGATCCGAGTCATGGATCCTCGAAACCTACTTGACATACGAATGGATTCGGGTTCTACGGGCCATTAACCGTTATGAGCCGTCACTTCACACGGGCCATTAGCCGTCACAAGTATACGCTCCCAGAGCGCCATTCATACTGCACGCGGGAATCAAACCTGCCAAGTAGTCGTGCACATGTTTTAGAGGAGCTCGAGACCCATGAAACGCACTCACAAGATAACCGGTTACGATTACGTGATCTCACACACAAACGTGATTGTATTCGACAATCACAAGGCCACAATGCCTTAAGGCCACATTCGCCTTTCAAAGAACACAAAGGTTCACACACATGTTCCATACTAATGTCTCACTCTCCTTTAGACCAATCTCGTCACGGATGTACCTTTCTACTTCAGGTGCCCGAGCCTTGCCATCGAGGTTATCTACTCCAGGCCAGAACTCGCCAATGAATGCACGAGCGTCGCCATCCAGAGTTCCTATCAATTCTAATCACAACCTAGAATCATATCATTAGCTTTGGGGTAAGTTTTCTCACTCTCCCTAATTCATTTTAACATGCATTTTATTCTCTCAAATATGTTCAACAACAATATTAGACAAGCATATCACAACATCAATCATAAAACACACTATATAACATAAAAAGTCAAATATAACCCACATACTAGTTCACACATAAACCGTCACTCTCGGGTCCCTCCGATTCATTTAATCGGGTATCAAAATCCATACTTTTCTCTTTTATCCCGTAGTATCCCGTAGGATACTTTCTCTTTAATCGAGGACTGTTCGAAATGATACGAAATTTTTTAGATCCTTTCTATATGTTATGAGGGAAGGTTATGATGGAAGTCCATGCAAAAAGTCATCTCAAAATTAGATTCAATGAAACTTTTTGAAATAGTAGTTTCGGTCAAAAAATCATAATATATTATACACTAGTTCATACTAGTTTTGGTCAAAAGATCAAATTAAATCGAGGACTATTCAAAATGCTACAAAACTTTTCAGATCCTTTCTATAAGTTACGAGGAAAAGTTATGAGGGAAGTCCATCCAAAAAAATCATTTCATATTTAGATTCTATGAAACTTTTCGAAATGCTAGTTTCTTTCAATAAATCATAATATACTATACACAAGTTTATACTAGTTTCGTTCAAAAAATCAAATTAAATCGAGGACTGTTCGAAATGCTACGAAACTTTTCAGATCCTTTCTATATGTTACGAGGGAAGGTAATGAGGGAAGTCCATGCAAAAAATCATCTCAAAATTAGATTATATGAAACTTTTCGAAATGCAAGTTTCTGTCAAAAAATCACAATATATTATACACTAGTTTATACTAGTTTCGGTCAAAAAACCAAATTAAATCGAGGACTGTTCGAAATGATACGAAACTTTTCAGATCCTTTCAATATGTTACGAGGGAAGGTAATAAGGGAAGTCCATGCAAAAAATCATGTCAAAATTAGATTCTATGAAACTTTTCAAAATGCATGTTTCAGTCAAAAAATCATAATATATTATACACTAGTTTATAGTTGCTTCGGTAAAAAAATAAAATTAAATCGAGGATTGTTCGAAATGATACGAAACTTTTCAGATCCTTTCTATATGTTATGAGGGAAGGTTATGATGGAAGTCCATGCAAAAAAAATCTGAAAATTAGATTCTATTAAACTTTTCGAAATGCTAGTTTCGGTCAAAAAATCATTATATATTATACACTAGTTTATAATAGTTTTGGTAAAAAAATCAAATTAAAGCGAGGTCTATTCGAAATGCTAAAAAAATTTTCAGATCCTTTCTATATGTTACGAGGAAAAGTTATGAGGGAAGTCCATACAAAAAATCATCTCAAAATTAGATTCTATGAAACTTTTCGAAATGCTAGTTTCTTTAAGTAAATCATAATATACTATACACTAGTTTATACTAGTTTCGTTCAAAAAATCAAATTAAATCGAGGAATGTTCGAAATGCTACAAAACTTTACAGATCCTTTCTATATGTTACGAGGGAAGGTAATGAGGGAAGTCCATGCAAAAAATCATCTCAAAATTAGATTCTATGAAACTTTTCGAAATGCAAGTTTCGGTCCAAAAGTAAAAATATATTATACACTAGTTTATACTAGTTTCGGTCAAATAATCAAATTAAATCGATGACTGTTCGAAATGCTACAAAACTTTTCAGATCCTTTCTATATGTTACGAGGAAACGTTATGAGGGAAGTCCATACAAAAAAATCAACTTGAAATTAGATTCTACGAAACTTTTCGAAATGCAAGTTTCTTTCAAAAAATCATAATATACTATACAATAGTTTATACTAGTTTCGTTCAAAAAATCAAATTAAATCGAGGACTGTTTTAAATGTTACGAAACTTTTCAGATCCTTTCTATATGTTACTAGGAAAATTTATGAGGGAAGTCGTTACAAAAAATCATTTGAAAATTAGATTCTATGAAACTTTTCGAAATGCTAGTTTCTTTCAAAAAATCATAATATACTATACATTAGTTTATACTAGTTTCGGTCAAAATATCAAATTAAATCGAGGACTGTTTTAAATGCTACGAAACTTTTCAGATCCTTTCTATATGTTATGAGGAAAAGTTATGAGGGAAGTCCTTACAAAAAAATCATCTGAAAATTAGATTCTATAAATTAGATTCTATAGGTTCTATCAAATCCTAACTCAAGTCAAGGGGAAGGGAAATGACCTTGAGTACACAATCTCACAATCTCACACTATATGGAAACATGTCATGAGTTCATCAACTCACAATATCACTAATCGATAACCACACAAGGCATCCCCTTTTCCCGTCAGCTTCTACGTCTAGAAGTCGATCCGAGTCATGGATCCTCGAAACCTACTTGACATACGAATGGATTCGGGTTCTACGGGCCATTAACCATTATGAGCCGTCACTTCACACGGGCCATTAGCCGTCACAAGTATACGCTCCCAGAGCGCCATTCATACTGCACGCGGGAATCAAACCTGCCAAGTAGTCGTGCACATGTTTTAGAGGAGCTCGAGACCCATGAAACGCACTCACAAGATAACCGGTTACGATTACGTGATCTCACACACAAACGTGATTGTATTCGACAATCACAAGGCCACAATGCCTTAAGGCCACATTCGCCTTTCAAAGAACACAAAGGTTCACACACATGTTCCATACTAATGTCTCACTCTCCTTTAGACCAATCTCGTCACGGATGTACCTTTCTACTTCAGGTGCCCGAGCCTTGCCATCGAGGTTATCTACTCCAGGCCAGAACTCGCCAATGAATGCACGAGCGTCGCCATCCAGAGTTCCTATCAATTCTAATCACAACCTAGAATCATATCATTAGCTTTGGGGTAAGTTTTCTCACTCTCCCTAATTCATTTTAACATGCATTTTATTCTCTCAAATATGTTCAACAACAATATTAGACAAGCATATCACAACATCAATCATAAAACACACTATATAACATAAAAAGTCAAATATAACCCACATACTAGTTCACACATAAACCGTCACTCTCGGGTCCCTCCGATTCATTTAATCGGGTATCAAAATCCATACTTTTCTCTTTTATCCCGTAGTATCCCGTAGGATACTTTCTCTTTAATCGAGGACTGTTCGAAATGATACGAAATTTTTTAGATCCTTTCTATATGTTATGAGGGAAGGTTATGATGGAAGTCCATGCAAAAAGTCATCTCAAAATTAGATTCAATGAAACTTTTTGAAATAGTAGTTTCGGTCAAAAAATCATAATATATTATACACTAGTTCATACTAGTTTTGGTCAAAAGATCAAATTAAATCGAGGACTATTCAAAATGCTACAAAACTTTTCAGATCCTTTCTATAAGTTACGAGGAAAAGTTATGAGGGAAGTCCATCCAAAAAAATCATTTCATATTTAGATTCTATGAAACTTTTCGAAATGCTAGTTTCTTTCAATAAATCATAATATACTATACACAAGTTTATACTAGTTTCGTTCAAAAAATCAAATTAAATCGAGGACTGTTCGAAATGCTACGAAACTTTTCAGATCCTTTCTATATGTTACGAGGGAAGGTAATGAGGGAAGTCCATGCAAAAAATCATCTCAAAATTAGATTATATGAAACTTTTCGAAATGCAAGTTTCTGTCAAAAAATCACAATATATTATACACTAGTTTATACTAGTTTCGGTCAAAAAACCAAATTAAATCGAGGACTGTTCGAAATGATACGAAACTTTTCAGATCCTTTCAATATGTTACGAGGGAAGGTAATAAGGGAAGTCCATGCAAAAAATCATGTCAAAATTAGATTCTATGAAACTTTTCAAAATGCATGTTTCAGTCAAAAAATCATAATATATTATACACTAGTTTATAGTTGCTTCGGTAAAAAAATAAAATTAAATCGAGGATTGTTCGAAATGATACGAAACTTTTCAGATCCTTTCTATATGTTATGAGGGAAGGTTATGATGGAAGTCCATGCAAAAAAAATCTGAAAATTAGATTCTATTAAACTTTTCGAAATGCTAGTTTCGGTCAAAAAATCATTATATATTATACACTAGTTTATAATAGTTTTGGTAAAAAAATCAAATTAAAGCGAGGTCTATTCGAAATGCTACAAAAATTTTCAGATCCTTTCTATATGTTACGAGGAAAAGTTATGAGGGAAGTCCATACAAAAAATCATCTCAAAATTAGATTCTATGAAACTTTTCGAAATGCTAGTTTCTTTAAGTAAATCATAATATACTATACACTAGTTTATACTAGTTTCGTTCAAAAAATCAAATTAAATCGAGGAATGTTCGAAATGCTACAAAACTTTACAGATCCATTCTATATGTTACGAGGGAAGGTAATGAGGGAAGTCCATGCAAAAAATCATCTCAAAATTAGATTCTATGAAACTTTTCGAAATGCAAGTTTCGGTCCAAAAGTAAAAATATATTATACACTAGTTTATACTAGTTTCGGTCAAATAATCAAATTAAATCGATGACTGTTCGAAATGCTACAAAACTTTTCAGATCCTTTCTATATGTTACGAGGAAACGTTATGAGGGAAGTCCATACAAAAAAATCAACTCGAAATTAGATTCTACGAAACTTTTCGAAATGCAAGTTTCTTTCAAAAAATCATAATATACTATACAATAGTTTATACTAGTTTCGTTCAAAAAATCAAATTAAATCGAGGACTGTTTTAAATGTTACGAAACTTTTCAGATCCTTTCTATATGTTACTAGGAAAATTTATGAGGGAAGTCGTTACAAAAAATCATTTGAAAATTAGATTCTATGAAACTTTTCGAAATGCTAGTTTCTTTCAAAAAATCATAATATACTATACATTAGTTTATACTAGTTTCGGTCAAAATATCAAATTAAATCGAGGACTGTTTTAAATGCTACGAAACTTTTCAGATCCTTTCTATATGTTATGAGGAAAAGTTATGAGGGAAGTCCTTACAAAAAAATCATCTGAAAATTAGATTCTATAAATTAGATTCTATAGGTTCTATCAAATCCTAACTCAAGTCAAGGGGAAGGGAAATGACCTTGAGTACACAATCTCACAATCTCACACTATATGGAAACATGTCATGAGTTCATCAACTCACAATATCACTAATCGATAACCACACAAGGCATCCCCTTTTCCCGTCAGCTTCTACGTCTAGAAGTCGATCCGAGTCATGGATCCTCGAAACCTACTTGACATACGAATGGATTCGGGTTCTACGGGCCATTAACCGTTATGAGCCGTCACTTCACACGGGCCATTAGCCGTCACAAGTATACGCTCCCAGAGCGCCATTCATACTGCACGCGGGAATCAAACCTGCCAAGTAGTCGTGCACATGTTTTAGAGGAGCTCGAGACCCATGAAACGCACTCACAAGATAACCGGTTACGATTACGTGATCTCACACACAAACGTGATTGTATTCGACAATCACAAGGCCACAATGCCTTAAGGCCACATTCGCCTTTCAAAGAACACAAAGGTTCACACACATGTTCCATACTAATGTCTCACTCTCCTTTAGCCCAATCTCGTCACGGATGTACCTTTCTACTTCAGGTGCCCGAGCCTTGCCATCGAGGTTATCTACTCCAGGCCAGAACTCGCCAATGAATGCACGAGCGTCGCCATCCAGAGTTCCTATCAATTCTAATCACAACCTAGAATCATATCATTAGCTTTGGGGTAAGTTTTCTCACTCTCCCTAATTCATTTTAACATGCATTTTATTCTCTCAAATATGTTCAACAACAATATTAGACAAGCATATCACAACATCAATCATAAAACACACTATATAACATAAAAAGTCAAATATAACCCACATACTAGTTCACACATAAACCGTCACTCTCGGGTCCCTCCGATTCATTTAATCGGGTATCAAAATCCATACTTTTCTCTTTTATCCCGTAGTATCCCGTAGGATACTTTCTCTTTAATCGAGGACTGTTCGAAATGATACGAAATTTTTTAGATCCTTTCTATATGTTATGAGGGAAGGTTATGATGGAAGTCCATGCAAAAAGTCATCTCAAAATTAGATTCAATGAAACTTTTTGAAATAGTAGTTTCGGTCAAAAAATAATAATATATTATACACTAGTTCATACTAGTTTTGGTCAAAAGATCAAATTAAATCGAGGACTATTCAAAATGCTACAAAACTTTTCAGATCCTTTCTATAAGTTACGAGGAAAAGTTATGAGGGAAGTCCATCCAAAAAAATCATTTCATATTTAGATTCTATGAAACTTTTCGAAATGCTAGTTTCTTTCAATAAATCATAATATACTATACACAAGTTTATACTAGTTTCGTTTAAAAAATCAAAATAAATCGAGGACTGTTCGAAATGCTACGAAACTTTTCAGATCCTTTCTATATGTTACGAGGGAAGGTAATGAGGGAAGTCCATGCAAAAAATCATCTCAAAATTAGATTATATGAAACTTTTCGAAATGCAAGTTTCTGTCAAAAAATCACAATATATTATACACTAGTTTATACTAGTTTCGGTCAAAAAACCAAATTAAATCGAGGACTGTTCGAAATGATACGAAACTTTTCAGATCCTTTCAATATGTTACGAGGGAAGGTAATAAGGGAAGTCCATGCAAAAAATCATGTCAAAATTAGATTCTATGAAACTTTTCAAAATGCATGTTTCAGTCAAAAAATCATAATATATTATACACTAGTTTATAGTTGCTTCGGTAAAAAAATAAAATTAAATCGAGGATTGTTCGAAATGATACGAAACTTTTCAGATCCTTTCTATATGTTATGAGGGAAGGTTATGATGGAAGTCTATGCAAAAAAAATCTGAAAATTAGATTCTATTAAACTTTTCGAAATGCTAGTTTCGGTCAAAAAATCATTATATATTATACACTAGTTTATAATAGTTTTGGTAAAAAAATCAAATTAAAGCGAGGTCTATTCGAAATGCTACAAAAATTTTCAGATCCTTTCTATATGTTACGAGGAAAAGTTATGAGGGAAGTCCATACAAAAAATCATCTCAAAATTAGATTCTATGAAACTTTTCGAAATGCTAGTTTCTTTAAGTAAATCATAATATACTATACACTAGTTTATACTAGTTTCGTTCAAAAAATCAAATTAAATCGAGGAATGTTCGAAATGCTACAAAACTTTACAGATCCTTTCTATATGTTACGAGGGAAGGTAATGAGGGAAGTCCATGCAAAAAATCATCTCAAAATTAGATTCTATGAAACTTTTCGAAATGCAAGTTTCGGTCCAAAAGTAAAAATATATTATACACTAGTTTATACTAGTTTCGGTCAAATAATCAAATTAAATCGATGACTGTTCGAAATGCTACAAAACTTTTCAGATCCTTTCTATATGTTACGAGGAAACGTTATGAGGGAAGTCCATACAAAAAAATCAACTCGAAATTAGATTCTACGAAACTTTTCGAAATGCAAGTTTCTTTCAAAAAATCATAATATACTATACAATAGTTTATACTAGTTTCGTTCAAAAAATCAAATTAAATTGAGGACTGTTTTAAATGTTACGAAACTTTTCAGATCCTTTCTATATGTTACTAGGAAAATTTATGAGGGAAGTCGTTACAAAAAATCATTTGAAAATTAGATTCTATGAAACTTTTCGAAATGCTAGTTTCTTTCAAAAAATCATAATATACTATACATTAGTTTATACTAGTTTCGGTCAAAATATCAAATTAAATCGAGGACTGTTTTAAATGCTACGAAACTTTTCAGATCCTTTCTATATGTTATGAGGAAAAGTTATGAGGGAAGTCCTTACAAAAAAATCATCTGAAAATTAGATTCTATAAATTAGATTCTATAGGTTCTATCAAATCCTAACTCAAGTCAAGGGGAAGGGAAATGACCTTGAGTACACAATCTCACAATCTCACACTATATGGAAACATGTCATGAGTTCATCAACTCACAATATCACTAATCGATAACCACACAAGGCATCCCCTTTTCCCGTCAGCTTCTACGTCTAGAAGTCGATCCGAGTCATGGATCCTCGAAACCTACTTGACATACGAATGGATTCGGGTTCTACGGGCCATTAACCGTTATGAGCCGTCACTTCACACGGGCCATTAGCCGTCACAAGTATACGCTCCCAGAGCGCCATTCATACTGCACGCGGGAATCAAACCTGCCAAGTAGTCGTGCACATGTTTTAGAGGAGCTCGAGACCCATGAAACGCACTCACAAGATAACCGGTTACGATTACGTGATCTCACACACAAACGTGATTGTATTCGACAATCACAAGGCCACAATGCCTTAAGGCCACATTCGCCTTTCAAAGAACACAAAGGTTCACACACATGTTCCATACTAATGTCTCACTCTCCTTTAGACCAATCTCGTCACGGATGTACCTTTCTACTTCAGGTGCCCGAGCCTTGCCATCGAGGTTATCTACTCCAGGCCAGAACTCGCCAATGAATGCACGAGCGTCGCCATCCAGAGTTCCTATCAATTCTAATCACAACCTAGAATCATATCATTAGCTTTGGGGTAAGTTTTCTCACTCTCCCTAATTCATTTTAACATGCATTTTATTCTCTCAAATATGTTCAACAACAATATTAGACAAGCATATCACAACATCAATCATAAAACACACTATATAACATAAAAAGTCAAATATAACTCACATACTAGTTCACACATAAACCGTCACTCTCGGGTCCCTCCGATTCATTTAATCGGGTATCAAAATCCATACTTTTCTCTTTTATCCCGTAGTATCCCGTAGGATACTTTCTCTTTAATCGAGGACTGTTCGAAATGATACGAAATTTTTTAGATCCTTTCTATATGTTATGAGGGAAGGTTATGATGGAAGTCCATGCAAAAAGTCATCTCAAAATTAGATTCAATGAAACTTTTTGAAATAGTAGTTTTGGTCAAAAAATCATAATATATTATACACTAGTTCATACTAGTTTTGGTCAAAAGATCAAATTAAATCGAGGACTATTCAAAATGCTACAAAACTTTTCAGATCCTTTCTATAAGTTACGAGGAAAAGTTATGAGGGAAGTCCATCCAAAAAAATCATTTCATATTTAGATTCTATGAAACTTTTCGAAATGCTAGTTTCTTTCAATAAATCATAATATACTATACACAAGTTTATACTAGTTTCGTTCAAAAAATCAAATTAAATCGAGGACTGTTCGAAATGCTACGAAACTTTTCAGATCCTTTCTATATGTTACGAGGGAAGGTAATGAGGGAAGTCCATGCAAAAAATCATCTCAAAATTAGATTATATGAAACTTTTCGAAATGCAAGTTTCTGTCAAAAAATCACAATATATTATACACTAGTTTATACTAGTTTCGGTCAAAAAACCAAATTAAATCGAGGACTGTTCGAAATGATACGAAACTTTTCAGATCCTTTCAATATGTTACGAGGGAAGGTAATAAGGGAAGTCCATGCAAAAAATCATGTCAAAATTAGATTCTATGAAACTTTTCAAAATGCATGTTTCAGTCAAAAAATCATAATATATTATACACTAGTTTATAGTTGCTTCGGTAAAAAAATAAAATTAAATCGAGGATTGTTCGAAATGATACGAAACTTTTCAGATCCTTTCTATATGTTATGAGGGAAGGTTATGATGGAAGTCCATGCAAAAAAAATCTGAAAATTAGATTCTATTAAACTTTTCGAAATGCTAGTTTCGGTCAAAAAATCATTATATATTATACACTAGTTTATAATAGTTTTGGTAAAAAAATCAAATTAAAGCGAGGTCTATTCGAAATGCTACAAAAATTTTCAGATCCTTTCTATATGTTACGAGGAAAAGTTATGAGGGAAGTCCATACAAAAAATCATCTCAAAATTAGATTCTATGAAACTTTTCGAAATGCTAGTTTCTTTAAGTAAATCATAATATACTATACACTAGTTTATACTAGTTTCGTTCAAAAAATCAAATTAAATCGAGGAATGTTCGAAATGCTACAAAACTTTACAGATCCTTTCTATATGTTACGAGGGAAGGTAATGAGGGAAGTCCATGCAAAAAATCATCTCAAAATTAGATTCTATGAAACTTTTCGAAATGCAAGTTTCGGTCCAAAAGTAAAAATATATTATACACTAGTTTATACTAGTTTCGGTCAAATAATCAAATTAAATCGATGACTGTTCGAAATGCTACAAAACTTTTCAGATCCTTTCTATATGTTACGAGGAAACGTTATGAGGGAAGTCCATACAAAAAAATCAACTCGAAATTAGATTCTACGAAACTTTTCGAAATGCAAGTTTCTTTCAAAAAATCATAATATACTATACAATAGTTTATACTAGTTTCGTTCAAAAAATCAAATTAAATCGAGGACTGTTTTAAATGTTACGAAACTTTTCAGATCCTTTCTATATGTTACTAGGAAAATTTATGAGGGAAGTCGTTACAAAAAATCATTTGAAAATTAGATTCTATGAAACTTTTCGAAATGCTAGTTTCTTTCAAAAAATCATAATATACTATACATTAGTTTATACTAGTTTCGGTCAAAATATCAAATTAAATCGAGGACTGTTTTAAATGCTACGAAACTTTTCAGATCCTTTCTATATGTTATGAGGAAAAGTTATGAGGGAAGTCCTTACAAAAAAATCATCTGAAAATTAGATTCTATAAATTAGATTCTATAGGTTCTATCAAATCCTAACTCAAGTCAAGGGGAAGGGAAATGACCTTGAGTACACAATCTCACAATCTCACACTATATGGAAACATGTCATGAGTTCATCAACTCACAATATCACTAATCGATAACCACACAAGGCATCCCCTTTTCCCGTCAGCTTCTACGTCTAGAAGTCGATCCGAGTCATGGATCCTCGAAACCTACTTGACATACGAATGGATTCGGGTTCTACGGGCCATTAACCGTTATGAGCCGTCACTTCACACGGGCCATTAGCCGTCACAAGTATACGCTCCCAGAGCGCCATTCATACTGCACGCGGGAATCAAACCTGCCAAGTAGTCGTGCACATGTTTTAGAGGAGCTCGAGACCCATGAAACGCACTCACAAGATAACCGGTTACGATTACGTGATCTCACACACAAACGTGATTGTATTCGACAATCACAAGGCCACAATGCCTTAAGGCCACATTCGCCTTTCAAAGAACACAAAGGTTCACACACATGTTCCATACTAATGTCTCACTCTCC
The DNA here is from genome assembly GCA_022829125.1 of Lathyrus tuberosus. NCBI lineage: Eukaryota > Viridiplantae > Streptophyta > Magnoliopsida > Fabales > Fabaceae > Lathyrus > Lathyrus tuberosus. Next base: position 807,520 of record JALAZF010000605.1, read on the forward strand.
TTTAGACCAATCTCGTCACGGATGTACCTTTCTACTTCAGGTGCCCGAGCCTTGCCATCGAGGTTATCTACTCCAGGCCAGAACTCGCCAATGAATGCACGAGCGTCGCCATCCAGAGTTCCTATCAATTCTAATCACAACCTAGAATCATATCATTAGCTTTGGGGTAAGTTTTCTCACTCTCCCTAATTCATTTTAACATGCATTTTATTCTCTCAAATATGTTCAACAACAATATTAGACAAGCATATCACAACATCAATCATAAAACACACTATATAACATAAAAAGTCAAATATAACTCACATACTAGTTCACACATAAACCGTCACTCTCGGGTCCCTCCGATTCATTTAATCGGGTATCAAAATCCATACTTTTCTCTTTTATCCCGTAGTATCCCGTAGGATACTTTCTCTTTAATCGAGGACTGTTCGAAATGATACGAAATTTTTTAGATCCTTTCTATATGTTATGAGGGAAGGTTATGATGGAAGTCCATGCAAAAAGTCATCTCAAAATTAGATTCAATGAAACTTTTTGAAATAGTAGTTTCGGTCAAAAAATCATAATATATTATACACTAGTTCATACTAGTTTTGGTCAAAAGATCAAATTAAATCGAGGACTATTCAAAATGCTACAAAACTTTTCAGATCCTTTCTATAAGTTACGAGGAAAAGTTATGAGGGAAGTCCATCCAAAAAAATCATTTCATATTTAGATTCTATGAAACTTTTCGAAATGCTAGTTTCTTTCAATAAATCATAATATACTATACACAAGTTTATACTAGTTTCGTTCAAAAAATCAAATTAAATCGAGGACTGTTCGAAATGCTACGAAACTTTTCAGATCCTTTCTATATGTTACGAGGGAAGGTAATGAGGGAAGTCCATGCAAAAAATCATCTCAAAATTAGATTATATGAAACTTTTCGAAATGCAAGTTTCTGTCAAAAAATCACAATATATTATACACTAGTTTATACTAGTTTCGGTCAAAAAACCAAATTAAATCGAGGACTGTTCGAAATGATACGAAACTTTTCAGATCCTTTCAATATGTTACGAGGGAAGGTAATAAGGGAAGTCCATGCAAAAAATCATGTCAAAATTAGATTCTATGAAACTTTTCAAAATGCATGTTTCAGTCAAAAAATCATAATATATTATACACTAGTTTATAGTTGCTTCGGTAAAAAAATAAAATTAAATCGAGGATTGTTCGAAATGATACGAAACTTTTCAGATCCTTTCTATATGTTATGAGGGAAGGTTATGATGGAAGTCCATGCAAAAAAAATCTGAAAATTAGATTCTATTAAACTTTTCGAAATGCTAGTTTCGGTCAAAAAATCATTATATATTATACACTAGTTTATAATAGTTTTGGTAAAAAAATCAAATTAAAGCGAGGTCTATTCGAAATGCTACAAAAATTTTCAGATCCTTTCTATATGTTACGAGGAAAAGTTATGAGGGAAGTCCATACAAAAAATCATCTCAAAATTAGATTCTATGAAACTTTTCGAAATGCTAGTTTCTTTAAGTAAATCATAATATACTATACACTAGTTTATACTAGTTTCGTTCAAAAAATCAAATTAAATCGAGGAATGTTCGAAATGCTACAAAACTTTACAGATCCTTTCTATATGTTACGAGGGAAGGTAATGAGGGAAGTCCATGCAAAAAATCATCTCAAAATTAGATTCTATGAAACTTTTCGAAATGCAAGTTTCGGTCCAAAAGTAAAAATATATTATACACTAGTTTATACTAGTTTCGGTCAAATAATCAAATTAAATCGATGACTGTTCGAAATGCTACAAAACTTTTCAGATCCTTTCTATATGTTACGAGGAAACGTTATGAGGGAAGTCCATACAAAAAAATCAACTCGAAATTAGATTCTACGAAACTTTTCGAAATGCAAGTTTCTTTCAAAAAATCATAATATACTATACAATAGTTTATACTAGTTTCGTTCAAAAAATCAAATTAAATCGAGGACTGTTTTAAATGTTACGAAACTTTTCAGATCCTTTCTATATGTTACTAGGAAAATTTATGAGGGAAGTCGTTACAAAAAATCATTTGAAAATTAGATTCTATGAAACTTTTCGAAATGCTAGTTTCTTTCAAAAAATCATAATATACTATACATTAGTTTATACTAGTTTCGGTCAAAATATCAAATTAAATCGAGGACTGTTTTAAATGCTACGAAACTTTTCAGATCCTTTCTATATGTTATGAGGAAAAGTTATGAGGGAAGTCCTTACAAAAAAATCATCTGAAAATTAGATTCTATAAATTAGATTCTATAGGTTCTATCAAATCCTAACTCAAGTCAAGGGGAAGGGAAATGACCTTGAGTACACAATCTCACAATCTCACACTATATGGAAACATGTCATGAGTTCATCAACTCACAATATCACTAATCGATAACCACACAAGGCATCCCCTTTTCCCGTCAGCTTCTACGTCTAGAAGTCGATCCGAGTCATGGATCCTCGAAACCTACTTGACATACGAATGGATTCGGGTTCTACGGGCCATTAACCGTTATGAGCCGTCACTTCACACGGGCCATTAGCCGTCACAAGTATACGCTCCCAGAGCGCCATTCATACTGCACGCGGGAATCAAACCTGCCAAGTAGTCGTGCACATGTTTTAGAGGAGCTCGAGACCCATGAAACGCACTCACAAGATAACCGGTTACGATTACGTGATCTCACACACAAACGTGATTGTATTCGACAATCACAAGGCCACAATGCCTTAAGGCCACATTCGCCTTTCAAAGAACACAAAGGTTCACACACATGTTCCATACTAATGTCTCACTCTCCTTTAGACCAATCTCGTCACGGATGTACCTTTCTACTTCAGGTGCCCGAGCCTTGCCATCGAGGTTATCTACTCCAGGCCAGAACTCGCCAATGAATGCACGAGCGTCGCCATCCAGAGTTCCTATCAATTCTAATCACAACCTAGAATCATATCATTAGCTTTGGGGTAAGTTTTCTCACTCTCCCTAATTCATTTTAACATGCATTTTATTCTCTCAAATATGTTCAACAACAATATTAGACAAGCATATCACAACATCAATCATAAAACACACTATATAACATAAAAAGTCAAATATAACTCACATACTAGTTCACACATAAACCGTCACTCTCGGGTCCCTCCGATTCATTTAATCGGGTATCAAAATCCATACTTTTCTCTTTTATCCCGTAGTATCCCGTAGGATACTTTCTCTTTAATCGAGGACTGTTCGAAATGATACGAAATTTTTTAGATCCTTTCTATATGTTATGAGGGAAGGTTATGATGGAAGTCCATGCAAAAAGTCATCTCAAAATTAGATTCAATGAAACTTTTTGAAATAGTAGTTTCGGTCAAAAAATCATAATATATTATACACTAGTTCATACTAGTTTTGGTCAAAAGATCAAATTAAATCGAGGACTATTCAAAATGCTACAAAACTTTTCAGATCCTTTCTATAAGTTACGAGGAAAAGTTATGAGGGAAGTCCATCCAAAAAAATCATTTCATATTTAGATTCTATGAAACTTTTCGAAATGCTAGTTTCTTTCAATAAATCATAATATACTATACACAAGTTTATACTAGTTTCGTTCAAAAAATCAAATTAAATCGAGGACTGTTCGAAATGCTACGAAACTTTTCAGATCCTTTCTATATGTTACGAGGGAAGGTAATGAGGGAAGTCCATGCAAAAAATCATCTCAAAATTAGATTATATGAAACTTTTCGAAATGCAAGTTTCTGTCAAAAAATCACAATATATTATACACTAGTTTATACTAGTTTCGGTCAAAAAACCAAATTAAATCGAGGACTGTTCGAAATGATACGAAACTTTTCAGATCCTTTCAATATGTTACGAGGGAAGGTAATAAGGGAAGTCCATGCAAAAAATCATGTCAAAATTAGATTCTATGAAACTTTTCAAAATGCATGTTTCAGTCAAAAAATCATAATATATTATACACTAGTTTATAGTTGCTTCGGTAAAAAAATAAAATTAAATCGAGGATTGTTCGAAATGATACGAAACTTTTCAGATCCTTTCTATATGTTATGAGGGAAGGTTATGATGGAAGTCCATGCAAAAAAAATCTGAAAATTAGATTCTATTAAACTTTTCGAAATGCTAGTTTCGGTCAAAAAATCATTATATATTATACACTAGTTTATAATAGTTTTGGTAAAAAAAATCAAATTAAAGCGAGGTCTATTCGAAATGCTACAAAAATTTTCAGATCCTTTCTATATGTTACGAGGAAAAGTTATGAGGGAAGTCCATACAAAAAATCATCTCAAAATTAGATTCTATGAAACTTTTCGAAATGCTAGTTTCTTTAAGTAAATCATAATATACTATACACTAGTTTATACTAGTTTCGTTCAAAAAATCAAATTAAATCGAGGAATGTTCGAAATGCTACAAAACTTTACAGATCCTTTCTATATGTTACAAGGGAAGGTAATGAGGGAAGTCCATGCAAAAAATCATCTCAAAATTAGATTCTATGAAACTTTTCGAAATGCAAGTTTCGGTCCAAAAGTAAAAATATATTATACACTAGTTTATACTAGTTTTGGTCAAATAATCAAATTAAATCGATGACTGTTCGAAATGCTACAAAACTTTTCAGATCCTTTCTATATGTTACGAGGAAACGTTATGAGGGAAGTCCATACAAAAAAATCAACTCGAAATTAGATTCTACGAAACTTTTCGAAATGCAAGTTTCTTTCAAAAAATCATAATATACTATACAATAGTTTATACTAGTTTCGTTCAAAAAATCAAATTAAATCGAGGACTGTTTTAAATGTTACGAAACTTTTCAGATCCTTTCTATATGTTACTAGGAAAATTTATGAGGGAAGTCGTTACAAAAAATCATTTGAAAATTAGATTCTATGAAACTTTTCGAAATGCTAGTTTCTTTCAAAAAATCATAATATACTATACATTAGTTTATACTAGTTTCGGTCAAAATATCAAATTAAATCGAGGACTGTTTTAAATGCTACGAAACTTTTCAGATCCTTTCTATATGTTATGAGGAAAAGTTATGGGGGAAGTCCTTACAAAAAAATCATCTGAAAATTAGATTCTATAAATTAGATTCTATAGGTTCTATCAAATCCTAACTCAAGTCAAGGGGAAGGGAAATGACCTTGAGTACACAATCTCACAATCTCACACTATATGGAAACATGTCATGAGTTCATCAACTCACAATATCACTAATCGATAACCACACAAGGCATCCCCTTTTCCCGTCAGCTTCTACGTCTAGAAGTCGATCCGAGTCATGGATCCTCGAAACCTACTTGACATACGAATGGATTCGGGTTCTACGGGCCATTAACCGTTATGAGCCGTCACTTCACACGGGCCATTAGCCGTCACAAGTATACGCTCCCAGAGCGCCATTCATACTGCACGCGGGAATCAAACCTGCCAAGTAGTCGTGCACATGTTTTAGAGGAGCTCGAGACCCATGAAACGCACTCACAAGATAACCGGTTACGATTACGTGATCTCACACACAAACGTGATTGTATTCGACAATCACAAGGCCACAATGCCTTAAGGCCACATTCGCCTTTCAAAGAACACAAAGGTTCACACACATGTTCCATACTAATGTCTCACTCTCCTTTAGCCCAATCTCGTCACGGATGTACCTTTCTACTTCAGGTGCCCGAGCCTTGCCATCGAGGTTATCTACTCCAGGCCAGAACTCGCCAATGAATGCACGAGCGTCGCCATCCAGAGTTCCTATCAATTCTAATCACAACCTAGAATCATATCATTAGCTTTGGGGTAAGTTTTCTCACTCTCCCTAATTCATTTTAACATGCATTTTATTCTCTCAAATATGTTCAACAACAATATTAGACAAGCATATCACAACATCAATCATAAAACACACTATATAACATAAAAAGTCAAATATAACCCACATACTAGTTCACACATAAACCGTCACTCTCGGGTCCCTCCGATTCATTTAATCGGGTATCAAAATCCATACTTTTCTCTTTTATCCCGTAGTATCCCGTAGGATACTTTCTCTTTAATCGAGGACTGTTCGAAATGATACGAAATTTTTTAGATCCTTTCTATATGTTATGAGGGAAGGTTATGATGGAAGTCCATGCAAAAAGTCATCTCAAAATTAGATTCAATGAAACTTTTTGAAATAGTAGTTTCGGTCAAAAAATCATAATATATTATACACTAGTTCATACTAGTTTTGGTCAAAAGATCAAATTAAATCGAGGACTATTCAAAATGCTACAAAACTTTTCAGATCCTTTCTATAAGTTACGAGGAAAAGTTATGAGGGAAGTCCATCCAAAAAAATCATTTCATATTTAGATTCTATGAAACTTTTCGAAATGCTAGTTTCTTTCAATAAATCATAATATACTATACACAAGTTTATACTAGTTTCGTTCAAAAAATCAAATTAAATCGAGGACTGTTCGAAATGCTACGAAACTTTTCAGATCCTTTCTATATGTTACGAGGGAAGGTAATGAGGGAAGTCCATGCAAAAAATCATCTCAAAATTAGATTATATGAAACTTTTCGAAATGCAAGTTTCTGTCAAAAAATCACAATATATTATACACTAGTTTATACTAGTTTCGGTCAAAAAACCAAATTAAATCGAGGACTGTTCGAAATGATACGAAACTTTTCAGATCCTTTCAATATGTTACGAGGGAAGGTAATAAGGGAAGTCCATGCAAAAAATCATGTCAAAATTAGATTCTATGAAACTTTTCAAAATGCATGTTTCAGTCAAAAAATCATAATATATTATACACTAGTTTATAGTTGCTTCGGTAAAAAAATAAAATTAAATCGAGGATTGTTCGAAATGATACGAAACTTTTCAGATCCTTTCTATATGTTATGAGGGAAGGTTATGATGGAAGTCCATGCAAAAAAAATCTGAAAATTAGATTCTATTAAACTTTTCGAAATGCTAGTTTCGGTCAAAAAATCATTTTATATTATACACTAGTTTATAATAGTTTTGGTAAAAAAATCAAATTAAAGCGAGGTCTATTCGAAATGCTACAAAAATTTTCAGATCCTTTCTATATGTTACGAGGAAAAGTTATGAGGGAAGTCCATACAAAAAATCATCTCAAAATTAGATTCTATGAAACTTTTCGAAATGCTAGTTTCTTTAAGTAAATCATAATATACTTTACACTAGTTTATACTAGTTTCGTTCAAAAAATCAAATTAAATCGAGGAATGTTCGAAATGCTACAAAACTTTACAGATCCTTTCTATATGTTACGAGGGAAGGTAATGAGGGAAGTCCATGCAAAAAATCATCTCAAAATTAGATTCTATGAAACTTTTCGAAATGCAAGTTTCGGTCCAAAAGTAAAAATATATTATACACTAGTTTATACTAGTTTCGGTCAAATAATCAAATTAAATCGATGACTGTTCGAAATGCTACAAAACTTTTCAGATCCTTTCTATATGTTACGAGGAAACGTTATGAGGGAAGTCCATACAAAAAAATCAACTCGAAATTAGATTCTACGAAACTTTTCGAAATGCAAGTTTCTTTCAAAAAATCATAATATACTATACAATAGTTTATACTAGTTTCGTTCAAAAAATCAAATTAAATCGAGGACTGTTTTAAATGTTACGAAACTTTTCAGATCCTTTCTATATGTTACTAGGAAAATTTATGAGGGAAGTCGTTACAAAAAATCATTTGAAAATTAGATTCTATGAAACTTTTCGAAATGCTAGTTTCTTTCAAAAAATCATAATATACTATACATTAGTTTATACTAGTTTCGGTCAAAATATCAAATTAAATCGAGGACTGTTTTAAATGCTACGAAACTTTTCAGATCCTTTCTATATGTTATGAGGAAAAGTTATGAGGGAAGTCCTTACAAAAAAATCATCTGAAAATTAGATTCTATAAATTAGATTCTATAGGTTCTATCAAATCCTAACTCAAGTCAAGGGGAAGGGAAATGACCTTGAGTACACAATCTCACAATCTCACACTATATGGAAACATGTCATGAGTTCATCAACTCACAATATCACTAATCGATAACCACACAAGGCATCCCCTTTTCCCGTCAGCTTCTACGTCTAGAAGTCGATCCGAGTCATGGATCCTCGAAACCTACTTGACATACGAATGGATTCGGGTTCTACGGGCCATTAACCGTTATGAGCCGTCACTTCACACGGGCCATTAGCCGTCACAAGTATACGCTCCCAGAGCGCCATTCATACTGCACGCGGGAATCAAACCTGCCAAGTAGTCGTGCACATGTTTTAGAGGAGCTCGAGACCCATGAAACGCACTCACAAGATAACCGGTTACGATTACGTGATCTCACACACAAACGTGATTGTATTCGACAATCACAAGGCCACAATGCCTTAAGGCCACATTCGCCTTTCAAAGAACACAAAGGTTCACACACATGTTCCATACTAATGTCTCACTCTCCTTTAGACCAATCTCGTCACGGATGTACCTTTCTACTTCAGGTGCCCGAGCCTTGCCATCGAGGTTATCTACTCCAGGCCAGAACTCGCCAATGAATGCACGAGCGTCGCCATCCAGAGTTCCTATCAATTCTAATCACAACCTAGAATCATATCATTAGCTTTGGGGTAAGTTTTCTCACTCTCCCTAATTCATTTTAACATGCATTTTATTCTCTCAAATATGTTCAACAACAATATTAGACAAGCATATCACAACATCAATCATAAAACACACTATATAACATAAAAAGTCAAATATAACCCACATACTAGTTCACACATAAACCGTCACTCTCGAGTCCCTCCGATTCATTTAATCGGGTATCAAAATCCATACTTTTCTCTTTTATCCCGTAGTATCCCGTAGGATACTTTCTCTTTAATCGAGGACTGTTCGAAATGATACGAAATTTTTTAGATCCTTTCTATATGTTATGAGGGAAGGTTATGATGGAAGTCCATGCAAAAAGTCATCTCAAAATTAGATTCAATGAAACTTTTTGAAATAGTAGTTTCGGTCAAAAAATCATAATATATTATACACTAGTTCATACTAGTTTTGGTCAAAAGATCAAATTAAATCGAGGACTATTCAAAATGCTACAAAACTTTTCAGATCCTTTCTATAAGTTACGAGGAAAAGTTATGAGGGAAGTCCATCCAAAAAAATCATTTCATATTTAGATTCTATGAAACTTTTCGAAATGCTAGTTTCTTTCAATAAATCATAATATACTATACACAAGTTTATACTAGTTTCGTTCAAAAAATCAAATTAAATCGAGGACTGTTCGAAATGCTACGAAACTTTTCAGATCCTTTCTATATGTTACGAGGGAAGGTAATGAGGGAAGTCCATGCAAAAAATCATCTCAAAATTAGATTATATGAAACTTTTCGAAATGCAAGTTTCTGTCAAAAAATCACAATATATTATACACTAGTTTATACTAGTTTTGGTCAAAAAACCAAATTAAATCGAGGACTGTTCGAAATGATACGAAACTTTTCAGATCCTTTCAATATGTTACGAGGGAAGGTAATAAGGGAAGTCCATGCAAAAAATCATGTCAAAATTAGATTCTATGAAACTTTTCAAAATGCATGTTTCAGTCAAAAAATCATAATATATTATACACTAGTTTATAGTTGCTTCGGTAAAAAAATAAAATTAAATCGAGGATTGTTCGAAATGATACGAAACTTTTCAGATCCTTTCTATATGTTACGAGGGAAGGTTATGATGGAAGTCGATGCAAAAAAACATCTAAAAATTAGATTCTATTAAACTTTTCGAAATGCTAGTTTCGGTCAATAAATCATTATATATTATACACAAGTTTATAATAGTTTTGGTAAAAAAATCAAATTAAAGCGAGGTTTATTCGAAATGCTACAAAACTTTTCAGATCCTTTCTATATGTTACGAGGAAAAGTTATGAGGGAAGTCCATACAAAAAATCATCTCAAAATTAGATTCTATGAAACTTTTCGAAATGCTAGTTTCTTTAAGTAAATCATAATATACTATACACTAGTTTATACTAGTTTCGTTCAAAAAATCAAATTAAATCGAGGAATGTTCGAAATGCTACGAAACTTTACAGATCCTTTCTATATGTTACGAGGGAAGGTAATGAGGGAAGTCCATGCAAAAAATCATCTCAAAATTAGATTCTATGAAACTTTTCGAAATGCAAGTTTCAGTCCAAAAGTTATAATATATTATACACTAGTTTATACTAGTTTCGGTCAAAAAATCAAATTAAATCGAGGACTGTTCGAAATGCTACAAAACTTTTCAGATCCTTTCTATATGTTACGAGGAAAAGTTATGAGGGAAGTCCATACAAAAAAATCAACTCAAAATTAGATTCTACGAAACTTTTCAAAATGCAAGTTTCTTTCAAAAAATCATAATATACTATACACTAGTTTATACTAGTTTCGGTCAAAAAATCAAATTAAATCGAGGACTGTTTTAAATGTTACGAAACTTTTCAGATCCTTTCTATATGTTACTAGGAAAAGTTATGAGGGAAGTCGTTACAAAAAATCATTTGAAAATTAGATTCTATGAAACTTTTCGAAATGCTAGTTTCTTTCAAAAAATCATAATATACTATACATTAGTTTATACTAGTTTCGGTTAAAATATCAAATTAAATCGAGGACTGTTTTAAATGTTACGAAACTTTTCAGATCCTTTCTATATGTTATGAGGAAAAGTTATGAGGGAAGTCCTTACAAAAAAATCATCTGAAAATTAGATTCTATGAAACTTTTCGAAATGTTACTTTCTTTCAAAAAATCATAATATACTATACACTAGTTTATACTAGTTTCGGTAAAAAAAATCAAATTAAATCAAGGACTATTCGAAATGCTACGAAACTTTTCAGATCCTTTCTATATGTTACGAGGCAAGGTAATGAGGGAAGTTCATGCAAAAAATCATCTCAAAATTAGATTCTATGGAACTTTTCGAATTGCAAGTTTCGGTCAAAAAATCATAACATACTATACTCTAGTTTATACTAGTTTCGGGCTAAAAATCAAATTAAATCAAGGACTGTTCGAAGTGATACGAAACTTTTGAGATCCTTTCTATATGTTACGAGGGAAGATTATGATGGAAGTCCATGCAAAAAATCTGTAACACCCATATATAACAACATACATCAAAGAATATATATTATACATGAATCCAAGTATTTGGTACTGAAATACCATAAGTTCCTAGTTAACACATTATATACATTAAATGCCCTAAATACAAAGTTCTAAAGTCTACGGCATAACATATACAAGATGTCCCAAAATACACTAAGAACTAGATCAATACAATGATTTCAAAATAAAACGCCATAGTGGAAGCCATGCCATCTCAAAAGCTACGATCCGTAAGGAAAAGTCAAACCACTTTGCCCTTACCCTTCGCCGAACCAGTAGTACCTGTGATGTAAACAACAACGTGGGGTGAGATACATCAAATCTCAGTGAGTTCACTATCTTATAGTCCTCTCGGCTTTACAAGGTTCTAACAACCTAACTCAAGTCAAAAGGGAAGGGAAGTGACTTTGAGTACACACACACACACACCATATATGGATCCACACTCGTGAGCCTGTTAACTCACACTAATACAAAAGTAAGTCCTGAGCCTGTTAACTCAAGAATCTCACTAATCAATAACCATACCAAGGCATCCCCTTTTCCCGTCCGCTTCTACGTCTAGAAGACGACCCGAGTCATGGATCCTTGTAGTTACTTGGCATACGAATTGGATTCCGGATCATCGGCCTGTTAATCGTGAACCGTCACTTCTCATGGCCTGTTAACCATCACAAGTCTCTTTACCATATAGGCTCCAATCATACTACACGTAGGGAATCAAACCTACCAAGTAATTGTGCATACGTTTCAGAGGAGGAGCTCGAGTCTCATGAAACTACACCGCAAGATAACTGGTTATGATTACTAGACACACGCCTCAGCCTCTCATGCACGAGCGTTATCACTATGTCATTCCACACTTTCCGACAATTATTTACGGTAATGTTCCGCACTCTACCTATTTCGTATTTTAACATGCATACATATTCAAACATGTTTAACAATAAGAGCATAGGCAAATAATCATCAATCGCATAACGAAAACATATAATTCAACATATCAAAAATCACACTAATTCACGGTTCTCTCTGATTTATTTAATCGGGCAATAAACAGATATTTCTCACTTCCATTAGCTAGAGGATGTTCATAGCTTCACAACGATACCAAGAACACTCACAACGGATAAACGAGTCAAAAGTTATGAAAGAAACAAGTTGGAGGATCTGTCATGTTCGCAATGCGAAGAAGTCAGCGAGTGCTCGCTTCCTCATTCGCAGTGCGAAGCTCCCAGCGAATGCCTAGCCAACACTGGTTTGCTGCCCCATTCGCAGTGCGAACGTCTGGCGAACCGTGGCAGAACCAAAACAAGCTAAAGTTCCCAGTGCAAACCTCTGGCGAACGTCTGACGAACGTTCGCCCTCCCCTTCGCCGTGCGAATAGCCAGCGAGTGTTCAATTCCCCCTTCGCTAGGGGATTCGCAGTGCGAACCTGGGAAAATACAGAAATTCTGTAGCGTGCAGCTGAGTTCCCTTGGGTTCAAAACTACACCAAAACATATCCAAACATCCAACAATCAAATACAGATGATTCTACACTCATATAACTTATACTACTCAGTTTGTAACACATTTCAACCGTTAAATTTCATCGATTACCAATTTAAGCAATTTCTCATAAAACCTAACTTAAGCTAAAATCATCCCTAACTCTAGAACTTAAGTTTCTATCTAGAACCCACCTTGAATAGATGATGATGGTGAAGACTGGAAGATGATTTGATGAAGATTTGATGATGTTCTTGATCTTTCCACTTCTTGGTTTCCACTTCTCTTTTTCCTTCCTTTCTCCTTCTTTCTCTCCAACTTCTTTCTATCTCTTTCTTTCTTTGGTTCTAATGAGGAAAATGAAGGAAAAGAAATGATATAGAATAATATCATCAATTAGTAACACTACTAATTATCCAATTAGTCTCCAAAATTCCAATAAATAAATACCTCAGAGTCAGATAATATTAATTGGACTTACTCTAAGTTCAACAGTTACTCTAATTATCTTTGCAGATAATTTCTCAGAGTACACCGGGACTCAGTTGATCACAACTAATATTATCCGGAGTCAATAAAAAATACGGGGTATTACAAAATCATCTGAAAATTAGATTCTATGAAACTTTTGAAATGCTAGTTTCGGTCAAAAAATCATAATATACACTAGTTAATACTAGTTTCGGTCAAAAAATAAATTAAATCGAGGACTGTTCGAAATGCTACAAAACTTTTCAGATACTTTCTATATGTTACGAGGAAAAGTTATGAGGGAAGTCCATACAAAAAAATCATTTCAAAATTAGATTCTATGAAACATTTCGAAATGCTAGTTTCTTTCAATAAATCAGAATATACTATACACTAGTTTATACTAGTTTCGTTCAAAAAATCAAATTAAATAGAGGACTGTTCGAAATGCTACGAAACTTTTCAGATCCTTTCTATATGTTACGAGAGAAGGTAATGAGGGAAGTCCATGCAAAAAGTCATCTCAAAATTAGATGCTATGAAACTTTTCGAAATGCAAGTTTCGGTAAAAAAATCACAATATATTATACACAAGTTTAAACTAGTTTCGGTCAAAAAAATCAAATTAAACGGAGGACTGTTCGAAATGATACGAAACTTTTCAGATCCTTTCAATATGTTACAAGGGAAGGTAATGAGGGAAGTCCATGCAAAAAATCATGTCAAAATTAGATTCTATGAAACTTTTCGAAATGCAAGTTTCAGTCAAAAAATCATAATATATTATACACTAGTTTATACTAGTTTCGGTCATAAAATCAAATTAAATCGGAGACTGTTCGAAATGATACGAAACTTTTCAGATCCTTTCTCTATGTTACGAGGGAAGGTTATGATGGAAGTCCATGGAAAGAAACATCTGAAAATTAGATTCTATTAAACTTTTAGAAATGCTAGTTTCGGTCAAAAAATCATTATATATTATACACTAGTTTATAATAGTTTTGGTAAAAAAATCAAATTAAAGCGAGGTCTATTCGAAATGCTACAAAACTTTTCAGATCCTTTCTATATGTTACGAGGAAAAGTTATGAGGGAAGTCCATACAAAAAATCATCTCAAAATTAGATTCTATGAAACTTTTCGAAATGCAAGTTTCTTTAAGTAAATCATAATATACTATACACTAGTTTATACTAGTTTCGTTCAAAAAATCAAATTAAATCGAGGAATGTTCGAAATGCTACAAAACTTTACAGATCCTTTCTATATGTTACGAGGGAATGTAATGAGGGAAGTCCATGCAAAAAATCATCTCAAAATTAGATTCTGTGAAACTTTTCGAAATGCTAGTTTCGGTCAAAAAATCATCATATATTATACACTAGTTTATACTAGTTTTGGTCAAAAAATCAAATTAAACCGAGGTTTGTTCGAAATGCTACAAAACTTTTCAGATCCTTTCTATATGTTACGAGGAAAAGTTATGAGGGATGTCCATACAAAAAAATCATTTCAAAATTAGATTCTATGAAACTTTTCGAAATGCTAGTTTCTTTCAGTAAATCATAATATACTATACACTAGTTTATACTAGTTTCGTTCAAAAAATCAAATTAAATCGAGGAATGTTGGAAATGCTACAAATCGTTTCAGACCCTTTCTATATGTTACGAGGGAAGGTAATGAGGGAAGTCCATGCAAAAAATAATATCAAAATTAGATTCTATGAAACTTTTCGAAATGCAATTTCGGTCAAAAAGTCATAATATATTATACACTAGTTTATACTAGTTTCGGTCAAAAAATCAAATTAAATAGAGGACTGTTCGAAATGCTACAAAACTTTTCAGATCCTTTCTATATGTTATAAGGAAAAGTTATGAGGGAAGTCCAAACAAAAAAATCAATTCAAATTAGATTCTACAAAACTTTTCGAAATGCAAGTTTCTTTCAAAAAATCATAATATACCATACACTAGTTTATACTAGTTTCGGTCAAAAAATCAAATTAAATTGATGAATGTTTTAAATGCTACGAAACTTTTTAGATCCTTTCTATTTGTTAAGAGGAAAAGTTATGAGGGAAGTCCTTAGAAAAAAATCATCTGAAAATTAGATTCTATGAAACTTTTCGAAATGCTAGTTTCTTTCAGAAAATCATAATATACTATACACTAGTTTATACTAGTTTCGGTCAAAAAATCAAATTAAATTGAGGACTATTCGAAATTCTACAAACTTTTCAGTACCTTTCTATATGTTACGAGGCAAGGTAATGAGGGAAGTTCATGCAAGAAATCATCTCAAAATTAGATTCTATGAAACTTTTCGAAATGCAAGTTTCGGTCAAAAAATCACAATATAATATACACTAGTTTATACTAGTTTCGGGCTAAAAATCAAATTAAATCAAGGACTGTTCGAAATGATACTAAACTTTTGACATCCTTTCTATATGTTATGAGGGAAGGTTATGATGGAAGTCCATGCAAAAAATCATCTGAAAATTAGATTCTATGAAACTTTTCGAAATGCTAGTTTCGGTAAAAAATTCATAATATACACTAGTTTATACTAGTTTCGGTCAAAAAATCAAATTAAATCGAGGACTATTCGAAATGCTACAAAACTTTTCAGATTCTCTCTATATGTTACGAGGAAAAGTTATGAGGGAAGTCCAATCAAAAAAATCATTTCAAAATTAGATTCTATGAAACTTTTCGAAATGCATGTTTCGGTCAAAAAATCACAATATAATATCCACTAGTTTATACTAGTTTCGGTTAAAAAATCAAATTAAATCGAGGACTGTTCGAAATTCTACGAAACTTTTTAGATCCTTTCTATATGTTACGAGGGAAGGTAATGTTCGAAGTCCATGCAAAAAATCATCTCAAAATTAGATTCTATGAAACTTTTTGAAATGTAAGTTGAGGTAAAAAAATCATAATATATTATACACTAGTTTATACTAGTTTCGGTAAAAAAATCAAATTAAATTGAGGACTGTTCGAAATGATACAAAAGTTTTCAGATCCTTTCAATATGTTACGAGGGAAGGTAATTAGGGAAGTCTATGCAAAAACTCATGTCAAAATTAGATTCTATGAAACTTTTCGAAATGCAAGTTTCAGTCAAAAAATCATAATATATTATACACTAGTTTATACTAGTTTCGGTCAAAAAATCAAATTAAATCGAGGACTGTTCGAAATGATACGAAACTTTTCAGATCCTTTCTATATGTTACGACGGAAGGTTTTGATGGAAGTCCATGCAAAAAATCATCTAAAAATTAGATTCTATTAAACTTTTCGAAATGCTAGTTTCGGTCAAAAAATCATTATATATTATACACTAGTTTATACTAGTTTCGGTAAAAAAAATCAAATTAAAGCGAGGTCTGTTCGCAATGCTACAAAACTTTTCAGATTCTTTGTATATGTTACGAGGAAAAGTTATGAGGGAAGTCCATAAAAAAAAATCATCTCAAAATTAGATTCTATGAAACTTTTCGAAATGCTAGTTTCTTTCAATAAATCATAATATACTATACACAAGTCTATACTAGTTTCGTTCTAAAAATCAAATTAAATCGAGGACTGTTCGAAATGCTACGAAACTTTTCAGATCCTTTCTATATGTTACGAGGGAAGGTAATGAGGGAAGTCCATGCAAAAAATCATCTCAAAATTAGATTATATGAAACTTTTTGAAATGCAAGTTTCTGTCAAAAAATCACAATATATTATACACTAGTTTATACTAGTTTCGGTCAAAAAACCAAATTAAATCGAGGACTATTCGAAATGATACGAAACTTTTCAGATCCTTTCAATATGTTACGAGGGAAGGTAATAAGGGAAGTCCATGCAAAAAATCATGTCAAAATTAGATTCTATGAAACTTTTCAAAATGCATGTTTCAGTCAAAAAATCATAATATATTATACACTAGTTTATAGTTGTTTCGGTCAAAAAATAAAATTAAATCGAGGATTGTTCGAAATGATACGAAACTTTTCAGATCCTTTCTATATGTTATGAGGGAAGGTTATGATGGAAGTCCATGCAAAAAAACATCTGAAAATTAGATTCTATTAAACTTTTCGAAATGCTAGTTTCGGTCAAAAAATCATTATATATTATACACTAGTTTATAATAGTTTTGGTAAAAAAATCAAATTAAAGCGAGGTCTATTCGAAATGCTACAAAAAATTTCAGATCCTTTCTATATGTTACGAGGAAAAGTTATGAGGGAAGTCCATACAAAAACTCATCTCAAAATTAGATTCTATGAAACTTTTCGAAATGCTTGTTTCTTTAAGTAAATCATAATATACTATACACTAGTTTATACTAGTTTCGTTCAAAAAATCAAATTAAATCGAGGAATGTTCGAAATGCTACAAAACTTTACAGATCCTTTCTATATGTTACGAGGGAAGGTAATGAGGGAAGTCCATGCAAAAAATCATCTCAAAATTAGATTCTATGAAACTTTTCGAAATGCAAGTTTCGGTCCAAAAGTCAAAATATATTATACACTAGTTTATACTAGTTTCGGTCAAATAATCAAATTAAATCGATGACTGTTCGAAATGCTACAAAACTTTTCAGATCCTTTCTATATGTTACGAGGAAACGTTATGAGGGAAGTCCATACAAAAAAATCAACTCGAAATTAGATTCTACGAAACTTTTCGAAATGCAAGTTTCTTTCAAAAAATCATAATATACTATACAATAGTTTATACTAGTTTCGGTCAAAAAATCAAATTAAATCGAGGACTGTTTTAAATGTTACCAAACTTTTCAGATCCTTTCTATATGTTACTAGGAAAATTTATGAGGGAAGTCGTTACAAAAAATCATTTGAAAATTAGATTCTATGAAACTTTTCGAAATGCTAGTTTCTTTCAAAAAATCATAATATACTATACATTAGTTTATACTAGTTTCGGTCAAAATATCAAATTAAATCGAGGACTGTTTTAAATGCTACGAAACTTTTCAGATCCTTTCTATATGTTATGAGGAAAAGTTATGAGGGAAGTCCTTACAAAAAAATCATCTGAAAATTAGATTCTATGAAACTTTTTGAAATGTTACTTTCTTTCAAAAAATCATAATATACTATACACTAGTTTATACTAGTTTCGGTAAAAAAATCAAATTAAATCAAGGACTATTCGAAATGCTACGAAACTTTTCAGATCCTTTCTATATGTTACGAGGCAAGGTAATGAGGGAAGTTCATGCAAAAAATCATCTCAAAATTAGATTCTATGGAACTTTTCAAATTGCAAGTTTCGGTCAAAAAATCATAACATACTATACACTAGTTTATACTAGTTTCGGGCTAAAAATCAAATTAAATCAAGGACTGTTCGAAGTGATACGAAACTTTTGAGATCCTTTCTATATGTTACGAGGGAAGATTACGATGGAATTCCATGCAAAAAATCTGTAACACCCATATATAACAACATACATCAAAGCATATATATTATACATGAATCCAAGTATTTGGTACTGAAATACCATAAGTTCCTAGTTAACACATTATATACATTAATTGCCCTAAATAAAAAGTTCTAAAGTCTACGGCATAACATTTACAAGATGTCCCAAAATAGACTAAGAACTAGATCAATACAATGATTTCAAAATAAAACGCCATGGTGGAAGCCATGCCATCTCAAAAGCTACGATCCGTAAGGAAAAGTCAAACCACTTTGTCCTTACCCTTCGCCGAACCAGTAGTACCTGTGATGTAAACAACAACGTGGGGTGAGATACATCAAATCTCAGTGAGTTCGCTATCTTATAGTCCTCTCGGCTTTACAAGGTTCTAACAACCTAACTCAAGTCAAAAGGGAAGGGAAGTGACTTTGAGTACACACACACACACACCATATATGGATCCACACTCGTGAGCCTGTTAACTCACACTAATACAAAAGTAAGTCCTGAGCCTGTTAACTCAAGAATCTCGCTAATCAATAACCATAGCAAGGCATCCCCTTTTCCCGTCCGCTTCCACGTCTAGAAGACGGCCCGAGTCATGGATCCTTGTAGTTACTTGGCATACGAATTGGATTCGGGATCATCGGCCTGTTAATCGTGAACTGTCACTTCTCATGGCCTGTTAACCATCACAAGTCTCTTTACCATATAGGCTCCAATCGTACTACACGTAGGGAATCAAACCTACCAAGTAATTGTGCATACGTTTCAGGGGAGGAGCTCGAGTCTCATGAAACTACACCGCAAGATAACTGGTTATGATTACTAGACACACGCCTCAGCCTCTCATGCACGAGCGTTGTCACTATGTCATTCCACACTTTCCGACAATTGTTTACGGTAATGTTCCGCACTCTACCTAATTCACGGTTCTCTCCGATTTATTTAATCGGGCAATAAACAGATATTTCTCACTTCCATTAGCTAGAGGATGTTCATAGCTTCACAACGATACCAAGAACACTCACAACGGATAAACGAGTCAAAAGTTATGAAAGAAACAAGTTGGAGGATCTGTCATGTTCGCAATGCGAAGAAGTCAGCGAGTGCTCGCTTCCTCATTCGCCGTGCGAAGCTCCCAGCGAATGCCTAGCCAACACTGGTTCGCTGCCCCATTCGCAGTGCGAACGTATGGCGAACCGTGGTAGAACCAAAACAAGCTAAAGTTCGCAGTGCAAACCTCTGGCGAACGTCTGACGAACGTTCGCCCTCCCCATTGCTGTGCGAATAGCCAGCGAGTGTTCAATTCCCCCTTCGCTAGGGGATTCGCAGTGCGAACCTGGGAAAATACAGAAATTCTGTAGCGTGCAGCTGAGTTCCCTTGGGTTAAAAACTACACCAAAACATATCCAAACATCCAACAATCAAATACAGATGATTCTACACTCATATAACTTATACTACTCAGTTTGTAACACATTTCAACTGTTAAATTTCATCAATTAAAAATTTAAGCAATTTCTCATAAAACCTAACTTAAGCTAAAATCATCCCTAACTCTAGAACTTAAGTTTCTATCTAGAACCCACCTTGAATAGATGATGACGGTGAAGACTGAAAGATGATTTGATGAAGATTTGATGATGTTCTTGATCTTTCCACTTCTTGGTTTCCACTTCTCTTTTTCCTTCCTTTCTCCTTCTTTCTCTCCAACTTCTTTCTATCTCTTTCTTTCTTTGGTTCTAATGAGGAAAATGAAGGAAAAGAAATGATATAGAATAATATCATCAATTAGTAACACTATTAATTATCCAATTAGTCCCCAAAATTCCAATAAATAAATACCTCAGAGTCAGATAATATTAATTGGATTTACTCTAAGTTCAACAGTTACTCTAATTATCTTTGCAGATAATTTCTCAGAGTACACCGAGACTCAGTTGATCACAGCTAATATTATCCGGAGTAAATAAAAAATACGGGGTATTACAAAATCATATGAAAATTAGATTCTATGAAACTTTTGAAATGCTAGTTTCGGTCAAAAAATCATAATATACACTAGTTAATACTAGTTTCGGTCAAAAAATACATTAAATCGAGGACTGTTCGAAATGCTACAAAACTTTTCAGATCCTTTCTATATGTTACGAGGAAAAGTTATGAGGGAAGTCCATACAAAAAAATCATTTCAAAATTAGATTCTATGAAACATTTCGAAATGCTAGTTTCTTTCAATAAATCAGAATATACTAAACACTAGTTTATACTAGTTTCGTTCAAAAAATCAAATTAAATCGAGGACTGTTCGAAATGCTACGAAACTTTTCAGATCCTTTCTATATGTTACGAGGGAAGGTAATGAGGGAAGTCCATGCAAAAAGTCATCTCAAAGTTAGATTCTATGAAACTTTTCGAAATGCAAGTTTCGGTAAAAAAAATCACAATATATTATACACAAGTTTAAACTAGTTTCGGTCAAAAAAATCAAATTAAACGGAGGACTGATCGAAATGATACGAAACTTTTCAGATCCTTTCAATATGTTAAGAGGGAAGGTAATGAGGGAAGTCCATGCAAAAAATCATGTCAAAATTAGATTCTATGAAACTTTTCGAAATGCTAGTTTCAGTAAAAAAATCATAATATATTATACTCTAGTTTATACTAGTTTCGGTCATAAAATCAAATTAAATCGACGACTGTTCGAAATGATACGAAACTTTTCAGATCCTTTCTCTATGTCACGAGGGAAGGTTATGATGGAAGTCCATGCAAAAAAACATTTGAAAATTAGATTCTATTAAACATTTCGAAATGCTAGTTTCGGTCAAAAAATCATTATATATTATACACTAGTTTATAATAGTTTTGGTAAAAAAATCAAATTAAAGCGAGGTCTATTCGAAATGCTACAAAACTTTTCAGATCCTTTCTATATGTTACGAGGAAAAGTTATGAGGGAAGTCCATACAAAAAATCATCTCAAAATTAGATTCTATGAAACTTTTCGAAATGCTAGTTTCTTTAAGTAAATCCTAATATACTATACACTAGTTTATACTAGTTTCGTTCAAAAAATCAAATTAAATCGAGGAATGTTCGAAATGCTACAAAACTTTACAGATCCTTTCTATATGTTACGAGGGAAGGTAATGAGGGAAGTCCATGCAAAAAATCATCTCAAAATTAGATTCTATGAAACTTTTCGAAATGCAAGTTTCTGTCAAAAAATCACAATATATTATACACTAGTTTATACTAGTTTCGGTCAAAAAACCAAGTTAAATCGAGGACTTTTCGAAATGCTAGTTTCGGTCAAAAAATCATCATATATTATACACTAGTTTATACTAGTTTTGGTCAAAAAATCAAATTAAAGCGAGGTTTGTTCGAAATGCTACAAAACTTTTTAGATCCTTTCTATATGTTACGAGGAAAAGTTATGAGGGATGTCCATACAAAAAAATCATTTCAAAATTAGATTCTATGAAACTTTTCGAAATGCTAGTTTCTTTCAGTAAATCATAATATACTATACACTAGTTTATACTAGTTTCGTTCAAAAAATCAAATTAAATCGAGGAATGTTGGAAATGCTACAAATCGTTTCAGACCCTTTCTATATGTTACGAGGGAAGGTAATGAGGGAAGTCCATGCAAAAAATAATATCAAAATTAGATTCTATGAAACTTTTCGAAATGCTAGTTTCTTTCAGTAAATCATAATATACTATACACTAGTTTATACTAGTTTCGGTACAAAAAATCAAATTAAATTGATGAATGTTTTAAATGCTACGAAACTTTTTAGATCCTTTCTATATGTTAAGAGGAAAAGTTATGAGGGAAGTCCTTAGAAAAAAATCATCTGAAAATTAGATTCTATGAAACTTTTAGAAATGCTAGTTTCTTTCAGAAAATCATAATATACTATACACTAGTTTATACTAGTTTCGGTCAAAAAATCAAATTAAATTGAGGACTATTCGAAATTCTACAAACTTTTCAGTACCTTTCTATATGTTACGAGGCAAGGTAATGAGGGAAGTTCATGCAAGAAATCATCTCAAAATTAGATTCTATGAAACTTTTCGAAATGCAAGTTTTGGTCAAAAAATCACAATATAATATACACTAGTTTATACTAGTTTCGGGCTAAAAATCAAATTAAATCAAGGACTGTTCGAAATGATACGAAACTTTTGACATCCTTTCTATATGTTTTGAGGGAAGGTTATGATGGAAGTCCATGCAAAAAATCATCTGAAAATTAGATTCTATGAAACTTTTCGAAATGCTAGTTTCGGTAAAAAAATCATAATATACACTAGTTTATACTAGTTTCGGTCAAAAAATCAAATTAAATCGAGGACTATTCGAAATGCTACAAAACTTTTCAGATTCTTTCTATATGTTGCGAGGAAAAGTTATGAGGGAAGTCCAATCAAAAAAATCATTTCAAAATTAGATTCTATGAAACTTTTCGAAATGCTAGTTTCTTTCAATAAATCATAATATACTATACACTAGTTTATACTAGTTTCGGTTAAAAAATCAAATTAAATCGAGGACTGTTCGAAATTCTACGAAACTTTTCAGATCCTTTCTATATGTTACGAGGGAAGGTAATGTGGGAAGTCCATGCAAAAAATCATCTCAAAATTAGATTCTATGAAACTTTTTGAAATGTAAGTTTAGGTAAAAAAATCATAATATATTACACACTAGTTTATACTAGTTTCGGTCAAAAAATCAAATTAAATTGAGGACTGTTCGAAATGATACAAAATTTTTCAGATCCTTTCAATATGTTACGAGGGAAGGTAATGAGGGAAGTCCATGCAAAAACTCATGTCAAAATTAGATTCTATGAAACATTTCGAAATGCAAGTTTCAGTCAAAAAATCATAATATATTATACACTAGTTTATACTAGTTTCGGTCAAAAAATCAAATTAAATCGAGGACTGTTCGAAATGATACGAAACTTTTCAGATCCTTTCTATATGTTACGAGGGAAGGTTTTGATGGAAGTCCATGCAAAAAATTATCTGAAAATTAGATTCTATTAAACTTTTCGAAATGCTAGTTTCGGTCAAAAAATCATTATATATTATACACTTGTTTATACTAGTTTCGGTAAAAAAAATCAAATTAAAGCGAGGTCTGTTCGAAATGCTACAAAACTTTTGAGATTGTTTCTATATGTTACTAGGAAAAGTTATGAGGGAAGTCCATAAAAAAAAAATCATCTCAAAATTAGATTCTATGAAACTTTTCGAAATGCTAGTTTATTTCTATAAATCATAATATACTATACACAAGTTTATACTAGTTTCGTTCAAAAAATCAAATTAAATCGAGGACTGTTCGAAATGCTACGAAATTTTCAGATCCTTTCTATATGTTACGAGGGAAGGTAATGAGGGAAGTCCATGCAAAAAATCATCTCAAAATTAGATTATATGAAACTTTTCGAAATGCAAGTTTCTGTAAAAAAATACAATATATTATACACTAGTTTATACTAGTTTCGGTCAAAAAACCAAATTAAATCGAGGACTATTCGAAATGATACGAAACTTTTCAGATCCTTTCAATATGTTACGAGGGAAGGTAATAAGGGAAGTCCATGCAAAAAATCAGGTCAAAATTAGATTCTATGAAACTTTTCAAAATGTATGTTTCAGTCAAAAAATCATAATATATTATACACTAGTTTATAGTTGTTTCGGTCAAAAAATAAAATTAAATCGAGGATTGTTCGAAATGATACGAAACGTTTCAGATCCTTTCTATATGTTACGAGGGAAGGTTATGATGGAAGTCCATGCAAAAAAACATCTGAAAATTAGATTCTATTAAACTTTTCGAAATGCTAGTTTCGGTCAAAAAATCATTATATATTATACACTAGTTTATAATAGTTTTGGTAAAAAAATCTAATTAAAGCGAGGTCTATTCGAAATGCTGCAAAACTTTTCAGATCCTTTCTATATGTTACGAGGAAAAGTTATGAGGGAAGTCCATTCAAAAAATCATCTCAAAATTAGATTCTATGAAACTTTTCGAAATGCTAGTTTCTTTAAGTAAATCAAAATATAATGTACACTAGTTTATAATAGTTTCGTTCAAAAAATCAAATTAAATCGAGGAATGTTCGAAACGCTACAAAACTTTACAGATCCTTTCTATATGTTACGAGGGAAGGTAATGAGGGAAGTCCATGCAAAAAATCATCTCAAAATTAGATTCTATGAAACTTTTCGAAATGCAAGTTTCGGTCCAAAAGTCATAATATATTATACACTAGTTTATACTAGTTTCGGTCAAAAAATCAAATTAAATCGAGGACTGTTCGAAATGCTACAAAACTTTTCAGATCCTTTCTATATGTTACGAGGAAAAGTTATGAGGGAAGTCCATACAAAAAAATCAACTCAAAATTAGATTCTACGAAACTTTTCGAAATGCAAGTTTCTTTCAAAAAATCATAATATACTATACACTAGTTTATACTAGTTTCGGTCAAAAAATCAAATTAAATCGAGGACTGTTTTAAATGTTACGAAACTTTTCAGATCCTTTCTATATGTTACTAGGAAAAGTTATGAGGGAAGTCGTTACAAAAAATCATTTGAAAATTAGATTCTATGAAACTTTTCGAAATGCTAGTTTCTTTCAAAAAATCATAATATACTATACATTAGTTTATACTAGTTTCGGTTAAAATATCAAATTAAATCGAGGACTGTTTTAAATGCTACGAAACTTTTCAGATCCTTTCTATATGTTATGAGGAAAAGTTATGAGGGAAGTCCTTACAAAAAAATCATCTGAAAATTAGATTCTATGAAACTTTTTGAAATGTTACTTTCTTTTAAAAAATCATAATATACTATACACTAGTTTATACTAGTTTCGGTAAAAAAATCAAATTAAATCAAGGACTATTCGAAATGCTACGAAACTTTTCAGATCCTTTCTATATGTTACGAGGCAAGGTAATGAGGGAAGTTCATGCAAAAAATCATCTCAAAATTAGATTCTATGGAACTTTTTGAATTGCAAGTTTCGGTCAAAAAATCATAACATACTATACACTAGTTTATACTAGTTTCGGGCTAAAAATCAAATTAAATCAAGGACTGTTCGAAGTGATACGAAACTTTTGAGATCCTTTCTATATGTTACGAGGGAAGATTATGATGGAAGTCCATGCAAAAAATATGTAACACCCATATATAACAACATACATCAAAGTATATATATTATACATGAATCCAAGTATTTGGTACTGAAATACCATAAGTTCCTAGTTAACACATTATATACATTAAATGCCCTAAATACAAAGTTCTAAAGTCTACGGCATAACATTTACAAGATGTCCCAAAATACACTAAGAACTAGATCAATACAATGATTTCAAAATAAAACGCCATAGTGGAAGCCATGCCATCTCAAAAGCTACGATCCGTAAGGAAAAGTCAAACCACTTTGTCCTTACCCTTCGCCGAACCAGTAGTACCTGTGATGTAAACAACAACGTGGGGTGAGATACATCAAATCTCAGTGAGTTCGCTATCTTATAGTCCTCTCGGCTTTACAAGGTTCTAACAACCTAACTCAAGTCAAAAGGGAAGGGAAGTGACTTTGAGTACACACACACACACACCATATATGGATCCACACTCGTGAGCCTGTTAACTCACACTAATACAAAAGTAAGTCCTGAGCCTGTTAACTCAAGAATCTCACTAATCAATAACCATACCAAGGCATCCCCTTTTCCCGTCCGCTTCTACGTCTAGAAGACGACCCGAGTCATGGATCCTTGTAGTTACTTGGCATACGAATTGGATTCGGGATCATCGGCCTGTTAATCGTGAACCGTCACTTCTCATGGCCTGTTAACCATCACAAGTCTCTTTACCATATAGGCTCCAATCATACTACACGTAGGGAATCAAACCTACCAAGTAATTGTGCATACGTTACAGAGGAGGAGCTCGAGTCTCATGAAACTACACCGCAAGATAACTGGTTATGATTACTAGACACACGCCTCAGCCTCTCATGCACGAGCGTTATCACTATGTCATTCCACACTTTCCGACAATTGTTTACGGTAATGTTCCGCACTCTACCTATTTCATATTTTAACATGCATACATATTAAAACATGTTTAACAATAAGAGCATAGGCAAATAATCATCAATTGCATAACGAAAACATATAATTCAACATATCAAAAATCACACTAATTCACGGTTCTCTCTGATTTATTTAATCGGGCAATAAACAGATATTTCTCACTTCGATTAGCTAGAGGATGTTCATAGCTTCACAACGATACCAAGAACACTCACAACGGATAAACGAGTCAAAAGTTATGAAAGAAACAAGTTGGAGGATCTGTCATGTTCGCAATGCGAAGAAGTCAGCGAGTGCTCGCTTCCTCATTCGCAGGGCGAAGCTCCCAGCGAATGCCTAGCCAACACTGGTTCGCTGCCCCATTCGCAGTGCGAACGTCTGGCGAACCGTGGCAGAACCAAAACAAGCTAAAGTTCGCAGTGCAAACCTCTGGCGAACGTCTGACGAACGTTCGCCCCCCCCTTCGCCGTGCGGATAGCCAGCGAGTGTTCAATTCCCCCTTCGCTTGGGGATTCGCAGTGCGAACCTGGGAAAATATAGAAATTCTGTAGCGTGCAGCTGAGTTCCCTTGGGTTCAAAGCTACACCAAAACATATCCAAACATCCAACAATCAAATACAGATGATTCTACACTCATATAACTTATACTACTCAGTTTGTAACACATTTCAACCGTTAAATTTCATCGATTACCAATTTAAGCAATTTCTCATAAAACCTTACTTAAGCTAAAATCATCCCTAACTCTAGAAATTAAGTTTCTATCTAGAACCCACCTTGAATAGATGATGATGGTGAAGACTGGAAGATGATTTGATGAAGATTTGATGATGTTCTTGATCTTTCCACTTCTTGGTTTCCACTTCTCTTTTTCCTTCCTTTCTCCTTCTTTCTCTCCAACTTCTTTCTATCTCTTTCTTTCTTTGGTTCTAATGAGGAAAATGAAGGAAAAGAAATGATATAGAATAATATCATCAATTAGTAACACTACTAATTATCCAATTAGTCTCCAAAATTCCAATAAATAAATACCTCAGATTCAGATATTATTAATTGGATTTACTCTAAGTTCAACAGTTACTCTAATTATCTTTGCAGATAATTTCTCAGAGTACACCGGGACTCAGTTGATCACAACTAATATTATCCGGAGTCAATAAAAAATACGGGGTATTACAAAATCATCTGAAAATTAGATTCTATAAAACTTTTGAAATGCTAGTTTCGGTCAAAAAATCATAATATACACTAGTTAATACTAGTTTCGGTCAAAAAATAAATTAAATCGAGGACTGTTCGAAATGCTACAAAACTTTTCAGATACTTTCTATATGTTACGAGGAAAAGTTATGAGGGAAGTCCATACAAAAAAATCATTTCAAAATTAGATTCTATGAAACATTTCGAAATGCTAGTTTCTTTCAATAAATCAGAATATACTATACACTAGTTTATACTAGTTTCGTTCAAAAAATCAAATTAAATAGAGGACTGTTCGAAATGCTACGAAACTTTTCAGATCCTTTCTATATGTTACGAGAGAAGGTAATGAGGGAAGTCCATGCAAAAAGTCATCTCAAAATTAGATTCTATGAAACTTTTCGAAATGCAAGTTTCGGTAAAAAAATCACAATATATTATACACAAGTTTAAACTAGTTTCGGTCAAAAAAATCAAATTAAACGGAGGACTGTTCGAAATGATACGAAACTTTTCAGATCCTTTCTATATGTTACGAGGGAAGGTAATGAGGGAAGTCCATGCAAAAAATCATCTCAAAATTAGATTATATGAAACTTTTCGAAATGCAAGTTTCTGTAAAAAAATACAATATATTATACACTAGTTTATACTAGTTTCGGTCAAAAAACCAAATTAAATCGAGGACTATTCGAAATGATACGAAACTTTTCAGATCCTTTCAATATGTTACGAGGGAAGGTAATAAGGGAAGTCCATGCAAAAAATCAGGTCAAAATTAGATTCTATGAAACTTTTCAAAATGTATGTTTCAGTCAAAAAATCATAATATATTATACACTAGTTTATAGTTGTTTCGGTCAAAAAATAAAATTAAATCGAGGATTGTTCGAAATGATACGAAACATTTCAGATCCTTTCTATATGTTACGAGGGAAAGTTATGATGGAAGTCCATGCAAAAAAACATCTGAAAATTAGATTCTATTAAACTTTTCGAAATGCTAGTTTCGGTCAAAAAATCATTATATATTATACACTAGTTTATAATAGTTTTGGTAAAAAAATCTAATTAAAGCGAGGTCTATTCGAAATGCTAAAAAACTTTTCAGATCCTTTCTATATGTTACGAGGAAAAGTTATGAGGGAAGTCCATTCAAAAAATCATCTCAAAATTAGATTCTATGAAACTTTTCGAAATGCTAGTTTCTTTAAGTAAATCAAAATATACTGTACACTAGTTTATAATAGTTTCGTTCAAAAAATCAAATTAAATCGAGGAATGTTCGAAACGCTACAAAACTTTACAGATCCTTTCTATATGTTACGAGGGAAGGTAATGAGGGAAGTCCATGCAAAAAATCATCTCAAAATTAGATTCTATGAAACTTTTCGAAATGCAAGTTTCGGTCCAAAAGTCATAATATATTATACACTAGTTTATACTAGTTTCGGTCAAAAAATCAAATTAAATCGAGGACTGTTCGAAATGCTACAAAACTTTTCAGATCCTTTCTATATGTTACGAGGAAAAGTTATGAGGGAAGTCCATACAAAAAAATCAACTCAAAATTAGATTCTACGAAACTTTTCGAAATGCAAGTTTCTTTCAAAAAATCATAATATACTATACACTAGTTTATACTAGTTTCGGTCAAAAAATCAAATTAAATCGAGGACTGTTTTAAATGTTACGAAACTTTTCAGATCCTTTCTATATGTTACTAGGAAAAGTTATGTGGGAAGTCGTTACAAAAAATCATTTGAAAATTAGATTCTATGAAACTTTTCGAAATGCTAGTTTCTTTCAAAAAATCATAATATACTATACATTAGTTTATACTAGTTTCGGTTAAAATATCAAATTAAATCGAGGACTGTTTTAAATGCTACGAAACTTTTCAGATCCTTTCTATATGTTATGAGGAAAAGTTATGAGGGAAGTCCTTACAAAAAAATCATCTGAAACTTAGATTCTATGAAACTTTTTGAAATGTTACTTTCTTTTAAAAAATCATAATATACTATACACTAGTTTATACTAGTTTCGGTAAAAAAATCATATTAAATCAAGGACTATTCGAAATGCTACGAAACTTTTCAGATCCTTTCTATATGTTACGAGGCAAGGTAATGAGGGAAGTTCATGCAAAAAACCATCTCAAAATTAGATTCTATGGAACTTTTTGAATTGCAAGTTTCGGTCAAAAAATCATAACATACTATACACTAGTTTATACTAGTTTCGGGCTAAAAATCAAATTAAATCAAGGACTGTTCGAAGTGATACGAAACTTTTGAGATCCTTTCTATATGTTACGAGGGAAGATTATGATGGAAGTCCATGCAAAAAATATGTAACACCCATATATAACAACATACATCAAAGTATATATATTATACATGAATCCAAGTATTTGGTACTGAAATACCATAAGTTCCTAGTTAACACATTATATACATTAAATGCCCTAAATACAAAGTTCTAAAGTCTACGGCATAACATTTACAAGATGTCCCAAAATACACTAAGAACTAGATCAATACAATGATTTCAAAATAAAACGCCATAGTGGAAGCCATGCCATCTCAAAAGCTACGATCCGTAAGGAAAAGTCAAACCACTTTGTCCTTACCCTTCGCCGAACCAGTAGTACCTGTGATGTAAACAACAACGTGGGGTGAGATACATCAAATCTCAGTGAGTTCGCTATCTTATAGTCCTCTCGGCTTTACAAGGTTCTAACAACCTAACTCAAGTCAAAAGGGAAGGGAAGTGACTTTGAGTACACACACACACACACCATATATGGATCCACACTCGTGAGCCTGTTAACTCACACTAATACAAAAGTAAGTCCTGAGCCTGTTAACTCAAGAATCTCACTAATCAATAACCATACCAAGGCATCCCCTTTTCCCGTCCGCTTCTACGTCTAGAAGACGACCCGAGTCATGGATCCTTGTAGTTACTTGGCATACGAATTGGATTCGGGATCATCGGCCTGTTAATCGTGAACCGTCACTTCTCATGGCCTGTTAACCATCACAAGTCTCTTTACCATATAGGCTCCAATCATACTACACGTAGGGAATCAAACCTACCAAGTAATTGTGCATACGTTACAGAGGAGGAGCTCGAGTCTCATGAAACTACACCGCAAGATAACTGGTTATGATTACTAGACACACGCCTCAGCCTCTCATGCACGAGCGTTATCACTATGTCATTCCACACTTTCCGACAATTGTTTACGGTAATGTTCCGCACTCTACCTATTTCATATTTTAACATGCATACATATTAAAACATGTTTAACAATAAGAGCATAGGCAAATAATCATCAATTGCATAACGAAAACATATAATTCAACATATCAAAAATCACACTAATTCACGGTTCTCTCTGATTTATTTAATCGGGCAATAAACAGATATTTCTCACTTCGATTAGCTAGAGGATGTTCATAGCTTCACAACGATACCAAGAACACTCACAACGGATAAACGAGTCAAAAGTTATGAAAGAAACAAGTTGGAGGATCTGTCATGTTCGCAATGCGAAGAAGTCAGCGAGTGCTCGCTTCCTCATTCGCATGGCGAAGCTCCCAGCGAATGCCTAGCCAACACTGGTTCGCTGCCCCATTCGCAGTGCGAACGTCTGGCGAACCGTGGCAGAACCAAAACAAGCTAAAGTTCGCAGTGCAAACCTCTGGCGAACGTCTGACGAACGTTCGCCCTCCCCTTCGCCGTGCGGATAGCCAGCGAGTGTTCAATTCCCCCTTCGCTTGGGGATTCGCAGTGCGAACCTGGGAAAATATAGAAATTCTGTAGCGTGCAGCTGAGTTCCCTTGGGTTCAAAGCTACACCAAAACATATCCAAACATCCAACAATCAAATACAGATGATTCTACACTCATATAACTTATACTACTCAGTTTGTAACACATTTCAACAGTTAAATTTCATCGATTACCAATTTAAGCAATTTCTCATAAAACCTTACTTAAGCTAAAATCATCCCTAACTCTAGAAATTAAGTTTCTATCTAGAACCCACCTTGAATAGATGATGATGGTGAAGACTGGAAGATGATTTGATGAAGATTTGATGATGTTCTTGATCTTTCCACTTCTTGGTTTCCACTTCTCTTTTTCCTTCCTTTCTCCTTCTTTCTCTCCAACTTCTTTCTATCTCTTTCTTTCTTTGGTTCTAATGAGGAAAATGAAGGAAAAGAAATGATATAGAATAATATCATCAATTAGTAACACTACTAATTATCCAATTAGTCTCCAAAATTCCAATAAATAAATACCTCAGATTCAGATATTATTAATTGGATTTACTCTAAGTTCAACAGTTACTCTAATTATCTTTGCAGATAATTTCTCAGAGTACACCGGGACTCAGTTGATCACAACTAATATTATCCGGAGTCAATAAAAAATACGGGGTATTACAAAATCATCTGAAAATTAGATTCTATAAAACTTTTGAAATGCTAGTTTCGGTAAAAAAATCATAATATACACTAGTTAATACTAGTTTCGGTCAAAAAATAAATTAAATCGAGGACTGTTCGAAATGCTACAAAACTTTTCAGATACTTTCTATATGTTACGAGGAAAAGTTATGAGGGAAGTCCATACAAAAAAATCATTTCAAAATTAGATTCTATGAAACATTTCGAAATGCTAGTTTCTTTCAATAAATCAGAATATACTATACACTAGTTTATACTAGTTTCGTTCAAAAAATCAAATTAAATAGAGGACTGTTCGAAATGCTACGAAACTTTTCAGATCCTTTCTATATGTTACGAGAGAAGGTAATGAGGGAAGTCCA
This sequence comes from Lathyrus tuberosus, assembly GCA_022829125.1. NCBI lineage: Eukaryota > Viridiplantae > Streptophyta > Magnoliopsida > Fabales > Fabaceae > Lathyrus > Lathyrus tuberosus. The sequence continues at coordinate 840,460 of JALAZF010000605.1, forward strand.
TGCAAAAAGTCATCTCAAAATTAGATTCTATGAAACATTTCGAAATGCAAGTTTCGGTAAAAAAATCACAATATATTATACACAAGTTTAAACTAGTTTCGGTCAAAAAAATCAAATTAAACGGAGGACTGTTCGAAATGATACGAAACTTTTCAGATCCTTTCAATATGTTACAAGGGAAGGTAATGAGGGAAGTCCATGCAAAAAATCATGTCAAAATTAGATTCTATGAAACTTTTCGAAATGCAAGTTTCAGTCAAAAAATCATAATATATTATACACTAGTTTATACTAGTTTCGGTCATAAAATCAAATTAAATCGGAGACTGTTCGAAATGATACGAAACTTTTCAGATCCTTTCTCTATGTTACGAGGGAAGGTTATGATGGAAGTCCATGGAAAGAAACATCTGAAAATTAGATTCTATTAAACTTTTAGAAATGCTAGTTTCGGTCAAAAAATAATTATATATTATACACTAGTTTATAATAGTTTTGGTAAAAAAATCAAATTAAAGCGAGGTCTATTCGAAATGCTACAAAACTTTTCAGATCTTTTCTATATGTTACGAGGAAAAGTTATGAGGGAAGTCCATACAAAAAATCATCTCAAAATCAGATTCAATGAAACTTTTCGAAATGCAAGTTTCTTTAAGTAAATCATAATATACTATACACTAGTTTATACTAGTTTCGTTCAAAAAATCAAATTAAATCGAGGAATGTTCGAAATGCTACAAAACTTTACAGATCCTTCCTATATGTTACGAGAGAAGGTAATGAGGGAAGTCCATGCAAAAAATCATCTCAAAATTAGATTCTATGAAACTTTTCGAAATGCTAGTTTCGGTCAAAAAATCATCATATATTATACACTAGTTTATACTAGTTTTGGTCAAAAAATCAAATTAAAGCGAGGTTTGTTCGAAATGCTACAAAACTTTTCAGATCCTTTCTATATGTTACGAGGAAAAGTTATGAGGGATGTCCATACAAAAAAATCATTTCAAAATTAGATTCTATGAAACTTTTCGAAATGCTAGTTTCTTTCAGTAAATCATAATATACTATACACTAGTTTATACTAGTTTCGTTCAAAAAATCAAATTAAATCGAGGAATGTTGGAAATGCTACAAATCGTTTCAGACCCTTTCTATATGTTACGAGGGAAGGTAATGAGGGAAGTCCATGCAAAAAATAATATCAAAATTAGATTCTATGAAACTTTTCGAAATGCAAGTTTCGGTCAAAAAGTCATAATATATTATACACTAGTTTATACTAGTTTCGGTCAAAAAATCAAATTAAATAGAGGACTGTTCGAAATGCTACAAAACTTTTCAGATCCTTTCTATATGTTATAAGGAAAAGTTATGAGGGAAGTCCAAACAAAAAAATCAATTCAAATTAGATTCTACAAAACTTTTCGAAATGCAAGTTTCTTTCAAAAAATCATAATATACCATACACTAGTTTATACTAGTTTCGGTCAAAAAATCAAATTAAATCGATGAATGTTTTAAATGCTACGAAACTTTTTAGATCCTTTCTATATGTTAAGAGGAAAAGTTATGAGGGAAGTCCTTAGAAAAAAATCATCTGAAAATTAGATTCTATGAAACATTTCGAAATGCTAGTTTCTTTCAGAAAATCATAATATACTATACACTAGTTTATACTAGTTTCGGTCAAAAAATCAAATTAAATTGAGGACTATTCGAAATTCTACAAACTTTTCAGTACCTTTCTATATGTTACGAGGCAAGGTAATGAGGGAAGTTCATGCAAGAAATCATCTCAAAATTAGATTCTATGAAACTTTTTGAAATGCAAGTTTCGGTCAAAAAATCACAATATAATATACACTAGTTTATAGTAGTTTCGGGCTAAAAATCAAATTAAATCAAGGACTGTTCGAAATGATACGAAACTTTTGACATCCTTTCTATATGTTATGAGGGAAGGTTATGATGGAAGTCCATGCAAAAAATCATCTGAAAATTAGATTCTATGAAACTTTTCGAAATGCTAGTTTCGGTAAAAAAATCATAATATACACTAGTTTATACTAGTTTCGGTCAAAAAATCAAATTAAATCGAGGACTATTCGAAATGCTACAAAACTTTTCAGATTCTTTCTATATGTTACGAGGAAAAGTTATGAGGGAAGTCCAATCAAAAAAATCATTTCAAAATTAGATTCTATGAAACTTTTCGAAATGCTAGTTTCTTTCAATAAATCATAATATACTATACACTAGTTTATACTAGTTTCGGTTAAAAAATCAAATTAAATCGAGGACTGTTCGAAATTCTACGAAACTTTTTAGATCCTTTCTATATGTTACGAGGGAAGGTAATGAGGGAAGTCCATGCAAAAAATCATCTCAAAATTAGATTCTATGAAACTTTTCGAAATGCAAGTTTCAGTCAAAAAATCATAATATATTATACACTAGTTTATACTAGTTTCGGTCAAAAAATCAAATTAAATCGAGGACTGTTCGAAATGATACAAAACTTTTCAGATCCTTTCTATATGTTACGAGGGAAGGTAATAAGGGAAGTCCAAGCAAAAAATCATGTCAAAATTAGATTCTATGAAACTTTTCAAAATGCATGTTTCAGTCAAAAAATCATAATATATTATACACTAGTTTATAGTTATTTCGGTAAAAAAATAAAATTAAATCGAGGATTGTTCGAAATGATACGAAACTTTTCAGATCCTTTCTATATGTTACGAGGGAAGGTTATGATGGAAGTCTATGCAAAAAATCATCTGAAAATTAGATTCTATTAAACTTTTCGAAATGCTAGTTTCGGTCAAAAAATCATTATATATTATACACTAGTTTATATTAGTTTTGGTAAAAAAATCAAATTAAAGCGAGGTCTATTCGAAATGCTACAAAACTTTTCAGATCCTTTCTATATGTTACGAGGAAAAGTTATGAGGGAAGTCCATTCAAAAAATCATCTCAAAATTAGATTCTATGAAACTTTTCGAAATGCTAGTTTCTTTAAGTAAATCATAATATACTATACACTAGTTTATAATAGTTTCGTTCAAAAAATCAAATTAAATCGAGGAATGTTCGAAATGCTACAAAACTTTACAGATCCTTTCTATATGTTACGAGGGAAGGTAATGAGGGAAGTCCATGCAAAAAATCATCTCAAAATTAGATTCTATGAAACTTTTCGAAATGCAAGTTTCGGTCCAAAAGTCATAATATATTATACACTAGTTTATACTAGCACTACAAGAAAATTGGCAAATTACGACGGTTAATTTAGGCAGATTACGGCGGTTACAACCGACGTAAATTGCAAATCACAACGGTTTCTCTTCCGTCGTAGAAACATGTGTCGCGAGGCTGTTTTACGACGGTTTGAAAAACTGTCGCTCCAACTGCCGTAACTTTCCGCGACAGTTTTGAAACAGCCCCTAATATATTATTACGACGGTTGTAGCCGCCACAATTCTATTTAATATATATTTCAATGAAAATAACGACGGTTGTAACTGCCATAATTATATAATATATTTCATTTATAATAGTGACGGTTTAGAACCGCCGTAATTTTATTTTATTTTAAAAAAAAATTAAAAATTGTAATTTTATTACAATATTCAATTCAAATAATTAAAATTACCATGATGCAATATTAAAGGCTACTAGAACAAAGATCAATCTAGGTGTTGTCAACTAACAACTAATTATAAATAATGGTTCCACCAAACTCAACGTCAATCCAAACAAGTAGTATGAAAGTAAACACAATGATCACCAACGGAGTACTATTTATTAATACAAAAGCATTAGCCTAGTACCACTACCTAGGACTGTTACTTATTATTTCTTCGTAGCTCTCTCTCACTTTAGTTCCTTCAGGAAATCTTCATTGTCATCCAACACCTACATTAGCATCAACATTGCCATCTCCAGTTCCTGTTGTAATTCAGATACAGAACTTCTTTTCCATTAATATATTGAATAAAGTTATATTCTTCATATTTTCTTGTGGGTGCATACCACTAAGTAACTAAAGTAGAACACATGAAAAGCTAATACAAAAAAAAAATGCAGAAATTTCAATGTAAAGAAAAAAAGTACTGTGAGAAAAATTGGCAATATGGGCTGTAGTGCTTTAGGAAGACAAAATCCAGGTATGAGAATTGGTCCTCCCTGCAGAGCAATCACACAAAACACAAGCATCAGCGACATTTAAATTAGCCGTTAGGAACATAAAAACAATATCCAAATGCCACAATAAGGAATAATTTCCAAATATTGCTACCAGTTTATGGTTTGCACTCATGGCTAGAAAGCAAGATAGCAGTTTACAGTTTGCACCAACAATGTGAACACTTGCTTCTCTTCCATCAATTGTCTTAAATAAGTTCATGATGAGTTCTTCTTTTTGTTGAATCACCATTGGTAACAATATATAAGAATTATGTAGATTTATGTATACCATGTATACCATACTGAATTGTAATACAAGGAAACAAATTTGTTGCTCCAGACTACCAATAACCACCCACAAAATGAAACATATATAAGAATTATGCAGAAAAACAGAACATAGAAGACAAAAATAAACCAGAGTAGATATATGATATCATGATTCTGAACAGAAAACACGGCGCAAGGTGAAAACAGGTTCTATAGTTAGTAACTCAAATGACTGAAGAACAGTTCATAATAAAAACGGTAATTTACCAGAGGATTCGGTCTGTGACGGTAGCCAAGCATCATCCTCTTTTTGTACTGCTCATAGATGTCATCTTCAGGAGTCACCTCCACAGGTTGGACAACACCTACCCCCAAGTTATCTTTCTTCACATTGCCTGCCATGATAGGATCTGAAATACCCTTCCTAGAGCCACCTAGACCCTCATAATACTTATAGTCAGGACATTTAACATCAAATAAAAACCTGCATTGTCAAACAAACACAACGCATTCAGTTAGAAATTAAGAATCATAAGCAAAAGACTGATGCAAGAGAGTTATGAGTTAACTCGAAACTTACTTGAAAGGTGTATCCCTGGGATTTTTTTGCCGTGTAACATCCTCAAATGGCCTTCCATTTTTAGCCACAAAACTTGCAAGTTTGTCAGCAACTTTCTTCACTGTAGGATCACTTGGGGGAGGAGGTGTTGCATATCACTTATAAAACTGATTAATACCAAGAGCATGAACAAGGGAATGACCAGGAGAATCATTTGACACCCTAGCTTTGTCATTTATTAAAAGCTGGTGCTCGACAAGTGAACCCTGCTGCAGGTTGGCCACCAAGGTCGGCTGCTGTCCCTCCATCTGATGAAGAACCTCAGAACAAGCAGCAGAAATCCAAAATTCCAGTCTTGGAAAAGTATATCATAAATCAACTCAGTTTAGATGAGAAAAATTCAATTAACTTGAAGTTCCAAGAAGCAACCGAAGCTGATAAGAAGGTAAATGTTGTCTATTTATTTCTCTGCAATATTTATGTTGTGCGATAAATATGCCACATTAAATTATTTTAAATTTTTGATACATTATGAGGTTGTAGCACCTAAGAAGTGGAGGGTAATAAGTGATTTTTGTTGGGGATTTAACCGCTGAGACAATCACCGTACGCAATCTTAAAAGACTTAGGCTAGTGACAGTCAAGCTATAGCCTATCAGTATGTATATACAATAAGCAAATGCTTTTAAGTCAAATTACAAGCACCTTAAATTTAGTAAAAGTCCAAAGTATATAATCTAAAATTATAAATGTAAAAGTTGGTTTAGCTTAATTTCTTCAATAGCTAAATACACTACTATAGTCACTATGTTTAGATATGATGAAGTAAATAAAAGAAAGCTCATATCAATATGTTTCTCAAGGGTACACATGTATTGACAATTAGTCAAAGTCTAAGCACATTTCATATATAGTTTTAAAATAAGGTTTGGCCCGGTCTAAATAGTGACATTATGGTTTTTGATGTCTATACAGCTTTACAATGAGACTACAACTGTTACTATGGTTCGTCAATAATTTGAGGGTATGTGATTAAACCTAGAAGCCGAAGACCACCTAATACCATACACTGCAGACCTCTACATAGTTCTACAAACCAATAATGAATTGATTATTGTAAAAATGAACAAAACAAAACTTTAGTAGACTTGTGTGAGTGAGTGAGTGAGAGGGAAACTTGCCTTGATGATTTGAATTAGGAGGGAATAAATCCACACAACTAACAACACTAGAATCATCTTCCATTTAAGGTTAAAATAGAGAATTTGCTTAAAGGGTTTCACATGAGAAAAAGTTGCTTCCTCTTGAAAACAGGAAAATGAAAATTGTCATATGCAATAAAACATACCATAGTTGACTACTCTTCTTTTGGAATTAATGGTTTGTATCTTGTGTCAATAAGAACTGCAAATTTCAGGAAAATAGAGTCACTGCTACTGCTCAATTTAAAACAATAATAGAGAATGTCATGTTATTTTATAATCCAATACTAATGAAAAAATTATAAAAATTATTGTGTAAATTTGTATACCTGCTTCATATTCTCTGTGAGAATCAACCAAAGTAGCTTGCATAGGAGTTCCTGTACAAAAACATATCCAATGACATGTATTTTGCTAAGTCTATTAGTGTAGCCCCAATGGTAAATCCAAGTCTCTATAATCATTTGTAGTTACAACTTAGCACTAAACACCATTTAAGGTAATGTTACTTATTAAAACACCATTCACTAGTATAAGTATACATCATAACTAAGAATGAATTTAATAGCATGTACATAACGTGGCTTATATAGGATGAGTAGATAGTTAACATGAATGAATGATAAATATAGTTTCATTAGTATATGAGTAATTAGTGGCACTAGAAAACTACATTTGAGGGAAGGGTTACCTAAAGCCTCCGGTTTCATTGTTACTGCCATGACATAACATCTACAAAATATATACATCATATTTTAAGGAAGTTCCTCATAATAAGAAAATTTAAAATTCCACGTATGAAGACAAAATTATGCATCATAACAAATACCAAAACTCAATACAAAGTTATATTTACTGGTTAAGAAACAAATCTGTCATTAAGCTATTTGTTAAATCTTTCATAAAAAACCAGACAGAAACATAATACATAAATGAGAAGTGATTAAAAGGTTTAACACAACTATTTAGGTCCTACCCAGTATTCACGTGGCACTTATTTTCCACAAATATTGATAACTTACCAAAAGCTGAAGAAATTTTATAAGAGATCAATAAAAGGTTCGTGTTAAGTACCTCCGAGAAGGATGATGAGCGGTCAAAATCTGGATAAACTTTAAAAGTGAAGCACGAGTTTCTAGTTTTAACATCTACCTAATCAAAGTTACTAGTTATATTATCCAAAATAATGAGTACAAAATGAAAGGTTATTCGGGGAAATCAATATACCTTGTGCTCCAAGATGATATCAAAAGCTAATGAAGTTGACTCCTTAACATCATAAATACCTGTTGAAATCTTTCCAAGTTGTGCATGCATACCAGTGTCTAAAAGAAACATCCATATAACATTATTTCCTTCATACCAGTACCATTATTTGCATGTTCTTAACCAAGCATAATCAAAATAACACTTGAAACCATATTTCTATCTTAAAACAATCATCTCTAACATGCAAAATTCTATAGTAATTATAATTCGAAGAACATCTATAAACCTTAAAATTAGTTACAACAGAGTAGTTAGAATCACCATTTCTAAAAAATTTCTCCAATTGACAATTTTTAAACACTTGAAACCAAGTATATATGTATTTGCAGTTTCTTAACCAAGTATAATCAATCAATAACACTTGAAACCATATTTCTATCTCAAAATTAGTTACAACGGATTAGTTAGAACATGAAATGAAACTTTAAAGCCCTTTCATCAATCCTTTGAACAAAAGATTTGCAGCTAATATTACACATAACTATAATAGAAAATGGAAGAGGGCTGAAGAAACGAGAGAGAAGTTCAAATCGAAAGAGGACTGTCAGACATCAACCTACATACTTAGAGACAGGGTCAATCTAATGATGTATCATACACCTCCTGTTTCTTAAGATATCTCTCTACAAATTTATTGGAAAAATAAATTTGATTTATAGAAAAAGCCGGTGATTACTAAAATAGTAATCACATAAATTTGCTCTGTGAACAAAAAAAAAAGACATGTATATGCTGAATGATACAAAGGCCAAATATACGATACATTTTATCAAAGATATACATATGCAAGAAAAGCATTACAAGTGAAAAAAACTAGAACATAGAATATTATTCATGGAATGATAAAGGTAAAACTTGAACAATTGACCCAACCTTTAGTAAAACTGCCACCATATATATAATCTATGCAAATGTTGTAATCACTTTCAGTTCAGGTGAATTTTTAATCATAATTCGACATAAACTCGTTATTATCAATATAAAAAGATGAACCTTTTTCAGTCAAGCTAAAAACAAAAAGGATTTGACAACCACTGTTTGTAAGCATGTTAATATAATTAGAAACAATTTTGTTTTGTCGAATCCCTTATTTCAATATCTATGTTTACTAAGAATAAATTTAGGCCGCGTGTTCTTATCGATGTAAGCAAGATAAATATGACAACCACCGTTTGTAAGACTAAGCATGTTAATATCATTAGAAACATGTTCAGCTCAAAACCAACAGTACAAAACTTATGGTGACAATTCAACAAACACCTTGTTTGTAAAATGGATTTGACAAAAATGAACAACATAGGTAACAAAAAATTGAAGTTGGTCAATATACATGAAAATTTGAAGGAAAACTGCTTACATAAATAATCAATTGTAATAGAGATCAACCACAACAAACAAAGTATATATTTCGCTACAAAACAATCAAAGAAATAATTGTAATAGAGATCAGAGCTTGACAAATAACAACTGAAACCCTAGAAATAGTGAGAATAAGTTATCACTTTGCCTGGTAATATGAAGAGGAGTAAGATTCTAGGAAGCAAAATATGACCAGCACCACAGAGATCAAAAGCAAGCATCCAGGATAAACATCAAACAGAGCAATTAGAAATGCGAAGAAAGATTAGAAATAGGAAGAACAATTTGAAATGTAAAAAAGAAAAAAATAGAAGAAGTTTCTTTACCTGAGAACAAGAAAACGATGGCAATTGAACCAAAAAAAGGATATAATGAAACGTTGGGAAGCAACCCAAAAAAGTTAGTAGAAACAATTGCACTGGATATGAGTGTATAGCCTTAGTGTGGTTTTCACTTCGCGGGTGAAGATTTTTGGGGGAACGGCGGGTGAGGTTACCGTCGTGCTCTTTGGTAATTTTTATAGTTTAATTTTGATATATAAAATTTTTAATAAAATTAACTATAATTTCTAAATAATTTATGTATTTTGAGTTTAATTTATTATTATAATTATATTTTATAAATTTTTATAGTACTTTATTTAAAATACATAAATTTTTAGTCTCTACAAACAAATAATTTTAGATCTGTCACTCATTATAAAATGTTGAAGTATAGATATTGCTATTATAATGTACATAAATAATTATAATAATAATTTATTAAACTTAATTAATAAAATTGAAAAGGTTGGAAAATAAAAATGAAAGAAAAAAGTGAGAAATTAAAGGAATAAAAAAACTAGTGATTATGATTGGCTAAAGTAATTGCGACAGTTCGCCTTAACTGTCGCGAGTGTGGAAAGAGGACGGTTCTTTGGTAACTGTCGCAATTATTTTATACAATATGCCTAAAAAATCTGCGACGGTTGGCTTAAACCGTCGTGAGAACTGTCGTAGTCCAGGAATAAGGACGGTTTTGTGATAACTGTCGCAACTCAAGTGTCGTAAATCTCCTTTTTTCTTGTAGTGTAGTTTCGGTCAAAAAATCAAATTAAATCGAGGACTGTTCGAAATGCTACAAAACTTTTCAGATCCTTTCTATATGTTCCGAGGAAAAGTTATGAGGGAAGTCCATACAAAAAAATCAACTCGAAATTAGATTCTACGAAACTTTTCGAAATGCAAGTTTCTTTCAAAAAATCATAATATACTATACACTAGTTTATACTAGTTACGGTCAAAAAATCAAATTAAATCGAGGACTGTTTTAAATGTTACGAAACTTTTCAGATCCTTTCTACATGTTACTAGGAAAAGTTATGAGGGAAGTCGTTACAAAAAATCATTTGAAAATTAGATTCTATGAAACTTTTCGAAATGCTAGTTTCTTTCAAAAAATCATAATATACTATACATTAGTTTATACTAGTTTCGGTCAAAATATCAAATTAAATCGAGGACTGTTTTAAATGCTACGAAACTTTTCAGATCCTTTCTATATGTTATGAGGAAAAGTTATGAGGGAAGTCCTTACAAAAAAATCATCTTAAAATTAGATTCTATGAAACTTTTTGAAATGTTACTTTCTTTCAAAAAATCATAATATACTATACACTAGTTTATACTAGTTTCGGTAAAAAAATCAAATTAAATCAAGGACTATTCGAAATGCTACGAAACTTTTCAGATCCTTTCTATATGTTACGAGGCAAGGTAATGAGGGAAGTTCATGCAAAAAATCATCTCAAAATTAGATTCTATGGAACTTTTCGAATTGCAAGTTTCGGTCAAAAAATCATAACATACTATACACTAGTTTATACTAGTTTCGGGCTAAAAATCAAATTAAATCAAGGACTGTTCAAAGTGATACGAAACTTTTGAGATCGTTTCTATATGTTACGAGGGAAGATTATGATGGAAGTCCATGCAAAAAATATGTAACACCCATATATAACAACATACATCAAAGCATATATATTATACATGAATCCAAGTATTTGGTACTGAAATACCATAAGTTCCTAGTTAACACATTATATACATTAAATGCCCTAAATACAAAGTTTTAAAGTCTATGGCATAACATTTACAAGATGTCCCAAAATACACTAAGAACTAGATCAATACAATGATTTCAAAATAAAACGCCATAGTGGAAGCCATGCCATCTCAAAAGCTACGATCCGTAAGGAAAAGTCAAACCACTTTGTCCTTACCCTTTGCCGAACCAGTAGTACCTGTGATGTAAACAACAACGTGGGGTGAGATACATCAAATCTCAGTGAGTTCGCTATCTTATAGTCCTCTCGGCTTTACAAGGTTCTAACAACCTAACTCAAGTCAAAAGGGAAGGGAAGTGACTTTGAGTACACACACACACCATATATGGATCCACACTCGTGAGCCTGTTAACTCACACTAATACAAAAGTAAGTCCTGAGCCTGTTAACTCAAGAATCTCGCTAATCAATAACCATAGCAAGGCATCCCCTTTTCCCGTCCGCTTCCACGTCTAGAAGACGACCCGAGTCTGGATCCTTGTAGTTACTTGGCATAGGAATTGGATTCGGGATCATCGGCCTGTTAATCGTGAACCGTCACTTCTCATGGCCTGTTAACCATCACAAGTCTCTTTACCATATAGGCTCCAATCGTACTACACGTAGGGAATCAAACCTACCAAGTAATTGTGCATACGTTTCAGAGGAGGAGCTCGAGTCTCATGAAACTACACCGCAAGATAACTGGTTATGATTACTAGACACACGCCTCAACCTCTCATGCACGAGCGTTGTCACTATGTCATTCCACACTTTCCAACAATTGTTTACGGTAATGTTCCGCACTCTACCTATTTCGTATTTTAACATGCATACATATTCAAACATGTTTAACAATAAGAGCATAGGCAAATAATCATCAATCGCATAACGAAAACATATAATTCAACATATCAAAAATCACACTAATTCACGGTTCTCTCTGATTTATTTAATCGGGCAATAAACATATATTTCTCACTTCCATTAGCTAGAGGATGTTCATAGCTTCACAACGATACCAAGAACACTCACAACGGATAAACGAGTCAAAAGTTATGAAAGAAACAAGTTGGAGGATCTGTCATGTTCGCAATGCGAAGAAGTCAGCGAGTGCTCGCTTCCACATTCACAGTGCGAAGCTCCCAGCGAATGCCTAGCCAACACTGGTTTGCTGCCCCATTCGCAGTGCGAACGTCTGGCGAACCGTGGCAGAACCAAAACAAGCTAAAGTTTGCAGTGCAAACCTCTGGCGAACGTCTGACGAACGTTCGCCCTCCCCTTCGCCGTGCGAATAGCCAGCGAGTGTTCAATTCCCCCTTCGCTAGGGGATTCGCAGTGTGAACCTGGGAAAATACAGAAATTCTGTAGCATGCAGCTGAGTTCCCTTGGGGTTCAAAACTACACCAAAACATATCCAAACATCCAACAATCAAATACAGATGATTCTACACTCATATAACTTATACTATTCAGTTTGTAACACATTTCAACCGTTAAATTTCATCAATTACCAATTTAAGCAATTTCTCATAAAACCTAACTTAAGCTAAAATCATCCCTAACTCTAGATCTTAAGTTTCTATCTAGAACCCACCTTGAATAGATGATGATGGTGAAGACTGAAAGATGATTTGATGAAGATTTGATGATGTTCTTGATCTTTCCACTTCTTGGTTTCCACTTCTCTTTTTCCTTCCTTTCTCCTTCTTTCTCTCCAACTTCTTTCTATCTCTTTCTTTCTTTGGTTCTAATGAGGAAAATGAAGGAAAAGAAATGATATAGAATAATATCATCAATTAGTAACACTACTAATTATCCAATTAGTCTCCAAAATTCCAATAAATAAATACCTCAGAGTCAGATAATATTAATTGGATTTACTCTAAGTTCAACAGTTACTCTAATTATCTTTGCAGATAATTTCTCAGAGTACACCGGGACTCAGTTGATCACAACTAATATTATCCGGAGTAAATAAAAAATATGGGGTATTACAAAATCATCTGAAAATTAGATTCTATGAAACTTTTGAAATGCTAGTTTCGGTAAAAAAATCATAATATACACTAGTTAATACTAGTTTCGGTCAAAAAATAAATTAAATCGAGGACTGTTCGAAATGCTACAAAACTTTTCAGATCCTTTCTATATGTTACGAGGAAAAGTTATGAGGGAAGTCCATACAAAAAAATCATTTCAAAATTAGATTCTATGAAACATTTCGAAATGCTAGTTTCTTTCAATAAATCAGAATATACTATACACTAGTTTATAGTAGTTTCGTTCAAAAAATCAAATTAAATCGAGGACTGTTCGAAATGCTACGAAACTTTTCAAATCCTTTCTATATGTTACGAGGGAAGGTAATGAGGGAAGTCCATGCAAAAAGTCATCTCAAAATTAGATTCTATGAAACTTTTCGAAATGCAAGTTTCGGTAAAAAAAATCACAATATATTATACACAAGTTTAAACTAGTTTCGGTCAAAAAAATCAAATTAAACGGAGGACTGTTCGAAATGATACGAAACTTTTCAGATCCTTTCAATATGTTACGAGGGAAGGTAATGAGGGAAGTCCATGCAAAAAATCATGTCAAAATTAGATTATATGAAACTTTTCGAAATGCATGTTTCAGTCAAAAAATCATAATATATTATACACTAGTTTATACTAGTTTCGGTCATAAAATCAAATTAAATCGACGACTATTCGAAATGATACGAAACTTTTCAGATCCTTTCTCTATGTTACGAGGGAAGGTTATGATGGAAGTCCATGCAAAAAAACATCTGAAAATTAGATTCTATTAAACTTTTAAAAATGCTAGTTTCGGTCAAAAAATCATTATATATTATATACTAGTTTATAATAGTTTTGGTAAAAAAATCAAATTAAAGCGAGGTCTATTCGAAATGCTACAAAACTTTTCAGATCCTTTCTATATGTTACGAGGAAAAGTTATGAGGGAAGTCCATACAAAAAATCATCTCAAAATTAGATTCTATGAAACTTTTCGAAATGCTAGTTTCTTTAAGTAAATCATAATATACTATACACTAGTTTATACTAGTTTCGTTCAAAAAATCAAATTAAATCGAGGAATGTTCGAAATGCTACAAAACTTTACAGATCCTTTCTATATGTTACGAGGGAAGGTAATGAGGGAAGTCCATGCAAAAAATATATCCAAAATTAGATTCTATGAAACTTTTCAAAATGCTAGTTTCGGTCATAAAATCATCATATATTATACACTAGTTTATACTAGTTTTGGTCAAAAAATCAAATTAAAGCGAGGTTTGTTCGAAATGCTCCAAAACTTTTCAGATCCTTTCTATATGTTACGAGGAAATGTTATGAGGGAAGTCCATACAAAAAAATCATTCCAAAATTAGATTCTATGAAACATTTCGAAATGCTAGTTTCTTTCAATAAATCAGAATATAATATACACTAGTTTATACTAGTTTCGTTCAAAAAATCAAATTAAATCGAGGACTGTTCGAAATGCTACGAAACTTTTCAGATCCTTTCTATATGTTACGAGGGAAGGTAATGAGGGAAGTCCATGCAAAAAGTCATCTCAAAATTAGATTCTATGAAACTTTTCGAAATGCAAGTTTCGGTAAAAAAAATCACAATATATTATACACAAGTTTAAACTAGTTTCGGTCAAAAAAATCAAATGAAACGGAGGACTGTTCGAAATTATACGAAACTTTTTAGATCCTTTCAATATGTTACGGGGGAAGGTAATGAGGGAAGTCCATGCAAAAAATCATGTCAAAATTAGATTCTATGAAACTTTTCGAAATGCAAGTTTCAGTCAAAAAATCATAATATATTACACACTAGTTTATAATAGTTTCGGTCATAAAATCAAATTAAATCGACGACTGTTCGAAATGATACGAAACTTTTCAGATCCTTTCTTTATGTTACGAGGGAAGGTTGTGATGGAAGTCCATGCAAAAAAACATCTGAAAATTAGATTCTATTAAACTTTTCGAAATGCTAGTTTCGGTCAAAAAATCATTATATATTATACACTAGTTTATAATAGTTTTGGTAAAAAAAATCAAATTAAAGCGAGGTCTATTCGAAATGCTACAAAACTTTTCAGATCCTTTCTATATGTTACGAGGAAAAGTTATGAGGGAAGTCCATACAAAAAATCATCTCAAAATTAGATTCTATGAAACTTTTCGAAACGCTAGTTTCTTTAAGTAAATCATAATATACTATACACTAGTTTATACTAGTTTCGTTCAAAAAATCAAATTAAATCGAGGAATGTTCGAAATGCTACAAAACTTTACAGATTCTTTCTATATGTTACGAGGGAAGGTAATGAGGGAAGTCCATGCAAAAAATCATCTCAAAATTAGATTCTATGAAACTTTTCAAAATGCTAGTGTCGGTCAAAAAATTATCATATACTATACACTAGTTTATACTAGTGTCGGTCAAAAAATCAAATTAAATCGATGAATGTTTTAAATGCTACGAAACTTTTTAGATCCTTTCTATATGTTAAGAGGAAAAGTTATGAGGGAAGTCCTTAGAAAAATATCATCTGAAAATTAGATTCTATGAAACTTTTCGAAATGCTAGTTTCTTTCAGAAAATCATAATATACTATACACTAGTTTATACTAGTTTCGGTCAAAAAATCAAATTAAATTGAGGACTATTCGAAATTCTACAAACTTTTTAGTACCTTTCTATATGTTACGAGGCAAGGTAAAGAGGGAATTTCATGCAAGAAATCATCTCAAAATTAGATTCTTTGAAACTTTTCGAAATGCTAGTTTCGGTCAAAAAATCATTATATATTATACACTAGTTTATAATAGTTTTGGTAAAAAAATGAAATTAAAGCGAGGTCTATTCGAAATGCTACAAAACTTTTCAGATCCTTTCTATATGTTACGAGGAAAAGTTATGAGGGAAGTCCATACAAAAAATCATCTCAAAATTAGATTCTATGAAACTTTTCGAAATGCTAGTTTCTTTAAGTAAATCATAATATACTATACACTAGTTTATACTAGTTTCGTTCAAAAAATCAAATTAAATCGAGGAATGTTCGAAATGCTACAAAACTTTACAGATCGTTTCTAAATGTTATGAGGGAAGGTAATGAGGGAAGTCCATGAAAAAATCAATCCAAAATTAGATTCTATGAAACTTTTCAAAATGCTACTTTCGGTCATAAAATCATCATATATTATACACTAGTTTATACTAGTTTTGGTCAAAAAATCAAATTAAAGCGAGGTTTGTTCGAAATGCTCCAAAACTTTTCAGATCCTTTCTATATGTTACGAGGAAATGTTATGAGGGAAGTCCATACAAAAAAATCATTCCAAAATTAGATTCTATGAAACATTTCGAAATGCTAGTTTCTTTCAATAAATCAGAATATACTATACACTAGTTTATACTAGTTTCGTTCAAAAAATCAAATTAAATCGAGGACTGTTCGAAATGCTACGAAACTTTTCAGATCCTTTCTATATGTTACGAGGAAATGTTATGAGGGAAGTCCATACAAAAAAATCATTCCAAAATTAGATTCTATGAAACATTTCGAAATGCTAGTTTCTTTCAATAAATCAGAATATACTATACACTAGTTTATACTAGTTTCGGTCAAAAAATTAAATTAAATCGAGGACTGTTCGGAATGCTACGAAACTTTTCAGATCCTTTCTATGTGTTACGAGGGAAGGTAATGAGGGAAGTCCATGCAAAAAATCATCTCAAAATTAGATTCTATGAAACTTTTCTAAATGCTAGTTTCGGTCAAAAAATTATCATATATTATACACTAGTTTATAATAGTTTTGGTAAAAAAAATCAAATTAAAGCGAGGTCTATTCGAAATGCTACAAAACATTTCAGATCCTTTCTATATGTTACGAGGAAAAGTTATGAGGGAAGTCCATACAAAAAATCATCTCAAAATTAGATTCTATGAAACTTTTCGAAACGCTAGTTTCTTTAAGTAAATCATAATATACTATACACTAGTTTATACTAGTTTCGTTCAAAAAATCAAATTAAATCGAGGAATGTTCGAAATGCTACAAAACTTTACAGATCCTTTCTATATGTTACGAGGGAAGGTAATGAGGGAAGTCCATGCAAAAAATCATCTCAAAATTAGATTCTATGAAACTTTTCAAAATGCTAGTTTCGGTCAAAAAATTATCATATATTATACACTAGTTTATAATAGTTTTGGTAAAAAAAATCAAATTAAAGCGAGGTCTATTCGAAATGCTACAAAACTTTTCAGATCCTTTCTATATGTTACGAGGAAAAGTTATGAGGGAAGTCCATACAAAAAATCATCTCAAAATTAGATTCTATGAAACTTTTCGAAACGCTAGTTTCTTTAAGTAAATCATAATATACTATACACTAGTTTATACTAGTTTCGTTCAAAAAATCAAATTAAATCGAGGAATGTTCGAAATGCTACAAAACTTTACAGATCCTTTCTATATGTTACGAGGGAAGGTAATGAGGGAAGTCCATGCAAAAAATCATCTCAAAATTAGATTCTATGAAACTTTTCAAAATGCTAGTTTCGGTCAAAAAATTATCATATACTATACACTAGTTTATACTAGTTTCGGTCAAAAAATCAAATTAAATCGATGAATGTTTTAAATGCTACGAAACTTTTTAGATCCTTTCTATATGTTAAGAGGAAAAGTTATGAGGGAAGTCCTTAGAAAAATATCATCTGAAAATTAGATTCTATGAAACTTTTCGAAATGCTAGTTTCTTTCAGAAAATCATAATATACTATACACTAGTTTATACTAGTTTCGGTCAAAAAATCAAATTAAATTGAGGACTATTCGAAATTCTACAAACTTTTTAGTACCTTTCTATATGTTACGAGGCAAGGTAAAGAGGGAATTTCATGCAAGAAATCATCTCAAAATTAGATTCTTTGAAACTTTTCGAAATGCTAGTTTCGGTCAAAAAATCATTATATATTATACACTAGTTTATAATAGTTTTGGTAAAAAAATGAAATTAAAGCGAGGTCTATTCGAAATGCTACAAAACTTTTCAGATCCTTTCTATATGTTACGAGGAAAAGTTATGAGGGAAGTCCATACAAAAAATCATCTCAAAATTAGATTCTATGAAACTTTTCGAAATGCTAGTTTCTTTAAGTAAATCATAATATACTATACACTAGTTTATACTAGTTTCGTTCAAAAAATCAAATTAAATCGAGGAATGTTCGAAATGCTACAAAACTTTACAGATCCTTTCTAAATGTTATGAGGGAAGGTAATGAGGGAAGTCCATGAAAAAATCAATCCAAAATTAGATTCTATGAAACTTTTCAAAATGCTAGTTTCGGTCATAAAATCATCATATATTATACACTAGTTTATACTAGTTTTGGTCAAAAAATCAAATTAAAGCGAGGTTTGTTCGAAATGCTCCAAAACTTTTCAGATCCTTTCTATATGTTACGAGGAAATGTTATGAGGGAAGTCCAAACAAAAAAATCATTCCAAAATTAGATTCTATGAAACATTTCGAAATGCTAGTTTCTTTCAATAAATCAGAATATACTATACACTAGTTTATACTAGTTTCGTTCAAAAAATCAAATTAAATCGAGGACTGTTCGAAATGCTACGAAACTTTTCAGATCCTTTCTATATGTTACGAGGGAAAGTAATGAGGGAAGTCCATGCAAAAAGTCATCTCAAAATTAGATTCTATGAAACTTTTCGAAATGCAAGTTTCGGTCAAAAAGTCATAATATATTATACACTAGTTTATACTAGTTTCGGTCAAAAAATCAAATTAAATAGAGGACTGTTCGAAATGCTACAAAACTTTTCAGATCCTTTCTATATGTTATAAGGAAAAGTTATGAGGGAAGTCCAAACAAAAAAATCAATTCAAATTAGATTCTACAAAACTTTTCGAAATGCAAGTTTCTTTAAAAAAATCGTAATATACTATACACTAGTTTATACAAGTTTCGGTCAAAAAATCAAATTAAATCGATGAATGTTTTAAATGCTACGAAGCTTTTCAGATCCTTTCTATATGTTAAGAGGAAAACTTAAGAGGGAAGTCCTTAGAAAAAAATCATCTGAAAATTAGATTCTATGAAACTTTTCGAAATGCTAGTTTCTTTCAGAAAATCATAATATACTATACACTAGTTTATACTAGTTTCGGCTAAAAAAATCAAATTAAACGGAGGACTGTTCGAAATGATACGAAACTTTTCAGATCCTTTCAATATGTTACGAGGGAAGGTAATGAGGGAAGTCCATGCAAAAAATCATGTCAAAATTAGATTCTATGAAACTTTTCGAAATGCAAGTTTCAGTCAAAAAATCATAATATATTATACACTAGTTTATAATAGTTTCGGTCATAAAATCAAATTAAATCGACGACTGTTCGAAATGATACGAAACTTTTCAGATCCTTTCTCTATGTTACGAGGGAAGGTTATGATGGAAGTCCATGCAAAAAAACATCTGAAAATTAGATTCTATTAAACTTTTCGAAATGCTAGTTTCGGTCAAAAAAGCATTATATATTATACACTAGTTTATAATAGTTTTGGTAAAAAAAATCAAATTAAAGCGAGGTCTATTCGAAATGCTACAAAACTTTTCAGATCCTTTCTATATGTTACGAGGAAAAGTTATGAGGGAAGTCCATACAAAAAATCATCTCAAAATTAGATTCTATGAAACTTTTCGAAATGCTAGTTTCTTTAAGTAATTCATAATATACTATACACTAGTTTATACTAGTTTCGTTCAAAAAATCAAATTAAATCGAGGAATGTTCGAAATGCTACAAAACTTTACAGATCCTTTCTATATGTTACGAGGGAAGGTAATGAGGGAAGTCCATGCAAAAAATCATCTCAAAATTAGATTCTATGAAACTTTTCTAAATGCTAGTTTCGGTCAAAAAATTATCATATATTATACACTAGTTTATAATAGTTTTGGTAAAAAAAATCAAATTAAAGCGAGGTCTATTCGAAATGCTACAAAACTTTTCAGATCCTTTCTATATGTTACGAGGAAAAGTTATGAGGGAAGTCCATACAAAAAATCATCTCAAAATTAGATTCTATGAAACTTTTCGAAACGCTAGTTTCTTTAAGTAAATCATAATATACTATACACTAGTTTATACTAGTTTCGTTCAAAAAATCAAATTAAATCGAGGAATGTTCGAAATGCTACAAAACTTTACAGATCCTTTCTATATGTTACGAGGGAAGGTAATGAGGGAAGTCCATGCAAAAAATCATCTCAAAATTAGATTCTATGAAACTTTTCAAAATGCTAGTTTCGGTCAAAAAATTATCATATATTATACACTAGTTTATAATAGTTTTGGTAAAAAAAATCAAATTAAAGCGAGGTCTATTCGAAATGCTACAAAACTTTTCAGATCCTTTCTATATGTTACGAGGAAAAGTTATGAGGGAAGTCCATACAAAAAATCATCTCAAAATTAGATTCTATGAAACTTTTCGAAACGCTAGTTTCTTTAAGTAAATCATAATATACTATACACTAGTTTATACTAGTTTCGTTCAAAAAATCAAATTAAATCGAGGAATGTTCGAAATGCTACAAAACTTTTCAGATCCTTTCTATATGTTACGAGGGAAGGTAATGAGGAAAGTCCATGCAAAAAATCATCTCAAAATTAGATTCTATGAAACTTTTCAAAATGCTAGTTTCGGTCAAAAAATTATCATATATTATACACTAGTTTATAATAGTTTTGGTAAAAAAAATCAAATTAAAGCGAGGTCTATTCGAAATGCTACAAAACTTTTCAGATCCTTTCTATATGTTACGAGGAAAAGTTATGAGGGAAGTCCATACAAAAAATCATCTCAAAATTAGATTCTATGAAACTTTTCGAAACGCTAGTTTCTTTAAGTAAATCATAATATACTATACACTAGTTTATACTAGTTTCGTTCAAAAAATCAAATTAAATCGAGGAATGTTCGAAATGCTACAAAACTTTACAGATCCTTTCTATATGTTACGAGGGAAGGTAATGAGGGAAGTCCATGCAAAAAATCATCTCAAAATTAGATGCTATGAAACTTTTCAAAATGCTAGTTTCGGTCAAAAAATTATCATATATTATACACTAGTTTATACTAGTTTTGGTCAAAAAATCAAATTAAAGCGAGGTTTGTTCGAAATGCTACAAAACTCTTCAGATCCTTTCTATATGTTACGAGGAAAAGTAATGAGGGAAGTCCATACAAAAAAATCATTTCAAAATTAGATTCTATGAAACTTTTCGAAATGCTAGTTTCTTTTAGTAAATCATAATATACTATACACTAGTTTATACTAGTTTCGTTCAAAAAATCAAATTAAATCGAGGAATGTTCGAAATGCTACAAAACTTTTCAGATCCTTTCTATATGTTACGAGGGAAGGTAATGAGGGAAGTCCATGCAAAAAATAATCTCAAAATTAGATTCTATGAAACTTTTCGAAATGCAAGTTTCGGTAAAAAAGTCATAATATATTATATACAAGTTTATACTAGTTTCGGTCAAAAAATCAAATTAAATAGAGGACTGTTCAAAATGCTACAAAACTTTTCAGATCCTTTCTATATGTTATAAGGAAAAGTTATGAGGGAAGTCCAAACAAAAAAATCAATTCAAATTAGATTCTACAAAACGTTTCGAAATGCAAGTTTCTTTCAAAAAATCATAATATACTATACACTAGTTTATACTATTTTCGGTCAAAAAATCAAATTAAATCGATGAATGTTTTAAATGCTACGAAACTTTTTAGATCCTTTCTATATGTTAAGAGGAAAAGTTATGAGGGAAGTCCTTAGAAAAAAATCATCTGAAAATTAGATTCTATGAAACTTTTCGAAATGCTAGTTTCTTTCAGAAAATCATAATATACTATACACTAGTTTATACTAGTTTCGGTCAAAAAATCAAATTAAATTGAGGACTATTCGAAATTCTACAAACTTTTCAGTACCTTTCTATATGTTACGAGGCAAGGTAAAGAGGGAATTTCATGCAAGAAATCATCTCAAAATTAGATTCTTTGAAACTTTTCGAAATGCAAGTTTCGGTCAAAAAATCACAATATAATATACACTAGTTTATACTAGTTTCGGGCAAAAAATCAAATTAAATCAAGGACTGTTCGAAATGATACGAAACTTTTGAGATCCTTTCTATATGTTATGAGGGAAGGTTATAATGGAAACCCATGCAAAAAATCATCTGAAAATTAGATTCTTTGAAACTTTTCGAAATGCCAGTTTCGGTCAAAAAATCATAATATACACTAGTTTATACTAGTTTCGGTCAAAAAATCAAATTAAATCGAGGACTATTCGAAATGCTACAAAACTTTTCAGATTCTTTATATATATTACGAGGAAAATTTATGAGGGAAGTCCAATCAAAAAAATCATTTCAAAATTAGATTCTATGAAACTTTTCGAAATGCTAGTTTCTTTCAATAAATCATAATATACTATACACTAGTTTATACTAGTTTCGGTTAAAAAATCAAATTAAATCGAGGACTGTTCGAAATTCTACGAAACTTTTCAGATCCTTTCTATATGTTACGAGGGAAGGTAATGTGGGAAGTCCATGCAAAAAATCATCTCAAAATTAGATTCTATGAAACTTTTTGAAATGTAAGGTTAGGTAAAAAAATCATAATATATTATACACTAGTTTATACTAGTTTCGGTCAAAAAATCAAATTAAATCGAGGACTGTTCGAAATGCTACAAAACTTTTCAGATTCTTTATATATATTACGAGGAAAATTTATGAGGGAAGTCCAATCAAAAAAATCATTTCAAAATTAGATTCTATGAAACTTTTCGAAATGCTAGTTTCTTTCAATAAATCATAATATACTATACACTAGTTTATACTAGTTTCGGTTAAAAAATCAAATTAAATCGAGGACTGTTCGAAATTCTACGAAACTTTTCAGATCCTTTCTATATGTTACGAGGGAAGGTAATGTGGGAAGTCCATGCAAAAAATCATCTCAAAATTAGATTCTATGAAACTTTTTGAAATGTAAGTTTAGGTAAAAAAATCATAATATATTATACACTAGTTTATACTAGTTTCGGTCAAAAAATCAAATTAAATTGAGGACTGTTCGAAATGATACAAAATTTTTCAGATCCTTTCAATATATTACGGGGGAAGGTAATGAGGGAAGTCCATGCAAAAACTCATGTCAAAATTAGATTCTATGAAACTTTTCGAAATGCAAGTTTCAGTCAAAAAATCATAATATATTATACACTAGTTTATACTAGTTTCGGTCAAAAAATCAAATTAAATCGAGGACTGTTCGAAATGATACGACACTTTTCAGATCCTTTCTATATGTTACGAGGGAAGGTTTTGATGGAAGTCCATGCAAAAAATCAGCTGAAAATTAGATTCTATTAAACTTTTCGAAATGCTAGTTTCGGTCAAAAAATCATTATATATTATACACTAGTTTATACTAGTTTCGGTAAAAAAATAAAATTAAAGCGAGGTCTGTTCGAAATGCTACAAAAATTTTGAGATTGTTTCTATATGTTACGAAGAAAAGTTATGAGGGAAGTTCATAAAAAAAAATCATCTCAAAATTAGATTCTATGAAACTTTTCGAAATGCTAGTTTCTTTCAATAAATCATAATATACTATACACAAGTTTATACTAGTTTCGTTCAAAAAATCAAATTAAATCGAGGACTATTCGAAATGCTACGAAATTTTCAGATCCTTTCTATATGTTACGAGGGAAGGTAATGAGGGAAGTCCATGCAAAAAGTCATCTCAAAATTAGATTCTATGAAACTTTTCGAAATGCAAGTTTCGGTAAAAAAAATCACAATATATTATACACAAGTTTAAACTAGTTTCGGTCAAAAAAATCAAATTAAACGGAGGACTGTTCGAAATTATACGAAACTTTTCAGATCCTTTCAATATGTTACGAGGGAAGGTAATGAGGGAAGTCCATGCAAAAAATCATGTCAAAATTAGATTCTATGAAACTTTTCGAAATGCAAGTTTTAGTCAAAAAATCATAATATATTACACACTAGTTTATACTAGTTTCGGTCATAAAATCAAATTAAATCGACGACTGTTCGAAATAATACGAAACTTTTCAGATCCTTTCTCTATGTTACGAGGGAAGGTTATGATGGAAGTCCATGCAAAAAAACATCTGAAAATTAGATTCTATTAAACTTTTCGAAATGCTAGTTTCGGTCAAAAAATCATTATATATTATACACTAGTTTATAATAGTTTTGGTAAAAAAATGAAATTAAAGCGAGGTCTATTCGAAATGCTACAAAACTTTTCAGATCCTTTCTATATGTTACGAGGAAAAGTTATGAGGGAAGTCCATACAAAAAATCATCTCAAAATTAGATTCTATGAAACTTTTCGAAATGCTAGTTTCTTTAAGTAAATCATAATATACTATACACTAGTTTATACTAGTTTCGTTTAAAAAATCAAATTAAATCGAGGAATGTTCGAAATGCTACAAAACTTTACAGATCCTTTCTAAATGTTATGAGGGAAGGTAATGAGGGAAGTCCATGCAAAAAATCAATCCAAAATTAGATTCTATGAAACTTTTCAAAATGCTAGTTACGGTAAAAAAATCATCATATATTATACACTAGTTTATACTAGTTTTGGTCAAAAAATCAAATTAAAGCGAGGTTTGATCGAAATGCTACAAAACTTTTCAGATCCTTTCTATATGTTACGAGGAAAAGTTATGAGGGAAGTCCATACAAAAAATTCATTTCAAAATTAGATTCTATGAAACTCTTCGAAATGCTAGTTTGTTTCAATAAATCAGAATATACTATACACTAGTTTATACTAGTTTCGTTCAAAAAATCAAATTAAATCGAGGAATGTTCGAAATGCTACAAAACTTTTCAGATCCTTTCTATATGTTACAAGGGAAGGTAATGAGGGAAGTCTATGCAAAAAATAATCTCAAAATTAGATTCTATGAAACTTTTCGAAATGCAAGTTTCGGTCAAAAAGTCATAATATATTATACACTAGTTTATACTAGTTTCGGTCAAAAAATCAAATTAAATAGAGGAATGTTCGAAATGCTACAAAACTTTTCAGATCCTTTCTATATGTTATAAGGAAAAGTTATGAGGGAAGTCCAAACAAAAAAATCAATTCAAATTAGATTCTACAAAATGTTTCGAAATGCAAGTTTCTTTCAAAAAATCATAATATACTATACACTAGTTTATACTAGTTTCGGTCAAAAAATCAAATTAAATCGATGAATGTTTTAAATGCTACGAAACTTTTTAGATCCTTTCTATATGTTAAGAGGAAAAGTTATGAGGGAAGTCCTTAGAAAAAAATCATCTGAAAATTAGATTCTATGAAACTTTTCGAAATGCTAGTTTCTTTCAGAAAATCATAATATACTATACACTAGTTTATACTAGTTTCGGTCAAAAAATCAAATTAAATTGAGGACTATTCGAAATTCTACAAACTTTTCAGTACCTTTCTATATGTTACGAGGCAAGGTAAAGAGGGAATTTCATGCAAGAAATCATCTCAAAATTAGATTCTTTGAAACTTTTCGAAATGCAAGTTTCGGTCAAAAAATCACAATATAATATACACTAGTTTATACTAGTTTCGGGCAAAAAATCAAATTAAATCAAGGACTGTTCGAAATGATACGAAACTTTTGAGATCCTTTCTATATGTTATGAGGGAAGGTTATAATGGAAGCCCATGCAAAAAATCATCTGAAAATTAGATTCTTTGAAACTTTTCGAAATGCCAGTTTCGGTCAAAAAATCATAATATACACTAGTTTATACTAGTTTCGGTCAAAAAATCAAATTAAATCGAGGACTATTCGAAATGCTACAAAACTTTTCAGATTCTTTATATATATTACGAGGAAAATTTATGAGGGAAGTCCAATCAAAAAAATCATTTCAAAATTAGATTCTATGAAACTTTTCGAAATGCTAGTTTCTTTCAATAAATCATAATATACTATACACTAGTTTATACTAGTTTCGGTTAAAAAATCAAATTAAATCGAGGACTGTTCGAAATTCTACGAAACTTTTCAGATCCTTTCTATATGTTACGAGGGAAGGTAATGTGGGAAGTCCATGCAAAAAATCATCTCAAAATTAGATTCTATGAAACTTTTTGAAATGTAAGTTTAGGTAAAAAAATCATAATATATTATACACTAGTTTATACTAGTTTCGGTCAAAAAATCAAATTAAATCGAGGACTATTCGAAATGCTACAAAACTTTTCAGATTCTTTATATATATTACGAGGAAAATTTATGAGGGAAGTCCAATCAAAAAAATCATTTCAAAATTAGATTCTATGAAACTTTTCGAAATGCTAGTTTCTTTCAGAAAATCATAATATACTATACACTAGTTTATACTAGTTTCGGTCAAAAAATCAAATTAAATTGAGGACTATTCGAAATTCTACAAACTTTTCAGTACCTTTCTATATGTTACGAGGCAAGGTAAAGAGGGAATTTCATGCAAGAAATCATCTCAAAATTAGATTCTTTGAAACTTTTCGAAATGCAAGTTTCGGTCAAAAAATCACAATATAATATACACTAGTTTATACTAGTTTCGGGCAAAAAATCAAATTAAATCAAGGACTGTTCGAAATGATACGAAACTTTTGAGATCCTTTCTATATGTTATGAGGGAAGGTAATGAGGGAAGTCCTTGCAAAAAATCATCTCAAAATTAGATTCTATGAAACTTTTCAAAATACTAGTTTCGGTCAAAAAATCATCATTTATTATACACTAGTTTATACTAGTTTTGGTCAAAAAATCAAATTAAAGCGAGGTTTGTTCGAAATGCTACAAAACTTTTCAGATCCTTTCTATATGTTACGAGGAAAAGTTATGAGGGAAGTCCATACAAAAAAATCATTTCAAAATTAGATTCTATGAAACTTTTCAAAATGCTAGTTTCTTTCAGTAAATCATAATATACTATACACTAGTTTATAATAGTTTCGTTCAAAAAATCAAATTAAATCGAGGAATGTTCGAAATGCTACAAAACTTTTCAGATCCTTTCTATATGTTACGAAGGAAGGTAATGAGGGAAGTCCATGCAAAAAATAATCTCAAAATTAGATTCTATGAAACTTTTCGAAATGCAAGTTTCGGTCAAAAAGTCATAATATATTATACACTAATTTATACTAGTTTCGGTCAAAAAATCAAATTCAATAGAGGACTGTTCGAAATGCTACAAAACTTTTCAGATCCTTTCTATATGTTATAAAGAAAAGTTATGAGGGAAGTCCAAACAAAAAAATCAATTCAAATTAGATTCTACAAAACTTTTCGAAATGCAAGTTTCTTTAAAAAAATCATAATATACTATACACTAGTTTATACAAGTTTCGGTGAAAAAATCAAATTAAATCGATGAATGTTTTAAATGCTACGAAACTTTTCAGATCCTTTCTATATGTTTAGAGGAAAAGTTAAGAGGGAAGTCCTTAAAAAAATCATCTGAAAATTAGATTCTATGAAACTTTTCGAAATGCTAGTTTCTTTCAGAAAATCATAATATACTATACACTAGTTTATACTAGTTTCGGTCAAAAAATCAAATTAAATTGAGGACTATTCGAAATGCCTCAAACTTTTCAGAAGCTTTCTATATGTTACGAGGCAAGGTAATGAGGGAAGTTCATGCAAGAAATCATCTCAAAATTAGATTCTATGAAACTTTTCGAAATGCAAGTTTCGGTCAAAAAATCACAATATACTATACACTAGTTTATACTAGTTTCGGGCTAAAAATCAAATTAAATCAAGGACTGTTCGAAATGATACGAAACTTTTGAGATCCTTTCTATATGTTATGAGGTCAGGTTATGATGGAAGTCCATGCAAAAAATCATCTGAAAATTAGATTCTATGAAACTTTTCGAAATGCTAGTTTCGGTCAAAAAATCATAATATACACTAGATTATACTAATTTAGGTCAAAAAATCAAATTAAATCGAGAACTATTCGAAATGCTACAAAACTTTTCAGATTCTTTCTATATGTTACGAGGTAAAGTTATGAGGGAAGTCCATACAAAAAAATCATTTCAAAATTAGATTCTATGAAACTTTTCGAAATGCTAGTTTCTTTCAATAAATCATAATATACTATACACTAGTTTATACTAGTTTCGGTTAAAAAATCAAATTAAATCGAGGACTATTCAAAATTCTACAAAACTTTTCAGATCCTTTCAATATGTTACGAGGGAAGGTAATGTGGGAAGTCCATGCGAAAAATCATCTCAAAATTACATTCTATGAAACTTTTTGAAATGTAAGTTTAGGTAAAAAAATCATAATATATTATACACTAGTTTATACTAGTTTCGGTCAAAAAATCAAATTAAATTGAGGACTGTTCGAAATGATACAAAATTTTTCAGATCCTTTCAATATGTTACAAGGGAAGGTAATGAGGGAAGTCCATGCAAAAAATCATGTCAAAATTGGATTCTATGAAACTTTTCGAAATGCAAGTTTCAGTCAAAAAATCATAATATATTATACACTAGTTTATACTAGTTTCGGTCAAAAAATCAAATTAAATCGAGGACTGTTCGAAATGATACAAAACTTTTCAGATCTTTTCTATATGTTACAAGGGAAGGTTTTGATGGAAGTCCATGCAAAAAATCATCTGAAAATTAGATTCTATTAAACTTTTCGAAATGCTAGTTTCGGTCAAAAAATCATTATATATTATACTCTAGTTTATAATAGTTTTGGTAAAAAAATCAAATTAAAGCGAGGTCTATTCGAAATGCTACAAAACTTTTCAAATCCTTTCTATATGTTACGAGGAAAAGTTATGAGGGAAGTCCATACAAAAAATCATCTCAAAATTAGATTCTATGAAACTTTTCGAAATGCTAGTTTCTTTAAGTAAATCATAATATACTATACACTAGTTTATACTAGTTTCGTTCAAAAAATCAAATTAAATCTAGGAATGTTCGAAATGCTACAAAACTTTACAGATCCTTTCTATAAGTTAAGAGGGAAGGTAATGAGGGAAGTCCATGCAAAAAATCATCTCAAAATTAGATTCTATGAAACTTTTCAAAATGCTAGTTTCGGTCAAAAAATCATCATATATTATACACTAGTTTATACTAGTTTTGGTCAAAAAATCAAATTAAAGCGAGGTTTGTTCGAAATGCTACAAAACTTTTCAGATCCTTTCTATATGTTACGAGGAAAAGTTATGAGGGAAGTCCATACAAAAAAATCATTTCAAAATTAGATTCTATGAAACTTTTCAAAATGCTAGTTTCTTTCAGTAAATCATAATATACTATACACTAGTTTATAATAGTTTCGTTCAAAAAATCAAATTAAATCGAGGAATGTTCGAAATGCTACAAAACTTTTCAGATCCTTTCTATATGTTACGAAGGAAGGTAATGAGGGAAGTCCATGCAAAAAATAATCTCAAAATTAGATTCTATGAAACTTTTCGAAATGCAAGTTTCGGTCAAAAAGTCATAATATATTATACACTAATTTATACTAGTTTCGGTCAAAAAATCAAATTCAATAGAGCACTGTTCGAAATGCTACAAAACTTTTCAGATCCTTTCTATATGATATAAAGAAAAGTTATGAGGGAAGTCCAAACAAAAAAATCAATTCAAATTAGATTCTACAAAACTTTTCGAAATGCAAGTTTCTTTAAAAAAATCATAATATACTATACACTAGTTTATACAAGTTTCGGTGAAAAAATCAAATTAAATCGATGAATGTTTTAAATGCTACGAAACTTTTCAGATCCTTTCTATATGTTTAGAGGAAAAGTTAAGAGGGAAGTCCTTAAAAAAATCATCTGAAAATTAGATTCTATGAAACTTTTCGAAATGCTAGTTTCTTTCAGAAAATCATAATATACTATACACTAGTTTATACTAGTTTCGGTCAAAAAATCAAATTAAATTGAGGACTATTCGAAATGCCTCAAACTTTTCAGAAGCTTTCTATATGTTACGAGGCAAGGTAATGAGGGAAGTTCATGCAAGAAATCATCTCAAAATTAGATTCTATGAAACTTTTCGAAATGCAAGTTTCGGTCAAAAAATCACAATATACTATACACTAGTTTATACTAGTTTCGGGCTAAAAATCAAATTAAATCAAGGACTGTTCGAAATGATACGAAACTTTTGAGATCCTTTCTATATGTTATGAGGTCAGGTTATGATGGAAGTCCATGCAAAAAATCATCTGAAAATTAGATTCTATGAAACTTTTCGAAATGCTAGTTTCGGTCAAAAAATCATAATATACACTAGATTATACTAATTTAGGTCAAAAAATCAAATTAAATCGAGAACTATTCGAAATGCTACAAAACTTTTCAGATTCTTTCTATATGTTACGAGGTAAAGTTATGAGGGAAGTCCATACAAAAAAATCATTTCAAAATTAGATTCTATGAAACTTTTCGAAATGCTAGTTTCTTTCAATAAATCATAATATACTATACACTAGTTTATACTAGTTTCGGTTAAAAAATCAAATTAAATCGAGGACTATTCAAAATTCTACAAAACTTTTCAGATCCTTTCAATATGTTACGAGGGAAGGTAATGTGGGAAGTCCATGCGAAAAATCATCTCAAAATTAGATTCTATGAAACTTTTTGAAATGTAAGTTTAGGTAAAAAAATCATAATATATTATACACTAGTTTATACTAGTTTCGGTCAAAAAATCAAATTAAATTGAGGACTGTTCGAAATGATACAAAATTTTTCAGATCCTTTCAATATGTTACAAGGGAAGGTAATGAGGGAAGTCCATGCAAAAAATCATGTCAAAATTGGATTCTATGAAACTTTTCGAAATGCAAGTTTCAGTCAAAAAATCATAATATATTATACACTAGTTTATACTAGTTTCGGTCAAAAAATCAAATTAAATCGAGGACTGTTCGAAATGATACAAAACTTTTCAGATCTTTTCTATATGTTACAAGGGAAGGTTTTGATGGAAGTCCATGCAAAAAATCATCTGAAAATTAGATTCTATTAAACTTTTCGAAATGCTAGTTTCGGTCAAAAAATCATTATATATTATACTCTAGTTTATAATAGTTTTGGTAAAAAAATCAAATTAAAGCGAGGTCTATTCGAAATGCTACAAAACTTTTCAAATCCTTTCTATATGTTACGAGGAAAAGTTATGAGGGAAGTCCATACAAAAAATCATCTCAAAATTAGATTCTATGAAACTTTTCGAAATGCTAGTTTCTTTAAGTAAATCATAATATACTATACACTAGTTTATACTAGTTTCGTTCAAAAAATCAAATTAAATCGAGGAATGTTCGAAATGCTACAAAACTTTACAGATCCTTTCTATAAGTTAAGAGGGAAGGTAATGAGGGAAGTCCATGCAAAAAATCATCTCAAAATTAGATTCTATGAAACTTTTCAAAATGCTAGTTTCGGTCAAAAAATCATCATATATTATACACTAGTTTATACTAGTTTTGGTCAAAAAATCAAATTAAAGCGAGGTTTGTTCGAAATGCTACAAAACTTTTCAGATCCTTTCTATATGTTACGAGGAAAAGTTATGAGGGAAGTCCATACAAAAAAATCATTTCAAAATTAGATTCTATGAAACTTTTCAAAATGCTAGTTTCTTTCAGTAAATCATAATATACTATACACTAGTTTATAATAGTTTCGTTCAAAAAATCAAATTAAATCGAGGAATGTTCGAAATGCTACAAAACTTTTCAGATCCTTTCTATATGTTACGAAGGAAGGTAATGAGGGAAGTCCATGCAAAAAATAATCTCAAAATTAGATTCTATGAAACTTTTCGAAATGCAAGTTTCGGTCAAAAAGTCATAATATATTATACACTAATTTATACTAGTTTCGGTCAAAAAATCAAATTCAATAGAGGACTGTTCGAAATGCTACAAAACTTTTCAGATCCTTTCTATATGTTATAAAGAAAAGTTATGAGGGAAGTCCAAACAAAAAAATCAATTCAAATTAGATTCTACAAAACTTTTCGAAATGCATGTTTCTTTAAAAAAATCATAATATACTATACACTAGTTTATACAAGTTTCGGTGAAAAAATCAAATTAAATCGATGAATGTTTTAAATGCTACGAAACTTTTCAGATCCTTTCTATATGTTTAGAGGAAAAGTTAAGAGGGAAGTCCTTAAAAAAATCATCTGAAAATTAGATTCTATGAAACTTTTCGAAATGCTAGTTTCTTTCAGAAAATCATAATATACTATACACTAGTTTATACTAGTTTCGGTCAAAAAATCAAATTAAATTGAGGACTATTCGAAATGCCTCAAACTTTTCAGTACCTTTCTATATGTTAGGAGGCAAGGTAATGAGGGAAGTTCATGCAAGAAATCATCTCAAAATTAGATTCTATGAAACTTTCCGAAATGCAAGTTTCGGTCAAAAAATCACAATATACTATACACTAGTTTATACTAGTTTCGGGTTAAAAATCAAATTAAATGAAGGACTGTTCGAAATGATACGAAACTTTTGAGATCCTTTCTATATGTTATGAGGGAAGGTTATGATGGAAGTCCATGCAAAAAATCATCTGAAAATTAGATTCTATGAAACTTTTCGAAATGCTAGTTTCGATCAAAAAATCATAATATACACTAGTTTATACTAGTTTCGGTCAAAAAATCAAATTAAATCGAGGACTATTCGAAATACTACAAAACTTTTTAGATTCTTTCTATATGTTACGAGGAAAAGTTATGAGGGAAGTCCATACAAAAAAATCATTTCAAAATTAGATTCTATGAAACTTTTCGAAATGCTAGTTTCTTTCAATAAATCATAATATACTTTACACTAGTTTATGCTAGTTTCGGTTAAAAAATCAAATTAAATCGAGGACTGTTCAAAATTCTACTAAACTTTTCAGATCCTTTCTATATGTTACGAGGGAAGGTAATGTGGGAAGTCCATGCGAAAAATCATCTCAAAATTAGATTCTATGAAACTTTTTGAAATGTAAGTTTTGGTAAAAAAATCATAATATATTATACACTAGTTTATACTAGTTTCGGTCAAAAAATCAAATTAAATGGAGGACTGTTCGAAATGATTCACAATTTTTCAGATCCTTTCAATATGTTACGAGGGAAGGTAATGAGGGAAGTCCATGCAAAAAATCATGTCAAAATTAGATTCTATGAAACTTTTCGAAATGCAAGTTTCAGTCAAAAAATCATAATATATTATACACTAGTTTATACTAGTTTCGGTCAAAAAATAAAATTAAATCGAGGACTGTTCGAAATGATACGAAACTTTTCAGATCCTATCTATATGTTACGAGGGAAGGTTTTGATGGAAGTCCATGCAAAAAATCATCTGAAAATTAGATTCTATTAAACTTTTCGAAATGCTAGTTTCGGTCAAAAAATCATTATATATTATACACTAGTTTATACTAGTTTCGGTAAAAAAAATCAAATTAAAGCGAGGCCTGTTCGAAATGCTACAAAACTTTTCAGATTCTTTCTATATGTTACGAGGAAAAGTTATGAGGGAAGTCCAAAAAAAAAATCATCTCAAAATTAGATTCTATGAAACTTTTCGAAATGTTAGTTTCTTTCAATAAATCATAATATATTATACACAAGTTTATACTAGTTTCGTTCAAAAAATCAAATTAAATCGAGGACTGTTCGAAATGCTACGAAACTTTTCAGATCCTTTCTATATGTTACGAGGGAAGGTAACGAGGGAAGTCCATGCAAAAAATCATCTCAAAATTAGATTCTATGAAACTTTTCAAAATGCATGTTTCAGTCAAAAAATCATAATATATTATACACTAGTTTATAGTTGTTTCGGTCAAAAAATAAAATTAAATTGAGGATTGTTCGAAATGATACGAAGCTTTTCAGATCCTTTCTATATGTTACGAGGGAAGGCTACGATGGAAGTCCATGCAAAAAAACATCTGAAAATTAGATTCTATTAAACTTTTCGAAATGCTAGTTTCGGTCAAAAAATCAATATATATTATACACTAGTTTATAATAGTTTTGGTAAAAAAATCAAATTAAAGCGATGTCTATTCGAAATGCTACAAAACTTTTCAGATCCTTTCTATATGTTACGAGGAAAAGTTATGAGGGAAGTCCATACAAAAAATCATCTCAAAATAAGATTCTATGAAACTTTTCGAAATGCTAGTTTCTTTAAGTAAATCATAATATACTATACACTAGTTTATACTAGTTTCGTTCAAAAAATCAAATTAAATCGAGGAATGTTCGAAATGCTACAAAACTTTACAGATCATTTCTATATGTTACGAGGGAAGGTAATGAGGGAAGTCCATGCAAAAAATCATCTCAAAATTAGATTCTATGAAACTTTTCGAAATGCAAGTTTCGGTCAAAAAGTCATAATATATAATACACTAGTTTATACTAGTTTCGGTCAAAAAATCAAATTAAATGGAGGACTGTTCGAAATGCTACAAAACTTTTCAGATCCTTTCTATATGTTACGAGGAAAAGTTATGAGGGAAGTCCATACAAAAAAATCAACTCGAAATTAGATTCTAAGAAATTTTCGAAATGCAAGTTTCTTTCAAAAAATCATAATATACTATACACTAGTTTATACTAGTTTCGGTCAAAAAATCAAATTAAATCGAGGACTGTTTTAAATGTTACGAAACTTTTCAGATCCTTTCTATTTGTTACTAGGAAAAGTTATGAGGGAAGTCATTACAAAAAATCATTTGAAAATTAGATTCTATGAAACTTTTCGAAATGCTAGTTTCTTTCAAAAAATCATAATATACTATATATTAGTTTATACTAGTTTCGGTCAAAATATCAAATTAAATCGAGGACTGTTTTAAATGCTACGAAACTTTTCAGATCCTTTCTATATGTTATGAGGAAAAGTTATGAGGGAAGTCCTTACAAAAAAATCATCTGAAAATTAGATTCTATGAAACTTTTTGAAATGTTACTTTCTTTCAAAAAATCATAATATACTATACACTAGTTTATACTAGTTTCGGTAAAAAAATCAAATTAAATCAAGGACTATTCGAAATGCTACGAAACTTTTCAGATCCTTTCTATATGTTTCGAGGCAAGGTAATGAGGGAAGTTCATGCAAAAAATCATCTCAAAATTAGATTCTATGGAACTTTTCGAATTGCAAGTTTCGGTCAAAAAATCATAACATAGTATACACTAGTTTATACTAGTTTCGGGCTAAAAATCAAATTAAATCAAGGACTGTTCGAAGTGATACGAAACTTTTGAGATCCTTTCTATATGTTACGGGGGAAGATTATGATGGAAGTCCATGCAAAAAACTGTAACACCCATATATAACAACATACATCAAAGCATATATATTATACATGAATCCAAGTATTTGGTACTGAAATACCATAAGTTCCTAGTTAACACATTATATACATTAAATGCCCTAAATACAAAGTTCTAAAGTCTACGACATAACATTTACAAGATGTCCCAAAATACACTAAGAACTAGATCAATAAAATGATTTCAAAATAAAACGCCATAGTGGAAGCCATGCCATCTCAAAAGCTACGATCCGTAAGGAAAAGTCAAACCACTTTGTCCTTACCCTTCGTCGAACCAGTAGTACCTGTGATGTAAACAACAACGTGGGGTGAGATACATCAAATCTCAGTGAGTTCGCTATCTTATAGTCCTCTCGGCTTTACAAGGTTTTAACAACCTAACTCAAGTCAAAAGGGAAGGGAAGTGACTTTGAGTACACACACACACCATATCGATCCACACTCGTGAGCTTGTTAACTCACACTAATACAAAAGTAAGTCCTGAGCCTGTTAACTCAAGAATCTCGCTAATCAATAACCATACCAAGGCATCCCCTTTTCCCGTCCGCTTCTACGTCTAGAAGACGACCCGAGTCATGGATCCTTGTAGTTACTTGGCATACGAATTGGATTCGGGATCATCGGCCTGTTAATCGTGAACCGTCACTTCTCATGGCCTGTTAACCATCACAAGTCTCTTTACCATATAGGCTCCAATCGTACTACACGTAGGGAATCAAACCTACCAAGTAATTGTGCATACGTTTCAGAGGAGGAGCTCGAGTCTCATGAAACTACACCGCAAGATAAATGGTTATGATTACTAGACACACGCCTCAGCCTCTCATGCACGAGCGTTGTCACTATGTCATTCCACACTTTCTGACAATTGTTTACGGTAATGTTCCACACTCTACCTATTTCGTATTTTAACATGCATACATATTCAAACATGTTTAACAATAAGAGCATAGGCAAATAATCATCAATCGCATAACGAAAACATATAATTCAACATATCAAAAATCACACTAATTCACGGTTCTCTCCGATTTATTTAATCGGGCAATAAACAGATATTTCTCACTTCCATGAGCTAGAGGATGTTCATAGCTTCACAACGATACCAAGAACACTCACAACGGATAAACGAGTCAAAAGTTATGAAAGAAACAAGTTGGAGGATCTGTCATGTTCGCAATGCGAAGAAGTCAGCGAGTGCTCGCTTCCTCATTCGTAGTGCGAAGCTCCCAGTGAATGCCTAGCCAACACTGGTTCACTGCCCCATTCGCAGTGCGAATGTCTGGCGAACCGTGGCAGAACCAAAACAAGCTAAAGTTCGCAGTGCAAACCTCTGGCGAACGTTTGACGAACGTTCGCCCTCCCCTTCGCCGTGCGAATAGCCAGCGAGTGTTTAATTCCCCCTTCGCTAGGGGATTCGCAGTGCGAACCTGGGAAAATACAGAAATTCTGTAGCGTGCAGCTGAGTTCCCTTGGGTTCAAAACTACACCAAAACATATCCAAACATCCAACAATCAAATACAGATGATTCTACACTCATATAACTTATACTACTCAGTTTGTAACACATTTCAACCGTTAAATTTCATCAATTACCAATTTAAGCAATTTCTCATAAAACCTAACTTAAGCTAAAATCATCCCTAACTCTAGAACTTAAGTTTCTATCTAGAACCCACCTTGAATAGATGATGATGGTGAAGACTGGAAGATGATTTGATGAAGATTTGATGATGTTCTTGATCTTTCCACTTCTTGGTTTCCACTTCTCTTTTTCCTTCCTTTCTCCTTCTTTCTCTCTAACTTCTTTCTATCTCTTTCTTTCTTTGGTTCTAATGAGGAAAATGAAGGAAAAGAAATGATATAGAATAATATCATCAATTAGTAACACTACTAATTATCCAATTAGTCTCCAAAATTCCAATAAATAAATACCTCAGAGTCAGATAATATTAATTGGATTTACTCTAAGTTCAACAGTTACTCTAATTATCTTTGCAGATAATTTCTCAGAGTACACCGGGACTCAGTTGATCACAACTAATATTATCCGGAGTAAATAAAAAATACGGGGTATTACAAAATCATCTGAAAATTAGATTCTATGAAACTTTTGAAATGCTAGTTTCGGTCAAAAAATCATAATATACACTAGTTAATACTAGTTTCGGTCAAAAAATAAATTAAATCGAGGACTGTTCGAAATGCTACAAAACTTTTCAGATCCTTTCTATATGTTACGAGGAAAAGTTATGAGGGAAGTCCATACAAAAAAATCATTTCAAAATTAGATTCTTTGAAACATTTCAAAATGCTTGTTTCTTTCAATAAATCAGAATATACTATACACTAGTTTATACTAGTTTCGTTCAAAAAATCAAATTAAATCGAGGACTGTTCGAAATGCTACGAAACTTTTCAGATCCTTTCTATATGTTACGAGGGAAGGTAATGAGGTAAGTCCATGCAAAAAGCCATCTCAAAATTAGATTCTATGAAACTTTTCGAAATGCAAGTTTCGGTAAAAAAACCACAATATATTATACACAAGTTTAAACTAGTTTCGGTCGAAAAAATCAAATTAAACGGAGGACTGTTCGAAATGATACGAAACTTTTCAGATCCTTTCAATATGTTACGAGGGAAGGTAATGAGGGAAGTCCATGCAAAAAATCATGTCAAAATTAGATTATATGAAACTTTTCGAAATGCAAGTTTCAGTCAAAAAATCATAATATATTATACACTTGTTTATACTAGTTTCGGTCATAAAATCAAATTAAATCGGAGACTGTTCGAAATGATACGAAACTTTTCAGATCCTTTCTCTATGTTACGAGGGAAGGTTATGATGGAAGTCCATGCAAAAAAACATCTGAAAATTAGATTCTATTAAACTTTTCGAAATGCTAGTTTCGGTCAAAAAATCATTATATATTATACACTAGTTTATAATAGTTTTGGTAAAAAAATCAAATTAAAACGAGGTCTGTTCGAAATGCTACAAAACTTTTCAGATCCTTTCTATATGTTACGAGGAAAATTTATGTGGGAAGTCCATACAAAAAATCATCTCAAAATTAGATTCTATGAAACTTTTCGAAATGCTAGTTTCTTTAAATAAATCATAATATACTATACACTAGTTTATATAGTTTCGTTCAAAAAATCAAATTAAATCGAGGAATGTTCGAAATGCTACAAAACTTTACAGATCCTTTCTATATGTTACGAGGGAAGGTAATGAGGGAAGTCCATGCAAAAAATCATCTCAAAATTAGATTCTATGAAACTTTTCAAATTGCTAGTTTCGGTCAAAAAATCATCATATATTATACACTAGTTTATACTAGTTTTGGTCAAAAAATCAAATTAAAGCGAGGTTTGTTCGAAATGCTAAAAAACATTTCAGATCCTTTCTATATGTTACGAGGAAAAGTTATGAGGGGAGTCCATACAAAAAAATCATTTCAAAATTAGATTCTATGAAACTTTTCGAAATGCTAGTTTCTTTCAGTAAATCATAATATACTATACACTAGTTTATACTAGTTTCGTTCAAAAAATCAAATTAAATCGAGGAATGTTCGAATTGCTACAAAACTTTTCAGATCCTTTCTATATGTGACGAGGGAAGGTAATGAGGGAAGTCCATGCAAAAAATAATCTCAAAATTAGATTCTATGAAACTTTTCGAAATGCAAGTTTCGGTCAAAAAGTCATAATATATTATACACTAGTTTATACTAGTTTCGGACAAAAAATCAAATTAAATAGAGGAATGTTCGAAATGCTACAAAAATTTTCAGATCCTTTCTATATGTTATAAGGAAAAGTTATGAGGGAAGTCCAAACAAAAAAATCAATTCAAATTAGATTCTACAAAACTTTTCGAAATGCAAGTTTCTTTAAAAAAATTATAATATACTATACACTAGTTTACACAAGTTTCGGTCAAAAAATCAAATTAAATCGATGAATGTTTTAAATGCTACGAAACTTTTCAGATCCTTTCTATATGTGAAGAGGAAAAGTTAAGAGGGAAGTCCTTAGAAAAAAATCATCTGAAAATTAGATTCTATGAAACTTTTTGAAATGCTAGTTTCTTTCAGAAAATCATAATATACTATACACTAGTTTATACTAGTTTCGGTCAAAAAATCAAATTAAATTGAGAACTATTCGAAATGCCTCAAACTTTTCAGTACCTTTCTATATGTTACGAGGCAAGGTAATGAGGGAAGTTCATGCAAGAAATCATCTCAAAATTAGATTCTATGAAACTTTTCGAAATGCAAGTTTCGGTCAAAAAATCACAATATACTATACACTAGTTTATACCAGTTTCGGGCTAAAAATCAAATTAAATCAAGGACTGTTCTAAAAGATACGAAACTTTTGAGATCCTTTCTATATGTTATGAGGGAAGGTTATGATGGAAGTCCATGCAAAAAATCATCTGAAAATTAGATTCTATGAAACTTTTCGAAATGCTAGTTTCGGTCAAAAAATCATAATCTACACTAGTTTATACTAGTTTCGGTCAAAAAATCAAATTAAATCGAGGACTATTCGAAATACTACAAAACTTTTCAGATTCTTTCTATATGTTACGAGGAAAAGTTATGAGGAAAGTCCATACAAAAAAATCATTTCAAAATTAGATTCTATGAAACTTTTCGAAATGCTAGTTTCTTTCAATAAATCATAATATACTATACACTAGTTTATACTAGTTTCGGTAAAAAAATCAAATTAAATCGAGGACTGTTCGAAATTCTACTAAACTTTTCAGATCCTTTCTATATGTTACGAGGGAAGGTAATGTGGGAAGTCCATGCAAAAAATCATCTCAAAATTAGATTCTATGAAACTTTTTGAAATGTAAGTTTAGGTAAAAAAATCATAATATATTATACACTAGTTTATACTAGTTTCGGTCAAAAAATCAAATTAAATGGAGGACTGTTCGAAATGATACAAAATTTTTCAGATCCTTTCATTATGTTACGAGGGAAGGTAATGAGGGAAGTCCATGCAAAAAATCATGTCAAAATTAGATTCTATGAAACTTTTCCAAATGCAAGTTTCAGTCAAAAAATCATAATATATTATACACTAGTTTATACTAGTTTCGCTCAAAAAATCAAATTAAATCGAGGACTGTTCGAAATGATACGAAACTTTTCAGATCCTTTCTATATGTTACGAGGGAAGGTTTTGATGGAAGTCCATGCAAAAAATGATCTGAAAATTAGATTCTATTAAACTTTTCGAAATGCTAGTTTCGGTCAAAAAATCATTATATATTATACACTAGTTTATACTAGTTTCGGTCAAAAAATCAGATTAAAGCGAGGTCTGTTCGAAATGCTACAAAACTTTTCAGATTCTTTCTATATGTTACGAGGAAAAGTTATGAGGGAAGTCCATAAAAAAAATCATCTCAAAATTAGATTCTATGAAACTTTTCGAAATGCTAGTTTCTTTCAATAAATCATAATATACTATACACAAGTTTATACTAGTTTCGTTCAAAAAATCAAATTAAATCGAGGACTGTTCGAAATGCTAAGAAACATTTCAGATCCTTTCTATATGTTACGAGGGAAGGTAATGAGGGAAGTCCATGCAAAAAATCATCTCAAAATAAGATTATATGAAACTTTTCAAAATACAAGTTTCTGTCAAAAAATCACAATATATTATACACTAGCTTATACTAGTTTCGGTCAAAAAACCAAATTAAATCGAGGACTATTCGCAATGATACGAAACTTTTCAGATCCTTTCAATATGTTACGAGGGTAGGTAATAAGGGAAGTCCATGCAAAAAATCATGTCAAAATTAGATTCTATGAAACTTTTCGAAATGCAAGTTTTAGTCAAAAAATCATAATATATTATACACTAGTTTATACTAGTTTCGGTCATAAAATCAAATTAAATCGACGACTGTTCGAAATGATACGAAACTTGTCAGATCCTTTCTCTATGTTACGAGGGAAGGTTATGATGCAAGTCCATACAAAAAAACATCTGAAAATTAGATTCTATTAAACTTTTCGAAATGCTAGTTTTGGTCAAAAAAATCATTATATTTTATACACTAGTTTATAATAGTTTTGGTAAAAAAATCAAATTAAAGCGAGGTCTATTCGAAATGCTACAAAACTTTTCAGATCCTTTCTATATGTTACGAGGAAAAGTTATGAGGGAAGTCCATACAAAAAATCATCTCAAAATTAGATTCTATGAAAGTTTTCGAAATGCTAGTTTCTTTAAGTAAATCATAATATACTATACACTAGTTTATACTAGTTTCGTTCAAAAAATCAAATTAAATCGAGCAATGTTCGAAATGCTACAAAACTTTACAGATCCTTTCTATATGTTACGAGGGAAGGTAATGAGGGAAGTCCATGCAAAAAATCATCTCAAAATAAGATTATATGAAACTTTTCAAAATACAAGTTTCTGTCAAAAAATCACAATATATTATACACTAGTTTATACTAGTTTCGGTCAAAAAACCAAATTAAATCGAGGACTATTCGCAATGATACGAAACTTTTCAGATCCTTTCAATATGTTACGAGGGTAGGTAATAAGGGAAGTCCATGCAAAAAATCATGTCAAAATTAGATTCTATGAAACTTTTCGAAATGCAAGTTTTAGTCAAAAAATCATAATATATTATACACTAGTTTATACTAGTTTCGGTCATAAAATCAAATTAAATCGACGACTGTTCGAAATGATACGAAACTTTCAGATCCTTTCTCTATGTTACGAGGGAAGGTTATGATGCAAGTCCATGCAAAAAAACATCTGAAAATTAGATTCTATTAAACTTTTCGAAATGCTAGTTTTGGTCAAAAAAATCATTATATATTATACACTAGTTTATAATAGTTTTGGTAAAAAAATCAAATTAAAGCGAGGTCTATTCGAAATGCTACAAAACTTTTCAGATCCTTTCTATATGTTACGAGGAAAAGTTATGAGGGAAGTCCATACAAAAAATCATCTCAAAATTAGATTCTATGAAAGTTTTCGAAATGCTAGTTTCTTTAAGTAAATCATAATATACTATACACTAGTTTATACTAGTTTCGTTCAAAAAATCAAATTAAATCGAGGAATGTTCGAAATGCTACAAAACTTTACAGATCCTTTCTATATGTTACGAGGGAAGGTAATGAGGGAAGTCCATGCAAAAAATCATCTCAAAATTAGATTCTATGAAACTTTTCGAAATGCAAGTTTCGGTCCAAAAGTCATAATATATTATACACTAGTTTATACTAGTTTCGGTCAAAAAATCAAATTAAATGGAAGACTGTTCGAAATGCTACAAAACTTTTCAGATCCTTTCTATATGTTACGAGGAAAAGTTATGAGGGAAGTCCATACAAAAAAATCAACTCAAAATTAGATTCTACGAAATTTTTCGAAATGCAAGTTTCTTTCAAAAAATCATAATATACTATACACTAGTTTATACTAGTTTCGGTCAAAAAATCAAATTAAATCGAGGACTGTTTTAAATGTTACGAAACTTTTCAGATCCTTTCTATATGTTACTAGGAAAAGTTATGAGGGAAGTCGTTACAAAAAATCATTTGAAAATTAGATTCTATGAAACTTTTCGATATGCTAGTTTCTTTCAAAAAATCATAATATACTATACATTAGTTTATACTAGTTTAGGTCAAAATATCAAATTAAATCGAGGACTGTTTTAAATGCTACGAAACTTTTCAGATCCTTTCTATATGTTATGAGGAAAAGTTATGAGGGAAGTTCTTACAAAAAAATCATCTGAAAATTAGATTCTATGAAACTTTTCAAAATGTTACTTATTTTCAAAAAATCATAATATACTATACACTAGTTTATACTAGTTTCGGTAAAAAAATCAAATTAAATCAAGGACTATTCGAAATGTTACGAAACTTTTCAGATCCTTTCTATATGTTACGAGGCAAGGTAATGAGGGAAGTTCATGCAAAAAATCATCTCAAAATTAGATTCTATGGAACTTTTCGAATTGCAAGTTTCGGTCAAAAAATCATAACATACTATACACTAGTTTATACTAGTTTCGGGCTAAAAATCAAATTAAATCAAGGACTGTTCGAAGTGATATGAAACTTTTGAGATCCTTTCTATATGTTACGAGGGAAGATTATGATGGAAGTCCATGCAAAAAATCTGTAACACCTATATATAACAACATACATCAAAGCATATATATTATACATGAATCCAAGTATTTGGTACTGAAATACCATAAGTTCCTAGTTAACACATTATATACATTAAATGCCCTAAATACAAAGTTCTAAAGTCTACGGCATAACATATACAAGATGTCCCAAAATACACTAAGAACTAGATCAATACAATGATTTCAAAATAAAACGCCATAGTGGAAGCCATGCCATCTCAAAAGCTACGATCCGTAGGGAAAAGTCAAACCACTTTGTCCTTACACTTCGCCGAACCAGTAGTACCTGTGATGTAAACAACAACGTGGGGTGAGATACATCAAATCTCAGTGAGTTCGCTATCTTATAGTCCTCTCGGCTTTACAAGGTTCTAACAACCTAACTCAAGTCAAAAGGGAAGGGAAGTGACTTTGAGTACACACACACACACCATATATGGATCCACACTCGTGAGCCTGTTAACTCACACTAATACAAAAGTAAGTCCTGAGCCTGTTAACTCAAGAATCTCGCTAATAAATAACCATACCAAGGCATCCCCTTTTCCCGTCCGCTTCTACGTCTAGAAGACGACCCGAGTCATGGATCCTTGTAGTTACTTGGCATACGAATTGGATTCGGGATCATCGGCCTGTTAATCGTGAACCGTCACTTCTCATGGCCTGTTAACCATCACAAGTCTCTTTACCATATAGGCTCCAATCGTACTACACGTAGGGAATCAAACCTACCAAGTAATTGTGCATACGTTTCAGAGGAGGAGCTCGAGTCTCATGAAACTACACCGCAAGATAACTGGTTATGATTACAAGACACACGCCTCAGCCTCTCATGCACGAGCGTTGTCACTATGTCATTCCACACTTTCCGACAATTGTTTACGGTAATGTTCCGCACTCTACCTATTTCGTATTTTAACATGCATACATATTCAAACATGTTTAACAATAAGAGCATAGGCAAACAATCATCAATCGCATAACGAAAACATATAATTCAACATATCAAAAATCACACTAATTCACGGTTCTCTCCGATTTATTTAATCGGGCAATAAACAAATATTTTTCACTTTCATTAGCTAGAGGATGTTCATAGCTTCATAACGATACCAAGAACACTCACAACGGATAAACGAGTCAAAAGTTATGAAAGAAACAAGTTGGAGGATCTGTCATGTTCGCAATACGAAGAAGTCAGCGAGTGCTCGCTTCCTCATTCGCAGTGTGAAGCTC
Source organism: Lathyrus tuberosus (assembly GCA_022829125.1). Classification (NCBI taxonomy): domain Eukaryota; kingdom Viridiplantae; phylum Streptophyta; class Magnoliopsida; order Fabales; family Fabaceae; genus Lathyrus; species Lathyrus tuberosus. Next base: position 885,452 of record JALAZF010000605.1, read on the forward strand.
CCAGCGAATGCCTAGCCAACACTGGTTCGCTGCCCCATTCGCAGTGCGAACGTCTGGCGAACTGTGGCAGAACCAAAACAAGCTAAAGTTCGCAGTGCGAACCTCTGGCGAACGTCTGACGAACGTTCGCCCTCCCCTTCGCCGTGCGAATAGCCAGCGAGTGTTCAATTCCCCCTTCGCTAGGGGATTCGCAGTGCGAACCTGGGAAAATACAGAAATACTGTAGCGTGCAGCTGAGTTCCCTTGGGTTCAAAACTACACCAAAACATATCGAAACATCCAACAATCAAATACAGATGATTCTACACTCATATAACTTATACTACTCAGTTTGTAACACATTTCAACCGTTAAATTTCATCGATTACCAATTTAAGCAATTTCTCATAAAACCTAACTTAAGCTAAAATCATCCCTAACTCTAGAACTTAAGTTTCTATCTAGAACCCACCTTGAATAGATGATGATGGTGAAGACTGAAAGATAATTTGATGAAGATTTGATGATGTTCTTGATCTTTCCACTTCTTGGTTTCCACTTCTCTTTTTCCTTCCTTTCTCCTTCTTTCTCTCCAACTTCTTTCTATCTCTTTCTTTCTTTGGTTCTAATGAGGAAAATGAAGGAAAAGAAAGGATATAGAATAATATCATCAATTAATAACACTACTAATTATCCAATTAGTCTCCAAAATTCCAATAAATAAATACCTCAGAGTCAGATAATATTAATTGGATTTACTGTAAGTTCAACAGTTACTCTAATTATCTTTGCAGATAATTTCTCAAAGTACACCGGGACTCAGTTGGTCACAACTAATATTATCCGGAGTAAATAAAAAATATGGGGTATTACAAAATCATCTGAAAATTAGATTCTATGAAACTTTTGAAATGCTAGTTTCGGTCAAAAAATCATAATATACACTAGTTAATACTAGTTTCGGTCAAAAAATAAATTAAATCGAGGACTGTTCGAAATGCTACAAAACTTTTCAGATCCTTTCTATATGTTACGAGGAAAAGTTATGAGGGAAGTCCATACAAAAAAATCATTTCAAAATTAGATTCTATGAAACATTTCGAAATGCTAGTTTCTTTCAATAAATTAGAATATACTATACACTAGTTTATACTAGTTTCGTTCAAAAAATCAAATTAAATCGAGGACTGTTCGAAATGCTACGAAACTTTTCAGATCCTTTCTATATGTTACGAGGGAAGGTAATGAGGGAAGTCCATGCAAAAAATCATGTCAAAATTAGATTCTATGAAACATTTCGAAATGCAAGTTTCAGTCAAAAAATCATAATATATTATTCACTAGTTTATACTAGTTTCGGTCATAAAATCAAATTAAATCGACGACTGTTCGAAATGATACAAAACTTTTCATATCCTTTCTCTATGTTACGAGGGAAGGTTATGATGGAAGTCCATGCAAAAAAACATCTGAAAATTAGATTCTATTAAACTTTTCGAAATGCTAGTTTCGGTCAAAAAATCATTATATATTATACACTAGTTTATAATAGTTTTGGTAAAAAAATCAAATTAAAGCGAGGTCTGTTCGAAATGCTACAAAACTTTTCAGATCCTTTCTATATGTTACGAGGAAAAGTTATGAGGGAAGTCCATACAAAAAATAATCTCAAAATTAGATTCTATGAAACTTTTCGAAATGCTAGTTTCTTTAAGTAAATCATAATATACTATACACTAGTTTATACTAGTTTCGTTCAAAAAATCAAATTAAATCGAGGAATGTTCGAAATGCTACAAAACTTTACAGATCCTTTCTATATGTTACGAGGGAAGGTAATGAGGGAAGTCCATGCAAAAAATCAATCCAAAATTAGATTCTATGAAACTTTTCAAAATGCTAGTTTCGGTCATAAAATCATCATATATTATACACTAGATTATACTAGTTTTGGTAAAAAAATCAAATTAAAGCGAGGTTTGTTCGAAATGCTACAAAACTTTTCAGATCCTTTCTATATGTTACGAGGAAATGTTATGTGGGAAGTCCATACAAAAAAATAATTCCAAAATTAGATTCTATGAAACATTTCGAAATGCTAGTTTCTTTCAATAAATCAGAATATACTATACACTAGTTTATACTAGTTTCGTTCAAAAAATCAAATTAAATCGAGGACTGTTCGAAATGCTACGAAACTTTTCAGATCCTTTCTATATGTTACGAGGGAAGGTAATGAGGGAAGTCCATGCAAAAAGTCATCTCAAAATTAGATTCTATGAAACATTTCGAAATGCAAGTTTCGGTAAAAAAATCACAATATATTATACACAAGTTTAAACTAGTTTCGGTCGAAAAAATCAAATTAAACGGAGGACTGTTCGAAATGCTACAAAACTTTTCAGATCCTTTCTATATGTTATAAGGAAAAGTTATGAGGGAAGTCCAAACAAAAAAATCAATTCAAATTAGATTCTACAAAACTTTTCGAAATGCAAGTTTCTTTCAAAAAATCATAATATACCATACACTAGTTTATACTAGTTTCGGTCAAAAAATCAAATTAAATCGATGAATGTTTTAAATGCTACGAAACTTTTTAGATCCTTTCTATATGTTAAGAGGAAAAGTTATGAGGGAAGTCCTTAGAAAAAAATCATCTGAAAATTAGATTCTATGAAACTTTTCGAAATGCTAGTTTCTTTCAGAAAATCATATTATACTATACACTAGTTTATACTAGTTTCGGTCAAAAAATCAAATTAAATTGAGGACTATTCGAAATTCTACAAACTTTTCAGTACCTTTCTATATGTTACGAGGCAAGGTAATGAGGGAAGTTCATGCAAGAAATCATCTCAAAATTAGATTCTATGAAACTTTTCGAAATGCAAGTTTCGGTCAAAAAATCACAATATAATATACACTAGTTTATACTAGTTTCGGGCTAAAAATCAAATTAAATCAAGGACTGTTCGAAATGATACGAAACTTTTGACATCCTTTCTATATGTTATGAGGGAAGGTTATGATGGAAGTCCATGCAAAAAATCATCTGAAAATTAGATTCTATTAAACTTTTCGAAATGCTAGTTTCGGTAAAAATATCATAATATACACTAGTTTATACTAGTTTCGGTCAAAAAATCAAATTAAACCGAGGACTATTCGAAATGCTACAAAACTTTTCAGATTCTTTCTATATGTTACGAGGAAAAGTTATGAGGGAAGTCCAATCAAAAAAATCATTTCAAAATTAGATTCTATGAAACTATTCGAAATGCTAGTTTCTTTCAATAAATCATAATATACTATACACTAGTTTATACTAGTTTCGGTTAAAAAATCAAATTAAATCGAGGACTGTTCGAAATTCTACGAAACTTTTTAGATCCTTTCTATATGTTACGAGGGAAGGTAATGTTCGAAGTCCATGCAAAAAATCATCTCAAAATTAGATTCTATGAAACTTTTTGAAATGTAAGTTTAGGTAAAAAAATCATAATATATTATACACTAGTTTATATTAGTTTCGGTAAAAAAATCAAATTAAATGGAGGACTGTTCGAAATGATACAAAAATTTTCAGATCCTTTCAATATGTTACGAGGGAAGGTAATTAGGGAAGTCCATGCAAAAACTCATGTCAAAATTAGATTCTATGAAACTTTTCGAAATGCAAGTTTCAGTCAAAAAATCATAATATATTATACACTAGTTTATACTAGTTTCGCTCAAAAAATCAAATTAAATCGAGGACTGTTCGAAATGATACGAAACTTTTCAGATCCTTTCTATATGTTACGACGGAAGGTTTTGATGGAAGTCCATGAAAAAAATCATCTGAAAATTAGATTCTATTAAACTTTTCGAAATGCTAGTTTTGGTCAAAAAATCATTATATATTATACACTAGTTTATACTAGTTTCGGTAAAAAAAATCAAATTAAAGCGAGGTCTGTTCGCAATGCTACAAAACTTTTCAGATTCTTTCTATATGTTACGAGGAAAAGTTATGAGGGAAGTCCAATCAAAAAAATCATTTCAAAATTAGATTCTATGAAACTTTTCGAAATGCTAGTTTCTTTCAATAAATCATAATATACTATACACAAGTTTATACTAGTTTCGTTCAAAAAATCAAATTAAATCGAGGACTGTTCGAAATGCTACGAAACTTTTCAGATCCTTTCTATATGTTACGAGGGAAGGTAGTGAGGGAAGTCCATGCAAAAAATCATCTCAAAATTAGATTATATGAAACTTTTCGAAATGCAAGTTTCTGTCAAAAAATCACAATATATTATACACTAGTTTATACTAGTTTCGGTCAAAAAACCAAATTAAATCGAGGACTATTCGAAATGATACGAAACTTTTCAGATCCTTTCAATATGTTACGAGGGAAGGTAATAAGGGAAGTCCATGCAAAAAATCATGTCAAAATTAGATTCTATGAAACTTTTCAAAATGCATGTTTCAGTCAAAAAATCATAATATATTATACACTAGTTTATAGTTGTTTCGGTCAAAAAATAAAATTAAATCGAGGATTGTTCGAAATGATATGAAACTTTTCAGATCCTTTCTATATGTTATGAGGGAAGGTTATGATGGAAGTCCATGCAAAAAAACATCTGAAAATTAGATTCTATTAAACTTTTCGAAATGCTAGTTTCGGTCAAAAAATCATTATATATTATACACTAGTTTATAATAGTTTTGATAAAAAAATCAAATTAAAGCGAGGTCTATTCGAAATGCTACAAAAATTTTCAGATCCTTTCTATATGTTACGAGGAAAAGTTATGAGGGAAGTCCATACAAAAAATCATCTCAAAATTAGATTCTATGAAACTTTTCGAAATGCTAGTTTCTTTAAGTAAGTCATAATATATTATACACTAGTTTATACTAGTTTCGGTCAAAAAATCAAATTAAATAGAGGACTGTTCGAAATGCTACAAAACTTTTCAGATCCTTTCTATATGTTATAAGGAAAAGTTATGAGGGAAGTCCAAACAAAAAAATCAATTCAAATTAGATTCTACAAAACTTTTCGAAATGCAAGTTTCTTTCAAAAAATCATAATATACCATACACTAGTTTATACTTGTTTCGGTCAAAAAATCACATTAAATCGATGAATGTTTTAAATGCTACGAAACTTTTTAGATCCTTTCTATATGTTAAGAGGAAAAGTTATGAGGGAAGTCCTTAGAAAAAAATCATCTGAAAATTAGATTCTATAAAACTTTTCGAAATGCTTGTTTCTTTCAGAAAATCATAATATACTATACACTAGTTTATACTAGTTTCGGTCAAAAAATCAAATTAAATTGAGGACTATTCGAAATTCTACAAACTTTTCAGTACCTTTCTATATCTTACGAGGCAAGGTAATGAGGGAAGTTCATGCAAGAAATCATCTCAAAATTAGATTCTATGAAACTTTTCGAAATGCAAGTTTCGGTCAAAAAATCACAATATAATATACACTAGTTTATACTAGTTTCGGGCTAAAAATCAAATTAAATCAAGGACTGTTCGAAATGATACGAAACTTTTGACATCCTTTCTATATGTTATGAGGGAAGGTTATGATGGAAGTCCATGCAAAAATTCATCTGAAAATTAGATTCTATGAAACTTTTCGAAATGCTAGTTTCGGTAAAAAAAATCATAATATACACTAGTTTATACTAGTTTCGGTCAAAAAATCAAATTAAACCGAGGACTATTCGAAATGCTACAAAACTTTTCAGATTCTTTCTATATGTTACGAGGAAAAGTTATGAGGGAAGTCCAATCAAAAAAATCATTTCAAAATTAGATTCTTTGAAACTTTTCGAAATGCTAGTTTCTTTCAATAAATCATAATATACTATACACAAGTTTATACTAGTTTCGTTCAAAAAATCAAATTAAATCGAGGACTGTTCGAAATGCTACGAAATTTTCAGATCCTTTCTATATGTTACGAGGGAAGGTAATGAGGGAAGTCCATGCAAAAAATCATCTCAAAATTAGATTATATGAAACTTTTCGTAATGCAAGTTTCTGTCAAAAAATCACAATATATTATACACTAGTTTATACTAGTTTCGGTCAAAAAACTAAATTAAATCGAGGACTATTCGAAATGATACGAAACTTTTCAGATCCTTTCTATATGTTACGAGGGAAGGTTTTGATGGAAGTCCATGCAAAAAATCATCTGAAAATTAGATTCTATTAAACTTTTCGAAATCCTAGTTTCGGTCAAAAAATCATTATATATTATACACTAGTTTATACTAGTTTCGGTCAAAAAATCAAATTAAAGCGAGGTTTGTTCGAAATGCTACAAAACTTTTCAGATCCTTTCTATATGTTACGAGGAAATGTTATGTGGGAAGTCCATACAAAAAAATAATTCCAAAATTAGATTCTATGAAACATTTCGAAATGCTAGTTTCTTTCAATAAATCAGAATATACTATACACTAGTTTATACTAGTTTCGTTCAAAAAATCAAATTAAATCGAGGACTGTTCGAAATGCTACGAAACTTTTCAGATCCTTTCTATATGTTACGAGGGAAGGTAATGAGGGAAGTCTATGCAAGAAATAATCTCAAAATTAGATTCTATGAAACTTTTCGAAATGCAAGTTTCGGTCGAAAAGTCATAATATATTATACACTAGTTTATACTAGTTTCGGTCAAAAAATCAAATTAAATAGAGGACTGTTCGAAATGCTACAAAACTTTTCAGATCCTTTCTATATGTTATAAGGAAAAGTTATGAGGGAAGTCCAAACAAAAAAATCAATTCAAATTAGATTCTACAAAACTTTTCGAAATGCAAGTTTCTTTCAAAAAATCATAATATACCATACACTAGTTTATACTTGTTTCGGTCAAAAAATCACATTAAATCGATGAATGTTTTAAATGCTACGAAACTTTTTAGATCCTTTCTATATGTTAAGAGGAAAAGTTATGAGGGAAGTCCTTAGAAAAAAATCATCTGAAAATTAGATTCTATAAAACTTTTCGAAATGCTTGTTTCTTTCAGAAAATCATAATATACTATACACTAGTTTATACTAGTTTCGGTCAAAAAATCAAATTAAATTGAGGACTATTCGAAATTCTACAAACTTTTCAGTACCTTTCTATATCTTACGAGGCAAGGTAATGAGGGAAGTTCATGCAAGAAATCATCTCAAAATTAGATTCTATGAAACTTTTCGAAATGCAAGTTTCGGTCAAAAAATCACAATATAATATACACTAGTTTATACTAGTTTCGGGCTAAAAATCAAATTAAATCAAGGACTGTTCGAAATGATACGAAACTTTTGACATCCTTTCTATATGTTATGAGGGAAGGTTATGATGGAAGTCCATGCAAAAAATCATCTGAAAATTAGATTCTATGAAACTTTTCGAAATGCTAGTTTCGGTAAAAAAAATCATAATATACACTAGTTTATACTAGTTTCGGTCAAAAAATCAAATTAAACCGAGGACTATTCGAAATGCTACAAAACTTTTCAGATTCTTTCTATATGTTACGAGGAAAAGTTATGAGGGAAGTCCAATCAAAAAAATCATTTCAAAATTAGATTCTTTGAAACTTTTCGAAATGCTAGTTTCTTTCAATAAATCATAATATACTATACACAAGTTTATACTAGTTTCGTTCAAAAAATCAAATTAAATCGAGGACTGTTCGAAATGCTACGAAATTTTCAGATCCTTTCTATATGTTACGAGGGAAGGTAATGAGGGAAGTCCATGCAAAAAATCATCTCAAAATTAGATTATATGAAACTTTTCGTAATGCAAGTTTCTGTCAAAAAATCACAATATATTATACACTAGTTTATACTAGTTTCGGTCAAAAAACCAAATTAAATCGAGGACTATTCGAAATGATACGAAACTTTTCAGATCCTTTCTATATGTTACGAGGGAAGGTTTTGATGGAAGTCCATGCAAAAAATCATCTGAAAATTAGATTCTATTAAACTTTTCGAAATCCTAGTGTCGGTCAAAAAATCATTATATATTATACACTAGTTTATACTAGTTTCGGTCAAAAAATCAAATTAAAGCGAGGTTTGTTCGAAATGCTACAAAACTTTTCAGATCCTTTCTATATGTTACGAGGAAATGTTATGTGGGAAGTCCATACAAAAAAATAATTCCAAAATTAGATTCTATGAAACATTTCGAAATGCTAGTTTCTTTCAATAAATCAGAATATACTATACACTAGTTTATACTAGTTTCGTTCAAAAAATCAAATTAAATCGAGGACTGTTCGAAATGCTACGAAACTTTTCAGATCCTTTCTATATGTTACGAGGGAAGGTAATGAGGGAAGTCTATGCAAGAAATAATCTCAAAATTAGATTCTATGAAACTTTTCGAAATGCAAGTTTCGGTCGAAAAGTCATAATATATTATACACTAGTTTATACTAGTTTCGGTCAAAAAATCAAATTAAATAGAGGACTGTTCGAAATGCTACAAAACTTTTCAGATCCTTTCTATATGTTATAAGGAAAAGTTATGAGGGAAGTCCAAACAAAAAAATCAATTCAAATTAGATTCTACAAAACTTTTCGAAATGCAAGTTTCTTTCAAAAAATCATAATATACCATACACTAGTTTATACTTGTTTCGGTCAAAAAATCACATTAAATCGATGAATGTTTTAAATGCTACGAAACTTTTTAGATCCTTTCTATATGTTAAGAGGAAAAGTTATGAGGGAAGTCCTTAGAAAAAAATCATCTGAAAATTAGATTCTATAAAACTTTTCGAAATGCTTGTTTCTTTCAGAAAATCATAATATACTATACACTAGTTTATACTAGTTTCGGTCAAAAAATCAAATTAAATTGAGGACTATTCGAAATTCTACAAACTTTTCAGTACCTTTCTATATCTTACGAGGCAAGGTAATGAGGGAAGTTCATGCAAGAAATCATCTCAAAATTAGATTCTATGAAACTTTTCGAAATGCAAGTTTCGGTCAAAAAATCACAATATAATATACACTAGTTTATACTAGTTTCGGGCTAAAAATCAAATTAAATCAAGGACTGTTCGAAATGATACGAAACTTTTGACATCCTTTCTATATGTTATGAGGGAAGGTTATGATGGAAGTCCATGCAAAAAATCATCTGAAAATTAGATTCTATGAAACTTTTCGAAATGCTAGTTTCGGTAAAAAAAATCATAATATACACTAGTTTATACTAGTTTCGGTCAAAAAATCAAATTAAACCGAGGACTATTCGAAATGCTACAAAACTTTTCAGATTCTTTCTATATGTTACGAGGAAAAGTTATGAGGGAAGTCCAATCAAAAAAATCATTTCAAAATTAGATTCTTTGAAACTTTTCGAAATGCTAGTTTCTTTCAATAAATCATAATATACTATACACATGTTTATACTAGTTTCGTTCAAAAAATAAAATTAAATCGAGGACTGTTCGAAATGCTACGAAATTTTCAGATCCTTTCTATATGTTACGAGGGAAGGTAATGAGGGAAGTCCATGCAAAAAATCATCTCAAAATTAGATTATATGAAACTTTTCGTAATGCAAGTTTCTGTCAAAAAATCACAATATATTATACACTAGTTTATACTAGTTTCGGTCAAAAAACCAAATTAAATCGAGGACTATTCGAAATGATACGAAACTTTTCAGATCCTTTCTATATGTTACGACGGAAGGTTTTGATGGAAGTCCATGCAAAAAATCATCTGAAAATTAGATTCTATTAAACTTTTCGAAATCCTAGTTTCGGTCAAAAAATCATTATATATTATACACTAGTTTATACTAGTTTCGGTCAAAAAATCAAATTAAAGCGAGGTTTGTTCGAAATGCTACAAAACTTTTCAGATCCTTTCTATATGTTACGAGGAAATGTTATGTGGGAAGTCCATACAAAAAAATAATTCCAAAATTAGATTCTATGAAACATTTCGAAATGCTAGTTTCTTTCAATAAATCAGAATATACTATACACTAGTTTATACTAGTTTCGTTCAAAAAATCAAATTAAATCGAGGACTGTTCGAAATGCTACGAAACTTTTCAGATCCTTTCTATATGTTACGAGGGAAGGTAATGAGGGAAGTCTATGCAAGAAATAATCTCAAAATTAGATTCTATGAAACTTTTCGAAATGCAAGTTTCGGTCGAAAAGTCATAATATATTATACACTAGTTTATACTAGTTTCGGTCAAAAAATCAAATTAAATAGAGGACTGTTCGAAATGCTACAAAACTTTTCAGATCCTTTCTATATGTTATAAGGAAAAGTTATGAGGGAAGTCCAAACAAAAAAATCAATTCAAATTAGATTCTACAAAACTTTTCGAAATGCAAGTTTCTTTCAAAAAATCATAATATACCATACACTAGTTTATACTTGTTTCGGTCAAAAAATCACATTAAATCGATGAATGTTTTAAATGCTACGAAACTTTTTAGATCCTTTCTATATGTTAAGAGGAAAAGTTATGAGGGAAGTCCTTAGAAAAAAATCATCTGAAAATTAGATTCTATAAAACTTTTCGAAATGCTTGTTTCTTTCAGAAAATCATAATATACTATACACTAGTTTATACTAGTTTCGGTCAAAAAATCAAATTAAATTGAGGACTATTCGAAATTCTACAAACTTTTCAGTACCTTTCTATATCTTACGAGGCAAGGTAATGAGGGAAGTTCATGCAAGAAATCATCTCAAAATTAGATTCTATGAAACTTTTCGAAATGCAAGTTTCGGTCAAAAAATCACAATATAATATACACTAGTTTATACTAGTTTCGGGCTAAAAATCAAATTAAATCAAGGACTGTTCGAAATGATACGAAACTTTTGACATCCTTTCTATATGTTATGAGGGAAGGTTATGATGGAAGTCCATGCAAAAAATCATCTGAAAATTAGATTCTATGAAACTTTTCGAAATGCTAGTTTCGGTAAAAAAAATCATAATATACACTAGTTTATACTAGTTTCGGTCAAAAAATCAAATTAAACCGAGGACTATTCGAAATGCTACAAAACTTTTCAGATTCTTTCTATATGTTACGAGGAAAAGTTATGAGGGAAGTCCAATCAAAAAAATCATTTCAAAATTAGATTCTTTGAAACTTTTCGAAATGCTAGTTTCTTTCAATAAATCATAATATACTATACACATGTTTATACTAGTTTCGTTCAAAAAATAAAATTAAATCGAGGACTGTTCGAAATGCTACGAAATTTTCAGATCCTTTCTATATGTTACGAGGGAAGGTAATGAGGGAAGTCCATGCAAAAAATCATCTCAAAATTAGATTATATGAAACTTTTCGTAATGCAAGTTTCTGTCAAAAAATCACAATATATTATACACTAGTTTATACTAGTTTCGGTCAAAAAACCAAATTAAATCGAGGACTATTCGAAATGATACGAAACTTTTCAGATCCTTTCTATATGTTACGACGGAAGGTTTTGATGGAAGTCCATGCAAAAAATCATCTGAAAATTAGATTCTATTAAACTTTTCGAAATCCTAGTTTCGGTCAAAAAATCATTATATATTATACACTAGTTTATACTAGTTTCGGTCAAAAAATCAAATTAAAGCGAGGTTTGTTCGAAATGCTACAAAACTTTTCAGATCCTTTCTATATGTTACGAGGAAATGTTATGTGGGAAGTCCATACAAAAAAATAATTCCAAAATTAGATTCTATGAAACATTTCGAAATGCTAGTTTCTTTCAATAAATCAGAATATACTATACACTAGTTTATACTAGTTTCGTTCAAAAAATCAAATTAAATCGAGGACTGTTCGAAATGCTACGAAACTTTTCAGATCCTTTCTATATGTTACGAGGGAAGGTAATGAGGGAAGTCTATGCAAGAAATAATCTCAAAATTAGATTCTATGAAACTTTTCGAAATGCAAGTTTCGGTCGAAAAGTCATAATATATTATACACTAGTTTATACTAGTTTCGGTCAAAAAATCAAATTAAATAGAGGACTGTTCGAAATGCTACAAAACTTTTCAGATCCTTTCTATATGTTATAAGGAAAAGTTATGAGGGAAGTCCAAACAAAAAAATCAATTCAAATTAGATTCTACAAAACTTTTCGAAATGCAAGTTTCTTTCAAAAAATCATAATATACCATACACTAGTTTATACTTGTTTCGGTCAAAAAATCACATTAAATCGATGAATGTTTTAAATGCTACGAAACTTTTTAGATCCTTTCTATATGTTAAGAGGAAAAGTTATGAGGGAAGTCCTTAGAATAAAATCATCTGAAAATTAGATTCTATAAAACTTTTCGAAATGCTTGTTTCTTTCAGAAAATCATAATATACTATACACTAGTTTATACTAGTTTCGGTCAAAAAATCAAATTAAATTGAGGACAATTCGAAATTCTACAAACTTTTCAGTACCTTTCTATATCTTACGAGGCAAGGTAATGAGGGAAGTTCATGCAAGAAATCATCTCAAAATTAGATTCTATGAAACTTTTCGAAATGCAAGTTTCGGTCAAAAAATCACAATATAATATACACTAGTTTATACTAGTTTCGGGCTAAAAATCAAATTAAATCAAGGACTGTTCGAAATGATACGAAACTTTTGACATCCTTTCTATATGTTATGAGGGAAGGTTATGATGGAAGTCCATGCAAAAAATCATCTGAAAATTAGATTCTATGAAACTTTTCGAAATGCTAGTTTCGGTAAAAAAATCATAATATACACTAGTTTATACTAGTTTCGGTCAAAAAATCAAATTAAACCGAGGACTATTCGAAATGCTACAAAACTTTTCAGATTCTTTCTATATGTTACGAGGAAAAGTTATGAGGGAAGTCCAATCAAAAAAATCATTTCAAAATTAGATTCTTTGAAACTTTTCGAAATGCTAGTTTCTTTCAATAAATCATAATATACTATACACAAGTTTATACTAGTTTCGTTCAAAAAATCAAATTAAATCGAGGACTGTTCGAAATGCTACGAAATTTTCAGATCCTTTCTATATGTTACGAGGGAAGGTAATGAGGGAAGTCCATGCAAAAAATCATCTCAAAATTAGATTATATGAAACTTTTCGTAATGCAAGTTTCTGTCAAAAAATCACAATATATTATACACTAGTTTATACTAGTTTCGGTCAAAAAACCAAATTAAATCGAGGACTATTCGAAATGATACGAAACTTTTCAGATCCTTTCTATATGTTACGACGGAAGGTTTTGATGGTAGTCCATGCAAAAAATCATCTGAAAATTAGATTCTATTAAACTTTTCGAAATCCTAGTTTCGGTCAAAAAATCATTATATATTATACACTAGTTTATACTAGTTTCGGTCAAAAAATCAAATTAAAGCGAGGTTTGTTCGAAATGCTACAAAACTTTTCAGATCCTTTCTATATGTTACGAGGAAATGTTATGTGGGAAGTCCATACAAAAAAATAATTCCAAAATTAGATTCTATGAAACATTTCGAAATGCTAGTTTCTTTCAATAAATCAGAATATACTATACACTAGTTTATACTAGTTTCGTTCAAAAAATCAAATTAAATCGAGGACTGTTCGAAATGCTACGAAACTTTTCAGATCCTTTCTATATGTTACGAGGGAAGGTAATGAGGGAAGTCTATGCAAGAAATAATCTCAAAATTAGATTCTATGAAACTTTTCGAAATGCAAGTTTCGGTCGAAAAGTCATAATATATTATACACTAGTTTATACTAGTTTCGGTCAAAAAATCAAATTAAATAGAGGACTGTTCGAAATGCTACAAAACTTTTCAGATCCTTTCTATATGTTATAAGGAAAAGTTATGAGGGAAGTCCAAACAAAAAAATCAATTCAAATTAGATTCTACAAAACTTTTCGAAATGCAAGTTTCTTTCAAAAAATCATAATATACCATACACTAGTTTATACTAGTTTCGGTCAAAAAATCAAATTAAATCGATGAATGTTTTAAATGCTACGAAACTTTTTAGATCCTTTCTATATGTTAAGAGGAAAAGTTATGAGGGAAGTCCTTAGAAAAAAATCATCTGAAAATTAGATTCTATAAAACTTTTCGAAATGCTAGTTTCTTTCAGAAAATCATAATATACTATACACTAGTTTATACTAGTTTCGGTCAAAAAATCAAATTAAATAGAGGACTGTTCGAAATGCTACAAAACTTTTCAGATCCTTTCTATATGTTATAAGGAAAAGTTATGAGGGAAGTCCAAACAAAAAAATCAATTCAAATTAGATTCTACAAAACTTTTCGAAATGCAAGTTTCTTTCAAAAAATCATAATATACCATACACTAGTTTATACTAGTTTCGGTCAAAAAATCAAATTAAATCGATGAATGTTTTAAATGCTACGAAACTTTTTAGATCCTTTCTATATGTTAAGAGGAAAAGTTATGAGGGAAGTCCTTAGAAAAAAATTATCTGAAAATTAGATTCTATGAAACTTTTCGAAATGCTAGTTTCTTTCAGAAAATCATATTATACTATACACTAGTTTATACTAGTTTCGGTCAAAAAATCAAATTAAATTGAGGACTATTCGAAATTCTACAAACTTTTCAGTACCTTTCTATATGTTACGAGGCAAGGTAATGAGGGAAGTTCATGCAAGAAATCATCTCAAAATTAGATTCTATGAAACTTTTCGAAATGCAAGTTTCGGTCAAAAAATCACAATATAATATACACTAGTTTATACTAGTTTCGGGCTAAAAATCAAATTAAATCAAGGACTGTTCGAAATGATACGAAACTTTTGACATCCTTTCTATATGTTATGAGGGAAGGTTATGATGGAAGTCCATGCAAAAAATCATCTGAAAATTAGATTCTATGAAACTTTTCGAAATGCTAGTTTCGGTAAAAAAATCATAATATACACTAGTTTATACTAGTTTCGGTCAAAAAATCAAATTAAACCGAGGACTATTCGAAATGCTACAAAACTTTTCAGATTCTTTCTATATGTTACGAAGAAAAGTTATGAGGGAAGTCCAATCAAAAAAATCATTTCAAAATTAGATTCTATGAAACTATTCGAAATGCTAGTTTCTTTCAATAAATCATAATATACTATACACTAGTTTATACTAGTTTCGGTTAAAAAATCAAATTAAATCGAGGACTGTTCGAAATTCTACGAAACTTTTTAGATCCTTTCTATATGTTACGAGGGAAGGTAATGTTCGAAGTCCATGCAAAAAATCATCTCAAAATTAGATTCTATGAAACTTTTCGAAATGCAAGTTTCAGTCAAAAAATCATAATATATTATACACTAGTTTATAGTTGTTTCGGTCAAAAAATCAAATTAAATCGAGGACTGTTCGAAATGATACGAAACTTTTCAGATCCTTTCTATATGTTACAACGGAAGGTTTTGATGGAAGTCCATGCAAAAAATCATCTGAAAATTAGATTCTATTAAACTTTTCGAAATCCTAGTTTCGGTCAAAAAATCATTATATTTTATACACTAGTTTATACTAGTTTCTGTAAAAAAAATCAAATTAAAGCGAGGTATATTCGAAATGCTACAAATATTTTCAGATTCTTTCTATATGTTACGAGGAAAAGTTATGAGGGAAGTCCATAAAAAAAAATCATCTCAAAATTAGATTCTATGAAACTTTTCGAAATGCTAGTTTCTTTCAATAATTCATAATATACTATACACTAGTTTATACTAGTTTCGTTCAAAAAATCAAATTAAATCGAGGACTATTCGAAATGCTACGAAACTTTTCAGATCCTTTCTATATGTTACGAGGGAAGATAATGAGGGAAGTCCATGCAAAAAATCATCTCAAAATTAGATTATATGAAACTTTTCGAAATGCAAGTTTCTGTCAAAAAATCACAATATATTATACACTAGTTTATACTAGTTTCGGTCAAAAAACCAAATTAAATCGAGGACTATTCGAAATGATACGAAACTTTTCAGATCCTTTCAATATGTTACGAGGGAAGGTAATAAGGGAAGTCCATGCAAAAAATCATGTCAAAATTAGATTC
Organism: Lathyrus tuberosus; assembly: GCA_022829125.1. Classification (NCBI taxonomy): domain Eukaryota; kingdom Viridiplantae; phylum Streptophyta; class Magnoliopsida; order Fabales; family Fabaceae; genus Lathyrus; species Lathyrus tuberosus. Next base: position 901,550 of record JALAZF010000605.1, read on the forward strand.
TATGAAACTTTTCAAAATGCATGTTTCAGTCAAAAAATCATAATATATTATTCACTAGTTTATAGTTGTTTCGGTCAAAAAATAAAATTAAATCGAGGATTGTTCGAAATGATATGAAACTTTTCAGATCCTTTCTATATGTTATGAAGGAAGGTTATGATGGAAGTCCATGCAAAAAAACATCTGAAAATTAGATTCTATTAAACTTTTCGAAATGCTAGTTTCGGTCAAAAAATCATTATATATTATACACTAGTTTATAATAGTTTTGATAAAAAAATCAAATTAAAGCGAGGTCTATTCGAAATGCTACAAAAATTTTCAGATCCTTTCTATATGTTACGAGGAAAAGTTATGAGGGAAGTCCATACAAAAAATCATCTCAAAATTAGATTCTATGAAACTTTTCGAAATGCTAGTTTCTTTCAAAAAATCATAATATACTATACAATAGTTTATACTAGTTTCGGTCAAAAAATCAAATTAAATCGAGGACTATTTTAAATGTTACGAAACTTTTCAGATCCTTTCTATATGTTACTAGGAAAATTTATGAGGGAAGTCGTTACAAAAAATCATTTGAAAATTAGATTCTATGAAACTTTTCGAAATGCTAGTTTCTTTCAAAAAATCATAATATACTATACATTAGTTTATACTAGTTTCGGTCAAAATATCAAATTAAATCGAGGACTGTTTTAAATGCTACGAAACTTTTTAGATCCTTTCTATATGTTAAGAGGAAAAGTTATGAGGGAAGTCCTTAGAAAAAAATCATCTGAAAATTAGATTCTATAAAACTTTTCGAAATGCTAGTTTCTTTCAGAAAATCATAATATACTATACACTAGTTTATACTAGTTTCGGTCAAAAAATCAAATTAAATAGAGGACTGTTCGAAATGCTACAAAACTTTTCAGATCCTTTCTATATGTTATAAGGAAAAGTTATGAGGGAAGTCCAAACAAAAAAATCAATTCAAATTAGATTCTACAAAACTTTTCGAAATGCAAGTTTCTTTCAAAAAATCATAATATACCATACACTAGTTTATACTAGTTTCGGTCAAAAAATCAAATTAAATCGATGAATGTTTTAAATGCTACGAAACTTTTTAGATCCTTTCTATATGTTAAGAGGAAAAGTTATGAGGGAAGTCCTTAGAAAAAAATCATCTGAAAATTAGATTCTATAAAACTTTTCGAAATGCTAGTTTCTTTCAGAAAATCATAATATACTATACACTAGTTTATACTAGTTTCGGTCAAAAAATCAAATTAAATAGAGGACTGTTCGAAATGCTACAAAACTTTTCAGATCCTTTCTATATGTTATAAGGAAAAGTTATGAGGGAAGTCCAAACAAAAAAATCAATTCAAATTAGATTCTACAAAACTTTTCGAAATGCAAGTTTCTTTCAAAAAATCATAATATACCATACACTAGTTTATACTAGTTTCGGTCAAAAAATCAAATTAAATCGATGAATGTTTTAAATGCTACGAAACTTTTTAGATCCTTTCTATATGTTAAGAGGAAAAGTTATGAGGGAAGTCCTTAGAAAAAAATTATCTGAAAATTAGATTCTATGAAACTTTTCGAAATGCTAGTTTCTTTCAGAAAATCATATTATACTATACACTAGTTTATACTAGTTTCGGTCAAAAAATCAAATTAAATTGAGGACTATTCGAAATTCTACAAACTTTTCAGTACCTTTCTATATGTTACGAGGCAAGGTAATGAGGGAAGTTCATGCAAGAAATCATCTCAAAATTAGATTCTATGAAACTTTTCGAAATGCAAGTTTCGGTCAAAAAATCACAATATAATATACACTAGTTTATACTAGTTTCGGGCTAAAAATCAAATTAAATCAAGGACTGTTCGAAATGATACGAAACTTTTGACATCCTTTCTATATGTTATGAGGGAAGGTTATGATGGAAGTCCATGCAAAAAATCATCTGAAAATTAGATTCTATGAAACTTTTCGAAATGCTAGTTTCGGTAAAAAAATCATAATATACACTAGTTTATACTAGTTTCGGTCAAAAAATCAAATTAAACCGAGGACTATTCGAAATGCTACAAAACTTTTCAGATTCTTTCTATATGTTACGAAGAAAAGTTATGAGGGAAGTCCAATCAAAAAAATCATTTCAAAATTAGATTCTATGAAACTATTCGAAATGCTAGTTTCTTTCAATAAATCATAATATACTATACACTAGTTTATACTAGTTTCGGTTAAAAAATCAAATTAAATCGAGGACTGTTCGAAATTCTACGAAACTTTTTAGATCCTTTCTATATGTTACGAGGGAAGGTAATGTTCGAAGTCCATGCAAAAAATCATCTCAAAATTAGATTCTATGAAACTTTTCGAAATGCAAGTTTCAGTCAAAAAATCATAATATATTATACACTAGTTTATAGTTGTTTCGGTCAAAAAATCAAATTAAATCGAGGACTGTTCGAAATGATACGAAACTTTTCAGATCCTTTCTATATGTTACAACGGAAGGTTTTGATGGAAGTCCATGCAAAAAATCATCTGAAAATTAGATTCTATTAAACTTTTCGAAATCCTAGTTTCGGTCAAAAAATCATTATATTTTATACACTAGTTTATACTAGTTTCTGTAAAAAAAATCAAATTAAAGCGAGGTATATTCGAAATGCTACAAATATTTTCAGATTCTTTCTATATGTTACGAGGAAAAGTTATGAGGGAAGTCCATAAAAAAAAATCATCTCAAAATTAGATTCTATGAAACTTTTCGAAATGCTAGTTTCTTTCAATAATTCATAATATACTATACACTAGTTTATACTAGTTTCGTTCAAAAAATCAAATTAAATCGAGGACTATTCGAAATGCTACGAAACTTTTCAGATCCTTTCTATATGTTACGAGGGAAGATAATGAGGGAAGTCCATGCAAAAAATCATCTCAAAATTAGATTATATGAAACTTTTCGAAATGCAAGTTTCTGTCAAAAAATCACAATATATTATACACTAGTTTATACTAGTTTCGGTCAAAAAACCAAATTAAATCGAGGACTATTCGAAATGATACGAAACTTTTCAGATCCTTTCAATATGTTACGAGGGAAGGTAATAAGGGAAGTCCATGCAAAAAATCATGTCAAAATTAGATTCTATGAAACTTTTCAAAATGCATGTTTCAGTCAAAAAATCATAATATATTATTCACTAGTTTATAGTTGTTTCGGTCAAAAAATAAAATTAAATCGAGGATTGTTCGAAATGATATGAAACTTTTCAGATCCTTTCTATATGTTATGAAGGAAGGTTATGATGGAAGTCCATGCAAAAAAACATCTGAAAATTAGATTCTATTAAACTTTTCGAAATGCTAGTTTCGGTCAAAAAATCATTATATATTATACACTAGTTTATAATAGTTTTGATAAAAAAATCAAATTAAAGCGAGGTCTATTCGAAATGCTACAAAAATTTTCAGATCCTTTCTATATGTTACGAGGAAAAGTTATGAGGGAAGTCCATACAAAAAATCATCTCAAAATTAGATTCTATGAAACTTTTCGAAATGCTAGTTTCTTTCAAAAAATCATAATATACTATACAATAGTTTATACTAGTTTCGGTCAAAAAATCAAATTAAATCGAGGACTATTTTAAATGTTACGAAACTTTTCAGATCCTTTCTATATGTTACTAGGAAAATTTATGAGGGAAGTCGTTACAAAAAATCATTTGAAAATTAGATTCTATGAAACTTTTCGAAATGCTAGTTTCTTTCAAAAAATCATAATATACTATACATTAGTTTATACTAGTTTCGGTCAAAATATCAAATTAAATCGAGGACTGTTTTAAATGCTACGAAACTTTTCAGATCCTTTCTATATGTTATGAGGAAAAGTTATGAGGGAAGTCCTTACAAAAAAATCATCTGAAAATTAGATTCTATGAAACTTTTTGAAATGTTACTTTCTTTCAAAAAATCATAATATACTATACACTAGTTTATACTAGTTTCGGTAAAAAAATCAAATTAAATCAAGGACTATTCGAAATGCTACGAAACTTTTCAGATCCTTTCTATATGTTACGAGGCAAGGTAATGAGGGAAGTTCATGCAAAAAATCATCTCAAAATTAGATTCTATGGAACTTTTCGAATTGCAAGTTTCGGTCAAAAAATCATAACATACTATACACTAGTTTATACTAGTTTCGGGCTAAAAATCAAATTAAATCAAGGACTGTTCGAAGTGATACGAAACTTTTGAGATCCTTTCTATATGTTACGAGGGAAGATTATGATGGAAGTCCATGCAAAAAATCTGTTACACCCATATATAACAACATACATAAAAGCATATATATTATACATGAATCCAAGTATTTGGTACTGAAATACCATAAGTTCCTAGTTAACACATTATATACATTAATTTCTCTAAATAAAAAGTTCTAAAGTCTACGGCATAACATTTACAAGATGTCCCAAAATACAATAAGAACTAGATCAATACAATGATTTCAAAATAAAACGCCATAGTGGAAGCCATGCCATCTCAAAAGCTACGATCCGTAAGGAAAAGTCAAACCACTTTGTCCTTACCCTTCGCCGAACCAGTAGTACCTGTGATGTAAACAACAACGTGAGGTGAGATACATCAAATCTCAGTGAGTTCGCTATCTTATAGTCCTCTCGGCTTTACAAGGTTCTAACAACCTAACTCAAGTCAAAAGGGAAGGGAAGTGACTTTGAGTACACACACACACCATATATGGATCCACACTCGTGAGCTTGTTAACTCACACTAATACAAAAGTAAGTCCTGAGCCTGTTAACTCAAGAATCTCGCTAATCAATAACCATAGCAAGGCATCCCCTTTTCCCGTCCGCTTCCACGTCTAGAAGACAGCCCGAGTCATGGATCCTTGTAGTTACTTGGCATACGAATTGGATTCGGGATCATCGGCCTGTTAATCGTGAACCGTCACTTCTCATGGTCTGTTAACCATCACAAGTCTCTTTACCATATAGGCTCCAATCGTACTACACGTAGGGAATCAAACCTACCAAGTAATTGTGCATACGTTTCATGGGAGGAGCTAGAGTCTCATGAAACTACACCACAAGATAACTGGTTATGATTACTAGACACACGCCTCAACCTCTCATGCACGAGCGTTGTCACTATGTCATTCCACACTTTTCGACAATTGTTTATGGTAATGTTCCGCACTCTACATATTTCGTATTTTAACATGCATACATATTCAAACATGTTTAACAATAAGAGCATAGGCAAATAATCATCAATCGCATAACGAAAACATATAATTCAACATATCAAAAATCACACTAATTCACGGTTCTCTCCGATTTATTTAATCGGGCAATAAACAGATATTTCTCACTTCCATTAGCTAGAGGATGTTCATAGCTTCACAACGATACCAAGAACACTCACAACGGATAAACGAGTCAAAAGTTATGAAAGAAACAAGTTGGAGGATCTGTCATGTTCGCAATGCGAAGAAGTCAGCGAGTGCTCGCTTCCTCATTCGCAGTGCGAAGCTCCCAGCGAATGCCTAGCCAACACTGGTTCGCTGCCCCATTCGTAGTGCGAATGTCTAGCGAACCGTGGTAGAACCAAAACAAGCTAAAGTTTGCAGTGCAAACCTCTGGCGAACGTCTGACGAACGTTCGCCCTCCCCTTTGCCGTGCGAATAGCCAGCGAGTGTTCAATTCCCCCTTCGCTAGGGGATTCGCAGTGCGAACTTGGGAAAATACAGAAATTCTGTAGCGTGCAGCTGAGTTCCCTTGGGTTAAAAACTACACCAAAACATATCCAAACATCCAACAATCAAATACAGATGATTCTACCCTCATATAACTGATACTACTCAGTTTGTAACACATTTCAACCGTTAAATTTCATCAATTACCAATTTAAGCAATTTCTCATAAAACCTAACTTAAGCTAAAATCATCCCTAACTCTAGAACTTAAGTTTCTATCTAGAACCCACCTTGAATAGATGATGACGGTGAAGACTGAAAGATGATTTGATGAAGATTTGATGATGTTCTTGATCTTTCCACTTCTTGGTTTCCACTTCTCTTTTTCCTTCCTTTCTCCTTCTTTCTCTCGAACTTCTTTCTATCTCTTTCTTTCTTTGGTTCTAATGAGGAAAATGACAGAAAAGAAATGATATAGAATAATATCATCAATTAGTAACACTACTAATTATCCAATTAGTCTCCAAAATTCCAATAAATAAATACCTCAGAGTCAGATAATATTAATTGGATTTACTCTAAGTTCAACAGTTACTCTAATTATCTTTGCAGATAATTTCTCAGAGTACACCGAGACTCAGTTGATCACAGCTAATATTATCCGGAGTAAATAAAAAATACGGGGTATTACAAAATCATCTGAAAATTAGATTCTATGAAACTTTTGAAATGCTAGTTTCGGTCAAAAAATCATAATATACACTAGTTAATACTAGTTTCGGTCAAAAAATAAATTAAATCGAGGACTGTTCGAAATGCTACAAAACTTTTCAGATCCTTTCTATATGTTACGAGGAAAAGTTATGAGGGAAGTCCATACAAAAAAATCATTTCAAAATTAGATTCTATGATACATTTCGAAATGCTAGTTTCTTTCAATAAATCAGAATATACTATACACTAGTTTATACTAGTTTCGTTCAAAAAATCAAATTAAATCGAGGACTGTTCGAAATGCTACAAAACTTTACAGATCCTTTCTATATGTTACGAGGGAAGGTAATGAGGGAAGTCCATGCTAAAAGTCATCTCTAAGTTAGATTCTATGAAACTTTTCGAAATGCAAGTTTCGGTAAAAAAAATCACAATATATTATACACAAGTTTAAACTAGTTTCGGTCAAAAAAATCAAATTAAAAGGAGGACTGATAGAAATGATACGAAACTTTTCAGATCCTTTCAATATGTTACGAGGGAAGGTAATGAGGGAAGTCCATGCAAAAAATCATGTCAAAATTAGATTCTATGAAACTTTTCGAAATGCTAGTTTCAGTCAAAAAATCATAATATATTATACTCTAGTTTATACTAGTTTCGGTCATAAAATCAAATTAAATCGACGACTGTTCGAAATGATACGAAACTTTTCAGATCCTTTCTCTATGTCACGAGGGAAGGTTATGATGGAAGTCCATGCAAAAAAACATTTGAAAATTAGATTCTTTTAAACTTTTCGAAATGCTAGTTTCGGTCAAAAAATCATTATATATTATACACTAGTTTATAATAGTTTTGGTAAAAAAATCAAATTAAAGCGAGGTCTATTCGAAATGCTACAAAACTTTTCAGATCCTTTCTATATGTTACGAGGAAAAGTAATGAGGGAAATCCATACAAAAAATCATCTCAAAATTAGATTCTATGAAACTTTTCGAAATGCTAGTTTCTTTAAGTAAATCCTAATATACTATACACTAGTTTATACTAGTTTCGTTCAAGAAATCAAATTAAATCGAGGAATGTTCGAAATACTACAAAACTTTACAGATCCTTTCTATATGTTACGAGGGAAGGTAATGAGGGAAGTCGATGCAAAAAATCATCTCAAAATTAGATTCTATGAAACTTTTTGAAATGCTAGTTTCGGTCAAAAAATCATCATATATTATACACTAGTTTATACTAGTTTGGGTCAAAAAATCAAATTAAAGCGAGGTTTGTTCGAAATTCTACAAAACTTTTCAGATCCTTTCTATATGTTACGCAGAAAAGTTATGAGGGATGTCCATACAAAAAAATCATTTCAAAATTAGATTCTATGAAACTTTTCGAAATGCTAGTTTCTTTCAGTAAATCATAATATACTATACACTAGTTTATACTAGTTTCGTTCAAAAAATCAAATTAAATCGAGGTATGTTGGAAATGCTACAAATCGTTTCAGACCCTTTCTATATGTTACGAGGGAAGGTAATGAGGAAAGTCCATGCAAAAAATAATATCAAAATTAGATTCTATGAAACTTTTCGAAATGCAAGTTTCGGTCAAAAAGTCATAATATATTATACACTAGTTTATACTAGTTTCGGTCAAAAAACCAAATTAAATCGAGGACTATTCGAAATGATACGAAACTTTTCAGATCCTTTCTATATGTTACGAGGGAAGGTAATAAGGGAAGTCCATGCAAAAACTCATGTCAAAATTAGATTCTATTAAACTTTTCGAAATGCATGTTTCAGTCAAAAAATCATATGATATTATACACTAGTTTATAGTTGTTTCGGTCAAAAAATCAAATTAAATCGAGGACTGTTCGAAATGATACGAAACTTTTCAGATCCTTTCTATATGTTACGACGGAAGGTTTTGATGGAAGTCCATGCAAAAAATCATCTGAAAATTAGATTCTATGAAACTTTTCGAAATGCTAGTTTCGGTAAAAAAATCATAATATACACTAGTTTATACTAGTTTCGGTCAAAAAATCAAATTAAATCGAGGACTATTCGAAATGCTACAAAACTTTTCAGATTCTTTCTATATGTTACGAGGAAAAGTTATGAGGGAAGTCCAATAAAAAAAATCATTTCAAAATTAGATTCTATGAAACTTTTCGAAATGCTAGTTTCTTTCAATAAATCATAATATACTATACACAAGTTTATACTAGTTTCGTTCAAAAAATCAAATTAAATCGAGGACTGTTCGAAATGCTACGAAACTTTTCAGATCCTTTCTATATGTTACGAGGGAAGGTAATGAGGGAAGTCCATGCAAAAAATCATCTCAAAATTAGATTATATGAAACTTTTCGAAATGCAAGTTTCTGTCAAAAAATCACAATATATTATACACTAGTTTATACTAGTTTCGGTCAAAAAACCAAATTAAATCGAGGACTATTCGAAATGATACGAAACTTTTCAGATCCTTTCAATATGTTACGAGGGAAGGTAATAAGGGAAGTCCATGCAAAAAATCATGTCAAAATTAGATTCTATGAAACTTTTCAAAATGCATGTTTCAGTCAAAAAATCATAATATATTATTCACTAGTTTATAGTTGTTTCGGTCAAAAAATAAAATTAAATCGAGGATTGTTCGAAATGATACGAAACTTTTTCGATCCTTTCTATATGTTATGAGGGAAGGTTATGATGGAAGTCCATGCAAAAAAACATCTGAAAATTAGATTCTATTAAACTTTTCGAAATGCTAGTTTCGGTCAAAAAATCATTATATATTATACACTAGTTTATAATAGTTTTGGTAAAAAAATCAAATTAAAGCGAGGTCTATTCGAAATGCTACAAAAATTTTCAGATCCTTTCTATATGTTACGAGGAAAAGTTATGAGGGAAGTCCATACAAAAAATCATCTCAAAATTAGATTCTATGAAACTTTTCGAAATGCTAGTTTCTTTAAGTAAATCATAATATACTATACACTAGTTTATACTAGTTTCGTTCAAAAAATCAAATTAAATCGAGGAATGTTCGAAATGCTACAAAACTTTACAGATCCTTTCTATATGTTACGAGGGAAGGTAATGAGGGAAGTCCATGCAAAAAATCATCTCAAAATTAGATTCTATGAAACTTTTCGAAATGCAAGTTTTGGTCCAAAAGTTAAAATATATTATACACTAGTTTATACTAGTTTCGGTCAAAAAAACAAATTAAATCGATGACTGTTCGAAATGCTACAAAACTTTTCAGATCCTTTCTATATGTTATAAGGAAAAGTTATGAGGGAAGTCCAAACAAAAAAATCAATTCAAATTAGATTCTACAAAACTTTTCAAAATGCAAGTTTCTTTCAAAAAATCATAATATACCATACACTAGTTTATACTAGTTTCGGTCAAAAAATCAAATTAAATCGATGAATGTTTTAAATGTTACGAAACTTTTTAGATCCTTTCTATATGTTAAGAGGAAAAGTTATGAGGGAAGTCCTTAGAAAAAAATCATCTGAAAATTAGATTCTATAAAACTTTTCGAAATGCTAGTTTCTTTCAGAAAATCATAATATACTATACACTAGTTTATACTAGTTTCGGTCAAAAAATCAAATTAAATTGAGGACTATTCGAAATTCTACAAACTTTTCAGTACCTTTCTATATGTTACGAGGCAAGGTAATGAGGGAAGTTCATGCAAGAAATCATCTCAAAATTAGATTCTATGAAACTTTTCGAAATGCAAGTTTCGGTCAAAAAATCACAATATAATATACACTAGTTTATACTAGTTTCAGGCTAAAAATCAAATTAAATCAAGGACTGTTCGAAATGATACGAAACTTTTGACATCCTTTCTATATGTTATGAGGGAAGGTTATGATGGAAGTCCATGCAAAAAATCATCTGAAAATTAGATTCTATGAAACTTTTCGAAATGCTAGTTTCGGTAAAAAAATCATAATATACACTAGTTTATACTAGTTTCGGTCAAAAAATCAAATTAAATCGAGGACTATTCGAAATGCTACAAAACTTTTCAGATTCTTTCTATATGTTACGAGGAAAAGTTATGAGGGAAGTCCAATAAAAAAAATCATTTCAAAATTAGATTCTATGAAACTTTTCGAAATGCTAGTTTCTTTCAATAAATCATAATATACTATACACAAGTTTATACTAGTTTCGTTCAAAAAATCAAATTAAATCGAGGACTGTTCGAAATGCTACGAAACTTTTCAGATCCTTTCTATATGTTACGAGGGAAGGTAATGAGGGAAGCCCATGCAAAAAATCATCTCAAAATTAGATTATATGAAACTTTTCGAAATGCAAGTTTCTGTCAAAAAATCACAATATATTATACACTAGTTTATACTAGTTTCGGTCAAAAAACCAAATTAAATCGAGGACTATTCGAAATGATACGAAACTTTTCAGATCCTTTCAATATGTTACGAGGGAAGGTAATAAGGGAAGTCCATGCAAAAAATCATGTCAAAATTAGATTCTATGAAACTTTTCAAAATGCATGTTTCAGTCAAAAAATCATAATATATTATTCACTAGTTTATAGTTGTTTCGGTCAAAAAATAAAATTAAATCGAGGATTGTTCGAAATGATACGAAACTTTTTCGATCCTTTCTATATGTTATGAGGGAAGGTTATGATGGAAGTCCATGCAAAAAAACATCTGAAAATTAGATTCTATTAAACTTTTCGAAATGCTAGTTTCGGTCAAAAAATCATTATATATTATACACTAGTTTATAATAGTTTTGGTAAAAAAATCAAATTAAAGCGAGGTCTATTCGAAATGCTACAAAAATTTTCAGATCCTTTCTATATGTTACGAGGAAAAGTTATGAGGGAAGTCCATACAAAAAATCATCTCAAAATTAGATTCTATGAAACTTTTCGAAATGCTAGTTTCTTTAAGTAAATCATAATATACTATACACTAGTTTATACTAGTTTCGTTCAAAAAATCAAATTAAATCGAGGAATGTTCGAAATGCTACAAAACTTTACAGATCCTTTCTATATGTTACGAGGGAAGGTAATGAGGGAAGTCCATGCAAAAAATCATCTCAAAATTAGATTCTATGAAACTTTTCGAAATGCAAGTTTTGGTCCAAAAGTTAAAATATATTATACACTAGTTTATACTAGTTTCGGTCAAAAAAACAAATTAAATCGATGACTGTTCGAAATGCTACAAAACTTTTCAGATCCTTTCTATATGTTATAAGGAAAAGTTATGAGGGAAGTCCAAACAAAAAAATCAATTCAAATTAGATTCTACAAAACTTTTCAAAATGCAAGTTTCTTTCAAAAAATCATAATATACCATACACTAGTTTATACTAGTTTCGGTCAAAAAATCAAATTAAATCGATGAATGTTTTAAATGTTACGAAACTTTTTAGATCCTTTCTATATGTTAAGAGGAAAAGTTATGAGGGAAGTCCTTAGAAAAAAATCATCTGAAAATTAGATTCTATAAAACTTTTCGAAATGCTAGTTTCTTTCAGAAAATCATAATATACTATACACTAGTTTATACTAGTTTCGGTCAAAAAATCAAATTAAATTGAGGACTATTCGAAATTCTACAAACTTTTCAGTACCTTTCTATATGTTACGAGGCAAGGTAATGAGGGAAGTTCATGCAAGAAATCATCTCAAAATTAGATTCTATGAAACTTTTCGAAATGCAAGTTTCGGTCAAAAAATCACAATATAATATACACTAGTTTATACTAGTTTCAGGCTAAAAATCAAATTAAATCAAGGACTGTTCGAAATGATACGAAACTTTTGACATCCTTTCTATATGTTATGAGGGAAGGTTATGATGGAAGTCCATGCAAAAAATCATCTGAAAATTAGATTCTATGAAACTTTTCGAAATGCTAGTTTCGGTAAAAAAATCATAATATACACTAGTTTATACTAGTTTCGGTCAAAAAATCAAATTAAATCGAGGACTATTCGAAATGCTACAAAACTTTTCAGATTCTTTCTATATGTTACGAGGAAAAGTTATGAGGGAAGTCCAATAAAAAAAATCATTTCAAAATTAGATTCTATGAAACTTTTCGAAATGCTAGTTTCTTTCAATAAATCATAATATACTATACACAAGTTTATACTAGTTTCGTTCAAAAAATCAAATTAAATCGAGGACTGTTCGAAATGCTACGAAACTTTTCAGATCCTTTCTATATGTTACGAGGGAAGGTAATGAGGGAAGCCCATGCAAAAAATCATCTCAAAATTAGATTATATGAAACTTTTCGAAATGCAAGTTTCTGTCAAAAAATCACAATATATTATACACTAGTTTATACTAGTTTCGGTCAAAAAACCAAATTAAATCGAGGACTATTCGAAATGATACGAAACTTTTCAGATCCTTTCAATATGTTACGAGGGAAGGTAATAAGGGAAGTCCATGCAAAAAATCATGTCAAAATTAGATTCTATGAAACTTTTCAAAATGCATGTTTCAGTCAAAAAATCATAATATATTATTCACTAGTTTATAGTTGTTTCGGTCAAAAAATAAAATTAAATCGAGGATTGTTCGAAATGATACGAAACTTTTTCGATCCTTTCTATATGTTATGAGGGAAGGTTATGATGGAAGTCCATGCAAAAAAACATCTGAAAATTAGATTCTATTAAACTTTTCGAAATGCTAGTTTCGGTCAAAAAATCATTATATATTATACACTAGTTTATAATAGTTTTGGTAAAAAAATCAAATTAAAGCGAGGTCTATTCGAAATGCTACAAAAATTTTCAGATCCTTTCTATATGTTACGAGGAAAAGTTATGAGGGAAGTCCATACAAAAAATCATCTCAAAATTAGATTCTATGAAACTTTTCGAAATGCTAGTTTCTTTAAGTAAATCATAATATACTATACACTAGTTTATACTAGTTTCGTTCAAAAAATCAAATTAAATCGAGGAATGTTCGAAATGCTACAAAACTTTACAGATCCTTTCTATATGTTACGAGGGAAGGTAATGAGGGAAGTCCATGCAAAAAATCATCTCAAAATTAGATTCTATGAAACTTTTCGAAATGCAAGTTTTGGTCCAAAAGTTAAAATATATTATACACTAGTTTATACTAGTTTCGGTCAAAAAAACAAATTAAATCGATGACTGTTCGAAATGCTACAAAACTTTTCAGATCCTTTCTATATGTTATAAGGAAAAGTTATGAGGGAAGTCCAAACAAAAAAATCAATTCAAATTAGATTCTACAAAACTTTTCAAAATGCAAGTTTCTTTCAAAAAATCATAATATACCATACACTAGTTTATACTAGTTTCGGTCAAAAAATCAAATTAAATCGATGAATGTTTTAAATGTTACGAAACTTTTTAGATCCTTTCTATATGTTAAGAGGAAAAGTTATGAGGGAAGTCCTTAGAAAAAAATCATCTGAAAATTAGATTCTATAAAACTTTTCGAAATGCTAGTTTCTTTCAGAAAATCATAATATACTATACACTAGTTTATACTAGTTTCGGTCAAAAAATCAAATTAAATTGAGGACTATTCGAAATTCTACAAACTTTTCAGTACCTTTCTATATGTTACGAGGCAAGGTAATGAGGGAAGTTCATGCAAGAAATCATCTCAAAATTAGATTCTATGAAACTTTTCGAAATGCAAGTTTCGGTCAAAAAATCACAATATAATATACACTAGTTTATACTAGTTTCAGGCTAAAAATCAAATTAAATCAAGGACTGTTCGAAATGATACGAAACTTTTGACATCCTTTCTATATGTTATGAGGGAAGGTTATGATGGAAGTCCATGCAAAAAATCATCTGAAAATTAGATTCTATGAAACTTTTCGAAATGCTAGTTTCGGTAAAAAAATCATAATATACACTAGTTTATACTAGTTTCGGTCAAAAAATCAAATTAAATCGAGGACTATTCGAAATGCTACAAAACTTTTCAGATTCTTTCTATATGTTACGAGGAAAAGTTATGAGGGAAGTCCAATAAAAAAAATCATTTCAAAATTAGATTCTATGAAACTTTTCGAAATGCTAGTTTCTTTCAATAAATCATAATATACTATACACAAGTTTATACTAGTTTCGTTCAAAAAATCAAATTAAATCGAGGACTGTTCGAAATGCTACGAAACTTTTCAGATCCTTTCTATATGTTACGAGGGAAGGTAATGAGGGAAGCCCATGCAAAAAATCATCTCAAAATTAGATTATATGAAACTTTTCGAAATGCAAGTTTCTGTCAAAAAATCACAATATATTATACACTAGTTTATACTAGTTTCGGTCAAAAAACCAAATTAAATCGAGGACTATTCGAAATGATACGAAACTTTTCAGATCCTTTCAATATGTTACGAGGGAAGGTAATAAGGGAAGTCCATGCAAAAAATCATGTCAAAATTAGATTCTATGAAACTTTTCAAAATGCATGTTTCAGTCAAAAAATCATAATATATTATTCACTAGTTTATAGTTGTTTCGGTCAAAAAATAAAATTAAATCGAGGATTGTTCGAAATGATACGAAACTTTTTCGATCCTTTCTATATGTTATGAGGGAAGGTTATGATGGAAGTCCATGCAAAAAAACATCTGAAAATTAGATTCTATTAAACTTTTCGAAATGCTAGTTTCGGTCAAAAAATCATTATATATTATACACTAGTTTATAATAGTTTTGGTAAAAAAATCAAATTAAAGCGAGGTCTATTCGAAATGCTACAAAAATTTTCAGATCCTTTCTATATGTTACGAGGAAAAGTTATGAGGGAAGTCCATACAAAAAATCATCTCAAAATTAGATTCTATGAAACTTTTCGAAATGCTAGTTTCTTTAAGTAAATCATAATATACTATACACTAGTTTATACTAGTTTCGTTCAAAAAATCAAATTAAATCGAGGAATGTTCGAAATGCTACAAAACTTTACAGATCCTTTCTATATGTTACGAGGGAAGGTAATGAGGGAAGTCCATGCAAAAAATCATCTCAAAATTAGATTCTATGAAACTTTTCGAAATGCAAGTTTCGGTCCAAAAGTCAAAATATATTATACACTAGTTTATACTAGTTTCGGTCAAAAAAACAAATTAAATCGATGACTGTTCGAAATGCTACAAAACTTTTCAGATCCTTTCTATATGTTATAAGGAAAAGTTATGAGGGAAGTCCAAACAAAAAAATCAATTCAAATTAGATTCTACAAAACTTTTCGAAATGCAAGTTTCTTTCAAAAAATCATAATATACCATACACTAGTTTATACTAGTTTCGGTCAAAAAATCAAATTAAATCGATGAATGATTTAAATGTTACGAAACTTTTTAGATCCTTTCTATATGTTAAGAGGAAAAGTTATGAGGGAAGTCCTTAGAAAAAAATCATCTGAAAATTAGATTCTATAAAACTTTTCGAAATGCTAGTTTCTTTCAGAAAATCATAATATACTATACACTAGTTTATACTAGTTTCGGTCAAAAAATCAAATTAAATTGAGGACTATTCGAAATTCTACAAACTTTTCAGTACCTTTCTATATGGTACGAGGCAAGGTAATGAGGGAAGTTCATGCAAGAAATCATCTCAAAATTAGATTCTATGAAACTTTTCGAAATGCAAGTTTCGGTCAAAAAATCACAATATAATATACACTAGTTTATACTAGTTTCGGGCTAAAAATCAAATTAAATCAAGGACTGTTCGAAATGATACGAAACTTTTGACATCCTTTCTATATGTTATGAGGGAAGGTTATGATGGAAGTCCATGCAAAAAATCATCTGAAAATTAGATTCTATGAAACTTTTCGAAATGCTAGTTTCGGTAAAAAAATCATAATATACACTAGTTTATACTAGTTTCGGTCAAAAAATCAAATTAAATCGAGGACTATTCGAAATGCTACAAAACTTTTCAGATTCTTTCTATATGTTACGAGGAAAAGTTATGAGGGAAGTCCAATAAAAAAAATCATTTCAAAATTAGATTCTATGAAACTTTTCGAAATGCTAGTTTCTTTCAATAAATCATAATATACTATACACAAGTTTATACTAGTTTCGTTCAAAAAATCAAATTAAATCGAGGACTGTTCGAAATGCTACGAAACTTTTCAGATCCTTTCTATATGTTACGAGGGAAGGTAATGAGGGAAGTCCATGCAAAAAATCATCTCAAAATTAGATTATATGAAACTTTTCGAAATGCAAGTTTCTGTCAAAAAATCACAATATATTATACACTAGTTTATACTAGTTTCGGTCAAAAAACCAAATTAAATCGAGGACTATTCGAAATGATACGAAACTTTTCAGATCCTTTCAATATGTTACGAGGGAAGGTAATAAGGGAAGTCCATGCAAAAAATCATGTCAAAATTAGATTCTATGAAACTTTTCAAAATGCATGTTTCAGTCAAAAAATCATAATATATTATTCACTAGTTTATAGTTGTTTCGGTCAAAAAATAAAATTAAATCGAGGATTGTTCGAAATGATACAAAACTTTTTCGATCCTTTCTATATGTTATGAGGGAAGGTTATGATGGAAGTCCATGCAAAAAAACATCTGAAAATTAGATTCTATTAAACTTTTCGAAATGCTAGTTTCGGTCAAAAAATCATTATATATTATACACTAGTTTATAATAGTTTTGGTAAAAAAATCAAATTAAAGCGAGGTCTATTCGAAATGCTACAAAAATTTTCAGATCCTTTCTATATGTTACGAGGAAAAGTTATAAGGGAAGTCCATACAAAAAATCATCTCAAAATTAGATTCTATGAAACTTTTCGAAATGCTAGTTTCTTTAAGTAAATCATAATATACTATACACTAGTTTATACTAGTTTCGTTCAAAAAATCAAATTAAATCGAGGAATGTTCGAAATGCTACAAAACTTTACAGATCCTTTCTATATGTTACGAGGGAAGGTAATGAGGGAAGTCCATGCAAAAAATCATCTCAAAATTAGATTCTATGAAACTTTTCGAAATGCAAGTTTCGGTCCAAAAGTCAAAATATATTATACACTAGTATATACTAGTTTCGGTCAAAAAATCAAATTAAATCGATGACTCTTCGAAATGCTACAAAACTTTTCAGATCCTTTCTATATGTTATAAGGAAAAGTTATGAGGGAAGGCCAAACAAAAAAATCAATTCAAATTAGATTCTACAAAACTTTTCGAAATGCAAGTTTCTTTCAAAAAATCATAATATACCATACACTAGTTTATACTAGTTTCGGTCAAAAAATCAAATTAAATCGATGAATGTTTTAAATGCTACGAAACTTTTTAGATCCTTTCTATATGTTAAGAGGAAAAGTTATGAGGGAAGTGCTTAGAAAAAAATCATCTGAAAATTAGATTCTATAAAACTTTTCGAAATGCTAGTTTCTTTCAGAAAATCATAATATACTATACACTAGTTTATACTAGTTTCGGTCAAAAAATCAAATTAAATTGAGGACTATTCGAAATTCTACAAACTTTTCAGTACCTTTCTATATGTTACGAGGCAAGGTAATGAGGGAAGTTCATGCAAGAAATCATCTCAAAATTAGATTCTATGAAACTTTTCGAAATGCAAGTTTCGGTCAAAAAATCACAATATAATATACACTAGTTTATACTAGTTTCGGGCTAAAAATCAAATTAAATCAAGGACTGTTCGAAATGATACGAAACTTTTGACATCCTTTCTATATGTTATGAGGGAAGGTTATGATGGAAGTCCATGCAAAAAATCATCTGAAAATTAGATTCTATGAAACTTTTCGAAATGCTAGTTTCGGTAAAAAAATCATAATATACACTAGTTTATACTAGTTTCGGTCAAAAAATCAAATTAAATCGAGGACTATTCGAAATGCTACAAAACTTTTCAGATTCTTTCTATATGTTACGAGGAAAAGTTATGAGGGAACTCCAATAAAAAAAATCATTTCAAAATTAGATTCTATGAAACTTTTCGAAATGCTAGTTTCTTTCAATAAATCATAATATACTATACACAAGTTTATACTAGTTTCGTTCAAAAAATCAAATTAAATCGAGGACTGTTCGAAATGCTACGAAACTTTTCAGATCCTTTCTATATGTTACGAGGGAAGGTAATGAGGGAAGTCCATGCAAAAAATCATCTCAAAATTAGATTATATGAAACTTTTCGAAATGCAAGTTTCTGTCAAAAAATCATAATATATTATACACTAGTTTATACTAGTTTCGGTCAAAAAACCAAATTAAATCGAGGACTATTCGAAATGATACGAAACTTTTCAGATCCTTTCAATATGTTACGAGGGAAGGTAATAAGGGAAGTCCATGCAAAAAATCATGTCAAAATTAGATTCTATGAAACTTTTCAAAATGCATGTTTCAGTCAAAAAATCATAATATATTGTTCACTAGTTTATAGTTGTTTCGGTCAAAAAATAAAATTAAATCGAGGATTGTTCGAAATGATACGAAACTTTTTCGATCCTTTCTATATGTTATGAGGGAAGGTTATGATGGAAGTCCATGCAAAAAAACATCTGAAAATTAGATTCTATTAAACTTTTCGAAATGCTAGTTTTGGTCAAAAAATCATTATATATTATACACTAGTTTATAATAGTTTTGGTAAAAAAATCAAATTAAAGCGAGGTCTATTCGAAATGCTACAAAAATTTTCAGATCCTTTCTATATGTTACGAGGAAAAGTTATGAGGGAAGTCCATACAAAAAATCATCTCAAAATTAGATTCTATGAAACTTTTCGAAATGCTAGTTTCTTTAAGTAAATCATAATATACTATACACTAGTTTATACTAGTTTCGTTCAAAAAATCAAATTAAATCGAGGAATGTTCGAAATGCTACAAAACTTTACAGATCCTTTCTATATGTTACGAGGGAAGGTAATGAGGGAAGTCCATGCAAAAAATCATCTCAAAATTAGATTCTATGAAACTTTTCGAAATGCAAGTTTCGGTCCAAAAGTCAAAATATATTATACACTAGTTTATACTAGTTTCGGTCAAAAAATCAAATTAAATCGATGACTGTTCGAAATGCTACAAAACTTTTC
Source organism: Lathyrus tuberosus (assembly GCA_022829125.1). Lineage (NCBI taxonomy): Eukaryota > Viridiplantae > Streptophyta > Magnoliopsida > Fabales > Fabaceae > Lathyrus > Lathyrus tuberosus. The sequence goes on from JALAZF010000605.1 coordinate 921,180, forward strand.
AGATCCTTTCTATATGTTATAAGGAAAAGTTATGAGGGAAGTCCAAACAAAAAAATCAATTCAAATTAGATTCTACAAAACTTTTCGAAATGCAAGTTTCTTTCAAAAAATCATAATATACCATACACTAGTTTATACTAGTTTCGGTCAAAAAATCAAATTAAATCGATGAATGTTTTAAATGCTACGAAACTTTTTAGATCCTTTCTATATGTTAAGAGGAAAAGTTATGAGGGAAGTCCTTAGAAAAAAATCATCTGAAAATTAGATTCTATAAAACTTTTCGAAATGCTAGTTTCTTTCAGAAAATCATAATATACTATACACTAGTTTATACTAGTTTCGGTCAAAAAATCAAATTAAATTGAGGACTATTCGAAATTCTACAAACTTTTCAGTACCTTTCTATATGTTACGAGGCAAGGTAATGAGGGAAGTTCATGCAAGAAATCATCTCAAAATTAGATTCTATGAAACTTTTCGAAATGCAAGTTTCGGTCAAAAAATCACAATATAATATACACTAGTTTATACTAGTTTCGGGCTAAAAATCAAATTAAATCAAGGACTGTTCGAAATGATACGAAACTTTTGACATCCTTTCTATATGTTATGAGGGAAGGTTATGATGGAAGTCCATGCAAAAAATCATCTGAAAATTAGATTCTATGAAACTTTTCGAAATGCTAGTTTCGGTAAAAAAATCATAATATACACTAGTTTATACTAGTTTCGGTCAAAAAATCAAATTAAATCGAGGACTATTCGAAATGCTACAAAACTTTTCAGATTCTTTCTATATGTTACGAGGAAAAGTTATGAGGGAACTCCAATAAAAAAAATCATTTCAAAATTAGATTCTATGAAACTTTTCGAAATGCTAGTTTCTTTCAATAAATCATAATATACTATACACAAGTTTATACTAGTTTCGTTCAAAAAATCAAATTAAATCGAGGACTGTTCGAAATGCTACGAAACTTTTCAGATCCTTTCTATATGTTACGAGGGAAGGTAATGAGGGAAGTCCATGCAAAAAATCATCTCAAAATTAGATTATATGAAACTTTTCGAAATGCAAGTTTCTGTCAAAAAATCATAATATATTATACACTAGTTTATACTAGTTTCGGTCAAAAAACCAAATTAAATCGAGGACTATTCGAAATGATACGAAACTTTTCAGATCCTTTCAATATGTTACGAGGGAAGGTAATAAGGGAAGTCCATGCAAAAAATCATGTCAAAATTAGATTCTATGAAACTTTTCAAAATGCATGTTTCAGTCAAAAAATCATAATATATTGTTCACTAGTTTATAGTTGTTTCGGTCAAAAAATAAAATTAAATCGAGGATTGTTCGAAATGATACGAAACTTTTTCGATCCTTTCTATATGTTATGAGGGAAGGTTATGATGGAAGTCCATGCAAAAAAACATCTGAAAATTAGATTCTATTAAACTTTTCGAAATGCTAGTTTTGGTCAAAAAATCATTATATATTATACACTAGTTTATAATAGTTTTGGTAAAAAAATCAAATTAAAGCGAGGTCTATTCGAAATGCTACAAAAATTTTCAGATCCTTTCTATATGTTACGAGGAAAAGTTATGAGGGAAGTCCATACAAAAAATCATCTCAAAATTAGATTCTATGAAACTTTTCGAAATGCTAGTTTCTTTAAGTAAATCATAATATACTATACACTAGTTTATACTAGTTTCGTTCAAAAAATCAAATTAAATCGAGGAATGTTCGAAATGCTACAAAACTTTACAGATCCTTTCTATATGTTACGAGGGAAGGTAATGAGGGAAGTCCATGCAAAAAATCATCTCAAAATTAGATTCTATGAAACTTTTCGAAATGCAAGTTTCGGTCCAAAAGTCAAAATATATTATACACTAGTTTATACTAGTTTCGGTCAAAAAATCAAATTAAATCGATGACTGTTCGAAATGCTACAAAACTTTTCAGATCCTTTCTATATGTTATAAGGAAAAGTTATGAGGGAAGTCCAAACAAAAAAATCAATTCAAATTAGATTCTACAAAACTTTTCGAAATGCAAGTTTCTTTCAAAAAATCATAATATACCATACACTAGTTTATACTAGTTTCGGTCAAAAAATCAAATTAAATCGATGAATGTTTTAAATGCTACGAAACTTTTTAGATCCTTTCTATATGTTAAGAGGAAAAGTTATGAGGGAAGTCCTTAGAAAAAAATCATCTGAAAATTAGATTCTATAAAACTTTTCGAAATGCTAGTTTCTTTCAGAAAATCATAATATACTATACACTAGTTTATACTAGTTTCGGTCAAAAAATCAAATTAAATTGAGGACTATTCGAAATTCTACAAACTTTTCAGTACCTTTCTATATGTTACGAGGCAAGGTAATGAGGGAAGTTCATGCAAGAAATCATCTCAAAATTAGATTCTATGAAACTTTTCGAAATGCAAGTTTCGGTCAAAAAATCACAATATAATATACACTAGTTTATACTAGTTTCGGGCTAAAAATCAAATTAAATCAAGGACTGTTCGAAATGATACGAAACTTTTGACATCCTTTCTATATGTTATGAGGGAAGGTTATGATGGAAGTCCATGCAAAAAATCATCTGAAAATTAGATTCTATGAAACTTTTCGAAATGCTAGTTTCGGTAAAAAAATCATAATATACACTAGTTTATACTAGTTTCGGTCAAAAAATCAAATTAAATCGAGGACTATTCGAAATGCTACAAAACTTTTCAGATTCTTTCTATATGTTACGAGGAAAAGTTATGAGGGAACTCCAATAAAAAAAATCATTTCAAAATTAGATTCTATGAAACTTTTCGAAATGCTAGTTTCTTTCAATAAATCATAATATACTATACACAAGTTTATACTAGTTTCGTTCAAAAAATCAAATTAAATCGAGGACTGTTCGAAATGCTACGAAACTTTTCAGATCCTTTCTATATGTTACGAGGGAAGGTAATGAGGGAAGTCCATGCAAAAAATCATCTCAAAATTAGATTATATGAAACTTTTCGAAATGCAAGTTTCTGTCAAAAAATCATAATATATTATACACTAGTTTATACTAGTTTCGGTCAAAAAACCAAATTAAATCGAGGACTATTCGAAATGATACGAAACTTTTCAGATCCTTTCAATATGTTACGAGGGAAGGTAATAAGGGAAGTCCATGCAAAAAATCATGTCAAAATTAGATTCTATGAAACTTTTCAAAATGCATGTTTCAGTCAAAAAATCATAATATATTGTTCACTAGTTTATAGTTGTTTCGGTCAAAAAATAAAATTAAATCGAGGATTGTTCGAAATGATACGAAACTTTTTCGATCCTTTCTATATGTTATGAGGGAAGGTTATGATGGAAGTCCATGCAAAAAAACATCTGAAAATTAGATTCTATTAAACTTTTCGAAATGCTAGTTTTGGTCAAAAAATCATTATATATTATACACTAGTTTATAATAGTTTTGGTAAAAAAATCAAATTAAAGCGAGGTCTATTCGAAATGCTACAAAAATTTTCAGATCCTTTCTATATGTTACGAGGAAAAGTTATGAGGGAAGTCCATACAAAAAATCATCTCAAAATTAGATTCTATGAAACTTTTCGAAATGCTAGTTTCTTTAAGTAAATCATAATATACTATACACTAGTTTATACTAGTTTCGTTCAAAAAATCAAATTAAATCGAGGAATGTTCGAAATGCTACAAAACTTTACAGATCCTTTCTATATGTTACGAGGGAAGGTAATGAGGGAAGTCCATGCAAAAAATCATCTCAAAATTAGATTCTATGAAACTTTTCGAAATGCAAGTTTCGGTCCAAAAGTCAAAATATATTATACACTAGTTTATACTAGTTTCGGTCAAAAAATCAAATTAAATCGATGACTGTTCGAAATGCTACAAAACTTTTCAGATCCTTTCTATATGTTATAAGGAAAAGTTATGAGGGAAGTCCAAACAAAAAAATCAATTCAAATTAGATTCTACAAAACTTTTCGAAATGCAAGTTTCTTTCAAAAAATCATAATATACCATACACTAGTTTATACTAGTTTCGGTCAAAAAATCAAATTAAATCGATGAATGTTTTAAATGCTACGAAACTTTTTAGATCCTTTCTATATGTTAAGAGGAAAAGTTATGAGGGAAGTCCTTAGAAAAAAATCATCTGAAAATTAGATTCTATAAAACTTTTCGAAATGCTAGTTTCTTTCAGAAAATCATAATATACTATACACTAGTTTATACTAGTTTCGGTCAAAAAATCAAATTAAATTGAGGACTATTCGAAATTCTACAAACTTTTCAGTACCTTTCTATATGTTACGAGGCAAGGTAATGAGGGAAGTTCATGCAAGAAATCATCTCAAAATTAGATTCTATGAAACTTTTCGAAATGCAAGTTTCGGTCAAAAAATCACAATATAATATACACTAGTTTATACTAGTTTCGGGCTAAAAATCAAATTAAATCAAGGACTGTTCGAAATGATACGAAACTTTTGACATCCTTTCTATATGTTATGAGGGAAGGTTATGATGGAAGTCCATGCAAAAAATCATCTGAAAATTAGATTCTATGAAACTTTTCGAAATGCTAGTTTCGGTAAAAAAAGCATAATATACACTAGTTTATACTAGTTTCGGTCAAAAAATCAAATTAAATCGAGGACTATTCGAAATGCTACAAAACTTTTCAGATTCTTTCTATATGTTACGAGGAAAAGTTATGAGGGAAGTCCAATAAAAAAAATCATTTCAAAATTAGATTCTATGAAACTTTTCGAAATGCTAGTTTCTTTCAATAAATCATAATATACTATACACAAGTTTATACTAGTTTCGTTCAAAAAATCAAATTAAATCGAGGACTGTTCGAAATGCTACGAAACTTTTCAGATCCTTTCTATATGTTACGAGGGAAGGTAATGAGGGAAGTCCATGCAAAAAATCATCTCAAAATTAGATTATATGAAACTTTTCGAAATGCAAGTTTCTGTCAAAAAATCACAATATATTATACACTAGTTTATACTAGTTTCGGTCAAAAAACCAAATTAAATCGAGGACTATTCGAAATGATACGAAACTTTTCAGATCCTTTCAATATGTTACGAGGGAAGGTAATAAGGGAAGTCCATGCAAAAAATCATGTCAAAATTAGATTCTATGAAACTTTTCAAAATGCATGTTTCAGTCAAAAAATCATAATATATTATTCACTAGTTTATAGTTGTTTCGGTCAAAAAATAAAATTAAATCGAGGATTGTTCGAAATGATACGAAACTTTTTCGATCCTTTCTATATGTTATGAGGGAAGGTTATGATGGAAGTCCATGCAAAAAAACATCTGAAAATTAGATTCTATTAAACTTTTCGAAATGCTAGTTTCGGTCAAAAAATCATTATATATTATACACTAGTTTATAATAGTTTTGGTAAAAAAATCAAATTAAAGCGAGGTCTATTCGAAATGCTACAAAAATTTTCAGATCCTTTCTATATGTTACGAGGAAAAGTTATGAGGGAAGTCCATACAAAAAATCATCTCAAAATTAGATTCTATGAAACTTTTCGAAATGCTAGTTTCTTTAAGTAAATCATAATATACTATACACTAGTTTATACTAGTTTCGTTCAAAAAATCAAATTAAATCGAGGAATGTTCGAAATGCTACAAAACTTTACAAATCCTTTCTATATGTTACGAGGGAAGGTAATGAGGGAAGTCCATGCAAAAAATCATCTCAAAATTAGATTCTATGAAACTTTTCGAAATGCAAGTTTCGGTCCAAAAGTCAAAATATATTATACACTAGTTTATACTAGTTTCGGTCAAAAAATCAAATTAAATCGATGACTGTTCGAAATGCTACAAAACTTTTCAGATCCTTTCTATATGTTATAAGGAAAAGTTATGAGGGAAGTCCAAACAAAAAAATCAATTCAAATTAGATTCTACAAAACTTTTCGAAATGCAAGTTTCTTTCAAAAAATCATAATATACCATACACTAGTTTATACTAGTTTCGGTCAAAAAATCAAATTAAATCGATGAATGTTTTAAATGCTACGAAACTTTTTAGATCCTTTCTATATGTTAAGAGGAAAAGTTATGAGGGAAGTCCTTAGAAAAAAATCATCTGAAAATTAGATTCTATAAAACTTTTCGAAATGCTAGTTTCTTTCAGAAAATCATAATATACTATACACTAGTTTATACTAGTTTCGGTCAAAAAATCAAATTAAATTGAGGACTATTCGAAATTCTACAAACTTTTCAGTACCTTTCTATATGTTACGAGGCAAGGTAATGAGGGAAGTTCATGCAAGAAATCATCTCAAAATTAGATTCTATGAAACTTTTCAAAATGCATGTTACGGTCAAAAAATCATAATATATTATACACTAGTTTATACTAGTTTCGGTCAAAAAATCAAATTAAATCGAGGACTGTTCGAAATGATACGAAACTTTTCAGATCCTTTCTATATGTTACGAGGGAAGGTTATGATGGAAGTCCATGCAAAAAATCATCTGAAAATTAGATTTTATTAAACTTATCAAAATGCTAGTTTCGGTCTAAAAATCATAATATATTATACACTAGTTTATACTAGTTTCGGTCATAAAATCAAATTAAATCGAGGTCTGTTTGAAATGCTACAAAACGTTTCAGATCCTTTCTATATGTTACGAGGAAAAGTTATGAAGGAAGTCCTTAGAAAAAAATCATCTCGAAATTAGATTCTATGAAACTTTTCGAAATGTTAGTTTCTTTCAAAAAATCATAATATACTATACACTAGTTTATACTAGTTTCGGTCAAAAAATCAAATTAAATCGAGGACTATTCGAAATGCTACAAAACTTTTCAGATTCTTTCTATATGTTACGAGGAAAAGTTATGAGGGAAGTCCAATAAAAAAAATCATTTCAAAATTAGATTCTATGAAACTTTTCGAAATGCTAGTTTCTTTCAATAAATCATAATATACTATACACAAGTTTATACTAGTTTCGTTCAAAAAATCAAATTAAATCGAGGACTGTTCGAAATGCTACGAAACTTTTCAGATCCTTTCTATATGTTACGAGGGAAGGTAATGAGGGAAGTCCATGCAAAAAATCATCTCAAAATTAGATTATATGAAACTTTTCGAAATGCAAGTTTCTGTCAAAAAATCACAATATATTATACACTAGTTTATACTAGTTTCGGTCAAAAAACCAAATTAAATCGAGGACTATTCGAAATGATACGAAACTTTTCAGATCCTTTCAATATGTTACGAGGGAAGGTAATAAGGGAAGTCCATGCAAAAAATCATGTCAAAATTAGATTCTATGAAACTTTTCAAAATGCATGTTTCAGTCAAAAAATCATAATATATTATTCACTAGTTTATAGTTGTTTCGGTCAAAAAATAAAATTAAATCGAGGATTGTTCGAAATGATACGAAACTTTTTCGATCCTTTCTATATGTTATGAGGGAAGGTTATGATGGAAGTCCATGCAAAAAAACATCTGAAAATTAGATTCTATTAAACTTTTCGAAATGCTAGTTTCGGTCAAAAAATCATTATATATTATACACTAGTTTATAATAGTTTTGGTAAAAAAATCAAATTAAAGCGAGGTCTATTCGAAATGCTACAAAAATTTTCAGATCCTTTCTATATGTTACGAGGAAAAGTTATGAGGGAAGTCCATACAAAAAATCATCTCAAAATTAGATTCTATGAAACTTTTCGAAATGCTAGTTTCTTTAAGTAAATCATAATATACTATACACTAGTTTATACTAGTTTCGTTCAAAAAATCAAATTAAATCGAGGAATGTTCGAAATGCTACAAAACTTTACAGATCCTTTCTATATGTTACGAGGGAAGGTAATGAGGGAAGTCCATGCAAAAAATCATCTCAAAATTAGATTCTATGAAACTTTTCGAAATGCAAGTTTCGGTCCAAAAGTCAAAATATATTATACACTAGTTTATACTAGTTTCGGTCAAAAAATCAAATTAAATCGATGACTGTTCGAAATGCTACAAAACTTTTCAGATCCTTTCTATATGTTATAAGGAAAAGTTATGAGGGAAGTCCAAACAAAAAAATCAATTCAAATTAGATTCTACAAAACTTTTCGAAATGCAAGTTTCTTTCAAAAAATCATAATATACCATACACTAGTTTATACTAGTTTCGGTCAAAAAATCAAATTAAATCGATGAATGTTTTAAATGCTACGAAACTTTTTAGATCCTTTCTATATGTTAAGAGGAAAAGTTATGAGGGAAGTCCTTAGAAAAAAATCATCTGAAAATTAGATTCTATAAAACTTTTCGAAATGCTAGTTTCTTTCAGAAAATCATAATATACTATACACTAGTTTATACTAGTTTCGGTCAAAAAATCAAATTAAATCGAGGACTGTTCGAAATTCTACAAACTTTTCAGTACCTTTCTATATGTTACGAGGCAAGGTAATGAGGGAAGTCCATGCAAGAAATCATCTCAAAATTAGATTCTATGAAACTTTTCGAAATGCATGTTACGGTCAAAAAATCACAATATATTATACACTAGTTTATACTAGTTTCGGTCAAAAAATCAAATTAAATCGAGGACTGTTCGAAATGATACGAAACTTTTCAGATCCTTTCTATATGTTACGAGGGAAGGTTATGATGGAAGTCCATGCAAAAAATCATCTGAAAATTAGATTTTATTAAACTTATCAAAATGCTAGTTTCGGTCTAAAAATCATAATATATTATACACTAGTTTATACTAGTTTCGGTCAAAAAATCAAATTAAATCGAGGTCTGTTTGAAATGCTACAAAACGTTTCAGATCCTTTCTATATGTTACGAGGAAAAGTTATGAAGGAAGTCCTTAGAAAAAAATCATCTCGAAATTAGATTCTATGAAACTTTTCGAAATGTTAGTTTCTTTCAAAAAATCATAATATACTATACACTAGTTTATACTAGTTTCGGTCAAAAAATCAAATTAAATCGAGGACTATCCGAAATGCTACAAAACTTTTCAGATTCTTTCTATATGTTACGAGGAAAAGTTATGAGGGAAGTCCAATAAAAAAAATCATTTCAAAATTAGATTCTATGAAACTTTTCGAAATGCTAGTTTCTTTCAATAAATCATAATATACTATACACAAGTTTATACTAGTTTCGTTCAAAAAATCAAATTAAATCGAGGACTGTTCGAAATGCTACGAAACTTTTCAGATCCTTTCTATATGTTACGAGGGAAGGTAATGAGGGAAGTCCATGCAAAAAATCTTCTCAAAATTAGATTATATGAAACTTTTCGAAATGCAAGTTTCTGTCAAAAAATCACAATATATTATACACTAGTTTATACTAGTTTCGGTCAAAAAACCAAATTAAATCGAGGACTATTCGAAATGATACGAAACTTTTCAGATCCTTTCAATATGTTACGAGGGAAGGTAATAAGGGAAGTCCATGCAAAAAATCATGTCAAAATTAGATTCTATGAAACTTTTCAAAATGCATGTTTCAGTCAAAAAATCATAATATATTATTCACTAGTTTATAGTTGTTTCGGTCAAAAAATAAAATTAAATCGAGGATTGTTCGAAATGATACGAAACTTTTTCGATCCTTTCTATATTTTATGAGGGAAGGTTATGATGGAAGTCCATGCAAAAAAACATCTGAAAATTAGATTCTATTAAACTTTTCGAAATGCTAGTTTCGGTCCAAAAATCATTATATATTATACACTAGTTTATAATAGTTTTGGTAAAAAAATCAAATTAAAGCGAGGTCTATTCGAAATGCTACAAAAATTTTCAGATCCTTTCTATATGTTACGAGGAAAAGTTATGAGGGAAGTCCATACAAAAAATCATCTCAAAATTAGATTCTATGAAACTTTTCGAAATGCTAGTTTCTTTAAGTAAATCATAATATACTATACACTAGTTTATACTAGTTTCGTTCAAAAAATCAAATTAAATCGAGGAATGTTCGAAATGCTACAAAACTTTACAGATCCTTTATATATGTTACGAGGGAAGGTAATGAGGGAAGTCCATGCAAAAAATCATCTCAAAATTAGATTCTATGAAACTTTTCGAAATGCAAGTTTCGGTCCAAAAGTCAAAATATATTATACACTAGTTTATACTAGTTTCGGTCAAAAAATCAAATTAAATCGATGACTGTTCGAAATGCTACAAAACTTTTCAGATCCTTTCTATATGTTATAAGGAAAAGTTATGAGGGAAGTCCAAACAAAAAAATCAATTCAAATTAGATTCTACAAAACTTTTCGAAATGCAAGTTTCTTTCAAAAAATCATAATATACCATACACTAGTTTATACTAGTTTCGGTCAAAAAATCAAATTAAATCGATGAATGTTTTAAATGCTACGAAACTTTTTAGATCCTTTCTATATGTTAAGAGGAAAAGTTATGAGGGAAGTCCTTAGAAAAAAATCATTTGAAAATTAGATTCTATAAAACTTTTCGAAATGCTAGTTTCTTTCAGAAAATCATAATATACTATACACTAGTTTATACTAGTTTCGGTCAAAAAATCAAATTAAATTGAGGACTATTCGAAATTCTACAAACTTTTCAGTACCTTTCTATATGTTACGAGGCAAGGTAATGAGGGAAGTTCATGCAAGAAATCATCTCAAAATTAGATTCTATGAAACTTTTCAAAATGCATGTTACGGTCAAAAAATCATAATATATTATACACTAGTTTATACTAGTTTCGGTCAAAAAATCAAATTAAATCGAGGACTGTTCGAAATGATACGAAACTTTTCAGATCCTTTCTATATGTTACGAGGGAAGGTTATGATGGAAGTCCATGCAAAAAATCATCTGAAAATTAGATTTTATTAAACTTATCAAAATGCTAGTTTCGGTCTAAAAATCATAATATATTATACACTAGTTTATACTAGTTTCGGTCAAAAAATCAAATTAAATCGAGGTCTGTTTGAAATGCTACAAAACGTTTCAGATCCTTTCTATATGTTACGAGGAAAAGTTATGAAGGAAGTCCTTAGAAAAAAATCATCTCGAAATTAGATTCTATGAAACTTTTCGAAATGTTAGTTTCTTTCAAAAAATCATAATATACTATACACTAGTTTATACTAGTTTCGGTCAAAAAATCAAATTAAATCGAGGACTATCCGAAATGCTACAAAACTTTTCAGATTCTTTCTATATGTTACGAGGAAAAGTTATGAGGGAAGTCCAATAAAAAAAATCATTTCAAAATTAGATTCTATGAAACTTTTCGAAATGCTAGTTTCTTTCAATAAATCATAATATACTATACACAACTTTATACTAGTTTCGTTCAAAAAATCAAATTAAATCGAGGACTGTTCGAAATGCTACGAAACTTTTCAGATCCTTTCTATATGTTACGAGGGAAGGTAATGAGGGAAGTCCATGCAAAAAATCATCTCAAAATTAGATTATATGAAACTTTTCGAAATGCAAGTTTCTGTCAAAAAATCACAATATATTATACACTAGTTTATACTAGTTTCGGTCAAAAAACCAAATTAAATCGAGGACTATTCGAAATGATACGAAACTTTTCAGATCCTTTCAATATGTTACGAGGGAAGGTAATAAGGGAAGTCCATGCAAAAAATCATGTCAAAATTAGATTCTATGAAACTTTTCAAAATGCATGTTTCAGTCAAAAAATCATAATATATTATTCACTAGTTTATAGTTGTTTCGGTCAAAAAATAAAATTAAATCGAGGATTGTTCGAAATGATACGAAACTTTTTCGATCCTTTCTATATGTTATGAGGGAAGGTTATGATGGAAGTCCATGCAAAAAAACATCTGAAAATTAGATTCTATTAAACTTTTCGAAATGCTAGTTTCGGTCCAAAAATCATTATATATTATACACTAGTTTATAATAGTTTTGGTAAAAAAATCAAATTAAAGCGAGGTCTATTCGAAATGCTACAAAAATTTTCAGATCCTTTCTATATGTTACGAGGAAAAGTTATGAGGGAAGTCCATACAAAAAATCATCTCAAAATTAGATTCTATGAAACTTTTCGAAATGCTAGTTTCTTTAAGTAAATCATAATATACTATACACTAGTTTATACTAGTTTCGTTCAAAAAATCAAATTAAATCGAGGAATGTTCGAAATGCTACAAAACTTTACAGATCCTTTATATATGTTACGAGGGAAGGTAATGAGGGAAGTCCATGCAAAAAATCATCTCAAAATTAGATTCTATGAAACTTTTCGAAATGCATGTTTCGGTCCAAAAGTCAAAATATATTATACACTAGTTTATACTAGTTTCGGTCAAAAAATCAAATTAAATCGATGACTGTTCGAAATGCTACAAAACTTTTCAGATCCTTTCTATATGTTATAAGGAAAAGTTATGAGGGAAGTCCAAACAAAAAAATCAATTCAAATTAGATTCTACAAAACTTTTCGAAATGCAAGTTTCTTTCAAAAAATCATAATATACCATACACTAGTTTATACTAGTTTCGGTCAAAAAATCAAATTAAATCGATGAATGTTTTAAATGCTACGAAACTTTTTAGATCCTTTCTATATGTTAAGAGGAAAAGTTATGAGGGAAGTCCTTAGAAAAAAATCATCTGAAAATTAGATTCTATAAAACTTTTCGAAATGCTAGTTTCTTTCAGAAAATCATAATATACTATACACTAGTTTATACTAGTTTCGGTCAAAAAATCAAATTAAATTGAGGACTATTCGAAATTCTACAAACTTTTCAGTACCTTTCTATATGTTACGAGGCAAGGTAATGAGGGAAGTTCATGCAAGAAATCATCTCAAAATTAGATTCTATGAAACTTTTCGAAATGCAAGTTTCGGTCAAAAAATCACAATATAATATACACTAGTTTATACTAGTTTCGGGCTAAAAATCAAATTAAATCAAGGACTGTTCGAAATGATACGAAACTTTTGACATCCTTTCTATATGTTATGAGGGAAGGTTATGATGGAAGTCCATGCAAAAAATCATCTGAAAATTAGATTCTATGAAACTTTTCGAAATGCTAGTTTCGGTAAAAGAATCATAATATACACTAGTTTATACTAGTTTCGGTCAAAAAATCAAATTAAATCGAGGACTATTCGAAATGCTGCAAAACTTTTCAGATTCTTTCTATATGTTACGAGGAAAAGTTATGAGGGAAGTCCAATAAAAAAAATCATTTCAAAATTAGATTCTATGAAACTTTTCGAAATGCTAGTTTCTTTCAATAAATCATAATATACTATACACAAGTTTATACTAGTTTCGTTCAAAAAATCAAATTAAATCGAGGACTGTTCGAAATGCTACGAAACTTTTCAGATCCTTTCTATATGTTACGAGGGAAGGTAATGAGGGAAGTCCATGCAAAAAATCATCTCAAAATTAGATTATATGAAACTTTTCGAAATGCAAGTTTCTGTCAAAAAATCACAATATATTATACACTAGTTTATACTAGTTTCGGTCAAAAAACCAAATTAAATCGAGGACTATTCGAAATGATACGAAACTTTTCAGATCCTTTCAATATGTTACGAGGGAAGGTAATAAGGGAAGTCCATGCAAAAAATCATGTCAAAATTAGATTCTATGAAACTTTTCAAAATGCATGTTTCAGTCAAAAAATCATAATATATTATTCACTAGTTTATAGTTGTTTCGGTCAAAAAATAAAATTAAATCGAGGATTGTTCGAAATGATACGAAACTTTTTCGATCCTTTCTATATGTTATGAGGGAAGGTTATGATGGAAGTCCATGCAAAAAAACATCTGAAAATTAGATTCTATTAAACTTTTCGAAATGCTAGTTTCGGTCAAAAAATCATTATATATTATACACTAGTTTATAATAGTTTTGGTAAAAAAATAAAATTAAAGCGAGGTCTATTCGAAATGCTACAAAAATTTTCAGATCCTTTCTATATGTTACGAGGAAAAGTTATGAGGGAAGTCCATACAAAAAATCATCTCAAAATTAGATTCTATGAAACTTTTCGAAATGCTAGTTTCTTTAAGTAAATCATAATATACTATACACTAGTTTATACTAGTTTCGTTCAAAAAATCAAATTAAATCGAGGAATGTTCGAAATGCTACAAAACTTTACAGATCCTTTCTATATGTTACGAGGGAAGGTAATGAGGGAAGTCCATGCAAAAAATCATCTCAAAATTATATTCTATGAAACTTTTCGAAATGCAAGTTTCGGTCCAAAAGTCAAAATATATTATACACTAGTTTATACTAGTTTCGGTCAAAAAATCAAATTAAATCGATGACTGTTCGAAATGCTACAAAACTTTTCAGATCCTTTCTATATGTTATAAGGAAAAGTTATGAGGGAAGTCCAAACAAAAAAATCAATTCAAATTAGATTCTACAAAACTTTTCGAAATGCAAGTTTCTTTCAAAAAATCATAATATACCATACACTAGTTTATACTAGTTTCGGTCAAAAAATCAAATTAAATCGATGAATGTTTTAAATGCTACGAAACTTTTTAGATCCTTTCTATATGTTAAGAGGAAAAGTTATGAGGGAAGTCCTTAGAAAAAAATCATCTAAAAATTAGATTCTATAAAACTTTTCGAAATGCTAGTTTCTTTCAGAAAATCATAATATACTATACACTAGTTTATACTAATTTCGGTCAAAAAATCAAATTAAATTGAGGACTATTCGAAATTCTACATACTTTTCAGTACCTTTCTATATGTTACGAGGCAAGGTAATGAGGGAAGTTCATGCAAGAAATCATCTCAAAATTAGATTCTATGAAACTATTCAAAATGCATGTTATGGTCAAAAAATCATAATATATTATACACTAGTTTATACTAGTTTCGGTCAAAAAATCAAATTAAATCGAGGACTGTTCGAAATGATACGAAACTTTTCAGATCCTTTCTATATGTTACGAGGGAAGGTTATGATGGAAGTCCATGCAAAAAATCATCTGAAAATTAGATTTTATTAAACTTATCAAAATGCTAGTTTCGGTCTAAAAATCATAATATATTATACACTAGTTTATACTAGTTTCGGTCAAAAAATCAAATTAAATCGAGGTCTGTTTGAAATGCTACAAAACGTTTCAGATCCTTTCTATATGTTACGAGGAAAAGTTATGAAGGAAGTCCTTAGAAAAAAATCATCTCGAAATTAGATTCTATGAAACTTTTCGAAATGTTAGTTTCTTTCAAAAAATCATAATATACTATACACTAGTTTATACTAGTTTCGGTCAAAAAATCAAATTAAATCGAGGACTATTCGAAATGCTACAAAACTTTTCAGATTCTTTCTATATGTTACGAGGAAAAGTTATGAGGGAAGTCCAATAAAAAAAATCATTTCAAAATTAGATTCTATGAAACTTTTCGAAATGCTAGTTTCTTTCAATAAATCATAATATACTATACACAAGTTTATACTAGTTTCGTTCAAAAAATCAAATTAAATCGATGACTGTTCGAAATGCTACGAAACTTTTCAGATCCTTTCAATATGTTACGAGGGAAGGTAATAAGGGAAGTCCATGCAAAAAATCATGTCAAAATTAGATTCTATGAAACTTTTCAAAATGCATGTTTCAGTCAAAAAATCATAATATATTATTCACTAGTTTATAGTTGTTTCGGTCAAAAAATAAAATTAAATCGAGGATTGTTCGAAATGATACGAAACTTTTTCGATCCTTTCTATATGTTATGAGGGAAGGTTATGATGGAAGTCCATGCAAAAAAACATCTGAAAATTAGATTCTATTAAACTTTTCGAAATGCTAGTTTCGGTCCAAAAATCATTATATATTATACACTAGTTTATAATAGTTTTGGTAAAAAAATCAAATTAAAGCGAGGTCTATTCGAAATGCTACAAAAATTTTCAGATCCTTTCTATATGTTACGAGGAAAAGTTATGAGGGAAGTCCATACAAAAAATCATCTCAAAATTAGATTCTATGAAACTTTTCGAAATGCTAGTTTCTTTAAGTAAATCATAATATACTATACACTAGTTTATACTAGTTTCGTTCAAAAAATCAAATTAAATCGAGGAATGTTCGAAATGCTACAAAACTTTACAGATCCTTTATATATGTTACGAGGGAAGGTAATGAGGGAAGTCCATGCAAAAAATCATCTCAAAATTAGATTCTATGAAACTTTTCGAAATGCATGTTTCGGTCCAAAAGTCAAAATATATTATACACTAGTTTATACTAGTTTCGGTCAAAAAATCAAATTAAATCGATGACTGTTCGAAATGCTACAAAACTTTTCAGATCCTTTCTATATGTTATAAGGAAAAGTTATGAGGGAAGTCCAAACAAAAAAATCAATTCAAATTAGATTCTACAAAACTTTTCGAAATGCAAGTTTCTTTCAAAAAATCATAATATACCATACACTAGTTTATACTAGTTTCGGTCAAAAAATCAAATTAAATCGATGAATGTTTTAAATGCTACGAAACTTTTTAGATCCTTTCTATATGTTAAGAGGAAAAGTTATGAGGGAAGTCCTTAGAAAAAAATCATCTGAAAATTAGATTCTATAAAACTTTTCGAAATGCTAGTTTCTTTCAGAAAATCATAATATACTATACACTAGTTTATACTAGTTTCGGTCAAAAAATCAAATTAAATTGAGGACTATTCGAAATTCTACAAACTTTTCAGTACCTTTCTATATGTTACGAGGCAAGGTAATGAGGGAAGTTCATGCAAGAAATCATCTCAAAATTAGATTCTATGAAACTTTTCGAAATGCAAGTTTCGGTCAAAAAATCACAATATAATATACACTAGTTTATACTAGTTTCGGGCTAAAAATCAAATTAAATCAAGGACTGTTCGAAATGATACGAAACTTTTGACATCCTTTCTATATGTTATGAGGGAAGGTTATGATGGAAGTCCATGCAAAAAATCATCTGAAAATTAGATTCTATGAAACTTTTCGAAATGCTAGTTTCGGTAAAAGAATCATAATATACACTAGTTTATACTAGTTTCGGTCAAAAAATCAAATTAAATCGAGGACTATTCGAAATGCTGCAAAACTTTTCAGATTCTTTCTATATGTTACGAGGAAAAGTTATGAGGGAAGTCCAATAAAAAAAATCATTTCAAAATTAGATTCTATGAAACTTTTCGAAATGCTAGTTTCTTTCAATAAATCATAATATACTATACACAAGTTTATACTAGTTTCGTTCAAAAAATCAAATTAAATCGAGGACTGTTCGAAATGCTACGAAACTTTTCAGATCCTTTCTATATGTTACGAGGGAAGGTAATGAGGGAAGTCCATGCAAAAAATCATCTCAAAATTAGATTATATGAAACTTTTCGAAATGCAAGTTTCTGTCAAAAAATCACAATATATTATACACTAGTTTATACTAGTTTCGGTCAAAAAACCAAATTAAATCGAGGACTATTCGAAATGATACGAAACTTTTCAGATCCTTTCAATATGTTACGAGGGAAGGTAATAAGGGAAGTCCATGCAAAAAATCATGTCAAAATTAGATTCTATGAAACTTTTCAAAATGCATGTTTCAGTCAAAAAATCATAATATATTATTCACTAGTTTATAGTTGTTTCGGTCAAAAAATAAAATTAAATCGAGGATTGTTCGAAATGATACGAAACTTTTTCGATCCTTTCTATATGTTATGAGGGAAGGTTATGATGGAAGTCCATGCAAAAAAACATCTGAAAATTAGATTCTATTAAACTTTTCGAAATGCTAGTTTCGGTCAAAAAATCATTATATATTATACACTAGTTTATAATAGTTTTGGTAAAAAAATAAAATTAAAGCGAGGTCTATTCGAAATGCTACAAAAATTTTCAGATCCTTTCTATATGTTACGAGGAAAAGTTATGAGGGAAGTCCATACAAAAAATCATCTCAAAATTAGATTCTATGAAACTTTTCGAAATGCTAGTTTCTTTAAGTAAATCATAATATACTATACACTAGTTTATACTAGTTTCGTTCAAAAAATCAAATTAAATCGAGGAATGTTCGAAATGCTACAAAACTTTACAGATCCTTTCTATATGTTACGAGGGAAGGTAATGAGGGAAGTCCATGCAAAAAATCATCTCAAAATTATATTCTATGAAACTTTTCGAAATGCAAGTTTCGGTCCAAAAGTCAAAATATATTATACACTAGTTTATACTAGTTTCGGTCAAAAAATCAAATTAAATCGATGACTGTTCGAAATGCTACAAAACTTTTCAGATCCTTTCTATATGTTATAAGGAAAAGTTATGAGGGAAGTCCAAACAAAAAAATCAATTCAAATTAGATTCTACAAAACTTTTCGAAATGCAAGTTTCTTTCAAAAAATCATAATATACCATACACTAGTTTATACTAGTTTCGGTCAAAAAATCAAATTAAATCGATGAATGTTTTAAATGCTACGAAACTTTTTAGATCCTTTCTATATGTTAAGAGGAAAAGTTATGAGGGAAGTCCTTAGAAAAAAATCATCTAAAAATTAGATTCTATAAAACTTTTCGAAATGCTAGTTTCTTTCAGAAAATCATAATATACTATACACTAGTTTATACTAATTTCGGTCAAAAAATCAAATTAAATTGAGGACTATTCGAAATTCTACATACTTTTCAGTACCTTTCTATATGTTACGAGGCAAGGTAATGAGGGAAGTTCATGCAAGAAATCATCTCAAAATTAGATTCTATGAAACTATTCAAAATGCATGTTATGGTCAAAAAATCATAATATATTATACACTAGTTTATACTAGTTTCGGTCAAAAAATCAAATTAAATCGAGGACTGTTCGAAATGATACGAAACTTTTCAGATCCTTTCTATATGTTACGAGGGAAGGTTATGATGGAAGTCCATGCAAAAAATCATCTGAAAATTAGATTTTATTAAACTTATCAAAATGCTAGTTTCGGTCTAAAAATCATAATATATTATACACTAGTTTATACTAGTTTCGGTCAAAAAATCAAATTAAATCGAGGTCTGTTTGAAATGCTACAAAACGTTTCAGATCCTTTCTATATGTTACGAGGAAAAGTTATGAAGGAAGTCCTTAGAAAAAAATCATCTCGAAATTAGATTCTATGAAACTTTTCGAAATGTTAGTTTCTTTCAAAAAATCATAATATACTATACACTAGTTTATACTAGTTTCGGTCAAAAAATCAA
Organism: Lathyrus tuberosus; assembly: GCA_022829125.1. Taxonomy (NCBI): domain Eukaryota; kingdom Viridiplantae; phylum Streptophyta; class Magnoliopsida; order Fabales; family Fabaceae; genus Lathyrus; species Lathyrus tuberosus. The sequence goes on from JALAZF010000605.1 coordinate 940,534, forward strand.
ATTAAATCGAGGACTATTCGAAATGCTACAAAACTTTTCAGATTCTTTCTATATGTTACGAGGAAAAGTTATGAGGGAAGTCCAATAAAAAAAATCATTTCAAAATTAGATTCTATGAAACTTTTCGAAATGCTAGTTTCTTTCAATAAATCATAATATACTATACACAAGTTTATACTAGTTTCGTTCAAAAAATCAAATTAAATCGATGACTGTTCGAAATGCTACGAAACTTTTCAGATCCTTTCAATATGTTACGAGGGAAGGTAATAAGGGAAGTCCATGCAAAAAATCATGTCAAAATTAGATTCTATGAAACTTTTCAAAATGCATGTTTCAGTCAAAAAATCATAATATATTATTCACTAGTTTATAGTTGTTTCGGTCAAAAAATAAAATTAAATCGAGGATTGTTCGAAATGATACGAAACTTTTTCGATCCTTTCTATATGTTATGAGGGAAGGTTATGATGGAAGTCCATGCAAAAAAACATCTGAAAATTAGATTCTATTAAACTTTTCGAAATGCTAGTTTCGGTCAAAAAATCATTATATATTATACACTAGTTTATAATAGTTTTGGTAAAAAAATAAAATTAAAGCGAGGTCTATTCGAAATGCTACAAAAATTTTCAGATCCTTTCTATATGTTACGAGGAAAAGTTATGAGGGAAGTCCATACAAAAAATCATCTCAAAATTAGATTCTATGAAACTTTTCGAAATGCTAGTTTCTTTAAGTAAATCATAATATACTATACACTAGTTTATACTAGTTTCGTTCAAAAAATCAAATTAAATCGAGGAATGTTCGAAATGCTACAAAACTTTACAGATCCTTTCTATATGTTACGAGGGAAGGTAATGAGGGAAGTCCATGCAAAAAATCATCTCAAAATTATATTCTATGAAACTTTTCGAAATGCAAGTTTCGGTCCAAAAGTCAAAATATATTATACACTAGTTTATACTAGTTTCGGTCAAAAAATCAAATTAAATCGATGACTGTTCGAAATGCTACAAAACTTTTCAGATCCTTTCTATATGTTATAAGGAAAAGTTATGAGGGAAGTCCAAACAAAAAAATCAATTCAAATTAGATTCTACAAAACTTTTCGAAATGCAAGTTTCTTTCAAAAAATCATAATATACCATACACTAGTTTATACTAGTTTCGGTCAAAAAATCAAATTAAATCGATGAATGTTTTAAATGCTACGAAACTTTTTAGATCCTTTCTATATGTTAAGAGGAAAAGTTATGAGGGAAGTCCTTAGAAAAAAATCATCTAAAAATTAGATTCTATAAAACTTTTCGAAATGCTAGTTTCTTTCAGAAAATCATAATATACTATACACTAGTTTATACTAATTTCGGTCAAAAAATCAAATTAAATTGAGGACTATTCGAAATTCTACATACTTTTCAGTACCTTTCTATATGTTACGAGGCAAGGTAATGAGGGAAGTTCATGCAAGAAATCATCTCAAAATTAGATTCTATGAAACTATTCAAAATGCATGTTATGGTCAAAAAATCATAATATATTATACACTAGTTTATACTAGTTTCGGTCAAAAAATCAAATTAAATCGAGGACTGTTCGAAATGATACGAAACTTTTCAGATCCTTTCTATATGTTACGAGGGAAGGTTATGATGGAAGTCCATGCAAAAAATCATCTGAAAATTAGATTTTATTAAACTTATCAAAATGCTAGTTTCGGTCTAAAAATCATAATATATTATACACTAGTTTATACTAGTTTCGGTCAAAAAATCAAATTAAATCGAGGTCTGTTTGAAATGCTACAAAACGTTTCAGATCCTTTCTATATGTTACGAGGAAAAGTTATGAAGGAAGTCCTTAGAAAAAAATCATCTCGAAATTAGATTCTATGAAACTTTTCGAAATGTTAGTTTCTTTCAAAAAATCATAATATACTATACACTAGTTTATACTAGTTTCGGTCAAAAAATCAAATTAAATCGAGGACTATTCGAAATGCTACAAAACTTTTCAGATTCTTTCTATATGTTACGAGGAAAAGTTATGAGGGAAGTCCAATAAAAAAAATCATTTCAAAATTAGATTCTATGAAACTTTTCGAAATGCTAGTTTCTTTCAATAAATCATAATATACTATACACAAGTTTATACTAGTTTCGTTCAAAAAATCAAATTAAATCGATGACTGTTCGAAATGCTACGAAACTTTTCAGATCCTTTCAATATGTTACGAGGGAAGGTAATAAGGGAAGTCCATGCAAAAAATCATGTCAAAATTAGATTCTATGAAACTTTTCAAAATGCATGTTTCAGTCAAAAAATCATAATATATTATTCACTAGTTTATAGTTGTTTCGGTCAAAAAATAAAATTAAATCGAGGATTGTTCGAAATGATACGAAACTTTTTCGATCCTTTCTATATGTTATGAGGGAAGGTTATGATGGAAGTCCATGCAAAAAAACATCTGAAAATTAGATTCTATTAAACTTTTCGAAATGCTAGTTTCGGTCAAAAAATCATTATATATTATACACTAGTTTATAATATTTTTGGTAAAAAAATCAAATTAAAGCGAGGTCTATTCGAAATGCAACAAAAATTTTCAGATCCTTTCTATATGTTACGAGGAAAAGTTATGAGGGAAGTCCATACAAAAAATCATCTCAAAATTAGATTCTATGAAACTTTTCGAAATGCTAGTTTCTTTAAGTAAATCATAATATACTATACACTAGTTTATACTAGTTTCGTTCAAAAAATCAAATTAAATCGAGGAATGTTCGAAATGCTACAAAACTTTACAGATCCTTTCTATATGTTACGAGGGAAGGTAATGAGGGAAGTCCATGCAAAAAATCATCTCAAAATTAGATTCTATGAAACTTTTCGAAATGCAAGTTTCGGTCCAAAAGTAAAAATACATTATACACTAGTTTATACTAGTTTCGGTCAAAAAATCAAATTAAATCGATGACTGTTCGAAATGCTACAAAACTTTTCAGATCCTTTCTATATGTTACGAGGAAACGTTATGAGGGAAGTCCATTCAAAAAAATCAACTCGAAATTAGATTCTACGAAACTTTTCGAAATGCAAGTTTCTTTCAAAAAATCATAATATACTATACAATAGTTTATACTAGTTTCGGTCAAAAAATCAAATTAAATCGAGGACTGTTTTAAATGTTACGAAACTTTTCAGATCCTTTCTATATGTTACTAGGAAAATTTATGAGGGAAATCGTTACAAAAAATCATTTGAAAATTAGATTCTATGAATCTTTTCGAAATGCTAGTTTCTTTCAAAAAATCATAATATACTATACATTAGTTTATACTAGTTTCGGTCAAAATATCAAATTAAATCGAGGACTGTTTTAAATGCTACGAAACTTTTCAGATCCTTTCTATATGTTATGAGGAAAAGTTATGAGGGAAGTCCTTACAAAAAAATCATCTGAAAATTAGATTCTATGAAACTTTTTGAAATGTTACTTTCTTTCAAAAAATCATAATATACTATACACTAGTTTATACTAGTTTCGGTAAAAAAATCAAATTAAATCAAGGACTATTCGAAATGCTACGAAACTTTTCAGATCCTTTCTATATGTTACGAGGCAAGGTAATGAGGGAAGTTCATGCAAAAAATCATCTCAAAATTAGATTCTATTGAACTTTTCGAATTGCAAGTTTCGGTCAAAAAATCATAACATACTATACACTAGTTTATACTAGTTTCGGGCTAAAAATCAAATTAAATCAAGGACTATTCGAAGTGATACGAAACTTTTGAGATCCTTTCTATATGTTACGAGGGAAGATTATGATGGAAGTCCATGCAAAAAATCTGTAACACCCATATATAACAACATACATCAAAGCATATATATTATACATGAATCCAAGTATTTGGTACTGAAATACCATAAGTTCCTAGTTAACACATTATATACATTAATTGCCCTAAATAAAAAGTTCTAAAGTCTACGGCATAACATTTACAAGATGTCCCAAAATACACTAAGAACTAGATCAATACAATGATTTCAAAATAAAACGCCTTAGTGGAAGCCATGCCATCTCAAAAGCTACGATCCGTAAGGAAAAGTCAAACCACTTTGTCCTTACCCTTCGCCGAACCAGTAGTACCTGTGATGTAAACAACAACGTGGGGTGAGATACATCAAATCTCAGTGAGTTCGCTATCTTATAGTCCTCTCGGCTTTACAAGGTTCTAACAACCTAACTCAAGTCAAAAGGGAAGGGAAGTGACTTTGAGTACACACACACACCATATATGGATCCACACTCGTGAGCCTGTTAACTCACACTAATACAAAAGTAAGTCCTGAGCCTGTTAACTCAAGAATCTAGCTAATCAATAACCATAGCAAGGCATCCCCTTTTCCCGTCTGCTTCCACGTCTAGAAGACGGCCCGAGTCATGGATCCTTGTAGTTACTTGGCATACGAATTGGATTCGGGATCATCGGCCTGTTAATTGTGAACCGTCACTTCTCATGGTCTGTTAACCATCACAAGTCTCTTTACCATATAGGCTCCAATCGTACTACACGTAGGGAATCAAACCTACCAAGTAATTGTGCATACGTTTCACGGGAGGAGCTCGAGTCTCATGAAACTACACCACAAGATAACTGGTTATGATTACTAGACACACGCCTCAGCCTCTCATGCACGAGCGTTGTCACTATGTCATTCCACACTTTCCGACAATTGTTTACGGTAATGTTCCGCACTCTACCTATTTCGTATTTTAACATGCATACATATTCAAACATGTTTAACAATAAGAGCATAGGAAAATAATCATCAATCGCATAACGAAAACATATAATTCAACATATCAAAAATCACACTAATTCACGGTTCTCTCCGATTTATTTAATCGGGCAATAAACAGATATTTCTCACTTCCTTTAGCTAGAGGATGTTCATAGCTTCACAACGATACCAAGAACACTCACAACGGATAAACGAGTCAAAAGTTATGAAAGAAACAAGTTGGAGGATCTGTCATGTTCGCAATGCGAAGAAGTCAGCGAGTGCTCGCTTCCTCATTCGTAGTGCGAAGCTCCCAGCGAATGCCTAGCCAACACTGGTTCGCTGCCCCATTCGCAGTGCGAACGTCTGGCGAACCGTGGTAGAACTAAAACAAGCTAAAGTTCGCAATGCAAACGTCTGAAGAACGTTCGCCCTCCCCTTTGCCGTGCGAATAGCCAGCGAGTGTTCAATTCCCCCTTCGCTAGGGGATTCGCAGTGCGAACCTGGGAAAATACAGAAATTCTGTAGCGTGCAGCTGAGTTCCCTTGGGTTAAAAACTACACCAAAACATATCCAAACATCCAACAATCAAATACAGATGATTCTACACTCATATAACTTATACTACTCAGTTTGTAACACATTTCAACCGTTAAATTTCATCAATTACCAATTTAAGCAATTTCTCATAAAACCTAACTTAAGCTAAAATCATCCCTAACTCTAGAACTTAAGTCTCTATCTAGAACCCACCTTGAATAGATGATGACGGTGAAGACTGAAAGATGATTTGATGAAGATTTGATGATGTTCTAGATCTTTCCACTTCTTGGTTTCCACTTCTCTTTTTCCTTCCTTTCTCCTTCTTTCTCTCCAACTTCTTTCTATCTCTTTCTTTCTTTGGTTCTAATGAGGAAAATGAAGGAAAAGAAATGATATAGAATAATATCATCAATTAGTAACACTACTAATTATCCAATTAGTCTCCAAAATTCCAATAAATAAATACCTCAGAGTCAGATAATATTAATTGGATTTACTATAAGTTCAACAGTTACTCTAATTATCTTTGCAGATAATTTCTCAGAGTACACCGAGACTCAGTTGATCACAGCTAATATTATCCGGAGTAAATAAAAAATACGGGGTATTACAAAATCATCTGAAAATTAGATTCTATGAAACTTTTGAAATGCTAGTTTCGGTCAAAAAATCATAATATACACTAGTTAATACTAGTTTCGGTCAAAAAATAAATTAAATAGAGGACTGTTCGAAATGCTACAAAACTTTTCAGATCCTTTCTATATGTTACGAGGAAAAGTTATGAGGGAAGTCCATACAAAAAAATCATTTCAAAATTAGATTCTATGAAACATTTCGAAATGCTAGTTTCTTTCAATAAATCAGAATATACTATACACTAGTTTATACTAGTTTCGTTCAAAAAATCAAATTAAATCGAGGACTGTTCGAAATGCTACAAAACTTTACAGATCCTTTCTATATGTTACGAGTGAAGGTAATGAGGGAAGTCCATGCAAAAAGTCATCTCGAAGTTAGATTCTATGAAACTTTTCGAAATGCAAGTTTCGGTAAAAAAAATCACAATATATTATACACAAGTTTAAACTAGTTTCGGTCAAAAAAATCAAATTAAAAGGAGGACTGATAGAAATGATACGAAACTTTTCAGATCCTTTCAATATGTTACGAGGGAAGGTAATGAGGGAAGTCCATGCAAAAAATCATGTCAAAATTAGATTCTATGAAACTTTTCGAAATGCTAGTTTAAGTCAAATAATCATAATATATTATACTCTAGTCTATACTAGTTTCGGTCATAAAATCAAATTAAATCGACGACTATTCGAAATGATACGACACTTTTCAGATCCTTTCTCTATGTCACGAGGGAAGGTTATGATGGAAGTCCATGCAAAAAAACATTTGAAAATTAGATTCTATTAAACTTTTCGAAATGCTAGTTTCGGTCAAAAAATCATTATATATTATACAATAGTTTATAATAGTTTTGGTAAAAAAATCAAATTAAAGCGAGGTCTATTCGAAATGCTACAAAACTTTTCAAATCCTTTCTATATGTTACGAGGAAAAGTTATGAGGGAAGTCCATACAAAAAATCATCTCAAAATTAGATTCTATGAAACTTTTCGAAATGCTAGTTTCTTTAAGTAAATCCTAATATACTATACACTAGTTTATACTAGTTTCGTTCAAAAAATCAAATTAAATCGAGGAATGTTCGAAATGCTACAAAAGTTTACAGATCCTTTCTATATGTTACGAGGGAAGGTAATGAGGGAAGTCCATGCAAAAAATCATCTCAAAATTAGATTCTATGAAACTTTTCAAAATGCTAGTTTCGGTCAAAAAATCATCATATATTATACACTAGTTTATACTAGTTTTGGTCAAAAAATCAAATTAAAGCGAGGTTTGTTCGAAATGCTACAAAACTTTTCAGCTCCTTTCTATATGTTACGAGGAAAAGTTATGAGGGATGTCCATACAAAAAAATCATTTCAAAATTAGATTCTATGAAACTTTTCGAAATGCTAGTTTCTTTCAGTAAATCATAATATACTATACACTAGTTTATACTAGTTTCGTTCAAAAAATCAAATTTAATCGAGGAATGTTGGAAATGCTACAAATCGTTTCAGACCCTTTCTATATGTTACGAGGGAAGTCCATGCAAAAAATAATATCAAAATTAGATTCTATGAAACTTTTCGAAATGCAAGTTTCGGTCAAAAAGTCATAATATATTATACACTAGTTTATACTAGTTTCGGTCAAAAAATCAAATTAAATAGAGGACTGTTCAAAATGCTACAAAACTTTTCAGATCCTTTCTATATGTTATAAGGAAAAGTTATGAGGGAAGTCCAAACAAAAAAATCAATTCAAATTAGATTCTACAAAACGATTCGAAATGCAAGTTTCTTTCAAAAAATCATAATATACTATACACTAGTTTATACTAGTTTCGGTCAAAAAATCAAATTAAATCGATGAATGTTTTAAATGCTACGAAACTTTTTAGATCCTTTCTATATGTTAAGATGAAAAGTTATGAGGGAAGTCCTTAGAAAAAAATCATCTGAAAATTAGATTCTATGAAACTTTTCGAAATGCTAGTTTCTTTCAGAAAATCATAATATACTATACACTAGTTTATACTAGTTTCGGTCAAAAAATAAAATTAAATTGGGGACTATTCGAAATTCTACAAACTTTTCAGTACCTTTCTATATGTTACGAGGCAAGGTAATGAGGGAATTTCATGCAAGAAATCATCTCAAAATTAGATTCTTTGAAACTTTTAGAAATGCAAGTTTCGGTCAAAAAATCACAATATAATATACACTAGTTTATACTAGTTTCGGGCTAAAAATAAAATTAAATCAAGGACTGTTCGAAATGATACGAAACTTTTGAGATCCTTTCTATATGTTATGAGGGAAGGTTATAATGGAAGTCCATGCAAAAAATCATCTGAAAATTAGATTCTTTGAAACTTTTCGAAATGCCAGTTTCGGTCAAAAAATCATAATATACACTAGTTTATACTAGTTTCGGTCAAAAAATCAAATTAAATCGAGGACTATTCGAAATGCTACAAAACTTTTCAGATTCTTTCTATATGTTACGAGGAAAAGTTATGAGGGAAGTCCAATCAAAAAAATCATTTCAAAATTAGATTCTATGAAACTTTTCGAAATGCTAGTTTCTTTCAATAGATCATAATATACTAAACACTAGTTTATACTAGTTTCGGTTAAAAAATCAAATTAAATCGAGGACTGTTCGAAATTCTACGAAACTTTTCAGATCCTTTCTATATGTTACGAGGGAAGGTAATGTGGGAAGTCCATGCAAAAAATCATCTCAAAATTAGATTCTATGAAACTTTTTGAAATGTAAGTTTAGGTAAAAAAATCATAATATAATACACACTAGTTTATACTAGTTTCGGTCAAAAAATCAAATTAAATTGAGGACTGTTCGAAAAGATACAAAATTATTCAGATCCTTTCAATATGTTACGAGGGAAGGTAATGAGGGAAGTCCATGCAAAAACTCATGTCAAAATTAGATTCTATGAAACTTTTCGAAATGCAAGTTTCAGTCAAAAAATCATAATATATTATACACTAGTTTATACTAGTTTCGGTCAAAAAATCAAATTAAATCGAGGACTGTTCGAAATGATACGACACTTTTCAGATCCTTTCTATATGTTACGAGGGAAGGTTTTGATGGAAGTCAATGCAAAAAATCATCTGAAAATTAGATTCTATTAAACTTTTCGAAATGCTAGTTTCGGTCAAAAAATCATTATATATTATACACTAGTTTATACTAGTTTCGGTAAAAAAAATCAAATTAAAGCGAGGTCTGTTCGAAATGCTACAAAACTTTTGAGATTGTTTCTATATGTTACGAGGAAAAGTTATGAGGGAAGTACATAAAAAAAAATCATCTCAAAATTAGATTCTATGAAACTTTTCGAAATGCTAGTTTCTTTCAATAAATCATAATATACTATACACAAGTTTATACTAGTTTCGTTCAAAAAATCAAAATTAAATCGAGGACTGTTCGAAATGCTACGAAATTTTCAGATCCTTTCTATATGTTACGAGGGAAGGTAATGAGGGAAATCCATGCAAAAAATCATCTCAAAATTAGATTATATGAAACTTTTCGAAATGCAAGTTTCTGTAAAAAAATCACAATATATTATACACTAGTTTATAGTTGTTTCGGTCAAAAAATAAAATTAAATCGAGGATTGTTCGAAATGATACGAAACTTTTCAGATCCTTTCTATATGTTACGAGGGAAGGTTATGATGGAAGTCCATGCAAAAAAACATCTGAAAATTAGATTCTATTAAACTTTTCGAAATGCTAGTTTCGGTCAAAAATCATTATATATTATACACTAGTTTATAATAGTTTTGGGAAAAAAATCAAATTAAAGCGAGGTCTATTCGAAATGCTACAAAACTTTTCAGATCCTTTCTATATGTTACGAAGAAAAGTTATGAGGGAAGTCCATTCAAAATATCATCTCAAAATTAGATTCTATGAAACTTTTCGAAATGCTAGTTTCTTTAAGTAAATAATAATATACTATACACTAGTTTATAATAGTTTCGTTCAAAAAATCAAATTAAATCGAGGAATGTTCGAAATGCTACAAAACTTTACAGATCCTTTCTATATGTTACGAGGGAAGGTAATGAGGGAAGTCCATGCAAAAAATTATCTCAAAATTAGATTCTATGAAACTTTTCGAAATGCAAGTTTCGGTCCAAAAGTCATAATATATTATACACTAGTTTATACTAGTTTCGGTCAAAAAATCAAATTAAATCGAGGACTGTTCGAAATGCTACAAAACTTTTCAGATCCTTTCTATATGTTACGAGGAAAAGTTATGAGGGAAGTCCATACAAAAAAATCAACTCGAAATTAGATTCTACGAAACTTTTCGAAATGCAAGTTTCATTCAAAAAATCATAATATACTATACACTAGTTTATACTAGTTTCGGTCAAAAAATCAAATTAAATCTAGGACTGTTTTAAATGTTACGAAACTTTTCAGATCCTTTCTATATGTTACTAGGAAAAGTTATGAGGGAAGTCGTTACAAAAAATCATTTGAAAATTAGATTCTATGAAACTTTTCGAAATGCTAGTTTCTTTCAAAAAATCATAATATACTATACATTAGTTTATACTAGTTTCGGTCAAAATATCAAATTAAATCGAGGACTGTTTTAAATGCTACGAAACTTTTCAGATCCTTTCTATATGTTATGAGGAAAAGTTATGAGGGAAGTCCTTACAAAAAAATCATCTGAAAATTAGATTCTATGAAACTTTTTGAAATGTTACTTTCTTTCAAAAAATCATAATATACTATACACTAGTTTATGCTAGTTTCGGTAAAAAAATCAAATTAAATCAAGGACTATTCGAAATGCTACGAAACTTTTCAGATCCTATCTATATGTTACGAGGGAAGTTCATGCAAAAAATCATCTCAAAATTAGATTCTATGGAACTTTTCGAATTGGAAGCTTCGGTCAAAAAATCATAACATATTATACACTAGTTTATACTAGTTTCGGGCTAAAAATCAAATTAAATCAAGGACTGTTCGAAGTGATACGAAACTTTTGAGATCCTTTCTATATGTTACGAGGGAAGATTATGATGGAAGTCCATGCAAAAAATATGTAACACCCATATATAACAACATACATCAAAGCATATATATTATACATGAATCCAAGTATTTGGTACTGAAATACCATAAGTTCCTAGTTAACACATTATATACATTAAATGCCCTAAATACAAAGTTCTAAAGTCTACGGCATAACATTTTCAAGATGTCCCAAAATACACTAAGAGCTAGATCAATACAATGATTTCAAAATAAAACGCCATAGTGGAAGCCATGCCATCTCAAAAGCTACGATCCGTAAGGAAAAGTCAAACCACTTTGTCCTTACCCTTCGCCGAACCAGTCGTACCTGTGATGTAAACAACAACGTGGGTGAGATACATCAAATCTCAGTGAGTTCGCTATCTTATAGTCCTCTCGGCTTTACAAGGTTCTAACAACCTAACTCAAGTCAAAAGGGAAGGGAAGTGACTTTGAGTACACACACACACCATATATGGATCCACACTCGTGAGCCTGTTAACTCACACTAATACAAAAGTAAGTCCTGAGCCTGTTAACTCAAGAATCTCGCTAATCAATAACCATACCAAGGCATCCCCTTTTCCCGTCCGCTTCCACGTCTAGAAGACGACCCAAGTCATGGATCCTTGTAGTTACTTGGCATACGAATTGGATTCGGGATCATCGGCCTGTTAATCGTGAATCGTCACTTCTCATGGCCTGTTAACCATCACAAGAGTCTTTACCATATAGGCTCCAATCGTACTACACGTAGGGAATCAAACCTACCAAGTAATTGTGCATACGTTTCAGAGGAGGAGCTCGAGTCTCATGAAACTACACCGCAAGATAACTGGTTATGATTACTAGACACACGCCTCAGCCTCTCATGCACGAGCGTTGTCACTATGTCATTCCACACTTTCCGACAATTGTTTACGGTAATGTTCCGCACTCTACATATTTCGTATTTTAACATGCATACATATTCAAACATGTTTAACAATAAGAGCATAGGCCAATAATCATCAATCGCATAACGAAAACATATAATTCAACATATCAAAAATCACACTAATTCACGGTTCTCTCTTATTTATTTAATCGGGCAATAAACATATATTTCTCACTTCCATTAGCTAGAGGATGTTCATAGCTTCACAACGATACCAAGAACACTCACAACGGATAAACGAGTCAAAAGTTATGAAAGAAACAAGTTGGAGGATCTGTCATGTTCGCAATGCGAAGAAGTCAGCGAGTGCTCGCTTCCACATTCGCAGTGCAAAGCTCCCAGCGAATGCCTAGCCAACACTGGTTTGCTGCCCCATTCGCAGTGCGAACGTCTGGCGAACCGTGGCAGAACCAAAACAAGCTAAAGTTTGCAGTGCAAACCTCTGGCGAAAGTATGACGAACGTTCGCCCTCCCCTTCGCCGTGCGAATAGCCAGCGAGTGTTCAATTCCCCCTTCGCTAGGGGATTCGCAGTGCGAACCTGGGAAAATACAGAAATTCTGTAGCGTGCATCTGAGTTCCCTTGGGGTTCAAAACTACACCAAAACATATCCAAACATCCAACAATCAAATACAGATGATTCTACACTCATATAACTTATACTACTCAGTTTGTAACACATTTCAACCGTTAAATTTCATCAATTACCAATTTAAGCAATTTCTCATAAAACCTAACTTAAGCTAAAATCATCCCTAACTCTAGAACTTAAGTTTCTATCTAGAACCCACCTTAAATAGATGATGATGGTGAAGACTGAAAGATGATTTGATGAAGATTTGATGATGTTCTTGATCTTTCCACTTCTTGGTTTCCACTTCTCTTTTTCCTTCCTTTCTCCTTCTTTCTCTCCAACTTCTTTCTATCTCTTTCTTTCTTTGGTTCTAATGAGGAAAATGAAGGAAAAGAAATGATATAGAATAATATCATCAATTAGTAACACTACTAATTATCCAATTAGTCTCCAAAATTCCAATAAATAAATACCTCAGAGTCAGATAATATTAATTGGATTTACTCTAAGTTCAACAGTTACTCTAATTATCTTTGCAGATAATTTCTCAGAGTACACCGGGACTCAGTTGATCACAGCTAATATTATCCGGAGTAAATAAAAAATATGGGGTATTACAAAATCATCTGAAAATTAGATTCTATGAAGCTTTTGAAATGCTAGTTTCGGTAAAAAAATCATAATATACACTAGTTAATACTAGTTTCGGTCAAAAAATAAATTAAATCGAGGACTGTTCGAAATGCTACAAAACTTTTCAGATCCTTTCTATATGTTACGAGGAAAAGTTATGAGGGAAGTCCATACAAAAAAATCATTTCAAAATTAGATTCTATGAAACATTTCGAAATGCTAGTTTCTTTCAATAAATCAGAATATACTATACACTAGTTTATACTAGTTTCGTTCAAAAAATCAAATTAAATCGAGGACTGTTCGAAATGCTACAAAACTTTTCAGATCCTTTCTATATGTTACGAGGGAAGGTAATGAGGGAAGTCCATGCAAAAAGTCATCTCAAAATTAGATTCTATGAAACTTTTCGAAATGCAAGTTTCGGTAAAAAAAATCACAATATATTATACACAAGTTTAAACTAGTTTCGGTCAAAAAAATCAAATTAAACGGAGGACTGTTCGAAATGATACGAAACTTTTCAGATCCTTTCAATATGTTACGAGGGAAGGTAATGAGGGAAGTCCATGCAAAAAATCATGTCAAAATTAGATTATATGAAACTTTTCGAAATGCAAGTTTCAGTCAAAAAATCATAATATATTATACACTAGTTTATACTAGTTTCGGTCATAAAATCAAATTAAATCGACGACTGTTCGAAATGATACGAAACTTTTCAGATCCTTTCTCTATGTTACGAGGGAAGGCTATGATGGAAGTCCATGCAAAAAAACATCTGAAAATTAGATTCTATTAAACTTTTCAAAATGCTAGTTTCGGTCAAAAAATAATTATATATTATATACTAGTTTATAATAGTTTTGGTAAAAAAATCAAATTAAAGCGAGGTCTATTCGAAATGCTACAAAACTTTTTAGATCCTTTCTATAGGTTACGAGGAAAAGTTATGAGGGAAGTCCATACAAAAAATCATCTCAAAATTAGATTCTATGAAACTTTTCGAAATGCTAGTTTCTTTAAGTAAATCATAATATACTATACACTAGTTTATACTAGTTTCGTTCAAAAAATCAAATTAAATTGAGGAATGTTCGAAATGCTACAAAACTTTACAGATCCTTTCTATATGTTACGAGGGAAGGTAATGAGGGAAGTCCATGCAAAAAATCAATCCAAAATTAGATTCTATGAAACTTTTCAAAATGCTAGTTTCGGTCATAAAATCATCATATATTATACACTAGTTTATACTAGTTTTGGTCAAAAAATCAAATTAAAGCAAGGTTTGTTCGAAATGCTCCAAAACTTTTCAGATCCTTTCTATATGTTACGAGGAAATGTTATGAGGGAAGTCCATACAAAAAAATCATTCCAAAATTAGATTCTATGAAACATTTCGAAATGCTAGTTTCTTTCAATAAATCAGAATATACTATACACTAGTTTATACTAGTTTCGTTCAAAAAATCAAATTAAATCGAGGACTGTTCGAAATGCTACGAAACTTTTCAGATCCTTTCTATATATTACGAGGGAAGGTAATGAGGGAAGTCCATGCAAAAAGTCATCTCAAAATTAGATTCTATGAATCTTTTCGAAATGCAAGTTTCGGTAAAAAAAATCACAATATATTATACACAAGTTTAAACTAGTTTCGGTCAAAAAATCAAATTAAACGGAGGACTGTTCGAAATGATACGAAACTTTTCAGATCCTTTCAATATGTTACGAGGGAAGTCCATGCAAAAAATCATGTCAAAATTAGATTCTATGAAACTTTTCGAAATGCTAGTTTCTTTAAGTAAATCATAATATACTATACACTAGTTTATACTAGTTTCGTTCAAAAAATCAAATTAAATCGAGGAATGTTCGAAATGCTACAAAACTTTACAGATCCTTTCTAAATGTTATGAGGGAAGGTAATGAGGGAAGTCCATGCAAAAAATCAATCCAAAATTAGATTCTATGAAACTTTTCAAAATGTTAGTTTCGGTAAAAAAATCATCATATATTATACACTAGTTTATACTAGTTTTGGTCAAAAAATCAAATTAAAGAGAGGTTTGGTCGAAATGCTACAAAACTTTTCAGATCCTTTCTATATGTTACGAGGAAAAGTTATAAGGGAAGTCCATACAAAAAATCATTTCAAAATTAGATTCTATGAAACTTTTTGAAATGCTAGGTTCTTTCAATAAATCAGAATATACTATACACTAGTTTGTACTAGTTTCGTTCAAAAAATCAAATTAAATCGAGGAATGTTCGAAGTGCTACAAAACTTTTCAGATCCTTTCTATATGTTACGAGGGAAGGTAATGAGGGAAGTCTATGCAAAAAATAATCTCAAAATTAGATTCTATGAAACTTTTTGAAATGCAAGTTTCGGTCAAAAAGTCATAATATATTATACACTAGTTTATACTAGTTTCGGTCAAAAAATCAAATTAAATAGAGGAATGTTCGAAATGCTACAATACTTTTCAGATCCTTTCTATATGTTATATGGAAAAGTTATGAGGGAAGTCCAAACAAAAAAATCAATTCAAATTAGATTCTACAAAACTTTTCGAAATGCTAGTTTCTTTAAAAAAATCATAATATACTATACACTAGTTTATACAAGTTTCGGTCAAAAAATCAAATTAAATCGATGAATGTTTTAAATGCTACGAAACTTTTCAGATCCTTTCTATATGTTAAGAGGGAAGTCCTTAGAAAAAAATCATCTGAAAATTAGATTCTATGAAACTTTTCGAAATGCTAGTTTCTTTCAGAAAATCATAATATACTATACACTAGTTTATACTAGTTTCGGTCAAAAAAATCAAATTAAACGAAGGACTGTTCGAAATGATAGGAAACTTTTCAGATCCTTTCAATATGTTACGAGGGAAGGTAATGAGGGAAGTCCGTGCAAAAAATCATGTCAAAATTAGATTCTATGAAACTTTTCGAAATGCAAGTTTCAGTCAAAAAATCATAATATATTATACACTAGTTTATAATAGTTTCGGTCATAAAATCAAATTAAATCGAAGACTGTTCGAAATGATACGAAACTTTTCAGATCCTTTCTCTATGTTACGAGGGAAGGTTATGATGGAAGTCCATGCAAAAAAACATCTGAAAATTAGATTCTATTAAACTTTTCGAAATGCTAGTTTCGGTCAAAAAATCATTATATATTATACACTAGTTTATAATAGTTTTGGTAAAAAAAATCAAATTAAAGCGAGGTCTATTCGAAATGCTACAAAACTTTTCAGATCCTTTCTATATGTTACGAGGAAAAGTTATAAGGGAAGTCCATACAAAAAATCATTTCAAAATTAGATTCTATGAAACTTTTCGAAATGCTAGGTTCTTTCAATAAATCAGAATATACTATACACTAGTTTATACTAGTTTCGTTCAAAAAATCAAATTAAATCGAGGAATGTTCGAAATGCTACAAAACTTTTCAGATCCTTTCTATATGTTACGAGGGAAGGTAATGAGGGAAGTCTATGCAAAAAATAATCTCAAAATTAGATTCTATGAAACTTTTCGAAATGCTAGTTTCGGTCAAAAAGTCATAATATATTATACACTAGTTTATACTAGTTTCGGTCAAAAAATCAAATTAAATAGAGGACTGTTCGAAATGCTACAATACTTTTCAGATCCTTTCTATATGTTATATGGAAAAGTTATGAGGGAAGTCCAAACAAAAAAATCAATTCAAATTAGATTCTACAAAACTTTTCGAAATGCTAGTTTCTTTAAAAAAATCATAATATACTATACACTAGTTTATACAAGTTTCGGTCAAAAAATCAAATTAAATCGATGAATGTTTTAAATGCTACGAAACTTTTCAGATCCTTTCTATATGTTAAGAGGGAAGTCCTTAGAAAAAAATCATTTGAAAATTAGATTCTATGAAACTTTTCGAAATGCTAGTTTCTTTCAGAAAATCATAATATACTATACACTAGTTTATACTAGTTTCGGTCAAAAAAATCAAATTAAACGAAGGACTGTTCGAAATGATAGGAAACTTTTCAGATCCTTTCAATATGTTACGAGGGAAGGTAATGAGGGAAGTCCGTGCAAAAAATCATGTCAAAATTAGATTCTATGAAACTTTTCGAAATGCAAGTTTCAGTCAAAAAATCATAATATATTATACACTAGTTTATAATAGTTTCGGTCATAAAATCAAATTAAATCGACGACAGTTCGAAATGATACGAAACTTTTCAGATCCTTTTTCTATGTTACGAGGGAAGGTTATGATGGAAGTCCATGCAAAAAAACATCTGAAAATTAGATTCTATTAAACTTTTCGAAATGCTAGTTTCGGTCAAAAAATCATTATATATTATACACTAGTTTATAATAGTTTTGGTAAAAAAAATCAAATTAAAGCGAGGTCTATTCGAAATGCTACAAAACTTTTCAGATCCTTTCTATATGTTACGAGGAAAAGTTATAAGGGAAGTCCATACAAAAAATCATTTCAAAATTAGATTCTATGAAACTTTTCGAAATGCTAGGTTCTTTCAATAAATCAGAATATACTATACACTAGTTTATACTAGTTTCGTTCAAAAAATCAAATTAAATCGAGGAATGTTCGAAATGCTACAAAACTTTTCAGATCCTTTCTATATGTTACGAGGGAAGGTAATGAGGGAAGTCTATGCAAAAAATAATCTCAAAATTAGATTCTATGAAACTTTTCGAAATGCAAGTTTCGGTCAAAAAGTCATAATATATTATACACTAGTTTATACTAGTTTCGGTCAAAAAATCAAATTAAATAGAGGACTGTTCGAAATGCTACAAAACTTTTCAGATCCTTTCTATATGTTATATGGAAAAGTTATGAGGGAAGTCCAAACAAAAAAATCAATTCAAATTAGATTCTACAAAACTTTTCGAAATGCTAGTTTCTTTAAAAAAATCATAATATACTATACACTAGTTTATACAAGTTTCGGTCAAAAAATCAAATTAAATCGATGAATGTTTTAAATGCTACGAAACTTTTCAGATCCTTTCTATATGTTAAGAGGGAAGTCCTTAGAAAAAAATCATCTGAAAATTAGATTCTATGAAACTTTTCGAAATGCTAGTTTCTTTCAGAAAATCATAATATACTATACACTAGTTTATAGTAGTTTTCGGTCAAAAAAATCAAATTAAACGAAGGACTGTTCGAAATGATAGGAAATTTTTCAGATCCTTTCAATATGTTACGAGGGAAGGTAATGAGGGAAGTCCATGCAAAAAATCATGTCAAAATTAGATTCTATGAAACTTTTCGAAATGCAAGTTTCAGTCAAAAAATCATAATATATTATACACTAGTTTATACTAGTTTCGGTCAAAAAATTAAATTAAATCGAGGACTGTTCGGAATGCTACGAAACTTTTCAGATCCTTTCTATGTGTTACGAGGGAAGGTTATGAGGGAAGTCCATGCAAAAAATCATCTCAAAATTAGATTCTATGAAACTTTTCAAAATGCATGTTTCGGTCAAAAAATCATAATATATTATACACTAGTTTATACTAGTTTCGGTCAAAAAATCAAATTAAATCGTGGTCTGTTTGAAATGCTACAAAACGTTTCAGATCCTTTCTATATGTTACGAGGAAAAGTTATGAGGGAAGTCCTTACAAAAAAATCATCTCAAAATTAGATTCTATGAAACTTTTCAAAATGCTAGTTTCTTTCAAAAAATCGTAATATACTATACACTAGTTGATACTAGTTTCGGTCAAAAAATTAAATTAAATCGAGGACTGTTCGGAATGCTACGAAACTCTTCAGATCCCTTATATATGTTACGAGGGAAGGTAATGAGGGAAGTCCATGCAAAAAATCATCTAATAATTAGATTTTATTAAACTTTTCGAAATGCTAGTTTCGGTCAAAAAATCATAATATATTATACACTAGTTTATACTAGTTTCGGTCAAAAAATCAAATTAAATCGAGGTCTGTTTGAAATGCTACCAAACGTTTCAGATCCTTTCTATATGTTACGAGGGAAGGTAATGAGGAAAGTCCAAGCAAAAAATCATCTCAAAATTATATTCTATGAAACTTTTCAAAATGCATGTTTCGTTAAAAAAATCATAATATATTATGCACTAGTTTATACTAGTTTCGGTCAAAAAATCAAATTAAATCGAGGACTGTTCGAAATGATACGAAACTTTTCAGATCCTTTCTATATGTTACGAGGGAAGGTTATGATGGAAGTCCATGCAAAAAATCATCTGAAAATTAGATTTTATTAAACTTATCAAAATGCTAGTTTCGGTCTGAAAATCATAATATATTATACACTAGTTTATACTAGTTTTGGTCAAAAAATCAAATTAAATCGAGGTCAGTTCAAAATGCTACCAAACGTTTCAGATCCTTTCTATATGTTACGAGGAAAAGTTATGAGGGAATTCCTTACAAAAAAATCATCTCAAAATTAAATTCTATGAAACTTTTCGAAATGCTAGTTTCTTTCAAAAAAATCATAATATACTATACACTAGTTTATACTAGTTTCGGTGAAAAAATCAAATTAAATCGAGGACTGTTCGGAATGCTACGAAACTTTTCAGATCCTTTCTATGTGTTACGAGGGAAGGTTATGATGGAAGTCCATGCAAAAAATCATCTGAAAATTAGATTTTATTAAACTTATCAAAATGCTAGTTTCGGTCTAAAAATCATAATATATTATACACTAGTTTATACTAGTTTCGGTCAAAAAATCAAATTAAATCGAGGTCTGTTTGAAATGCTACAAAACGTTTCAGATCCTTTCTATATGTTACGAGGAAAAGTTATGAGGGAAGTCCTTACAAAAAAATCATCTCAAAATTAGATTCTATGAAACTTTTCAAAATGCTAGTTTCTTTCAAAAAATCGTAATATACTATACACTAGTTTATACTAGTTTCGGTCAAAAAATTAAATTAAATCGAGGACTGTTCGGAATGCTACGAAACTTTTCAGATCCCTTATATATGTTACGAGGGAAGGTAATGAGGGAAGTCCATGCAAAAAATCATCTAACAATTAGATTTTATTAAACTTTTCGAAATGCTAGTTTCGGTCAAAAAATCATAATATATTATACACTAGTTTATACTAGTTTCGGTCAAAAAATCAAATTAAATCGAGGTCTGTTCGAAATGCTACCAAACGTTTCAGATCCTTTCTAAATGTTACGAGGGAAGGTAATGAGGAAAGTCCAAGCAAAAAATCATCTCAAAATTATATTCTATGAAACTTTTCAAAATGCATGTTTCGTTAAAAAAATCATAATATATTATGCACTAGTTTATACTAGTTTCGGTCAAAAAATCAAATTAAATCGAGGACTGTTCGAAATGATACGAAACTTTTCAGATCCTTTCTATATGTTACGAGGGAAGGTTATGATGGAAGTCCATGCAAAAAATCATCTGAAAATTAGATTTTATTAAACTTATCAAAATGCTAGTTTCGGTATGAAAATCATAATATATTATACACTAGTTTATACTAGTTTTGGTCAAAAAATCAAATTAAATCGAGGTCGGTTCAAAATGCTACCAAACGTTTCAGATCCTTTCTATATGTTACGAGGAAAAGTTATGAGGGAATTCCTTACAAAAAAATCATCTCAAAATTAAATTCTATGAAACTTTTCGAAATGCTAGTTTCTTTCAAAAAAATCATAATATACTATACACTAGTTTATACTAGTTTCGGTGAAAATATCAAATTAAATCGAGGACTGTTCGGAATGCTACGAAACTTTTCAGATCCTTTCTATGTGTTACGAGGGAAGGTTATGATGGAAGTCCATGCAAAAAATCATCTGAAAATTAGATTTTATTAAACTTATCAAAATGCTAGTTTCGGTCTAAAAATCATAATATATTATACACTAGTTTATACTAGTTTCGGTCAAAAAATCAAATTAAATCGAGGTCTGTTTGAAATGCTACAAAACGTTTCAGATCCTTTCTATATGTTACGAGGAAAAGTTATGAGGGAAGTCCTTACAAAAAAATCATCTAAAAATTAGATTCTATGAAACTTTTCAAAATGCTAGTTTCTTTCAAAAAATCGTAATATACTATACACTAGTTTATACTAGTTTCGGTCAAAAAATTTAATTAAATCGAGGACTGTTCGGAATGCTACGAAACTTTTCAGATCCTTTCTATGTGTTACGAGGGAAGGTTATGAGGGAAGTCCATGCAAAAAATCATATCAAAATTAGATTCTATGAAACTTTTCAAAATGCATGTTTCGGTCAAAAAATCATAATATATTATACACTAGTTTATACTAGTTTCGGTCAAAAAATTAAATTAAATCGAGGACTGTTCGAAATGATACGAAACTTTTCAGATCCTTTCTATATGTTACGAAGGAAGGTTATGATGGAAGTCCATGCAAAAAATCATCTGAAAATTAGATTTTATTAAACTTATCAAAATGCTAGTTTCGGTCTGAAAATCATAATATATTATACACTAGTTTATACTAGTTTCGGTCAAAAAATCAAATTAAATCGAGGTCTGTTCGAAATGCTACAAACCTTTCAGATCCTTTCTATATGTTACGAGGAAAAGTTATGAGGGAAGTCCTTACAAAAAAATCATCTCATAATTAAATTCTATGAAACTTTTCGAAATGCTAGTTTCTTTCAAAAAAATCATAATATACTATACACTAGTTTATACTAGTTTCGGTGAAAAAATCAAATTAAATCGAGGACTGTTCGGAATGCTACGAAACTTTTCAGATCCTTTCTATGTGTTACGAGGGAAGGTTATGATGGAAGTCCATGCAAAAAATCATCTGAAAATTAGATTTTATTAAACTTATCAAAATGCTAGTTTCGGTCTAAAAATCATAATATATTATACACTAGTTTATACTAGTTTCGGTCAAAAAATCAAATTAAATCGAGGTCTGTTTGAAATGCTACAAAACGTTTCAGATCCTTTCTATATGTTACGAGGAAAAGTTATGAGGGAAGTCCTTACAAAAAAATCATCTAAAAATTAGATTCTATGAAACTTTTCAAAATGCTAGTTTCTTTCAAAAAATCGTAATATACTATACACTAGTTTATACTAGTTTCGGTCAAAAAATTTAATTAAATCGAGGACTGTTCGGAATGCTACGAAACTTTTCAGATCCTTTCTATGTGTTACGAGGGAAGGTTATGAGGGAAGTCCATGCAAAAAATCATATCAAAATTAGATTCTATGAAACTTTTCAAAATGCATGTTTCGGTCGAAAAATCATAATATATTATACACTAGTTTATACTAGTTTCGGTCAAAAAATCAAATTAAATCGAGGACTGTTCGAAATGATACGAAACTTTTCAGATCCTTTCTATATGTTACGAAGGAAGGTTATGATTGAAGTCCATGAAAAAAATCATCTGAAAATTAGATTTTATTAAACTTATCAAAATGCTAGTTTCGGTCTGAAAATCATAATATATTATACACTAGTTTATACTAGTTTCGGTCAAAAAATCAAATTAAATCGAGGTCTGTTCGAAATGCTACAAACCTTTCAGATCCTTTCTATATGTTACGAGGAAAAGTTATGAGGGAAGTCCTTACAAAAAAATCATCTCATAATTAAATTCTATGAAACT
Organism: Lathyrus tuberosus; assembly: GCA_022829125.1. Taxonomy (NCBI): domain Eukaryota; kingdom Viridiplantae; phylum Streptophyta; class Magnoliopsida; order Fabales; family Fabaceae; genus Lathyrus; species Lathyrus tuberosus. The sequence continues at coordinate 963,409 of JALAZF010000605.1, forward strand.
TTTCGAAATGCTAGTTTCTTTCAAAAAAATCATAATATACTATACACTAGTTTATACTAGTTTCGGTGAAAAAATCAAATTAAATCGAGGACTGTTCGGAATGCTACGAAACTTTTCAGATCCTTTCTATGTGTTACGAGGGAAGGTTATGATGGAAGTCCATGCAAAAAATCATCTGAAAATTAGATTTTATTAAACTTATCAAAATGCTAGTTTCGGTCTAAAAATCATAATATATTATACACTAGTTTATACGAGTTTCGGTCAAAAAATCAAATTAAATCGAGGTCTGTTTGAAATGCTACAAAACGTTTCAGATCCTTTCTTTATGTTACGAGGAAAAGTTATGAGGGAATTCCTTACAAAAAAATCATCTCAAAATTAAATTCTATGAAACTTTTCAAAATGCTAGTTTCTTTCAAAAAATCGTAATATACTATACACTAGTTTATACTAGTTTCGGTCAAAAAATTAAATTAAATCGAGGACTGTTCGGAATGCTACGAAACTTTTCAGATCCTTTCTATGTGTTACGAGGGAAGGTTATGAGGGAAGTCCATGCAAAAAATCATCTCAAAATTAGATTCTATGAAACTTTTCAAAATGCATGTTTCGGTCAAAAAATCATAATATATTATACACTAGTTTATACTAGTGTCGGTCAAAAAATCAAATTTAATCGAGGACAGTTCGGAATGATACGAAACTTTTCAGATCCTTTCTATATGTTACGAAGGAAGGTTATGATGGAAGTCCATGCAAAAAATCATCTGAAAATTAGATTTTATTAAACTTATCAAAATGCTAGTTTCGGTCTGAAAATCATAATATATTATACACTAGTTTATACTAGTTTCGGTCAAAAAATCAAATTAAATCGAGGTCTGTTCGAAATGCTACAAACGTTTCAGATCCTTTCTATATGTTACGAGGAAAAGTTATGAGGGAAGTCCTTACAAAAAAATCATCTCATAATTAAATTCTATGAAACTTTTCGAAATGCTAGTTTCTTTCAAAAAAATCATAATATACTATACACTAGTTTATACTAGTTTCGGTCAAAAAATCAAATTAAATCGAGGACTGTTCGGAATGCTACGAAACTTTTCAGATCCTTTCTATGTGTTACGAGGGAAGGTTATGATGGAAGTCCATGCAAAAAATCATCTGAAAATTAGATTTTATTAAACTTATCAAAATGCTAGTTTCGGTCTAAAAATCATAATATATTATACACTAGTTTATACTAGTTTCGGTCAAAAAATCAAATTAAATCGAGGTCTGTTTGAAATGCTACAAAACGTTTCAGATCCTTTCTATATGTTACGAGGAAAAGTTATGAGGGAAGTCCTTACAAAAAAATCATCTCAAAATTAGATTCTATGAAACTTTTCAAAATGCTAGTTTCTTTCAAAAAATCGTAATATACTATACACTAGTTTATACTAGTTTCGGTCAAAAAATTTAATTAAATCGAGGACTGTTCGGAATGCTACGAAACTTTTCAGATCCTTTCTATGTGTTACGAGGGAAGGTTATGAGGGAAGTCCATGCAAAAAATCATCTCAAAATTAGATTCTATGAAACTTTTCAAAATGCATGTTTCGGTCAAAAAATCATAATATATTATACACTAGTTTATACTAGTGTCGGTCAAAAAATCAAATTAAATCGAGGACTGTTCGAAATGATACGAAACTTTTCAGATCCTTTCTATATGTTACGAAGGAAGGTTATGATGGAAGTCCATGCAAAAAATCATCTGAAAATTAGATTTTATTAAACTTATCAAAATGCTAGTTTCGGTCTGAAAATCATAATATATTATACACTAGTTTATACTAGTTTCGGTCAAAAAATCAAATTAAATCGAGGTCTGTTCGAAATGCTACAAACCTTTCAGATCCTTTCTATATGTTACGAGGAAAAGTTATGAGGGAAGTCCTTACAAAAAAATCATCTCATAATTAAATTCTATGAAACTTTTCGAAATGCTAGTTTCTTTCAAAAAAATCATAATATACTATACACTAGTTTATACTAGTTTCGGTGAAAAAATCAAATTAAATCGAGGACTGTTCGGAATGCTACGAAACTTTTCAGATCCTTTCTATGTGTTACGAGGGAAGGTTATGATGGAAGTCCATGCAAAAAATCATCTGAAAATTAGATTTTATTAAACTTATCAAAATGCTAGTTTCGTTCTAAAAATCATAATATATTATACACTAGTTTATACTAGTTTCGGTCAAAAAATCAAATTAATTCGAGGTCTGTTTGAAATGCTACAAAACGTTTCAGATCCTTTCTTTATGTTACGAGGAAAAGTTATGAGGGAATTCCTTACAAAAAAATCATCTCAAAATTAAATTCTATGAAACTTTTCAAAATGCTAGTTTCTTTCAAAAAATCGTAATATACTATACACTAGTTTATACTAGTTTCGGTCAAAAAATTAAATTAAATCGAGGACTGTTCGGAATGCTACGAAAATTTTCAGATCCTTTCTATGTGTTACGAGGGAAGGTTATGAGGGAAGTCCATGCAAAAAATCATCTCAAAATTAGATTCTATGAAACTTTTCAAAATGCATGTTTCGGTCAAAAAATCATAATATATTATACACTAGTTTATACTAGTTTCGGTCAAAAAATCAAATTAAATCGAGGACTGTTCGAAATGATACGAAACTTTTCAGATCCTTTCTATATGTTACGAAGGAAGGTTATGATGGAAGTCCATGCAAAAAATCATCTGAAAATTAGATTTTATTAAACTTATCAAAATGCTAGTTTCGGTCTGAAAATCATAATATATTATACACTAGTTTATACTAGTTTCGGTCAAAAAATCAAATTAAATCGAGGTCTGTTCGAAATGCTACAAACCTTTTAGATCCTTTCTATATGTTACGAGGAAAACTTATGAGGGAAGTCCTTACAAAAAAATCATCTCATAATTAAATTCTATGAAACTTTTCAAAATGCTAGTTTCTTTCAAAAAAATCATAATATACTATACACTAGTTTATACTAGTTTCGGTGAAAAAATCAAATTAAATCGAGGACTGTTCGGAATGCTACGAAACTTTTCAGATCCTTTCTATGTGTTACGAGGGAAGGTTATGATGGAAGTCCATGCAAAAAATCATCTGAAAATTAGATTTTATTAAACTTATCAAAATGCTAGTTTCGGTCTAAAAATCATAATATATTATACACTAGTTTATACTAGTTTCGGTCAAAAAATCAAATTAAATCGAGGTCTGTTTGAAATGCTACAAAACGTTTCAGATCCTTTCTTTATGTTACGAGGAAAAGTTATGAGGGAATTCCTTACAAAAAAATCATCTCAAAATTAAATTCTATGAAACTTTTCAAAATGCTAGTTTCTTTCAAAAAATCGTAATATACTATACACTAGTTTATACTAGTTTCGGTCAAAAAATTTAATTAAATCGAGGACTGTTCGGAATGCTACGAAACTTTTCAGATCCTTTCTATGTGTTACGAGGGAAGGTTATGAGGGAAGTCCATGCAAAAAATCATCTCAAAATTAGATTCTATGAAACTTTTCAAAATGCATGTTTCGGTCAAAAAATCATAATATATAATACACTAGTTTATACTAGTGTCGGTCAAAAAATCAAATTAAATCGAGGACAGTTCGGAATGATACGAAACTTTTCAGATCCTTTCTATATGTTACGAAGGAAGGTTATGATGGAAGTCCATGCAAAAAATCATCTGAAAATTAGATTTTATTAAACTTATCAAAATGCTAGTTTCGGTCTGAAAATCATAATATATTATACACTAGTTTATACTAGTTTCGGTCAAAAAATCAAATTAAATCGAGGTCTGTTCGAAATGCTACAAACCTTTCAGATCCTTTCTATATGTTACGAGGAAAAGTTATGAGGGAAGTCCTTACAAAAAAATCATCTCATAATTAAATTCTATGAAACTTTTCGAAATGCTAGTTTCTTTCAAAAAAATCATAATATACTATACACTAGTTTATACAAGTTTCGGTGAAAAAATCAAATTAAATCGAGGACTGTTCGGAATGCTACGAAACTTTTCAGATCCTTTCTATGTGTTACGAGGGAAGGTTATGATGGAAGTCCATGCAAAAAATCATCTGAAAATTAGATTTTATTAAACTTATCAAAATGCTAGTTTCGTTCTAAAAATCATAATATATTATACACTAGTTTATACTAGTTTCGGTCAAAAAATCAAATTAATTCGAGGTCTGTTTGAAATGCTACAAAACGTTTCAGATCCTTTCTTTATGTTACGAGGAAAGGTTATGAGGGAATTCCTTACAAAAAAATCATCTCAAAATTAAATTCTATGAAACTTTTCAAAATGCTAGTTTCTTTCAAAAAATCGTAATATACTATACACTAGTTTATACTAGTTTCGGTCAAAAAATTAAATTAAATCGAGGACTGTTCGGAATGCTACGAAAATTTTCAGATCCTTTCTATGTGTTACGAGGGAAGGTTATGTGGGAAGTCCATGCAAAAAATCATCTCAAAATTAGATTCTATGAAACTTTTCAAAATGCATGTTTCGGTCAAAAAATCATAATATATTATACACTAGTTTATACTAGTGTCGGTCAAAAAATCAAATTAAATCGAGGACTGTTCGAAATGATACGAAACTTTTCAGATCCTTTCTATATGTTACGAAGGAAGGTTATGATGGAAGTCCATGCAAAAAATCATCTGAAAATTAGATTTTATTAAACTTATCAAAATGCTAGTTTCGGTCTGAAAATCATAATATATTATACACTAGTTTATACTAGTTTCGGTCGAAAAATCAAATTAAATCGAGGTCTGTTCGAAATGCTACAAACGTTTCAGATCCTTTCTATATGTTACAAGGAAAAGTTATGAGGGAAGTCCTTACAAAAAAATCATCTCATAATTAAATTCTATGAAACTTTTCGAAATGCTAGTTTCTTTCAAAAAAATCATAATATACTATACACTAGTTTATACTAGTTTCGGTCAAAAAATCAAATTAAATCGAGGACTGTTCGAAATGCTACGAAACTTTTCAGATCCTTTCTATGTGTTACGAGGGAAGGTTATGATGGAAGTCCATGCAAAAAATCATCTGAAAATTAGATTTTATTAAACTTATCAAAATGCTAGTTTCGGTCTAAAAATCATAATATATTATACACTAGTTTATACTAGTTTCGGTCAAAAAATCAAATTAAATCGAGGTCTGTTTGAAATGCTACAAAACGTTTCAGATCCTTTCTATATGTTACGAGGAAAGGTTATGAGGGAAGGCCTTACAAAAAAATCATCTCAAAATTAGATTCTATGAAACTTTTCAAAACGCTAGTTTCTTTCAAAAAATCGTAATATACTATACACTAGTTTATACTAGTATCGGTCAAAAAATTAAATTAAATCGAGGACTGTACGGAATGCTACGAAACTTTTCAGATCCTTTCTATGTGTTACGAGGGAATGTAATGAGGGAAGTCCATGCAAAAAATCATCTGAAAATTAGATTCTATTAAACTTTTCGAAATGCTAGTTTTGGTCAAAAAATCATAATATACTATGCACTAGTTTATAGTAGTTTCGGTCAAAAAATAAATTAAATCGAGGACTGTTCGAAATGCTACGAAACTTTTCAGATCCTTTCTATATGTTACGAGGGAATGTAATGAGGGAAGTCCATGCAAAAAATCATCTCAAAATTAGATTCTATGAAACTTTTCAAAATGCATGTTTCGGTCAAAAAATCATAATATATTATACACTAGTTTATACTAGTTTCGGTCAAAAAATAAAATTAAATCGAGGACTGTTCGAAATGATACGATACTTTTCAGATCCTTTCTATATGTTACGAGGGAAGGTTATGATGGAAGTCCTTGCAAAAAATCATCTGAAAATTAGATTCTATTAAATTTATCAAAATGCTAGTTTCGGTCGAAAAATCATAATATATTATACACTAGTTTATACTAGTTTCGGTCAAAAAATCAAATTAAATCGAGGTCTGTTCGAAATGCTACAAACCTTTCAGATCCTTTCTATATGTTACGAGGAAAAGTTATGAGGGAAGTCCTTACAAAAAAATCATCTCATTATTAAATTCTATGAAAATTTTCGAAATGCTAGTTTCTTTCAAAAAAATCATAATATATTATACACTAGTTTATACTAGTTTCGGTCAAAAAATCAAATTAAATCGAGGACTGTTCGGAATGCTACGAAACTTTTCAGATCCTTTCTATGTGTTACGAGGAAAGGTTATGAGGGAAGTCCTTACAAAAAAATCATCTCAAAATTAGATTCTATGAAACTTTTCAAAACGCTAGTTTCTTTCAAAAAATCGTAATATACTATACACTAGTTTATACTAGTTTAGGTCAAAAAATTAAATTAAATCGAGGACTGTACGGAATGCTACGAAACTTTTCAGATCCTTTCTATGTGTTACGAGGGAAGGTAATGAGGGAAGTCCATGCAAAAAATCATCTGAAAATTAGATTCTATTAAACTTTTCGAAATGCTAGTTTTGGTCAAAAAATCATAATATACTATGCACTAGTTTATAGTAGTTTCGGTCAAAAAATAAATTAAATCGAGGACTGTTCGAAATGCTACGAAACTTTTCAGATCCTTTCTATATGTTACGAGGGAATGTAATGAGGGAAGTCCATGCAAAAAATCATCTCAAAATTAGATTCTATGAAACTTTTCAAATTGCATGTTTCGGTCAAAAAATCATAATATATTATACACTAGTTTATACTAGTTTCGGACAAAAAATAAAATTAAATCGAGGACTGTTCGAAATGATACGATACTTTTCAGATCCTTTCTATATGTTACGAGGGAAGGTTATGATGGAATTCCTTGCAAAAAATCATCTGAAAATTAGATTCTATTAAACTTATCAAAATGCTAGTTTCGGTCGAAAAATCATAATATATTATACACTGGTTTATACTACTTTCGGTAAAAAAATCAAATTAAATCGAGGTCTGTTCGAAATGCTACAAACGTTTCGGATCCTTTATATATGTTACGAGGAAAAGTTATGAGGGAAGTCCTTACAAAAAAATCATCTCATTATTAAATTCTATGAAACTTTTCGAAATGCTAGTTATTTTCAAAAAAATCATAATATACTATACACTAGTTTATACTAGTTTCGGTCAAAAAATCAAATTAAATCGAGGATGTTCGAAATGCTACGAAACTTTTCAGATCCTTTCTATGTGTTACGAGGGAAGGTTATGATGGAAGTCCATGCAAAAAATCATCTGAAAATTAGATTTTATTAAACTTATCAAAATGCTAGTTTCGGTCTAAAAATCATAATATATTATACACTAGTTTATACTAGTTTCGGTCAAAAAATCAAATTAAATCGAGGTCAGTTCAAAATGCTACCAAACGTTTCAGATCCTTTCTTTATGTTACGAGGAAAAGTTATGAGGGAATTCCTTACAAAAAAATCATTTCAAAATTAAATTCTATGAAACTTTTCGAAATGCTAGTTTCTTTCAAAAAAATCATAATATACTATACACTAGTTTATACTAGTTTCGGTGAAAAAATCAAATTAAATCGAGGACTGTTCGGAATGCTACGAAACTTTTCAGATCCTTTCTATGTGTTACGAGGGAAGGTTATAATGGAAGTCCATGCAAAAAATCATCTGAAAATTAGATTTTATTAAACTTATCAAAATGCTAGTTTCGGTCTAAAAATCATAAAATATTATACACTAGTTTATACTAGTTTCGGTCAAAAAATCAAATTAAATCGAGGTCTGTTTGAAATGCTACAAAACGTTTCAGATCCTTTCTATATGTTACGAGGAAAAGTTATGAGGGAAGTCCTTACAAAAAAATCATCTCAAAATTAGATTCTATGAAACTTTTCAAAATGCATGTTTCGGTCAAAAAATCGTAATATACTATACACTAGTTTATACTAGTTTCGGTCAAAAAATTAAATTAAATCGAGGACTGTACGGAATGCTACGAAACTGTTCAGATCCTTTCTATGTGTTACGAGGGAAGGTAATGAGGGAAGTCCATGCAAAAAATCATCTGAAAATTAGATTCTATTAAACTTTTCGAAATGCTAGTTTTGGTCAAAAAATCATAATATACTATGCACTAGTTTATAGTAGTTTCGGTCAAAAAATAAATTAAATCGAGGACTGTTCGAAATGCTACGAAACTTTTCAGATCCTTTCTATATGTTACGAGGGAATGTAATGAGGGAAGTCCATGCAAAAAATCATCTCAAAATTAGATTCTATGAAACTTTTCAAAATGCATGTTTCGGTCAAGAAATCATAATATATTATACACTAGTTTATACTAGTTTCGGACAAAAAATAAAATTAAATCGAGGACTGTTCGAAATGATACGATACTTTTCAGATCCTTTCTATATGTTACGAGGGAAGGTTATGATGGAATTCCTTGCAAAAAATCATCTGAAAATTAGATTCTATTAAACTTATCAAAATGCTAGTTTCAGTCGAAAAATCATAATATATTATACACTGGTTTATACTACTTTCGGTAAAAAAATCAAATTAAATCGAGGTCTGTTCGAAATGCTACAAACGTTTCGGATCCTTTCTATATGTTACGAGGAAAAGTTATGAGGGAAGTCCTTACAAAAAAATCATCTCAATATTAAATTCTATGAAACTTTTCGAAATGCTAGTTATTTTCAAAAAAATCATAATATACTATACACTAGTTTATACTAGTTTCGGTCAAAAAATCAAATTAAATCGAGGATGTTCGAAATGCTACGAAACTTTTCAGATCCTTTCTATGTGTTACGAGGGAAGGTTATGATGGAAGTCCATGCAAAAAATCATCTGAAAATTAGATTTTATTAAACTTATCAAAATGCTAGTTTCGGTCTAAAAATCATAATATATTATACACTAGTTTATACTAGTTTCGGTCAAAAAATCAAATTAAATCGAGGTCTGTTTGAAATGCTACAAAACGTTTCAGAACCTTTCTATATGTTACGAGGAAAGGTTATGAGGGAAGTCCTTACAAAAAAATCATCTCAAAATTAGATTCTATGAAACTTTTCAAAACGCTAGTTTCTTTCAAAAAATCGTAATATACTATACACTAGTTTATACTAGTTTAGGTCAAAAAATTAAATTAAATCGAGGACTGTACGGAATGCTACGAAACTTTTCAGATCCTTTCTATGTGTTACGAGGGAAGGTAATGAGGGAAGTCCATGCAAAAAATCATCTGAAAATTAGATTCTATTAAACTTTTCGAAATGCTAGTTTTGGTCAAAAAATCATAATATACTATGCACTAGTTTATAGTAGTTTCGGTCAAAAAATAAATTAAATCGAGGACTGTTCGAAATGCTACGAAACTTTTCAGATCCTTTCTATATGTTACGAGGGAATGTAATGAGGGAAGTCCATGCAAAAAATCATCTCAAAATTAGATTCTATGAAACTTTTCAAATTGCATGTTTCGGTCAAAAAATCATAATATATTATACACTAGTTTATACTAGTTTCGGACAAAAAATAAAATTAAATCGAGGACTGTTCGAAATGATACGATACTTTTCAGATCCTTTCTATATGTTACGAGGGAAGGTTATGATGGAATTCCTTGCAAAAAATCATCTGAAAATTAGATTCTATTAAACTTATCAAAATGCTAGTTTCGGTCGAAAAATCATAATATATTATACACTGGTTTATACTACTTTCGGTAAAAAAATCAAATTAAATCGAGGTCTGTTCGAAATGCTACAAACGTTTCGGATCCTTTCTATATGTTACGAGGAAAAGTTATGAGGGAAGTCCTTACAAAAAAATCATCTCATTATTAAATTCTATGAAACTTTTCGAAATGCTAGTTATTTTCAAAAAAATCATAATATACTATACACTAGTTTATACTAGTTTCGGTCAAAAAATCAAATTAAATCGAGGATGTTCGAAATGCTACGAAACTTTTCAGATCCTTTCTATGTGTTACGAGGGAAGGTTATGATGGAAGTCCATGCAAAAAATCATCTGAAAATTAGATTTTATTAAACTTATCAAAATGCTAGTTTCGGTCTAAAAATCATAATATATTATACACTAGTTTATACTAGTTTCGGTCAAAAAATCAAATTAAATCGAGGTCAGTTCAAAATGCTATCAAACGTTTCAGATCCTTTCTTTATGTTACGAGGAAAAGTTATGAGGGAATTCCTTACAAAAAAATCATTTCAAAATTAAATTCTATGAAACTTTTCGAAATGCTAGTTTCTTTCAAAAAAATCATAATATACTATACACTAGTTTATACTAGTTTCGGTGAAAAAATCAAATTAAATCGAGGACTGTTCGGAATGCTACGAAACTTTTCAGATCCTTTCTATGTGTTACGAGGGAAGGTTATAATGGAAGTCCATGCAAAAAATCATCTGAAAATTAGATTTTATTAAACTTATCAAAATGCTAGTTTCGGTCTAAAAATCATAAAATATTATACACTAGTTTATACTAGTTTCGGTCAAAAAATCAAATTAAATCGAGGTCTGTTTGAAATGCTACAAAACGTTTCAGATCCTTTCTATATGTTACGAGGAAAAGTTATGAGGGAAGTCCTTACAAAAAAATCATCTCAAAATTAGATTCTATGAAACTTTTCAAAATGCATGTTTCGGTCAAAAAATCGTAATATACTATACACTAGTTTATACTAGTTTCGGTCAAAAAATTAAATTAAATCGAGGACTGTACGGAATGCTACGAAACTTTTCAGATCCTTTCTATGTGTTACGAGGGAAGGTAATGAGGGAAGTCCATGCAAAAAATCATCTGAAAATTAGATTCTATTAAACTTTTCGAAATGCTAGTTTTGGTCAAAAAATCATAATATACTATGCACTAGTTTATAGTAGTTTCGGTCAAAAAATAAATTAAATCGAGGACTGTTCGAAATGCTACGAAACTTTTCAGATCCTTTCTATATGTTACGAGGGAATGTAATGAGGGAAGTCCATGCAAAAAATCATCTCAAAATTAGATTCTATGAAACTTTTCAAAATGCATGTTTCGGTCAAGAAATCATAATATATTATACACTAGTTTATACTAGTTTCGGACAAAAAATAAAATTAAATCGAGGACTGTTCGAAATGATACGATACTTTTCAGATCCTTTCTATATGTTACGAGGGAAGGTTATGATGGAATTCCTTGCAAAAAATCATCTGAAAATTAGATTCTATTAAACTTATCAAAATGCTAGTTTCAGTCGAAAAATCATAATATATTATACACTGGTTTATACTACTTTCGGTAAAAAAATCAAATTAAATCGAGGTCTGTTCGAAATGCTACAAACGTTTTGGATCCTTTCTATATGTTACGAGGAAAAGTTATGAGGGAAGTCCTTACAAAAAAATCATCTCAATATTAAATTCTATGAAACTTTTCGAAATGCTAGTTATTTTCAAAAAAATCATAATATACTATACACTAGTTTATACTAGTTTCGGTCAAAAAATCAAATTAAATCGAGGATGTTCGAAATGCTACGAAACTTTTCAGATCCTTTCTATGTGTTACGAGGGAAGGTTATGATGGAAGTCCATGCAAAAAATCATCTGAAAATTAGATTTTATTAAACTTATCAAAATGCTAGTTTCGGTCTAAAAATCATAATATATTATACACTAGTTTATACTAGTTTCGGTCAAAAAATCAAATTAAATCGAGGTCAGTTCAAAATGCTACCAAACGTTTCAGATCCTTTCTTTATGTTACGAGGAAAAGTTATGAGGGAATTCCTTACAAAAAAATCATCTCAAAATTAAATTCTATGAAACTTTTCGAAATGCTAGTTTCTTTCAAAAAAATCATAATATACTATACACTAGTTTATACTAGTTTCGGTGAAAAAATCAAATTAAATCGAGGTCTGTTCGAAATGCTACAAACGTTTCGGATCCTTTCTATATGTTACGAGGAAAAGTTATGAGGGAAGTCCTTACAAAAAAATCATCTCATTATTAAATTCTATGAAACTTTTCGAAATGCTAGTTATTTTCAAAAAAATCATAATATACTATACACTAGTTTATACTAGTTTCGGTCAAAAAATCAAATTAAATCGAGGATGTTCGAAATGCTACGAAACTTTTCAGATCCTTTCTATGTGTTACGAGGGAAGGTTATGATGGAAGTCCATGCAAAAAATCATCTGAAAATTAGATTTTATTAAACTTATCAAAATGCTAGTTTCGGTCTAAAAATCATAATATATTATACACTAGTTTATACTAGTTTCGGTCAAAAAATCAAATTAAATCGAGGTCAGTTCAAAATGCTACCAAACGTTTCAGATCCTTTCTTTATGTTACGAGGAAAAGTTATGAGGGAATTCCTTACAAAAAAATCATTTCAAAATTAAATTCTATGAAACTTTTCGAAATGCTAGTTTCTTTCAAAAAAATCATAATATACTATACACTAGTTTATACTAGTTTCGGTGAAAAAATCAAATTAAATCGAGGACTGTTCGGAATGCTACGAAACTTTTCAGATCCTTTCTATGTGTTACGAGGGAAGGTTATAATGGAAGTCCATGCAAAAAATCATCTGAAAATTAGATTTTATTAAACTTATCAAAATGCTAGTTTCGGTCTAAAAATCATAATATATTATACACTAGTTTATACTAGTTTCGGTCAAAAAATCAAATTAAATCGAGGTCTGTTTGAAATGCTACAAAACGTTTCAGATCCTTTCTATATGTTACGAGGAAAAATTATGAGGGAAGTCCTTACAAAAAAATCATCTCAAAATTAGATTCTATGAAACTTTTCAAAATGCATGTTTCGGTCAAAAAATCGTAATATACTATACACTAGTTTATACTAGTTTCGGTCAAAAAATTAAATTAAATCGAGGACTGTACGGAATGCTACGAAACTTTTCAGATCCTTTCTATGTGTTACGAGGGAAGGTAATGAGGGAAGTCCATGCAAAAAATCATCTGAAAATTAGATTCTATTAAACTTTTCGAAATGCTAGTTTTGGTCAAAAAATCATAATATACTATGCACTAGTTTATAGTAGTTTCGGTCAAAAAATAAATTAAATCGAGGACTGTTCGAAATGCTACGAAACTTTTCAGATCCTTTCTATATGTTACGAGGAAATGTAATGAGGGAAGTCCATGCAAAAAATCATCTCAAAATTAGATTCTATGAAACTTTTCAAAATGCATGTTTCGGTCAAAAAATCATAATATATTATACACTAGTTTATACTAGTTTCGGACAAAAAATAAAATTAAATCGAGGACTGTTCGAAATGATACGATACTTTTCAGATCCTTTCTATATGTTACGAGGGAAGGTTATGATGGAATTCCTTGCAAAAAATCATCTGAAAATTAGATTCTATTAAACTTATCAAAATGCTAGTTTCAGTCGAAAAATCATAATATATTATACACTGGTTTATACTACTTTCGGTAAAAAAATCAAATTAAATCGAGGTCTGTTCGAAATGCTACAAACGTTTCGGATCCTTTCTATATGTTACGAGGAAAAGTTATGAGGGAAGTCCTTACAAAAAAATCATCTCATTATTAAATTCTATGAAACTTTTCGAAATGCTAGTTATTTTCAAAAAAATCATAATATACTATACACTAGTTTATACTAGTTTCGGTCAAAAAATCAAATTAAATCGAGGATGTTCGAAATGCTACGAAACTTTTCAGATCCTTTCTATGTGTTACGAGGGAAGGTTATGATGGAAGTCCATGCAAAAAATCATCTGAAAATTAGATTTTATTAAACTTATCAAAATGCTAGTTTCGGTCTAAAAATCATAATATATTATACACTAGTTTATACTAGTTTCGGTCAAAAAATCAAATTAAATCGAGGTCAGTTCAAAATGCTACCAAACGTTTCAGATCCTTTCTTTATGTTACGAGGAAAAGTTATGAGGGAATTCCTTACAAAAAAATCATCTCAAAATTAAATTCTATGAAACTTTTCGAAATGCTAGTTTCTTTCAAAAAAATCATAATATACTATACACTAGTTTATACTAGTTTCGGTGAAAAAATCAAATTAAATCGAGGACTGTTCGGAATGCTACGAAACTTTTCAGATCCTTTCTATGTGTTACGAGGGAAGGTTATAATGGAAGTCCATGCAAAAAATCATCTGAAAATTAGATTTTATTAAACTTATCAAAATGCTAGTTTCGGTCTAAAAATCATAATATATTATACACTAGTTTATACTAGTTTCGGTCAAAAAATCAAATTAAATCGAGGTCTGTTTGAAATGCTACAAAACGTTTCAGATCCTTTCTATATGTTACGAGGAAAAGTTATGAGGGAAGTCCTTACAAAAAAATCATCTCAAAATTAGATTCTATGAAACTTTTCAAAATGCATGTTTCGGTCAAAAAATCGTAATATACTATACACTAGTTTATACTAGTTTCAGTCAAAAAATTAAATTAAATCGAGGACTGTACGGAATGCTACGAAACTTTTCAGATCCTTTCTATGTGTTACGAGGGAAGGTAATGAGGGAAGTCCATGCAAAAAATCATCTGAAAATTAGATTCTATTAAACTTTTCGAAATGCTAGTTTTGGTCAAAAAATCATAATATACTATGCACTAGTTTATAGTAGTTTCGGTCAAAAAATAAATTAAATCGAGGACTGTTCGAAATGCTACGAAACTTTTCAGATCCTTTCTATATGTTACGAGGGAATGTAATGAGGGAAGTCCATGCAAAAAATCATCTCAAAATTAGATTCTATGAAACTTTTCAAAATGCATGTTTCGGTCAAAAAATCATAATATATTATACACTAGTTTATACTAGTTTCGGTCAAAAAATAAAATTAAATCGAGGACTGTTCGAAATGATACGATACTTTTCAGATCCTTTCTATATGTTACGAGGGAAGGTTATGATGGAATTCCTTGCAAAAAATCATCTGAAAATTAGATTCTATTAAACTTATCAAAATGCTAGTTTCGGTCGAAAAATCATAATATATTATACACTGGTTTATACTACTTTCGGTAAAAAAATCAAATTAAATCGAGGTCTGTTCGAAATGTTACAAACGTTTCGGATCCTTTCTATATGTTACGAGGAAAAGTTATGAGGGAAGTCCTTACAAAAAAATCATCTCATTATTAAATTCTATGAAACTTTTCGAAATGCTAGTTATTTTCAAAAAAATCATAATATACTATACACTAGTTTATACTAGTTTCGGTCAAAAAATCAAATTAAATCGAGGACTGTTCGAAATGCTACGAAACTTTTCAGATCCTTTCTATGTGTTACGAGGGAAGGTTATGATGGAAGTCCCTGCAAAAAATCATCTGAAAATTAGATTTTATTAAACTTATCAAAATGCTAGTTTCGGTCTAAAAATCATAATATATTATACACTAGTTTATACTAGTTTCGGTCAAAAAATCAAATTAAATCGAGGTCAGTTCAAAATGCTACCAAACGTTTCAGATCCTTTCTTTATGTTACGAGGAAAAGTTATGAGGGAATTCCTTACAAAAAAATCATCTCAAAATTAAATTCTATGAAACTTTTCGAAATGATAGTTTCTTTCAAAAAAATCATAATATACTATACACTAGTTTATACTAGTTTCGGTGAAAAAATCAAATTAAATCGAGGACTGTTCGGAATGCTACGAAACTTTTCAGATCCTTTCTATGTGTTACGAGGGAAGGTTATAATGGAAGTCCATGCAAAAAATCATCTGAAAATTAGATTTTATTAAACTTATCAAAATGCTAGTTTCGGTCTAAAAATCATAATATATTATACACTAGTTTATACTAGTTTCGGTCAAAAAATCAAATTAAATCGAGGTCTGTTTGAAATGCTACAAAACGTTTCAGATCCTTTCTATATGTTACGAGGAAAAGTTATGAGGGAAGTCCTTACAAAAAAATCATCTCAAAATTAGATTCTATGAAACTTTTCAAAATGCTAGTTTCTTTCAAAAAATCGTAATATACTATACACTAGTTTATACTAGTTTCGGTCAAAAAATTAAATTAAATCGAGGACTGTTCGGAACGCTACGAAACTTTTTAGATCCTTTCTATGTGTTACGAGGGAAGGTTATGAGGGAAGTCCATGCAAAAAATCATCTCAAAATTAGATTCTATGAAACTTTTCAAAATGCATGTTTCGGTCAAAAAATCATAATATATTATACACTAGTTTATACTAGTTTCGGTCAAAAAATCAAATTAAATCGAGGACTGTTCGAAATGATACAAAACTTTTCAGATCCTTTCTATATGTTACGAAGGAAGGTTATGATGGAAGTCCATGCAAAAAATATCTGAAAATTAGATTTTATTAAACTTATCAAAATGCTAGTTTCGGTCTGAAAATCATAATATATTATACACTAGTTTATACTAGTTTCGGTCAAAAAATCAAATTAAATCGAGGTCTGTTCGAAATGCTACAAACATTTCAGATCCTTTCTATATGTTACGAGGAAAAGTTATGAGGGAAGTCCTTACAAAAAAATCATCTCATAATTAAATTCCATGAAACTTTTCGAAATGCTAGTTTCTTTCAAAAAAATCATAATATACTATACACTAGTTTATACTAGTTTAGGTCAAAAAATCAAATTAAATCGAGGACTGTTCGGAATGCTACGAAACTTTTCAGATCCTTTCTATGTGTTACGAGGGAAGGTTATGATGGAAGTCCATGCAAAAAATCATCTGAAAATTAGATTTTATTAAACTTATCAAAATGCTAGTTTCGGTCTAAAAATCATAATATATTATACACTAGTTTATACTAGTTTCGGTCAAAAAATCAAATTAAATCGAGGTCTGTTTGAAATGCTACAAAACGTTTCAGATCCTTTCTATATGTTACGAGGAAAGGTTGTGAGGGAAGTCCTTACAAAAAAATCATCTCAAAATTAGATTCTATGAAACTTTTCAAAACGCTAGTTTCTTTCAAAAAATCGTAATATACTATACAATAGTTTATACTAGTTTCGGTCAAAAAATTAAATTAAATCGAGGACTGTACGGAATGCTACGAAACTTTTCAGATCCTTTCTATGTGTTACGAGGGAAGGTAATGAGGGAAGTCCATGCAAAAAATCATCTGAAAATTAGATTCTATTAAACTTTTCGAAATGCTAGTTTTGGTCAAAAAATCATAATATACTATGCACTAGTTTATAGTAGTTTCGGTCAAAAAATAAATTAAATCGAGGACTGTTCGAAATGCTACGAAACTTTTCAGATCCTTTCTATATGTTACGAGGGAATGTAATGAGGGAAGTCCATGCAAAAAATCATCTCAAAATTAGATTCTATGAAACTTTTCAAAATGCATGTTTCGGTCAAAAAATCATAATATATTATACACTAGTTTATACTAGTTTCGGTCAAAAAATAAAATTAAATCGAGGACTGTTCGAAATGATACGATACTTTTCAGATCCTTTCTATATGTTACGAGGGAAGGTTATGATGGAAGTCCCTGCAAAAAATCATCTGAAAATTAGATTTTATTAAACTTATCAAAATGCTAGTTTCGGTCTAAAAATCATAATATATTATACACTAGTTTATACTAGTTTCGGTCAAAAAATCAAATTAAATCGAGGTCTGTTTGAAATGATACAAAACGTTTCAGATCCTTTCTATATGTTACGAGGAAAGGTTATGAGGGAAGTCCTTACAAAAAAATCATCTCAAAATTAGATTCTATGAAACTTTTCAAAACGCTAGTTTCTTTCAAAAAATCGTAATATACTATACAATAGTTTATACTAGTTTCGGTCAAAAAATTAAATTAAATCGAGGACTGTACGGAATGCTACGAAACTTTTCAGATCCTTTCTATGTGTTACGAGGGAAGGTAATGAGGGAAGTCCATGCAAAAAATCATCTGAAAATTAGATTCTATTAAACTTTTCGAAATGCTAGTTTTGGTCAAAAAATCATAATATACTATGCACTAGTTTATAGTAGTTTCGGTCAAAAAATAAATTAAATCGAGGACTGTTCGAAATGCTACGAAACTTTTCAGATCCTTTCTATATGTTACGAGGGAATGTAATGAGGGAAGTCCATGCAAAAAATCATCTCAAAATTAGATTCTATGAAACTTTTCAAAATGCATGTTTCGGTCAAAAAATCATAATATATTATACACTAGTTTATACTAGTTTCGGTCAAAAAATAAAATTAAATCGAGGACTGTTCGAAATGATACGATACTTTTTAGATCCTTTCTATATGTTACGAGGGAAGGTTATGATGGAAGTCCTTGCAAAAAATCATCTGAAAATTAGATTTTATTAAACTTATCAAAATGCTAGTTTCGGTCGAAAAATCATAATATATTATACACTAGTTTATACTAGTTTCGGTCAAAAAATCAAATTAAATCGAGGTCTGTTCGAAATGCTACAAACGTTTCAGATCCTTTCTATATGTTACGAGGAAAAGTTATGAGGGAAGTCCTTACAAAAAAATCATCTCATAATTAAATTCTATGAAACTTTTCGAAATGCTAGTTTCTTTCAAAAAAATCATAATATACTATACACTAGTTTATACTAGTTTCGGTCAAAAAATCAAATTAAATCGAGGACTGTTCGGAATGCTACGAAACTTTTCAGATCCTTTCTATGTGTTACGAGGGAAGGTTATGATGGAAGTCCATGCAAAAAATCATCTGAAAATTAGATTTTATTAAACTTATCAAAATGCTAGTTTCGGTCTAAAAATCATAATATATTATACACTAGTTTATACTAGTTTCGGTCAAAAAATCAAATTAAATCGAGGTCTGTTTGAAATGCTACAAAACGTTTCAGATCCTTTCTATATGTTACGAGGAAAGGTTATGAGGGAAGTCCTTACAAAAAAATCATCTCAAAATTAGATTCTATGAAACTTTTCAAAACGCTAGTTTCTTTCAAAAAATCGTAATATACTATACACTAGTTTATACTAGTTTCGGTCAAAAAATTAAATTAAATCGAGGACTGTACGGAATGCTACGAAACTTTTCAGATCCTTTCTATGTGTTACGAGGGAAGGTAATGAGGGAAGTCCATGCAAAAAATCATTTGAAAATTAGATTCTATTAAACTTTTCGAAATGCTAGTTTTGGTCAAAAAATCATAATATACTATGCACTAGTTTATAGTAGTTTCGGTCAAAAAATAAATTAAATCGAGGACTGTTCGAAATGCTACGAAACTTTTCAGATCCTTTCTATATGTTACGAGGGAATGTAATGAGGGAAGTCCATGCAAAAAATCATCTCAAAATTAGATTCTATGAAACTTTTCAAAATGCATGTTTCGGTCAAAAAATCATAATATATTATACACTAGTTTATACTAGTTTCGGTCAAAAAATAAAATTAAATCGAGGACTGTTCGAAATGATACGATACTTTTCAGATCCTTTCTATATGTTACGAGGGAAGGTTATGATGGAAGTCCTTGCAAAAAATCATCTGAAAATTAGATTTTATTAAACTTATCAAAATGCTAGTTTCGGTCGAAAAATCATAATATATTATACACTAGTTTATACTAGTTTCGGTCAAAAAATCAAATTAAATCGAGGTCTGTTCGAAATGCTACAAACGTTTCAGATCCTTTCTATATGTTACGAGGAAAAGTTATGAGGGAAGTCCTTACAAAAAAATCATCTCATAATTAAATTCTATGAAACTTTTCGAAATGCTACTTTCTTTCAAAAAAATCATAATATACTATACACTAGTTTATACTTGTTTCGGTCAAAAAATCAAATTAAATCGAGGACTGTTCGGAATGCTACGAAACTTTTCAGATCCTTTCTATGTGTTACGAGGGAAGGTTATGATGGAAGTCCATGCAAAAAATCATCTGAAAATTAGATTTTATTAAACTTATCAAAATGCTAGTTTCGGTCTAAAAATCATAATATATTATACACTAGTTTATACTAGTTTCGGTCAAAAAATCAAATTAAATCGAGGTCTGTTTGAAATGCTACAAAACGTTTCAGATCCTTTCTATATGTTACGAGGAAAGGTTATGAGGGAAGTCCTTACAAAAAAATCATCTCAAAATTAGATTCTATGAAACTTTTCAAAACGCTAGTTTCTTTCAAAAAATCGTAATATACTATACACTAGTTTATACTAGTTTCGGTCAAAAAATTAAATTAAATCGAGGACTGTACGGAATGCTACGAAACTTTTCAGATCCTTTCTATGTGTTACGAGGGAAGGTAATGAGGGAAGTCCATGCAAAAAATCATCTGAAAATTAGATTCTATTAAACTTTTCGAAATGCTAGTTTTGGTCAAAAAATCATAATATACTATGCACTAGTTTATAGTAGTTTCGGTCAAAAAATAAATTAAATCGAGGACTGTTCGAAATGCTACGAAACTTTTCAGATCCTTTCTATATGTTACGAGGGAATGTAATGAGGGAAGTCCATGCAAAAAATCATCTCAAAATTAGATTCTATGAAACTTTTCAAAATGCATGTTTCGGTCAAAAAATCATAATATATTATACACTAGTTTATACTAGTTTCGGTCAAAAAATAAAATTAAATCGAGGACTGTTCGAAATGATACGATACTTTTTAGATCCTTTCTATATGTTACGAGGGAAGGTTATGATGGAAGTCCTTGCAAAAAATCATCTGAAAATTAGATTTTATTAAACTTATCAAAATGCTAGTTTCGGTCGAAAAATCATAATATATTATACACTAGTTTATACTAGTTTCGGTCAAAAAATCAAATTAAATCGAGGTCTGTTCGAAATGCTACAAACGTTTCAGATCCTTTCTATATGTTACGAGGAAAAGTTATGAGGGAAGTCCTTACAAAAAAATCATCTCATAATTAAATTCTATGAAACTTTTCGAAATGCTAGTTTCTTTCAAAAAAATCATAATATACTATACACTAGTTTATACTAGTTTCGGTCAAAAAATCAAATTAAATCGAGGACTGTTCGGAATGCTACGAAACTTTTCAGATCCTTTCTATGTGTTACGAGGGAAGGTTATGATGGAAGTCCATGCAAAAAATCATCTGAAAATTAGATTTTATTAAACTTATCAAAATGCTAGTTTCGGTCTAAAAATCATAATATATTATACACTAGTTTATACTAGTTTCGGTCAAAAAATCAAATTAAATCGAGGTCTGTTTGAAATGCTACAAAACGTTTCAGATCCTTTCTATATGTTACGAGGAAAGGTTATGAGGGAAGTCCTTACAAAAAAATCATCTCAAAATTAGATTCTATGAAACTTTTCAAAACGCTAGTTTCTTTCAAAAAATCGTAATATACTATACACTAGTTTATA
The DNA here is from genome assembly GCA_022829125.1 of Lathyrus tuberosus. Lineage (NCBI taxonomy): Eukaryota > Viridiplantae > Streptophyta > Magnoliopsida > Fabales > Fabaceae > Lathyrus > Lathyrus tuberosus. The sequence goes on from JALAZF010000605.1 coordinate 984,878, forward strand.
CTAGTTTCGGTCAAAAAATTAAATTAAATCGAGGACTGTACGGAATGCTACGAAACTTTTCAGATCCTTTCTATGTGTTACGAGGGAAGGTAATGAGGGAAGTCCATGCAAAAAATCATTTGAAAATTAGATTCTATTAAACTTTTCGAAATGCTAGTTTTGGTCAAAAAATCATAATATACTATGCACTAGTTTATAGTAGTTTCGGTCAAAAAATAAATTAAATCGAGGACTGTTCGAAATGCTACGAAACTTTTCAGATCCTTTCTATATGTTACGAGGGAATGTAATGAGGGAAGTCCATGCAAAAAATCATCTCAAAATTAGATTCTATGAAACTTTTCAAAATGCATGTTTCGGTCAAAAAATCATAATATATTATACACTAGTTTATACTAGTTTCGGTCAAAAAATAAAATTAAATCGAGGACTGTTCGAAATGATACGATACTTTTCAGATCCTTTCTATATGTTACGAGGGAAGGTTATGATGGAAGTCCTTGCAAAAAATCATCTGAAAATTAGATTTTATTAAACTTATCAAAATGCTAGTTTCGGTCGAAAAATCATAATATATTATACACTAGTTTATACTAGTTTCGGTCAAAAAATCAAATTAAATCGAGGTCTGTTCGAAATGCTACAAACGTTTCAGATCCTTTCTATATGTTACGAGGAAAAGTTATGAGGGAAGTCCTTACAAAAAAATCATCTCATAATTAAATTCTATGAAACTTTTCGAAATGCTACTTTCTTTCAAAAAAATCATAATATACTATACACTAGTTTATACTTGTTTCGGTCAAAAAATCAAATTAAATCGAGGACTGTTCGGAATGCTACGAAACTTTTCAGATCCTTTCTATGTGTTACGAGGGAAGGTTATGATGGAAGTCCATGCAAAAAATCATCTGAAAATTAGATTTTATTAAACTTATCAAAATGCTAGTTTCGGTCTAAAAATCATAATATATTATACACTAGTTTATACTAGTTTCGGTCAAAAAATCAAATTAAATCGAGGTCTGTTTGAAATGCTACAAAACGTTTCAGATCCTTTCTATATGTTACGAGGAAAGGTTATGAGGGAAGTCCTTACAAAAAAATCATCTCAAAATTAGATTCTATGAAACTTTTCAAAACGCTAGTTTCTTTCAAAAAATCGTAATATACTATACACTAGTTTATACTAGTTTCGGTCAAAAAATTAAATTAAATCGAGGACTGTACGGAATGCTACGAAACTTTTCAGATCCTTTCTATGTGTTACGAGGGAAGGTAATGAGGGAAGTCCATGCAAAAAATCATCTGAAAATTAGATTCTATTAAACTTTTCGAAATGCTAGTTTTGGTCAAAAAATCATAATATACTATGCACTAGTTTATAGTAGTTTCGGTCAAAAAATAAATTAAATCGAGGACTGTTCGAAATGCTACGAAACTTTTCAGATCCTTTCTATATGTTACGAGGGAATGTAATGAGGGAAGTCCATGCAAAAAATCATCTCAAAATTAGATTCTATGAAACTTTTCAAAATGCATGTTTCGGTCAAAAAATCATAATATATTATACACTAGTTTATACTAGTTTCGGACAAAAAATAAAATTAAATCGAGGACTGTTCGAAATGATACGATACTTTTCAGATCCTTTCTATATGTTACGAGGGAAGGTTATGATGGAAGTCCTTGCAAAAAATCATCTGAAAATTAGATTTTATTAAACTTATCAAAATGCTAGTTTCGGTCGAAAAATCATAATATATTATACACTAGTTTATACTAGTTTCGGTCAAAAAATCAAATTAAATCGAGGTCTGTTCGAAATGCTACAAACGTTTCAGATCCTTTCTATATGTTACGAGGAAAAGTTATGAGGGAAGTCCTTACAAAAAAATCATCTCATAATTAAATTCTATGAAACTTTTCGAAATGCTACTTTCTTTCAAAAAAATCATAATATACTATACACTAGTTTATACTAGTTTCGGTCAAAAAATCAGATTAAATCGAGGACTGTTCGGAATGCTACGAAACTTTTCAGATCCTTTCTATGTGTTACGAGGGAAGGTTATGATGGAAGTCCATGCAAAAAATCATCTGAAAATTAGATTTTATTAAACTTATCAAAATGCTAGTTTCGGTCTAAAAATCATAATATATTATACACTAGTTTATACTAGTTTCGGTCAAAAAATCAAATTAAATCGAGGTCTGTTTGAAATGCTACGAAACTTTTCAGATCCTTTCTATATGTTACGAGGAAAGGTTATGATGGAAGTCCTTGCAAAAAATCATCTCAAAATTAGATTCTATGAAACTTTTCAAAACGCTAGTTTCTTTCAAAAAATCGTAATATACTATACACTAGTTTATACTAGTTTCGGTCAAAAAATTAAATTAAATCGAGGACTGTACGGAATGCTACGAAACTTTTCACATCCTTTCTATGTGTTACGAGGAAAAGTTATGAGGGAAGTCCTTACAAAAAAATCATCTCAAAATTAGGTTCTATGAAACTTTTCAAAATGCTAGTTTCTTTCAAAAAATCGTAATATACTATACACTAGTTTATACTAGTTTCGGTCAAAAAATTAAATTAAATCGAGGACTGTTCGGAACGCTACGAAACTTTTCAGATACTTTCTATGTGTTACGAGGGAAGGTTATGAGGGAAGTCCATGCAAAAAATCATCTCAAAATTAGATTCTATGAAACTTTTCAAAATGCATGTTTCGGTCAAAAAATCATAATATATTATACACTAGTTTATACTAGTTTCGGTCAAAAAATAAAATTAAATCGAGGACTGTTCGAAAAGATACGATACTTTTCAGATCCTTTCTATATGTTACGAGGGAAGGTTATGATGGAAGTCCTTGCAAAAAATCATCTGAAAATTAGATTCTATTAAACTTATCAAAATGCTAGTTTCGGTCGAAAAATCATAATATATTAGACACTAGTTTATACTAGTTTCGGTCAAAAAATCAAATTAAATCGAGGTCTGTTCGAAATGCTACAAACGTTTCAGATCCTTTCTATATGTTACGAGGAAAAGTTATGAGGGAAGTCCTTACAAAAAAATCATCTCATTATTAAATTCTATGAAACTTTTCGAAATGCTAGTTTCTTTCAAAAAAATCATAATATACTATACACTAGTTTATACTAGTTTCGGTCAAAAAATCAAATTAAATCGAGGACTGTTCGGAATGCTACGAAACTTTTCAGATCCTTTCTATGTGTTACGAGGGAAGGTTATGATGGAAGTCCATGCAAAAAATCATCTGAAAATTAGATTTTATTAAACTTATCAAAATGCTAGTTTCGGTCTAAAAATCATAATATATTATACACTAGTTTATACTAGTTTCGGTCAAAAAATCAAATTAAATCGAGGTCTGTTTGAAATGCTACAAAACGTTTCAGATCCTTTCTATATGTTACGAGGAAAGGTTATGAGGGAAGTCCTTACAAAAAAATCATCTCAAAATTAGATTCTATGAAACTTTTCAAAACGCTAGTTTCTTTCAAAAAATCGTAATATACTATACACTAGTTTATACTAGTTTCGGTCAAAAAATTAAATTAAATCGAGGACTGTACGGAATGCTACGAAACTTTTCAGATCCTTTCTATGTGTTACGAGGGAAGGTAATGAGGGAAGTCCATGCAAAAAATCATCTGAAAATTAGATTCTATTAAACTTTTCGAAATGCTAGTTTTGGTCAAAATATCATAATATACTATGCACTAGTTTATAGTAGTTTCGGTCAAAAAATAAATTAAATCGAGGACTGTTCGAAATGCTACGAAACTTTTCAGATCCTTTCTATATGTTACGAGGGAATGTAATGAGGGAAGTCCATGCAAAAAATCATCTCAAAATTAGATTCTATGAAACTTTTCAAAATGCATGTTTCGGTCAAAAAATCATAATATATTATACACTAGTTTATACTAGTTTCGGTCAAAAAATAAAATTAAATCGAGGACTGTTCGAAATGATACGATACTTTTCAGATCCTTTCTATATGTTACGAGGGAAGGTTATGATGGAATTCCTTGCAAAAAATCATCTGAAAATTAGATTCTATTAAACTTATCAAAATGCTAGTTTCGGTCGAAAAATCATAATATATTATACACTAGTTTATACTAGTTTCGGTCAAAAAATCAAATTAAATCGAGGTCTGTTCGAAATACTACAAACGTTTCAGATCCTTTCTATATGTTACGAGGAAAAGTTATGAGGGAAGTCCTTACAAAAAAATCATCTCATTATTAAATTCTATGAAACTTTTCGAAATGCTAGTTTCTTTCAAAAAAATCATAATATACTATACACTAGTTTATACTAGTTTCGGTCAAAAAATAAAATTAAATCGAGGACTGTTCGAAATGATACGATACTTTTCAGATCCTTTCTATATGTTACGAGGGAAGGTTATGATGGAAGTCCTTGCAAAAAATCATCTGAAAATTAGATTTTATTAAACTTATCAAAATGCTAGTTTCGGTCTGAAAATCATAATATATTATACACTAGTTTATACTAGTTTCGGTCAAAAAATCAAATTAAATCGAGGTCTGTTCGAAATGCTACAAACGTTTCAGATCCTTTTTATATGTTACGAGGAAAAGTTATGAGGGAAGTCCTTACAAAAAAATCATCTCATTATTAAATTCTATGAAACTTTTCGAAATGCTAGTTTCTTTCAAAAAAATCATAATATACTATACACTAGTTTATACTAGTTTCGGTCAAAAAATCAAATTAAATCGAGGACTGTTCGGAATGCTACGAAACTTTTCAGATCCTTTCTATGTGTTACGAGGGAAGGTTATGATGGAAGTCCATGCAAAAAATCATCTGAAAATTAGATTTTATTAAACTTATCAAAATGCTAGTTTCGGTCTAAAAATCATAATATATTATACACTAGTTTATACTAGTTTCGGTCAAAAAATCAAATTAAATCGAGGTCTGTTTGAAATGCTACAAAACGTTTCAGATCCTTTCTATATGTTACGAGGAAAAGTTATGAGGGAAGTCCTTACAAAAAAATCATCTCAAAATTAGGTTCTATGAAACTTTTCAAAATGCTAGTTTCTTTCAAAAAATCGTAATATACTATACACTAGTTTATACTAGTTTCGGTCAAAAAATTAAATTAAATCGAGGACTGTTCGGAACGCTACGAAACTTTTCAGATACTTTCTATGTGTTACAAGGGAAGGTTATGAGGGAAGTCCATGCAAAAAATCAGCTCAAAATTAGATTCTATGAAACTTTTCAAAATGCATGTTTCGGTCAAAAAATCATAATATATTATACACTAGTTTATACTAGTTTCGGTCAAAAAATCAAATTAAATCGAGGACTGTTCGAAATGATACGAAACTTTTCAGATCCTTTCTATATGTTACGAAGGAAGGTTATGATGGAAGTCCATGCAAAAAATCATCTGAAAATTAGATTTTATTAAACTTATCAAAATTCTAGTTTCGGTCTGAAAATAATAATATATTATACACTAGTTTATACTAGTTTCGGTCAAAAAATCAAATTAAATCGAGGTCTGTTCGAAATGCTACAAACGTTTCAGATCCTTTCTATATGTTACGAGGAAAAGTTATGAGGGAAGTCCTTACAAAAAAATCATCTCATAATTAAATTCTATGAAACTTTTCGAAATGCTACTTTCTTTCAAAAAAATCATAATATACTATACACTAGTTTATACTTGTTTCGGTCAAAAAATCAAATTAAATCGAGGACTGTTCGGAATGCTACGAAACTTTTCAGATCCTTTCTATGTGTTACGAGGGAAGGTTATGATGGAAGTCCATGCAAAAAATCATCTGAAAATTAGATTTTATTAAACTTATCAAAATGCTAGTTTCGGTCTAAAAATCATAATATATTATACACTAGTTTATACTAGTTTCGGTCAAAAAATCAAATTAAATCGAGGTCTGTTTGAAATGCTACAAAACGTTTCAGATCCTTTCTATATGTTACGAGGAAAAGTTATGAGGGAAGTCCTTACAAAAAAATCATCTCAAAATTAGGTTCTATGAAACTTTTCAAAATGCTAGTTTCTTTCAAAAAATCGTAATATACTATACACTAGTTTATACTAGTTTCGGTCAAAAAATTAAATTAAATCGAGGACTGTTCGGAACGCTACGAAACTTTTCAGATACTTTCTATGTGTTACAAGGGAAGGTTATGAGGGAAGTCCATGCAAAAAATCAGCTCAAAATTAGATTCTATGAAACTTTTCAAAATGCATGTTTCGGTCAAAAAATCATAATATATTATACACTAGTTTATACTAGTTTCGGTCAAAAAATCAAATTAAATCGAGGACTGTTCGAAATGATACGAAACTTTTCAGATCCTTTCTATATGTTACGAAGGAAGGTTATGATGGAAGTCCATGCAAAAAATCATCTGAAAATTAGATTTTATTAAACTTATCAAAATTCTAGTTTCGGTCTGAAAATAATAATATATTATACACTAGTTTATACTAGTTTCGGTCAAAAAATCAAATTAAATCGAGGTCTGTTCGAAATGCTACAAACGTTTCAGATCCTTTCTATATGTTACGAGGAAAAGTTATGAGGGAAGTCCTTACAAAAAAATCATCTCATAATTAAATTCTATGAAACTTTTCGAAATGCTACTTTCTTTCAAAAAAATCATAATATACTATACACTAGTTTATACTTGTTTCGGTCAAAAAATCAAATTAAATCGAGGACTGTTCGGAATGCTACGAAACTTTTCAGATCCTTTCTATGTGTTACGAGGGAAGGTTATGATGGAAGTCCATGCAAAAAATCATCTGAAAATTAGATTTTATTAAACTTATCAAAATGCTAGTTTCGGTCTAAAAATCATAATATATTATACACTAGTTTATACTAGTTTCGGTCAAAAAATCAAATTAAATCGAGGTCTGTTTGAAATGCTACAAAACGTTTCAGATCCTTTCTATATGTTACGAGGAAAGGTTATGAGGGAAGTCCTTACAAAAAAATCATCTCAAAATTAGATTCTATGAAACTTTTCAAAACGCTAGTTTCTTTCAAAAAATCGTAATATACTATACACTAGTTTATACTAGTTTCGGTCAAAAAATTAAATTAAATCGAGGACTGTACGGAATGCTACGAAACTTTTCAGATCCTTTCTATGTGTTACGAGGGAAGGTAATGAGGGAAGTCCATGCAAAAAATCATCTGAAAATTAGATTCTATTAAACTTTTCGAAATGCTAGTTTTGGTCAAAATATCATAATATACTATGCACTAGTTTATAGTAGTTTCGGTCAAAAAATAAATTAAATCGAGGACTGTTCGAAATGCTACGAAACTTTTCAGATCCTTTCTATATGTTACGAGGGAATGTAATGAGGGAAGTCCATGCAAAAAATCATCTCAAAATTAGATTCTATGAAACTTTTCAAAATGCATGTTTCGGTCAAAAAATCATAATATATTATACACTAGTTTATACTAGTTTCGGTCAAAAAATAAAATTAAATCGAGGACTGTTCGAAATGATACGATACTTTTCAGATCCTTTCTATATGTTACGAGGGAAGGTTATGATGGAATTCCTTGCAAAAAATCATCTGAAAATTAGATTCTATTAAACTTATCAAAATGCTAGTTTCGGTCGAAAAATCATAATATATTATACACTAGTTTATACTAGTTTCGGTCAAAAAATCAAATTAAATCGAGGTCTGTTCGAAATACTACAAACGTTTCAGATCCTTTCTATATGTTACGAGGAAAAGTTATGAGGGAAGTCCTTACAAAAAAATCATCTCATTATTAAATTCTATGAAACTTTTCGAAATGCTAGTTTCTTTCAAAAAAATCATAATATACTATACACTAGTTTATACTAGTTTCGGTCAAAAAATAAAATTAAATCGAGGACTGTTCGAAATGATACGATACTTTTCAGATCCTTTCTATATGTTACGAGGGAAGGTTATGATGGAAGTCCTTGCAAAAAATCATCTGAAAATTAGATTTTATTAAACTTATCAAAATGCTAGTTTCGGTCTGAAAATCATAATATATTATACACTAGTTTATACTAGTTTCGGTCAAAAAATCAAATTAAATCGAGGTCTGTTTGAAATGCTACGAAACTTTTCAGATCCTTTCTATATGTTACGAGGAAAGGTTATGATGGAAGTCCTTGCAAAAAATCATCTCAAAATTAGATTCTATGAAACTTTTCAAAACGCTAGTTTCTTTCAAAAAATCGTAATATACTATACACTAGTTTATACTAGTTTCGGTCAAAAAATTAAATTAAATCGAGGACTGTACGGAATGCTACGAAACTTTTCACATCCTTTCTATGTGTTACGAGGAAAAGTTATGAGGGAAGTCCTTACAAAAAAATCATCTCAAAATTAGGTTCTATGAAACTTTTCAAAATGCTAGTTTCTTTCAAAAAATCGTAATATACTATACACTAGTTTATACTAGTTTCGGTCAAAAAATTAAATTAAATCGAGGACTGTTCGGAACGCTACGAAACTTTTCAGATACTTTCTATGTGTTACGAGGGAAGGTTATGAGGGAAGTCCATGCAAAAAATCATCTCAAAATTAGATTCTATGAAACTTTTCAAAATGCATGTTTCGGTCAAAAAATCATAATATATTATACACTAGTTTATACTAGTTTCGGTCAAAAAATAAAATTAAATCGAGGACTGTTCGAAAAGATACGATACTTTTCAGATCCTTTCTATATGTTACGAGGGAAGGTTATGATGGAAGTCCTTGCAAAAAATCATCTGAAAATTAGATTCTATTAAACTTATCAAAATGCTAGTTTCGGTCGAAAAATCATAATATATTATACACTAGTTTATACTAGTTTCGGTCAAAAAATCAAATTAAATCGAGGTCTGTTCGAAATACTACAAACGTTTCAGATCCTTTCTATATGTTACGAGGAAAAGTTATGAGGGAAGTCCTTACAAAAAAATCATCTCATTATTAAATTCTATGAAACTTTTCGAAATGCTAGTTTCTTTCAAAAAAATCATAATATACTATACACTAGTTTATACTAGTTTCGGTCAAAAAATCAAATTAAATCGAGGACTGTTCGGAATGCTACGAAACTTTTCAGATCCTTTCTATGTGTTACGAGGGAAGGTTATGATGGAAGTCCATGCAAAAAATCATCTGAAAATTAGATTTTATTAAACTTATCAAAATGCTAGTTTCGGTCTAAAAATCATAATATATTATACACTAGTTTATACTAGTTTCGGTCAAAAAATCAAATTAAATCGAGGTCTGTTTGAAATGCTACAAAACGTTTCAGATCCTTTCTATATGTTACGAGGAAAGGTTATGAGGGAAGTCCTTACAAAAAAATCATCTCAAAATTAGATTCTATGAAACTTTTCAAAACGCTAGTTTCTTTCAAAAAATCGTAATATACTATACACTAGTTTATACTAGTTTCGGTCAAAAAATTAAATTAAATCGAGGACTGTACGGAATGCTACGAAACTTTTCAGATCCTTTCTATGTGTTACGAGGGAAGGTAATGAGGGAAGTCCATGCAAAAAATCATCTGAAAATTAGATTCTATTAAACTTTTCGAAATGCTAGTTTTGGTCAAAATATCATAATATACTATGCACTAGTTTATAGTAGTTTCGGTCAAAAAATAAATTAAATCGAGGACTGTTCGAAATGCTACGAAACTTTTCAGATCCTTTCTATATGTTACGAGGGAATGTAATGAGGGAAGTCCATGCAAAAAATCATCTCAAAATTAGATTCTATGAAACTTTTCAAAATGCATGTTTCGGTCAAAAAATCATAATATATTATACACTAGTTTATACTAGTTTCGGTCAAAAAATAAAATTAAATCGAGGACTGTTCGAAATGATACGATACTTTTCAGATCCTTTCTATATGTTACGAGGGAAGGTTATGATGGAATTCCTTGCAAAAAATCATCTGAAAATTAGATTCTATTAAACTTATCAAAATGCTAGTTTCGGTCGAAAAATCATAATATATTATACACTAGTTTATACTAGTTTCGGTCAAAAAATCAAATTAAATCGAGGTCTGTTCGAAATACTACAAACGTTTCAGATCCTTTCTATATGTTACGAGGAAAAGTTATGAGGGAAGTCCTTACAAAAAAATCATCTCATTATTAAATTCTATGAAACTTTTCGAAATGCTAGTTTCTTTCAAAAAAATCATAATATACTATACACTAGTTTATACTAGTTTCGGTCAAAAAATAAAATTAAATCGAGGACTGTTCGAAATGATACGATACTTTTCAGATCCTTTCTATATGTTACGAGGGAAGGTTATGATGGAAGTCCTTGCAAAAAATCATCTGAAAATTAGATTTTATTAAACTTATCAAAATGCTAGTTTCGGTCTGAAAATCATAATATATTATACACTAGTTTATACTAGTTTCGGTAAAAAAATCAAATTAAATCGAGGTCTGTTCGAAATGCTACAAACGTTTCAGATCCTTTTTATATGTTACGAGGAAAAGTTATGAGGGAAGTCCTTACAAAAAAATCATCTCATTATTAAATTCTATGAAACTTTCCGAAATGCTAGTTTCTTTCAAAAAAATCATAATATACTATACACTAGTTTATACTAGTTTCGGTCAAAAAATCAAATTAAATCGAGGACTGTTCGGAATGCTACGAAACTTTTCAGATCCTTTCTATGTGTTACGAGGGAAGGTTATGATGGAAGTCCATGCAAAAAATCATCTGAAAATTAGATTTTATTAAACTTATCAAAATGCTAGTTTCGGTCTAAAAATCATAATATATTATACACTAGTTTATACTAGTTTCGGTCAAAAAATCAAATTAAATCGAGGTCTGTTTGAAATGCTACAAAACGTTTCAGATCCTTTCTATATGTTACGAGGAAAAGTTATGAGGGAAGTCCTTACAAAAAAATCATCTCAAAATTAGGTTCTATGAAACTTTTCAAAATGCTAGTTTCTTTCAAAAAATCGTAATATACTATACACTAGTTTATACTAGTTTCGGTCAAAAAATTAAATTAAATCGAGGACTGTTCGGAACGCTACGAAACTTTTCAGATACTTTCTATGTGTTACAAGGGAAGGTTATGAGGGAAGTCCATGCAAAAAATCAGCTCAAAATTAGATTCTATGAAACTTTTCAAAATGCATGTTTCGGTCAAAAAATCATAATATATTATACACTAGTTTATACTAGTTTCGGTCAAAAAATCAAATTAAATCGAGGACTGTTCGAAATGATACGAAACTTTTCAGATCCTTTCTATATGTTACGAAGGAAGGTTATGACGGAAGTCCATGCAAAAAATCATCTGAAAATTAGATTTTATTAAACTTATCAAAATGCTAGTTTCGGTCTGAAAATAATAATATATTATACACTAGTTTATACTAGTTTCGGTCAAAAAATCAAATTAAATCGAGGTCTGTTCGAAATGCTACAAACGTTTCAGATCCTTTCTATATGTTACGAGGAAAAGTTATGAGGGAAGTCCTTACAAAAAAATCATCTCATAATTAAATTCTATGAAACTTTTCGAAATGCTAGTTTCTTTCAAAAAAATCATAATATACTATACACTAGTTTATACTAGTTTCGGTCAAAAAATCAAATTAAATCAAGGACTGTTCGGAATGCTACGAAACTTTTCAGATCCTTTCTATGTGTTACGAGGGAAGGTTATGATGGAAGTCCATGCAAAAAATCATCTGAAAATTAGATTTTATTAAACTTATCAAAATGCTAGTTTCGGTCTAAAAATCATAATATATTATACACTAGTTTATACTAGTTTCGGTCAAAAAATCAAATTAAATCGAGGTCAGTTCAAAATGCTACCAAACGTTTCAGATCCTTTCTTTATGTTACGAGGAAAAGTTATGAGGGAATTCCTTACAAAAAAATCATCTCAAAATTAAATTCTATGAACTTTTCGAAATGCTAGTTTCTTTCAAAAAAATCATAATATACTATACACTAGTTTATACTAGTTTCGGTGAAAAAATCAAATTAAATCGAGGACTGTTCGGAATGCTACGAAACTTTTCAGAAACCCTCTATGTGTTACGAGGGAAGGTTATAATGGAAGTCCATGCAAAAAATCATCTGAAAATTAGATTTTATTAAACTTATCAAAATGCTAGTTTCGGTCTAAAAATCATAATATATTATACACTAGTTTATACTAGTTTCGGTCAAAAAATCAAATTAAATCGAGGTCTGTTTGAAATGCTACAAAACATTTCAGATCCTTTCTATATGTTACGAGGAAAAGTTATGAGGGAAGTCCTTACAAAAAAATCATCTCAAAATTAGATTCTATGAAACTTTTCAAAATGCTAGTTTCTTTGAAAAAATCGTAATATACTATACACTAGTTTATACTAGTTTCGGTCAAAAAATTAAATTAAATCGAGGACTGTTCGGAACGCTACGAAACTTGTCAGATCCTTTCTATGTGTTACGAGGGAAGGTTATGAGGGAAGTCCATGCAAAAAATCATCTCAAAATTAGATTCTATGAAACTTTTCAAAATGCTAGTTTTGGTCAAAAAATCATAATATACTATGCACTAGTTTATAGTAGTTTCGGTCAAAAAATAAATTAAATCGAGGACTGTTCGAAATGCTACGAAACTTTTCAGATCCTTTCTATATGTTACGAGGGAATGTAATGAGGGAAGTCCATGCAAAAAATCATCTCAAAATTAGATTCTATGAAACTTTTCAAAATGCATGTTTCGGTCAAAAAATCATAATATATTATACACTAGTTTATACTAGTTTCGGTCAAAAAATAAAATTAAATCGAGGACTGTTCGAAATGATACGATACTTTTCAGATCCTTTCTATATGTTACGAGGGAAGGTTATGATGGAAGTCCTTGCAAAAAATCATCTGAAAATTAGATTCTATTAAACTTATCAAAATGCTAGTTTCGGTCGAAAAATCATAATATATTAGACACTAGTTTATACTAGTTTCGGTCAAAAAATCAAATTAAATTGAGGTCTGTTCGAAATGCTACAAACGTTTCAGATCCTTTCTATATGTTACGAGGAAAAGTTATGAGGGAAGTCCTTACAAAAAAATCATCTCATTATTAAATTCTATGAAACTTTTCGAAATGCTAGTTTCTTTCAAAAAAATCATAATATACTATACACTAGTTTATACTAGTTTCGGTCAAAAAATCAAATTAAATCGAGGACTGTTCGGAATGCTACGAAACTTTTCAGATCCTTTCTATGTGTTACGAGGGAAGGTTATGATGGAAGTCCATGCAAAAAATCATCTGAAAATTAGATTTTATTAAACTTATCAAAATGCTAGTTTCGGTCTAAAAATCATAATATATTATACACTAGTTTATACTAGTTTCGGTCAAAAAATCAAATTAAATCGAGGTCTGTTTGAAATGCTACAAAACGTTTCAGATCCTTTCTATATGTTACGAGGAAAGGTTATGAGGGAAGTCCTTCCAAAAAAATCATCTCAAAATTAGATTCTATGAAACTTTTCAAAACGCTAGTTTCTTTCAAAAAATCGTAATATACTATACACTAGTTTATACTAGTTTCGCTCAAAAAATTAAATTAAATCGAGGACTGTACGGAATGCTACGAAACTTTTCAGATCCTTTCTATGTGTTACGAGGGAAGGTAATGAGGGAAGTCCATGCAAAAAATCATCTGAAAATTTGATTCTATTAAACTTTTCGAAATGCTAGTTTTGGTCAAAAAATCATAATATACTATGCACTAGTTTATAGTAGTTTCGGTCAAAAAATAAATTAAATCGGGGACTGTTCGAAATGCTACGAAACTTTTCAGATCCTTTCTATATGTTACGAGGGAATGTAATGAGGGAAGTCCATGCAAAAAATCATCTCAAAATTAGATTCTATGAAACTTTTCAAAATGCATGTTTCGGTCAAAAAATCATAATATATTATACACTAGTTTATACTAGTTTCGGTCAAAAAATAAAATTAAATCGAGGACTGTTCGAAATGATACGATACTTTTCAGATCCTTTCTATATGTTACGAGGGAAGGTTATGATGGAATTCCTTGCAAAAAATCATCTGAAAATTAGATTCTATTAAACTTATCAAAATGCTAGTTTCGGTCGAAAAATCATAATATATTATACACTAGTTTATACTAGTTTCGGTCAAAAAATCAAATTAAATCGAGGTCTGTTCGAAATACTACAAACGTTTCAGATCCTTTCTATATGTTACGAGGAAAAGTTATGAGGGAAGTCCTTACAAAAAAATCATCTCATTATTAAATTCTATGAAACTTTTCGAAATGCTAGTTTCTTTCAAAAAAATCATAATATACTATACACTAGTTTATACTAGTTTCGGTCAAAAAATAAAATTAAATCGAGGACTGTTCGAAATGATACGATACTTTTCAGATCCTTTCTATATGTTACGAGGGAAGGTTATGATGGAAGTCCTTGCAAAAAATCATCTGAAAATTAGATTTTATTAAACTTATCAAAATGCTAGTTTCGGTCTGAAAATCATAATATATTATACACTAGTTTATACTAGTTTCGGTCAAAAAATCAAATTAAATCGAGGTCTGTTCGAAATGCTACAAACGTTTCAGATCCTTTTTATATGTTACGAGGAAAAGTTATGAGGGAAGTCCTTACAAAAAAATCATCTCATTATTAAATTCTATGAAACTTTTCGAAATGCTAGTTTCTTTCAAAAAAATCATAATATACTATACACTAGTTTATACTAGTTTCGGTCAAAAAATCAAATTAAATCGAGGACTGTTCGGAATGCTACGAAACTTTTCAGATCCTTTCTATGTGTTACGAGGAAAGGTTATGATGGAAGTCCATGCAAAAAATCATCTGAAAATTAGATTTTATTAAACTTATCAAAATGCTAGTTTCGGTCTAAAAATCATAATATATTATACACTAGTTTATACTAGTTTCGGTCAAAAAATCAAATTAAATCGAGGTCTGTTTGAAATGCTACAAAACGTTTCAGATCCTTTCTATATGTTACGTGGAAAAGTTATGAGGGAAGTCCTTACAAAAAAATCATCTCAAAATTAGGTTCTATGAAACTTTTCAAAATGCTAGTTTCTTTCAAAAAATCGTAATATACTATACACTAGTTTATACTAGTTTCGGTCAAAAAATTAAATTAAATCGAGGACTGTTCGGAACGCTACGAAACGTTTCAGATACTTTCTATGTGTTACGAGGGAAGGTTATGAGGGAAGTCCATGCAAAAAATCATCTCAAAATTAGATTCTATGAAACTTTTCAAAATGCATGTTTCGGTCAAAAAATCATAATATATTATACACTAGTTTATACTAGTTTCGGTCAAAAAATCAAATTAAATCGAGGACTGTTCGAAATGATACGAAACTTTTCAGATCCTTTCTATATGTTACGAAGGAAGGTTATGATGGAAGTCCATGCAAAAAATCATCTGAAAATTAGATTTTATTAAACTTATCAAAATGCTAGTTTCGGTCTGAAAATAATAATATATTATACACTAGTTTATACTAGTTTCGGTCAAAAAATCAAATTAAATCGAGGTCTGTTCGAAATGCTACAAACGTTTCAGATCCTTTCTATATGTTACGAGGAAAAGTTATGAGGGAAGTCCTTACAAAAAAATCATCTCATAATTAAATTCTATGAAACTTTTCGAAATGCTAGTTTCTTTCAAAAAAATCATAATATACTATACACTAGTTTATACTAGTTTCGGTCAAAAAATCAAATTAAATCGAGGACTGTTCGGAATGCTACGAAACTTTTCAGATCCTTTCTATGTGTTACGAGGGAAGGTTATGATGGAAGTCCATGCAAAAAATCATCTGAAAATTAGATTTTATTAAACTTATCAAAATGCTAGTTTCGGTCTAAAAATCATAATATATTATACACTAGTTTATACTAGTTTCGGTCAAAAAATCAAATTAAATCGAGGTCAGTTCAAAATGCTACCAAACGTTTCAGATCCTTTGTTTATGTTACGAGGAAAAGTTATGAGGGAATTCCTTACAAAAAAATCATCTCAAAATTAAATTCTATGAACTTTTCGAAATGCTAGTTTCTTTCAAAAAAATCATAATATACTATACACTAGTTTATACTAGTTTCGGTGAAAAAATCAAATTAAATCGAGGACTGTTCGGAATGCTACGAAACTTTTCAGATCCTTTCTATGTGTTACGAGGGAAGGTTATAATGGAAGTCCATGCAAAAAATCATCTGAAAATTAGATTTTATTAAACTTATCAAAATGCTAGTTTCGGTCTAAAAATCATAATATATTATACACTAGTTTATACTAGTTTCGGTCAAAAAATCAAATTAAATCGAGGTCTGTTTGAAATGCTACAACACATTTCAGATCCTTTCTATATGTTACGAGGAAAAGTTATGAGGGAAGTCCTTACAAAAAAATCATCTCAAAATTAGATTCTATGAAACTTTTCAAAACGCTAGTTTCTTTCAAAAAATCGTAATATACTATACACTAGTTTATACTAGTTTCGGTCAAAAAATTAAATTAAATCGAGGACTGTTCGGAACGCTACGAAACTTGTCAGATCCTTTCTATGTGTTACGAGGGAAGGTTATGAGGGAAGTCCATGCAAAAAATCATCTGAAAATTAGATTCTATTAAACTTATCAAAATGCTAGTTTCTTTCAAAAAATCGTAATATACTATACACTAGTTTATACTAGTTTCGGTCAAAAAATTAAATTAAATCGAGGACTGTTCGGAACGCTACGAAACTTGTCAGATCCTTTCTATGTGTTACGAGGGAAGGTTATGAGGGAAGTCCATGCAAAAAATCATCTGAAAATTAGATTCTATTAAACTTTTCGAAATGCTAGTTTTGGTCAAAAAATCATAATATACTATGCACTAGTTTATAGTAGTTTCGGTCAAAAAATAAATTAAATCGAGGACTGTTCGAAATGCTACGAAACTTTTCAGATCCTTTCTATATGTTACGAGGGAATGTAATGAGGGAAGTCCATGCAAAAAATCATCTCAAAATTAGATTCTATGAAACTTTTCAAAATGCATGTTTCGGTCAAAAAATCATAATATATTATACACTAGTTTATACTAGTTTCGGTCAAAAAATAAAATTAAATCGAGGACTGTTCGAAATGATACGATACTTTTCAGATCCTTTCTATATGTTACGAGGGAAGGTTATGATGGAATTCCTTGCAAAAAATCATCTGAAAATTAGATTCTATTAAACTTATCAAAATGCTAGTTTCGGTCGAAAAATCATAATATATTATACACTAGTTTATACTAGTTTCGGTCAAAAAATCAAATTAAATCGAGGTCTGTTCGAAATGCTACAAACGTTTCAGATCCTTTCTATATGTTACGAGGAAAAGTTATGAGGGAAGTCCTTACAAAAAAATCATCTCATTATTAAATTCTATGAAACTTTTCGAAATGCTAGTTTCTTTCAAAAAAATCATAATATACTATACACTAGTTTATACTAGTTTCGGTCAAAAAATAAAATTAAATCGAGGACTGTTTGAAATGATACGATACTTTTCAGATCCTTTCTATATGTTACGAGGGAAGGTTATGATGGAAGTCCTTGCAAAAAATCATCTGAAAATTAGATTTTATTAAACTTATCAAAATGCTAGTTTCGGTCTGAAAATCATAATATATTATACACTAGTTTATACTAGTTTCGGTCAAAAAATCAAATTAAATCGAGGTCTGTTCGAAATGCTACAAACGTTTCAGATCCTTTCTATATGTTACGAGGAAAAGTTATGAGGGAAGTCCTTACAAAAAAATCATCTCATTATTAAATTCTATGAAACTTTTCGAAATGCTAGTTTCTTTCAAAAAAATCATAATATACTATACACTAGTTTATACTAGTTTCGGTCAAAAAATCAAATTAAATCGAGGACTGTTCGGAATGCTACGAAACTTTTCAGATCCTTTCTATGTGTTACGAGGGAAGGTTATGATGGAGGTCCATGCAAAAAATCATCAGAAAATTAGATTTTATTAAACTTATCAAAATGCTAGTTTCGGTCTAAAAATCATAATATATTATACACTAGTTTATACTAGTTTCGGTCAAAAAATCAAATTAAATCGAGGTCTGTTTGAAATGCTACAAAACGTTTCAGATCCTTTCTATATGTTACGAGGAAAAGTTATGAGGGAAGTCCTTACAAAAAAATCATCTCAAAATTAGATTCTATGAAACTTTTCAAAATGCTAGTTTCTTTCAAAAAATCGTAATATACTATACACTAGTTTATACTAGTTTCGGTCAAAAAATTAAATTAAATCGAGGACTGTTCGGAACGCTACGAAACTTTTCAGATCCTTTCTATGTGTTACGAGGGAAGGTTATGAGGGAAGTCCATGCAAAAAATCATCTCAAAATTAGAATCTATGAAACTTTTCAAAATGCATGTTTCGGTCAAAAAATCATAATATATTATACACTAGTTTATACTAGTTTCGGTCAAAAAATCAAATTAAATCGAGGACTGTTCGAAATGATACGAAACTTTTCAGATCCTTTCTATATGTTACGAAGGAAGGTTATGATGGAAGTCCATGCAAAAAATCATCTGAAAATTAGATTTTATTAAACTTATCAAAATGCTAGTTTCGGTCTGAAAATAATAATATATTATACACTAGTTTATACTAGTTTCGGTCAAAAAATCAAATTAAATCGAGGTCTGTTCGAAATGCTACAAACGTTTCAGATCCTTTCTATATGTTACGAGGAAAAGTTATGAGGGAAGTCCTTACAAAAAAATCATCTCATAATTAAATTCTATGAAACTTTTCGAAATGCTAGTTTCTTTCAAAAAAATCATAATATACTATACTCTAGTTTATACTAGTTTCGGTCAAAAAATCAAATTAAATCGAGGACTGTTCGGAATGCTACGAAACTTTTCAGATCCTTTCTATGTGTTACGAGGGAAGGTTATGATGGAAGTCCATGCAAACAATCATCTGAAAATTAGATTTTATTAAACTTATCAAAATGCTAGTTTCGGTCTAAAAATCATAATATATTATACACTAGTTTATACTAGTTTCGGTCAAAAAATCAAATTAAATCGAGGTCAGTTCAAAATGCTACCAAACGTTTCAGATCCTTTCTTTATGTTACGAGGAAAAGTTATGAGGGAATTGCTTACAAAAAAATCATCTCAAAATTAAATTCTATGAAACTTTTCGAAATGCTAGTTTCTTTCAAAAAAATCATAATATACTATACACTAGTTTATACTAGTTTCGGTGAAAAAATCAAATTAAATCGAGGACTGTTCGGAATGCTACGAAACTTTTCAGATCCTTTCTATGTGTTACGAGGGAAGGTTATAATGGAAGTCCATGCAAAAAATCATCTGAAAATTAGATTTTATTAAACTTATCAAAATGCTAGTTTCGGTCTAAAAATCATAATATATTAAACACTAGTTTATACTAGTTTCGGTCAAAAAATCAAATTAAATCGAGGTCTGTTTGAAATGCTACAAAACATTTCAGATCCTTTCTATATGTTACGAGGAAAAGTTATGAGGGAAGTCCTTACAAAAAAATCATCTCAAAATTAGATTCTATGAAACTTTTCAAAATGCTAGTTTCTTTCAAAAAATCGTAATATACTATACACTAGTTTATACTAGTTTCGGTCAAAAAATTAAATTAAATCGAGGACTGTTCGGAACGCTACGAAACTTGTCAGATCCTTTCTATGTGTTACGGGGGAAGGTTATGAGGGAAGTCCATGCAAAAAATCATCTCAAAATTAGATTCTATGAAACTTTTCAAAATGCATGTTTCGGTCAAAAAATCATAATATATTATACACTAGTTTATACTAGTATCGGTCAAAAAATCAAATTAAATCGAGGACTGTTCGAAATGATACGAAACTTTTCAGATCCTTTCTATATGTTACGAAGGAAGGTTATGATGGAAGTCCATGCAAAAAATCATCTGAAAATTAGATTTTATTAAACTTATCAAAATGCTAGTTTCGGTCTGAAAATCATAATATATTATACACTAGTTTATACTAGTTTCGGTCAAAAAATCAAATTAAATCGAGGTCTGTTCGAAATGCTACAAACGTTTCAGATCCTTTCTATATGTTACGAGGAAAAGTTATGAGGGAAGTCCTTACAAAAAAATCATCTCATTATTAAATTCTATGAAACTTTTCGAAATGCTAGTTTCTTTCAAAAAAATCATAATATACTATACACTAGTTTATACTAGTTTCGGTCAAAAAATCAAATTAAATCGAGGACTGTTCGGAATGCAACGAAACTTTTCAGATCCTTTCTATGTGTTACGAGGGAAGGTTATGATGGAAGTCCATGCAAAAAATCATCTGAAAATTAGATTTTATTAAACTTATCAAAATGCTAGTTTCGGTCTAAAAATCATAATATATTATACACTAGTTTATACTAGTTTCGGTCAAAAAATCAAATTAAATCGAGGTCTGTTTGAAATGCTACAAAACGTTTCAGATCCTTTCTATATGTTACGAGGAAAGGTTATGAGGGAAGTCCTTACAAAAAAATCATCTCAAAATTAGATTCTATGAAACTTTTCAAAACGCTAGTTTCTTTCAAAAAATCGTAATATACTATACACTAGTTTATACTAGTTTCGGTCAAAAAATAGAATTAAATCGAGGACTGTACGGAATGCTACGAAACTTTTCAGATCCTTTCTATGTGTTACGAGGGAAGGTAATGAGGGAAGTCCATGCAAAAAATCATCTCAAAATTAGATTCTATGAAACTTTTCAAAATGCATGTTTCGGTCAAAAAATCATAATATATTATACACTAGTTTATACTAGTTTCGGTCAAAAAATCAAATTAAATCGAGGACTGTTCGAAATGATACGAAACTTTTCAGATCCTTTCTATATGTTACGAAGGAAGGTTATGATGGAAGTCCATGCAAAAAATCATCTGAAAATTAGATTTTATTAAACTTATCAAAATGCTAGTTTCGGTCTGAAAATCATAATATATTATACACTAGTTTATACTAGTTTCGGTCAAAAAATCAAATTAAATCGAGGTCTGTTCGAAATGCTACAAACGTTTCAGATCCTTTCTATATGTTACGAGGAAAAGTTATGAGGGAAGTCCTTACAAAAAAATCATCTCATTATTAAATTCTATGAAACTTTTCGAAATGCTAGTTTCTTTCAAAAAAATCATAATATACTATACACTAGTTTATACTAGTTTCGGTCAAAAAATCAAATTAAATCGAGGACTGTTCGGAATGCTACGAAACTTTTCAGATCCTTTCTATGTGTTACGAGGGAAGGTTATGATGGAAGTCCATGCAAAAAATCATCTGAAAATTAGATTTTATTAAACTTATCAAAATGCTAGGTTCGGTCTAAAAATCATAATATATTATACACTAGTTTATACTAGTTTCGGTCAAAAAATCAAATTAAATCGAGGACTGTTCGAAATGATACGAAACTTTTCAGATCCTTTCTATATGTTACGAAGGAAGGTTATGATGGAAGTCCATGCAAAAAATCATCTGAAAATTAGATTTTATTAAACTTATCAAAATGCTAGTTTCGGTCTGAAAATCATAATATATTATACACTAGTTTATACTAGTTTCGGTCAAAAAATCAAATTAAATCGAGGTCTGTTCGAAATGCTACAAACGTTTCAGATCCTTTCTATATGTTACGAGGAAAAGTTATGAGGGAAGTCCTTACAAAAAAATCATCTCATTATTAAATTCTATGAAACTTTTCGAAATGCTAGTTTCTTTCAAAAAAATCATAATATACTATACACTAGTTTATACTAGTTTCGGTCAAAAAATCAAATTAAATCGAGGACTGTTCGGAATGCTACGAAACTTTTCAGATCCTTTCTATGTGTTACGAGGGAAGGTTATGATGGAAGTCCATGCAAAAAATCATCTGAAAATTAGATTTTATTAAACTTATCAAAATGCTAGTTTCGGTCTAAAAATCATAATATATTATACACTAGTTTATACTAGTTTCGGTCAAAAAATCAAATTAAATCGAGGACTGTTCGAAATGATACGAAACTTTTCAGATCCTTTCTATATGTTACGAAGGAAGGTTATGATGGAAGTCCATGCAAAAAATCATCTGAAAATTAGATTTTATTAAACTTATCAAAATGCTAGTTTCGGTCTGAAAATCATAATATATTATACACTAGTTTATACTAGTTTCGGTCAAAAAATCAAATTAAATCGAGGTCTGTTCGAAATGCTACAAACGTTTCAGATCCTTTCTATATGTTACGAGGAAAAGTTATGAGGGAAGTCCTTACAAAAAAATCATCTCATTATTAAATTCTATGAAACTTTTCGAAATGCTAGTTTCTTTCAAAAAAATCATAATATACTATACACTAGTTTATACTAGTTTCGGTCAAAAAATCAAATTAAATCGAGGACTGTTCGGAATGCTACGAAACTTTTCAGATCCTTTCTATGTGTTACGAGGGAAGGTTATGATGGAAGTCCATGCAAAAAATCATCTGAAAATTAGATTTTATTAAACTTATCAAAATGCTAGGTTCGGTCTAAAAATCATAATATATTATACACTAGTTTATACTAGTTTCGGTCAAAAAATCAAATTAAATCGAGGACTGTTCGAAATGATACGAAACTTTTCAGATCCTTTCTATATGTTACGAAGGAAGGTTATGATGGAAGTCCATGCAAAAAATCATCTGAAAATTAGATTTTATTAAACTTATCAAAATGCTAGTTTCGGTCTGAAAATCATAATATATTATACACTAGTTTATACTAGTTTCGGTCAAAAAATCAAATTAAATCGAGGTCTGTTCGAAATGCTACAAACGTTTCAGATCCTTTCTATATGTTACGAGGAAAAGTTATGAGGGAAGTCCTTACAAAAAAATCATCTCATTATTAAATTCTATGAAACTTTTCGAAATGCTAGTTTCTTTCAAAAAAATCATAATATACTATACACTAGTTTATACTAGTTTCGGTCAAAAAATCAAATTAAATCGAGGACTGTTCGGAATGCTACGAAACTTTTCAGATCCTTTCTATGTGTTACGAGGGAAGGTTATGATGGAAGTCCATGCAAAAAATCATCTGAAAATTAGATTTTATTAAACTTATCAAAATGCTAGTTTCGGTCTAAAAATCATAATATATTATACACTAGTTTATACTAGTTTCGGTCAAAAAATCAAATTAAATCGAGGACTGTTCGAAATGATACGAAACTTTTCAGATCCTTTCTATATGTTACGAAGGAAGGTTATGATGGAAGTCCATGCAAAAAATCATCTGAAAATTAGATTTTATTAAACTTATCAAAATGCTAGTTTCGGTCTGAAAATCATAATATATTATACACTAGTTTATACTAGTTTCGGTCAAAAAATCAAATTAAATCGAGGTCTGTTCGAAATGCTACAAACGTTTCAGATCCTTTCTATATGTTACGAGGAAAAGTTATGAGCGAAGTCCTTACAAAAAAATCATCTCATTATTAAATTCTATGAAACTTTTCGAAATGCTAGTTTCTTTCAAAAAAATCATAATATACTATACACTAGTTTATACTAGTTTCGGTCAAAAAATCAAATTAAATCGAGGACTGTTCGGAATGCTACGAAACTTTTCAGATCCTTTCTATGTGTTACGAGGGAAGGTTATGATGGAAGTCCATGCAAAAAATCATCTGAAAATTAGATTTTATTAAACTTATCAAAATGCTAGTTTCGGTCTAAAAATCATAATATATTATACACTAGTTTATACTAGTTTCGGTCAAAAAATCAAATTAAATCGAGGTCTGTTTGAAATGCTACAAAACGTTTCAGATCCTTTCTATATGTTACGAGGAAAGGTTATGAGGGAAGTCCTTACAAAAAAATCATCTCAAAATTAGATTCTATGAAACTTTTCAAAACGCTAGTTTCTTTCAAAAAATCGTAATATACTATACACTAGTTTATACTAGTTTCGGTCAAAAAATTAAATTAAATCGAGGACTGTACGGAATGCTACGAAACTTTTCAGATCCTTTCTATGTGTTACGAGGGAAGGTAATGAGGGAAGTCCATGCAAAAAATCATCTGAAAATTAGATTCTATTAAACTTTTCGAAATGCTAGTTTTGGTAAAAAAATCATAATATACTATGCCCTAGTTTATAGTAGTTTCGGTCAAAAAATAAATTAAAT
Organism: Lathyrus tuberosus; assembly: GCA_022829125.1. Taxonomy (NCBI): domain Eukaryota; kingdom Viridiplantae; phylum Streptophyta; class Magnoliopsida; order Fabales; family Fabaceae; genus Lathyrus; species Lathyrus tuberosus. The sequence goes on from JALAZF010000605.1 coordinate 1,009,298, forward strand.
CGAGGACTGTTCGAAATGCTACGAAACTTTTCAGATCCTTTCTATATGTTACGAGGGAATGTAATGAGGGAAGTCCATGCAAAAAATCATCTCAAAATTAGATTCTATGAAACTTTTCAAAATGCATGTTTCGGTCAAAAAATTATAATATATTATACACTAGTTTATACTAGTTTCGGTCAAAAAATAAAATTAAATCGAGGACTGTTCGAAATGATACGATACTTTTCAGATCCTTTCTATATGTTACGAGGGAAGGTTATGATGGAAGTCCTTGCAAAAAATCATCTGAAAATTAGATTCTATTAAACTTATCAAAATGCTAGTTTCGGTCGAAAAATCATAATATATTAGACACTAGTTTATACTAGTTTCGGTAAAAAAATCAAATTAAATCGAGGTCTGTTCGAAATGCTACAAACGTTTCAGATCCTTTCTATATGTTACGAGGAAAAGTTATGAGGGAAGTCCTTACAAAAAAATCATCTCATTATTAAATTCTATGAAACTTTTCGAAATGCTAGTTTCTTTCAAAAAAATCATAATATACTATACACTAGTTTATACTAGTTTCGGTCAAAAAATCAAATTAAATCGAGGACTGTTCGGAATGCTACGAAACTTTTCAGATCCTTTCTATGTGTTACGAGGGAAGGTTATGATGGAAGTCCATGCAAAAAATCATCTGAAAATTAGATTTTATTAAACTTATCAAAATGCTAGTTTCGGTCTGAAAATCATAATATATTATACACTAGTTTATACTAGTTTCGGTCAAAAAATCAAATTAAATCGAGGTCTGTTCGAAATGCTACAAACGTTTCAGATCCTTTCTATATGTTACGAGGAAAAGTTATGAGGGAAGTCCTTACAAAAAAATCATCTCATTATTAAATTCTATGAAACTTTTCGAAATGCTAGTTTCTTTCAAAAAAATCATAATATACTATACACTAGTTTATACTAGTTTCGGTCAAAAAATCAAATTAAATCGAGGACTGTTCGGAATGCTACGAAACTTTTCAGATCCTTTCTATGTGTTACGAGGGAAGGTTATGATGGAAGTCCATGCAAAAAATCATCTGAAAATTAGATTTTATTAAACTTATCAAAATGCTAGTTTCGGTCTAAAAATCATAATATATTATACACTAGTTTATACTAGTTTCGGTCAAAAAATCAAATTAAATCGAGGACTGTTCGAAATGATACGAAACTTTTCAGATCCTTTCTATATGTTACGAAGGAAGGTTATGATGGAAGTCCATGCAAAAAATCATCTGAAAATTAGATTTTATTAAACTTATCAAAATGCTAGTTTCGGTCTGAAAATCATAATATATTATACACTAGTTTATACTAGTTTCGGTCAAAAAATCAAATTAAATCGAGGTCTGTTCGAAATGCTACAAACGTTTCAGATCCTTTCTATATGTTACGAGGAAAAGTTATGAGGGAAGTCCTTACAAAAAAATCATCTCATTATTAAATTCTATGAAACTTTTCGAAATGCTAGTTTCTTTCAAAAAAATCATAATATACTATACACTAGTTTATACTAGTTTCGGTCAAAAAATCAAATTAAATCGAGGACTGTTCGGAATGCTACGAAACTTTTCAGATCCTTTCTATGTGTTACGAGGGAAGGTTATGATGGAAGTCCATGCAAAAAATCATCTGAAAATTAGATTTTATTAAACTTATCAAAATGCTAGTTTCGGTCTAAAAATCATAATATATTATACACTAGTTTATACTAGTTTCGGTCAAAAAATCAAATTAAATCGAGGTCTGTTTGAAATGCTACAAAACGTTTCAGATCCTTTCTATATGTTACGAGGAAAGGTTATGAGGGAAGTCCTTACAAAAAAATCATCTCAAAATTAGATTCTATGAAACTTTTCAAAACGCTAGTTTCTTTCAAAAAATCGTAATATACTATACACTAGTTTATACTAGTTTCGGTCAAAAAATTAAATTAAATCGAGGACTGTACGGAATGCTACGAAACTTTTCAGATCCTTTCTATGTGTTACGAGGGAAGGTAATGAGGGAAGTCCATGCAAAAAATCATCTGAAAATTAGATTCTATTAAACTTTTCGAAATGCTAGTTTTGGTAAAAAAATCATAATATACTATGCCCTAGTTTATAGTAGTTTCGGTCAAAAAATAAATTAAATCGAGGACTGTTCGAAATGCTACGAAACTTTTCAGATCCTTTCTATATGTTACGAGGGAATGTAATGAGGGAAGTCCATGCAAAAAATCATCTCAAAATTAGATTCTATGAAACTTTTCAAAATGCATGTTTCGGTCAAAAAATTATAATATATTATACACTAGTTTATACTAGTTTCGGTCAAAAAATAAAATTAAATCGAGGACTGTTCGAAATGATACGATACTTTTCAGATCCTTTCTATATGTTACGAGGGAAGGTTATGATGGAAGTCCTTGCAAAAAATCATCTGAAAATTAGATTCTATTAAACTTATCAAAATGCTAGTTTCGGTCGAAAAATCATAATATATTAGACACTAGTTTATACTAGTTTCGGTAAAAAAATCAAATTAAATCGAGGTCTGTTCGAAATGCTACAAACGTTTCAGATCCTTTCTATATGTTACGAGGAAAAGTTATGAGGGAAGTCCTTACAAAAAAATCATCTCATTATTAAATTCTATGAAACTTTTCGAAATGCTAGTTTCTTTCAAAAAAATCATAATATACTATACACTAGTTTATACTAGTTTCGGTCAAAAAATCAAATTAAATCGAGGACTGTTCGGAATGCTACGAAACTTTTCAGATCCTTTCTATGTGTTACGAGTGAAGGTTATGATGGAAGTCCATGCAAAAAATCATCTGAAAATTAGATTTTATTAAACTTTTCAAAATGCTAGTTTCGGTCTAAAAATCATAATATATTATACACTAGTTTATACTAGTTTCGGTCAAAAAATCAAATTAAATCGAGGTCTGTTTGAAATGCTACAAAACGTTTCAGATCCTTTCTATATGTTACGAGGAAAGGTTATGAGGGAAGTCCTTACAAAAAAATCATCTCAAAATTAGATTCTATGAAACTTTTCAAAACGCTAGTTTCTTTCAAAAAATCGTAATATACTATACACTAGTTTATACTAGTTTCGGTCAAAAAATTAAATTAAATCGAGGACTGTACGGAATGCTACGAAACTTTTCAAATACTTTCTATGTGTTACGAGGGAAGGTAATGAGGGAAGTCCATGCAAAAAATCATCTGAAAATTAGATTCTATTAAACTTTTCGAAATGCTAGTTTTGGTCAAAAAATCATAATATACTATGCACTAGTTTATAGTAGTTTCGGTCAAAAAATAAATTAAATCGAGGACTGTTCGAAATGCTACTGTTGTACCCTAAATTTTTACCCTTAGATGTCATCCAGCTTTTGTGCATCTTAGGAGCATCTCTGCATTTGTTTGAGCTAACCCATATCTTGTAGTTTGTTTATTTGTGTCCAAATTAGGTCTACATATCATCGTGAGGCTCCACAAGTTGTTTGAAGCAAGTCAAATCGACAACAGATCTCCAATACCAGAGCTTTGGAATTAGGGTTCTATCCTGAAGGGATCATTAAGTATTGGCTCTATAGAAGTTCAAGATTGTGTGACCCACTTACCATATAATGCCGCCTACATCCAAGAGATATCATTTGACAAAAATCCAAGGTCTATGGGTTCTCAACGAGCGGAATTTGAGCCGCAATCCCACTATATCTCAAAACTAGGGTTTCTGTGACGCTTACCAGCCAACAACCTTGATTTTTCATCAAGATGATCCCCTAAAACCTAATTATCAATGCTATTGGCTTATCAACATCCTCAAGAGCCTCCTAAGACCTTTAGATGGGAAGGAAGAAACAAATTCACAAGGATCGACCTCAGTGCGTTCACAGGCGTAATTAGGGTTCGACTGAAACCCTAATCTTTTGGAATCTTGGATCAATTGAAGTGTTAATGGATTTAATCATCATACATTGTCTCATGAAGTATTAAAAGCATCCACACCAAGTTTCATGAGGTTTCTTGTAAGATAAGTAGGGTTTTTGTCGCGAAAGGCTTCGTATACGGCATTTTCCCCCTAATAGCCCGATTTAAAATAACCATAACTCCTAAACCGTGCACTCAAATTAAGCGACTCAAGGCTCATTGGAAAGCTTTCATCAAGATCTTTAATTCATTCCATATGACTTTTTGTCTAAAAATGCTTAGAATTTGAGTTATGAAACTTACAAGACATTTTGGCCAAACACTTAGAAAATTTTTCAGCAGTATCCACCACTCTTTTTCCCAACTTTGGCGCCACTTTTCACCCTTTTCCATTTAGATTCAAGTCTTGAGTCCCAAATGAAAGTTGTAGAGCTTGTTGAGAGCTTTCCAACCATATATGGAACATCTCCATAGGACAAACCATTCTCAAGTTATGGGTCGTCAAAGTAGGGCACTTGAAATTGTCAAATTTCAATAACTTAGAATTTTTCTAAGTTTCTTTTGACAGTTTTGGGGACACGACTTGTGAGGGATTTTTCTACCAATTCAAGGCATTATTTCAATTACTTTCCAACATCAACATTGAAGTATCATCCAAGAACTTTCATTTGAACCCAAGAGCATTAAAATTGGATCATTAAGTTAGGAAATATCTTGTGAACAATATGGCCATACGAGCTAATTTTTTGCACCAAGAACATCATGTTTTGAATTCAGATTTTCTTTCCCCTCTCTCCAAAAGCAATGATCTGATCCTATTAGTATTCCATAACCCGTGCAAGGCAAAAAGAAACACCTAAGGCATAGCTATGGATCTTGTCCCAAGCATGCAGGAGAAAAAGACAAATTCCTTCTCACATGAATCAAGAATTATGAAACCACGCTTGCAGCCCCATGCAGGGAACATCCAATTAATGCATCCCAAGCCATGCATCAAACTCACCTATAAAAGGAGGCCCCAACTTCCTCAGAACGGTCATTGGAAAGAGAGGAAGAAACACACACAAAAAATCACTACAATAGTACTGAGAACACCCTTGCAAAACCACCATACTCCACACTCAAAACTCGTGGCAGACAGAAAAATCACTAAGCAATCATTAAAACCCCTCTGAAGCATTGTTTTTCGTTGGCATACGAGAGCTAGTTGAAGGAAGAAGAATCTTTGCAACTTGCTTGGAAACCAGGTATGTTTTCTTATTCTCCATTCAATATACATGTTGGAATAAAATATGCATTAGTGAATAAGTTTCCATGATGTTGCTATAATGTTGTGTTTGTGTGGATAAATAACATTCTGAACTTCATGATAAGTTGTTTTTTTTAGAAGATTCCACGACTGCTCTAGTGTCAAAAACCATGAAGCTTGTATGGTTGAAATGTTAATATTACTATGCTCTTATTTTGTTTCTGTTTGGGGATGATGCCATGATATCATGTTGTCTCATGATGTATAATGTGTGTTACTTTGTATACTAACATGATTTCTGTATGTTGTGTTAATTTGCGTATTTGCGTAGTTATGTGACAAGCTTCATCATTTTTGTTTGAGATGTTATTAGTGTGTGAAGCTGTGTATGTCTTTGTATCGTCTACGTTTGTGCGTGCGCATAATACTCCTAAGCTTGCAATGAGCTATTATGAAAGCTGGATTTCTGTGTGTGATTAGTTATCGTGTTAGTTTGTTGTGCACCCCTACATGAACATGACTGAGAGGGAAATGTGTTTTGTTCTGGATGAGGTTTCTTATGAGTGCATGACAGTAATTTATATTTGGAAGTGTTGTTTGTTTGATGCCATTTACGACTCGTTGAGTTTTAAACTATTAATGCTGGTCCATGCTATCGTGTGAAGGAGATGTTAGGAGGTTGGTTGTCATATTACATCTTGATTGATAATTCTGAGACAAGCATGTTGATTAAATCTGAAGCAGAATGTGGTTTATTACCTCTTAATCAACTGGATTTTTATTTTTGACCCAGGTTTTCATTAGCTTACTGCTCATGTTTTGAATACTATCGTGTTCAATTTAAGGCTTCATCATGTTCTACATGTAGAGTGCTTCACATTGGCATTTTATTTCATGTTGTTTGGTTGAGATTTGAATGATTCATGAACGAGTGAAGTTGAGCATGCGTTTGGATGTTTTAATTTGGAATACGTTTAGCAGCTGTGTTCCTGCATGTATTCATCTCCCATGCTTGCGTGTGATTGGTAGTTTACTGGGTTTTGTCCTGTAGTGCATTTAAAAAACACTATGACCGATTGATATTGATAATGTTACTGCACTTGTTCATGTAGCGCATTGTTTTCCTTTTCATTTATTTTTCGTTGATTTTCTTAGCTTATGTATTTATGGACGCGCATAATAACCGGATGTAAACGCCGTCCCAACGGTTCACCATTGCCTTGCCATTTCGCCTATCACCATCATGTCCTGGGTTCGATCCGTAGAGATCAACCTTTTGTTCAATTTTTTTTCATTTTTTCGCCTTGCCTTTCCACCTCCTGGGCCTTGCGCCTTTACTGCCAGCACCCCCACTACTTAGGCCCAATTCACTCCCTTTCATTTTTTTTAACTAAGCTAAAATCACTAATGCACCCCCCTACGTTTTATTTCAATTTTTTTAACTTCAAAATTTTCTCCTTTTTTAAAACCCCTTTTATTTATTTATTTTTCTTAAAATGTTTTATATGTTCAAAAACTCTAAAAATATTTATTTTGTAATTTGTCCCTTAATTATTTATTTTATCATGTGGTATTTCAGGACTAATTAATTGTTATATATGGTTATTAATTATTGTGCTAATGTTAAATTGTTAATTTGCATTTTAATTAGTAATTGCTAATCAATTTGTCTTTGTTTGTTAACCTTTAAATTATCAATATGTATCTTAATTATATTGCTAAATTTATTGGTGTTGCTAATTGTTATTTGTTATCACTTGTGGATTAATTGATTGACATTTATTGTTAGCATCTTGAATCTTATGAATGTTATTTCACTATGACTTGTTTAATCCTTGAATTAACCTATCCATGTTGGTTGGCCATATGTTTGGTTTTTACATGAATATCATCCTTCTTTATTATCATCCTTTAATATCATTCTACATGTTTGTCTTCCTAAAGATTGAAGCATGTTGATTGTCATCCTTAATATCTTCCTATATGTTTGTCTTCATAAAGATTTAAACATATTGTTATCATTTTAATCATTCTTATAATCATGTCCATCTCACCCATACTTTATTATGAAACATATTGCCATCTTCATGCTTATGTTACTTCCATCATATTATCTCATATCAATGTTGTAACTCGTATCATGTCTTACCTTGTTATTTTATCATGTGTATGTTTATCATATCTTACTTCTATCTGTATGTTTATTTACTACTGTCCACACCTTTTCAAACTCATAAAAATTCTCGATCCAACGTCGAGCCCATTTTCTACCCATGTAAGTCGATCACCTTCGGGTATCGCATTCAACCTTTTGGTCACAAGACACAAGTCTAGCATCACCTTGCTAGCACCATCGCCTAAACAACGTAACTTAATCGCATTAATATCCAAAGGAAAATCCCATGCATGATGACCATGTTATTGTGCATGGTGCATATCATTTGCATTCATAATTGTTACCTTAAAGATAAGTAATGACCCCCATCTGAACCTAAGTAACCTCTTAGGAAGAGACTTTGTTTCTTGGCCTCATCAGAGCCATAGAAACCACAATTAGCTTTAGGAAGAATTCTTCAACTCTTAGTGATATTCATCATAATGAATTTACCACTTCCCCTACCGACTAAACTTCAATATAGGTCCATTACAACTAGATCTAGAGAGTTCTTAAACTCTACAATGAGATTGTACTCATTTCCCCTCTGAATATTGGCCATGGTCAATAGATCAGTAGAAGAAGAACTACAAGCGCTCTGATTCCCTCCTGACAGGATATGTAGGCATAAGATGCGATATCTTGTCGAGCACACTTAGGAATAAAATAAATCACCTATCCTTAAACCCTTAGCAAGACAGATAACAAATAACATAAATAATCAAGAGGTTCCTGTAGAGTACTACAGATATCTAGGATGCTAACACCTTCCCTAGGTATAACCAACCCCCGAACTTAGAATCTTAGTGCATTTGCATTGCATTGTGGGAATTCGGTTTTTTCTCCCTTCCTTTGGATAAATCAAAGACCGGTGGTGACATTAAAAATACGATGCAAGTTAATTAATAGCTTGTTATCCAATTTTCACCGCAACAGCTACGAAACTTTTCAGATCCTTTCTATATGTTACGAGGGAATGTAATGAGGGAAGTCCATGCAAAAAATCATCTCAAAATAAGATTCTATGAAACTTTTCAAAATGCATGTTTCGGTCAAAAAATCATAATATATTATACACTAGTTTATACTAGTTTCGGTCAAAAAATAAAATTAAATCGAGGACTGTTCGAAATGATACGATACTTTTCAGATCCTTTCTATATGTTACGAGGGAAGGTTATGATGGAATTCCTTGCAAAAAATCATCTGAAAATTAGATTCTATTAAACTTATCAAAATGCTAGTTTCGGTCGAAAAATCATAATATATTAGACACTAGTTTATACTAGTTTCGGTAAAAAAATCAAATTAAATCGAGGTCTGTTCGAAATGCTACAAACGTTTCAGATCCTTTCTATATGTTACGAGGAAAAGTTATGAGGGAAGTCCTTACAAAAAAATCATCTCATTATTAAATTCTATGAAACTTTTCGAAATGCTAGTTTCTTTCAAAAAAATCATAATATACTATACACTAGTTTATACTAGTTTCGGTCAAAAAATCAAATTAAATCGAGGACTGTTCGGAATGCTACGAAACTTTTCAGATCCTTTCTATGTGTTACGAGTGAAGGTTATGATGGAAGTCCATGCAAAAAATCATCTGAAAATTTGATTTTATTAAACTTTTCAAAATGCTAGTTTCGGTCTAAAAATCATAATATATTATACACTAGTTTATACTAGTTTCGGTCAAAAAATCAAATTAAATCGAGGTCTGTTTGAAATGCTACAAAACGTTTCAGATCCTTTCTATATGTTACGAGGAAAGGTTATGAGGGAAGTCCTTACAAAAAAATCATCTCAAAATTAGATTCTATGAAACTTTTCAAAACGCTAGTTTCTTTCAAAAAATCGTAATATACTATACACTAGTTTATACTAGTTTCGGTCAAAAAATTAAATTAAATCGAGGACTGTACGGAATGCTACGAAACTTTTCAGATACTTTCTATGTGTTACGAGGGAAGGTAATGAGGGAAGTCCATGCAAAAAATCATCTGAAAATTAGATTCTATTAAACTTTTCGAAATGCTAGTTTTGGTCAAAAAATCATAATATACTATGCACTAGTTTATAGTAGTTTCGGTCAAAAAATAAATTAAATCGAGGACTGTTCGAAATGCTACGAAACTTTTCAGATCCTTTCTATATGTTACGAGGGAATGTAATGAGGGAAGTCCATGCAAAAAATCATCTCAAAATAAGATTCTATGAAACTTTTCAAAATGCATGTTTCGGTCAAAAAATCATAATATATTATACACTAGTTTATACTAGTTTCGGTCAAAAAATAAAATTAAATCGAGGACTGTTCGAAATGATACGATACTTTTCAGATCCTTTCTATATGTTACGAGGGAAGGTTATGATGGAATTCCTTGCAAAAAATCATCTGAAAATTAGATTCTATTAAACTTATCAAAATGCTAGTTTCGGTCGAAAAATCATAATATATTATACACTAGTTTATACTAGTTTCGGTCAAAAAATCAAATTAAATCGAGGTCTGTTTGAAATGCTACAAACGTTTCAGATCCTTTCTATATGTTACGAGGAAAAGTTATGAGGGAAGTCCTTACAAAAAAATCATCTCATTATTAAATTCTATGAAACTTTTCGAAATGCTAGTTTCTTTCAAAAAAATCATAATATACTATACACTAGTTTATACTAGTTTCGGTCAAAAAATCAAATTAAATCGAGGACTGTTCGGAATGCTACGAAACTTTTCAGATCCTTTCTATGTGTTACGAGGGAAGGTTATGATGGAAGTCCATGCAAAAAATCATTTGAAAATTAGATTTTATTAAACTTATCAAAATGCTAGTTTCGGTCTAAAAATCATAATATATTATACACTATTTTATACTAGTTTCGGTCAAAAAATCAAATTAAATCGAGGTCAGTTCAAAATGCTACCAAACGTTTCAGATCCTTTCTTTATGTTACGAGGAAAAGTTATGAGGGAATTCCTACCAAAAAATCATCTCGAAATTAAATTCTATGAAACTTTTCGAAATGCTAGTTTCTTTCAAAAAAATCATAATATACTATACACTAGTTTATACTAGTTTCGGTGAAAAAATCAAATTAAATCGAGGACTGTTCGGAATGCTACGAAACTTTTCAGATCCTTTCTATGTGTTACGAGGGAAGGTAATGAGGGAAGTCCATGCAAAAAATCATCTGAAAATTAGATTTTATTAAACTTATCAAAATGCTAGTTTCGGTCTAAAAATCATAATATATTATACACTAGTTTATACTAGTTTCGGTCAAAAAATCAAATTAAATCGAGGTCTGTTTGAAATGCTACAAAACGTTTCAGATCCTTTCTATATGTTACGAGGAAAGGTTATGAGGGAAGTCCTTACAAAAAAATCATCTCAAAATTAGATTCTATGAAACTTTTCAAAACGCTAGTTTCTTTCAAAAAATCGTAATATACTATACACTAGTTTATACTAGTTTCGGTCAAAAAATTAAATTAAATCGAGGATTGTACGGAATGCTACGAAACTTTTCAGATCCTTTCTATGTGTTACGAGGGAAGGTAATGAGGGAAGTCCATGCAAAAAATCATCTGAAAATTAGATTCTATTAAACTTTTCGAAATGCTAGTTTTGGTCAAAAAATCATAATATACTATGCACTAGTTTATAGTAGTTTCGGTCAAAAAATAAATTAAATCGAGGACTGTTCGAAATGCTACGAAACTTTTCAGATCCTTTCTATATGTTACGAGGGAATGTAATGAGGGAAGTCCATGCAAAAAATCATCTCAAAATTAGATTCTATGAAACTTTTCAAAATGCATGTTTTGGTCAAAAAATCATAATATATTATACACTAGTTTATACTAGTTTCGGTCAAAAAATAAAATTAAATCGAGGACTGTTCGAAATGATACGATACTTTTCAGATCCTTTCTATATGTTACGAGGGAAGGTTATGATGGAATTCCTTGCAAAAAATCATCTGAAAATTAGATTCTATTAAACTTATCAAAATGCTAGTTTCGGTCGAAAAATCATAATATATTATACACTAGTTTATACTAGTTTCGGTCAAAAAATCAAATTAAATCGAGGTCTGTTCGAAATGCTACAAACGTTTCAGATCCTTTCTATATGTTACGAGGAAAAGTTATGAGGGAAGTCCTTACAAAAAAATCATCTCATTATTAAATTCTATGAAACTTTTCGAAATGCTAGTTTCTTTCAAAAAAATCATAATATACTATACACTAGTTTATACTAGTTTCGGTCAAAAAATCAAATTAAATTGAGGACTGTTCGGAATGCTACGAAACTTTTCAGATCCTTTCTATGTGTTACGAGGGAAGGTTATGATGGAAGTCCATGCAAAAAATCATCTGAAAATTAGATTTTATTAAACTTATCAAAATGCTAGTTTCGGTCTAAAAATCATAATATATTATACACTAGTTTATACTAGTTTCGGTCAAAAAATCAAATTAAATCGAGGTCAGTTCAAAATGCTACCAAACGTTTCAGATCCTTTCTTTATGTTACGAGGAAAAGTTATGAGGGAATTCCTACCAAAAAATCATCTCGAAATTAAATTCTATGAAACTTTTCGAAATGCTAGTTTCTTTCAAAAAAATCATAATATACTATACACTAGTTTATACTAGTTTCGGTGAAAAAATCAAATTAAATCGAGGACTGTTCGGAATACTACGAAACTTTTCAGATCCTTTCTATGTGTTACGAGGGAAGGTTATAATGGAAGTCCATGCAAAAAATTATCTGAAAATTAGATTTTATTAAACTTATCAAAATGCTAGTTTCGGTCTAAAAATCATAATATATTATACACTAGTTTATACTAGTTTCGGTCAAAAAATCAAATTAAATCGAGGTCTGTTTGAAATGCTACAAAACGTTTCAGATCCTTTCTATATGTTACGAGGAAAAGTTATGAGGGAAGTCCTTAAAAAAAATCATCTCAAAATTAGATTCTATGAATCTTTTCAAAATGCTAGTTTCTTTCAAAAAATCGTAATATACTATACACTAGTTTATACTAGTTTCGGTCAAAAAATCAAATTAAATCGAGGACTGTTCGGAATGCTACGAAACTTTTCAGATCCTTTCTATGTGTTACGAGGGAAGGTTATGAGGGAAGTCCATGCAAAAAATCATCTCAAAATTAGATTCTATGAAACTTTTCAAAATGCATGTTTTGGTCAAAAAATCATAATATATTATACACTAGTTTATACTAGTTTCGGTCAAAAAATAAAATTAAATCGAGGACTGTTCGAAATGATACGAAACTTTTCAGATCCTTTCTATGTGTTACGAAGGAAGGTTATGATGGAAGTCCATGCAAAAAATCATCTGAAAATTAGATTTTATTAAACTTATCAAAATGCTAGTTTCGGTCTGAAAATCATAATATATTATACACTAGTTTATACTAGTTTCGGTCAAAAAATCAAATTAAATCGAGGTCTGTTCGAAATGCTACAAACGTTTCAGATCATTTCTATATGTTACGAGGAAAAGTTATGAGGGAAGTCCTTACAAAAAAATCATCTCATAATTAAATTCTATGAAACTTTTCGAAATGCTAGTTTCTTTCAAAAAAATCATAATATACTATACACTAGTTTATACTAGTTTCGGTCAAAAAATCAAATTAAATCGAGGACTGTTCGGAATGCTACGAAACTTTTCAGATCCTTTCTATGTGTTACGAGGGAAGGTTATGATGGAAGTCCATGCAAAAAATCATCTGAAAATTAGACTTTATTAAACTTATCAAAATGCTAGTTTCGGTCTAAAAATCATAATATATTATACACTAGTTTATACTAGTTTCGGTCAAAAAATCAAATTAAATCGAGGTCTGTTTGAAATGCTACAAAACGTTTCAGATCCTTTCTATATGTTACGAGGAAAGGTTATGAGGGAAGTCCTTACAAAAAAATCATCTCAAAATTAGATTCTATGAAACTTTTCAAAACGCTAGTTTCTTTCAAAAAATCGTAATATACTATACACTAGTTTATACTAGTTTCGGTCAAAAAATTAAATTAAATCGAGGACTGTACGGAATGCTACGAAACTTTTCAGATACTTTCTATGTGTTACGAGGGAAGGTAATGAGGGAAGTCCATGCAAAAAATCATCTGAAAAATAGATTCTATTAAACTTTTCGAAATGCTAGTTTTGGTCAAAAAATCATAATATACTATGCACTAGTTTATAGTAGTTTCGGTCAAAAAATAAATTAAATCGAGGACTGTTCGAAATGCTACGAAACTTTTCAGATCCTTTCTATATGTTACGAGGGAATGTAATGAGGGAAGTCCATGCAAAAAATCATCTCAAAATAAGATTCTATGAAACTTTTCAAAATGCATGTTTCGGTCAAAAAATCATAATATATTATACACTAGTTTATACTAGTTTCGGTCAAAAAATAAAATTAAATCGAGGACTGTTCGAAATGATACGATACTTTTCAGATCCTTTCTATATGTTACGAGGGAAGGTTATGATGGAATTCCTTGCAAAAAATCATCTGAAAATTAGATTCTATTAAACTTATCAAAATGCTAGTTTCGGTCGAAAAATCATAATATATTATACACTAGTTTATACTAGTTTCGGTCAAAAAATCAAATTAAATCGAGGTCTGTTTGAAATGCTACAAACGTTTCAGATCCTTTCTATATGTTACGAGGAAAAGTTATGAGGGAAGTCCTTACAAAAAAATCATCTCATTATTAAATTCTATGAAACTTTTCGAAATGCTAGTTTCTTTCAAAAAAATCATAATATACTATACACTAGTTTATACTAGTTTCGGTCAAAAAATCAAATTAAATCGAGGACTGTTCGGAATGCTACGAAACTTTTCAGATCCTTTCTATGTGTTACGAGGGAAGGTTATGATGGAAGTCCATGCAAAAAATCATTTGAAAATTAGATTTTATTAAACTTATCAAAATGCTAGTTTCGGTCTAAAAATCATAATATATTATACACTATTTTATACTAGTTTCGGTCAAAAAATCAAATTAAATCGAGGTCAGTTCAAAATGCTACCAAACGTTTCAGATCCTTTCTTTATGTTACGAGGAAAAGTTATGAGGGAATTCCTACCAAAAAATCATCTCGAAATTAAATTCTATGAAACTTTTCGAAATGCTAGTTTCTTTCAAAAAAATCATAATATACTATACACTAGTTTATACTAGTTTCGGTGAAAAAATCAAATTAAATCGAGGACTGTTCGGAATGCTACGAAACTTTTCAGATCCTTTCTATGTGTTACGAGGGAAGGTAATGAGGGAAGTCCATGCAAAAAATCATCTGAAAATTAGATTTTATTAAACTTATCAAAATGCTAGTTTCGGTCTAAAAATCATAATATATTATACACTAGTTTATACTAGTTTCGGTCAAAAAATCAAATTAAATCGAGGTCTGTTTGAAATGCTACAAAACGTTTCAGATCCTTTCTATATGTTACGAGGAAAGGTTATGAGGGAAGTCCTTACAAAAAAATCATCTCAAAATTAGATTCTATGAAACTTTTCAAAACGCTAGTTTCTTTCAAAAAATCGTAATATACTATACACTAGTTTATACTAGTTTCGGTCAAAAAATTAAATTAAATCGAGGATTGTACGGAATGCTACGAAACTTTTCAGATCCTTTCTATGTGTTACGAGGGAAGGTAATGAGGGAAGTCCATGCAAAAAATCATCTGAAAATTAGATTCTATTAAACTTTTCGAAATGCTAGTTTTGGTCAAAAAATCATAATATACTATGCACTAGTTTATAGTAGTTTCGGTCAAAAAATAAATTAAATCGAGGACTGTTCGAAATGCTACGAAACTTTTCAGATCCTTTCTATATGTTACGAGGGAATGTAATGAGGGAAGTCCATGCAAAAAATCATCTCAAAATTAGATTCTATGAAACTTTTCAAAATGCATGTTTTGGTCAAAAAATCATAATATATTATACACTAGTTTATACTAGTTTCGGTCAAAAAATAAAATTAAATCGAGGACTGTTCGAAATGATACGATACTTTTCAGATCCTTTCTATATGTTACGAGGGAAGGTTATGATGGAATTCCTTGCAAAAAATCATCTGAAAATTAGATTCTATTAAACTTATCAAAATGCTAGTTTCGGTCGAAAAATCATAATATATTATACACTAGTTTATACTAGTTTCGGTCAAAAAATCAAATTAAATCGAGGTCTGTTCGAAATGCTACAAACGTTTCAGATCCTTTCTATATGTTACGAGGAAAAGTTATGAGGGAAGTCCTTACAAAAAAATCATCTCATTATTAAATTCTATGAAACTTTTCGAAATGCTAGTTTCTTTCAAAAAAATCATAATATACTATACACTAGTTTATACTAGTTTCGGTCAAAAAATCAAATTAAATTGAGGACTGTTCGGAATGCTACGAAACTTTTCAGATCCTTTCTATGTGTTACGAGGGAAGGTTATGATGGAAGTCCATGCAAAAAATCATCTGAAAATTAGATTTTATTAAACTTATCAAAATGCTAGTTTCGGTCTAAAAATCATAATATATTATACACTAGTTTATACTAGTTTCGGTCAAAAAATCAAATTAAATCGAGGTCAGTTCAAAATGCTACCAAACGTTTCAGATCCTTTCTTTATGTTACGAGGAAAAGTTATGAGGGAATTCCTACCAAAAAATCATCTCGAAATTAAATTCTATGAAACTTTTCGAAATGCTAGTTTCTTTCAAAAAAATCATAATATACTATACACTAGTTTATACTAGTTTCGGTGAAAAAATCAAATTAAATCGAGGACTGTTCGGAATACTACGAAACTTTTCAGATCCTTTCTATGTGTTACGAGGGAAGGTTATAATGGAAGTCCATGCAAAAAATTATCTGAAAATTAGATTTTATTAAACTTATCAAAATGCTAGTTTCGGTCTAAAAATCATAATATATTATACACTAGTTTATACTAGTTTCGGTCAAAAAATTAAATTAAATCGAGGTCTGTTTGAAATGCTACAAAACGTTTCAGATCCTTTCTATATGTTACGAGGAAAAGTTATGAGGGAAGTCCTTAAAAAAAATCATCTCAAAATTAGATTCTATGAATCTTTTCAAAATGCTAGTTTCTTTCAAAAAATCGTAATATACTATACACTAGTTTATACTAGTTTCGGTCAAAAAATCAAATTAAATCGAGGACTGTTCGGAATGCTACGAAACTTTTCAGATCCTTTCTATGTGTTACGAGGGAAGGTTATGAGGGAAGTCCATGCAAAAAATCATCTCAAAATTAGATTCTATGAAACTTTTCAAAATGCATGTTTTGGTCAAAAAATCATAATATATTATACACTAGTTTATACTAGTTTCGGTCAAAAAATAAAATTAAATCGAGGACTGTTCGAAATGATACGAAACTTTTCAGATCCTTTCTATGTGTTACGAAGGAAGGTTATGATGGAAGTCCATGCAAAAAATCATCTGAAAATTAGATTTTATTAAACTTATCAAAATGCTAGTTTCGGTCTGAAAATCATAATATATTATACACTAGTTTATACTAGTTTCGGTCAAAAAATCAAATTAAATCGAGGTCTGTTCGAAATGCTACAAACGTTTCAGATCATTTCTATATGTTACGAGGAAAAGTTATGAGGGAAGTCCTTACAAAAAAATCATCTCATAATTAAATTCTATGAAACTTTTCGAAATGCTAGTTTCTTTCAAAAAAATCATAATATACTATACACTAGTTTATACTAGTTTCGGTCAAAAAATCAAATTAAATCGAGGACTGTTCGGAATGCTACGAAACTTTTCAGATCCTTTCTATGTGTTACGAGGGAAGGTTATGATGGAAGTCCATGCAAAAAATCATCTGAAAATTAGATTTTATTAAACTTATCAAAATGCTAGTTTCGGTCTAAAAATCATAATATATTATACACTAGTTTATACTAGTTTCGGTCAAAAAATCAAATTAAATCGAGGTCTGTTTGAAATGCTACAAAACGTTTCAGATCCTTTCTATATGTTACGAGGAAAGGTTATGAGGGAAGTCCTTACAAAAAAATCATCTCAAAATTAGATTCTATGAAACTTTTCAAAATGCTTGTTTCTTTCAAAAAATCGTAATATACTATACACTAGTTTCTACTAGTTTCGGTCAAAAAATTAAATTAAATCGAGGACGGTACGGAATGCTACGAAACTTTTCAGATCCTTTCTATGTGTTACGAGGGAAGGTAATGAGGGAAGTCCATGCAAAAAATCATCTGAAAATTAGATTCTATTAAACTTTTCGAAATGCTAGTTTTGGTCAAAAAATCATAATATACTATGCACTAGTTTATAGTAGTTTCGGTCAAAAAATAAATTAAATCGAGGACTGTTCGAAATGCTACGAAACTTTTCAGATCCTTTCTATATGTTACGAGGGAATGTAATGAGGGAAGTCCATGCAAAAAATCATCTCAAAATTAGATTCTATGAAACTTTTCAAAATGCATGTTTCGGTCAAAAAATCATAATATATTATACACTAGTTTATACTAGTTTCGGTCAAAAAATAAAATTAAATCGAGGACTGTTCGAAATGATACGATACTTTTCAGATCCTTTCTATATGTTACGAGGGAAGGTTATGATGGAAGTCCTTGCAAAAAATCATCTGAAAATTAGATTCTATTAAACATATCAAAATGCTAGTTTCGGTCGTAAAATCATAATATATTATACACTAGTTTATACTAGTTTCGGTCAAAAAATCAAATTAAATCGAGGTCTGTTCGAAATGCTACAAACGTTTCAGATCCTTTCTATATGTTACGAGGAAAAGTTATGAGGGAATTCCTTTCAAAAAAATCATCTCAAAATTAAATTCTATGAAACTTTTCGAAATGCTAGTTTCTTTCAAAAAAATCATAATATACTATACACTAGTTTATACTAGTTTCGGTGAAAAAATCAAATTAAATCGAGGACTGTTCGGAATGCTACGAAAGTTTTCAGATCCTTTCTATGTGTTACGAGGGAAGGTTATAATGGAAGTCCATGCAAAAAATCATCTGAAAATTAGATTTTATTAAACTTATCAAAATGCTAGTTTCGGTCTAAAAATCATAATATATTATACACTAGTTTATACTAGTTTCGGTCAAAAAATCAAATTAAATCGAGGTCTGTTTGAAATGCTACAAAACGTTTCAGATCCTTTCTATATGTTACGAGGAAAAGTTATGAGGGAAGTCCTTACAAAAAAATCATCTCAAAATTGGATTCTATGAAACTTTTCAAAATGCTAGTTTCTTTCAAAAAATCGTAATATACTATACACTAGTTTATACTAGTTTCGGTCAAAAAATTAAATTAAATCGAGGACTGTTCGGAATGCTACGAAACTTTTCAGATCCTTTCTATGTGTTACGAGGGAAGGTTATGAGGGAAGTCCATGCAAAAAATCATCTCAAAATTAGATTCTATGAAACTTTTCAAAATGCATGTTTCGGTCAAAAAATCATAATATATTATACACTAGTTTATACTAGTTTCGGTCAAAAAATAAAATTAAATCGAGGACTGTTCTAAATGATACGAAACTTTTCAGATCCTTTCTATATGTTACGAAGGAAGGTTATGATGGAAGTCCATGCAAAAAATCATCTGAAAATTAGATTTTATTAAACTTATCAAAATGCTAGTTTCGGTCTGAAAATCATAATATATTATACACTAGTTTATACTAGTTTCGGTCAAAAAATCAAATTAAATCGAGGTCTGTTCGAAATGCTACAAACGTTTCAGATCATTTCTATATGTTACGAGGAAAAGTTATGAGGGAAGTCCTTACAAAAAAATCATCTCATAATTAAATTCTATGAAACTTTTCGAAATGCTAGTTTCTTTCAAAAAAATCATAATATACTATACACTAGTTTATACTAGTTTCGGTCAAAAAATCAAATTAAATCGAGGACTGTTCGGAATGCTACGAAACTTTTCAGATCCTTTCTATGTGTTACGAGGGAAGGTTATGATGGAAGTCCATGCAAAAAATCATCTGAAAATTAGATTTTATTAAACTTATCAAAATGCTAGTTTTGGTCTAAAAATCATAATATATTATACACTAGTTTATACTAGTTTCGGTCAAAAAATCAAATTAAATCGAGGTCTGTTCGAAATGCTACAAACGTTTCAGATCATTTCTATATGTTACGAGGAAAAGTTATGAGGGAATTCCTTACAAAAAAATCATCTCAAAATTAAATTCTATGAAACTTTTCGAAATGCTAGTTTCTTTCAAAAAAATCATAATATACTATACACTAGTTTATACTAGTTTCGGTGAAAAAATCAAATTAAATCGAGGACTGTTCGGAATGCTACGAAACTTTTCAGATCCTTTCTATGTGTTACGAGGGAAGGTTATAATGGAAGTCCATGCAAAAAATCATCTGAAAATTAGATTTTATTAAACTTATCAAAATGCTAGTTTCGGTCTAAAAATCATAATATATTATACACTAGTTTATACTAGTTTCGGTCAAAAAATCAAATTAAATCGAGGTCTGTTTGAAATGCTACAAAACGTTTCAGATCCTTTCTATATGTTACGAGGAAAAGTTATGAGGGAAGTCCTTACAAAAAAATCATCTCAAAATTAGATTCTATGAAACTTTTCAAAATGCTAGTTTCTTTCAAAAAATCGTAATATACTATACACTAGTTTATACTAGTTTCGGTCAAAAAATTAAATTAAATCGAGGACTGTTCGGAATGCTACGAAACTTTTCAGATCCTTTCTATGTGTTACGAGGGAAGGTTATGAGGGAAGTCCATGCAAAAAATCATCTCAAAATTAGATTCTATGAAACTTTTCAAAATGCATGTTTTGGTCAAAAAATCATAATATATTATACACTAGTTTATACTAGTTTCGGTCAAAAAATAAAATTAAATCGAGGACTGTTCGAAATGATACGAAACTTTTCAGATCCTTTCTATGTGTTACGAAGGAAGGTTATGATGGAAGTCCATGCAAAAAATCATCTGAAAATTAGATTTTATTAAACTTATCAAAATGCTAGTTTCGGTCTGAAAATCATAATATATTATACACTAGTTTATACTAGTTTCGGTCAAAAAATCAAATTAAATCGAGGTCTGTTCGAAATGCTACAAACGTTTCAGATCATTTCTATATGTTACGAGGAAAAGTTATGAGGGAAGTCCTTACAAAAAAATCATCTCATAATTAAATTCTATGAAACTTTTCGAAATGCTAGTTTCTTTCAAAAAAATCATAATATACTATACACTAGTTTATACTAGTTTCGGTCAAAAAATCAAATTAAATCGAGGACTGTTCGGAATGCTACGAAACTTTTCAGATCCTTTCTATGTGTTACGAGGGAAGGTTATGATGGAAGTCCATGCAAAAAATCATCTGAAAATTAGATTTTATTAAACTTATCAAAATGCTAGTTTCGGTCTAAAAATCATAATATATTATACACTAGTTTATACTAGTTTCGGTCAAAAAATCAAATTAAATCGAGGTCTGTTTGAAATGCTACAAAACGTTTCAGATCCTTTCTATATGTTACGAGGAAAGGTTATGAGGGAAGTCCTTACAAAAAAATCATCTCAAAATTAGATTCTATGAAACTTTTCAAAATGCTAGTTTCTTTCAAAAAATCGTAATATACTATACACTAGTTTCTACTAGTTTCGGTCAAAAAATTAAATTAAATCGAGGACGGTACGGAATGCTACGAAACTTTTCAGATCCTTTCTATGTGTTACGAGGGAAGGTAATGAGGGAAGTCCATGCAAAAAATCATCTGAAAATTAGATTCTATTAAACTTTTCGAAATGCTAGTTTTGGTCAAAAAATCATAATATACTATGCACTAGTTTATAGTAGTTTCGGTCAAAAAATAAATTAAATCGAGGACTGTTCGAAATGCTACGAAACTTTTCAGATCCTTTCTATATGTTACGAGGGAATGTAATGAGGGAAGTCCATGCAAAAAATCATCTCAAAATTAGATTCTATGAAACTTTTCAAAATGCATGTTTCGGTCAAAAAATCATAATATATTATACACTAGTTTATACTAGTTTCGGTCAAAAAATAAAATTAAATCGAGGACTGTTCGAAATGATACGATACTTTTCAGATCCTTTCTATATGTTACGAGGGAAGGTTATGATGGAAGTCCTTGCAAAAAATCATCTGAAAATTAGATTCTATTAAACATATCAAAATGCTAGTTTCGGTCGTAAAATCATAATATATTATACACTAGTTTATACTAGTTTCGGTCAAAAAATCAAATTAAATCGAGGTCTGTTCGAAATGCTACAAACGTTTCAGATCCTTTCTATATGTTACGAGGAAAAGTTATGAGGGAATTCCTTTCAAAAAAATCATCTCAAAATTAAATTCTATGAAACTTTTCGAAATGCTAGTTTCTTTCAAAAAAATCATAATATACTATACACTAGTTTATACTAGTTTCGGTGAAAAAATCAAATTAAATCGAGGACTGTTCGGAATGCTACGAAACTTTTCAGATCCTTTCTATGTGTTACGAGGGAAGGTTATAATGGAAGTCCATGCAAAAAATCATCTGAAAATTAGATTTTATTAAACTTATCAAAATGCTAGTTTCGGTCTAAAAATCATAATATATTATACACTAGTTTATACTAGTTTCGGTCAAAAAATCAAATTAAATCGAGGTCTGTTTGAAATGCTACAAAACGTTTCAGATCCTTTCTATATGTTACGAGGAAAAGTTATGAGGGAAGTCCTTACAAAAAAATCATCTCAAAATTGGATTCTATGAAACTTTTCAAAATGCTAGTTTCTTTCAAAAAATCGTAATATACTATACACTAGTTTATACTAGTTTCGGTCAAAAAATTAAATTAAATCGAGGACTGTTCGGAATGCTACGAAACTTTTCAGATCCTTTCTATGTGTTACGAGGGAAGGTTATGAGGGAAGTCCATGCAAAAAATCATCTCAAAATTAGATTCTATGAAACTTTTCAAAATGCATGTTTCGGTCAAAAAATCATAATATATTATACACTAGTTTATACTAGTTTCGGTCAAAAAATAAAATTAAATCGAGGACTGTTCTAAATGATACGAAACTTTTCAGATCCTTTCTATATGTTACGAAGGAAGGTTATGATGGAAGTCCATGCAAAAAATCATCTGAAAATTAGATTTTATTAAACTTATCAAAATGCTAGTTTCGGTCTGAAAATCATAATATATTATACACTAGTTTATACTAGTTTCGGTCAAAAAATCAAATTAAATCGAGGTCTGTTCGAAATGCTACAAACGTTTCAGATCATTTCTATATGTTACGAGGAAAAGTTATGAGGGAAGTCCTTACAAAAAAATCATCTCATAATTAAATTCTATGAAACTTTTCGAAATGCTAGTTTCTTTCAAAAAAATCATAATATACTATACACTAGTTTATACTAGTTTCGGTCAAAAAATCAAATTAAATCGAGGACTGTTCGGAATGCTACGAAACTTTTCAGATCCTTTCTATGTGTTACGAGGGAAGGTTATGATGGAAGTCCATGCAAAAAATCATCTGAAAATTAGATTTTATTAAACTTATCAAAATGCTAGTTTTGGTCTAAAAATCATAATATATTATACACTAGTTTATACTAGTTTCGGTCAAAAAATCAAATTAAATCGAGGTCTGTACGAAATGCTACAAACGTTTCAGATCATTTCTATATGTTACGAGGAAAAGTTATGAGGGAATTCCTTACAAAAAAATCATCTCAAAATTAAATTCTATGAAACTTTTCGAAATGCTAGTTTCTTTCAAAAAAATCATAATATACTATACACTAGTTTATACTAGTTTCGGTGAAAAAATCAAATTAAATCGAGGACTGTTCGGAATGCTACGAAACTTTTCAGATCCTTTCTATGTGTTACGAGGGAAGGTTATAATGGAAGTCCATGCAAAAAATCATCTGAAAATTAGATTTTATTAAACTTATCAAAATGCTAGTTTCGGTCTAAAAATCATAATATATTATACACTAGTTTATACTAGTTTCGGTCAAAAAATCAAATTAAATCGAGGTCTGTTTGAAATGCTACAAAACGTTTCAGATCCTTTCTATATGTTACGAGGAAAAGTTATGAGGGAAGTCCTTACAAAAAAATCATCTCAAAATTAGATTCTATGAAACTTTTCAAAATGCTAGTTTCTTTCAAAAAATCGTAATATACTATACACTAGTTTATACTAGTTTCGGTCAAAAAATTAAATTAAATCGAGGACTGTTCGGAATGCTACGAAACTTTTCAGATCCTTTCTATGTGTTACGAGGGAAGGTTATGAGGGAAGTCCATGCAAAAAATCATCTCAAAATTAGATTCTATGAAACTTTTCAAAATGCATGTTTTGGTCAAAAAATCATAATATATTATACACTAGTTTATACTAGTTTCGGTCAAAAAATAAAATTAAATCGAGGACTGTTCGAAATGATACGAAACTTTTCAGATCCTTTCTATGTGTTACGAAGGAAGGTTATGATGGAAGTCCATGCAAAAAATCATCTGAAAATTAGATTTTATTAAACTTATCAAAATGCTAGTTTCGGTCTGAAAATCATAATATATTATACACTAGTTTATACTAGTTTCGGTCAAAAAATCAAATTAAATCGAGGTCTGTTCGAAATGCTACAAACGTTTCAGATCATTTCTATATGTTACGAGGAAAAGTTATGAGGGAAGTCCTTACAAAAAAATCATCTCATAATTAAATTCTATGAAACTTTTCGAAATGCTAGTTTCTTTCAAAAAAATCATAATATACTATACACTAGTTTATACTAGTTTCGGTCAAAAAATCAAATTAAATCGAGGACTGTTCGGAATGCTACGAAACTTTTCAGATCCTTTCTATGTGTTACGAGGGAAGGTTATGATGGAAGTCCATGCAAAAAATCATCTGAAAATTAGATTTTATTAAACTTATCAAAATGCTAGTTTCGGTCTAAAAATCATAATATATTATACACTAGTTTATACTAGTTTCGGTCAAAAAATCAAATTAAATCGAGGTCTGTTTGAAATGCTACAAAACGTTTCAGATCCTTTCTATATGTTACGAGGAAAGGTTATGAGGGAAGTCCTTACAAAAAAATCATCTCAAAATTAGATTCTATGAAACTTTTCAAAATGCTAGTTTCTTTCAAAAAATCGTAATATACTATACACTAGTTTCTACTAGTTTCGGTCAAAAAATTAAATTAAATCGAGGACTGTTCGGAATGCTACGAAACTTTTCAGATCCTTTCTATGTGTTACGAGGGAAGGTTATGAGGGAAGTCCATGCAAAAAATCATCTCAAAATTAGATTCTATGAAACTTTTCAAAATGCATGTTTTGGTCAAAAAATCATAATATATTATACACTAGTTTATACTAGTTTCGGTCAAAAAATAAAATTAAATCGAGGACTGTTCGAAATGATACGAAACTTTTCAGATCCTTTCTATGTGTTACGAAGGAAGGTTATGATGGAAGTCCATGCAAAAAATCATCTGAAAATTAGATTTTATTAAACTTATCAAAATGCTAGTTTCGGTCTGAAAATCATAATATATTATACACTAGTTTATACTAGTTTCGGTCAAAAAATCAAATTAAATCGAGGTCTGTTCGAAATGCTACAAACGTTTCAGATCATTTCTATATGTTACGAGGAAAAGTTATGAGGGAAGTCCTTACAAAAAAATCATCTCATAATTAAATTCTATGAAACTTTTCGAAATGCTAGTTTCTTTCAAAAAAATCATAATATACTATACACTAGTTTATACTAGTTTCGGTCAAAAAATCAAATTAAATCGAGGACTGTTCGGAATGCTACGAAACTTTTCAGATCCTTTCTATGTGTTACGAGGGAAGGTTATGATGGAAGTCCATGCAAAAAATCATCTGAAAATTAGATTTTATTAAACTTATCAAAATGCTAGTTTCGGTCTAAAAATCATAATATATTATACACTAGTTTATACTAGTTTCGGTCAAAAAATCAAATTAAATCGAGGTCTGTTTGAAATGCTACAAAACGTTTCAGATCCTTTCTATATGTTACGAGGAAAGGTTATGAGGGAAGTCCTTACAAAAAAATCATCTCAAAATTAGATTCTATGAAACTTTTCAAAATGCTAGTTTCTTTCAAAAAATCGTAATATACTATACACTAGTTTCTACTAGTTTCGGTCAAAAAATTAAATTAAATCGAGGACGGTACGGAATGCTACGAAACTTTTCAGATCCTTTCTATGTGTTACGAGGGAAGGTAATGAGGGAAGTCCATGCAAAAAATCATCTGAAAATTAGATTCTATTAAACTTTTCGAAATGCTAGTTTTGGTCAAAAAATCATAATATACTATGCACTAGTTTATAGTAGTTTCGGTCAAAAAATAAATTAAATCGAGGACTGTTCGAAATGCTACGAAACTTTTCAGATCCTTTCTATATGTTACGAGGGAATGTAATGAGGGAAGTCCATGCAAAAAATCATCTCAAAATTAGATTCTATTAAACTTTTCAAAATGCATGTTTCGGTCAAAAAATCATAATATATTATACACTAGTTTATACTAGTTTCGGTCAAAAAATAAAATTAAATCGAGGACTGTTCGAAATGATACGATACTTTTCAGATCCTTTCTATATGTTACGAGGGAAGGTTATGATGAAAGTCCTTGCAAAAAATCATCTGAAAATTAGATTCTATTAAACATATCAAAATGCTAGTTTCGGTCGTAAAATCATAATATATTATACACTAGTTTATACTAGTTTCGGTCAAAAAATCAAATTAAATCGAGGTCTGTTCGAAATGCTACAAACGTTTCAGATCCTTTCTATATGTTACGAGGAAAAGTTATGAGGGAATTCCTTTCAAAAAAATCATCTCAAAATTAAATTCTATGAAACTTTTCGAAATGCTAGTTTCTTTCAAAAAAATCATAATATACTATACACTAGTTTATACTAGTTTCAGTGAAAAAATCAAATTAAATCGAGGACTGTTCGGAATGCTACGAAACTTTTCAGATCCTTTCTATGTGTTACGAGGGAAGGTTATAATGGAAGTCCATGCAAAAAATCATCTGAAAATTAGATTTTATTAAACTTATCAAAATGCTAGTTTCGGTCTAAAAATCATAATATATTATACACTAGTTTATACTAGTTTCGGTCAAAAAATCAAATTAAATCGAGGTCTGTTTGAAATGCTACAAAACGTTTCAGATCCTTTCTATATGTTACGAGGAAAAGTTATGAGGGAAGTCCTTACAAAAAAATCATCTCAAAATTGGATTCTATGAAACTTTTCAAAATGCTAGTTTCTTTCAAAAAATCGTAATATACTATACACTAGTTTATACTAGTTTCGGTCAAAAAATTAAATTAAATCGAGGACTGTTCGGAATGCTACGAAACTTTTCAGATCCTTTCTATGTGTTACGAGGGAAGGTTATGAGGGAAGTCCATGCAAAAAATCATCTCAAAATTAGATTCTATGAAACTTTTCAAAATGCATGTTTCGGTCAAAAAATCATAATATATTATACACTAGTTTATACTAGTTTCGGTCAAAAAATAAAATTAAATCGAGGACTGTTCTAAATGATACGAAACTTTTCAGATCCTTTCTATATGTTACGAAGGAAGGTTATGATGGAAGTCCATGCAAAAAATCATCTGAAAATTAGATTTTATTAAACTTATCAAAATGCTAGTTTCGGTCTGAAAATCATAATATATTATACACTAGTTTATACTAGTTTCGGTCAAAAAATCAAATTAAATCGAGGTCTGTTCGAAATGCTACAAACGTTTCAGATCATTTCTATATGTTACGAGGAAAAGTTATGAGGGAAGTCCTTACAAAAAAATCATCTCATAATTAAATTCTATGAAACTTTTCGAAATGCTAGTTTCTTTCAAAAAAATCATAATATACTATACACTAGTTTATACTAGTTTCGGTCAAAAAATCAAATTAAATCGAGGACTGTTCGGAATGCTACGAAACTTTTCAGATCCTTTCTATGTGTTACGAGGGAAGGTTATGATGGAAGTCCATGCAAAAAATCATCTGAAAATTAGATTTTATTAAACTTATCAAAATGCTAGTTTTGGTCTAAAAATCATAATATATTATACACTAGTTTATACTAGTTTCGGTCAAAAAATCAAATTAAATCGAGGTCTGTTCGAAATGCTACAAACGTTTCAGATCATTTCTATATGTTACGAGGAAAAGTTATGAGGGAATTCCTTACAAAAAAATCATCTCAAAATTAAATTCTATGAAACTTTTCGAAATGCTAGTTTCTTTCAAAAAAATCATAATATACTATACACTAGTTTATACTAGTTTCGGTGAAAAAATCAAATTAAATCGAGGACTGTTCGGAATGCTACGAAACTTTTCAGATCCTTTCTATGTGTTACGAGGGAAGGTTATAATGGAAGTCCATGCAAAAAATCATCTGAAAATTAGATTTTATTAAACTTATCAAAATGCTAGTTTCGGTCTAAAAGTCATAATATATTATACACTAGTTTATACTAGTTTCGGTCAAAAAATCAAATTAAATCGAGGTCTGTTTGAAATGCTACAAAACGTTTCAGATCCTTTCTATATGTTACGAGGAAAAGTTATGAGGGAGGTCCTTACAAAAAAATCATCTCAAAATTAGATTCTATGAAACTTTTCAAAATGCTAGTTTCTTTCAAAAAATCGTAATATACTATACACTAGTTTATACTAGTTTCGGTCAAAAAATTAAATTAAATCGAGGACTGTTCGGAATGCTACGAAACTTTTCAGATCCTTTCTATGTGTTACGAGGGAAGGTTATGAGGGAAGTCCATGCAAAAAATCATCTCAAAATTAGATTCTATGAAACTTTTCAAAATGCATGTTTCGGTCAAAAAATCATAATATATTATACACTAGTTTATACTAGTTTCGGTCAAAAAATAAAATTAAATCGAGGACTGTTCTAAATGATACGAAACTTTTCAGATCCTTTCTATATGTTACGAAGGAAGGTTATGATGGAAGTCCATGCAAAAAATCATCTGAAAATTAGATTTTATTAAACTTATCAAAATGCTAGTTTCGGTCTGAAAATCATAATATATTATACACTAGTTTATACTAGTTTCGGTCAAAAAATCAAATTAAATCGAGGTCTGTTCGAAATGCTACAAACGTTTCAGATCATTTCTATATGTTACGAGGAAAAGTTATGAGGGAAGTCCTTACAAAAAAATCATCTCATAATTAAATTCTATGAAACTTTTCGAAATGCTAGTTTCTTTCAAAAAAATCATAATATACTATACACTAGTTTATACTAGTTTCGGTCAAAAAATCAAATTAAATCGAGGACTGTTCGGAATGCTACGAAACTTTTCAGATCCTTTCTATGTGTTACGAGGGAAGGTTATGATGGAAGTCCATGCAAAAAATCATCTGAAAATTAGATTTTATTAAACTTATCAAAATGCTAGTTTCGGTCTAAAAATCATAATATATTATACACTAGTTTATACTAGTTTCGGTCAAAAAATCAAATTAAATCGAGGTCTGTTTGAAATGCTACAAAACGTTTCAGATCCTTTCTATATGTTACGAGGAAAGGTTATGAGGGAAGTCCTTACAAAAAAATCATCTCAAAATTAGATTCTATGAAACTTTTCAAAATGCTAGTTTCTTTCAAAAAATCGTAATATACTATACACTAGTTTCTACTAGTTTCGGTCAAAAAATTAAATTAAATCGAGGACGGTACGGAATGCTACGAAACTTTTCAGATCCTTTCTATGTGTTACGAGGGAAGGTAATGAGGGAAGTCCATGCAAAAAATCATCTGAAAATTAGATTCTATTAAACTTTTCGAAATGCTAGTTTTGGTCAAAAAATCATAATATACTATGCATTAGTTTATAGTAGTTTCGGTCAAAAAATAAATTAAATCGAGGACTGTTCGAAATGCTACGAAACTTTTCAGATCCTTTCTATATGTTACGAGGGAATGTAATGAGGGAAGTCCATGCAAAAAATCATCTCAAAATTAGATTCTATGAAACTTTTCAAAATGCATGTTTCGGTCAAAAAATCATAATATATTATACACTAGTTTATACTAGTTTCGGTCAAAAAATAAAATTAAATCGAGGACTGTTCGAAATGATACGATACTTTTCAGATCCTTTCTATATGTTACGAGGGAAGGTTATGATGGAAGTCCTTGCAAAAAATCATCTGAAAATTAGATTCTATTAAACATATCAAAATGCTAGTTTCGGTCGTAAAATCATAATATATTATACACTAGTTTATACTAGTTTCGGTCAAAAAATCAAATTAAATCGAGGTCTGTTCGAAATGCTACAAACGTTTCAGATCCTTTCTATATGTTACGAGGAAAAGTTATGAGGGAAGTCCTTACAAAAAAATCATCTCATTATTATATTCTATGAAACTTTTCGAAATGCTAGTTTCTTTCAAAAAAATCATAATATACTATACACTAGTTTATACTAGTTTCGGTCAAAAAATCAAATTAAATCGAGGACTGTTCTAAATGATACGAAACTTTTCAGATCCTTTCTATATGTTACGAAGGAAGGTTATGATGGAAGTCCATGCAAAAAATCATCTGAAAATTAGATTTTATTAAACTTATCAAAATGCTAGTTTCGGTCTGAAAATCATAATATATTATACACTAGTTTATACTAGTTTCGGTCAAAAAATCAAATTAAATCGAGGTCTGTTCGAAATGCTACAAACGTTTCAGATCATTTCTATATGTTACGAGGAAAAGTTATGAGGGAAGTCCTTACAAAAAAATCATCTCATAATTAAATTCTATGAAACTTTTCGAAATGCTAGTTTCTTTCAAAAAAATCATAATATACTATACACTAGTTTATACTAGTTTCGGTCAAAAAATCAAATTAAATCGAGGACTGTTCGGAATGCTACGAAACTTTTCAGATCCTTTCTATGTGTTACGAGGGAAGGTTATGATGGAAGTCCATGCAAAAAATCATCTGAAAATTAGATTTTATTAAACTTATCAAAATGCTAGTTTTGGTCTAAAAATCATAATATATTATACACTAGTTTATACTAGTTTCGGTCAAAAAATCAAATTAAATCGAGGTCTGTTCGAAATGCTACAAACGTTTCAGATCATTTCTATATGTTACGAGGAAAAGTTATGAGGGAATTCCTTACAAAAAAATCATCTCAAAATTAAATTCTATGAAACTTTTCGAAATGCTAGTTTCTTTCAAAAAAATCATAATATACTATACACTAGTTTATACTAGTTTCGGTGAAAAAATCAAATTAAATCGAGGACTGTTCGGAATGCTACGAAACTTTTCAGATCCTTTCTATGTGTTACGAGGGAAGGTTATGATGGAAGTCCATGCAAAAATCATCTGAAAATTAGATTTTATTAAACTTATCAAAATGCTAGTTTCGGTCTAAAAATCATAATATATTATACACTAGTTTATACTAGTTTCGGTCAAAAAATCAAATTAAATCGAGGTCTGTTTGAAATGCTACAAAACGTTTCAGATCCTTTCTATATGTTACGAGGAAAAGTTATGAGGGAAGTCCTTACAAAAAAATCATCTCAAAATTAGATTCTATGAAACTTTTCAAAATGCTAGTTTCTTTCAAAAAATCGTAATATACTATACACTAGTTTATACTAGTTTCGGTCAAAAAATTAAATTAAATCGAGGACTGTTCGGAATGCTACGAAACTTTTCAGATCCTTTATATGTCTTACGAGGGAAGGTTATGAGGGAAGTCCATGCAAAAAATCATCTCAAAATTAGATTCTATGAAACTTATCAAAATGCTAGTTTCGGTCTAAAAATCATAATATATTATACACTAGTTTATACTAGTTTCGGTCAAAAAATCAAATTAAATCGAGGTCTGTTTGAAATGCTACAAAACGTTTCAGATCCTTTCTATATGTTACGAGGAAAAGTTATGAGGGAAGTCCTTACAAAAAAATCATCTCAAAATTAGATTCTATGAAACTTTTCAAAATGCTAGTTTCTTTCAAAAAATCGTAATATACTATACACTAGTTTATACTAGTTTCGGTGAAAAAATCAAATTAAATCGAGGACTGTTCGGAATGCTACGAAACTTTTCAGATCCTTTCTATGTGTTACGAGGGAAGGTTATAATGGAAGTCCATGCAAAAAATCATCTGAAAATTAGATTTTATTAAACTTATCAAAATGCTAGTTTCGGTCTAAAAATCATAATATATTATACACTAGTTTATACTAGTTTCGGTCAAAAAATCAAATTAAATCGAGGTCTGTTTGAAATGCTACAAAACGTTTCAGATCCTTTCTATATGTTACGAGGAAAAGTTATGAGGGAAGTCCTTACAAAAAAATCATCTCAAAATTAGATTCTATGAAACTTTTCAAAATGCTAGTTTCTTTCAAAAAATCGTAATATACTATACACTAGTTTATACTAGTTTCGGTCAAAAAATTAAATTAAATCGAGGACTGTTCGGAATGCTACGAAACTTTTCAGATCCTTTCTATGTGTTACGAGGGAAGGTTCTGAGGGAAGTCCATGCAAAAAATCATCTCAAAATTAGATTCTATGAAACTTTTCAAAATGCATGTTTCGGTCAAAAAATCATAATATATTATACACTAGTTTATACTAGTTTCGGTCAAAAAATAAAATTAAATCGAGGACTGTTCTAAATGATACGAAACTTTTCAGATCCTTTCTATATGTTACGAAGGAAGGTTATGATGGAAGTCCATGCAAAAAATCATCTGAAAATTAGATTTTATTAAACTTATCAAAATGCTAGTTTCGGTCTGAAAATCATAATATATTATACACTAGTTTATACTAGTTTCGGTCAAAAAATCAAATTAAATCGAGGTCTGTTCGAAATGCTACAAACGTTTCAGATCATTTCTATATGTTACGAGGAAAAGTTATGCGGGAAGTCCTTACAAAAAAATCATCTCATAATTAAATTCTATGAAACTTTTCGAAATGCTAGTTTCTTTCAAAAAAATCATAATATACTATACACTAGTTTATACTAGTTTCGGTCAAAAAATCAAATTAAATCGAGGACTGTTCGGAATGCTACGAAACTTTTCAGATCCTTTCTATGTGTTACGAGGGAAGGTTATGATGGAAGTCCATGCAAAAAATCATCTGAAAATTAGATTTTATTAAACTTATCAAAATGCTAGTTTTGGTCTAAAAATCATAATATATTATACACTAGTTTATACTAGTTTCGGTCAAAAAATCAAATTAAATCGAGGTCTGTTCGAAATGCTACAAACGTTTCAGATCATTTCTATATGTTACGAGGAAAAGTTATGAGGGAATTCCTTACAAAAAAATCATCTCAAAATTAAATTCTATGAAACTTTTCGAAATGCTAGTTTCTTTCAAAAAAATCATAATATACTATACACTAGTTTATACTAGTTTCGGTGAAAAAATCAAATTAAATCGAGGACTGTTCGGAATGCTACGAAACTTTTCAGATCCTTTCTATGTGTTACGAGGGAAGGTTATGATGGAAGTCCATGCAAAAAATCATCTGAAAATTAGATTTTATTAAACTTATCAAAATGCTAGTTTCGGTCTAAAAATCATAATATATTATACACTAGTTTATACTAGTTTCGGTCAAAAAATCAAATTAAATCGAGGTCTGTTTGAAATGCTACAAAACGTTTCAGATCCTTTCTATATGTTACGAGGAAAAGTTATGAGGGAAGTCCTTACAAAAAAATCATCTCAAAATTAGATTCTATGAAACTTTTCAAAATGCTAGTTTCTTTCAAAAAATCGTAATATACTATACACTAGTTTATACTAGTTTCGGTCAAAAAATTAAATTAAATCGAGGACTGTTCGGAATGCTACGAAAATTTTCAGATCCTTTCTATGTGTTACGAGGGAAGGTTATGAGGGAAGTCCATGCAAAAAATCATCTCAAAATTAGATTCTATGAAACTTATCAAAATGCTAGTTTCGGTCTAAAAATCATAATATATTATACACTAGTTTATACTAGTTTCGGTCAAAAAATCAAATTAAATCGAGGTCTGTTCGAAATGCTACAAAATGTTTCTGATCCTTTCTATATGTTACGAGGAAAAGTTATGAGGGAAGTCCTTACAAAAAAATCATTTCAAAATTAGATTCTATGAAACTTTTCGAAATGCTAGTTTCTTTCAAAAAAATCATAATATACTATACACTACTTTATACTAGTTTCGGTCAAAAAATTAAATTAAATTGAGGACTGTTCGGAATGCTACAAAACTTTTCCGATCCTTTCTATGTGTTACAAGGGAAGATTATGATGGAAGTCCATGCAAAAAATCATCGGAAAATTAGATTCTATTAAACTTATCAAAATGCTAGTTTCGGTCGAAAAGTCATAATATATTATACACTAGTTTATACTAGTTTCGGTCAAAAAATCAAATTAAATCGAGGTCTGTTCAAAATGCTACAAAACGTTTCAGATCCTTTCTATATGTTACGAGGAAAAGTTATGAAGGAAGTCCTTAGAAAAAAAATCATCTCGAAATTAGATTCTATGAAACTTTTCGAAATGTTAGTTTCTTTCAAAAAATCATAATATACTATACACTAGTTTATACTAGTTTCGGTCTAAAAATCAAATTAAATCGAGGACTGTTCGGAATGCTACGAAACTATTCAAATCCTTTCTATATGTTACGACGGAAGGTAATGAGGGAAGTCCATGTAAAAAATCATCTAACAATTAGATTCTATTAAACTTTTCGAAATGCTAGTATCGGTCAAAAAATCATAATATATTATACACTATTTTATACTAGTTTCGGTCAAAAAATCAAATTAAATCGGGGTCTGTTCGAAATGCTACCAAACGTTTCAGATCCTTTCTATATGTTACGAGGGAAGGTAATGAGGAAAGTCCAAGCAAAAAATCATCTCAAAATTATATTCTATGAAACTTTTCAAAATGCATGTTTCGTTCAAAAATTCATAATATATTATGCACTAGTTTATACTAGTTTCGGTCAAAAAATCAAATTAAATCGAGGACTGTTCGAAATGATACGAAACTTTTCAGATCCTTTCTATATGTTACGAGGGAAGGTTATGATGGAAGTCCATGCAAAAAAACATCTGAAAATTAGATTTTATTAAACTTATCAAAATGCTAGTTTCGGTCTGAAAATCATATTATATTATACACTAGTTTATACTAGTTTCGGTCAAAAAATCGAATTAAATCGAGGTCTATTTGAAATGCTACCAAACGTTTCAGATCCTTTCTATATGTTACGAGGAAAAGTTATGAGGGAAGTCCTTACAAAAAAATCATCTCAAAATAAGATTCTATGAAACTTTTCGAAATGCTAGTTTCTATCAAAAAAATCATAATATACTATACTCTAGTTTATACTTGTTTCGGTCAAAAACTCAAATTAAATCGAGGACTGTTCGGAATGCTACGAAACTTTTCAGATCCTTTCAATGTGTTTCGAGGGAAGGTTATGGTGGAAGTCCATGCAAAAAATCATCTGAAAATTAGATTTTATTAAACTTATCAAAATGCTAGTTTCGGTCTAAAAATCATAATATATTATACACTAGTTTATACTAGTTTCGGTCAAAAAATCAAATTGAATCGAGGTCTGTTTGAAATGCTACAAAACATTTCAGATCCTTTCTATATGTTACGAGGAAAAGTTATGAGGGAAGTCCTTACAAAAAAATCATCTCAA
This sequence comes from Lathyrus tuberosus, assembly GCA_022829125.1. Lineage (NCBI taxonomy): Eukaryota > Viridiplantae > Streptophyta > Magnoliopsida > Fabales > Fabaceae > Lathyrus > Lathyrus tuberosus. The sequence goes on from JALAZF010000605.1 coordinate 1,044,663, forward strand.
AATTAGATTCTATGAAACTTTTCAAAATGCTAGTTTCTTTCAAAAAATCGTAATATACTATACACTAGTTTATACTAGTTTCGGTCAAAAAATTAAATTAAATCGAGGACTGTTCGGAATGCTACGAAACTTTTCAGATCCTTTCTGTGTGTTACGAGGGAAGGTTATGATGGAAGTCCATGCAAAAAATCATCTGAAAATTAGATTCTATTAAACTTTTCGAAATGCTAGTTTTGGTCAAAAAATCATAATATACTATGCACTAGTGTATACTAGTTTCGGTCAAAAAATCAAATTAAATCGAGGACTATTCGAAATGCTACGAAACTTTTCAGAACCTTTCTATATGTTACGAGGGAAGGTAATGAGGGAAGTCCATGCAAAAAATCATCTCAAAATTAGATTCTATGAAACTTTTCAAAATGCATGTTACGGTCAAAAAATCATAATATATTATACACTAGTTTATACTAGTTTCGGTCAAAAAATCAAATTAAATCGAGGACTGTTCGAAATGATACGAAACTTTTCAGATCCTTTCTATATGTTACGAGGGAAGGTTATGATGGAAGTCCTTGCAAAAAATCATCTGAAAATTAGATTCTATTAAACTTATCAAAATGCTAGTTTCGGTCGAAAAATCATAATATATTATACACTAGTTTATACTTGTTTCGGTCAAAAAATCAAATTAAATTGAGGTCTGTTCGAAATGCTACAAAATGTTTCTGATCCTTTCTATATGTTACGAGGAAAAGTTATGAGGGAAATCCTTACAAAAAAATCATTTCAAAATTAGATTCTATGAAACTTTTCGAAATGCTAGTTTCTTTCAAAAAAATCATAATATACTATACACTACTTTATACTAGTTTCGGTCAAAAAATTAAATTAAATTGAGGACTGTTCGGAATGCTACAAAACTTTTCCGATCCTTTCTATGTGTTACAAGGGAAGATTATGATGGAAGTCCATGCAAAAAATCATCGGAAAATTAGATTCTATTAAACTTATCAAAATGCTAGTTTCGGTCGAAAAGTCATAATATATTATACACTAGTTTATACTAGTTTCGGTCAAAAAATCAAATTAAATCGAGGTCTGTTCAAAATGCTACAAAACGTTTCAGATCCTTTCTATATGTTACGAGGAAAAGTTATGAAGGAAGTCCTTAGAAAAAAAATCATCTCGAAATTAGATTCTATGAAACTTTTCGAAATGTTAGTTTCTTTCAAAAAATCATAATATACTATACACTAGTTTATACTAGTTTCGGTCTAAAAATCAAATTAAATCGAGGACTGTTCGGAATGCTACGAAACTATTCAAATCCTTTCTATATGTTACGACGGAAGGTAATGAGGGAAGTCCATGTAAAAAATCATCTAACAATTAGATTCTATTAAACTTTTCGAAATGCTAATATCGGTCGAAAAATCATAATATATTATACACTAGTTTATACTAGTTTCGGTCAAAAAATCAAATTAAATCGAGGTCTGTTCGAAATGCTACCAAACGTTTCAGATCCTTTCTGTATGTTACGAGGGAAGGTAATGAGGAAAGTCCAATCAAAAAATCATCTCAAAATTATATTCTATGAAATTTTCAAAATGCATGTTTCGTTCAAAAATTCATGATATATTATGCACTAGTTTATACTAGTTTCGGTCAAAAAATCAAATTAAATCGAGGACTGTTTGAAATGATACGAAACTTTTCAGATCCTTTCTATATGTTACAAGGGAAGGTTATGATGGAAGTCCATGCAAAAAATCATCTGAAAATTAGATTTTATTAAACTTATCAAAATGCTAGTTTCGGTCTGAAAATCACAATATATTATACACTAGTTTATACTAGTTTCGGTCAAAAAATCAAATTAAATCGAGGTCTGTTCGAAATGCTACCAAACGTTTCAGATCCTATCTATATGTTACGAGGAAAAGTTATGAGGGAATTCCTTACAAAAAAATCATCTCAAAATTAGATTCTACGAAACTTTTCGAAATGCTAGTTTCTTTCAAAAAAAATCATAATATACTATACACTAGTTTATAATAGTTTCGGTCAAAAAATCAAATTAAATCGAGGACTGTTCGGAATGCTACGAAACTTTTCAGATCCTTTCTATGTGTTACGAGGGAAGGTTATGATGGAAGTTCATGCAAAAAATCATCTGAAAATTAGATTTTATTAAACTTATCAAAATGCTAGTTTCGGTCTAAAAATCATAATATATTATACACTAGTTTATACTAGTTTCGGTCAAAAAATCAAATTAGATCGAGGTCTGTTTGAAATGCTACAAAACGTTTCAGATCCTTTCTATATCTTACGAGGAAAAGTTATGAAGGAAGTCCTTAGAAAAAAAATCATCTCGAAATTAGATTCTATGAAACTTTTCGAAATGTTAGTTTCTTTCAAAAAATCATAATATACTATACACTAGTTTATACTAGTTTCGGTCAAAAAATCAAATTAAATCGAGGACTGTTCGGAATGCTACGAAACTATTCAAATCCTTTCTATATGTTACGAGGGAAGGTAATGAGGGAAGTCCATGTAAAAAATCATCTAACAATTAGATTCTATTAAACTTTTCGAAATGCTAGTATCGGTCGAAAAATCATAATATATTATACACTAGTTTATACTAGTTTCGGTCAAAAAATCAAATTAAATCGAGGTCTGTTTGAAATGCTACAAAACGTTTCAGATCCTTTCTATATGTTACGGGGAAAAGTTATGAAGGAAGTCCTTAGAAAAAAATTCATCTCGAAATTAGATTCTATGAAAATTTTCGAAATGTTAGTTTCTTTCAAAAAATCATAATATACTATACACTAGTTTATACTAGTTTCGGTCTAAAAATCAAATTAAATCGAGGACTGTTCGGAATGCTACGAAACTATTCAAATCCTTTCTATATGTTACGAGGGAAGGTAATGAGGAAAGTCCATGTAAAAAATCATCTAACAATTAGATTCTATTAAACTTTTCGAAATGCTAGTATCGATCGAAAAATCATAATATATTATACACTAGTTTATACTAGTTTCGGTCAAAAAATCAAATTAAATCGAGGTCTGTTCGAAATGCTACCAAACGTTTCAGATCCTTTCTATATGTTACGAGGGAAGGTAATGAGGAAAGTCCAAGCAAAAAATCATCTCAAAATTATATTCTATGAAACTTTTCAAAATGCATGTTTCGTTCAAAAATTCATAATATATTATGCACTAGTTTATACTAGTTTCGGTCAAAAAATCAAATTAAATCGAGGTCTGTTTGAAATGATACGAAACTTTTCAGTTCCTTTCTATATGTTTCGAGGGAAGGTTATGATGGAAGTCCATGCAAAAAATCATCTGAAAATTAGATTTTATTAAACTTATCAAAATGCTAGTTTCGGTCTGAAAATCACAATATATTATACACTAGTTTATACTAGTTTCGGTCAAAAAATCAAATTAAATCGAGGTCTGTTCGAAATGCTACCAAACGTTTCAGATCCTATCTATATGTTACGAGGAAAAGTTATGAGGGAATTCCTTACAAAAAAATCATCTCAAAATTAGATTCTATGAAACTTTTCGAAATGCTAGTTTCTTTCAAAAAAAATCATAATATACTATACACTAGTTTATAATAGTTTCGGTCAAAAAATCAAATTAAATCGAGGACTGTTCGGAATGCTACGAAACTTTTCAGATCCTTTCTATGTGTTACGAGGGAAGGTTATGATGGAAGTCCATGCAAAAAATCATCTGAAAATTAGATTTTATTAAACTTATCAAAATGCTAGTTTCGGTCTAAAAATCATAATATATTATACACTAGTTTATACTAGTTTCGGTCAAAAAATCAAATTAGATCGAGGTCTGTTTGAAATGCTACAAAACGTTTCAGATCCTTTCTATATCTTACGAGGAAAAGTTATGAAGGAAGTCCTTAGAAAAAAAATCATCTCGAAATTAGATTCTATGAAACTTTTCGAAATGTTAGTTTCTTTCAAAAAATCATAATATACTATACACTAGTTTATACTAGTTTCGGTCAAAAAATCAAATTAAATCGAGGACTGTTCGGAATGCTACGAAACTATTCAAATCCTTTCTATATGTTACGAGGGAAGGTAATGAGGGAAGTCCATGTAAAAAATCATCTAACAATTAGATTCTATTAAACTTTTCGAAATGCTAGTATCGGTCGAAAAATCATAATATATTATACACTAGTTTATACTAGTTTCGGTCAAAAAATCAAATTAAATCGAGGTCTGTTTGAAATGCTACAAAACGTTTCAGATCCTTTCTATATGTTACGAGGAAAAGTTATGAAGGAAGTCCTTAGAAAAAAATTCATCTCGAAATTAGATTCTATGAAAATTTTCGAAATGTTAGTTTCTTTCAAAAAATCATAATATACTATACACTAGTTTATACTAGTTTCGGTCTAAAAATCAAATTAAATCGAGGACTGTTCGGAATGCTACGAAACTATTCAAATCCTTTCTATATGTTACGAGGGAAGGTAATGAGGGAAGTCCATGTAAAAAATCATCTAACAATTAGATTCTATTAAACTTTTCGAAATGCTAGTATCGATCGAAAAATCATAATATATTATACACTAGTTTATACTAGTTTCGGTCAAAAAATCAAATTAAATCGAGGTCTGTTCGAAATGCTACCAAACGTTTCAGATCCTTTCTATATGTTACGAGGGAAGGTAATGAGGAAAGTCCAAGCAAAAAATCATCTCAAAATTATATTCTATGAAACTTTTCAAAATGCATGTTTCGTTCAAAAATTCATAATATATTATGCACTAGTTTATACTAGTTTCGGTCAAAAAATCAAATTAAATCGAGGACTGTTCGAAATGATACGAAACTTTTCAGATCCTTTCTATATGTTTCGAGGGAAGGTTATGATGGAAGTCCATGCAAAAAATCATCTGAAAATTAGATTTTATTAAACTTATCAAAATGCTAGTTTCGGTCTGAAAATCACAAGATATTATACACTAGTTTATACTAGTTTCGGTCAAAAAATCAAATTAAATCGAGGTCTGTTCGAAATGCTACCAAACGTTTCAGATCCTTTCTATATGTTATGAGGAAAAGATATGAGGGAAGTCCTTACAAAAAAATCATCTCAAAATTAGATTCTATGAAACTTTTCGAAATGCTAGTTTCTTTCAAAAAAATCATAATATACTATACACTAGTTTATACTTGTTTCGGTCAAAAACTCAAATTAAATCGAGGACTGTTCGGAATGCTACGAAACTTTTCAGATCCTTTCAATGTGTTACGAGGGAAGGTTATGGTGGAAGTCCATGCAAAAAATCATCTGAAAATTAGATTTTATTAAACTTATCAAAATGCTAGTTTCGGTCAAAAAATCATAATATATTATACACTAGTTTATACTAGTTTCGGTCAAAAAATCAAATTGAATCGAGGTCTGTTTGAAATGCTACAAAACGTTTCAGATCCTTTGTATATGTTACGAGGAAAAGTTATGAGGGAAGTCCTTACAAAAAAATCATCTCAAAATTAGATTCTATGAAACTTTTCAAAATGCTAGTTTCTTTCAAAAAATCGTAATATACTATACACTAGTTTATACTAGTTTCGGTCAAAAAATTAAATTAAATCGAGGACTGTTCGGAATGCTACGAAACTTTTCAGATCCTTTCTATGTGTTACGAGGGAAGGTTATGATGGAAGTCCATGCAAAAAATCATCTGAAAATTAGATTCTATTAAACTTTTCGAAATGCTAGTTTTGGTCAAAAAATCATAATATACTATGCACTAGTGTATACTAGTTTCGGTCAAAAAATCAAATTAAATCGAGGACTATTCGAAATGCTACGAAACTTTTCAGAACCTTTCTATATGTTACGAGGGAAGGTAATGAGGGAAGTCCATGCAAAAAATCATCTCAAAATTAGATTCTATGAAACTTTTCAAAATGCATGTTACGGTCAAAAAATCATAATATATTATACACTAGTTTATACTAGTTTCGGTCAAAAAATCAAATTAAATCGAGGACTGTTCGAAATGATACGAAACTTTTCAGATCCTTTCTATATGTTACGAGGGAAGGTTATGATGGAAGTCCTTGCAAAAAATCATCTGAAAATTAGATTCTATTAAACTTATCAAAATGCTAGTTTCGGTCGAAAAATCATAATATATTATACACTAGTTTATACTTGTTTCGGTCAAAAAATCAAATTAAATCGAGGTCTGTTCGAAATGCTACAAAATGTTTCTGATCCTTTCTATATGTTACGAGGAAAAGTTATGAGGGAAGTCCTTACAAAAAAATCATTTCAAAATTAGATTCTATGAAACTTTTCGAAATGTTAGTTTCTTTCAAAAAATCATAATATACTATACACTAGTTTATACTAGTTTCGGTCTAAAAATCAAATTAAATCGAGGACTGTTCGGAATGCTACGAAACTATTCAAATCCTTTCTATATGTTACGACGGAAGGTAATGAGGGAAGTCCATGTAAAAAATCATCTAACAATTAGATTCTATTAAACTTTTCGAAATGCTAATATCGGTCGAAAAATCATAATATATTATACACTAGTTTATACTAGTTTCGGTCAAAAAATCAAATTAAATCGAGGACTATTCGAAATGCTACGAAACTTTTCAGAACCTTTCTATATGTTACGAGGGAAGGTAATGAGGGAAGTCCATGCAAAAAATCATCTCAAAATTAGATTCTATGAAACTTTTCAAAATGCATGTTACGGTCAAAAAATCATAATATATTATACACTAGTTTATACTAGTTTCGGTCAAAAAATCAAATTAAATCGAGGACTGTTCGGAATGCTACGAAACTATTCAAATCCTTTCTATATGTTACGAGGGATGGTAATGAGGGAAGTCCATGTAAAAAATCATCTAACAATTAGATTCTATTAAACTTTTCGAAATGCTAGTATCGGTCGAAAAATCATAATATATTATACACTAGTTTATACTAGTTTCGGTCAAAAAATCAAATTAAATCGAGGTCTGTTTGAAATGCTACAAAACGTTTCAGATCCTTTCTATATGTTACGAGGAAAAGTTATGAAGGAAGTCCTTAGAAAAAAATTCATCTCGAAATTAGATTCTATGAAAATTTTCGAAATGTTAGTTTCTTTCAAAAAATCATAATATACTATACACTAGTTTATACTAGTTTCGGTCTAAAAATCAAATTAAATCGAGGACTGTTCGGAATGCTACGAAACTATTCAAATCCTTTCTATATGTTACGAGGGAAGGTAATGAGGGAAGTCCATGTAAAAAATCATCTAACAATTAGATTCTATTAAACTTTTCGAAATGCTAGTATCGATCGAAAAATCATAATATATTATACACTAGTTTATACTAGTTTCGGTCAAAAAATCAAATTAAATCGAGGTCTGTTCGAAATGCTACCAAACGTTTCAGATCCTTTCTATATGTTACGAGGGAAGGTAATGAGGAAAGTCCAAGCAAAAAATCATCTCAAAATTATATTCTATGAAACTTTTCAAAATGCATGTTTCGTTCAAAAATTCATAATATATTATGCACTAGTTTATACTAGTTTCGGTCAAAAAATCAAATTAAATCGAGGACTGTTTGAAATGATACGAAACTTTTCAGTTCCTTTCTATATGTTTCGAGGGAAGGTTATGATGGAAGTCCATGCAAAAAATCATCTGAAAATTAGATTTTATTAAACTTATCAAAATGCTAGTTTCGGTCTGAAAATCACAATATATTATACACTAGTTTATACTAGTTTCGGTCAAAAAATCAAATTAAATCGAGGTCTGTTCGAAATGCTACCAAACGTTTCAGATCCTATCTATATGTTACGAGGAAAAGTTATGAGGGAATTCCTTACAAAAAAATCATCTCAAAATTAGATTCTATGAAACTTTTCGAAATGCTAGTTTCTTTCAAAAAAAATCATAATATACTATACACTAGTTTATAGTAGTTTCGGTCAAAAAATCAAATTAAATCGAGGACTGTTCGGAATGCTACGAAACTTTTCAGATCCTTTCTATGTGTTACGAGGGAAGGTTATGATGGAAGTTCATGCAAAAAATCATCTGAAAATTAGATTTTATTAAACTTATCAAAATGCTAGTTTCGGTCTAAAAATCATAATATATTATACACTAGTTTATACTAGTTTCGGTCAAAAAATCAAATTAGATCGAGGTCTGTTTGAAATGCTACAAAACGTTTCAGATCCTTTCTATATCTTACGAGGAAAAGTTATGAAGGAAGTCCTTAGAAAAAAAATCATCTCGAAATTAGATTCTATGAAACTTTTCGAAATGTTAGTTTCTTTCAAAAAATCATAATATACTATACACTAGTTTATACTAGTTTCGGTCAAAAAATCAAATTAAATCGAGGACTGTTCGGAATGCTACGAAACTATTCAAATCCTTTCTATATGTTACGAGGGAAGGTAATGAGGGAAGTCCATGTAAAAAATCATCTAACAATTAGATTCTATTAAACTTTTCGAAATGCTAGTATCGGTCGAAAAATCATAATATATTATACACTAGTTTATACTAGTTTCGGTCAAAAAATCAAATTAAATCGAGGTCTGTTTGAAATGCTACAAAACGTTTCAGATCCTTTCTATATGTTACGAGGAAAAGTTATGAAGGAAGTCCTTAGAAAAAAATTCATCTCGAAATTAGATTCTATGAAAATTTTCGAAATGTTAGTTTCTTTCAAAAAATCATAATATACTATACACTAGTTTATACTAGTTTCGGTCTAAAAATCAAATTAAATCGAGGACTGTTCGGAATGCTACGAAACTATTCAAATCCTTTCTATATGTTACGAGGGAAGGTAATGAGGGAAGTCCATGTAAAAAATCATCTAACAATTAGATTCTATTAAACTTTTCGAAATGCTAGTATCGATCGAAAAATCATAATATATTATACACTAGTTTATACTAGTTTCGGTCAAAAAATCAAATTAAATCGAGGTCTGTTCGAAATGCTACCAAACGTTTCAGATCCTTTCTATATGTTACGAGGGAAGGTAATGAGGAAAGTCCAAGCAAAAAATCATCTCAAAATTATATTCTATGAAACTTTTCAAAATGCATGTTTCGTTCAAAAATTCATAATATATTATGCACTAGTTTATACTAGTTTCGGTCAAAAAATCAAATTAAATCGAGGACTGTTTGAAATGATACGAAACTTTTCAGTTCCTTTCTATATGTTTCGAGGGAAGGTTATGATGGAAGTCCATGCAAAAAATCATCTGAAAATTAGATTTTATTAAACTTATCAAAATGCTAGTTTCGGTCTGAAAATCACAATATATTATACACTAGTTTATACTAGTTTCGGTCAAAAAATCAAATTAAATCGAGGTCTGTTCGAAATGCTACCAAACGTTTCAGATCCTATCTATATGTTACGAGGAAAAGTTATGAGGGAATTCCTTACAAAAAAATCATCTCAAAATTAGATTCTATGAAACTTTTCGAAATGCTAGTTTCTTTCAAAAAAAATCATAATATACTATACACTAGTTTATAATAGTTTCGGTCAAAAAATCAAATTAAATCGAGGACTGTTCGGAATGCTACGAAACTTTTCAGATCCTTTCTATGTGTTACGAGGGAAGGTTATGATGGAAGTCCATGCAAAAAATCATCTGAAAATTAGATTTTATTAAACTTATCAAAATGCTAGTTTCGGTCTAAAAATCATAATATATTATACACTAGTTTATACTAGTTTCGGTCAAAAAATCAAATTAGATCGAGGTCTGTTTGAAATGCTACAAAACGTTTCAGATCCTTTCTATATCTTACGAGGAAAAGTTATGAAGGAAGTCCTTAGAAAAAAAATCATCTCGAAATTAGATTCTATGAAACTTTTCGAAATGTTAGTTTCTTTCAAAAAATCATAATATACTATACACTAGTTTATACTAGTTTCGGTCAAAAAATCAAATTAAATCGAGGACTGTTCGGAATGCTACGAAACTATTCAAATCCTTTCTATGTGTTACGAGGGAAGGTAATGAGGGAAGTCCATGTAAAAAATCATCTAACAATTAGATTCTATTAAACTTTTCGAAATGCTAGTATCGGTCGAAAAATCATAATATATTATACACTAGTTTATACTAGTTTCGGTCAAAAAATCAAATTAAATCGAGGTCTGTTTGAAATGCTACAAAACGTTTCAGATCCTTTCTATATGTTACGAGGAAAAGTTATGAAGGAAGTCCTTAGAAAAAAATTCATCTCGAAATTAGATTCTATGAAAATTTTCGAAATGTTAGTTTCTTTCAAAAAATCATAATATACTATACACTAGTTTATACTAGTTTCGGTCTAAAAATCAAATTAAATCGAGGACTGTTCGGAATGCTACGAAACTATTCAAATCCTTTCTATATGTTACGAGGGAAGGTAATGAGGGAAGTCCATGTAAAAAATCATCTAACAATTAGATTCTATTAAACTTTTCGAAATGCTAGTATCGATCGAAAAATCATAATATATTATACACTAGTTTATACTAGTTTCGGTCAAAAAATCAAATTAAATCGAGGTCTGTTCGAAATGCTACCAAACGTTTCAGATCCTTTCTATATGTTACGAGGGAAGGTAATGAGGAAAGTCCAAGCAAAAAATCATCTCAAAATTATATTCTATGAAACTTTTCAAAATGCATGTTTCGTTCAAAAATTCATAATATATTATGCACTAGTTTATACTAGTTTCGGTCAAAAAATCAAATTAAATCGAGGACTGTTCGAAATGATACGAAACTTTTCAGATCCTTTCTATATGTTTCGAGGGAAGGTTATGATGGAAGTCCATGCAAAAAATCATCTGAAAATTAGATTTTATTAAACTTATCAAAATGCTAGTTTCGGTCTGAAAATCACAAGATATTATACACTAGTTTATACTAGTTTCGGTCAAAAAATCAAATTAAATCGAGGTCTGTTCGAAATGCTACCAAACGTTTCAGATCCTTTCTATATGTTATGAGGAAAAGATATGAGGGAAGTCCTTACAAAAAAATCATCTCAAAATTAGATTCTATGAAACTTTTCGAAATGCTAGTTTCTTTCAAAAAAATCATAATATACTATACACTAGTTTATACTTGTTTCAGTCAAAAACTCAAATTAAATCGAGGACTGTTCGGAATGCTACAAAACTTTTCAGATCCTTTCAATGTGTTACGAGGGAAGGTTATGGTGGAAGTCCATGCAAAAAATCATCTGAAAATTAGATTTTATTAAACTTATCAAAATGCTAGTTTCGGTCAAAAAATCATAATATATTATTATACACTAGTTTATACTAGTTTCGGTCAAAAAATCAAATTGAATCGAGGTCTGTTTGAAATGCTACAAAACGTTTCAGATCCTTTGTATATGTTACGAGGAAAAGTTATGAGGGAAGTCCTTACAAAAAAATCATCTCAAAATTAGATTCTATGAAACTTTTCAAAATGCTAGTTTCTTTCAAAAAATCGTAATATACTATACACTAGTTTATACTAGTTTCGGTCAAAAAATTAAATTAAATCGAGGACTGTTCGGAATGCTACGAAACTTTTCAGATCCTTTCTATGTGTTACGAGGGAAGGTTATGATGGAAGTCCATGCAAAAAATCATCTGAAAATTAGATTCTATTAAACTTTTCGAAATGCTAGTTTTGGTCAAAAAATCATAATATACTATGCACTAGTGTATACTAGTTTCGGTCAAAAAATCAAATTAAATCGAGGACTATTCGAAATGCTACGAAACTTTTCAGAACCTTTCTATATGTTACGAGGGAAGGTAATGAGGGAAGTCCATGCAAAAAATCATCTCAAAATTAGATTCTATGAAACTTTTCAAAATGCATGTTACGGTCAAAAAATCATAATATATTATACACTAGTTTATACTAGTTTCGGTCAAAATATCAAATTAAATCGAGGACTGTTCGAAATGATACGAAACTTTTCAGATCCTTTCTATATGTTACGAGGGAAGGTTATGATGGAAGTCCTTGCAAAAAATCATCTGAAAATTAGATTCTATTAAACTTATCAAAATGCTAGTTTCGGTCGAAAAATCATAATATATTATACACTAGTTTATACTTGTTTCGGTCAAAAAATCAAATTAAATCGAGGTCTGTTCGAAATGCTACAAAATGTTTCTGATCCTTTCTATATGTTACGAGGAAAAGTTATGAGGGAAGTCCTTACAAAAAAATCATTTCAAAATTAGATTCTATGAAACTTTTCGAAATGCTAGTTTCTTTCAAAAAAATCATAATATACTATACACTACTTTATACTAGTTTCGGTCAAAAAATTAAATTAAATTGAGGACTGTTCGGAATGCTACAAAACTTTTCCGATCCTTTCTATGTGTTACAAGGGAAGATTATGATGGAAGTCCATGCAAAAAATCATCTGAAAATTAGATTCTATTAAACTTATCAAAATGCTAGTTTCGGTCGAAAAATCATAATATATTATACACTAGTTTATACTAGTTTCGGTCAAAAAATCAAATTAAATCGAGGTCTGTTCAAAATGCTACAAAACGTTTCAGATCCTTTCTATATGTTACGAGGAAAAGTTATGAAGGAAGTCCATAGAAAAAAAATCATCTCGAAATTAGATTCTATGAAACTTTTCGAAATGTTAGTTTCTTTCAAAAAATCATAATATACTATACACTAGTTTATACTAGTTTCGGTCTAAAAATCAAATTAAATCGAGGACTGTTCGGAATGCTATGAAACTATTCAAATCCTTTCTATATGTTACGACGGAAGGTAATGAGGGAAGTCCATGTAAAAAATCATCTAACAATTAGATTCTATTAAACTTTTCGAAATGCTAATATCGGTCGAAAAATCATAATATATTATACACTAGTTTATACTAGTTTCGGTCAAAAAATCAAATTAAATCGAGGTCTGTTCGAAATGCTACCAAACGTTTCAGATCCTTTCTGTATGTTACGAGGGAAGGTAATGAGGAAAGTCCAAGCAAAAAATCATCTCAAAATTATATTCTATGAAACTTTTCAAAATGCATGTTTCGTTCAAAAATTCATGATATATTATGCACTAGTTTATACTAGTTTCGGTCAAAAAATCAAATTAAATCGAGGACTGTTTGAAATGATACGAAACTTTTCAGATCCTTTCTATATGTTACAAGGGAAGGTTATGATGGAAGTCCATGCAAAAAATCATCTGAAAATTAGATTTTATTAAACTTATCAAAATGCTAGTTTCGGTCTGAAAATCACAATATATTATACACTAGTTTATACTAGTTTCGGTCAAAAAATCAAATTAAATCGAGGTCTGTTCGAAATGCTACCAAACGTTTCAGATCCTATCTATATGTTACGAGGAAAAGTTATGAGGGAATTCCTTACAAAAAAATCATCTCAAAATTAGATTCTATGAAACTTTTCGAAATGCTAGTTTCTTTCAAAAAAAATCATAATATACTATACACTAGTTTATAATAGTTTCGGTCAAAAAATCAAATTAAATCGAGGACTGTTCGGAATGCTACGAAACTTTTCAGATCCTTTCTATGTGTTACGAGGGAAGGTTATGATGGAAGTTCATGCAAAAAATCATCTGAAAATTAGATTTTATTAAACTTATCAAAATGCTAGTTTCGGTCTAAAAATCATAATATATTATACACTAGTTTATACTAGTTTCGGTCAAAAAATCAAATTAGATCGAGGTCTGTTTGAAATGCTACAAAACGTTTCAGATCCTTTCTATATCTTACGAGGAAAAGTTATGAAGGAAGTCCTTAGAAAAAAAATCATCTCGAAATTAGATTCTATGAAACTTTTCGAAATGTTAGTTTCTTTCAAAAAATCATAATATACTATACACTAGTTTATACTAGTTTCGGTCAAAAAATCAAATTAAATCGAGGACTGTTCGGAATGCTACGAAACTATTCAAATCCTTTCTATATGTTACGAGGGAAGGTAATGAGGGAAGTCCATGTAAAAAATCATCTAACAATTAGATTCTATTAAACTTTTCGAAATGCTAGTATCGGTCGAAAAATCATAATATATTATACACTAGTTTATACTAGTTTCGGTCAAAAAATCAAATTAAATCGAGGTCTGTTTGAAATGCTACAAAACGTTTCAGATCCTTTCTATATGTTACGAGGAAAAGTTATGAAGGAAGTCCTTAGAAAAAAATTCATCTCGAAATTAGATTCTATGAAAATTTTCGAAATGTTAGTTTCTTTCAAAAAATCATAATATACTGTACACTAGTTTATACTAGTTTCGGTCTAAAAATCAAATTAAATCGAGGACTGTTCGGAATGCTACGAAACTATTCAAATCCTTTCTATATGTTACGAGGGAAGGTAATGAGGGAAGTCCATGTAAAAAATCATCTAACAATTAGATTCTATTAAACTTTTCGAAATGCTAGTATCGATCGAAAAATCATAATATATTATACACTAGTTTATACTAGTTTCGGTCAAAAAATCAAATTAAATCGAGGTCTGTTCGAAATGCTACCAAACGTTTCAGATCCTTTCTATATGTTACGAGGGAAGGTAATGAGGAAAGTCCAAGCAAAAAATCATCTCAAAATTATATTCTATGAAACTTTTCAAAATGCATGTTTCGTTCAAAAATTCATAATATATTATGCACTAGTTTATACTAGTTTCGGTCAAAAAATCAAATTAAATCGAGGACTGTTTGAAATGATACGAAACTTTTCAGTTCCTTTCTATATGTTTCGAGGGAAGGTTATGATGGAAGTCCATGCAAAAAATCATCTGAAAATTAGATTTTATTAAACTTATCAAAATGCTAGTTTCGGTCTGAAAATCACAATATATTATACACTAGTTTATACTAGTTTCGGTCAAAAAATCAAATTAAATCGAGGTCTGTTCGAAATGCTACCAAACGTTTCAGATCCTATCTATATGTTACGAGGAAAAGTTATGAGGGAATTCCTTACAAAAAAATCATCTCAAAATTAGATTCTATGAAACTTTTCGAAATGCTAGTTTCTTTCAAAAAAAATCATAATATACTATACACTAGTTTATAATAGTTTCGGTCAAAAAATCAAATTAAATCGAGGACTGTTCGGAATGCTACGAAACTTTTCAGATCCTTTCTATGTGTTACGAGGGAAGGTTATGATGGAAGTCCATGCAAAAAATCATCTGAAAATTAGATTTTATTAAACTTATCAAAATGCTAGTTTCGGTCTAAAAATCATAATATATTATACACTAGTTTATACTAGTTTCGGTCAAAAAATCAAATTAGATCGAGGTCTGTTTGAAATGCTACAAAACGTTTCAGATCCTTTCTATATCTTACGAGGAAAAGTTATGAAGGAAGTCCTTAGAAAAAAAATCATCTCGAAATTAGATTCTATGAAACTTTTCGAAATGTTAGTTTCTTTCAAAAAATCATAATATACTATACACTAGTTTATACTAGTTTAGGTCAAAAAATCAAATTAAACCGAGGACTGTTCGGAATGCTACGAAACTATTCAAATCCTTTCTATGTGTTACGAGGGAAGGTAATGAGGGAAGTCCATGTAAAAAATCATCTAACAATTAGATTCTATTAAACTTTTCGAAATGCTAGTATCGGTCGAAAAATCATAATATATTATACACTAGTTTATACTAGTTTCGGTCAAAAAATCAAATTAAATCGAGGTCTGTTTGAAATGCTACAAAACGTTTCAGATCCTTTCTATATGTTACGAGGAAAAGTTATGAAGGAAGTCCTTAGAAAAAAATTCATCTCGAAATTAGATTCTATGAAAATTTTCGAAATGTTAGTTTCTTTCAAAAAATCATAATATACTATACACTAGTTTATACTAGTTTCGGTCTAAAAATCAAATTAAATCGAGGACTGTTCGGAATGCTACGAAACTATTCAAATCCTTTCTATATGTTACGAGGGAAGGTAATGAGGGAAGTCCATGTAAAAAATCATCTAACAATTAGATTCTATTAAACTTTTCGAAATGCTAGTATCGATCGAAAAATCATAATATATTATACACTAGTTTATACTAGTTTCGGTCAAAAAATCAAATTAAATCGAGGTCTGTTCGAAATGCTACCAAACGTTTCAGATCCTTTCTATATGTTACGAGGGAAGGTAATGAGGAAAGTCCAAGCAAAAAATCATCTCAAAATTATATTCTATGAAACTTTTCAAAATGCATGTTTCGTTCAAAAATTCATAATATATTATGCACTAGTTTATACTAGTTTCGGTCAAAAAATCAAATTAAATCGAGGACTGTTCGAAATGATACGAAACTTTTCAGATCCTTTCTATATGTTTCGAGGGAAGGTTATGATGGAAGTCCATGCAAAAAATCATCTGAAAATTAGATTTTATTAAACTTATCAAAATGCTAGTTTCGGTCTGAAAATCACAAGATATTATACACTAGTTTATACTAGTTTCGGTCAAAAAATCAAATTAAATCGAGGTCTGTTCGAAATGCTACCAAACGTTTCAGATCCTTTCTATATGTTATGAGGAAAAGATATGAGGGAAGTCCTTACAAAAAAATCATCTCAAAATTAGATTCTATGAAACTTTTCGAAATGCTAGTTTCTTTCAAAAAAATCATAATATACTATACACTAGTTTATACTTGTTTCGGTCAAAAACTCAAATTAAATCGAGGACTGTTCGGAATGCTACGAAACTTTTCAGATCCTTTCAATGTGTTACGTGGGAAGGTTATGGTGGAAGTCCATGCAAAAAATCATCTGAAAATTAGATTTTATTAAACTTATCAAAATGCTAGTTTCGGTCAAAAAATCATAATATATTATACACTAGTTTATACTAGTTTCGGTCAAAAAATCAAATTGAATCGAGGTCTGTTTGAAATGCTACAAAACGTTTCAGATCCTTTGTATATGTTACGAGGAAAAGTTATGAGGGAAGTCCTTACAAAAAAATCATCTCAAAATTAGATTCTATGAAACTTTTCAAAATGCTAGTTTCTTTCAAAAAATCGTAATATACTATACACTAGTTTATACTAGTTTCGGTCAAAAAATTAAATTAAATCGAGGACTGTTCGGAATGCTACGAAACTTTTCAGATCCTTTCTATGTGTTACGAGGGAAGGTTATGATGGAAGTCCATGCAAAAAATCATCTGAAAATTAGATTCTATTAAACTTTTCGAAATGCTAGTTTTGGTCAAAAAATCATAATATACTATGCACTAGTGTATACTAGTTTCGGTCAAAAAATCAAATTAAATCGAGGACTATTCGAAATGCTACGAAACTTTTCAGAACCTTTCTATATGTTACGAGGGAAGGTAATGAGGGAAGTCCATGCAAAAAATCATCTCAAAATTAGATTCTATGAAACTTTTCAAAATGCATGTTACGGTCAAAAAATCATAATATATTATACACTAGTTTATACTAGTTTCGGTCAAAAAATCAAATTAAATCGAGGACTGTTCGAAATGATACGAAACTTTTCAGATCCTTTCTATATTTTACGAGGGAAGGTTATGATGGAAGTCCTTGCAAAAAATCATCTGAAAATTAGATTCTATTAAACTTATCAAAATGCTAGTTTCGGTCGAAAAATCATAATATATTATACACTAGTTTATACTTGTTTCGGTCAAAAAATCAAATTAAATCGAGGTCTGTTCGAAATGCTACAAAATGTTTCTGATCCTTTCTATATGTTACGAGGAAAAGTTATGAGGGAAGTCCTTACAAAAAAATCATTTCAAAATTAGATTCTATGAAACTTTTCGAAATGCTAGTTTCTTTCAAAAAAATCATAATATACTATACACTACTTTATACTAGTTTCGGTCAAAAAATTAAATTAAATTGAGGACTGTTCGGAATGCTACAAAACTTTTCCGATCCTTTCTATGTGTTACAAGGGAAGATTATGATGGAAGTCCATGCAAAAATTCATCTGAAAATTATATTCTATTAAACTTATCAAAATGCTAGTTTCGGTCGAAAAATCATAATATATTATACACTAGTTTATACTAGTTTCGGTCAAAAAATCAAATTAAATCGAGGTCTGTTCAAAATGCTACAAAACGTTTCAGATCCTTTCTATATGTTACGAGGAAAAGTTATGAAGGAAGTCCTTAGAAAAAAAATCATCTCGAAATTAGATTCTATGAAACTTTTTGAAATGTTAGTTTCTTTCAAAAAATCATAATATACTATACACTAGTTTATACTAGTTTCGGTCTAAAAATCAAATTAAATCGAGGACTGTTCGGAATGCTACGAAACTATTCAAATCCTTTCTATATGTTACGAGGGAAGGTAATGAGGGAAGTCCATGTAAAAAATCATCTAACAATTAGATTCTATTAAACTTTTCGAAATGCTAATATCGGTCGAAAAATCATAATATATTATACACTAGTTTATACTAGTTTCGGTCAAAAAATCAAATTAAATCGAGGTCTGTTCGAAATGCTACCAAACGTTTCAGATCCTTTCTGTATGTTACGAGGGAAGGTAATGAGGAAAGTCCAAGCAAAAAATCATCTCAAAATTATATTCTATGAAACTTTTCAAAATGCATGTTTCGTTCAAAAATTCATGATATATTATGCACTAGTTTATACTAGTTTCGGTCAAAAAATCAAATTAAATCGAGGACTGTTTGAAATGATACGAAACTTTTCAGATCCTTTCTATATGTTACAAGGGAAGGTTATGATGGAAGTCCATGCAAAAAATCATCTGAAAATTAGATTTTATTAAACTTATCAAAATGCTAGTTTCGGTCTGAAAATCACAATATATTATACACTAGTTTATACTAGTTTCGGTCAAAAAATCAAATTAAATCGAGGTCTGTTCGAAATGCTACCAAACGTTTCAGATCCTATCTATATGTTACGAGGAAAAGTTATGAGGGAATTCCTTACAAAAAAATCATCTCAAAATTAGATTCTATGAAACTTTTCGAAATGCTAGTTTCTTTCAAAAAAATCATAATATACTATACACTAGTTTATAATAGTTTCGGTCAAAAAATCAAATTAAATCGAGGACTGTTCGGAATGCTACGAAACTTTTCAGATCCTTTCTATGTGTTACGAGGGAAGGTTATGATGGAAGTCCATGCAAAAAATCATCTGAAAATTAGATTTTATTAAACTTATCAAAATGCTAGTTTCGGTCTAAAAATCATAATATATTATACACTAGTTTATACTAGTTTCGGTCAAAAAATCAAATTAGATCGAGGTCTGTTTGAAATGCTACAAAACGTTTCAGATCCTTTCTATATCTTACGAGGAAAAGTTATGAAGGAAGTCCTTAGAAAAAAAATCATCTCGAAATTAGATTCTATGAAACTTTTCGAAATGTTAGTTTCTTTCAAAAAATCATAATATACTATACACTAGTTTATACTAGTTTCGGTCAAAAAATCAAATTAAATCGAGGACTGTTCGGAATGCTACGAAACTATTCAAATCCTTTCTATATGTTACGAGGGAAGGTAATGAGGGAAGTCCATGTAAAAAATCATCTAACAATTAGATTCTATTAAACTTTTCGAAATGCTAGTATCGGTCGAAAAATCATAATATATTATACACTAGTTTATACTAGTTTCGGTCAAAAAATCAAATTAAATCGAGGTCTGTTTGAAATGCTACAAAACGTTTCAGATCCTTTCTATATGTTACGAGGAAAAGTTATGAAGGAAGTCCTTAGAAAAAAATTCATCTCGAAATTAGATTCTATGAAAATTTTCGAAATGTTAGTTTCTTTCAAAAAATCATAATATACTATACACTAGTTTATACTAGTTTCGGTCTAAAAATCAAATTAAATCGAGGACTGTTCGGAATGCTACGAAACTATTCAAATCCTTTCTATATGTTACGAGGGAAGGTAATGAGGGAAGTCCATGTAAAAAATCATCTAACAATTAGATTCTATTAAACTTTTCGAAATGCTAGTATCGATCGAAAAATCATAATATATTATACACTAGTTTATACTAGTTTCGGTCAAAAAATCAAATTAAATCGAGGTCTGTTCGAAATGCTACCAAACGTTTCAGATCCTTTCTATATGTTACGAGGGAAGGTAATGAGGAAAGTCCAAGCAAAAAATCATCTCAAAATTATATTCTATGAAACTTTTCAAAATGCATGTTTCGTTCAAAAATTCATAATATATTATGCACAAGTTTATACTAGTTTCGGTCAAAAAATCAAATTAAATCGAGGACTGTTCGAAATGATACGAAACTTTTCAGATCCTTTCTATATGTTTCGAGGGAAGGTTATGATGGAAGTCCATGCAAAAAATCATCTGAAAATTAGATTTTATTAAACTTATCAAAATGCTAGTTTCGGTCTGAAAATCACAAGATATTATACACTAGTTTATACTAGTTTCGGTCTAAAAATCAAATTAAATCGAGGTCTGTTCGAAATGCTACCAAACGTTTCAGATCCTTTCTATATGTTATGAGGAAAAGATATGAGGGAAGTCCTTACAAAAAAATCATCTCAAAATTAGATTCTATGAAACTTTTCGAAATGCTAGTTTCTTTCAAAAAAATCATAATATACTATACACTAGTTTATACTAGTTTCGGTCAAAAAATCAAATTAAATCGAGGACTGTTCGGAATGCTACGAAACTTTTCAGATCCTTTCTATGTGTTACGAGGGAAGGTTATGATGGAAGTCCATGCAAAAAATCATCTGAAAATTAGATTTTATTAAACTTATCAAAATGCTAGTTTCGGTCTAAAAATCATAATATATTATACACTAGTTTATACTAGTTTCGGTCAAAAAATCAAATTAAATCGAGGTCTGTTTGAAATGCTACAAAACGTTTCAGATCCTTTCTATATGTTACGAGGAAAAATTATGAGGGAAGTCCTTACAAAAAAATCATCTCAAAATTAGATTCTATGAAACTTTTCAAAATGCTAGTTTCTTTCGAAAAATCGTAATATACTATACAATAGTTTATACTAGTTTCGGTCAAAAAATTAAATTAAATCGAGGACTGTTCGGAATTCTACGAAACTTTTCAGATCCTTTCTATGTGTTACGAGGGAAGGTTATGATGGAAGTCCATGCAAAAAATCATCTGAAAATAAGTTTCTATTAAACTTTTCGAAATGCTAGTTTTGGTCAAAAAATCATAATATACTATGCACTAGTGTTTACTAGTTTCGGTCAAAAAATCAAATTAAATCGAGGACTATTCGAAATGCTACGAAACTTTTCAGATCCTTTCTATATGTTACGAGGGAAGGTAATGAGAGAAGTCCATGCAAAAAATCATCTCAAAATTAGATTCTATGAAACTTTTCAAAATGCATGTTACGGTCAAAAAATCATAATATATTATACACTAGTTTATACTAGTTTCGGTCAAAAAATCAAATTAAATCGAGGAATGTTCGGAATGCTACGAAACTTTTCAGATCCTTTCTATGTGTTACAAGGGAATGTTAGGATGGAAGTCCACGCAAAAAATCATCTAAAAATTATATTCTATTAAACTTATCAAAATGCTAGTTTCGGTCGAAAAATCATAATATATTATACACTAGTTTATACTAGTTTAGGTCAAAAAATCAAATTAAATCGAGGTCTGTTCGAAATGCTACAAAACGTTTCAGATCCTTTCTATATGTTACGTGGAAAAGTTATGAGGGAAGTCCTTACAAAAAAATCATCTCAAAATTAGATTCTATGAAACTTTTCAAAATGCATGTTTCGGTCAAAAAATCATAATATACTATACACTAGTTTATACTAGTTTCGGTCAAAAAATCAAATTAAATCGAGGACTGTTCGGAATGCTACGAAACTTTTCAGATCCTTTCTATGTGTTACGAGGGAAGGTTATGATGGAAGTCCATGCAAAAAATCATCTTAAAATTAGATTTTATTAAACTTATCAAAATGCTAGTTTCGGTCTACAAATCATAATATTATACACTAGTTTATACTAGTTTCGGTCAAAAAATCAAATTAAATCGAGGTCTGTTTGAAATGCTACAAAACGTTTCAGATCCTTTCTATATGTTACGAGGAAAAGTTATGAAGGAAGTCCTTAGAAAAAAATTCATCTCGAAATTAGATTCTATGAAACTTTTTGAAATGTTAGTTTCTTTCAAAAAATCATAATATACTATACACTAGTTTATACTAGTTTCGGTCTAAAAATCAAATTAAATCGAGGACTGTTCGGAATGCTACGAAACTATTTAGATCCTTTCTATATGTTACGAGGGAAGGTAATGAGGGAAGTCCGTGTAAAAAATCATCTAACAATTAGATTCTATTAAACTTTTCGAAATGCTAGTATCGGTCAAAAAATCATAATATATTATACACTATTTTATACTAGTTTCGGTCAAAAAATCAAATTAAATCGGGGTCTGTTCGAAATGCTACCAAACGTTTCAGATCCTTTCTATATGTTACGAGGGAAGGTAATGAGGAAAGTCCAAGCAAAAAATCATCTCAAAATTATATTCTATGAAACTTTTCAAAATGCATGTTTCGTTCAAAAATTCATAATATATTATGCACTAGTTTATACTAGTTTCGGTCAAAAAATCAAATTAAATCGAGGACTGTTCGAAATGATACGAAACTTTTCAGATCCTTTCTATATGTTACGAGGGAAGGTTATGATGGAAGTCCATGCAAAAAATCATCTGAAAATTAGATTTTATTAAACTTATCAAAATGCTAGTTTCGGTCTGAAAATCATAATATATTAAACACTAGTTTATACTAGTTTCGGTCAAAAAATCAAATTAAATCGAGGTCTATTCGAAATGCTACCAAACGTTTCAGATCCTTTCTATATGTTACGAGGAAAAGTTATGAGGGAAGTCCTTACAAAAAAATCATCTCAAAATAAGATTCTATGAAACTTTTCGAAATGCTAGTTTCTTTCAAAAAAATCATAATATACTATACACTAGTTTATACTTGTTTCGGTCAAAAACTCAAATTAAATCGAGGACTGTTCGGAATGCTACGAAACTTTTCAGATCCTTTCAATGTGTTACGAGGGAAGGTTATGGTGGAAGTCCATGCAAAAAATCATCTGAAAATTAGATTTTATTAAACTTATCAAAATGCTAGTTTCGGTCAAAAAATCATAATATATTATACACTAGTTTATACTAGTTTCGGTCAAAAAATCAAATTGAATCGAGGTCTGTTTGAAATGCTACAAAACGTTTCAGATCCTTTGTATATGTTACGAGGAAAAGTTATGAGGGAAGTCCTTACAAAAAAATCATCTCAAAATTAGATTCTATGAAACTTTTCAAAATGCTAGTTTCTTTCAAAAAATCGTAATATACTATACACTAGTTTATACTAGTTTCGGTCAAAAAATTAAATTAAATCGAGGACTGTTCGGAATGCTACGAAACTTTTCAGATCCTTTCTATGTGTTACGAGGGAAGGTTATGATGGAAGTCCATGCAAAAAATCATCTGAAAATTAGATTCTATTAAACTTTTCGAAATGCTAGTTTTGGTCAAAAAATCATAATATACTATGCACTAGTGTATACTAGTTTCGGTCAAAAAATCAAATTAAATCGAGGACTATTCGAAATGCTACGAAACTTTTCAGAACCTTTCTATATGTTACGAGGGAAGGTAATGAGGGAAGTCCATGCAAAAAATCATCTCAAAATTAGATTCTATGAAACTTTTCAAAATGCATGTTACGGTCAAAAAATCATAATATATTATACACTAGTTTATACTAGTTTCGGTCAAAAAATCAAATTAAATCGAGGACTGTTCGAAATGATACGAAACTTTTCAGATCCTTTCTATATGTTACGAGGGAAGGTTATGATGGAAGTCCTTGCAAAAAATCATCTGAAAATTAGATTCTATTAAACTTATCAAAATGCTAGTTTCGGTCGAAAAATCATAATATATTATACACTAGTTTATACTTGTTTTGGTCAAAAAATCAAATTAAATCGAGGTCTGTTCGAAATGCTACAAAATGTTTCTGATCCTTTCTATATGTTACGAGGAAAAGTTATGAGGGAAGTCCTTACAAAAAAATCATTTCAAAATTAGATTCTATGAAACTTTTCGAAATGCTAGTTTCTTTCAAAAAAAATCATAATATACTATACACTACTTTATACTAGTTTCGGTCAAAAAATTAAATTAAATTGAGGACTGTTCGGAATGCTACAAAACTTTTCCGATCCTTTCTATGTGTTACAAGGGAAGATTATGATGGAAGTCCATGCAAAAATTCATCTGAAAATTAGATTCTATTAAACTTATCAAAATGCTAGTTTCGGTCGAAAAATCATAATATATTATACACTAGTTTATACTAGTTTCGGTCAAAAAATCAAATTAAATCGAGGTCTGTTCAAAATGCTACAAAACGTTTCAGATCCTTTCTATATGTTACGAGGAAAAGTTATGAAGGAAGTCCTTAGAAAAAAAATCATCTCGAAATTAGATTCTATGAAACTTTTCGAAATGTTAGTTTCTTTCAAAAAATCATAATATACTATACACTAGTTTATACTAGTTTCGGTCTAAAAATCAAATTAAATCGAGGACTGTTCGGAATGCTACGAAACTATTCAAATCCTTTCTATATGTTACGAGGGAAGGTAATGAGGGAAGTCCATGTAAAAAATCATCTAACAATTAGATTCTATTAAACTTTTCGAAATGCTTATATCGGTCGAAAAATCATAATATATTATACACTAGTTTATACTAGTTTCGGTCAAAAAATCAAATTAAATCGAGGTCTGTTCGAAATGCTACCAAACGTTTCAGATCATTTCTGTATGTTACGAGGGAAGGTAATGAGGAAAGTCCAAGCAAAAAATCATCTCAAAATTATATTCTATGAAACTTTTCAAAATGCATGTTTCGTTCAAAAATTCATGATATATTATGCACTAGTTTATACTAGTTTCGGTCAAAAAATCAAATTAAATCGAGGACTGTTTGAAATGATACGAAACTTTTCAGATCCTTTCTATATGTTACAAGGGAAGGTTATGATGGAAGTCCATGCAAAAAATCATCTGAAAATTAGATTTTATTAAACTTATCAAAATGCTAGTTTCGGTCTGAAAATCACAATATATTATACACTAGTTTATACTAGTTTCGGTCAAAAAATTAAATTAAATCGAGGTCTGTTCGAAATGCTACCAAACGTTTCAGATCCTATCTATATGTTACGAGGAAAAGTTATGAGGGAATTCCTTACAAAAAAATCATCTCAAAATTAGATTCTATGAAACTTTTCGAAATGCTAGTTTCTTTCAAAAAAATCATAATATACTATACACTAGTTTATAATAGTTTCGGTCAAAAAATCAAATTAAATCGAGGACTGTTCGGAATGCTACGAAACTTTTCAGATCCTTTCTATGTGTTACGTGGGAAGGTTATGATGGAAGTCCATGCAAAAAATCATCTGAAAATTAGATTTTATTAAACTTATCAAAATGCTAGTTTCGGTCTGAAAATCATAATATATTAAACACTAGTTTATACTAGTTTCGGTCAAAAAATCAAATTAAATCGAGGTCTATTCGAAATGCTACCAAACGTTTCAGATCCTTTCTATATGTTACGAGGAAAAGTTATGAGGGAAGTCCTTACAAAAAAATCATCTCAAAATAAGATTCTATGAAACTTTTCGAAATGCTAGTTTCTTTCAAAAAAATCATAATATACTATACACTAGTTTATACTTGTTTCGGTCAAAAACTCAAATTAAATCGAGGACTGTTCGGAATGCTACGAAACTTTTCAGATCCTTTCAATGTGTTACGAGGGAAGGTTATGGTGGAAGTCCATGCAAAAAATCATCTGAAAATTAGATTTTATTAAACTTATCAAAATGCTAGTTTCGGTCAAAAAATCATAATATATTATACACTAGTTTATACTAGTTTCGGTCAAAAAATCAAATTGAATCGAGGTCTGTTTGAAATGCTACAAAACGTTTCAGATCCTTTGTATATGTTACGAGGAAAAGTTATGAGGGAAGTCCTTACAAAAAAATCATCTCAAAATTAGATTCTATGAAACTTTTCAAAATGCTAGTTTCTTTCAAAAAATCGTAATATACTATACACTAGTTTATACTAGTTTCGGTCAAAAAATTAAATTAAATCGAGGACTGTTCGGAATGCTACGAAACTTTTCAGATCCTTTCTATGTGTTACGAGGGAAGGTTATGATGGAAGTCCATGCAAAAAATCATCTGAAAATTAGATTCTATTAAACTTTTCGAAATGCTAGTTTTGGTCAAAAAATCATAATATACTATGCACTAGTGTATACTAGTTTCGGTCAAAAAATCAAATTAAATCGAGGACTATTCGAAATGCTACGAAACTTTTCAGAACCTTTCTATATGTTACGAGGGAAGGTAATGAGGGAAGTCCATGCAAAAAATCATCTCAAAATTAGATTCTATGAAACTTTTCAAAATGCATGTTACGGTCAAAAAATCATAATATATTATACACTAGTTTATACTAGTTTCGGTCAAAAAATCAAATTAAATCGAGGACTGTTCGAAATGATACGAAACTTTTCAGATCCTTTCTATATGTTACGAGGGAAGGTTATGATGGAAGTCCTTGCAAAAAATCATCTGAAAATTAGATTCTATTAAACTTATCAAAATGCTAGTTTCGGTCGAAAAATCATAATATATTATACACTAGTTTATACTTGTTTTGGTCAAAAAATCAAATTAAATCGAGGTCTGTTCGAAATGCTACAAAATGTTTCTGATCCTTTCTATATGTTACGAGGAAAAGTTATGAGGGAAGTCCTTACAAAAAAATCATTTCAAAATTAGATTCTATGAAACTTTTCGAAATGCTAGTTTCTTTCAAAAAAATCATAATATACTATACACTACTTTATACTAGTTTCGGTCAAAAAATTAAATTAAATTGAGGACTGTTCGGAATGCTACAAAACTTTTCCGATCCTTTCTATGTGTTACAAGGGAAGATTATGATGGAAGTCCATGCAAAAATTCATCTGAAAATTAGATTCTATTAAACTTATCAAAATGCTAGTTTCGGTCGAAAAATCATAATATATTATACACTAGTTTATACTAGTTTCGGTCAAAAAATCAAATTAAATCGAGGTCTGTTCAAAATGCTACAAAACGTTTCAGATCCTTTCTATATGTTACGAGGAAAAGTTATGAAGGAAGTCCTTAGAAAAAAAATCATCTCGAAATTAGATTCTATGAAACTTTTCGAAATGTTAGTTTCTTTCAAAAAATCATAATATACTATACACTAGTTTATACTAGTTTCGGTCTAAAAATCAAATTAAATCGAGGACTGTTCGGAATGCTACGAAACTATTCAAATCCTTTCTATATGTTACGAGGGAAGGTAATGAGGGAAGTCCATGTAAAAAATCATCTAACAATTAGATTCTATTAAACTTTTCGAAATGCTTATATCGGTCGAAAAATCATAATATATTATACACTAGTTTATACTAGTTTCGGTCAAAAAATCAAATTAAATCGAGGTCTGTTCGAAATGCTACCAAACGTTTCAGATCATTTCTGTATGTTACGAGGGAAGGTAATGAGGAAAGTCCAAGCAAAAAATCATCTCAAAATTATATTCTATGAAACTTTTCAAAATGCATGTTTCGTTCAAAAATTCATGATATATTATGCACTAGTTTATACTAGTTTCGGTCAAAAAATCAAATTAAATCGAGGACTGTTTGAAATGATACGAAACTTTTCAGATCCTTTCTATATGTTACAAGGGAAGGTTATGATGGAAGTCCATGCAAAAAATCATCTGAAAATTAGATTTTATTAAACTTATCAAAATGCTAGTTTCGGTCTGAAAATCACAATATATTATACACTAGTTTATACTAGTTTCGGTCAAAAAATTAAATTAAATCGAGGTCTGTTCGAAATGCTACCAAACGTTTCAGATCCTATCTATATGTTACGAGGAAAAGTTATGAGGGAATTCCTTACAAAAAAATCATCTCAAAATTAGATTCTATGAAACTTTTCGAAATGCTAGTTTCTTTCAAAAAAATCATAATATACTATACACTAGTTTATAATAGTTTCGGTCAAAAAATCAAATTAAATCGAGGACTGTTCGGAATGCTACGAAACTTTTCAGATCCTTTCTATGTGTTACGTGGGAAGGTTATGATGGAAGTCCATGCAAAAAATCATCTGAAAATTAGATTTTATTAAACTTATCAAAATGCTAGTTTCGGTCTGAAAATCATAATATATTAAACACTAGTTTATACTAGTTTCGGTCAAAAAATCAAATTAAATCGAGGTCTATTCGAAATGCTACCAAACGTTTCAGATCCTTTCTATATGTTACGAGGAAAAGTTATGAGGGAAGTCCTTACAAAAAAATCATCTCAAAATAAGATTCTATGAAACTTTTCGAAATGCTAGTTTCTTTCAAAAAAATCATAATATACTATACACTAGTTTATACTTGTTTCGGTCAAAAACTCAAATTAAATCGAGGACTGTTCGGAATGCTACGAAACTTTTCAGATCCTTTCAATGTGTTACGAGGGAAGGTTATGGTGGAAGTCCATGCAAAAAATCATCTGAAAATTAGATTTTATTAAACTTATCAAAATGCTAGTTTCGGTCAAAAAATCATAATATATTATACACTAGTTTATACTAGTTTCGGTCAAAAAATCAAATTGAATCGAGGTCTGTTTGAAATGCTACAAAACGTTTCAGATCCTTTGTATATGTTACGAGGAAAAGTTATGAGGGAAGTCCTTACAAAAAAATCATCTCAAAATTAGATTCTATGAAACTTTTCAAAATGCTAGTTTCTTTCAAAAAATCGTAATATACTATACACTAGTTTATACTAGTTTCGGTCAAAAAATTAAATTAAATCGAGGACTGTTCGGAATGCTACGAAACTTTTCAGATCCTTTCTATGTGTTACGAGGGAAGGTTATGATGGAAGTCCATGCAAAAAATCATCTGAAAATTAGATTCTATTAAACTTTTCGAAATGCTAGTTTTGGTCAAAAAATCATAATATACTATGCACTAGTGTATACTAGTTTCGGTCAAAAAATCAAATTAAATCGAGGACTATTCGAAATGCTACGAAACTTTTCAGAACCTTTCTATATGTTACGAGGGAAGGTAATGAGGGAAGTCCATGCAAAAAATCATCTCAAAATTAGATTCTATGAAACTTTTCAAAATGCATGTTACGGTCAAAAAATCATAATATATTATACACTAGTTTATACTAGTTTCGGTCAAAAAATCAAATTAAATCGAGGACTGTTCGAAATGATACGAAACTTTTCAGATCCTTTCTATATGTTACGAGGGAAGGTTATGATGGAAGTCCTTGCAAAAAATCATCTGAAAATTAGATTCTATTAAACTTATCAAAATGCTAGTTTCGGTCGAAAAATCATAATATATTATACACTAGTTTATACTTGTTTTGGTCAAAAAATCAAATTAAATCGAGGTCTGTTCGAAATGCTACAAAATGTTTCTGATCCTTTCTATATGTTACGAGGAAAAGTTATGAGGGAAGTCCTTACAAAAAAATCATTTCAAAATTAGATTCTATGAAACTTTTCGAAATGCTAGTTTCTTTCAAAAAAATCATAATATACTATACACTACTTTATACTAGTTTCGGTCAAAAAATTAAATTAAATTGAGGACTGTTCGGAATGCTACAAAACTTTTCCGATCCTTTCTATGTGTTACAAGGGAAGATTATGATGGAAGTCCATGCAAAAATTCATCTGAAAATTAGATTCTATTAAACTTATCAAAATGCTAGTTTCGGTCGAAAAATCATAATATATTATACACTAGTTTATACTAGTTTCGGTCAAAAAATCAAATTAAATCGAGGTCTGTTCAAAATGCTACAAAACGTTTCAGATCCTTTCTATATGTTACGAGGAAAAGTTATGAAGGAAGTCCTTAGAAAAAAAATCATCTCGAAATTAGATTCTATGAAACTTTTCGAAATGTTAGTTTCTTTCAAAAAATCATAATATACTATACACTAGTTTATACTAGTTTCGGTCTAAAAATCAAATTAAATCGAGGACTGTTCGGAATGCTACGAAACTATTCAAATCCTTTCTATATGTTACGAGGGAAGGTAATGAGGGAAGTCCATGTAAAAAATCATCTAACAATTAGATTCTATTAAACTTTTCGAAATGCTTATATCGGTCGAAAAATCATAATATATTATACACTAGTTTATACTAGTTTCGGTCAAAAAATCAAATTAAATCGAGGTCTGTTCGAAATGCTACCAAACGTTTCAGATCATTTCTGTATGTTACGAGGGAAGGTAATGAGGAAAGTCCAAGCAAAAAATCATCTCAAAATTATATTCTATGAAACTTTTCAAAATGCATGTTTCGTTCAAAAATTCATGATATATTATGCACTAGTTTATACTAGTTTCGGTCAAAAAATCAAATTAAATCGAGGACTGTTTGAAATGATACGAAACTTTTCAGATCCTTTCTATATGTTACAAGGGAAGGTTATGATGGAAGTCCATGCAAAAAATCATCTGAAAATTAGATTTTATTAAACTTATCAAAATGCTAGTTTCGGTCTGAAAATCACAATATATTATACACTAGTTTATACTAGTTTCGGTCAAAAAATTAAATTAAATCGAGGTCTGTTCGAAATGCTACCAAACGTTTCAGATCCTATCTATATGTTACGAGGAAAAGTTATGAGGGAATTCCTTACAAAAAAATCATCTCAAAATTAGATTCTATGAAACTTTTCGAAATGCTAGTTTCTTTCAAAAAAATCATAATATACTATACACTAGTTTATAATAGTTTCGGTCAAAAAATCAAATTAAATCGAGGACTGTTCGGAATGCTACGAAACTTTTCAGATCCTTTCTATGTGTTACGTGGGAAGGTTATGATGGAAGTCCATGCAAAAAATCATCTGAAAATTAGATTTTATTAAACTTATCAAAATGCTAGTTTCGGTCTGAAAATCATAATATATTAAACACTAGTTTATACTAGTTTCGGTCAAAAAATCAAATTAAATCGAGGTCTATTCGAAATGCTACCAAACGTTTCAGATCCTTTCTATATGTTACGAGGAAAAGTTATGAGGGAAGTCCTTACAAAAAAATCATCTCAAAATAAGATTCTATGAAACTTTTCGAAATGCTAGTTTCTTTCAAAAAAATCATAATATACTATACACTAGTTTATACTTGTTTCGGTCAAAAACTCAAATTAAATCGAGGACTGTTCGGAATGCTACGAAACTTTTCAGATCCTTTCAATGTGTTACGAGGGAAGGTTATGGTGGAAGTCCATGCAAAAAATCATCTGAAAATTAGATTTTATTAAACTTATCAAAATGCTAGTTTCGGTCAAAAAATCATAATATATTATACACTAGTTTATACTAGTTTCGGTCAAAAAATCAAATTGAATCGAGGTCTGTTTGAAATGCTACAAAACGTTTCAGATCCTTTCTATATGTTACGAGGAAAAGTTATGAGGGAAGTCCTTACAAAAAAATCATCTCAAAATTAGATTCTATGAAACTTTTCAAAATGCTAGTTTCTTTCAAAAAATCGTAATATACTATACACTAGTTTATACTAGTTTCGGTCAAAAAATTAAATTAAATCGAGGACTGTTCGGAATGCTACGAAACTTTTCAGATCCTTTCTATGTGTTACGAGGGAAGGTTATGATGGAAGTCCATGCAAAAAATCATCTGAAAATTAGATTCTATTAAACTTTTCGAAATGCTAGTTTTGGTCAAAAAATCATAATATACTATGCACTAGTGTATACTAGTTTCGGTCAAAAAATCAAATTAAATCGAGGACTATTCGAAATGCTACGAAACTTTTCAGAACCTTTCTATATGTTACGAGGGAAGGTAATGAGGGAAGTCCATGCAAAAAATCATCTCAAAATTAGATTCTATGAAACTTTTCAAAATGCATGTTACGGTCAAAAAATCATAATATATTATACACTAGTTTATACTAGTTTCGGTCAAAAAATCAAATTAAATCGAGGACTGTTCGAAATGATACGAAACTTTTCAGATCCTTTCTATATGTTACGAGGGAAGGTTATGATGGAAGTCCTTGCAAAAAATCATCTGAAAATTAGATTCTATTAAACTTATCAAAATGCTAGTTTCGGTCGAAAAATCATAATATATTATACACTAGTTTATACTTGTTTCGGTCAAAAAATCAAATTAAATCGAGGTCTGTTCGAAATGCTACAAAATGTTTCTGATCCTTTCTATATGTTACGAGGAAAAGTTATGAGGGAAGTCCTTACAAAAAAATCATTTCAAAATTAGATTCTATGAAACTTTTCGAAATGCTAGTTTCTTTCAAAAAAATCATAATATACTATACACTACTTTATACTAGTTTCGGTCAAAAAATTAAATTAAATTGAGGACTGTTCGGAATGCTACAAAACTTTTCCGATCCTTTCTATGTGTTACAAGGGAAGATTATGATGGAAGTCCATGCAAAAATTCATCTGAAAATTAGATTCTATTAAACTTATCAAAATGCTAGTTTCGGTCGAAAAATCATAATATATTATACACTAGTTTATACTAGTTTCGGTCAAAAAATCAAATTAAATCGAGGTCTGTTCAAAATGCTACAAAACGTTTCAGATCCTTTCTATATGTTACGAGGAAAAGTTATGAAGGAAGTCCTTAGAAAAAAAATCATCTCGAAATTAGATTCTATGAAACTTTTCGAAATGTTAGTTTCTTTCAAAAAATCATAATATACTATACACTAGTTTATACTAGTTTCGGTCTAAAAATCAAATTAAATCGAGGACTGTTCGGAATGCTACGAAACTATTCAAATCCTTTCTATATGTTACGAGGGAAGGTAATGAGGGAAGTCCATGTAAAAAATCATCTAACAATTAGATTCTATTAAACTTTTCGAAATGCTAATATCGGTCGAAAAATCATAATATATTATACACTAGTTTATACTAGTTTCGGTCAAAAAATCAAATTAAATCGAGGTCTGTTCGAAATGCTACCAAACGTTTCAGATCCTTTCTGTATGTTACGAGGGAAGGTAATGAGGAAAGTCCAAGCAAAAAATCATCTCAAAATTATATTCTATGAAACTTTTCAAAATGCATGTTTCGTTCAAAAATTCATGATATATTATGCACTAGTTTATACTAGTTTCGGTCAAAAAATCAAATTAAATCGAGGACTGTTTGAAATGATACGAAACTTTTCAGATCCTTTCTATATGTTACAAGGGAAGGTTATGATGGAAGTCCATGCAAAAAATCATCTGAAAATTAGATTTTATTAAACTTATCAAAATGCTAGTTTCGGTCTGAAAATCACAATATATTATACACTAGTTTATACTAGTTTCGGTCAAAAAATCAAATTAAATCGAGGTCTGTTCGAAATGCTACCAAACGTTTCAGATCCTATCTATATGTTACGAGGAAAAGTTATGAGGGAATTCCTTACAAAAAAATCATCTCAAAATTAGATTCTATGAAACTTTTCGAAATGCTAGTTTCTTTCAAAAAAATCATAATATACTATACACTAGTTTATACTAGTTTCGGTCAAAAAATCAAATTAAATCGAGGAATGTTCGGAATGCTACGAAACTTTTCAGATCCTTTCTATGTGTTACAAGGGAATGTTAGGATGGAAGTCCACGCAAAAAATCATCTAAAAATTATATTCTATTAAACTTATCAAAATGCTAGTTTCGGTCGAAAAATCATAATATATTATACACTAGTTTATACTAGTTTAGGTCAAAAAATCAAATTAAATCGAGGTCTGTTCGAAATGCTACAAAACGTTTCAGATCCTTTCTATATGTTACGTGGAAAAGTTATGAGGGAAGTCCTTACAAAAAAATCATCTCAAAATTAGATTCTATGAAACTTTTCAAAATGCATGTTTCGGTCAAAAAATCATAATATACTATACACTAGTTTATACTAGTTTCGGTCAAAAAATCAAATTAAATCGAGGACTGTTCGGAATGCTACGAAACTTTTCAGATCCTTTCTATGTGTTACGAGGGAAGGTTATGATGGAAGTCCATGCAAAAAATCATCTTAAAATTAGATTTTATTAAACTTATCAAAATGCTAGTTTCGGTCTACAAATCATAATATTATACACTAGTTTATACTAGTTTCGGTCAAAAAATCAAATTAAATCGAGGTCTGTTTGAAATGCTACAAAACGTTTCAGATCCTTTCTATATGTTACGAGGAAAAGTTATGAAGGAAGTCCTTAGAAAAAAATTCATCTCGAAATTAGATTCTATGAAACTTTTTGAAATGTTAGTTTCTTTCAAAAAATCATAATATACTATACACTAGTTTATACTAGTTTCGGTCTAAAAATCTAATTAAATCGAGGACTGTTCGGAATGCTACGAAACTATTTAGATCCTTTCTATATGTTACGAGGGAAGGTAATGAGGGAAGTCCGTGTAAAAAATCATCTAACAATTAGATTCTATTAAACTTTTCGAAATGCTAGTATCGGTCAAAAAATCATAATATATTATACACTATTTTATACTAGTTTCGGTCAAAAAATCAAATTAAATCGGGGTCTGTTCGAAATGCTACCAAACGTTTCAGATCCTTTCTATATGTTACGAGGGAAGGTAATGAGGAAAGTCCAAGCAAAAAATCATCTCAAAATTATATTCTATGAAACTTTTCAAAATGCATGTTTCGTTCAAAAATTCATAATATATTATGCACTAGTTTATACTAGTTTCGGTCAAAAAATCAAATTAAATCGAGGACTGTTCGAAATGATACGAAACTTTTCAGATCCTTTCTATATGTTACGAGGGAAGGTTATGATGGAAGTCCATGCAAAAAATCATCTGAAAATTAGATTTTATTAAACTTATCAAAATGCTAGTTTCGGTCTGAAAATCATAATATATTAAACACTAGTTTATACTAGTTTCGGTCAAAAAATCAAATTAAATCGAGGTCTATTCGAAATGCTACCAAACGTTTCAGATCCTTTCTATATGTTACGAGGAAAAGTTATGAGGGAAGTCCTTACAAAAAAATCATCTCAAAATAAGATTCTATGAAACTTTTCGAAATGCTAGTTTCTTTCAAAAAAATCATAATATACTATACACTAGTTTATACTTGTTTCGGTCAAAAACTCAAATTAAATCGAGGACTGTTCGGAATGCTACGAAACTTTTCAGATTCTTTCAATGTGTTACGAGGGAAGGTTATGGTGGAAGTCCATGCAAAAAATCATCTGAAAATTAGATTTTATTAAACTTATCAAAATGCTAGTTTCGGTCAAAAAATCATAATATATTATACACTAGTTTATACTAGTTTCGGTCAAAAAATCAAATTGAATCGAGGTCTGTTTGAAATGCTACAAAACGTTTCAGATCCTTTGTATATGTTACGAGGAAAAGTTATGAGGGAAGTCCTTACAAAAAAATCATCTCAAAATTAGATTCTATGAAACTTTTCAAAATGCTAGTTTCTTTCAAAAAATCGTAATATACTATACACTAGTTTATACTAGTTTCGGTCAAAAAATTAAATTAAATCGAGGACTGTTCGGAATGCTACGAAACTTTTCAGATCCTTTCTATGTGTTACGAGGGAAGGTTATGATGGAAGTCCATGCAAAAAATCATCTGAAAATTAGATTCTATTAAACTTTTCGAAATGCTAGTTTTGGTCAAAAAATCATAATATACTATGCACTAGTGTATACTAGTTTCGGTCAAAAAATCAAATTAAATCGAGGACTATTCGAAATGCTACGAAACTTTTCAGAACCTTTCTATATGTTACGAGGGAAGGTAATGAGGGAAGTCCATGCAAAAAATCATCTCAAAATTAGATTCTATGAAACTTTTCAAAATGCATGTTACGGTCAAAAAATCATAATATATTATACACTAGTTTATACTAGTTTCGGTCAAAAAATCAAATTAAATCGAGGACTGTTCGAAATGATACGAAACTTTTCAGATCCTTTCTATATGTTACGAGGGAAGGTTATGATGGAA
Organism: Lathyrus tuberosus; assembly: GCA_022829125.1. Lineage (NCBI taxonomy): Eukaryota > Viridiplantae > Streptophyta > Magnoliopsida > Fabales > Fabaceae > Lathyrus > Lathyrus tuberosus. The sequence continues at coordinate 1,080,993 of JALAZF010000605.1, forward strand.
GTCCTTGCAAAAAATCATCTGAAAATTAGATTCTATTAAACTTATCAAAATGCTAGTTTCGGTCGAAAAATCATAATATATTATACACTAGTTTATACTTGTTTCGGTCAAAAAATCAAATTAAATCGAGGTCTGTTCGAAATGCTACAAAATGTTTCTGATCCTTTCTATATGTTACGAGGAAAAGTTATGAGGGAAGTCCTTACAAAAAAATCATTTCAAAATTAGATTCTATGAAACTTTTCGAAATGCTAGTTTCTTTCAAAAAAATCATAATATACTATACACTACTTTATACTAGTTTCGGTCAAAAAATTAAATTAAATTGAGGACTGTTCGGAATGCTACAAAACTTTTCCGATCCTTTCTATGTGTTACAAGGGAAGATTATGATGGAAGTCCATGCAAAAATTCATCTGAAAATTAGATTCTATTAAACTTATCAAAATGCTAGTTTCGGTCGAAAAATCATAATATATTATACACTAGTTTATACTAGTTTCGGTCAAAAAATCAAATTAAATCGAGGTCTGTTCAAAATGCTACAAAACGTTTCAGATCCTTTCTATATGTTACGAGGAAAAGTTATGAAGGAAGTCCTTAGAAAAAAAATCATCTCAAAATTAGATTCTATGAAACTTTTCGAAATGTTAGTTTCTTTCAAAAAATCATAATATACTATACACTAGTTTATACTAGTTTCGGTCTAAAAATCAAATTAAATCGAGGACTGTTCGGAATGCTACGAAACTATTCAAATCCTTTCTATATGTTACGAGGGAAGGTAATGAGGGAAGTCCATGTAAAAAATCATCTAACAATTAGATTCTATTAAACTTTTCGAAATGCTAATATCGGTCGAAAAATCATAATATATTATACACTAGTTTATACTAGTTTCGGTCAAAAAATCAAATTAAATCGAGGTCTGTTCGAAATGCTACCAAACGTTTCAGATCCTTTCTGTATGTTACGAGGGAAGGTAATGAGGAAAGTCCAAGCAAAAAATCATCTCAAAATTATATTCTATGAAACTTTTCAAAATGCATGTTTCGTTCAAAAATTCATGATATATTATGCACTAGTTTATACTAGTTTCGGTCAAAAAATCAAATTAAATCGAGGACTGTTTGAAATGATACGAAACTTTTCAGATCCTTTCTATATGTTACAAGGGAAGGTTATGATGGAAGTCCATGCAAAAAATCATCTGAAAATTAGATTTTATTAAACTTATCAAAATGCTAGTTTCGGTCTGAAAATCACAATATATTATACACTAGTTTATACTAGTTTCGGTCAAAAAATCAAATTAAATCGAGGTCTGTTCGAAATGCTACCAAACGTTTCAGATCCTATCTATATGTTACGAGGAAAAGTTATGAGGGAATTCCTTACAAAAAAATCATCTCAAAATTAGATTCTATGAAACTTTTCGAAATGCTAGTTTCTTTCAAAAAAATCATAATATACTATACACTAGTTTATAATAGTTTCGGTCAAAAAATCAAATTAAATCGAGGACTGTTCGGAATGCTACGAAACTTTTCAGATCCTTTCTATGTGTTACGAGGGAAGGTTATGATGGAAGTCCATGCAAAAAATCATCTGAAAATTAGATTTTATTAAACTTATCAAAATGCTAGTTTCGGTCTAAAAATCATAATATATTATACACTAGTTTATACTAGTTTCGGTCAAAAAATCAAATTAGATCGAGGTCTGTTTGAAATGCTACAAAACGTTTCAGATCCTTTCTATATCTTACGAGGAAAAGTTATGAAGGAAGTCCTTAGAAAAAAAATCATCTCGAAATTAGATTCTATGAAACTTTTCGAAATGTTAGTTTCTTTCAAAAAATCATAATATACTATACACTAGTTTATACTAGTTTCGGTCAAAAAATCAAATTAAATCGAGGACTGTTCGGAATGCTACGAAACTATTCAAATCCTTTCTATATGTTACGAGGGAAGGTAATGAGGGAAGTCCATGTAAAAAATCATCTAACAATTAGATTCTATTAAACTTTTCGAAATGCTAGTATCGGTCGAAAAATCATAATATATTATACACTAGTTTATACTAGTTTCGGTCAAAAAATCAAATTAAATCGAGGTCTGTTTGAAATGCTACAAAACGTTTCAGATCCTTTCTATATGTTACGAGGAAAAGTTATGAAGGAAGTCCTTAGAAAAAAATTCATCTCGAAATTAGATTCTATGAAAATTTTCGAAATGTTAGTTTCTTTCAAAAAATCATAATATACTATACACTAGTTTATACTAGTTTCGGTCTAAAAATCAAATTAAATCGAGGACTGTTCGGAATGCTACGAAACTATTCAAATCCTTTCTATATGTTACGAGGGAAGGTAATGAGGGAAGTCCATGTAAAAAATCATCTAACAATTAGATTCTATTAAACTTTTCGAAATGCTAGTATCGATCGAAAAATCATAATATATTATACACTAGTTTATACTAGTTTCGGTCAAAAAATCAAATTAAATCGAGGTCTGTTCGAAATGCTACCAAACGTTTCAGATCCTTTCTATATGTTACGAGGGAAGGTAATGAGGAAAGTCCAAGCAAAAAATCATCTCAAAATTATATTCTATGAAACTTTTCAAAATGCATGTTTCGTTCAAAAATTCATAATATATTATGCACTAGTTTATACTAGTTTCGGTCAAAAAATCAAATTAAATCGAGGACTGTTCGAAATGATACGAAACTTTTCAGATCCTTTCTATATGTTTCGAGGGAAGGTTATGATGGAAGTCCATGCAAAAAATCATCTGAAAATTAGATTTTATTAAACTTATCAAAATGCTAGTTTCGGTCTGAAAATCACAAGATATTATACACTAGTTTATACTAGTTTCGGTCAAAAAATCAAATTAAATCGAGGTCTGTTCGAAATGCTACCAAACGTTTCAGATCCTTTCTATATGTTATGAGGAAAAGATATGAGGGAAGTCCTTACAAAAAAATCATCTCAAAATTAGATTCTATGAAACTTTTCGAAATGCTAGTTTCTTTCAAAAAAATCATAATATACTATACACTAGTTTATACTAGTTTCGGTCAAAAAATCAAATTAAATCGAGGACTGTTCGGAATGCTACGAAACTTTTCAGATCCTTTCTATGTGTTACGAGGGAAGGTTATGATGGAAGTCCATGCAAAAAATCATCTGAAAATTAGATTTTATTAAACTTATCAAAATGCTAGTTTCGGTCTAAAAATCATAATATATTATACACTAGTTTATACTAGTTTCGGTCAAAAAATCAAATTAAATCGAGGTCTGTTTGAAATGCTACAAAACGTTTCAGATCCTTTCTATATGTTACGAGGAAAAATTATGAGGGAAGTCCTTACAAAAAAATCATCTCAAAATTAGATTCTATGAAACTTTTCAAAATGCTAGTTTCTTTCGAAAAATCGTAATATACTATACAATAGTTTATACTAGTTTCGGTCAAAAAATTAAATTAAATCGAGGACTGTTCGGAATTCTACGAAACTTTTCAGATCCTTTCTATGTGTTACGAGGGAAGGTTATGATGGAAGTCCATGCAAAAAATCATCTGAAAATAAGTTTCTATTAAACTTTTCGAAATGCTAGTTTTGGTCAAAAAATCATAATATACTATGCACTAGTGTTTACTAGTTTCGGTCAAAAAATCAAATTAAATCGAGGACTATTCGAAATGCTACGAAACTTTTCAGATCCTTTCTATATGTTACGAGGGAAGGTAATGAGAGAAGTCCAAGCAAAAAATCATCTCAAAATTAGATTCTATGAAACTTTTCAAAATGCATGTTACGGTCAAAAAATCATAATATATTATACACTAGTTTATACTAGTTTCGGTCAAAAAATCAAATTAAATCGAGGAATGTTCGGAATGCTACGAAACTTTTCAGATCCTTTCTATGTGTTACAAGGGAATGTTAGGATGGAAGTCCACGCAAAAAATCATCTAAAAATTATATTCTATTAAACTTATCAAAATGCTAGTTTCGGTCGAAAAATCATAATATATTATACACTAGTTTATACTAGTTTAGGTCAAAAAATCAAATTAAATCGAGGTCTGTTCGAAATGCTACAAAACGTTTCAGATCCTTTCTATATGTTACGTGGAAAAGTTATGAGGGAAGTCCTTACAAAAAAAATCATCTCAAAATTAGATTCTATGAAACTTTTCAAAATGCATGTTTCGGTCAAAAAATCATAATATACTATACACTAGTTTATACTAGTTTCGGTCAAAAAATCAAATTAAATCGAGGACTGTTCGGAATGCTACGAAACTTTTCAGATCCTTTCTATGTGTTACGAGGGAAGGTTATGATGGAAGTCCATGCAAAAAATCATCTTAAAATTAGATTTTATTAAACTTATCAAAATGCTAGTTTCGGTCTACAAATCATAATATTATACACTAGTTTATACTAGTTTCGGTCAAAAAATCAAATTAAATCGAGGTCTGTTTGAAATGCTACAAAACGTTTCAGATCCTTTCTATATGTTACGAGGAAAAGTTATGAAGGAAGTCCTTAGAAAAAAATTCATCTCGAAATTAGATTCTATGAAACTTTTTGAAATGTTAGTTTCTTTCAAAAAATCATAATATACTATACACTAGTTTATACTAGTTTCGGTCTAAAAATCAAATTAAATCGAGGACTGTTCGGAATGCTACGAAACTATTTAGATCCTTTCTATATGTTACGAGGGAAGGTAATGAGGGAAGTCCGTGTAAAAAATCATCTAACAATTAGATTCTATTAAACTTTTCGAAATGCTAGTATTGGTCAAAAAATCATAATATATTATACACTATTTTATACTAGTTTCGGTCAAAAAATCAAATTAAATCGGGGTCTGTTCGAAATGCTACCAAACGTTTCAGATCCTTTCTATATGTTACGAGGGAAGGTAATGAGGAAAGTCCAAGCAAAAAATCATCTCAAAATTATATTCTATGAAACTTTTCAAAATGCATGTTTCGTTCAAAAATTCATAATATATTATGCACTAGTTTATACTAGTTTCGGTCAAAAAAATCAAATTAAATCGAGGACTGTTCGAAATGATACGAAACTTTTCAGATCCTTTCTATATGTTACGAGGGAAGGTTATGATGGAAGTCCATGCAAAAAATCATCTGAAAATTAGATTTTATTAAACTTATCAAAATGCTAGTTTCGGTCTGAAAATCATAATATATTAAACACTAGTTTATACTAGTTTCGGTCAAAAAATCAAATTAAATCGAGGTCTATTCGAAATGCTACCAAACGTTTCAGATCCTTTCTATATGTTACGAGGAAAAGTTATGAGGGAAGTCCTTACAAAAAAATCATCTCAAAATAAGATTCTATGAAACTTTTCGAAATGCTAGTTTCTTTCAAAAAAATCATAATATACTATACACTAGTTTATACTTGTTTCGGTCAAAAACTCAAATTAAATCGAGGACTGTTCGGAATGCTACGAAACTTTTCAGATCCTTTCAATGTGTTACGAGGGAAGGTTATGGTGGAAGTCCATGCAAAAAATCATCTGAAAATTAGATTCTATTAAACTTATCAAAATGCTAGTTTCGGTCAAAAAATCATAATATATTATACACTAGTTTATACTAGTTTCGGTCAAAAAATCAAATTGAATCGAGGTCTGTTTGAAATGCTACAAAACGTTTCAAATCCTTTGTATATGTTACGAGGAAAAGTTATGAGGGAAGTCCTTACAAAAAAATCATCTCAAAATTAGATTCTATGAAACTTTTCAAAATGCTAGTTTCTTTCAAAAAATCGTAATATACTATACACTAGTTTATACTAGTTTCGGTCAAAAAAATTAAATTAAATCGAGGACTGTTCGGAATGCTACGAAACTTTTCAGATCCTTTCTATGTGTTACGAGGGAAGGTTATGATGGAAGTCCATGCAAAAAATCATCTGAAAATTAGATTCTATTAAACTTATCAAAATGCTAGTTTCGGTCGAAAAATCATAATATATTATACACTAGTTTATACTAGTTTCGGTCAAAAAATCAAATTAAATCGAGGTCTGTTCAAAATGCTACAAAACGTTTCAGATCCTTTCTATATGTTACGAGGAAAAGTTATGAAGGAAGTCCTTAGAAAAAAAATCATCTCGAAATTAGATTCTATGAAACTTTTCGAAATGTTAGTTTCTTTCAAAAAATCATAATATACTATACACTAGTTTATACTAGTTTCGGTCTAAAAATAAATTAAATCGAGGACTGTTCGGAATGCTACGAAACTATTCAAATCCTTTCTATATGTTACGAGGGAAGGTAATGAGGGAAGTCCATGTAAAAAATCATCTAACAATTAGATTCTATTAAACTTTTCGAAATGCTAGTATCGGTCGAAAAATCATAATATATTATACACTAGTTTTATACTAGTTTCGGTCAAAAAATCAAATTAAATCGAGGTCTGTTCGAAATGCTACCAAACGTTTCAGATCCTTTCTGTATGTTACGAGGGAAGGTAATGAGGAAAGTCCAAGCAAAAAATCATCTCAAAATTATATTCTATGAAACTTTTCAAAATGCATGTTTCGTTCAAAAATTCATGATATATTATGCACTAGTTTATACTAGTTTCGGTCAAAAAATCAAATTAAATCGAGGACTGTTTGAAATGATACGAAATTTTCAGATCCTTTCTATATGTTACAAGGGAAGGTTATGATGGAAGTCCATGCAAAAAATCATCTGAAAATTAGATTTTATTAAACTTATCAAAATGCTAGTTTCGGTCTGAAAATCACAATATATTATACACTAGTTTATACTAGTTTCGGTCAAAAAAATCAAATTAAATCGAGGTCTGTTCGAAATGCTACCAAACGTTTCAGATCCTTTCTATATGTTACGAGGAAAAGTTATGAGGGAATTCCTTACAAAAAAATCATCTCAAAATTAGATTCTATGAAACTTTTCGAAATGCTAGTTTCTTTCAAAAAAATCATAATATACTATACACTAGTTTATACTAGTTTCGGTCAAAAAATCAAATTAAATCGAGGACTGTTCGAAATGCTACGAAACTTTTCAGATCCTTTCTATGTGTTACGAGGGAAGGTTATGATGGAAGTCCATGCAAAAAATCATCTGAAAATTAGATTTTATTAAACTTATCAAAATGCTAGTTTCGGTCTAAAAATCATAATATATTATACACTAGTTTATACTAGTTTCGGTCAAAAAATCAAATTAGATCGAGGTCTATTTGAAATGCTACAAAACGTTTCAGATCCTTTCTATATCTTACGAGGAAAAGTTATGAAGGAAGTCCTTAGAAAAAAAATCATCTCGAAATTAGATTCTATGAAACTTTTCGAAATGTTAGTTTCTTTCAAAAAATCATAATATACTATACACTAGTTTATACTAGTTTCGGTCAAAAAATCAAATTAAATCGAGGACTGTTCGGAATGCTACGAAACTATTCAAATCCTTTCTATATGTTACGAGGGAAGGTAATGAGGGAAGTCCATGTAAAAAATCATCTAACAATTAGATTCTATTAAACTTTTCGAAATGCTAGTATCGGTCGAAAAATCATAATATATTATACACTAGTTTATACTAGTTTCGGTTAAAAAATCAAATTAAATTGAGGTCTGATCGAAATGCTACCAAACGTTTCAGATCCTTTCTATATGTTACGAGGGAAGGTAATGAGGAAAGTCCAAGCAAAAAATCATCTCAAAATTATATTCTATGAAACTTTTCAAAATGCATGTTTCGTTCAAAAATTATTAATATATTATGCACTAGTTTATACTAGTTTCGGTCAAAAAATCAAATTAAATCGAGGACTGTTCGAAATGATACGAAACTTTTCAGATCCTTTCTAAATGTTACGAGGGAAGGTTATGATGGAAGTCCATGCAAAAAATCATCTGAAAATTAGATTTTATTAAACTTATCAAAATGCTAGTTTCGGTCTGAAAATCACAATATATTATACACTAGTTTATACTAGTTTCGGTCAAAAAATCAAATTAAATCGAGGTCTGTTCGAAATGCTGCCAAACGTTTCAGATCCTTTCTATATGTTACGAGGAAAAGTTATGAGGGAAGTCCTTACAAAAAAATCATCTCAAAATTAGATTCTATGAAACTTTTCGAAATGCTAGTTTCTTTCAAAAAAATCATAATATACTATACACTAGTTTATACTAGTTTCGGTCAAAAAATCAAATTAAATCGAGGACTGTTCGGAATGCTACGAAACTTTTCAGATCCTTTCTATGTGTTACGAGGGAAGGTTATGATGGAAGTCCATGCCAAAAATCATCTGAAAATTAGATTTTATTAAACTTATCAAAATGCTAGTTTCGGTCTAAAAATCATAATATATTATACACTAGTTTATACTAGTTTTGGTCAAAAAATCAAATTAAATCGAGGTCTGTTTGAAATGCTACAAAACGTTTCAGATCCTTTCTATATGTTACGAGGAAAAGTTATGAGGGAAGTCCTTACAAAAAAATCATCTCAAAATTAGATTCTATGAAACTTTTCAAAATGCTTGTTTCTTTCAAAAAATCGTAATATACTATACACTAGTTTATACTAGTTTCGGTCAAAAAATTAAATTAAATCGAGGACTGTTCGGAAAGCTACGAAACTTTTCAGATCCTTTCTATGTGTTACGAGGGAAGGTTATGATGGAAGTCCATGCAAAAAATCATCTCAAAATTAGATTCTATGAAACTTTTCAAAATGCATGTTACGGTCAAAAAATCATAATATATTATACACTAGTTTATACTAGTTTCGGTCAAAAAATCAAATTAAATCGAGGACTGTTCGAAATGATACGAAACTTTTCAGATCCTTTCTATATGTTACGAGGGAAGGTTATGATGGAAGTCCTTGCAAAAAATCATCTGAAAATTAGATTCTATTAAACTTATCAAAATGCTAGTTTCGGTCGAAAAATCATAATATATTATACACTAGTTTATACTTGTTTCGGTCAAAAAACCAAATTAAATCGAGGTCTGTTCGAAATGCTACAAAATGTTTCTGATCCTTTCTATATGTTACGAGGAAAAGTTATGAGGGAAGTCCTTACAAAAAAATCATTTCAAAATTAGATTCTATGAAACTTTTCGAAATGCTAGTTTCTTTCAAAAAAATCATAATATACTATACACTAGTTTATACTAGTTTCGGTCAAAAAATTAAATTAAATTGAGGACTGTTCGGAATGCTACAAAACTTTTCCGATCCTTTCTATGTGTTACGAGGGAAGGTTATGATGGAAGTCCATGCTAAAAATCATCTGAAAATTAGATTCTATTAAACTTTCTGAAATGCTTGTTTAGGTCAAAAAATCATAATATACTATGCACTAGTTTATACTAGTTTCGGTCAAAAAATCAAATTAAATCGAGGACTGTTCGAAATGCTACGAAACTTTTCAGATCCTTTCTATATGTTACGAGGGAATGTGTAATACCCCGTAAATTCTGTTACTCTGGATAATATTAGTTGTGATCAATTGAGTCTCAGTGTGCTCTGAGAAATTATCTGCAGAGATAATTAGGGTAACTGTTGAACTTAGAGTAAATCCAATTAATATTATCTGACTCTGGGATATTTAAATATTTGGACTTTAGAGACTTTTTAGACAATTAGTAGTGTTGATATTTGATGATGTTTTACTATATCATTTCCTTTTCCTCTCATTTTCCTCTTTAGAAGCAAAGGGAGAAAAAGATAGAAAGAAGTGGAGAGAAAGAAAAGAGAAGGAAAGGAAGAGAAAAAGAGGAAAGCTCGAGATCAAGAACATCATCAAATCTTCATCCAATCATCTTCAAATCTTCACCATCTTCATCTATTCAAGGTGGGTTCTAGATAGATGCTTTTGTTTTAGATTTTCTTGGATTCTAAGACTTAGGTTAGAGTTGTAAGAGAATTGGTTAAATTGGAAAATCTTGAAAATTAACGGTTGAAATGTGTTATAAACTGAGTAGTATGAGTTATATGAGTGTAGAATCATCTATGTTTGATTGTGGGAGGTTTGGATATGTGTTGGTGGGGTTTTGGAACCATGGGAGATCAGCTGTTACGCTGATGAACTTTTTCATTTCCCAGATTCGCACTGCGAATCCCCCAGTGAAGGGGAAATCATGGACTCGCTGGCAGCTTCGCACTGCGAATGAGGTAGTGAACGTTCGCCAGTGGTTCGCACTGCGAACCTTACGTTGTTTTTGCTACTGCCTTGGTTCGCCAGCGTTCGCACTGCGAATGGTGCAGCGAGCAAGTGTTGGCTAGGCGTTCACTGGACGCTTCGCACTGCGAATGAAGTAGCGAGCATTCGCTGGCTTATTCGCAATGCGAACATAGCAGAACATCCATTTTATTTCTTGCATAACTTTTGACTCGGTTATCAGTTTTGCGTATTCTTGGTATCGTTGTGAAGCTAAGAACATATTCTAGCTAATGGTAGTGAGAAATATCTGTTTATTGCCGGATTAAATGAATCGGAGGGAACCGTAAATTGGTATAAATTGTGGTATGTTGAATTTTGGTGTTCCATTATGTGATTGATGATTACATGCCTATGTTATTATTGTTAAACATGTTGGAATATGTATGCATGTTAAAATATGAATAGGTAGAGTGGGGAACATTACCGTAAATGATATCAAAAGTATATACACATGTCTCTGTATATATTTAAAATAAAATTATAACAATAAGAGATAGTATTATCTTGATAAATATTACTACGATGAGGACGGAGCAACGAAGGTTCAAATGCTTTGGTTAAAGTCGTTACCTACCAATGATTTTGAAGAAGACCACCAACAATCTGTGTCCCATTAGAATATAGTCCTAGTATCTCCAGTATGTAGTCATCCCACTCATCAACGACTTCTCTCCTAGTCATTATAAATTAAATAACTAAGAACTATAAAACATTTGAGGTGATCACTTGTTATGTCTTCCTTGTATATGTGTTGAATATAATGCATTATGTTGATAAATGATGTGATGTGATCATTTCCTTGCTTGTTCCCGTTCGTTCCAGTTGAACGTTCGGATGTGATGTGGATGTGATGTGGTTGTGATGTGATTATGATGTATGCTTGAATCGGAGTAGGCTTAAGCTACTAGGTGGTGTTTCACCTGAGTTCTGGACTTGGTCCGATGGATACCAGACTTGTTCCGAAGAATACCGTTGCGATGAGATTGTGAGGGTCCACTAGGGCGTATTTCCCACTTGTCATTAACTCATCTGCGTGCTCGGTATACACCTGAGCTACCGTTGCGATGTGCTTGTGGGGGTCTTTAGGGCGTTTACCCACTCGCCGTTAACACATCTGCGTGATCGGTATGGTGGGGTTGTGATGCCATAAAGGCAATATCACTCCGTTACTCACCTCTAGTGGTGTCATGTAGGCAATACCACTAGGCTTTCTCCCGGTGGGCTTGTGCAGTCATGTAAGCGTCTTTGCACTCGCCGATACACACATGTGTATTGATGATTGACGGATGGGTTTTCGCGGCCACTTAGGCGTGTATCACTTCGGACTCATCTAAATCATCGTGATGTGTGCTTGTGCCAGTCTCTTGACGCTAGGTACTTGGTTACTCATCGAGGGTGTGATATGTGTGGCCTATGTAGGCAGGCAGATACTACTTCTGGATTCCTCGTACGTGAGTAGGGTCTACATACTTGGTTGTTTGATCTGTTTATGTTGTTTGTGTACTTGTTGTTATTTCATTGGTGAGTCAAGGGACTACTAATGACGATATTACCCATTATTGTGTATTTGCAGCAGACCGTGAGAAAACCCCGGATGCATTGTGGATCCGTTGATTGCATGAACCCTGTAGAGTCGAGGGAACCCATAAGATAGGGGAACTCACTGAGATTATTATCTCACCCCAATATTGTTGTTATTTTTTAGGTGTTATTTGCAGGTTTGATTTACAAGTGGAGCTATGCGTGGATGTTTCAAGAGAAGCTTAGTTAAGCTTATTCCGCTGTGTATTGTTTTCTTGTACAATGAGGAATATTGTACCTTATTCTTAGATTTTTCTTGTTTTGGCTAATTTCCATGCTTTGTACCATAGGTTGTGTTTATGTATTAGAAATGGTCAAGTATGTGAATTATGCCATTAGGCACTTATGTTTGTTTCAGTACCAAATAAAACACTTGTATGGTATTATTCTAGATAAATATTATACAGGGCGTTACAGTTGGTATCAGAGTAGGTCCTGTCCTCGACCTAGCCTTGAAACATCATAAGTAAATCTATTCCTGCCTCTTAAGTGTGTCTTACCAGCATGACTTTTAATATCATACTATCTAGTGTTGGGTCTGATCAACCTAATACTATGTATGTGATAGGTAGAATCATGGTTGAGCGACCACGAGGACTCCGAAGTGTTGTCGGAACTTGTGCTATGAGGGTAGGCTCAAGCCAAGGGTTAGTAGTGAAGAGTTTTGGTCAGCTCAGTGAGGTTTTGGTAGAAGTTGTGCTTGGGTAGCATGGAAATTAAAGAGTAGTGTATTGTTCAAGCAAATCCTTTGGAATTTTGGAGCCTGAAAGTTAAGGATCTCTATTGGACGATTGGTTAAGGTATTGAGGAATATGTAAAGTCGCTAGTAGAGCTGGATTGACCACTAGTATGGATAAGGATTTCAAGTAATCTCATTTCGTGGAAAAGAAAAGTTGTTTTGTGGAATGTGTGACGTAAGGTCCTGAAGTGAGATAAATTTTGGTGCTTCAGTTTCTAAGGTCGCTATGGTATCTTGAATGGACGAGAGTACCTTAAGGAATGTGTTCAGAACAAAGTCTTCCAACTGGTCAAAAGTGGTGAGTTAAGGACGTTCGACTTTTATGGGAACCTAAAGTAGTTGAGAAGTGTGTGAAGGAACACAAGGATGTGTTTACATGCTTCAAGTGAAACAAGTATGTGTCAGACAAAGAGTAGGAGATGAATTGTGTATATTCAGATGAAGAGAGATTAAGTTCGAGATATTAAATTAATGTTTTTCTGTATTCGATGAGAGACCAATTTGGAATTTGGAAATGTCAAGTTACCCAAGGAACCGTATAAGGTATTATGTCGGAGAAAGTTTGAACTTTATTTAGTAACAGAAAGTGTGGTGATACGGACCGGAAGAAGGTTGTATTAAGAAACAGAGTAAGTACCCTGGATTCAAGGAAATTGTAGTATGGCGATTTCATTTTTGGACCTAAGAGGATTACAATGGAGTTTTAAGGTGTTGATGAACCTATAGTTAAGGAAGTGTAATCAAAGATGATTCACCCATGGGGACCCTAGTGGTATGACGTGGAATGAGCAAAGTTACACTTTGGTATTAAGAACGAGCGTAGTGGTAGCACCGTGGTAACAAGTGTGAAGGGACGTAGTGGAAGTGTACGTGATGGATTTTTATTCTTGAGACAAGTGTGAAGGGACTTACATTGTGGAACAGTGAATATTGTATTTTAAGAAGTAAGATTGTGGTAAAACAACGAAAAGCAATTCAGGACTTATTACGGACTAAGTGTAAATCATGGAACGATTTATAATGAAAGGGTTTTGTGAATAGTTGATGAGAATTGCCGATTGCGAACCTTCCATTAAGTAATTAGGTGTAAGTATGGGGTGCAATGGAAAGTGGAAGGTAAGAAATTTCAGTTAGTGTGTACGAAGTGATGGAAAGGTTCTTCAAGAGGATGCATTGCCCCGATTTATTTGCAAGTATAGAGAAACTTCTGTATTTGTGAATAATCGGAATAATTGGAATCTACCTTTTGTTGGAATAAGAACGTTGTAGTGTTTTAGTTCTCACCAAGGAGTTCAAGTGAGAGAATAAGGTGGTATGCTTGATATGAGATGTCCATCAATTTTTTGTGGTACCGTATAATGGTTGTGTGTGGGTTTTGCTTGCGAACGAATTAAGGTTGAGTTATGGCTAAAACCCTAGATGTTGTCATTTTTTACTTCCCGCTAGTGTAGTTGTTTGAGCAAAAAAAAATGAATTATCCCGCTGAAGTTTTGTGGTGTAAATGGAAAACGGGATTGCAAGTAAATGAAGGACGAATTTGTGTTTTTTAAATCGTGACTTCTGGAAAGGTGTTGCGTAATTGACTAATTGTTCAAACGACGAGAGGGTTGACTTTTGGGGAAGTAATCTTGTGAAATTGTGTTGAGTGTGAGAAAGTTATAGTGTATTACTGTTGAAAGCCTTGAGGGCGAAGTTAGAGAATACTCACGAGGTGTTAACCTCGCAAGGAATATTTTGGTATTTTAATTATGGTGTTAGTAAGGATATGAGTGGTTGGTCAGAGTTTAGTATTTGTTCACTTCCGTGTGTCCATGGTGTTAGATTTAGACTCCGTGAGAGAGGTACCAGTTGTGTGCAGTTGTGTTTTACCCAGAGAAGGAAATTGAAGGTTATCCTTCCAAGTAAGAGTGAGAATTGGGTGTTCCGGAATTAAGCATGTAAATTGGATTGTATGTGAAACAAAACAATTAAGAGAAGTGGATTCAACTGAAAAGTGTGGTATGGACTTCAGAAGTGTGGGTGTATGTGGAGTGTTGTATGTGGATTGGTGAGTAGTATGGAAACTCACAATCTTTCTATGAATGGTTAAAGTTTTGATAAGTGGTGACTCGAATATGATTGAAGTTTCCGTGATGGTGTTACGTTGTTATTGGTTGAGATCTCGTGTCAACAAGGAACCTTAAGTAAGTCGGAAACCGTAAGAAGAATCAATTTAGAGTGTGGTAACCATAACCGGAGGTTGTTAAGTTATTTTGAGATGTATCGATTCGAGTTTAGAATGAATTTGGAGTTATATATGTTATGGTTGTATCAGTGTAACTCATGTACCTCTATTGCCTGGAGAGTGTTGGGCAGATGTTATAATATTGTGTGTTGGCAAAGAAATTATTCTACCATAGGACGTCAATAAGTTTCTTGTACCGTTGGTTAGTAAGGACCCCCAATGGATTAGTGTGTTTCTCCGTTGACTGTTAACTACTAGGTAGTGCTTGAGAATTCGTGGTGTTCCACTGTTAGAATTTGGGTTACGCAGTGGAACGTGATAGACGAAAGAGTTATGTCAGAATAATAAGAATTTAGACGAATTATTACTTGTAAGTATGGAAATAAGGAGATCTTGTTCTAAGTGTGTTCACTCTTGGTGTGATGCAAATGAGAAGAAATATCGGATTTAATGGTTGCAATGTTTAGTATCAGACCAGATGGAACTCGTAAGGGAGTCGTTTGATAATTTGTGAAGTGGGTCTGAACGTTGAAGGATTTATGAAAGGATAGTCGTCGGTAATTGTATTAAAGGTAAGAAACCACTGGATTACATCGTGAAGATGCGATGAGTGTTTGTTATCCTAAACCAAGATAAGGTGTTATGGTTTTGTTGTGTGACTCCGTAGAGGAATATGGAATGGTACATTCTTGCCGAAGGTAGGATGCGACCAAGTGTTTTGTATGGAACAACAGTTGAATTATGGGAAAAGTAAAGTTCAAAGTTAACCCAATATTGGAATAAGAGTATGACTAAGGACATGGAGTTTGATGAATTGTGAGGACAAGGATTTTGAATTATGAAGTCAAGTTGGGATCGGATTATGTCAGAAATTTTAACGGAGGAAAAGATTAAGTGTGGATCTAAAACAGTGATACAAGTTGCAGTTATTGTTGAATAAAGAAAATTCGGGGGCGAATTTCAATTTAAGGGGGGGAGAGTGTAATATCCCATATTATTTAAATGCTCAATTGGATATCAGATGAGATCAGATGAGTATCTAGTGCTCTATCTTTGGTTAATTGGATTAATGGAATCCTCTAAGTGTTGTGAGTATAGTCAAATGGGCTCAATAGAGCAACTGGTGAACTCTGAAGAGATCAATTATTTCATGAAAGGGACAGATTGATATTTATTAGTACAAGAGAGTATTTTAAAATAACTCTAATGTAGACAGGCAGATACTACTTCTGGATTCCTCGTACGTGGGTACGGGTCTGCATACCTGGTTGTTTGATCTGTTTATGTTGTTTGTGTACTTGTTGTTTTCTCATTGGCGAGTCAAGGGACTACTAATGACGATATTACCCATTATTGTGCATTTGCACCAGACCGTGAGAAAACCCCGGAGGCACGGTGGATCCGTTGATTGCATGAACCCTGTAGAGCCGAGGGAACCCATAAGATATGGGAACTCACTGAGATTATTATCTCACCCCAATATTGTTGTTATTTTTCAGGTGTTATTTGCAGGTCTGATTTAGAAGTGGAGCTATGCGTAGATGTTTCAAGAGAAGCTTAGTTAAGCTTATTCCGCTGTGTATTATTTTCTTGTACAATGAGGAATATTGTACCTTATTCTTAGACCTTTCTTGTTTTGGCTAATTTCCATGCTTTGTACCATAGGTTGTGTTTATGTATTAGAAATGGTCAAGTATGTGAATTATGCTGTAATACCCCGTAATTTCTGAAACGCTCTGGATAATATTATTATGATCAACTGGGTTTCGGGGTACTCTGAGTAATTATTGAATAGAATAATTAGAGTAAACTGACAAACTCAGAGCTGATTAGAGTAATATTATTTAACTTTGAGTTTTATTAATTGGTGCATTGGAGATAATTTGGACAATTAGTAGTATTACTAATTAATGTTTTCTCTATGTCTTTTTCCTTTTTCCCTCATTTGGAAAAGTTGGTAACATTAGAGAGAGAGAGAGAGAGAGAGAGAGAGAGAGAGAGAAAGTGAAGAGAAGGAAAAGAGGAGGAAAATTTCCAAGAGCTCAAGAGCAAGGATCATCAACCCATCTTCATCTTTTCATCTCAGCTTCCTCATCATCATCTTCTAATCCAGGTGGGTTCTAGATAGAGACTTTAGTGTAGAATTTCTTGAGGTTTAGAGGTAGGATTGGTTTTTGTGAGAAAATGAACAATTTTGCAAATCAACGAAATCTAACGGATAAAATGAGGTATAAATTGTGTGGCATGATTGATATATATGTATGATCATCTGTTGATGTTTGTTAGTGTGTTGGAATTGTTTTAATTGAGATTGGAATGGAAAAGAGTTCTTGAAAAACCAGAAAAATTCAATTCTGCAGCTTGAGTAATCGATTACTCATTTGGAGTAACCGATTACTCTGTAGAAAAATGAGAATTTACGTAAGTTTTGATGGAGTAATAGATTAACAGAATAGGGTAATCGATTACGAAATGTGCCTCTAACTCTCAATTTGATTCTGTGTGAATAGTAAAGCTTGAGTAATCGATTACTCACTTTGAGTAACCGATTACCACTGTAAGTTATGGGAAAATATTTATTTTGAAAAATTCATAACTTTTTAACCGTGATTCCGTTTTGGACATTCTTTATATCGATGTAAAGCTCTGAAAATGTTCTATCTGATGGAAGTGAAAGTACTAGTTTTGCTGCCGAGTAAATAAATTGGAGAAAACTGGAATTTGGTGTAACTTGTGTTACGTGAATTATAATTGAACTTTTGGAATTTAAAAGCTTCAAGAGGTAAGTGAGTGAGGAAACCTTAGTACATTAGGATGACTTAGAGAATTGTGCGGAAATGCTTACATCGATACTAGAAGAGTATCCTTGTTAAGTAGTGGTTAGTGGAGGATTGTATTCCTCCGGTTTGTAGTATATGTCTTAATAAATACCGTGACCCGCGTTGAAGTGCTCCTTGTGTGGGCTGGCCAGGGAGAAGTATTTATTAAGTAAGTAACTGTGACCCGTGTTGAAGTACTCCTTGTGTGGGCTGGCCGGGGAGAAGTTACTTAGTGGTGGTTACCGTGACCCGTGTTGTATTTGCCTTGTATAGCTGGCCGGGGAGAAGTACCACTGTAGATAACCGTGACCCGTGTTGTATTTGCCTTGTATGGTTGGCCGGGGAGAAGTTATCTACGTTAAGAACCCGTGACCTGCGTTGTATTTGCCTCGTATGGCTGGTCGGGGAGAAGATTCTTAACTAGTATGTCGTTTTGTGAATTTTACGATTGTTTCTCTAAGTCAGAAAGATTTGAACTCAAGGTCTATTTCCTTTTCCCCCGACCTGAGTTAGGTTTTGGTTAGAACCTTGTAAAGCCGAGAGAATCCATAAGATAGAGAACTCACTGAGATTTGATGTATCTCACCCCACTATTGTTGTTTACATCACAGGTACTGCAGGTTCGGCGAAGGGTAAGGACAAAGTTGTTTGACTTTTCTTACGGATCGTAGCTTTTGTGTGGCAAGGCTTCCGTTGTGAAGATTTTTGAGATCATTACTTGATCTAGTTCTTAGTATTTATCCTTGGAACATCTTGTAGATATACTATGCCGTAGTTTTTGTATTTAGGTCTTTTTGGGCATGTATATGTATAATGTGTTTACTAGGGACTTATTGTATATTTCAGTACCAAATTTGAAGTTCATGTATAATATATGCATTTGATGTATGTGATTTTGTGTGGGCTTTACAGTTGGTATCAGAGCGGGTCGTATCCTCGACCTAGCCATGAAATAGAATAAGTATTTCTTTCTGTTTCATATGTGTGGTGTCGCCATTGGTCTTACGTGTTATATTTATGGTATTGAGCCAGATCAACTTAATCCTATTTGTGTGGTAGGCCCCGAACTACTCCAGCTGGGACGAATCCGCCGGGCGGCGATGGTAATGCTCCTCTGTATCAGTTTATGCAACAGATGCAGCAACAACAGAATCAGTTTATGTAGCAAATGGTTCAACAATTAAATGGAGGTCTCCATCCTCAGGTGGTTGTTCCGGAGGCGGTAAGTTGGACTTTCCGGGATTTCTCCCGCATGAATCCTTCGGAATTCCATGGCAGATTAGATCCTGTAAAGGCTCACGAATGGATTTCAGGTATGGAAAGGATTTTTCGTGATAGTGCATTGTACCGAGGAAAATAAGGTGGTTTTTGCTTCGCATTCGTTGAAGGGTCCTGCCATGAGGTGGTGGGAGAGTGCGTCGGCTCTTATGACTACTCAGGGTGTGCCCAAGGTCTGGGAACAATTCAAGGTAATTTTCATGGAGAAATATTTTCCTAGCTCCTTGCGGACTCAGAAAGAGTTTGAATTTCAACAGTTAAGACAGGGTAGTATGACTATGGCCAGTTATGCGGAAAAGTTTGAGGACATGGCTGCTTATTCTAGGCAGACTATGTATGCTCCAGATGAACAGTGGAAAATAGATCAGTTTCTTTTTGGGCTAAAAGTTAAAATCTCACACAGTGTGTCTCAGAGAGAGTTCACCACTTATGCCGAAGTTCTAAGACAATGTTATGTGGCGGAGCATAGTTTGAAGAAAGTGCAAGCAGAGAGTGTTGTAAGTAGGGTAAATCAGGGTGATCGTGGAAGAGAAAGTCAACAGTTTGGGCCAAGATCACAAGCTTTCAAAGGAAAGCAAGTTGCTAGACCTGATGCTATTCCTCTGTGCAGAGTGTGCAACAAACGTCATTTTGGGAAGTGTGTCGACGGGAGTTATAGGTGTTATAATTGTAATGGATTGGGTCATGTGGCTAGAGATTGTACTCAGAATAGAAGCCAAGTGCAAGGACGGAATACCGGGAGGGTTTATACCTTAGATACAAGGAAGACAAAGAATGATAACTCCTTGATTGCGGGTACGTGTTTCGTAAATGGGCATCCTTATTTTGTTTTATTTGATTGTGGGGCAACGCATTCTTTTGTGTCAATGCGATGTGTGAAGGGACTTGGGTTGCAAGCTGTTCCTTTACTTCCTCCTATGGTGGTCACTACCGCCATGGATGAAATGGTTGAGACACCGTTGAAGTGTGAAAACTGTGTTTTGTTTGTGAATGATAGAGTTTTCCAGATTGACCTTATCGGTTTACCGCTTAAGAAAGTTGATGTCGTTTTGGGGATGGATTGGCTTTCTGATAATTCGGTGTTTATTGGGTGTGAAGAAAAGCTAATCATCATTCCATCTGTTGAGGCTACCCCGAAGGATGTGTTAACAACAATTTTAGAAGGTACGGTGGGAATGATAAATTTCTTGTTTGAGAAGGAGAAATCTGTTTTACTGGTTCTTACTAAGGAGGGGAGTAGTGAGCAGCAAGTGTTGAGTATTGCTGTAGTTTATGAGTTTCCCGAAATTTTTCCTGAGGAATTTACTTCTCTTCCTCCGGAGAGAGAAGTTGAGTTCTCTATTGACCTGGTACCCGGGAACGGCTCCTATATTTGTTTCTCCTTATCGGATGGCACCGCTTGAATTAAGAGAATTAAAAGACCAATTGGAGGACTTAATGGCTAAGCATTTTGTTAGACCTAGAGTTTCACCATGGGGAGCTCCAGTGTTCTTGGTAAAGAAGAAAGATGGTGGAATGCGTCTGTGCATTGATTACCGTAAGGTGAATAAAGTCACCATTAAGAACAAGTACCCCTTACCCAGGATAGACGACCTGTTAGATCAATTGAAAGGAGCCTGTGTGTTCTCGAAGATTGATTTACGGTCGGGTTATCATCAGATCCGAGTGAAGAGTTCCGATGTGCCTAAGACTGCATTTAGAACCCGTTACGGCCATTACGAATTCTTAGTGATGCCTTTCGGTGTGACTAATGCTCTAGCTGTTTTTATGGATTACATGAACCGAATATTTCAAGCTTACTTGGACCAATTTGTTGTAATCTTTATTGACGACATTCTTAATTATTCTCGTACTCCACAAGAGCACAGAGAACATCTGAGAATTGTCTTATCGGTATTGCAAGAGAAGCAACTTTTTGCTAAGTTAAGCAAGTGTGAGTTTTGGATGTCGGAAGTTAATTTTCTTGGACATGTTATATCTCAGGGTGGTGTGGCCGTAATACCCCATATTATTTAAATGCTCATTTTGGTATCAGATGAGTATCTATGTGCTCTATCTTTGGGTAATTGGATTAATGGAATCCTCTAAGTACTTTAAGTATTGACATTTGGGATCAATAGAGAAACTGGAGAACTCTTAAGAGATCAATTATTTTATTAAGGAGACGGATTAATATTTACTAATTCAAGAAAGTAATTTTTGGTAACTTTGATAATTGATCAATTGGGTTGAGACAACAAAATATCAATTGGAGATATTTTGCCCGGTTGGATTTATATTATATAATAATGATTAGATATATATATATATATATAAGAAAAGAAGAAGAAGAAGAAGAAGAAAAGGAAAGAGAGAAAGAAGAAGAGAAAGAGGGAAAGATGAAGAAGAGAAGCTTATGGATCATCATTAATGTTCATCATCTTCTTCAAACTCCTCTTCGGTATCAGGTGGGTTCTAGATAGAGACTTTAGAGTAAATTTCTGGAGGTTTTAGAGTTAGGTTAGATTTGGATAAAATGAGTAATTTTGTTAAATCAATGAAATCTAACGGATAGATTGATGAAATGTGTGTCTAAATGTGTTCTAACATGTTGTTTTGGGTATTTGGATGCATTAATATCATGTGGGTTGAAGGTTTGGATCATTTTTGGGTCCCAAACCCGTTTTGGGAGAATTCTGGTTCGTCCAGATTCGCCAGGCGAGTAGGTGGAGAGTCTGATTCGCCAGGGATTCGCCAGGCGAATTTACCTGGGACAGCAAAACATTATTTTTCATATTTTCGCCATAACTTTTGATCCGTAACTCCGATTGACGCACGGTCGGAAGCGTTGGAAAGCTAATTTTATGCTCTATTAGATGGTGAGGTAGAAACATGATTATATGTCATGGATTGATGAAATATATTTTATGTGATATGTTGTGTTAAATGTTTTACGTGTAGTATTTGTGTTATGCGATGTCTATATATTATTGTGAAATACGATTAAGAAATATGCATGCTTAAATTATGAATTAGGAAGTGTGAGGAAACTTTACCCTAAAACAAATGGTATAATTCTAGGTTGTGATTAGAATTGTGATAGAAACTCTGGATGGTGACGCTCGTGCATTCATTGACGAGTTCTGGCCTAGAGCAGATAACGTAATGACAACGCTCGTGCAGAAGAGGCCGAGGCGTGTGTCCATTGCCGAATGGTATAGAAATGAGTGAAACACTAGTATGGAACATGTGTGTTTTGGTATGTTTTATTGATTAAGGCATTATGGCCTTGTGATTGTCGAATACAATCACGTTGTGTATATGATCATGTAATTGTAACCAGCTTATCTTGCGGTGTAGTTTCATGAGACTCGAGCACCTCCTCTGAAACGTATGCATAATTACTTGGTAGGTTTGATTCCCTACGTGTAGTACTATTGGAGCCTATGCATTGGGTAGAGATTGTGATGGTTAACAGGCCATGAGAAGTGACGGTTCACGGTTAACAGGCCGGTGATCCCGAATCCAATTCGTATGCCAAGTAACTACAAGGATCCATGACTCGGGTCGACTTCTAGACGTAGAAGCGGATGGGAAAAGGGGATGCCTTGGTACGGTTATCGATTCGTAAGGAATCTTGAGTTAACAGGCTCAGGACGTAATTCCTTCCGTGTGATTTATGAGTTAACAGACTCATGACATGTTTCCATATAGTGTGAGATTGTGAACTCAAAGTCATTTCCCTTCCCCTTGACTTGAGTTAGGATTTGATAGAACCATGTAGAGCCGAGAGAATCTATAGGATAGGGAACTCACTGAGATTTGATGTATCTCACCCCACTATAGTTGCTATATTTCAGGTAATTGCGGGTTGATTTACAAGTGGAGCGATGCTGGGATGTTTCAAGAGAAGCTTAGTTAAGCTTATTTCCGCTGTGTATTTTTATTGTTCTTGTACAATGAGGAATATTGTATAATGTTCTTAGTTTTTATTGTTTTTGGCTAGTTTCCATGACTTGTGCCATGTAGTGTACTTATGTTTAGAAATGGACAAGTATGTGAACTATGTCATTAGGCACTTATGATGGTGTCAGTACCAAATAAAATGCTTGTATCACTACGCCAAACAAGACCTTAGACAGCGCTTTTTTTGGCCTTAGACAGCGCTTTTAAGCGCTGTCTAAACCTGCGCTGCTAAAGGTTTAGACAGCGCTTTGGGTAATACCAAAAGCGCTGTCTAAAGGGGGTATATTTAATGAAAAACGCTGTCTATGGTACCATTAGACAGCGCTTTTTGACATTTTTTAGGTATACCTTAGACAGCGATTTTGGTAAAAGCGCTGTCTAAGCCCCACCTTTTTGACATTTTTTAGGTATACCTTAGACAGCGCTTTCACAAAAAGCGCTGTCTAAGACCCACCTTTTTGAAATTTTTTTAAACCACAATTTTTACCAGGTTTTTCAACCAGAATTTGACCTGTTTTTCAACCAATTTTTTTCCAGAAAAATCCCACAATTTGGAGATTCAAATCAATCCAATTTGGCCTATTTAAATGTTACGAGGGAAGGTAATGAGGAAAGTCCAAGCAAAAAATCATCTCAAAATTATATTCTGTGAAACTTTTCAAAATGCATGTTTCGTTCAAAAATTCATAATATATTATGCACTAGTTTATACTAGTTTCGGTCAAAAAATCAAATTAAATCGAGGACTGTTCGAAATGATACGAAACTTTTCAGATCCTTTCTATATGTTACGAGGGAAGGTTATGATGGAAGTCCATGCAAAAAATCATCTGAAAATTAGATTTTATTAAACTTATCAAAATGCTAGTTTCGGTCTGAAAATCACAATATATTATACACTAGTTTATACTAGTTTGGGTCAAAAAATCAAATTAAATCGAGGTCTGTTTGAAATGCTACAAAACGTTTCAGATCCTTTCTATATGTTACGAGGAAAAGTTATGAGGGAAGTCCTTACAAAAAAATCATCTCAAAATTAGATTCTATGAAACTTTTCGAAATGCTAGTTTCTTTCAAAAAAATCATAATATACTATACACTAGTTTATACTAGTTTCGGTCAAAAAATCAAATTAAATCGAGGACTCTCCGGAATGCTACGAAACTTTTCAGATCCTTTCTATCTGTTACAAGGGAAGGTTATGATGGAAGTCCATGCAAAAAATCATCTTAAAATTAGATTTTATTAAACTTATCAAAATGCTAGTTTCGGTCTAAAAATCATAATATATTATACACTAGTTTATACTAGTTTCGGTCAAAAAATCAAATTAAATCGAGGTCTGTTCGAAATGCTACCAAACGTTTCAGATCCTTTCTATATGTTACGAGGGAAGGTAATGAGGAAAGTCCAAGCAAAAAATCATCTCAAAATTATATTCTATGAAACTTTTCAAAATGCATGTTTCGTTCAAAAATTCATAATATATTATGCACTAGTTTATACTAGTTTTGGTCAAAAAATCAAATTAAATCGAGGACTGTTTGAAATGATACGAAACTTTTCAGATCCTTTCTATATGTTACGAGGGAAGGTTATGATGGAAGTCCATGCAAAAAATCATCTGAAAATTAGATTTTATTAAACTTATCAAAATGCTAGTTTCGGTCTGAAAATCACAATATATTATACACTAGTTTATACTAGTTTCGGTCAAAAAATCAAATTAAATTGAGGTCTGTTCGAAATGCTACCAAACGTTTCAGATCCTTTCTATATGTTACGAGGAAAAGTTATGAGGGAAGTCCTTACAAAAAAATCATCTCAAAATTAGATTCTATGAAACTTTTCGAAATGCTAGTTTCTTTCAAAAAAATCATAATATACTATACACTAGTTTATACTAGTTTCGGTCAAAAAATCAAATTAAATCGAGGACTGTTCGGAATGCTACGAAACTTTTCAGATCCTTTCTATGTGTTACGAGGGAAGGTTATGATGGAAGTCCATGCAAAAAATCATCTTAAAATTAGATTTTATTAAACTTATCAAAAAGCTAGTTCGGTCTAAAAATCATAATATATTATACACTAGTTTATACTAGTTTCGGTCAAAAAATCAAATTAAATCGAGGTCTGTTTGAAATGCTACAAAACGTTTCAGATCCTTTCTATATGTTACGAGGAAAAGTTATGAAGGAAGTCCTTAGAAAAAAAATCATCTCGAAATTAGATTCTATGAAACTTTTCGAAATGTTAGTTTCTTTCGAAAAATCATAATATACTATACACTAGGTTATACTAGTTTCGGTCAAAAAATTAAATTAAATTGAGGACTGTTCAGAATGCTACAAAACTTTTCAGATCCTTTCAATGTGTTACGAGGGAAGGTTATGATGGAAGTCCATGCAAAAAATCATCTGAAAATTAGATTTTATTAAACTTATCAAAATGCTAGTTTCGGTCTAAAAATCATAATATATTATACACTAGTTTATACTAGTTTCGGTCAAAAAATCAAATTAAATCGAGGTCTGTTTGAAATGCTACAAAACGTTTCAGATCCTTTCTATAAGTTACGAGGAAAAGTTATGAAGGAAGTCCTTAGAAAAAAAATCATCTCGAAATTAGATTCTATGAAACTTTTCGAAATGTTAGTTTCTTTCAAAAAATCATAATATACTATACACTAGTTTATACTAGTTTCAGTCTAAAAATCAAATTAAATCGAGGACTGTTCGGAATGCTACGAAACTATTCAAATCCTTTCTATATGTTACGAGGGAAGGTAATGAGGGAAGTCCATGTAAAAAATCATCTAACAATTAGATTCCATTAAACTTTTCGAAATGCTAGTATCGGTCGAAAAATCATAATATATTATACACTAGTGTATACTAGTTTCGGTCAAAAAATCAAATTAAATCGAGGACTATTCGAAATGCTACGAAACTTTTCAGAACCTTTCTATATGTTACGAGGGAAGGTAATGAGGGAAGTCCATGCAAAAAATCATCTCAAAATAAGATTCTATGAAACTTTTCAAAATGCATGTTACGGTCAAAAAATCATAATATACTATACACTAGTTTATACTAGTTTCGGTCAAAAAATCAAATTAAATCGAGGACTGTTCGAAATGATACGAAACTTTTCAGATCCTTTCTATATGTTACGAGGGAAGGTTATGATAGAAGTCCATGCAAAAAATCATCTAAAAATTAGATTTTATTAAACTTATCAAAATGCTAGTTTCGGTCTGAAAATCACAATATATTATACACTAGTTTATACTAGTTTCGGTCAAAAAATCAAATTAAATCGAGGTCTGTTCGAAATGCTACCAAACGTTTCAGATCCTTTCTATATGTTACGAGGAAAAGTTATGAGGGAAGTCCTTACAAAAAAATCATCTCAAAATTAGATTCTATGAAACTTTTCGAAATGCTAGTTTCTTTCAAAAAAATCATAATATACTATACACTAGTTTATACTAGTTTCGGTCAAAAAATCAAATTAAATCGAGGACTCTTCGGAATGCTACGAAACTTTTCAGATCCTTTCTATGTGTTACGAGGGAAGGTTATGAAGGAAGTCCTTAGAAAAAAATTCATCTCGAAATTAGATTCTATGAAACTTTTCGAAATGTTAGTTTCTTTCAAAAAATCATAATATACTATACACTAGTTTATACTAGTTTCGGTCTAAAAATCAAATTAAATCGAGGACTGTTCGGAATGCTACGAAACTATTCAAATCCTTTCTATATGTTACGAGGGAAGGTAATGAGGGAAGTCCATGTAAAAAATCATCTAACAATTAGATTCTATTAAACTTTTTGAAATGCTAGTATCGATCGAAAAATCATAATATATTATACACTAGTTTATACTAGTTTCAGTCAAAAAATCAAATTAAATCGAGTTCTGTTCGAAATGCTACCAAACGTTTCAGATCCTTTCTATATGTTACGAGGGAAGGTAATGAGGAAAGTCCAAGCAAAAAATCATCTCAAAATTATATTCTATGAAACTTTTCAAAATGCATGTTTCGTTCAAAAATTCATAATATATTATGCACTAGTTTATACTAGTTTCGGTCAAAAAATCAAATTAAATCGAGGACTGTTCGAAATGATACGAAACTTTTCAGATCCTTTCTATATGTTACGAGGGAAGGTTATGATGGAAGTCCATGCAAAAAATCATCTGAAAATTAGATTTTATTAAACTTATCAAAATGCTAGTTTCGGTCTGAAAATCACAATATATTATACACTAGTTTATACTAGTTTCGGTCAAAAAATCAAATTAAATCGAGGTCTGTTCGAAATGCTACCAAACGTTTCAGATCCTTTCTATATGTTACGAGGAAAAGTTATGAGGGAAGTCCTTACAAAAAAATCATCTCAAAATTAGATTCTATGAAACTTTTCGAAATGCTAGTTTCTTTCAAAAAAATCATAATATACTATACACTAGTTTATACTAGTTTCGGTCAAAAAATCAAATTAAATCGAGGACTGTTCGGAATGCTACGAGACTTTTCAGATCCTTTCTATGTGTTACGAGGGAAGGTTATGATGGAAGTCCATGCAAAAAATCATCTGAAAATTAGATTTTATTAAACTTATCAAAATGCTAGTTTCGGTCTAAAAATCATAATATATTATACACTAGTTTATACTAGTTTCGGTCAAAAAATCAAATTAAATCGAGGTCTGTTTGAAATGCTACAAAATGTTTCAGATCCTTTCTATATGTTACGAGGAAAAATTATGAGGGAAGTCCTTACAAAAAAATCATCTCAAAATTAGATTCTATGAAAATTTTCAAAATGCTAGTTTCTTTCGAAAAATCGTAATATACTATACACTAGTTTATACTAGTTTCGGTCAAAAAATTAAATTAAATCGAGGACTGTTCGGAATGCTACGAAACTTTTCAGATCCTTTCTATGTGTTACGAGGGAAGGTTATGATGGAAGTCCATGCAAAAAATCATCTGAAAATTAGATTCTATTAAACTTTTCGAAATGCTAGTTTTGGTCAAAAAATCATAATATACTATGCACTAGTGTATACTAGTTTCGGTCAAAAAATCAAATTAAATCGAGGACTATTCGAAATGCTACAAAACTTTTCAGATCCTTTCTATATGTTACGAGGGAAGGTAATGAGGGAAGTCCATGCAAAAAATCATCTCAAAATTAGATTCTATGAAACTTTTCAAAATGCATGTTACGGTCAAAAAATCATAATATATTATACACTAGTTTATACTAGTTTCGGTCAAAAAATCAAATTAAATCGAGGAATGTTCGGAATGCTACGAAACTTTACAGATCCTTTCTATGGGTTACAAGGGAATGTTAGGATGGAAGTCCACGCAAAAAATCATCTAAAAATTAGATTCTATTAAACTTATCAAAATGCTAGTTTCGGTCGAAAAATCATAATATATTATACACTAGTTTATACATGTTTCGGTCAAAAAATCAAATTAAATCGAGGTCTGTTCGAAATGCTACCAAACGTTTCAGATCCTTTCTATATGTTACGTGGAAAAGTTATGAGGGAAGTCCTTACAAAAAAATCATCTCAAAATTAGATTCTATGAAACTTTTCAAAATGCATGTTTCGGTCAAAAAATCATAATATATTATACACTAGTTTATACTAGTTTCGGTCAAAAAATCAAATTAAATCGAGGAATGTTCGGAATGCTACGAAACTTTTCAGATCCTTTCTATGTGTTACGAGGGAAGGTTATGATGGAAGTCCATGCAAAAAATCATCTTAAAATTAGATTCTATTAAACTTATCAAAATGCTAGTTTCGGTCTAAAAATCATAATGTATTATACACTAGTTTAAACTAGTTTCGGTCAAAAAATTAAATTAAATCGAGGTCTGTTTGAAATGCTACAAAACGTTTCAGATCCTTTCTATATGTTACGAGGAAAAGTTATGAAGGATGTCCTTAGAAAAAAATTCATCTCGAAATTAGATTCTATGAAACTTTTCGAAATGTTAGTTTATTTCAAAAAATCATAATATACTATACACTAGTTTATACTAGTTTCGGTCTAAAAATCAAATTAAATCGAGGACTGTTCGGAATGCTACGAAACTATTCAAATCCTTTCTATATGTTACGAGGGAAGGTAATGAGGGAAGTCCATGTAAAAAATCATCTAACAATTAGATTCTATTAAACTTTTCGAAATGCTAGTATCGATCGAAAAATCATAATATACTATACACTAGTTTATACTAGTTTCGGTCAAAAAATTAAATTAAATCGAGGACTGTTCGGAATGCTACAAAACTTTTCAGATCCTTTCAATGTGTTACGAGGGAAGGTTATGATTGAAGTCCATGCAAAAAATCATCTTAAAATTAGATTTTATTAAACTTATCAAAATGCTAGTTTCGGTCTAAAAATCATAATATATTATACACTAGTTTATACTAGTTTCGGTCAAAAAATCAAATTAAATCGAGGTCTGTTCGAAATGCTACCAAACGTTTCAGATCATTTCTATATGTTACGAGGGAAGGTAATGAGGAAAGTCCAAGCAAAAAATCATCTCAAAATTATATTCTATGAAACTTTTCAAAATGCATGTTTCGTTCAAAAATTCATAATATATTATGCACTAGTTTATACTAGTTTCGGTCAAAAAATCAAATTAAATCGAGGACTGTTCGAAATGATACGAAACTTTTCAGATCCTTTCTATATGTTACGAGGGAAGGTTATGATGGAAATCCATGCAAAAACTCATCTGAAAATTAGATTTTATTAAACTTATCAAAATGCTAGTTTCGGTCTGAAAATCACAATATATTATACACTAGTTTATACTAGTTTCGGTCAAAAAATCAAATTAAATCGAGGTCTGTTCGAAATGCTACCAAACGTTTCAGATCCTTTCTATATGTTACGAGGAAAAGTTATGAGGGAAGTCCTTACAAAAAAATCATCTCAAAATTAGATTCTATGAAACTTTTCGAAATGCTAGTTTCTTTCAAAAAAATCATAATATACTATACACTAGTTTATACTAATTTCGGTCAAAAAATCAAATTAAATCGAGGACTGTTCGGAATGCTACGAAACTTTTCAGATCCTTTCTATGTGTTACGAGGGAAGGTTATGATGGAAGTCCTTGCAAAAAATCATCTGAAAATTAGATTTTATTAAACTTATCAAAATGCTAGTTTCGGTCTAAAAATCATAATATATTATACACTAGTTTATACTAGTTTCGGTCAAAAAATCAAATTAAATCGAGGTCTGTTTGAAATGCTACAAAATGTTTCAGATCCTTTATATATGTTACGAGGAAAAATTATGAGGGAAGTCCTTACAAAAAAATCATCTCAAAATTAGATTCTATGAAACTTTTCAAAATGCTAGTTTCTTTCGAAAAATCGTAATATACTATACACTAGTTTATACTAGTTTCGGTCAAAAAATTAAATTAAATCGAGGACTGTTCGGAATGCTACGAAACTTTTCAGATCCTTTCTATGTGTTACGAGGGAAGGTTATGATGGAAGTCCATGCAAAAAATCATCTGAAAATTAGATTCTATTAAACTTTTCGAAATGCTAGTTTTGGTCAAAAAATCATAATATACTATGCACTAGTGTATACTAGTTTCGGTCAAAAAATCAAATTAAATCGAGGACTATTCGAAATGCTACGAAACTTTTCAGATCCTTTCTATATGTTATGAGGGAAGGTAATGAGGGAAGTCCATGCAAAAAATCATCTAAAAATTAGATTCTATGAAACTCTTCAAAATGCATGTTACGGTCAAAAAATCATAATATATTATACACTAGTTTATACTAGTTTCGGTCAAAAAATCAAATTAAATCGAGGAATGTTCGGAATGCTACGAAACTTTTCAGATCCTTTCTATGTGTTACAAGGGAATGTTAGGATGGAAGTCCACGCAAAAAATCATCTAAAAATTAGATTCTATTAAACTTATCAAAATGCTAGTTTCGGTCGAAAAATCATAATATATTATACACTAGTTTATACTAGTTTAGGTAAAAAAATCAAATTAAATCGAGGTCTGTTCGAAATGCTACAAAACGTTTCAGATCCTTTCTATATGTTACGTGGAAAAGTTATGAGGGAAGTCCTTACAAAAAAATCATCTCAAAATTAGATTCTATGAAACTTTTCAAAATGCATGTTTCGGTCAAAAAATCATAATATATTATCCACTAGTTTATACTAGTTTCGGTCAAAAAATAAAATTAAATCGAGAACTGTTCGAAATGATACGAAACTTTTCAGATCCTTTCTATATGTTACGAGGGAAGGTTATGATGGAAGTTCATGCAAAAAATCATCTGAAAACTAGATTCTATTAAACTTATCAAAATGCTAGTTTCGGTCGAAAAATCATAATATATTATACACTAGTTTATACTAGTTTCGGTCAAAAAATCAAATTAAATCGAGGTCTGTTCGAAATGCTACCAAACATTTCAGATCCTTTCTATATGTTACGAGGAAAAGTTATGAGGGAAGTCCTTACAAAAAAATCATCTCAAAATAAGATTCTATGAAACTTTTCGAAATGCTAGTTTCTTTCAAAAAAATCATAATATACTATACACTAGTTTATACTAGTTTCAGTCAAAAAATCAAATTAAATTGAGGACTGTTCGGAATGCTACGAAACTTTTCAGATCCTTTCAATGTGTTACGAGGGAAGGTTATGGTGGAAGTCCATGCAAAAAATCATCTGAAAATTAGATTTTATTAAACTTATCAAAATGCTAGTTTCGGTCTAAAAATCATAATATATTATACACTAGTTTATACTAGTTTCGGTCAAAAAATCAAATTAAATCGAGGTCTGATTGAAATGCTACAAAACGTTTCAGATCCTTTCTATATGTTACGAGGAAAAGTTATGAGGGAAGTCCTTACAAAAAAATCATCTCAAAATTAGATTCTATGAAACTTTTCAAAAGGCTAGTTTCTTTCAAAAAATCGTAATATACTATACAGTAGTTTATACTAGTTTCTGTCAAAAAATTAAATTAAATCGAGGACTGTTCGGAATGCTACGAAACTTTTCAGATCCTTTCTATGTGTTACAAGGGAAGGTTATGATGGAAGTCCATGCAAAAAATCATCTGAAAATTAGATTCTATTAAACTTTTCGAAATGCTAGTTTTGGTCAAAAAATCATAATATATTATACACTAGTTTATACTAGTTTCGGTCAAAAAATCAAATTAAATCGAGGACTGTTCGAAATGATACGAAACTTTTCAGATCCTTTCTATATGTTACGAGGGAAGGTTATGATGGAAGTCCATGCAAAAAATCATCTGAAAATTAGATTTTATTAAACTTATCAAAATGCTAGTTTCGGTCTGAAAATCACAATATATTATACACTAGTTTATACTAGTTTCGGTCAAAAAATCAAATTAAATCGAGGTCTGTTCGAAATGCTACCAAACGTTTCAGATCCTTTCTATATGTTACGAGGAAAAGTTATGAGGGAAGTCCTTACAAAAAAATCATCTCAAAATTAGATTCTATGAAACTTTTCGAAATGCTAGTTTCTTTCAAAAAAATCGTAATATACTATACACTAGTTTATACTAGTTTCGGTCAAAAAATCAAATTAAATCGAGGACTGTTCGGAATGCTACGAAACTTTTCGGATCCTTTCTATGTGTTACGAGGGAAGGTTATGATGGAGGTCCATGCAAAAAATCATCTTAAAATTAGATTTTATTAAACTTATCAAAATGCTAGTTTCGGTCTAAAAATCATAATATATTATACACTAGTTTATACTAGTTTCGGTCAAAAAATCAAATTAAATCGAGGTCTGTTTGAAATGCTACAAAACGTTTCAGATCCTTTCTATATGTTACGAGGAAAAGTTATGAAGGAAGTCCTTAGAAAAAAATTCATCTCGAAATTAGATTCTATGAAACTCTTCGAAATGTTAGTTTCTTTCAAAAAATCATAATATACTATACACTAGTTTATACTAGTTTCGGTCTAAAAATCAAATTAAATCGAGGACTGTTCGGAATGCTAAGAAACTATTCAAATCCTTTCTATATGTTACGAGGGAAGGTAATGAGGGAAGTCCATGTAAAAAATCATCTAACAATTAGATTCTATTAAACTTTTCGAAATGCTAGTATCGATCGAAAAATCATAATATATTATACACTAGTTTATACTAGTTTCGGTCAAAAAATCAAATTAAATCGAGGTCTGTTCGAAATGCTACCAAACGTTTCAGATCCTTTCTATATGTTACGAGGGAAGGTAATGAGGAAAGTCCAAGCAAAAAATCATCTCAAAATTATATTCTATGAAACTTTTCAAAATGCATGTTTCGTTCAAAAATTCATAATATATTATGCACTAGTTTATACTAGTTTCGGTCAAAAAATCAAATTAAATCGAGGACTGTTCGAAATGATACGAAATTTTTCAGATCCTTTCTATATGTTACGAGGGAAGGTAATGAGGAAAGTCCAAGCAAAAAATCATCTCAAAATAAGATTCTATGAAACTTTTCAAAATGCATGTTTCGTTCAAAAATTCATAATATATTATGCACTAGTTTATACTAGTTTCGGTCAAAAAATCAAATTAAATCGAGGACTGTTCGAAATGATACGAAATTTTTCAGATCCTTTCTATATGTTACGAGGGAAGGTTATGATGGAAGTCCATGCAAAAAATCATTTGAAAATTAGATTTTATTAAACTTATCAAAATGCTAGTTTCGGTCTGAAAATCATAATATATTATACACTAGTTTATACTAGTTTCGGTCAAAAAATCAAATTAAATCGAGGTCTGTTCGAAATGCTACCAAACGTTTCAGATCCTTTCTATATGTTACGAGGAAAAGTTATGAGGGAAGTCCTTACAAAAAAATCATCTCAAAATAAGATTCTATGAAACTTTTCGAAATGCTAGTTTCTTTCAAAAAAATCAGAATATACTATACACTAGTTTATACTAGTTTCGGTCAAAAAATCAAATTAAATCGAGGACTGTTCGGAATGCTACGAAACTTTTCAGATCCTTTCAATGTGTTACGAGGGAAGGTTATGGTGGAAGTCCATGCAAAAAATCATCTTAAAATTAGATTTTATTAAACTTATCAAAATGCTAGTTTCGGTCTAAAAATCATAATATATTATACACTAGTTTATACTAGTTTCGGTCAAAAAATCAAATTAAATCGAGGTCTGTTTGAAATGCTACAAAACGTTTCAGATCCTTTCTATATGTTACGAGGAAAAGTTATGAGGGAAGTCCTTACAAAAAAATCATCTCAAAATTAGATTCTATGAAACTTTTCAAAATGCTAGTTTCTTTCAAAAAATCGTAATATACTATACAGTAGTTTATACTAGTTTCTGTCAAAAAATTAAATTAAATCGAGGACTGTTCGGAATGCTACGAAACTTTTCAGATCCTTTCTATGTGTTACAAGGGAAGGTTATGATGGAAGTCCATGCAAAAAATCATCTGAAAATTAGATTCTATTAAACTTTTCGAAATGCTAGTTTTGGTCAAAAAATCATAATATATTATACACTAGTTTATACTAGTTTCGGTCAAAAAATCAAATTAAATCGAGGACTGTTCGAAATGATACGAAACTTTTCAGATCCTTTCTATATGTTACGAGGGAAGGTTATGATGGAAGTCCATGCAAAAAATCATCTGAAAATTAGATTTTATTAAACTTATCAAAATGCTAGTTTCGGTCTGAAAATCACAATATATTATACACTAGTTTATACTAGTTTCGGTCAAAAAATCAAATTAAATCGAGGTCTGTTCGAAATGCTACCAAACGTTTCAGATCCTTTCTATATGTTACGAGGAAAAGTTATGAGGGAAGTCCTTACAAAAAAATCATCTCAAAATTAGATTCTATGAAACTTTTCGAAATGCTAGTTTCTTTCAAAAAAATCATAATATACTATACACTAGTTTATACTAGTTTCGGTCAAAAAATCAAATTAAATCGAGGACTGTTCGGAATGCTACGAAACTTTTCAGATCCTTTCTATGTGTTACGAGGGAAGGTTATGATGGAAGTCCATGCAAAAAATCATCTTAAAATTAGATTTTATTAAACTTATCAAAATGCTAGTTTCGGTCTAAAAATCATAATATATTATACACTAGTTTATACTAGTTTCGGTCAAAAAATCAAATTAAATCGAGGTCTGTTTGAAATGCTACAAAACGTTTCAGATCCTTTCTATATGTTACGAGGAAAAGTTATGAAGGAAGTCCTTAGAAAAAAATTCATCTCGAAATTAGATTCTATGAAACTTTTCGAAATGTTAGTTTCTTTCAAAAAATCATAATATACTATACACTAGTTTATACTAGTTTCGGTCTAAAAATCAAATTAAATCGAGGACTGTTCGGAATGCTAAGAAACTATTCAAATCCTTTCTATATGTTACGAGGGAAGGTAATGAGGGAAGTCCATGTAAAAAATCATCTAACAATTAGATTCTATTAAACTTTTCGAAATGCTAGTATCGATCGAAAAATCATAATATATTATACACTAGTTTATACTAGTTTCGGTCAAAAAATCAAATTAAATCGAGGTCTGTTCGAAATGCTACCAAACGTTTCAGATCCTTTCTATATGTTACGAGGGAAGGTAATGAGGAAAGTCCAAGCAAAAAATCATCTCAAAATTATATTCTATGAAACTTTTCAAAATGCATGTTTCGTTCAAAAATTCATAATATATTATGCACTAGTTTATACTAGTTTCGGTCAAAAAATCAAATTAAATCGAGGACTGTTCGAAATGATACGAAACTTTTCAGATCCTTTCTATATGTTACGAGGGAAGGTTATGATGGAAGTCCATGCAAAAAATCATCTGAAAATTAGATTTTATTAAACTTATCAAAATGCTAGTTTCGGTCTGAAAATCACAAGATATTATACACTAGTTTATACTAGTTTCGGTCAAAAAATCAAATTAAATCGAGGTCTGTTCGAAATGCTACCAAACGTTTCAGATCCTTTCTATATGTTATGAGGAAAAGTTATGAGGGAAGTCCTTACAAAAAAATCATCTCAAAATTAGATTCTATGAAACTTTTCGAAATGCTAGTTTCTTTCAAAAAAATCATAATATACTATACACTAGTTTATACTAGTTTCGGTCAAAAAATCAAATTAAATCGAGGACTGTTCGGAATGCTACGAAACTTTTCAGATCCTTTCTATGTGTTACGAGGGAAGGTTATGATGGAAGTCCATGCAAAAAATCTTCTGAAAATTAGATTTTTTTAAACTTATCAAAATGCAAGTTTCGGTCTAAAAATCATAATATATTATACACTAGTTTATACTAGTTTCTGTCAAAAAATCAAATTAAATCGAGGTCTGTTTGAAATGCTACAAAACGTTTCAGATCCTTTCTATATGTTACGAGGAAAAATTATGAGGGAAGTCCTTACAAAAAAATCATCTCAAAATTAGATTCTATGAAACTTTTCAAAATGCTAGTTTCTTTCGAAAAATCGTAATATACTATACACTAGTTTATACTAGTTTCGGTCAAAAAATTAAATTAAATCGAGGACTGTTCGGAATGCTACGAAACTTTTCAGATCCTTTCTATGTGTTACGAGGGAAGGTTATGATGGAAGTCCATGCAAAAAAATCATCTGAAAATAAGATTCTATTAAACTTTTCGAAATGCTAGTTTTGGTCAAAAAATCATAATATACTATGCACTAGTGTTTACTAGTTTCGGTCAAAAAATCAAATTAAATCGAGGACTATTCGAAATGCTACGAAACTTTTCAGATCCTTTCTATATGTTACGAGGGAAGGTAATGAGAGAAGTCCATGCAAAAAATCATCTCAAAATTAGATTCTATGAAACTTTTCAAAATGCATTTTACGGTCAAAAAATCATAATATATTATACACTAGTTTATACTAGTTTCGGTCAAAAAATCAAATTAAATCGAGGAATGTTCGGAATGCTACGAAACTTTTCAGATCCTTTCTATGTGTTACAAGGGAATGTTAGGATGGAAGTCCACGCAAAAAATCATCTAAAAATTATATTCTATTAAACTTATCAAAATGCTAGTTTCGGTCGAAAAATCATAATATATTATACACTAGTTTATACTAGTTTAGGTCAAAAAATCAAATTAAATCGAGGTCTGTTCGAAATGCTACAAAACGTTTCAGATCCTTTCTATATGTTACGTGGAAAAGTTATGAGGGAAGTCCTTACAAAAAAATCATCTCAAAATTAGATTCTATGAAACTTTTCAAAATGCATGTTTCGGTCAAAAAATCATAATATATTATACACTAGTTTATACTAGTTTCGGTCAAAAAATCAAATTAAATCGAGGACTGTTCGGAATGCTACGAAACTTTTCAGATCCTTTCTATGTGTTACGAGGGAAGGTTATGATGGAAGTCCATGCAAAAAATCATCTTAAAATTAGATTTTATTAAACTTATCAAAATGCTAGTTTCGGTCTAAAAATCATAATATTATACACTAGTTTATACTAGTTTCGGTCAAAAAATCAAATTAAATCGAGGTCTGTTTGAAATGCTACAAAACGTTTCAGATCCTTTCTATATGTTACGAGGAAAAGTTATGAAGGAAGTCCTTAGAAAAAAATTCATCTCGAAATTAGATTCTATGAAACTTTTCGAAATGTTAGTTTCTTTCAAAAAATCATAATATACTATACACTAGTTTATACTAGTTTCGGTCTAAAAATCAAATTAAATCGAGGACTGTTCGGAATGCTACGAAACTATTCAGATCCTTTCTATATGTTACGAGGGAAGGTAATGAGGGAAGTCCATGTAAAAAATCATCTAACAATTAGATTCTATTAAACTTTTCGAAATGCTAGTATCGGTCAAAAAATCATAATATATTATACACTATTTTATACTAGTTTCGGTCAAAAAATCAAATTAAATCGGGGTCTGTTCGAAATGCTACCAAACGTTTCAGATCCTTTCTATATGTTACGAGGGAAGGTAATGAGGAAAGTCCAAGCAAAAAATCATCTCAAAATTATATTCTATGAAACTTTTCAAAACGCATGTTTCGTTCAAAAATTCATAATATATTATGCACTAGTTTATACTAGTTTCGGTCAAAAAATCAAATTAAATCGAGGACTGTTCGAAATGATACGAAACTTTTCAGATCCTTTCTATATGTTACGAGGGAAGGTTATGATGGAAGTCCATGCAAAAAATCATCTGAAAATTAGATTTTATTAAACTTATCAAAATGCTAGTTTCGGTCTGAAAATCATAATATATTATACACTAGTTTATACTAGTTTCGGTCAAAAAATCAAATTAAATCGAGGTCTATTCGAAATGCTACCAAACGTTTCAGATCCTTTCTATATGTTACGAGGAAAAGTTATGAGGGAAGTCCTTAACAAAAAATCATCTCAAAATAAGATTCTATGAAACTTTTCGAAATGCTAGTTTCTTTCAAAAAAATCATAATATACTATACACTAGTTTATACTTGTTTCGGTCAAAAACTCAAATTAAATCGAGGACTGTTCGGAATGCTACGAAACTTTTCAGATCCTTTCAATGTGTTATGAGGGAAGGTTATGGTGGAAGTCCAAGCAAAAAATCATCTGAAAATTAGATTTTTTTAAACTTATCAAAATGCTAGTTTCAGTCTAAAAATCATAATATATTATACACTAGTTTATACTAGTTTCGGTCAAAAAATCAAATTGAATCGAGGTCTGTTTGAAATGCTACAAAACGTTTCAGATCCTTTCTATGTGTTACGAGGGAAGGTTATGATGGAAGTCCATGCAAAAAATCATCTTAAAATTAGATTTTATTAAACTTATCAAAATGCTAGTTTCGGTCTAAAAATCATAATATTATACACTAGTTTATACTAGTTTCGGTCAAAAAATCAAATTAAATCGAGGTCTGTTTGAAATGCTACAAAACGTTTCAGATCCTTTCTATATGTTACGAGGAAAAGTTATGAAGGAAGTCCTTAGAAAAAAATTCATCTCGAAATTAGATTCTATGAAACTTTTCGAAATGTTAGTTTCTTTCAAAAAATCATAATATACTATACACTAGTTTATACTAGTTTCGGTCTAAAAATCAAATTAAATCGAGGACTGTTCGGAATGCTACGAAACTATTCAGATCCTTTCTATATGTTACGAGGGAAGGTAATGAGGGAAGTCCATGTAAAAAATCATCTAACAATTAGATTCTATTAAACTTTTCGAAATGCTAGTATCGGTCAAAAAATCATAATATATTATACACTATTTTATACTAGTTTCGGTCAAAAAATCAAATTAAATCGGGGTCTGTTCGAAATGCTACCAAACGTTTCAGATCCTTTCTATATGTTACGAGGGAAGGTAATGAGGAAAGTCCAAGCAAAAAATCATCTCAAAATTATATTCTATGAAACTTTTCAAAACGCATGTTTCGTTCAAAAATTCATAATATATTATGCACTAGTTTATACTAGTTTCGGTCAAAAAATCAAATTAAATCGAGGACTGTTCGAAATGATACGAAACTTTTCAGATCCTTTCTATATGTTACGAGGGAAGGTTATGATGGAAGTCCATGCAAAAAATCATCTGAAAATTAGATTTTATTAAACTTATCAAAATGCTAGTTTCGGTCTGAAAATCATAATATATTATACACTAGTTTATACTAGTTTCGGTCAAAAAATCAAATTAAATCGAGGTCTATTCGAAATGCTACCAAACGTTTCAGATCCTTTCTATATGTTACGAGGAAAAGTTATGAGGGAAGTCCTTAACAAAAAATCATCTCAAAATAAGATTCTATGAAACTTTTCGAAATGCTAGTTTCTTTCAAAAAAATCATAATATACTATACACTAGTTTATACTTGTTTCGGTCAAAAACTCAAATTAAATCGAGGACTGTTCGGAATGCTACGAAACTTTTCAGATCCTTTCAATGTGTTATGAGGGAAGGTTATGGTGGAAGTCCAAGCAAAAAATCATCTGAAAATTAGATTTTTTTAAACTTATCAAAATGCTAGTTTCAGTCTAAAAATCATAATATATTATACACTAGTTTATACTAGTTTCGGTCAAAAAATCAAATTGAATCGAGGTCTGTTTGAAATGCTACAAAACGTTTCAGATCCTTTGTATATGTTACGAGGAAAAGTTATGAGGGAAGTCCTTACAAAAAAATCATCTCAAAATTAGATTCTATGAAACTTTTCAAAATGCTAGTTTCTTTCAAAAAATCGTAATATACTATACACTAGTTTATAATAGTTTCGGTCAAAAAATCAAATTAAATCGAGGACTGTTCGGAATGCTACGAAACTTTTCAGATCCTTTCTATGTGTTACGAGGGAAGGTTATGATGGAAGTCCATGCAAAAAATCATCTGAAAATTAGATTCTATTAAACTTTTCGAAATGCTAGTTTTGGTCAAAAACTCATAATATACTATGCACTAGTGTATACTAGTTTCGGTCAAAAAATCAAATTAAATCGAGGACTATTCGAAATGCTACGAAACTTTTCAGAACCTTTCTATATGTTACGAGGGAAGGTAATGAGGGAAGTCCATGCAAAAAATCATCTCAAAATTAGATTCTATGAAACTTTTCAAAATGCATGTTACGGTCAAAAAATCATAATATATTATACACTAGTTTATACTAGTTTCGGTCAAAAAATCAAATTAAATCGAGGACTGTTCGAAATGATACGAAACTTTTCAGATCCTTTCTATATGTTACGAGGGAAGGTTATGATGGAAGTCCTTGCAAAAAATCATCTGAAAATTAGATTCTATTAAACTTATCAAAATGCTAGTTTCGGTCGAAAAATCATAATATATTATACACTAGTTTATATTTGTTTCGGTCAAAAAATCAAATTAAATCGAGGTCTGTTCGAAATGCTACAAAATGTTTCTGATCCTTTCTAT
The DNA here is from genome assembly GCA_022829125.1 of Lathyrus tuberosus. NCBI lineage: Eukaryota > Viridiplantae > Streptophyta > Magnoliopsida > Fabales > Fabaceae > Lathyrus > Lathyrus tuberosus. The sequence continues at coordinate 1,121,923 of JALAZF010000605.1, forward strand.
ATGTTACGAGGAAAAGTTATGAGGGAAGTCCTTACAAGAAAATCATTTCAAAATTAGATTCTATGAAACTTTTCGAAATGCTAGTTTCTTTCAAAAAAATCATAATATACTATACACTAGTTTATACTAGTTTCGGTCAAAAAATTAAATTAAATTGAGGACTGTTCGGAATGCTACAAAACTTTTCCGATCCTTTCTATGTGTTACAAGGGAAGATTATGATGGAAGTCCATGCAAAAAATCATCTGAAAATTAGATTCTATTAAACTTATCAAAATGCTAGTTTCGGTCGAAAAATCATAATATATTATACACTAGTTTATACTAGTTTCGGTCAAAAAATCAAATTAAATCGAGGTCTGTTCAAAATGCTACAAAACGTTTCAGATCCTTTCTATATGTTACGAGGAAAAGTTATGAAGGAAGTCCTTAGAAAAAAAATCATCTCGAAATTAGATTCTATGAAACTTTTCGAAATGTTAGATTCTTTCAAAAAATCATAATATACTATACACTAGTTTATACTAGTTTCGGTCTAAAAATCAAATTAAATTGAGGACTGTTCGGAATGCTACGAAACTATTCAAATCCTTTCTATATGTTACGAGGGAAGGTAATGAGGGAAGTCCATGTAAAAAATCATCTAACAATTAGATTCTATTAAACTTTTCGAAATGCTAATATCGGTCGAAAAATCATAATATATTATACACTAGTTTATACTAGTTTCGGTCAAAAAATCAAATTAAATCGAGGTCTGTTCGAAATGCTACCAAACATTTCAGATCCTTTCTGTATGTTACGAGGGAAGGTAATGAGGAAAGTCCAAGCAAAAAATCATCTCAAAATTATATTCTATGAAACTTTTCAAAATGCATGTTTCGTTCAAAAATTCATGATATATTATGCACTAGTTTATACTAGTTTCGGTCAAAAAATCAAATTAAATCGAGGACTGTTTGAAATGATACGAAACTTTTCAGATCCTTTCTATATGTTACAAGGGAAGGTTATGATGGAAGTCCATGCAAAAAATCATCTCAAAATTAGATTCTATGAAACTTTTCAAAATGCATGTTACGGTCAAAAAATCATAATATATTATACACTAGTTTATACTAGTTTCGGTCAAAAAATCAAATTAAATCGAGGACTGTTCGAAATGATACGAAACTTTTCAGATCCTTTCTATATGTTACGAGGGAAGGTTATGATGGAAGTCCTTGCAAAAAATCATCTGAAAATTAGATTCTATTAAACTTATCAAAATGCTAGTTTCGGTCGAAAAATCATAATATATTATACACTAGTTTATATTTGTTTCGGTCAAAAAATCAAATTAAATCGAGGTCTGTTCGAAATGCTACCAAACGTTTCAGATCCTTTCTATATGTTACGAGGAAAAGTTATGAGGGAATTCCTTACAAAAAAATCATCTCAAAATTAGATTCTATGAAACTTTTCGAAATGCTAGTTTCTTTCAAAAAAATCATAATATACTATACACTAGTTTATAATAGTTTCGGTCAAAAAATCAAATTAAATCGAGGACTGTTCGGAATGCTACGAAACTTTTCAGATCCTTTCTATGTGTTACGAGGGAAGGTTATGATGGAAGTCCATGCAAAAAATCATCTGAAAATTAGATTTTATTAAACTTATCAAAATGCTAGTTTCGGTCTAAAAATCATAATATATTATACACTAGTTTATACTAGTTTCGGTCAAAAAATCAAATTAGATCGAGGTCTGTTTGAAATGCTACAAAACGTTTCAGATCCTTTCTATATCTTACGAGGAAAAGTTATGAAGGAAGTCCTTAGAAAAAAAATCATCTCGAAATTAGATTCTATGAAACTTTTCGAAATGTTAGTTTCTTTCAAAAAATCATAATATACTATACACTAGTTTATACTAGTTTCGGTCAAAAAATCAAATTAAATCGAGGACTGTTCGGAATGCTACGAAACTATTCAAATCCTTTCTATATGTTACGAGGGAAGGTAATGAGGGAAGTCCATGTAAAAAATCATCTAACAATTAGATTCTATTAAACTTTTCGAAATGCTAGTATCGGTCGAAAAATCATAATATATTATACACTAGTTTATACTAGTTTCAGTCAAAAAATCAAATTAAATCGAGGTCTGTTTGAAATGCTACAAAACGTTTCAGATCCTTTCTATATGTTACGAGGAAAAGTTATGAAGGAAGTCCTTAGAAAAAAATTCATCTCGAAATTAGATTCTATGAAAATTTTCGAAATGTTAGTTTCTTTCAAAAAATCATAATATACTATACACTAGTTTATACTAGTTTCGGTCTAAAAATCAAATTAAATCGAGGACTGTTCGGAATGCTACGAAACTATTCAAATCCTTTCTATATGTTACGAGGGAAGGTAATGAGGGAAGTCCATGTAAAAAATCATCTAACAATTAGATTCTATTAAACTTTTCGAAATGCTAGTATCGATCGAAAAATCATAATATATTATACACTAGTTTATACTAGTTTCGGTCAAAAAATCAAATTAAATCGAGGTCTGTTCGAAATGCTACCAAACGTTTCAGATCCTTTCTATATGTTACGAGGGAAGGTAATGAGGAAAGTCCAAGCAAAAAATCATCTCAAAATTATATTCTATGAAACTTTTCAAAATGCATGTTTCGTTCAAAAATTCATAATATATTATGCACTAGTTTATACTAGTTTCGGTCAAAAAATCAAATTAAATCGAGGACTGTTCGAAATGATACGAAACTTTTCAGATCCTTTCTATATGTTTCGAGGGAAGGTTATGATGGAAGTCCATGCAAAAAATCATCTAAAAATTAGATTTTATTAAACTTATCAAAATGCTAGTTTCGGTCTGAAAATCACAAGATATTATACACTAGTTTATACTAGTTTCGGTCAAAAAATCAAATTAAATCGAGGTCTGTTCGAAATGCTACCAAACGTTTCAGATCCTTTCTATATGTTATGAGGAAAAGTTATGAGGGATGTCCTTACAAAAAAATCATCTCAAAATTAGATTCTATGAAACTTTTCGAAATGCTAGTTTCTTTCAAAAAAATCATAATATACTATACACTAGTTTATACTAGTTTCGGTCAAAAAATCAAATTAAATCGAGGACTGTTCGGAATGCTACGAAACTTTTCAGATGCTTTCTATGAGTTACGAGGGAAGGTTATGATGGAAGTCCATGCAAAAAATCATCTGAAAATTAGATTTTATTAAACTTATCAAAATGCTAGTTTCGGTCTTAAAATCATAATGTATTATACACTAGTTTATACTAGTTTCGGTAAAAAAATCAAATTAAATTGAGGTCTGTTTGAAATGCTACAAAACGTTTCAGATCCTTTCTATATGTTACGAGGAAAAATTATGAGGGAAGTCCTTACAAAAAAATCATCTCAAAATTAGATTCTATGAAACTTTTCAAAATGCTAGTTTCTTTCGAAAAATCGTAATATACTATACACTAGTTTATATTAGTTTCGGTCAAAAAATTAAATTAAATCGAGGACTGTTCGGAATTCTACGAAACTTTTCAGATCCTTTCTATGTGTTACGAGGGAAGGTTATGATGGAAGTCCATGCAAAAAATCATCTGAAAATAAGTTTCTATTAAACTTTTCGAAATGCTAGTTTTGGTCAAAAAATCATAATATACTATGCACTAGTGTTTACTAGTTTCGGTCAAAAAATCAAATTAAATCGAGGACTATTCGAAATGCTACGAAACTTTTCAGATCCTTTCTATATGTTACGAGGGAAGGTAATCAGAGAAGTCCATGCAAAAAATCATCTCAAAATTAGATTCTATGAAACTTTTCAAAATGCATGTTACGGTCAAAAAATCATAATATATTATACACTAGTTTATACTAGTTTCGGTCAAAAAATCAAATTAAATTGAGGAATGTTCGGAATGCTATTAAACTTTTCAGATCCTTTCTATGTGTTACAAGGGAATGTTAGGATGGAAGTCCACGCAAAAAATCATCTAAAAATTATATTCTATTAAACTTATCAAAATGCTAGTTTCGGTTGAAAAATCATAATATATTATACACTAGTTTATACTAGTTTAGGTCAAAAAATCAAATTAAATCGAGGTCTGTTCGAAATGCTACAAAACGTTTCAGATCCTTTCTATATGTTACGTGGAAAAGTTATGAGGGAAGTCCTTACAAAAAAATCATCTCAAAATTAGATTCTATGAAACTTTTCAAAATGCATGTTTCGGTCAAAAAATCATAATATACTATACACTAGTTTATACTAGTTTCGGTCAAAAAATCAAATTAAATCGAGGACTGTTCGGAATGCTACGAAACTTTTCAGATCCTTTCTATGTGTTACGAGGGAAGGTAATGAGGGAAGTCCATGTAAAAAATCATCTAACAATTAGATTCTATTAAACTTTTCGAAATGCTAGTATCGGTCGAAAAATCATAATATATTATACACTAGTTTATACTAGTTTCGGTCAAAAAATCAAATTAAATCGAGGTCTGTTTGAAATGCTACAAAACGTTTCAGATCCTTTCTATATGTTACGAGGAAAAGTTATGAAGGAAGTCCTTAGAAAAAAATTCATCTCGAAATTAGATTCTATGAAAATTTTCGAAATGTTAGTTTCTTTCAAAAAATCATAATATACTATACACTAGTTTATACTAGTTTCGGTCTAAAAATCAAATTAAATCGAGGACTGTTCGGAATGCTACGAAACTATTCAAATCCTTTCTATATGTTACGAGGGAAGGTAATGAGGGAAGTCCATGTAAAAAATCATCTAACAATTAGATTCTATTAAACTTTTCGAAATGCTAGTATCGATCGAAAAATCATAATATATTATACACTAGTTTATACTAGTTTCGGTCAAAAAATCAAATTAAATCGAGGTCTGTTCGAAATGCTACCAAACGTTTCAGATCCTTTCTATATGTTACGAGGGAAGGTAATGAGGAAAGTCCAAGCAAAAAATCATCTCAAAATTATATTCTATGAAACTTTTCAAAATGCATGTTTCGTTCAAAAATTCATAATATATTATGCACTAGTTTATACTAGTTTCGGTCAAAAAATCAAATTAAATCGAGGACTGTTCGAAATGATACGAAACTTTTCAGATCCTTTCTATATGTTACGAGGGAAGGTTATGATGGAAGTCCATGCAAAAAATCATCTGAAAATTAGATTTTATTAAACTTATCAAAATGCTAGTTTCGGTCTGAAAATCATAATATATTATACACTAGTTTATACTAGTTTCGGTCAAAAAATCAAATTAAATCGAGGTCTATTCGAAATGCTACCAAACGTTTCAGATCCTTTCTATATGTTACGAGGAAAAGTTATGAGGGAAGTCCTTAACAAAAAATCATCTCAAAATAAGATTCTATGAAACTTTTCGAAATGCTAGTTTCTTTCAAAAAAATCATAATATACTATACACTAGTTTATACTTGTTTCGGTCAAAAACTCAAATTAAATCGAGGACTGTTCGGAATGCTACGAAACTTTTCAGATCCTTTCAATGTGTTATGAGGGAAGGTTATGGTGGAAGTCCAAGCAAAAAATCATCTGAAAATTAGATTTTTTTAAACTTATCAAAATGCTAGTTTCAGTCTAAAAATCATAATATATTATACACTAGTTTATACTAGTTTCGGTCAAAAAATCAAATTGAATCGAGGTCTGTTTGAAATGCTACAAAACGTTTCAGATCCTTTGTATATGTTACGAGGAAAAGTTATGAGGGAAGTCCTTACAAAAAAATCATCTCAAAATTAGATTCTATGAAACTTTTCAAAATGCTAGTTTCTTTCAAAAAATCGTAATATACTATACACTAGTTTATAATAGTTTCGGTCAAAAAATCAAATTAAATCGAGGACTGTTCGGAATGCTACGAAACTTTTCAGATCCTTTCTATGTGTTACGAGGGAAGGTTATGATGGAAGTCCATGCAAAAAATCATCTGAAAATTAGATTCTATTAAACTTTTCGAAATGCTAGTTTTGGTCAAAAACTCATAATATACTATGCACTAGTGTATACTAGTTTCGGTCAAAAAATCAAATTAAATCGAGGACTATTCGAAATGCTACGAAACTTTTCAGAACCTTTCTATATGTTACGAGGGAAGGTAATGAGGGAAGTCCATGCAAAAAATCATCTCAAAATTAGATTCTATGAAACTTTTCAAAATGCATGTTACGGTCAAAAAATCATAATATATTATACACTAGTTTATACTAGTTTCGGTCAAAAAATCAAATTAAATCGAGGACTGTTCGAAATGATACGAAACTTTTCAGATCCTTTCTATATGTTACGAGGGAAGGTTATGATGGAAGTCCTTGCAAAAAATCATCTGAAAATTAGATTCTATTAAACTTATCAAAATGCTAGTTTCGGTCGAAAAATCATAATATATTATACACTAGTTTATATTTGTTTCGGTCAAAAAATCAAATTAAATCGAGGTCTGTTCGAAATGCTACAAAATGTTTCTGATCCTTTCTATATGTTACGAGGAAAAGTTATGAGGGAAGTCCTTACAAGAAAATCATTTCAAAATTAGATTCTATGAAACTTTTCGAAATGCTAGTTTCTTTCAAAAAAATCATAATATACTATACACTAGTTTATACTAGTTTCGGTCAAAAAATTAAATTAAATTGAGGACTGTTCGGAATGCTACAAAACTTTTCCGATCCTTTCTATGTGTTACAAGGGAAGATTATGATGGAAGTCCATGCAAAAAATCATCTGAAAATTAGATTCTATTAAACTTATCAAAATGCTAGTTTCGGTCGAAAAATCATAATATATTATACACTAGTTTATACTAGTTTCGGTCAAAAAATCAAATTAAATCGAGGTCTGTTCAAAATGCTACAAAACGTTTCAGATCCTTTCTATATGTTACGAGGAAAAGTTATGAAGGAAGTCCTTAGAAAAAAAATCATCTCGAAATTAGATTCTATGAAACTTTTCGAAATGTTAGATTCTTTCAAAAAATCATAATATACTATACACTAGTTTATACTAGTTTCGGTCTAAAAATCAAATTAAATTGAGGACTGTTCGGAATGCTACGAAACTATTCAAATCCTTTCTATATGTTACGAGGGAAGGTAATGAGGGAAGTCCATGTAAAAAATCATCTAACAATTAGATTCTATTAAACTTTTCGAAATGCTAATATCGGTCGAAAAATCATAATATATTATACACTAGTTTATACTAGTTTCGGTCAAAAAATCAAATTAAATCGAGGTCTGTTCGAAATGCTACCAAACATTTCAGATCCTTTCTGTATGTTACGAGGGAAGGTAATGAGGAAAGTCCAAGCAAAAAATCATCTCAAAATTATATTCTATGAAACTTTTCAAAATGCATGTTTCGTTCAAAAATTCATGATATATTATGCACTAGTTTATACTAGTTTCGGTCAAAAAATCAAATTAAATCGAGGACTGTTTGAAATGATACGAAACTTTTCAGATCCTTTCTATATGTTACAAGGGAAGGTTATGATGGAAGTCCATGCAAAAAATCATCTGAAAATTAGATTTTATTAAACTTATCAAAATGCTAGTTTCGGTCTGAAAATCACAATATATTATACACTAGTTTATACTAGTTTCGGTCAAAAAATCAAATTAAATCGAGGTCTGTTCGAAATGCTACCAAACGTTTCAGATCCTTTCTATATGTTACGAGGAAAAGTTATGAGGGAATTCCTTACAAAAAAATCATCTCAAAATTAGATTCTATGAAACTTTTCGAAATGCTAGTTTCTTTCAAAAAAATCATAATATACTATACACTAGTTTATAATAGTTTCGGTCAAAAAATCAAATTAAATCGAGGACTGTTCGGAATGCTACGAAACTTTTCAGATCCTTTCTATGTGTTACGAGGGAAGGTTATGATGGAAGTCCATGCAAAAAATCATCTGAAAATTAGATTTTATTAAACTTATCAAAATGCTAGTTTCGGTCTAAAAATCATAATATATTATACACTAGTTTATACTAGTTTCGGTCAAAAAATCAAATTAGATCGAGGTCTGTTTGAAATGCTACAAAACGTTTCAGATCCTTTCTATATCTTACGAGGAAAAGTTATGAAGGAAGTCCTTAGAAAAAAAATCATCTCGAAATTAGATTCTATGAAACTTTTCGAAATGTTAGTTTCTTTCAAAAAATCATAATATACTATACACTAGTTTATACTAGTTTCGGTCAAAAAATCAAATTAAATCGAGGACTGTTCGGAATGCTACGAAACTATTCAAATCCTTTCTATATGTTACGAGGGAAGGTAATGAGGGAAGTCCATGTAAAAAATCATCTAACAATTAGATTCTATTAAACTTTTCGAAATGCTAGTATCGGTCGAAAAATCATAATATATTATACACTAGTTTATACTAGTTTCAGTCAAAAAATCAAATTAAATCGAGGTCTGTTTGAAATGCTACAAAACGTTTCAGATCCTTTCTATATGTTACGAGGAAAAGTTATGAAGGAAGTCCTTAGAAAAAAATTCATCTCGAAATTAGATTCTATGAAAATTTTCGAAATGTTAGTTTCTTTCAAAAAATCATAATATACTATACACTAGTTTATACTAGTTTCGGTCTAAAAATCAAATTAAATCGAGGACTGTTCGGAATGCTACGAAACTATTCAAATCCTTTCTATATGTTACGAGGGAAGGTAATGAGGGAAGTCCATGTAAAAAATCATCTAACAATTAGATTCTATTAAACTTTTCGAAATGCTAGTATCGATCGAAAAATCATAATATATTATACACTAGTTTATACTAGTTTCGGTCAAAAAATCAAATTAAATCGAGGTCTGTTCGAAATGCTACCAAACGTTTCAGATCCTTTCTATATGTTACGAGGGAAGGTAATGAGGAAAGTCCAAGCAAAAAATCATCTCAAAATTATATTCTATGAAACTTTTCAAAATGCATGTTTCGTTCAAAAATTCATAATATATTATGCACTAGTTTATACTAGTTTCGGTCAAAAAATCAAATTAAATCGAGGACTGTTCGAAATGATACGAAACTTTTCAGATCCTTTCTATATGTTTCGAGGGAAGGTTATGATGGAAGTCCATGCAAAAAATCATCTAAAAATTAGATTTTATTAAACTTATCAAAATGCTAGTTTCGGTCTGAAAATCACAAGATATTATACACTAGTTTATACTAGTTTCGGTCAAAAAATCAAATTAAATCGAGGTCTGTTCGAAATGCTACCAAACGTTTCAGATCCTTTCTATATGTTATGAGGAAAAGTTATGAGGGATGTCCTTACAAAAAAATCATCTCAAAATTAGATTCTATGAAACTTTTCGAAATGCTAGTTTCTTTCAAAAAAATCATAATATACTATACACTAGTTTATACTAGTTTCGGTCAAAAAATCAAATTAAATCGAGGACTGTTCGGAATGCTACGAAACTTTTCAGATGCTTTCTATGAGTTACGAGGGAAGGTTATGATGGAAGTCCATGCAAAAAATCATCTGAAAATTAGATTTTATTAAACTTATCAAAATGCTAGTTTCGGTCTTAAAATCATAATGTATTATACACTAGTTTATACTAGTTTCGGTAAAAAAATCAAATTAAATTGAGGTCTGTTTGAAATGCTACAAAACGTTTCAGATCCTTTCTATATGTTACGAGGAAAAATTATGAGGGAAGTCCTTACAAAAAAATCATCTCAAAATTAGATTCTATGAAACTTTTCAAAATGCTAGTTTCTTTCGAAAAATCGTAATATACTATACACTAGTTTATATTAGTTTCGGTCAAAAAATTAAATTAAATCGAGGACTGTTCGGAATTCTACGAAACTTTTCAGATCCTTTCTATGTGTTACGAGGGAAGGTTATGATGGAAGTCCATGCAAAAAATCATCTGAAAATAAGTTTCTATTAAACTTTTCGAAATGCTAGTTTTGGTCAAAAAATCATAATATACTATGCACTAGTGTTTACTAGTTTCGGTCAAAAAATCAAATTAAATCGAGGACTATTCGAAATGCTACGAAACTTTTCAGATCCTTTCTATATGTTACGAGGGAAGGTAATCAGAGAAGTCCATGCAAAAAATCATCTCAAAATTAGATTCTATGAAACTTTTCAAAATGCATGTTACGGTCAAAAAATCATAATATATTATACACTAGTTTATACTAGTTTCGGTCAAAAAATCAAATTAAATTGAGGAATGTTCGGAATGCTATTAAACTTTTCAGATCCTTTCTATGTGTTACAAGGGAATGTTAGGATGGAAGTCCACGCAAAAAATCATCTAAAAATTATATTCTATTAAACTTATCAAAATGCTAGTTTCGGTTGAAAAATCATAATATATTATACACTAGTTTATACTAGTTTAGGTCAAAAAATCAAATTAAATCGAGGTCTGTTCGAAATGCTACAAAACGTTTCAGATCCTTTCTATATGTTACGTGGAAAAGTTATGAGGGAAGTCCTTACAAAAAAATCATCTCAAAATTAGATTCTATGAAACTTTTCAAAATGCATGTTTCGGTCAAAAAATCATAATATACTATACACTAGTTTATACTAGTTTCGGTCAAAAAATCAAATTAAATCGAGGACTGTTCGGAATGCTACGAAACTTTTCAGATCCTTTCTATGTGTTACGAGGGAAGGTAATGAGGGAAGTCCATGTAAAAAATCATCTAACAATTAGATTCTATTAAACTTTTCGAAATGCTAGTATCGGTCGAAAAATCATAATATATTATACACTAGTTTATACTAGTTTCGGTCAAAAAATCAAATTAAATCGAGGTCTGTTTGAAATGCTACAAAACGTTTCAGATCCTTTCTATATGTTACGAGGAAAAGTTATGAAGGAAGTCCTTAGAAAAAAATTCATCTCGAAATTAGATTCTATGAAAATTTTCGAAATGTTAGTTTCTTTCAAAAAATCATAATATACTATACACTAGTTTATACTAGTTTCGGTCTAAAAATCAAATTAAATCGAGGACTGTTCGGAATGCTACGAAACTATTCAAATCCTTTCTATATGTTACGAGGGAAGGTAATGAGGGAAGTCCATGTAAAAAATCATCTAACAATTAGATTCTATTAAACTTTTCGAAATGCTAGTATCGATCGAAAAATCATAATATATTATACACTAGTTTATACTAGTTTCGGTCAAAAAATCAAATTAAATCGAGGTCTGTTCGAAATGCTACCAAACGTTTCAGATCCTTTCTATATGTTACGAGGGAAGGTAATGAGGAAAGTCCAAGCAAAAAATCATCTCAAAATTATATTCTATGAAACTTTTCAAAATGCATGTTTCGTTCAAAAATTCATAATATATTATGCACTAGTTTATACAAGTTTCGGTCAAAAAATCAAATTAAATCGAGGACTGTTCGAAATGATACGAAACTTTTCAGATCCTTTCTATATGTTTCGAGGGAAGGTTATGATGGAAGTCCATGCAAAAAATCATCTAAAAATTAGATTTTATTAAACTTATCAAAATGCTAGTTTCGGTCTGAAAATCACAAGATATTATACACTAGTTTATACTAGTTTCGGTCAAAAAATCAAATTAAATCGAGGTCTGTTCGAAATGCTACCAAACGTTTCAGATCCTTTCTATATGTTATGAGGAAAAGTTATGAGGGATGTCCTTACAAAAAAATCATCTCAAAATTAGATTCTATGAAACTTTTCGAAATGCTAGTTTCTTTCAAAAAAATCATAATATACTATACACTAGTTTATACTAGTTTCGGTCAAAAAATCAAATTAAATCGAGGACTGTTCGGAATGCTACGAAACTTTTCAGATGCTTTCTATGAGTTACGAGGGAAGGTTATGATGGAAGTCCATGCAAAAAATCATCTGAAAATTAGATTTTATTAAACTTATCAAAATGCTAGTTTCGGTCTTAAAATCATAATGTATTATACACTAGTTTATACTAGTTTCGGTCAAAAAATCAAATTAAATCGAGGTCTGTTTGAAATGCTACAAAACGTTTCAGATCCTTTCTATATGTTACGAGGAAAAATTATGAGGGAAGTCCTTACAAAAAAATCATCTCAAAATTAGATTCTATGAAACTTTTCAAAATGCTAGTTTCTTTCGAAAAATCGTAATATACTATACACTAGTTTATACTAGTTTCGGTCAAAAAATTAAATTAAATCGAGGACTGTTCGGAATTCTACGAAACTTTTCAGATCCTTTCTATGTGTTACGAGGGAAGGTTATGATGGAAGTCCATGCCAAAAATCATCTGAAAATAAGTTTCTATTAAACTTTTCGAAATGCTAGTTTTGGTCAAAAAATCATAATATACTATGCACTAGTGTTTACTAGTTTCGGTCAAAAAATCAAATTAAATCGAGGACTATTCGAAATGCTACGAAACTTTTCAGATCCTTTCTATATGTTACGAGGGAAGGTAATGAGAGAAGTCCATGCAAAAAATCATCTCAAAATTAGATTCTATGAAACTTTTCAAAATGCATGTTACGGTCAAAAAATCATAATATATTATACACTAGTTTATACTAGTTTCGGTCAAAAAATCAAATTAAATCGAGGAATGTTCGGAATGCTACGAAACTTTTCAGATCCTTTCTATGTGTTACAAGGGAATGTTAGGATGGAAGTCCACGCAAAAAATCATCTAAAAATTATATTCTATTAAACTTATCAAAATGCTAGTTTCGGTCGAAAAATCATAATATATTATACACTAGTTTATACTAGTTTAGGTCAAAAAATCAAATTAAATCGAGGTCTGTTCGAAATGCTACAAAACGTTTCAGATCCTTTCTATATGTTACGTGGAAAAGTTATGAGGGAAGTCCTTACAAAAAAATCATCTCAAAATTAGATTCTATGAAACTTTTCAAAATGCATGTTTCGGTCAAAAAATCATAATATACTATACACTAGTTTATACTAGTTTCGGTCAAAAAATCAAATTAAATCGAGGACTGTTCGGAATGCTACGAAACTTTTCAGATCCTTTCTATGTGTTACGAGGGGAGGTTATGATGGAAGTCCATGCAAAAAATCATCTTAAAATTAGATTTTATTAAACTTATCAAAATGCTAGTTTCGGTCTAAAAATCATAATATTATACACTAGTTTATACTAGTTTCGGTCAAAAAATTAAATTAAATCGAGGTCTGTTTGAAATGCTACAAAACGTTTCAGATCCTTTCTATATGTTACGAGGAAAAGTTATGAAGGAAGTCCTTAGAAAAAAATTCATCTCGAAATTAGATTCTATGAAACTTTTCGAAATGTTAGTTTCTTTCAAAAAATCATAATATACTATACACTAGTTTATACTAGTTTTGGTCTAAAAATCAAATTAAATCGAGGACTGTTCGGAATGCTACGAAACTATTTAGATCCTTTCTATATGTTACGAGGGAAGGTAATGAGGGAAGTCCATGTAAAAAATCATCTAACAATTAGATTCTATTAAACTTTTCGAAATGCTAGTATCGGTCAAAAAATCATAATATATTATACACTATTTTATACTAGTTTCGGTCAAAAAATCAAATTAAATCGGGGTCTGTTCGAAATGCTACCAAACGTTTCAGATCCTTTCTATATGTTACGAGGGAAGGTAATGAGGAAAGTCCAAGCAAAAAATCATCTCAAAATTATATTCTATGAAACTTTTCAAAATGCATGTTTCGTTCAAAAATTCATAATATATTATGCACTAGTTTATACTAGTTTCGGTCAAAAAATCAAATTAAATCGAGGACTGTTCGAAATGATACGAAACTTTTCAGATCCTTTCTATATGTTACGAGGGAAGGTTATGATGGAAGTCCATGCAAAAAATCATCTGAAAATTAGATTTTATTAAACTTATCAAAATGCTAGTTTCGGTCTGAAAATCATATTATATTATACACTAGTTTATACTAGTTTCGGTCAAAAAATCAAATTAAATCGAGGTCTATTCGAAATGCTACCAAACGTTTCAGATCCTTTCTATATGTTACGAGGAAAAGTTATGAGGGAAGTCCTTACAAAAAAATCATCTCAAAATAAGATTCTATGAAACTTTTCGAAATGCTAGTTTCTATCAAAAAAATCATAATATACTATACTCTAGTTTATACTTGTTTCGGTCAAAAACTCAAATTAAATCGAGGACTGTTCGGAATGCTACGAAACTTTTCAGATCCTTTCAATGTGTTTCGAGGGAAGGTTATGGTGGAAGTCCATGCAAAAAATCATCTGAAAATTAGATTTTATTAAACTTATCAAAATGCTAGTTTCGGTCTAAAAATCATAATATATTATACACTAGTTTATACTAGTTTCGGTCAAAAAATCAAATTGAATCGAGGTCTGTTTGAAATGCTACAAAACATTTCAGATCTTTTCTATATGTTACGAGGAAAAGTTATGAGGGAAGTCCTTACAAAAAAATCATCTCAAAATTAGATTCTATGAAACTTTTCAAAATGCTAGTTTCTTTCAAAAAATCGTAATATACTATACACTAGTTTATACTAGTTTCGGTCAAAAAATTAAATTAAATCGAGGACTGTTCGGAATGCTACGAAACTTTTCAGATCCTTTCTGTGTGTTACGAGGGAAGGTTATGATGGAAGTCCATGCAAAAAATCATCTGAAAATTAGATTCTATTAAACTTTTCGAAATGCTAGTTTTGGTCAAAAAATCATAATATACTATGCACTAGTGTATACTAGTTTCGGTCAAAAAATCAAATTAAATCGAGGACTATTCGAAATGCTACGAAACTTTTCAGAACCTTTCTATATGTTACGAGGGAAGGTAATGAGGGAAGTCCATGCAAAAAATCATCTCAAAATTAGATTCTATGAAACTTTTCAAAATGCATGTTACGGTCAAAAAATCATAATATATTATACACTAGTTTATACTAGTTTCGGTCAAAAAATCAAATTAAATCGAGGACTGTTCGAAATGATACGAAACTTTTCAGATCCTTTCTATATGTTACGAGGGAAGGTTATGATGGAAGTCCTTGCAAAAAATCATCTGAAAATTAGATTCTATTAAACTTATCAAAATGCTAGTTTCGGTCGAAAAATCATAATATATTATACACTAGTTTATACTTGTTTCGGTCAAAAAATCAAATTAAATCGAGGTCTGTTCGAAATGCTACAAAATGTTTCTGATCCTTTCTATATGTTACGAGGAAAAGTTATGAGGGAAATCCTTACAAAAAAATCATTTCAAAATTAGATTCTATGAAACTTTTCGAAATGCTAGTTTCTTTCAAAAAAATCATAATATACTATACACTACTTTATACTAGTTTCGGTCAAAAAATTAAATTAAATTGAGGACTGTTCGGAATGCTACAAAACTTTTCCGATCCTTTCTATGTGTTACAAGGGAAGATTATGATGGAAGTCCATGCAAAAAATCATCGGAAAATTAGATTCTATTAAACTTATCAAAATGCTAGTTTCGGTCGAAAAGTCATAATATATTATACACTAGTTTATACTAGTTTCGGTCAAAAAATCAAATTAAATCGAGGTCTGTTCAAAATGCTACAAAACGTTTCAGATCCTTTCTATATGTTACGAGGAAAAGTTATGAAGGAAGTCCTTAGAAAAAAAATCATCTCGAAATTAGATTCTATGAAACTTTTCGAAATGTTAGTTTCTTTCAAAAAATCATAATATACTATACACTAGTTTATACTAGTTTCGGTCTAAAAATCAAATTAAATCGAGGACTGTTCGGAATGCTACGAAACTATTCAAATCCTTTCTATATGTTACGACGGAAGGTAATGAGGGAAGTCCATGTAAAAAATCATCTAACAATTAGATTCTATTAAACTTTTCGAAATGCTAATATCGGTCGAAAAATCATAATATATTATACACTAGTTTATACTAGTTTCGGTCAAAAAATCAAATTAAATCGAGGTCTGTTCGAAATGCTACCAAACGTTTCAGATCCTTTCTGTATGTTACGAGGGAAGGTAATGAGGAAAGTCCAATCAAAAAATCATCTCAAAATTATATTCTATGAAATTTTCAAAATGCATGTTTCGTTCAAAAATTCATGATATATTATGCACTAGTTTATACTAGTTTCGGTCAAAAAATCAAATTAAATCGAGGACTGTTTGAAATGATACGAAACTTTTCAGATCCTTTCTATATGTTTCGAGGGAAGGTTATGATGGAAGTCCATGCAAAAAATCATCTGAAAATTAGATTTTATTAAACTTATCAAAATGCTAGTTTCGGTCTGAAAATCACAATATATTATACACTAGTTTATACTAGTTTCGGTCAAAAAATCAAATTAAATCGAGGTCTGTTCGAAATGCTACCAAACGTTTCAGATCCTATCTATATGTTACGAGGAAAAGTTATGAGGGAATTCCTTACAAAAAAATCATCTCAAAATTAGATTCTATGAAACTTTTCGAAATGCTAGTTTCTTTCAAAAAAAATCATAATATACTATACACTAGTTTATAATAGTTTCGGTCAAAAAATCAAATTAAATCGAGGACTGTTCGGAATGCTACGAAACTTTTCAGATCCTTTCTATGTGTTACGAGGGAAGGTTATGATGGAAGTCCATGCAAAAAATCATCTGAAAATTAGATTTTATTAAACTTATCAAAATGCTAGTTTCGGTCTAAAAATCATAATATATTATACACTAGTTTATACTAGTTTCGGTCAAAAAATCAAATTAGATCGAGGTCTGTTTGAAATGCTACAAAACGTTTCAGATCCTTTCTATATCTTACGAGGAAAAGTTATGAAGGAAGTCCTTAGAAAAAAAATCATCTCGAAATTAGATTCTATGAAACTTTTCGAAATGTTAGTTTCTTTCAAAAAATCATAATATACTATACACTAGTTTATACTAGTTTCGGTCAAAAAATCAAATTAAATCGAGGACTGTTCGGAATGCTACGAAACTATTCAAATCCTTTCTATATGTTACGAGGGAAGGTAATGAGGGAAGTCCATGTAAAAAATCATCTAACAATTAGATTCTATTAAACTTTTCGAAATGCTAGTATCGGTCGAAAAATCATAATATATTATACACTAGTTTATACTAGTTTCGGTCAAAAAATCAAATTAAATCGAGGTCTGTTTGAAATGCTACAAAACGTTTCAGATCCTTTCTATATGTTACGAGGAAAAGTTATGAAGGAAGTCCTTAGAAAAAAATTCATCTCGAAATTAGATTCTATGAAAATTTTCGAAATGTTAGTTTCTTTCAAAAAATCATAATATACTATACACTAGTTTATACTAGTTTCGGTCTAAAAATCAAATTAAATCGAGGACTGTTCGGAATGCTACGAAACTATTCAAATCCTTTCTATATGTTACGAGGGAAGGTAATGAGGGAAGTCCATGTAAAAAATCATCTAACAATTAGATTCTATTAAACTTTTCGAAATGCTAGTATCGATCGAAAAATCATAATATATTATACACTAGTTTATACTAGTTTCGGTCAAAAAATCAAATTAAATCGAGGTCTGTTCGAAATGCTACCAAACGTTTCAGATCCTTTCTATATGTTACGAGGGAAGGTAATGAGGAAAGTCCAAGCAAAAAATCATCTCAAAATTATATTCTATGAAACTTTTCAAAATGCATGTTTCGTTCAAAAATTCATAATATATTATGCACTAGTTTATACTAGTTTCGGTCAAAAAATCAAATTAAATCGAGGACTGTTCGAAATGATACGAAACTTTTTAGATCCTTTCTATATGTTTCGAGGGAAGGTTATGATGGAAGTCCATGCAAAAAATCATCTGAAAATTAGATTTTATTAAACTTATCAAAATGCTAGTTTCGGTCTGAAAATCACAAGATATTATACACTAGTTTATACTAGTTTCGGTCAAAAAATCAAATTAAATCGAGGTCTGTTCGAAATGCTACCAAACGTTTCAGATCCTTTCTATATGTTATGAGGAAAAGATATGAGGGAAGTCCTTACAAAAAAATCATCTCAAAATTAGATTCTATGAAACTTTTCGAAATGCTAGTTTCTTTCAAAAAAATCATAATATACTATACACTAGTTTATACTTGTTTCGGTCAAAAACTCAAATTAAATCGAGGACTGTTCGGAATGCTACGAAACTTTTCAGATCCTTTCAATGTGTTACGAGGGAAGGTTATGGTGGAAGTCCATGCAAAAAATCATCTGAAAATTAGATTTTATTAAACTTATCAAAATGCTAGTTTCGGTCAAAAAATCATAATATATTATACACTAGTTTATACTAGTTTCGGTCAAAAAATCAAATTGAATCGAGGTCTGTTTGAAATGCTACAAAACGTTTCAGATCCTTTGTATATGTTACGAGGAAAAGTTATGAGGGAAGTCCTTACAAAAAAATCATCTCAAAATTAGATTCTATGAAACTTTTCAAAATGCTAGTTTCTTTCAAAAAATCGTAATATACTATACACTAGTTTATACTAGTTTCGGTCAAAAAATTAAATTAAATCGAGGACTGTTCGGAATGCTACGAAACTTTTCAGATCCTTTCTATGTGTTACGAGGGAAGGTTATGATGGAAGTCCATGCAAAAAATCATCTGAAAATTAGATTCTATTAAACTTTTCGAAATGCTAGTTTTGGTCAAAAAATCATAATATACTATGCACTAGTGTATACTAGTTTCGGTCAAAAAATCAAATTAAATCGAGGACTATTCGAAATGCTACGAAACTTTTCAGAACCTTTCTATATGTTACGAGGGAAGGTAATGAGGGAAGTCCATGCAAAAAATCATCTCAAAATTAGATTCTATGAAACTTTTCAAAATGCATGTTACGGTCAAAAAATCATAATATATTATACACTAGTTTATACTAGTTTCGGTCAAAAAATCAAATTAAATCGAGGACTGTTCGAAATGATACGAAACTTTTCAGATCCTTTCTATATGTTACGAGGGAAGGTTATGATGGAAGTCCTTGCAAAAAATCATCTGAAAATTAGATTCTATTAAACTTATCAAAATGCTAGTTTCGGTCGAAAAATCATAATATATTATACACTAGTTTATACTTGTTTCGGTCAAAAAATCAAATTAAATCGAGGTCTGTTCGAAATGCTACAAAATGTTTCTGATCCTTTCTATATGTTACGAGGAAAAGTTATGAGGGAAGTCCTTACAAAAAAATCATTTCAAAATTAGATTCTATGAAACTTTTCGAAATGCTAGTTTCTTTCAAAAAAATCATAATATACTATACACTACTTTATACTAGTTTCGGTCAAAAAATTAAATTAAATTGAGGACTGTTCGGAATGCTACAAAACTTTTCCGATCCATTCTATGTGTTACAAGGGAAGATTATGATGGAAGTCCATGCAAAAAATCATCTGAAAATTAGATTCTATTAAACTTATCAAAATGCTAGTTTCGGTCGAAAAATCATAATATATTATACACTAGTTTATACTAGTTTCGGTCAAAAAATCAAATTAAATCGAGGTCTGTTCAAAATGCTACAAAACGTTTCAGATCCTTTCTATATGTTACGAGGAAAAGTTATGAAGGAAGTCCTTAGAAAAAAAATCATCTCGAAATTAGATTCTATGAAACTTTTCGAAATGTTAGTTTCTTTCAAAAAATCATAATATACTATACACTAGTTTATACTAGTTTCGGTCTAAAAAACAAATTAAATCGAGGACTGTTCGAAATGCTACGAAACTATTCAAATCCTTTCTATATGTTACGACGGAAGGTAATGAGGGAAGTCCATGTAAAAAATCATCTAACAATTAGATTCTATTAAACTTTTCGAAATGCTAATATCGGTCGAAAAATCATAATATATTATACACTAGTTTATACTAGTTTCGGTCAAAAAATCAAATTAAATTGAGGTCTGTTCGAAATGCTACCAAACGTTTCAGATCCTTTCTGTATGTTACGAGGGAAGGTAATGAGGAAAGTCCAAGCAAAAAATCATCTCAAAATCATATTCTATGAAACTTTTCAAAATGCGTGTTTCGTTCAAAAATTCATGATATATTATGCACTAGTTTATACTAGTTTCGGTCAAAAAATCAAATTAAATCGAGGACTGTTTGAAATGATACGAAACTTTTCAGATCCTTTATATATGTTACAAGGGAAGGTTATGATGGAAGTCCATGCAAAAAATCATCTGAAAATTAGATTTTATTAAACTTATCAAAATGCTAGTTTCGGTCTGAAAATCACAATATATTATACACTAGTTTATACTAGTTTCGGTCAAAAAATCAAATTAAATCGAGGTCTGTTCGAAATGCTACCAAACGTTTCAGATCCTTTCTATATGTTACGAGGGAAGGTAATGAGGAAAGTCCAAGCAAAAAATCATCTCAAAATTATATTCTATGAAACTTTTCAAAATGCATGTTTCGTTCAAAAATTCATAATATATTATGCACTAGTTTATACTAGTTTCGGTCAAAAAATCAAATTAAATCGAGGACTGTTCGAAATGATACGAAACTTTTTAGATCCTTTCTATATGTTTCGAGGGAAGGTTATGATGGAAGTCCATGCAAAAAATCATCTGAAAATTAGATTTTATTAAACTTATCAAAATGCTAGTTTCGGTCTGAAAATCACAAGATATTATACACTAGTTTATACTAGTTTCGGTCAAAAAATCAAATTAAATCGAGGTCTGTTCGAAATGCTACCAAACGTTTCAGATCCTTTCTATATGTTATGAGGAAAAGATATGAGGGAAGTCCTTACAAAAAAATCATCTCAAAATTAGATTCTATGAAACTTTTCGAAATGCTAGTTTCTTTCAAAAAAATCATAATATACTATACACTAGTTTATACTTGTTTCGGTCAAAAACTCAAATTAAATCGAGGACTGTTCGGAATGCTACGAAACTTTTCAGATCCTTTCAATGTGTTACGAGGGAAGGTTATGGTGGAAGTCCATGCAAAAAATCATCTGAAAATTAGATTTTATTAAACTTATCAAAATGCTAGTTTCGGTCAAAAAATCATAATATATTATACACTAGTTTATACTAGTTTCGGTCAAAAAATCAAATTGAATCGAGGTCTGTTTGAAATGCTACAAAACGTTTCAGATCCTTTGTATATGTTACGAGGAAAAGTTATGAGGGAAGTCCTTACAAAAAAATCATCTCAAAATTAGATTCTATGAAACTTTTCAAAATGCTAGTTTCTTTCAAAAAATCGTAATATACTATACACTAGTTTATACTAGTTTCGGTCAAAAAATTAAATTAAATCGAGGACTGTTCGGAATGCTACGAAACTTTTCAGATCCTTTCTATGTGTTACGAGGGAAGGTTATGATGGAAGTCCATGCAAAAAATCATCTGAAAATTAGATTCTATTAAACTTTTCGAAATGCTAGTTTTGGTCAAAAAATCATAATATACTATGCACTAGTGTATACTAGTTTCGGTCAAAAAATCAAATTAAATCGAGGACTATTCGAAATGCTACGAAACTTTTCAGAACCTTTCTATATGTTACGAGGGAAGGTAATGAGGGAAGTCCATGCAAAAAATCATCTCAAAATTAGATTCTATGAAACTTTTCAAAATGCATGTTACGGTCAAAAAATCATAATATATTATACACTAGTTTATACTAGTTTCGGTCAAAAAATCAAATTAAATCGAGGACTGTTCGAAATGATACGAAACTTTTCAGATCCTTTCTATATGTTACGAGGGAAGGTTATGATGGAAGTCCTTGCAAAAAATCATCTGAAAATTAGATTCTATTAAACTTATCAAAATGCTAGTTTCGGTCGAAAAATCATAATATATTATACACTAGTTTATACTTATTTCGGTCAAAAAATCAAATTAAATCGAGGTCTGTTCGAAATGCTACAAAATGTTTCTGATCCTTTCTATATGTTACGAGGAAAAGTTATGAGGGAAGTCCTTACAAAAAAATCATTTCAAAATTAGATTCTATGAAACTTTTCGAAATGCTAGTTTCTTTCAAAAAAATCATAATATACTATACACTACTTTATACTAGTTTCGGTCAAAAAATTAAATTAAATTGAGGACTGTTCGGAATGCTACAAAACTTTTCCGATCCATTCTATGTGTTACAAGGGAAGATTATGATGGAAGTCCATGCAAAAAATCATCTGAAAATTAGATTCTATTAAACTTATCAAAATGCTAGTTTCGGTCGAAAAATCATAATATATTATACACTAGTTTATACTAGTTTCGGTCAAAAAATCAAATTAAATCGAGGTCTGTTCAAAATGCTACAAAACGTTTCAGATCCTTTCTATATGTTACGAGGAAAAGTTATGAAGGAAGTCCTTAGAAAAAAAATCATCTCGAAATTAGATTCTATGAAACTTTTCGAAATGTTAGTTTCTTTCAAAAAATCATAATATACTATACACTAGTTTATACTAGTTTCGGTCTAAAAAACAAATTAAATCGAGGACTGTTCGAAATGCTACGAAACTATTCAAATCCTTTCTATATGTTACGACGGAAGGTAATGAGGGAAGTCCATGTAAAAAATCATCTAACAATTAGATTCTATTAAACTTTTCGAAATGCTAATATCGGTCGAAAAATCATAATATATTATACACTAGTTTATACTAGTTTCGGTCAAAAAATCAAATTAAATTGAGGTCTGTTCGAAATGCTACCAAACGTTTCAGATCCTTTCTGTATGTTACGAGGGAAGGTAATGAGGAAAGTCCAAGCAAAAAATCATCTCAAAATCATATTCTATGAAACTTTTCAAAATGCGTGTTTCGTTCAAAAATTCATGATATATTATGCACTAGTTTATACTAGTTTCGGTCAAAAAATCAAATTAAATCGAGGACTGTTTGAAATGATACGAAACTTTTCAGATCCTTTCTATATGTTACAAGGGAAGGTTATGATGGAAGTCCATGCAAAAAATCATCTGAAAATTAGATTTTATTAAACTTATCAAAATGCTAGTTTCGGTCTGAAAATCACAATATATTATACACTAGTTTATACTAGTTTCGGTCAAAAAATCAAATTAAATCGAGGTCTGTTCGAAATGCTACCAAACGTTTCAGATCCTATCTATATGTTACGAGGAAAAGTTATGAGGGAATTCCTTACAAAAAAATCATCTCAAAATTAGATTCTATGAAACTTTTCGAAATGCTAGTTTCTTTCAAAAAAAATCATAATATACTATACACTAGTTTATAATAGTTTCGGTCAAAAAATCAAATTAAATCGAGGACTGTTCGGAATGCTACGAAACTTTTCAGATCCTTTCTATGTGTTACGAGGGAAGGTTATGATGGAAGTTCATGCAAAAAATCATCTGAAAATTAGATTTTATTAAACTTATCAAAATGCTAGTTTCGGTCTAAAAATCATAATATATTATACACTAGTTTATACTAGTTTCGGTCAAAAAATCAAATTAGATCGAGGTCTGTTTGAAATGCTACAAAACGTTTCAGATCCTTTCTATATCTTACGAGGAAACGTTATGAAGGAAGTCCTTAGAAAAAAAATCATCTCGAAACTAGATTCTATGAAACTTTTCGAAATGTTAGTTTCTTTCAAAAAATCATAATATATTATACACTAGTTTATACTAGTTTCGGTCAAAAAATCAAATTAAATCGAGGACTGTTCGGAATGCTACGAAACTATTCAAATCCTTTCTATATGTTACGAGGGATGGTAATGAGGGAAGTCCATGTAAAAAATCATCTAACAATTAGATTCTATTAAACTTTTCGAAATGCTAGTATCGGTCGAAAAATCATAATATATTATACACTAGTTTATACTAGTTTCGGTCAAAAAATCAAATTAAATCGAGGTCTGTTTGAAATGCTACAAAACGTTTCAGATCCTTTCTATATGTTACGAGGAAAAGTTATGAAGGAAGTCCTTAGAAAAAAATTCATCTCGAAATTAGATTCTATGAAAATTTTCGAAATGTTAGTTTCTTTCAAAAAATCATAATATACTATACACTAGTTTATACTAGTTTCGGTCTAAAAATCAAATTAAATCGAGGACTGTTCGGAATGCTACGAAACTATTCAAATCCTTTCTATATGTTACGAGGGAAGGTAATGAGGGAAGTCCATGTAAAAAATCATCTAACAATTAGATTCTATTAAACTTTTCGAAATGCTAGTATCGATCGAAAAATCGTAATATATTATACACTAGTTTATACTAGTTTCGGTCAAAAAATCAAATTAAATCGAGGTCTGTTCGAAATGCTACCAAACGTTTCAGATCCTTTCTATATGTTACGAGGGAAGGTAATGAGGAAAGTCCAAGCAAAAAATCATCTCAAAATTATATTCTATGAAACTTTTCAAAATGCATGTTTCGTTCAAAAATTCATAATATATTATGCACTAGTTTATACTAGTTTCGGTCAAAAAATCAAATTAAATCGAGGACTGTTTGAAATGATACGAAACTTTTCAGTTCCTTTCTATATGTTTCGAGGGAAGGTTATGATGGAAGTCCATGCAAAAAATCATCTGAAAATTAGATTTTATTAAACTTATCAAAATGCTAGTTTCGGTCTGAAAATCACAATATATTATACACTAGTTTATACTAGTTTCGGTCAAAAAATCAAATTAAATCGAGGTCTGTTCGAAATGCTACCAAACGTTTCAGATCCTATCTATATGTTACGAGGAAAAGTTATGAGGGAATTCCTTACAAAAAAATCATCTCAAAATTAGATTCTATGAAACTTTTCGAAATGCTAGTTTCTTTCAAAAAAAATCATAATATACTATACACTAGTTTATAATAGTTTCGATCAAAAAATCAAATTAAATCGAGGACTGTTCGGAATGCTACGAAACTTTTCAGATCCTTTCTATGTGTTACGAGGGAAGGTTATGATGGAAGTTCATGCAAAAAATCATCTGAAAATTAGATTTTATTAAACTTATCAAAATGCTAGTTTCGGTCTAAAAATCATAATATATTATACACTAGTTTATACTAGTTTCGGTCAAAAAATCAAATTAGATCGAGGTCTGTTTGAAATGCTACAAAACGTTTCAGATCCTTTCTATATCTTACGAGGAAAAGTTATGAAGGAAGTCCTTAGAAAAAAAATCATCTCGAAATTAGATTCTATGAAACTTTTCGAAATGTTAGTTTCTTTCAAAAAATCATAATATACTATACACTAGTTTATACTAGTTTCGGTCAAAAAATCAAATTAAATCGAGGACTGTTCGGAATGCTACGAAACTATTCAAATCCTTTCTATATGTTACGAGGGAAGGTAATGAGGGAAGTCCATGTAAAAAATCATCTAACAATTAGATTCTATTAAACTTTTCGAAATGCTAGTATCGGTCGAAAAATCATAATATATTATACACTAGTTTATACTAGTTTCGGTCAAAAAATCAAATTAAATCGAGGTCTGTTTGAAATGCTACAAAACGTTTCAGATCCTTTCTATATGTTACGAGGAAAAGTTATGAAGGAAGTCCTTAGAAAAAAATTCATCTCGAAATTAGATTCTATGAAAATTTTCGAAATGTTAGTTTCTTTCAAAAAATCATAATATACTATACACTAGTTTATACTAGTTTCGGTCTAAAAATCAAATTAAATCGAGGACTGTTCGGAATGCTACGAAACTATTCAAATCCTTTCTATATGTTACGAGGGAAGGTAATGAGGGAAGTCCATGTAAAAAATCATCTAACAATTAGATTCTATTAAACTTTTCGAAATGCTAGTATCGATCGAAAAATCATAATATATTATACACTAGTTTATACTAGTTTCGGTCAAAAAATCAAATTAAATCGAGGTCTGTTCGAAATGCTACCAAACGTTTCAGATCCTTTCTATATGTTACGAGGGAAGGTAATGAGGAAAGTCCAAGCAAAAAATCATCTCAAAATTATATTCTATGAAACTTTTCAAAATGCATGTTTCGTTCAAAAATTCATAATATATTATGCACTAGTTTATACTAGTTTCGGTCAAAAAATCAAATTAAATCGAGGACTGTTTGAAATGATACGAAACTTTTCAGTTCCTTTCTATATGTTTCGAGGGAAGGTTATGATGGAAGTCCATGCAAAAAATCATCTGAAAATTAGATTTTATTAAACTTATCAAAATGCTAGTTTCGGTCTGAAAATCACAATATATTATACACTAGTTTATACTAGTTTCGGTCAAAAAATCAAATTAAATCGAGGTCTGTTCGAAATGCTACCAAACGTTTCAGATCCTATCTATATGTTACGAGGAAAAGTTATGAGGGAATTCCTTACAAAAAAATCATCTCAAAATTAGATTCTATGAAACTTTTCGAAATGCTAGTTTCTTTCAAAAAAAATCATAATATACTATACACTAGTTTATAATAGTTTCGGTCAAAAAATCAAATTAAATCGAGGACTGTTCGGAATGCTACAAAACTTTTCAGATCCTTTCTATGTGTTACGAGGGAAGGTTATGATGGAAGTCCATGCAAAAAATCATCTGAAAATTAGATTTTATTAAACTTATCAAAATGCTAGTTTCGGTCTAAAAATCATAATATATTATACACTAGTTTATACTAGTTTCGGTCAAAAAATCAAATTAGATCGAGGTCTGTTTGAAATGCTACAAAACGTTTCAGATCCTTTCTATATCTTACGAGGAAAAGTTATGAAGGAAGTCCTTAGAAAAAAAATCATCTCGAAATTAGATTCTATGAAACTTTTCGAAATGTTAGTTTCTTTCAAAAAATCATAATATACTATACACTAGTTTATACTAGTTTCGGTCAAAAAATCAAATTAAATCGAGGACTGTTCGGAATGCTACGAAACTATTCAAATCCTTTCTATGTGTTACGAGGGAAGGTAATGAGGGAAGTCCATGTAAAAAATCATCTAACAATTAGATTCTATTAAACTTTTCGAAATGCTAGTATCGGTCGAAAAATCATAATATATTATACACTAGTTTATACTAGTTTCGGTCAAAAAATCAAATTAAATCGAGGTCTGTTTGAAATGCTACAAAACGTTTCAGATCCTTTCTATATGTTACGAGGAAAAGTTATGAAGGAAGTCCTTAGAAAAAAATTCATCTCGAAATTAGATTCTATGAAAATTTTCGAAATGTTAGTTTCTTTCAAAAAATCATAATATACTATACACTAGTTTATACTAGTTTCGGTCTAAAAATCAAATTAAATCGAGGACTGTTCGGAATGCTACGAAACTATTCAAATCCTTTCTATATGTTACGAGGGAAGGTAATGAGGGAAGTCCATGTAAAAAATCATCTAACAATTAGATTCTATTAAACTTTTCGAAATGCTAGTATCGATCGAAAAATCATAATATATTATACACTAGTTTATACTAGTTTCGGTCAAAAAATCAAATTAAATCGAGGTCTGTTCGAAATGCTACCAAACGTTTCAGATCCTTTCTATATGTTACGAGGGAAGGTAATGAGGAAAGTCCAAGCAAAAAATCATCTCAAAATTATATTCTATGAAACTTTTCAAAATGCATGTTTCGTTCAAAAATTCATAATATATTATGCACTAGTTTATACTAGTTTCGGTCAAAAAATCAAATTAAATCGAGGACTGTTCGAAATGATACGAAACTTTTCAGATCCTTTCTATATGTTTCGAGGGAAGGTTATGATGGAAGTCCATGCAAAAAATCATCTGAAAATTAGATTTTATTAAACTTATCAAAATGCTAGTTTCGGTCTGAAAATCACAAGATATTATACACTAGTTTATACTAGTTTCGGTCAAAAAATCAAATTAAATCGAGGTCTGTTCGAAATGCTACCAAACGTTTCAGATCCTTTCTATATGTTATGAGGAAAAGATATGAGGGAAGTCCTTACAAAAAAATCATCTCAAAATTAGATTCTATGAAACTTTTCGAAATGCTAGTTTCTTTCAAAAAAATCATAATATACTATACACTAGTTTATACTTGTTTCAGTCAAAAACTCAAATTAAATCGAGGACTGTTCGGAATGCTACGAAACTTTTCAGATCCTTTCAATGTGTTACGAGGGAAGGTTATGGTGGAAGTCCATGCAAAAAATCATCTGAAAATTAGATTTTATTAAACTTATCAAAATGCTAGTTTCGGTCAAAAAATCATAATATATTATACACTAGTTTATACTAGTTTCGGTCAAAAAATCAAATTGAATCGAGGTCTGTTTGAAATGCTACAAAACGTTTCAGATCATTTGTATATGTTACGAGGAAAAGTTATGAGGGAAGTCCTTACAAAAAAATCATCTCAAAATTAGATTCTATGAAACTTTTCAAAATGCTAGTTTCTTTCAAAAAATCGTAATATACTATACACTAGTTTATACTAGTTTCGGTCAAAAAATTAAATTAAATCGAGGACTGTTCGGAATGCTACGAAACTTTTCAGATCCTTTCTATGTGTTACGAGGGAAGGTTATGATGGAAGTCCATGCAAAAAATCATCTGAAAATTAGATTCTATTAAACTTTTCGAAATGCTAGTTTTGGTCAAAAAATCATAATATACTATGCACTAGTGTATACTAGTTTCGGTCAAAAAATCAAATTAAATCGAGGACTATTCGAAATGCTACGAAACTTTTCAGAACCTTTCTATATGTTACGAGGGAAGGTAATGAGGGAAGTCCATGCAAAAAATCATCTCAAAATTAGATTCTATGAAACTTTTCAAAATGCATGTTACGGTCAAAAAATCATAATATATTATACACTAGTTTATACTAGTTTCGGTCAAAAAATCAAATTAAATCGAGGACTGTTCGAAATGATACGAAACTTTTCAGATCCTTTCTATATGTTACGAGGGAAGGTTATGATGGAAGTCCATGCAAAAAATCATCTGAAAATTAGATTCTATTAAACTTATCAAAATGCTAGTTTCGGTCGAAAAATCATAATATATTATACACTAGTTTATACTAGTTTCGGTCAAAAAATCAAATTAAATCGAGGTCTGTTCAAAATGCTACAAAACGTTTCAGATCCTTTCTATATGTTACGAGGAAAAGTTATGAAGGAAGTCCATAGAAAAAAAATCATCTCGAAATTAGATTCTATGAAACTTTTCGAAATGTTAGTTTCTTTCAAAAAATCATAATATACTATACACTAGTTTATACTAGTTTCGGTCTAAAAATCAAATTAAATCGAGGACTGTTCGGAATGCTATGAAACTATTCAAATCCTTTCTATATGTTACGACGGAAGGTAATGAGGGAAGTCCATGTAAAAAATCATCTAACAATTAGATTCTATTAAACTTTTCGAAATGCTAATATCGGTCGATAAATCATAATATATTATACACTAGTTTATACTAGTTTCGGTCAAAAAATCAAATTAAATCGAGGTCTGTTCGAAATGCTACCAAACGTTTCAGATCCTTTCTGTATGTTACGAGGGAAGGTAATGAGGAAAGTCCAAGCAAAAAATCATCTCAAAATTATATTCTATGAAACTTTTCAAAATGCATGTTTCGTTCAAAAATTCATGATATATTATGCACTAGTTTATACTAGTTTCGGTCAAAAAATCAAATTAAATCGAGGACTGTTTGAAATGATACGAAACTTTTCAGATCCTTTCTATATGTTACAAGGGAAGGTTATGATGGAAGTCCATGCAAAAAATCATCTGAAAATTAGATTTTATTAAACTTATCAAAATGCTAGTTTCGGTCTGAAAATCACAATATATTATACACTAGTTTATACTAGTTTCGGTCAAAAAATCAAATTAAATCGAGGTCAGTTCGAAATGCTACCAAACGTTTCAGATCCTATCTATATGTTACGAGGAAAAGTTATGAGGGAATTCCTTACAAAAAAATCATCTCAAAATTAGATTCTATGAAACTTTTCGAAATGCTAGTTTCTTTCAAAAAAAATCATAATATACTATACACTAGTTTATAATAGTTTCGGTCAAAAAATCAAATTAAATCGAGGACTGTTCGGAATGCTACGAAACTTTTCAGATCCTTTCTATGTGTTACGAGGGAAGGTTATGATGGAAGACCATGCAAAAAATCATCTGAAAATTAGATTTTATTAAACTTATCAAAATGCTAGTTTCGGTCTAAAAATCATAATATATTATACACTAGTTTATACTAGTTTCGGTCAAAAAATCAAATTAGATCGAGGTCTGTTTGAAATGCTACAAAACGTTTCAGATCCTTTCTATATCTTACGAGGAAAAGTTATGAAGGAAGTCCTTAGAAAAAAAATCATCTCGAAATTAGATTCTATGAAACTTTTCGAAATGTTAGTTTCTTTCAAAAAATCATAATATACTATACACTAGTTTATACTAGTTTCGGTCAAAAAATCAAATTAAATCGAGGACTGTTCGGAATGCTACGAAACTATTCAAATCCTTTCTATATGTTACGAGGGAAGGTAATGAGGGAAGTCCATGTAAAAAATCATCTAACAATTAGATTCTATTAAACTTTTCGAAATGCTAGTATCGGTCGAAAAATCATAATATATTATACACTAGTTTATACTAGTTTCGGTCAAAAAATCAAATTAAATCGAGGTCTGTTTGAAATGCTACAAAACGTTTCAGATCCTTTCTATATGTTACGAGGAAAAGTTATGAAGGAAGTCCTTAGAAAAAAATTCATCTCGAAATTAGATTCTATGAAAATTTTCGAAATGTTAGTTTCTTTCAAAAAATCATAATATACTATACACTAGTTTATACTAGTTTCGGTCTAAAAATCAAATTAAATCGAGGACTGTTCGGAATGCTACGAAACTATTCAAATCCTTTCTATATGTTACGAGGGAAGGTAATGAGGGAAGTCCATGTAAAAAATCATCTAACAATTAGATTCTATTAAACTTTTCGAAATGCTAGTATCGATCGAAAAATCATAATATATTATACACTAGTTTATACTAGTTTCGGTCAAAAAATCAAATTAAATCGAGGTCTGTTCGAAATGCTACCAAACGTTTCAGATCCTTTCTATATGTTACGAGGGAAGGTAATGAGGAAAGTCCAAGCAAAAAATCATCTCAAAATTATATTCTATGAAACTTTTCAAAATGCATGTTTCGTTCAAAAATTCATAATATATTATGCACTAGTTTATACTAGTTTCGGTCAAAAAATCAAATTAAATCGAGGACTGTTTGAAATGATACGAAACTTTTCAGTTCCTTTCTATATGTTTCGAGGGAAGGTTATGATGGAAGTCCATGCAAAAAATCATCTGAAAATTAGATTTTATTAAACTTATCAAAATGCTAGTTTCGGTCTGAAAATCACAATATATTATACACTAGTTTATACTAGTTTCGGTCAAAAAATCAAATTAAATCGAGGTCTGTTCGAAATGCTACCAAACGTTTCAGATCCTATCTATATGTTACGAGGAAAAGTTATGAGGGAATTCCTTACAAAAAAATCATCTCAAAATTAGATTCTATGAAACTTTTCGAAATGCTAGTTTCTTTCAAAAAAAATCATAATATACTATACACTAGTTTATAATAGTTTCGGTCAAAAAATCAAATTAAATCGAGGACTGTTCGGAATGCTACGAAACTTTTCAGATCCTTTCTATGTGTTACGAGGGAAGGTTATGATGGAAGTCCATGCAAAAAATCATCTGAAAATTAGATTTTATTAAACTTATCAAAATGCTAGTTTCGGTCTAAAAATCATAATATATTATACACTAGTTTATACTAGTTTCGGTCAAAAAATCAAATTAGATCGAGGTCTGTTTGAAATGCTACAAAACGTTTCAGATCCTTTCTATATCTTACGAGGAAAAGTTATGAAGGAAGTCCTTAGAAAAAAAATCATCTCGAAATTAGATTCTATGAAACTTTTCGAAATGTTAGTTTCTTTCAAAAAATCATAATATACTATACACTAGTTTATACTAGTTTCGGTCAAAAAATCAAATTAAATCGAGGACTGTTCGGAATGCTACGAAACTATTCAAATCCTTTCTATGTGTTACGAGGGAAGGTAATGAGGGAAGTCCATGTAAAAAATCATCTAACAATTAGATTCTATTAAACTTTTCGAAATGCTAGTATCGGTCGAAAAATCATAATATATTATACACTAGTTTATACTAGTTTCGGTCAAAAAATCAAATTAAATCGAGGTCTGTTTGAAATGCTACAAAACGTTTCAGATCCTTTCTATATGTTACGAGGAAAAGTTATGAAGGAAGTCCTTAGAAAAAAATTCATCTCGAAATTAGATTCTATGAAAATTTTCGAAATGTTAGTTTCTTTCAAAAAATCATAATATACTATACACTAGTTTATACTAGTTTCGGTCTAAAAATCAAATTAAATCGAGGACTGTTCGGAATGCTACGAAACTATTCAAATCCTTTCTATATGTTACGAGGGAAGGTAATGAGGGAAGTCCATGTAAAAAATCATCTAACAATTAGATTCTATTAAACTTTTCGAAATGCTAGTATCGATCGAAAAATCATAATATATTATACACTAGTTTATACTAGTTTCGGTCAAAAAATCAAATTAAATCGAGGTCTGTTCGAAATGCTACCAAACGTTTCAGATCCTTTCTATATGTTACGAGGGAAGGTAATGAGGAAAGTCCAAGCAAAAAATCATCTCAAAATTATATTCTATGAAACTTTTCAAAATGCATGTTTCGTTCAAAAATTCATAATATATTATGCACTAGTTTATACTAGTTTCGGTCAAAAAATCAAATTAAATCGAGGACTGTTCGAAATGATACGAAACTTTTCAGATCCTTTCTATATGTTTCGAGGGAAGGTTATGATGGAAGTCCATGCAAAAAATCATCTGAAAATTAGATTTTATTAAACTTATCAAAATGCTAGTTTCGGTCTGAAAATCACAAGATATTATACACTAGTTTATACTAGTTTCGGTCAAAAAATCAAATTAAATCGAGGTCTGTTCGAAATGCTACCAAACGTTTCAGATCCTTTCTATATGTTATGAGGAAAAGATATGAGGGAAGTCCTTACAAAAAAATCATCTCAAAATTAGATTCTATGAAACTTTTCGAAATGCTAGTTTCTTTCAAAAAAATCATAATATACTATACACTAGTTTATACTTGTTTCGGTCAAAAACTCAAATTAAATCGAGGACTGTTCGGAATGCTACGAAACTTTTCAGATCCTTTCAATGTGTTACGAGGGAAGGTTATGGTGGAAGTCCATGCAAAAAATCATCTGAAAATTAGATTTTATTAAACTTATCAAAATGCTAGTTTCGGTCAAAAAATCATAATATATTATACACTAGTTTATACTAGTTTCGGTCAAAAAATCAAATTGAATCGAGGTCTGTTTGAAATGCTACAAAACGTTTCAGATCCTTTGTATATGTTACGAGGAAAAGTTATGAGGGAAGTCCTTACAAAAAAATCATCTCAAAATTAGATTCTATGAAACTTTTCAAAATGCTAGTTTCTTTCAAAAAATCGTAATATACTATACACTAGTTTATACTAGTTTCGGTCAAAAAATTAAATTAAATCGAGGACTGTTCGGAATGCTACGAAACTTTTCAGATCCTTTCTATGTGTTACGAGGGAAGGTTATGATGGAAGTCCATGCAAAAAATCATCTGAAAATTAGATTCTATTAAACTTTTCGAAATGCTAGTTTTGGTCAAAAAATCATAATATACTATGCACTAGTGTATACTAGTTTCGGTCAAAAAATCAAATTAAATCGAGGACTATTCGAAATGCTACGAAACTTTTCAGAACCTTTCTATATGTTACGAGGGAAGGTAATGAGGGAAGTCCATGCAAAAAATCATCTCAAAATTAGATTCTATGAAACTTTTCAAAATGCATGTTACGGTCAAAAAATCATAATATATTATACACTAGTTTATACTAGTTTCGGTCAAAAAATCAAATTAAATCGAGGACTGTTCGAAATGATACGAAACTTTTCAGATCCTTTCTATATGTTACGAGGGAAGGTTATGATGGAAGTCCTTGCAAAAAATCATCTGAAAATTAGATTCTATTAAACTTATCAAAATGCTAGTTTCGGTCGAAAAATCATAATATATTATACACTAGTTTATACTTGTTTCGGTCAAAAAATCAAATTAAATCGAGGTCTGTTCGAAATGCTACAAAATGTTTCTGATCCTTTCTATATGTTACGAGGAAAAGTTATGAGGGAAGTCCTTACAAAAAAATCATTTCAAAATTAGATTCTATGAAACTTTTCGAAATGCTAGTTTCTTTCAAAAAAATCATAATATACTATACACTACTTTATACTAGTTTCGGTCAAAAAATTAAATTAAATTGAGGACTGTTCGGAATGCTACAAAACTTTTCCGATCCTTTCTATGTGTTACAAGGGAAGATTATGATGGAAGTCCATGCAAAAATTCATCTGAAAATTAGATTCTATTAAACTTATCAAAATGCTAGTTTCGGTCGAAAAATCATAATATATTATACACTAGTTTATACTAGTTTCGGTCAAAAAATCAAATTAAATCGAGGTCTGTTCAAAATGCTACAAAACGTTTCAGATCCTTTCTATATGTTACGAGGAAAAGTTATGAAGGAAGTCCTTAGAAAAAAAATCATCTCGAAATTAGATTCTATGAAACTTTTTGAAATGTTAGTTTCTTTCAAAAAATC
The DNA here is from genome assembly GCA_022829125.1 of Lathyrus tuberosus. Lineage (NCBI taxonomy): Eukaryota > Viridiplantae > Streptophyta > Magnoliopsida > Fabales > Fabaceae > Lathyrus > Lathyrus tuberosus. The sequence continues at coordinate 1,156,785 of JALAZF010000605.1, forward strand.
ATAATATACTATACACTAGTTTATACTAGTTTCGGTCTAAAAATCAAATTAAATCGAGGACTGTTCGGAATGCTACGAAACTATTCAAATCCTTTCTATATGTTACGAGGGAAGGTAATGAGGGAAGTCCATGTAAAAAATCATCTAACAATTAGATTCTATTAAACTTTTCGAAATGCTAATATCGGTCGAAAAATCATAATATATTATACACTAGTTTATACTAGTTTCGGTCAAAAAATCAAATTAAATCGAGGTCTGTTCGAAATGCTACCAAACGTTTCAGATCCTTTCTGTATGTTACGAGGGAAGGTAATGAGGAAAGTCCAAGCAAAAAATCATCTCAAAATTATATTCTATGAAACTTTTCAAAATGCATGTTTCGTTCAAAAATTCATGATATATTATGCACTAGTTTATACTAGTTTCGGTCAAAAAATTAAATTAAATCGAGGACTGTTTGAAATGATACGAAACTTTTCAGATCCTTTCTATATGTTACAAGGGAAGGTTATGATGGAAGTCCATGCAAAAAATCATCTGAAAATTAGATTTTATTAAACTTATCAAAATGCTAGTTTCGGTCTGAAAATCACAATATATTATACACTAGTTTATACTAGTTTCGGTCAAAAAATCAAATTAAATCGAGGTCTGTTCGAAATGCTACCAAACGTTTCAGATCCTATCTATATGTTACGAGGAAAAGTTATGAGGGAATTCCTTACAAAAAAATCATCTCAAAATTAGATTCTATGAAACTTTTCGAAATGCTAGTTTCTTTCAAAAAAATCATAATATACTATACACTAGTTTATAATAGTTTCGGTCAAAAAATCAAATTAAATCGAGGACTGTTCGGAATGCTACGAAACTTTTCAGATCCTTTCTATGTGTTACGAGGGAAGGTTATGATGGAAGACCATGCAAAAAATCATCTGAAAATTAGATTTTATTAAACTTATCAAAATGCTAGTTTCGGTCTAAAAATCATAATATATTATACACTAGTTTATACTAGTTTCGGTCAAAAAATCAAATTAGATCGAGGTCTGTTTGAAATGCTACAAAACGTTTCAGATCCTTTCTATATCTTACGAGGAAAAGTTATGAAGGAAGTCCTTAGAAAAAAAATCATCTCGAAATTAGATTCTATGAAACTTTTCGAAATGTTAGTTTCTTTCAAAAAATCATAATATACTATACACTAGTTTATACTAGTTTCGGTCAAAAAATCAAATTAAATCGAGGACTGTTCGGAATGCTACGAAACTATTCAAATCCTTTCTATATGTTACGAGGGAAGGTAATGAGGGAAGTCCATGTAAAAAATCATCTAACAATTAGATTCTATTAAACTTTTCGAAATGCTAGTATCGGTCGAAAAATCATAATATATTATACACTAGTTTATACTAGTTTCGGTCAAAAAATCAAATTAAATCGAGGTCTGTTTGAAATGCTACAAAACGTTTCAGATCCTTTCTATATGTTACGAGGAAAAGTTATGAAGGAAGTCCTTAGAAAAAAATTCATCTCGAAATTAGATTCTATGAAAATTTTCGAAATGTTAGTTTCTTTCAAAAAATCATAATATACTATACACTAGTTTATACTAGTTTCGGTCTAAAAATCAAATTAAATCGAGGACTGTTCGGAATGCTACGAAACTATTCAAATCCTTTCTATATGTTACGAGGGAAGGTAATGAGGGAAGTCCATGTAAAAAATCATCTAACAATTAGATTCTATTAAACTTTTCGAAATGCTAGTATCGATCGAAAAATCATAATATATTATACACTAGTTTATACTAGTTTCGGTCAAAAAATCAAATTAAATCGAGGTCTGTTCGAAATGCTACCAAACGTTTCAGATCCTTTCTATATGTTACGAGGGAAGGTAATGAGGAAAGTCCAAGCAAAAAATCATCTCAAAATTATATTCTATGAAACTTTTCAAAATGCATGTTTCGTTCAAAAATTCATAATATATTATGCACTAGTTTATACTAGTTTCGGTCAAAAAATCAAATTAAATCGAGGACTGTTCGAAATGATACGAAACTTTTCAGATCCTTTCTATATGTTTCGAGGGAAGGTTATGATGGAAGTCCATGCAAAAAATCATCTGAAAATTAGATTTTATTAAACTTATCAAAATGCTAGTTTCGGTCTGAAAATCACAAGATATTATACACTAGTTTATACTAGTTTCGGTCAAAAAATCAAATTAAATCGAGGTCTGTTCGAAATGCTACCAAACGTTTCAGATCCTTTCTATATGTTATGAGGAAAAGATATGAGGGAAGTCCTTACAAAAAAATCATCTCAAAATTAGATTCTATGAAACTTTTCGAAATGCTAGTTTCTTTCAAAAAAATCATAATATACTATACACTAGTTTATACTAGTTTCGGTCAAAAAATCAAATTAAATCGAGGACTGTTCGGAATGCTACGAAACTTTTCAGATCCTTTCTATGTGTTACGAGGGAAGGTTATGATGGAAGTCCATGCAAAAAATCATCTGAAAATTAGATTTTATTAAACTTATCAAAATGCTAGTTTCGGTCTAAAAATCATAATATATTATACACTAGTTTATACTAGTTTCGGTCAAAAAATCAAATTAAATCGAGGTCTGTTTGAAATGCTACAAAACGTTTCAGATCCTTTCTATATGTTACGAGGAAAAATTATGAGGGAAGTCCTTACAAAAAAATCATCTCAAAATTAGATTCTATGAAACTTTTCAAAATGCTAGTTTCTTTCGAAAAATCGTAATATACTATACAATAGTTTATACTAGTTTCGGTCAAAAAATTAAATTAAATCGAGGACTGTTCGGAATTCTACGAAACTTTTCAGATCCTTTCTATGTGTTACGAGGGAAGGTTATGATGGAAGTCCATGCAAAAAATCATCTGAAAATAAGTTTCTATTAAACTTTTCGAAATGCTAGTTTTGGTCAAAAAATCATAATATACTATGCACTAGTGTTTACTAGTTTCGGTCAAAAAATCAAATTAAATCGAGGACTATTCGAAATGCTACGAAACTTTTCAGATCCTTTCTATATGTTACGAGGGAAGGTAATGAGAGAAGTCCATGCAAAAAATCATCTCAAAATTAGATTCTATGAAACTTTTCAAAATGCATGTTACGGTCAAAAAATCATAATATATTATACACTAGTTTATACTAGTTTCGGTCAAAAAATCAAATTAAATCGAGGAATGTTCGGAATGCTACGAAACTTTTCAGATCCTTTCTATGTGTTACAAGGGAATGTTAGGATGGAAGTCCACGCAAAAAATCATCTAAAAATTATATTCTATTAAACTTATCAAAATGCTAGTTTCGGTCGAAAAATCATAATATATTATACACTAGTTTATACTAGTTTAGGTCAAAAAATCAAATTAAATCGAGGTCTGTTCGAAATGCTACAAAACGTTTCAGATCCTTTCTATATGTTACGTGGAAAAGTTATGAGGGAAGTCCTTACAAAAAAATCATCTCAAAATTAGATTCTATGAAACTTTTCAAAATGCATGTTTCGGTCAAAAAATCATAATATACTATACACTAGTTTATACTAGTTTCGGTCAAAAAATCAAATTAAATCGAGGACTGTTCGGAATGCTACGAAACTTTTCAGATCCTTTCTATGTGTTACGAGGGAAGGTTATGATGGAAGTCCATGCAAAAAATCATCTTAAAATTAGATTTTATTAAACTTATCAAAATGCTAGTTTCGGTCTACAAATCATAATATTATACACTAGTTTATACTAGTTTCGGTCAAAAAATCAAATTAAATCGAGGTCTGTTTGAAATGCTACAAAACGTTTCAGATCCTTTCTATATGTTACGAGGAAAAGTTATGAAGGAAGTCCTTAGAAAAAAATTCATCTCGAAATTAGATTCTATGAAACTTTTTGAAATGTTAGTTTCTTTCAAAAAATCATAATATACTATACACTAGTTTATACTAGTTTCGGTCTAAAAATCAAATTAAATCGAGGACTGTTCGGAATGCTACGAAACTATTTAGATCCTTTCTATATGTTACGAGGGAAGGTAATGAGGGAAGTCCGTGTAAAAAATCATCTAACAATTAGATTCTATTAAACTTTTCGAAATGCTAGTATCGGTCAAAAAATCATAATATATTATACACTATTTTATACTAGTTTCGGTCAAAAAATCAAATTAAATCGGGGTCTGTTCGAAATGCTACCAAACGTTTCAGATCCTTTCTATATGTTACGAGGGAAGGTAATGAGGAAAGTCCAAGCAAAAAATCATCTCAAAATTATATTCTATGAAACTTTTCAAAATGCATGTTTCGTTCAAAAATTCATAATATATTATGCACTAGTTTATACTAGTTTCGGTCAAAAAATCAAATTAAATCGAGGACTGTTCGAAATGATACGAAACTTTTCAGATCCTTTCTATATGTTACGAGGGAAGGTTATGATGGAAGTCCATGCAAAAAATCATCTGAAAATTAGATTTTATTAAACTTATCAAAATGCTAGTTTCGGTCTGAAAATCATAATATATTAAACACTAGTTTATACTAGTTTCGGTCAAAAAATCAAATTAAATCGAGGTCTATTCGAAATGCTACCAAACGTTTCAGATCCTTTCTATATGTTACGAGGAAAAGTTATGAGGGAAGTCCTTACAAAAAAATCATCTCAAAATAAGATTCTATGAAACTTTTCGAAATGCTAGTTTCTTTCAAAAAAATCATAATATACTATACACTAGTTTATACTTGTTTCGGTCAAAAACTCAAATTAAATCGAGGACTGTTCGGAATGCTACGAAACTTTTCAGATCCTTTCAATGTGTTACGAGGGAAGGTTATGGTGGAAGTCCATGCAAAAAATCATCTAAAAATTAGATTTTATTAAACTTATCAAAATGCTAGTTTCGGTCAAAAAATCATAATATATTATACACTAGTTTATACTAGTTTCGGTCAAAAAATCAAATTGAATCGAGGTCTGTTTGAAATGCTACAAAACGTTTCAGATCCTTTGTATATGTTACGAGGAAAAGTTATGAGGGAAGTCCTTACAAAAAAATCATCTCAAAATTAGATTCTATGAAACTTTTCAAAATGCTAGTTTCTTTCAAAAAATCGTAATATACTATACACTAGTTTATACTAGTTTCGGTCAAAAAATTAAATTAAATCGAGGACTGTTCGGAATGCTACGAAACTTTTCAGATCCTTTCTATGTGTTACGAGGGAAGGTTATGATGGAAGTCCATGCAAAAAATCATCTGAAAATTAGATTCTATTAAACTTTTCGAAATGCTAGTTTTGGTCAAAAAATCATAATATACTATGCACTAGTGTATACTAGTTTCGGTCAAAAAATCAAATTAAATCGAGGACTATTCGAAATGCTACGAAACTTTTCAGAACCTTTCTATATGTTACGAGGGAAGGTAATGAGGGAAGTCCATGCAAAAAAGCATCTCAAAATTAGATTCTATGAAACTTTTCAAAATGCATGTTACGGTCAAAAAATCATAATATATTATACACTAGTTTATACTAGTTTCGGTCAAAAAATCAAATTAAATCGAGGACTGTTCGAAATGATACGAAACTTTTCAGATCCTTTCTATATGTTACGAGGGAAGGTTATGATGGAAGTCCTTGCAAAAAATCATCTGAAAATTAGATTCTATTAAACTTATCAAAATGCTAGTTTCGGTCGAAAAATCATAATATATTATACACTAGTTTATACTTGTTTCGGTCAAAAAATCAAATTAAATCGAGGTCTGTTCGAAATGCTACAAAATGTTTCTGATCCTTTCTATATGTTACGAGGAAAAGTTATGAGGGAAGTCCTTACAAAAAAATCATTTCAAAATTAGATTCTATGAAACTTTTCGAAATGCTAGTTTCTTTCAAAAAAATCATAATATACTATACACTACTTTATACTAGTTTCGGTCAAAAAATTAAATTAAATTGAGGACTGTTCGGAATGCTACAAAACTTTTCCGATCCTTTCTATGTGTTACAAGGGAAGATTATGATGGAAGTCCATGCAAAAATTCATCTGAAAATTAGATTCTATTAAACTTATCAAAATGCTAGTTTCGGTCGAAAAATCATAATATATTATACACTAGTTTATACTAGTTTCGGTCAAAAAATCAAATTAAATCGAGGTCTGTTCAAAATGCTACAAAACGTTTCAGATCCTTTCTATATGTTACGAGGAAAAGTTATGAAGGAAGTCCTTAGAAAAAAAATCATCTCGAAATTAGATTCTATGAAACTTTTCGAAATGTTAGTTTCTTTCAAAAAATCATAATATACTATACACTAGTTTATACTAGTTTCGGTCTAAAAATCAAATTAAATCGAGGACTGTTCGGAATGCTACGAAACTATTCAAATCCTTTCTATATGTTACGAGGGAAGGTAATGAGGGAAGTCCATGTAAAAAATCATCTAACAATTAGATTCTATTAAACTTTTCGAAATGCTAATATCGGTCGAAAAATCATAATATATTATACACTAGTTTATACTAGTTTCGGTCAAAAAATCAAATTAAATCGAGGTCTGTTCGAAATGCTACCAAACGTTTCAGATCCTTTCTGTATGTTACGAGGGAAGGTAATGAGGAAAGTCCAAGCAAAAAATCATCTCAAAATTATATTCTATGAAACTTTTCAAAATGCATGTTTCGTTCAAAAATTCATGATATATTATGCACTAGTTTATACTAGTTTCGGTCAAAAAATCAAATTAAATCGAGGACTGTTTGAAATGATACGAAACTTTTCAGATACTTTCTATATGTTACAAGGGAAGGTTATGATGGAAGTCCATGCAAAAAATCATCTGAAAATTAGATTTTATTAAACTTATCAAAATGCTAGTTTCGGTCTGAAAATCACAATATATTATACACTAGTTTATACTAGTTTCGGTCAAAAAATCAAATTAAATCGAGGTCTGTTCGAAATGCTACCAAACGTTTCAGATCCTATCTATATGTTACGAGGAAAAGTTATGAGGGAATTCCTTACAAAAAAATCATCTCAAAATTAGATTCTATGAAACTTTTCGAAATGCTAGTTTCTTTCAAAAAAATCATAATATACTATACACTAGTTTATAATAGTTTCGGTCAAAAAATCAAATTAAATCGAGGACTGTTCGGAATGCTACGAAACTTTTCAGATCCTTTCTATGTGTTACGAGGGAAGGTTATGATGGAAGTCCATGCAAAAAATCATCTGAAAATTAGATTTTATTAAACTTATCAAAATGCTAGTTTCGGTCTAAAAATCATAATATATTATACACTAGTTTATACTAGTTTCGGTCAAAAAATCAAATTAGATCGAGGTCTGTTTGAAATGCTACAAAACGTTTCAGATCCTTTCTATATCTTACGAGGAAAAGTTATGAAGGAAGTCCTTAGAAAAAAAATCATCTCGAAATTAGATTCTATGAAACTTTTCGAAATGTTAGTTTCTTTCAAAAAATCATAATATACTATACACTAGTTTATACTAGTTTCGGTCAAAAAATCAAATTAAATCGAGGACTGTTCGGAATGCTACGAAACTATTCAAATCCTTTCTATATGTTACGAGGGAAGGTAATGAGGGAAGTCCATGTAAAAAATCATCTAACAATTAGATTCTATTAAACTTTTCGAAATGCTAGTATCGGTCGAAAAATCATAATATATTATACACTAGTTTATACTAGTTTCGGTCAAAAAATCAAATTAAATCGAGGTCTGTTTGAAATGCTACAAAACGTTTCAGATCCTTTCTATATGTTACGAGGAAAAGTTATGAAGGAAGTCCTTAGAAAAAAATTCATCTCGAAATTAGATTCTATGAAACTTTTCGAAATGTTAGTTTCTTTCAAAAAATCATAATATACTATACACTAGTTTATACTAGTTTCGGTCTAAAAATCAAATTAAATCGAGGACTGTTCGGAATGCTACGAAACTATTCAAATCCTTTCTATATGTTACGAGGGAAGGTAATGAGGGAAGTCCATGTAAAAAATCATCTAACAATTAGATTCTATTAAACTTTTCGAAATGCTAGTATCGATCGAAAAATCATAATATATTATACACTAGTTTATACTAGTTTCGGTCAAAAAATCAAATTAAATCGAGGTCTGTTCGAAATGCTACCAAACGTTTCAGATCCTTTCTATATGTTACGAGGGAAGGTAATGAGGAAAGTCCAAGCAAAAAATCATCTCAAAATTATATTCTATGAAACTTTTCAAAATGCATGTTTCGTTCAAAAATTCATAATATATTATGCACTAGTTTATATTAGTTTCGGTCAAAAAATCAAATTAAATCGAGGACTGTTCGAAATGATACGAAACTTTTCAGATCCTTTCTATATGTTTCGAGGGAAGGTTATGATGGAAGTCCATGCAAAAAATCATCTGAAAATTAGATTTTATTAAACTTATCAAAATGCTAGTTTCGGTCTGAAAATCACAAGATATTATACACTAGTTTATACTAGTTTCGGTCAAAAAATCAAATTAAATCGAGGTCTGTTCGAAATGCTACCAAACGTTTCAGATCCTTTCTATATGTTATGAGGAAAAGATATGAGGGAAGTCCTTACAAAAAAATCATCTCAAAATTAGATTCTATGAAACTTTTCGAAATGCTAGTTTCTTTCAAAAAAATCATAATATACTATACACTAGTTTATACTAGTTTCGGTCAAAAAATCAAATTAAATCGAGGACTGTTCGGAATGCTACGAAACTTTTCAGATCCTTTCTATGTGTTACGAGGGAAGGTTATGATGGAAGTCCATGCAAAAAATCATCTGAAAATTAGATTTTATTAAACTTATCAAAATGCTAGTTTCGGTCTAAAAATCATAATATATTATACACTAGTTTATACTAGTTTCGGTCAAAAAATCAAATTAAATCGAGGTCTGTTTGAAATGCTACAAAACGTTTCAGATCCTTTCTATATGTTACGAGGAAAAATTATGAGGGAAGTCCTTACAAAAAAATCATCTCAAAATTAGATTCTATGAAACTTTTCAAAATGCTAGTTTCTTTCGAAAAATCGTAATATACTATACAATAGTTTATACTAGTTTCGGTCAAAAAATTAAATTAAATCGAGGACTGTTCGGAATTCTACGAAACTTTTCAGATCCTTTCTATGTGTTACGAGGGAAGGTTATGATGGAAGTCCATGCAAAAAATCATCTGAAAATAAGTTTCTATTAAACTTTTCGAAATGCTAGTTTTGGTCAAAAAATCATAATATACTATGCACTAGTGTTTACTAGTTTCGGTCAAAAAATCAAATTAAATCGAGGACTATTCGAAATGCTACGAAACTTTTCAGATCCTTTCTATATGTTACGAGGGAAGGTAATGAGAGAAGTCCATGCAAAAAATCATCTCAAAATTAGATTCTATGAAACTTTTCAAAATGCATGTTACGGTCAAAAAATCATAATATATTATACACTAGTTTATACTAGTTTCGGTCAAAAAATCAAATTAAATCGAGGAATGTTCGGAATGCTACGAAACTTTTCAGATCCTTTCTATGTGTTATAAGGGAATGTTAGGATGGAAGTCCACGCAAAAAATCATCTAAAAATTATATTCTATTAAACTTATCAAAATGCTAGTTTCGGTCGAAAAATCATAATATATTATACACTAGTTTATACTAGTTTAGGTCAAAAAATCAAATTAAATCGAGGTCTGTTCGAAATGCTACAAAACGTTTCAGATCCTTTCTATATGTTACGTGGAAAAGTTATGAGGGAAGTCCTTACAAAAAAATCATCTCAAAATTAGATTCTATGAAACTTTTCAAAATGCATGTTTCGGTCAAAAAATCATAATATACTATACACTAGTTTATACTAGTTTCGGTCAAAAAATCAAATTAAATCGAGGACTGTTCGGAATGCTACGAAACTTTTCAGATCCTTTCTATGTGTTACGAGGGAAGGTTATGATGGAAGTCCATGCAAAAAATCATCTGAAAATTAGATTTTATTAAACTTATCAAAATGCTAGTTTCGGTCTAAAAATCATAATATATTATACACTAGTTTATACTAGTTTCGGTCAAAAAATCAAATTAGATCGAGGTCTGTTTGAAATGCTACAAAACGTTTCAGATCCTTTCTATATCTTACGAGGAAAAGTTATGAAGGAAGTCCTTAGAAAAAAAATCATCTCGAAATTAGATTCTATGAAACTTTTCGAAATGTTAGTTTCTTTCAAAAAATCATAATATACTATACACTAGTTTATACTAGTTTCGGTCAAAAAATCAAATTAAATCGAGGACTGTTCGGAATGCTACGAAACTATTCAAATCCTTTCTATATGTTACGAGGGAAGGTAATGAGGGAAGTCCATGTAAAAAATCATCTAACAATTAGATTCTATTAAACTTTTCGAAATGCTAGTATCGGTCGAAAAATCATAATATATTATACACTAGTTTATACTAGTTTCGGTCAAAAAATCAAATTAAATCGAGGTCTGTTTGAAATGCTACAAAACGTTTCAGATCCTTTCTATATGTTACGAGGAAAAGTTATGAAGGAAGTCCTTAGAAAAAAATTCATCTCGAAATTAGATTCTATGAAACTTTTCGAAATGTTAGTTTCTTTCAAAAAATCATAATATACTATACACTAGTTTATACTAGTTTCGGTCAAAAAATCAAATTAAATCGAGGACTGTTCGGAATGCTACGAAACTATTCAAATCCTTTCTATATGTTACGAGGGAAGGTAATGAGGGAAGTCCATGTAAAAAATCATCTAACAATTAGATTCTATTAAACTTTTCGAAATGCTAGTATCGGTCGAAAAATCATAATATATTATACACTAGTTTATACTAGTTTCGGTTAAAAAATCAAATTAAATCGAGGTCTGATCGAAATGCTACCAAACGTTTCAGATCCTTTCTATATGTTACGAGGGAAGGTAATGAGGAAAGTCCAAGCAAAAAATCATCTCAAAATTATATTCTATGAAACTTTTCAAAATGCATGTTTCGTTCAAAAATTATTAATATATTATGCACTAGTTTATACTAGTTTCGGTCAAAAAATCAAATTAAATCGAGGACTGTTCGAAATGATACGAAACTTTTCAGATCCTTTCTAAATGTTACGAGGGAAGGTTATGATGGAAGTCCATGCAAAAAATCATCTGAAAATTAGATTTTATTAAACTTATCAAAATGCTAGTTTCGGTCTGAAAATCACAATATATTATACACTAGTTTATACTAGTTTCGGTCAAAAAATCAAATTAAATCGAGGTCTGTTCGAAATGCTGCCAAACGTTTCAGATCCTTTCTATATGTTACGAGGAAAAGTTATGAGGGAAGTCCTTACAAAAAAATCATCTCAAAATTAGATTCTATGAAACTTTTCGAAATGCTAGTTTCTTTCAAAAAAATCATAATATACTATACACTAGTTTATACTAGTTTCGGTCAAAAAATCAAATTAAATCGAGGACTGTTCGGAATGCTACGAAACTTTTCAGATCCTTTCTATGTGTTACGAGGGAAGGTTATGATGGAAGTCCATGCCAAAAATCATCTGAAAATTAGATTTTATTAAACTTATCAAAATGCTAGTTTCGGTCTAAAAATCATAATATATTATACACTAGTTTATACTAGTTTTGGTCAAAAAATCAAATTAAATCGAGGTCTGTTTGAAATGCTACAAAACGTTTCAGATCCTTTCTATATGTTACGAGGAAAAGTTATGAGGGAAGTCCTTACAAAAAAATCATCTCAAAATTAGATTCTATGAAACTTTTCAAAATGCTTGTTTCTTTCAAAAAATCGTAATATACTATACACTAGTTTATACTAGTTTCGGTCAAAAAATTAAATTAAATCGAGGACTGTTCGGAAAGCTACGAAACTTTTCAGATCCTTTCTATGTGTTACGAGGGAAGGTTATGATGGAAGTCCATGCAAAAAATCATCTCAAAATTAGATTCTATGAAACTTTTCAAAATGCATGTTACGGTCAAAAAATCATAATATATTATACACTAGTTTATACTAGTTTCGGTCAAAAAATCAAATTAAATCGAGGACTGTTCGAAATGATACGAAACTTTTCAGATCCTTTCTATATGTTACGAGGGAAGGTTATGATGGAAGTCCTTGCAAAAAATCATCTGAAAATTAGATTCTATTAAACTTATCAAAATGCTAGTTTCGGTCGAAAAATCATAATATATTATACACTAGTTTATACTTGTTTCGGTCAAAAAACCAAATTAAATCGAGGTCTGTTCGAAATGCTACAAAATGTTTCTGATCCTTTCTATATGTTACGAGGAAAAGTTATGAGGGAAGTCCTTACAAAAAAATCATTTCAAAATTAGATTCTATGAAACTTTTCGAAATGCTAGTTTCTTTCAAAAAAATCATAATATACTATACACTAGTTTATACTAGTTTCGGTCAAAAAATTAAATTAAATTGAGGACTGTTCGGAATGCTACAAAACTTTTCCGATCCTTTCTATGTGTTACGAGGGAAGGTTATGATGGAAGTCCATGCTAAAAATCATCTGAAAATTAGATTCTATTAAACTTTCTGAAATGCTTGTTTAGGTCAAAAAATCATAATATACTATGCACTAGTTTATACTAGTTTCGGTCAAAAAATCAAATTAAATCGAGGACTGTTCGAAATGCTACGAAACTTTTCAGATCCTTTCTATATGTTACGAGGGAATGTGTAATACCCCGTAAATTCTGTTACTCTGGATAATATTAGTTGTGATCAATTGAGTCTCAGTGTGCTCTGAGAAATTATCTGCAGAGATAATTAGGGTAACTGTTGAACTTAGAGTAAATCCAATTAATATTATCTGACTCTGGGATATTTAAATATTTGGACTTTAGAGACTTTTTAGACAATTAGTAGTGTTGATATTTGATGATGTTTTACTATATCATTTCCTTTTCCTCTCATTTTCCTCTTTAGAAGCAAAGGGAGAAAAAGATAGAAAGAAGTGGAGAGAAAGAAAAGAGAAGGAAAGGAAGAGAAAAAGAGGAAAGCTCAAGATCAAGAACATCATCAAATCTTCATCCAATCATCTTCAAATCTTCACCATCTTCATCTATTCAAGGTGGGTTCTAGATAGATGCTTTTGTTTTAGATTTTCTTGGATTCTAAGACTTAGGTTAGAGTTGTAAGAGAATTGGTTAAATTGGAAAATCTTGAAAATTAACGGTTGAAATGTGTTATAAACTGAGTAGTATGAGTTATATGAGTGTAGAATCATCTATGTTTGATTGTGGGAGGTTTGGATATGTGTTGGTGGGGTTTTGGAACCATGGGAGATCAGCTGTTACGCTGATGAACTTTTTCATTTCCCAGATTCGCACTGCGAATCCCCCAGTGAAGGGGAAATCATGGACTCGCTGGCAGCTTCGCACTGCGAATGAGGTAGTGAACGTTCGCCAGTGGTTCGCACTGCGAACCTTACGTTGTTTTTGCTACTGCCTTGGTTCGCCAGCGTTCGCACTGCGAATGGTGCAGCGAGCAAGTGTTGGCTAGGCGTTCACTGGACGCTTCGCACTGCGAATGAAGTAGCGAGCATTCGCTGGCTTATTCGCAATGCGAACATAGCAGAACATCCATTTTATTTCTTGCATAACTTTTGACTCGGTTATCAGTTTTGCGTATTCTTGGTATCGTTGTGAAGCTAAGAACATATTCTAGCTAATGGTAGTGAGAAATATCTGTTTATTGCCAGATTAAATGAATCGGAGGGAACCGTAAATTGGTATAAATTGTGGTATGTTGAATTTTGGTGTTCCATTATGTGATTGATGATTACATGCCTATGTTATTATTGTTAAACATGTTGGAATATGTATGCATGTTAAAATATGAATAGGTAGAGTGGGGAACATTACCGTAAATGATATCAAAAGTATATACACATGTCTCTGTATATATTTAAAATAAAATTATAACAATAAGAGATAGTATTATCTTGATAAATATTACTACGATGAGGACGGAGCAACGAAGGTTCAAATGCTTTGGTTAAAGTCGTTACCTACCAATGATTTTGAAGAAGACCACCAACAATCTGTGTCCCATTAGAATATAGTCCTAGTATCTCCAGTATGTAGTCATCCCACTCATCAACGACTTCTCTCCTAGTCATTATAAATTAAATAACTAAGAACTATAAAACATTTGAGGTGATCACTTGTTATGTCTTCCTTGTATATGTGTTGAATATAATGCATTATGTTGATAAATGATGTGATGTGATCATTTCCTTGCTTGTTCCCGTTCGTTCCAGTTGAACGTTCGGATGTGATGTGGATGTGATGTGGTTGTGATGTGATTATGATGTATGCTTGAATCGGAGTAGGCTTAAGCTACTAGGTGGTGTTTCACCTGAGTTCTGGACTTGGTCCGATGGATACCAGACTTGTTCCGAAGAATACCGTTGCGATGAGATTGTGAGGGTCCACTAGGGCGTATTTCCCACTTGTCATTAACTCATCTGCGTGCTCGGTATACACCTGAGCTACCGTTGCGATGTGCTTGTGGGGGTCTTTAGGGCGTTTACCCACTCGCCGTTAACACATCTGCGTGATCGGTATGGTGGGGTTGTGATGCCATAAAGGCAATATCACTCCGTTACTCACCTCTAGTGGTGTCATGTAGGCAATACCACTAGGCTTTCTCCCGGTGGGCTTGTGCAGTCATGTAAGCGTCTTTGCACTCGCCGATACACACATGTGTATTGATGATTGACGGATGGGTTTTCGCGGCCACTTAGGCGTGTATCACTTTGGACTCATCTAAATCATCGTGATGTGTGCTTGTGCCAGTCTCTTGACGCTAGGTACTTGGTTACTCATCGAGGGTGTGATATGTGTGGCCTATGTAGGCAGGCAGATACTACTTCTGGATTCCTCGTACGTGAGTAGGGTCTACATACTTGGTTGTTTGATCTGTTTATGTTGTTTGTGTACTTGTTGTTATTTCATTGGTGAGTCAAGGGACTACTAATGACGATATTACCCATTATTGTGTATTTGCAGCAGACCGTGAGAAAACCCCGGATGCATTGTGGATCCATTGATTGCATGAACCCTGTAGAGTCGAGGGAACCCATAAGATAGGGGAACTCACTGAGATTATTATCTCACCCCAATATTGTTGTTATTTTTTAGGTGTTATTTGCAGGTTTGATTTACAAGTGGAGCTATGCGTGGATGTTTCAATAGAAGCTTAGTTAAGCTTATTCCGCTGTGTATTGTTTTCTTGTACAATGAGGAATATTGTACCTTATTCTTAGATTTTTCTTGTTTTGGCTAATTTCCATGCTTTGTACCATAGGTTGTGTTTATGTATTAGAAATGGTCAAGTATGTGAATTATGCCATTAGGCACTTATGTTTGTTTCAGTACCAAATAAAACACTTGTATGGTATTATTCTAGATAAATATTATACAGGGCGTTACAGTTGGTATCAGAGTAGGTCCTGTCCTCGACCTAGCCTTGAAACATCATAAGTAAATCTATTCCTACCTCTTAAGTGTGTCTTACCAGCATGACTTTTAATATCATACTATCTAGTGTTGGGTCTGATCAACCTAATACTATGTATGTGATAGGTAGAATCATGGTTGAGCGACCACGAGGACTCCGAAGTGTTGTCGGAACTTGTGCTATGAGGGTAGGCTCAAGCCAAGGGTTAGTAGTGAAGAGTTTTGGTCAGCTCAGTGAGGTTTTGGTAGAAGTTGTGCTTGGGTAGCATGGAAATTAAAGAGTAGTGTATTGTTCAAGCAAATCCTTTGGAATTTTGGAGCCTGAAAGTTAAGGATCTCTATTGGACGATTGGTTAAGGTATTGAGGAATATGTAAAGTCGCTAGTAGAGCTGGATTGACCACTAGTATGGATAAGGATTTCAAGTAATCTCATTTCGTGGAAAAGAAAAGTTGTTTTGTGGAATGTGTGACGTAAGGTCCTGAAGTGAGATAAATTTTGGTGCTTCAGTTTCTAAGGTCGCTATGGTATCTTGAATGGACGAGAGTACCTTAAGGAATGTGTTCAGAACAAAGTCTTCCAACTGGTCAAAAGTGGTGAGTTAAGGACGTTCGACTTTTATGGGAACCTAAAGTAGTTGAGAAGTGTGTGAAGGAACACAAGGATGTGTTTACATGCTTCAAGTGAAACAAGTATGTGTCAGACAAAGAGTAGGAGATGAATTGTGTATATTCAGATGAAGAGAGATTAAGTTCGAGATATTAAATTAATGTTTTTCTGTATTCGATGAGAGACCAATTTGGAATTTGGAAATGTCAAGTTACCCAAGGAACCGTATAAGGTATTATGTCGGAGAAAGTTTGAACTTTATTTAGTAACAGAAAGTGTGGTGATACGGACCGGAAGAAGGTTGTATTAAGAAACAGAGTAAGTACCCTGGATTCAAGGAAATTGTAGTATGGCGATTTCATTTTTGGACCTAAGAGGATTACAATGGAGTTTTAAGGTGTTGATGAACCTATAGTTAAGGAAGTGTAATCAAAGATGATTCACCCATGGGGACCCTAGTGGTATGACGTGGAATGAGCAAAGTTACACTTTGGTATTAAGAACGAGCGTAGTGGTAGCACCGTGGTAACAAGTGTGAAGGGACGTAGTGGAAGTGTACGTGATGGATTTTTATTCTTGAGACAAGTGTGAAGGGACTTACATTGTGGAACAGTGAATATTGTATTTTAAGAAGTAAGATTGTGGTAAAACAACGAAAAGCAATTCAGGACTTATTACGGACTAAGTGTAAATCATGGAACGATTTATAATGAAAGGGTTTTGTGAATAGTTGATGAGAATTGCCGATTGCGAACCTTCCATTAAGTAATTAGGTGTAAGTATGGGGTGCAATGGAAAGTGGAAGGTAAGAAATTTCAGTTAGTGTGTACGAAGTGATGGAAAGGTTCTTCAAGAGGATGCATTGCCCCGATTTATTTGCAAGTATAGAGAAACTTCTGTATTTGTGAATAATCGGAATAATTGGAATCTACCTTTTGTTGGAATAAGAACGTTGTAGTGTTTTAGTTCTCACCAAGGAGTTCAAGTGAGAGAATAAGGTGGTATGCTTGATATGAGATGTCCATCAATTTTTTGTGGTACCGTATAATGGTTGTGTGTGGGTTTTGCTTGCGAACGAATTAAGGTTGAGTTATGGCTAAAACCCTAGATGTTGTCATTTTTTACTTCCCGCTAGTGTAGTTGTTTGAGCAAAAAAAAATGAATTATCCCGCTGAAGTTTTGTGGTGTAAATGGAAAACGGGATTGCAAGTAAATGAAGGACGAATTTGTGTTTTTTAAATCGTGACTTCTGGAAAGGTGTTGCGTAATTGACTAATTGTTCAAACGACGAGAGGGTTGACTTTTGGGGAAGTAATCTTGTGAAATTGTGTTGAGTGTGAGAAAGTTATAGTGTATTACTGTTGAAAGCCTTGAGGGCGAAGTTAGAGAATACTCACGAGGTGTTAACCTCGCAAGGAATATTTTGGTATTTTAATTATGGTGTTAGTAAGGATATGAGTGGTTGGTCAGAGTTTAGTATTTGTTCACTTCCGTGTGTCCATGGTGTTAGATTTAGACTCCGTGAGAGAGGTACCAGTTGTGTGCAGTTGTGTTTTACCCAGAGAAGGAAATTGAAGGTTATCCTTCCAAGTAAGAGTGAGAATTGGGTGTTCCGGAATTAAGCATGTAAATTGGATTGTATGTGAAACAAAACAATTAAGAGAAGTGGATTCAACTGAAAAGTGTGGTATGGACTTCAGAAGTGTGGGTGTATGTGGAGTGTTGTATGTGGATTGGTGAGTAGTATGGAAACTCACAATCTTTCTATGAATGGTTAAAGTTTTGATAAGTGGTGACTCGAATATGATTGAAGTTTCCGTGATGGTGTTACGTTGTTATTGGTTGAGATCTCATGTCAACAAGGAACCTTAAGTAAGTCGGAAACCGTAAGAAGAATCAATTTAGAGTGTGGTAACCATAACCGGAGGTTGTTAAGTTATTTTGAGATGTATCGATTCGAGTTTAGAATGAATTTGGAGTTATATATGTTATGGTTGTATCAGTGTAACTCATGTACCTCTATTGCCTGGAGAGTGTTGGGCAGATGTTATAATATTGTGTGTTGGCAAAGAAATTATTCTACCATAGGACGTCAATAAGTTTCTTGTACCGTTGGTTAGTAAGGACCCCCAATGGATTAGTGTGTTTCTCCGTTGACTGTTAACTACTAGGTAGTGCTTGAGAATTCGTGGTGTTCCACTGTTAGAATTTGGGTTACGCAGTGGAACGTGATAGACGAAAGAGTTATGTCAGAATAATAAGAATTTAGACGAATTATTACTTGTAAGTATGGAAATAAGGAGATCTTGTTCTAAGTGTGTTCACTCTTGGTGTGATGCAAATGAGAAGAAATATCGGATTTAATGGTTGCAATGTTTAGTATCAGACCAGATGGAACTCGTAAGGGAGTCGTTTGATAATTTGTGAAGTGGGTCTGAACGTTGAAGGATTTATGAAAGGATAGTCGTCGGTAATTGTATTAAAGGTAAGAAACCACTGGATTACATCGTGAAGATGCGATGAGTGTTTGTTATCCTAAACCAAGATAAGGTGTTATGGTTTTGTTGTGTGACTCCGTAGAGGAATATGGAATGGTACATTCTTGCCGAAGGTAGGATGCGACCAAGTGTTTTGTATGGAACAACAGTTGAATTATGGGAAAAGTAAAGTTCAAAGTTAACCCAATATTGGAATAAGAGTATGACTAAGGACATGGAGTTTGATGAATTGTGAGGACAAGGATTTTGAATTATGAAGTCAAGTTGGGATCGGATTATGTCAGAAATTTTAACGGAGGAAAAGATTAAGTGTGGATCTAAAACAGTGATACAAGTTGCAGTTATTGTTGAATAAAGAAAATTCGGGGGCGAATTTCAATTTAAGGGGGGGAGAGTGTAATATCCCATATTATTTAAATGCTCAATTGGATATCAGATGAGATCAGATGAGTATCTAGTGCTCTATCTTTGGTTAATTGGATTAATGGAATCCTCTAAGTGTTGTGAGTATAGTCAAATGGGCTCAATAGAGCAACTGGTGAACTCTGAAGAGATCAATTATTTCATGAAAGGGACAGATTGATATTTATTAGTACAAGAGAGTATTTTAAAATAACTCTAATGTAGACAGGCAGATACTACTTCTGGATTCCTCGTACGTGGGTACGGGTCTGCATACCTGGTTGTTTGATCTGTTTATGTTGTTTGTGTACTTGTTGTTTTCTCATTGGCGAGTCAAGGGACTACTAATGACGATATTACCCATTATTGTGCATTTGCACCAGACCGTGAGAAAACCCCGGAGGCACGGTGGATCCGTTGATTGCATGAACCCTGTAGAGCCGAGGGAACCCATAAGATATGGGAACTCACTGAGATTATTATCTCACCCCAATATTGTTGTTATTTTTCAGGTGTTATTTGCAGGTCTGATTTAGAAGTGGAGCTATGCGTAGATGTTTCAAGAGAAGCTTAGTTAAGCTTATTCCGCTGTGTATTATTTTCTTGTACAATGAGGAATATTGTACCTTATTCTTAGACCTTTCTTGTTTTGGCTAATTTCCATGCTTTGTACCATAGGTTGTGTTTATGTATTAGAAATGGTCAAGTATGTGAATTATGCTGTAATACCCCGTAATTTCTGAAACGCTCTGGATAATATTATTATGATCAACTGGGTTTCGGGGTACTCTGAGTAATTATTGAATAGAATAATTAGAGTAAACTGACAAACTCAGAGCTGATTAGAGTAATATTATTTAACTTTGAGTTTTATTAATTGGTGCATTGGAGATAATTTGGACAATTAGTAGTATTACTAATTAATGTTTTCTCTATGTCTTTTTCCTTTTTCCCTCATTTGGAAAAGTTGGTAACATTAGAGAGAGAGAGAGAGAGAGAGAGAGAGAGAGAGAGAAAGTGAAGAGAAGGAAAAGAGGAGGAAAATTTCCAAGAGCTCAAGAGCAAGGATCATCAACCCATCTTCATCTTTTCATCTCAGCTTCCTCATCATCATCTTCTAATCCAGGTGGGTTCTAGATAGAGACTTTAGTGTAGAATTTCTTGAGGTTTAGAGGTAGGATTGGTTTTTGTGAGAAAATGAACAATTTTGCAAATCAACGAAATCTAACGGATAAAATGAGGTATAAATTGTGTGGCATGATTGATATATATGTATGATCATCTGTTGATGTTTGTTAGTGTGTTGGAATTGTTTTAATTGAGATTGGAATGGAAAAGAGTTCTTGAAAAACCAGAAAAATTCAATTCTGCAGCTTGAGTAATCGATTACTCATTTGGAGTAACCGATTACTCTGTAGAAAAATGAGAATTTACGTAAGTTTTGATGGAGTAATAGATTAACAGAATAGGGTAATCGATTACGAAATGTGCCTCTAACTCTCAATTTGATTCTGTGTGAATAGTAAAGCTTGAGTAATCGATTACTCACTTTGAGTAACCGATTACCACTGTAAGTTATGGGAAAATATTTATTTTGAAAAATTCATAACTTTTTAACCGTGATTCCGTTTTGGACATTCTTTATATCGATGTAAAGCTCTGAAAATGTTCTATCTGATGGAAGTGAAAGTACTAGTTTTGCTGCCGAGTAAATAAATTGGAGAAAACTGGAATTTGGTGTAACTTGTGTTACGTGAATTATAATTGAACTTTTGGAATTTAAAAGCTTCAAGAGGTAAGTGAGTGAGGAAACCTTAGTACATTAGGATGACTTAGAGAATTGTGCGGAAATGCTTACATCGATACTAGAAGAGTATCCTTGTTAAGTAGTGGTTAGTGGAGGATTGTATTCCTCCGGTTTGTAGTATATGTCTTAATAAATACCGTGACCCGCGTTGAAGTGCTCCTTGTGTGGGCTGGCCAGGGAGAAGTATTTATTAAGTAAGTAACTGTGACCCGTGTTGAAGTACTCCTTGTGTGGGCTGGCCGGGGAGAAGTTACTTAGTGGTGGTTACCGTGACCCGTGTTGTATTTGCCTTGTATAGCTGGCCGGGGAGAAGTACCACTGTAGATAACCGTGACCCGTGTTGTATTTGCCTTGTATGGTTGGCCGGGGAGAAGTTATCTACGTTAAGAACCCGTGACCTGCGTTGTATTTGCCTCGTATGGCTGGTCGGGGAGAAGATTCTTAACTAGTATGTCGTTTTGTGAATTTTACGATTGTTTCTCTAAGTCAGAAAGATTTGAACTCAAGGTCTATTTCCTTTTCCCCCGACCTGAGTTAGGTTTTGGTTAGAACCTTGTAAAGCCGAGAGAATCCATAAGATAGAGAACTCACTGAGATTTGATGTATCTCACCCCACTATTGTTGTTTACATCACAGGTACTGCAGGTTCGGCGAAGGGTAAGGACAAAGTTGTTTGACTTTTCTTACGGATCGTAGCTTTTGTGTGGCAAGGCTTCCGTTGTGAAGATTTTTGAGATCATTACTTGATCTAGTTCTTAGTATTTATCCTTGGAACATCTTGTAGATATACTATGCCGTAGTTTTTGTATTTAGGTCTTTTTGGGCATGTATATGTATAATGTGTTTACTAGGGACTTATTGTATATTTCAGTACCAAATTTGAAGTTCATGTATAATATATGCATTTGATGTATGTGATTTTGTGTGGGCTTTACAGTTGGTATCAGAGCGGGTCGTATCCTCGACCTAGCCATGAAATAGAATAAGTATTTCTTTCTGTTTCATATGTGTGGTGTCGCCATTGGTCTTACGTGTTATATTTATGGTATTGAGCCAGATCAACTTAATCCTATTTGTGTGGTAGGCCCCGAACTACTCCAGCTGGGACGAATCCGCCGGGCAGCGATGGTAATGCTCCTCTGTATTAGTTTATGCAACAGATGCAGCAACAACAGAATCAGTTTATGTAGCAAATGGTTCAACAATTAAATGGAGGTCTCCATCCTCAGGTGGTTGTTCCGGAGGCGGTAAGTTGGACTTTCCGGGATTTCTCCCGCATGAATCCTTCGGAATTCCATGGCAGATTAGATCCTGTAAAGGCTCACGAATGGATTTCAGGTATGGAAAGGATTTTTCGTGATAGTGCATTGTACCGAGGAAAATAAGGTGGTTTTTGCTTCGCATTCGTTGAAGGGTCCTGCCATGAGGTGGTGGGAGAGTGCGTCGGCTCTTATGACTACTCAGGGTGTGCCCAAGGTCTGGGAACAATTCAAGGTAATTTTCATGGAGAAATATTTTCCTAGCTCCTTGCGGACTCAGAAAGAGTTTGAATTTCAACAGTTAAGACAGGGTAGTATGACTATGGCCAGTTATGCGGAAAAGTTTGAGGACATGGCTGCTTATTCTAGGCAGACTATGTATGCTCCAGATGAACAGTGGAAAATAGATCAGTTTCTTTTTGGGCTAAAAGTTAAAATCTCACACAGTGTGTCTCAGAGAGAGTTCACCACTTATGCCGAAGTTCTAAGACAATGTTATGTGGCGGAGCATAGTTTGAAGAAAGTGCAAGCAGAGAGTGTTGTAAGTAGGGTAAATCAGGGTGATCGTGGAAGAGAAAGTCAACAGTTTGGGCCAAGATCACAAGCTTTCAAAGGAAAGCAAGTTGCTAGACCTGATGCTATTCCTCTGTGCAGAGTGTGCAACAAACGTCATTTTGGGAAGTGTGTCGACGGGAGTTATAGGTGTTATAATTGTAATGGATTGGGTCATGTGGCTAGAGATTGTACTCAGAATAGAAGCCAAGTGCAAGGACGGAATACCGGGAGGGTTTATACCTTAGATACAAGGAAGACAAAGAATGATAACTCCTTGATTGCGGGTACGTGTTTCGTAAATGGGCATCCTTGTTTTGTTTTATTTGATTGTGGGGCAACGCATTCTTTTGTGTCAATGCGATGTGTGAAGGGACTTGGGTTGCAAGCTGTTCCTTTACTTCCTCCTATGGTGGTCACTACCGCCATGGATGAAATGGTTGAGACACCGTTGAAGTGTGAAAACTGTGTTTTGTTTGTGAATGATAGAGTTTTCCAGATTGACCTTATCGGTTTACCGCTTAAGAAAGTTGATGTCGTTTTGGGGATGGATTGGCTTTCTGATAATTCGGTGTTTATTGGGTGTGAAGAAAAGCTAATCATCATTCCATCTGTTGAGGCTACCCCGAAGGATGTGTTAACAACAATTTTAGAAGGTACGGTGGGAATGATAAATTTCTTGTTTGAGAAGGAGAAATCTGTTTTACTGGTTCTTACTAAGGAGGGGAGTAGTGAGCAGCAAGTGTTGAGTATTGCTGTAGTTTATGAGTTTCCCGAAATTTTTCCTGAGGAATTTACTTCTCTTCCTCCAGAGAGAGAAGTTGAGTTCTCTATTGACCTGGTACCGGGAACGGCTCCTATATTTGTTTCTCCTTATCGGATGGCACCGTTTGAATTAAGAGAATTAAAAGACCAATTGGAGGACTTAATGGCTAAGCATTTTGTTAGACCTAGAGTTTCACCATGGGGAGCTCCAGTGTTCTTGGTAAAGAAGAAAGATGGTGGAATGCGTCTGTGCATTGATTACCGTAAGGTGAATAAAGTCACCATTAAGAACAAGTACCCCTTACCCAGGATAGACGACCTGTTAGATCAATTGAAAGGAGCCTGTGTGTTCTCGAAGATTGATTTACGGTCGGGTTATCATCAGATCCGAGTGAAGAGTTCCGATGTGCCTAAGACTGCATTTAGAACCCGTTACGGCCATTACGAATTCTTAGTGATGCCTTTCGGTGTGACTAATGCTCTAGCTGTTTTTATGGATTACATGAACCGAATATTTCAAGCTTACTTGGACCAATTTGTTGTAATCTTTATTGACGACATTCTTAATTATTCTCGTACTCCACAAGAGCACAGAGAACATCTGAGAATTGTCTTATCGGTATTGCAAGAGAAGCAACTTTTTGCTAAGTTAAGCAAGTGTGAGTTTTGGATGTCGGAAGTTAATTTTCTTGGACATGTTATATCTCAGGGTGGTGTGGCCGTAATACCCCATATTATTTAAATGCTCATTTTGGTATCAGATGAGTATCTATGTGCTCTATCTTTGGGTAATTGGATTAATGGAATCCTCTAAGTACTTTAAGTATTGACATTTGGGATCAATAGAGAAACTGGAGAACTCTTAAGAGATCAATTATTTTATTAAGGAGACGGATTAATATTTACTAATTCAAGAAAGTAATTTTTGGTAACTTTGATAATTGATCAATTGGGTTGAGACAACAAAATATCAATTGGAGATATTTTGCCCGGTTGGATTTATATTATATAATAATGATTAGATATATATATATATATAAGAAAAGAAGAAGAAGAAGAAGAAGAAAAGGAAAGAGAGAAAGAAGAAGAGAAAGAGGGAAAGATGAAGAAGAGAAGCTTATGGATCATCATTAATGTTCATCATCTTCTTCAAACTCCTCTTCGGTATCAGGTGGGTTCTAGATAGAGACTTTAGAGTAAATTTCTGGAGGTTTTAGAGTTAGGTTAGATTTGGATAAAATGAGTAATTTTGTTAAATCAATGAAATCTAACGGATAGATTGATGAAATGTGTGTCTAAATGTGTTCTAACATGTTGTTTTGGGTATTTGGATGCATTAATATCATGTGGGTTGAAGGTTTGGATCATTTTTGGGTCCCAAACCCGTTTTGGGAGAATTCTGGTTCGTCCAGATTCGCCAGGCGAGTAGGTGGAGAGTCTGATTCGCCAGGGATTCGCCAGGCGAATTTACCTGGGACAGCAAAACATTATTTTTCGTATTTTCGCCATAACTTTTGATCCGTAACTCCGATTGACGCACGGTCGGAAGCGTTGGAAAGCTAATTTTATGCTCTATTAGATGGTGAGGTAGAAACATGATTATATGTCATGGATTGATGAAATATATTTTATGTGATATGTTGTGTTAAATGTTTTACGTGTAGTATTTGTGTTATGCGATGTCTATATATTATTGTGAAATACGATTAAGAAATATGCATGCTTAAATTATGAATTAGGAAGTGTGAGGAAACTTTACCCTAAAACAAATGGTATAATTCTAGGTTGTGATTAGAATTGTGATAGAAACTCTGGATGGTGACGCTCGTGCATTCATTGACGAGTTCTGGCCTAGAGCAGATAACGTAATGACAACGCTCGTGCAGAAGAGGCCGAGGCGTGTGTCCATTGCCGAATGGTATAGAAATGAGTGAAACACTAGTATGGAACATGTGTGTTTTGGTATGTTTTATTGATTAAGGCATTATGGCCTTGTGATTGTCGAATACAATCACGTTGTGTATATGATCATGTAATTGTAACCAGCTTATCTTGCGGTGTAGTTTCATGAGACTCGAGCACCTCCTCTGAAACGTATGCATAATTACTTGGTAGGTTTGATTCCCTACGTGTAGTACTATTGGAGCCTATGCATTGGGTAGAGATTGTGATGGTTAACAGGCCATGAGAAGTGACGGTTCACGGTTAACAGGCCGGTGATCCCGAATCCAATTCGTATGCCAAGTAACTACAAGGATCCATGACTCGGGTCGACTTCTAGACGTAGAAGCGGATGGGAAAAGGGGATGCCTTGGTACGGTTATCGATTCGTAAGGAATCTTGAGTTAACAGGCTCAGGACGTAATTCCTTCCGTGTGATTTATGAGTTAACAGACTCATGACATGTTTCCATATAGTGTGAGATTGTGAACTCAAAGTCATTTCCCTTCCCCTTGACTTGAGTTAGGATTTGATAGAACCATGTAGAGCCGAGAGAATCTATAGGATAGGGAACTCACTGAGATTTGATGTATCTCACCCCACTATAGTTGCTATATTTCAGGTAATTGTGGGTTGATTTACAAGTGGAGCGATGCTGGGATGTTTCAAGAGAAGCTTAGTTAAGCTTATTTCCGCTGTGTATTTTTATTGTTCTTGTACAATGAGGAATATTGTATAATGTTCTTAGTTTTTATTGTTTTTGGCTAGTTTCCATGACTTGTGCCATGTAGTGTACTTATGTTTAGAAATGGACAAGTATGTGAACTATGTCATTAGGCACTTATGATGGTGTCAGTACCAAATAAAATGCTTGTATCACTACGCCAAACAAGACCTTAGACAGCGCTTTTTTTGGCCTTAGACAGCGCTTTTAAGCGCTGTCTAAACCTGCGCTGCTAAAGGTTTAGACAGCGCTTTGGGTAATACCAAAAGCGCTGTCTAAAGGGGGTATATTTAATGAAAAACGCTGTCTATGGTACCATTAGACAGCGCTTTTTGACATTTTTTAGGTATACCTTAGACAGCGATTTTGGTAAAAGCGCTGTCTAAGCCCCACCTTTTTGACATTTTTTAGGTATACCTTAGACAGCGCTTTCACAAAAAGCGCTGTCTAAGACCCACCTTTTTGAAATTTTTTTAAACCACAATTTTTACCAGGTTTTTCAACCAGAATTTGACCTGTTTTTCAACCAATTTTTTTCCAGAAAAATCCCACAATTTGGAGATTCAAATCAATCCAATTTGGCCTATTTAAATGTTACGAGGGAAGGTAATGAGGAAAGTCCAAGCAAAAAATCATCTCAAAATTATATTCTGTGAAACTTTTCAAAATGCATGTTTCGTTCAAAAATTCATAATATATTATGCACTAGTTTATACTAGTTTCGGTCAAAAAATCAAATTAAATCGAGGACTGTTCGAAATGATACGAAACTTTTCAGATCCTTTCTATATGTTACGAGGGAAGGTTATGATGGAAGTCCATGCAAAAAATCATCTGAAAATTAGATTTTATTAAACTTATCAAAATGCTAGTTTCGGTCTGAAAATCACAATATATTATACACTAGTTTATACTAGTTTGGGTCAAAAAATCAAATTAAATCGAGGTCTGTTCGAAATGCTACCAAACGTTTCAGATCCTTTCTATATGTTACGAGGAAAAGTTATGAGGGAATTCCTTACAAAAAAATCATCTCAAAATTAGATTCTATGAAACTTTTCGAAATGCTAGTTTCTTTCAAAAAAATCATAATATACTATACACTAGTTTATACTAGTTTCGGTCAAAAAATCAAATTAAATCGAGGACTGTTCGGAATGCTACGAAACTTTTCAGATCCTTTCTATGTGTTACGAGGGAAGGTTATGATGGAAGTCCATGCAAAAAATCATCTGAAAATTAGATTTTATTAAACTTATCAAAATGCTAGTTTCGGTCTAAAAATCATAATATATTATACACTAGTTTATACTAGTTTCGGTCAAAAAATCAAATTAAATCGAGGTCTGTTTGAAATGCTACAAAACGTTTCAGATCCTTTCTATATGTTACGAGGAAAAGTTATGAGGGAAGTCCTTACAAAAAAATCATCTCAAAATTAGATTCTATGAAACTTTTCAAAATGCTAGTTTCTTTCAAAAAATCGTAATATACTATACACTAGTTTATACTAGTTTCGGTCAAAAAATTAAATTAAATCGAGGACTGTTCGGAATGCTACGAAACTTTTCAGATCCTTTCTATGTGTTACGAGGGAAGGTTATGATGGAAGTCCATGCAAAAAATCATCTGAAAATTAGATTCTATTAAACTTTTCGAAATGCTAGTTTTGTTCAAAAAATCATAATATACTATGCACTAGTGTATACTAGTTTCGGTCAAAAAATCAAATTAAATCGAGGACTATTCGAAATGCTACGAAACTTTTCAGAACCTTTCTATATGTTACGAGGGAAGGTAATGAGGGAAGTCCATGCAAAAAATCATCTCAAAATTAGATTCTATGAAACTTTTCAAAATGCATGTTACGGTCAAAAAATCATAATATATTATACACTAGTTTATACTAGTTTCGGTCAAAAAATCAAATTAAATCGAGGACTGTTCGAAATGATACGAAACTTTTCAGATCCTTTCTATATGTTACGAGGGAAGGTTATGATGGAAGTCCTTGCAAAAAATCATCTGAAAATTAGATTCTATTAAACTTATCAAAATGCTAGTTTCGGTCGAAAAATCATAATATATTATACACTAGTTTATACTTGTTTCGGTCAAAAAATCAAATTAAATCGAGGTCTGTTCGAAATGCTACAAAATGTTTCTGATCCTTTCTATATGTTACGAGGAAAAGTTATGAGGGAAGTCCTTACAAAAAAATCATTTCAAAATTAGATTCTATGAAACTTTTCGAAATGCTAGTTTCTTTCAAAAAAATCATAATATACTATACACTAGTTTATACTAGTTTCGGTCAAAAAATTAAATTAAATTGAGGACTGTTCGGAATGCTACAAAACTTTTCCGATCCTTTCTATGTGTTACGAGGGAAGGTTATGATGGAAGTCCATGCTAAAAATCATCTGAAAATTAGATTCTATTAAACTTTCTGAAATGCTAGTTTAGGTCAAAAAATCATAATATACTATGCACTAGTTTATACTAGTTTCGGTCAAAAAATCAAATTAAATCGAGGACTGTTCGAAATGCTACGAAACTTTTCAGATCCTTTCTATATGTTACGAGGGAATGTGTAATACCCCGTAAATTCTGTTACTCTGGATAATATTAGTTGTGATCAATTGAGTCTCAGTGTGCTCTGAGAAATTATCTGCAGAGATAATTAGGGTAACTGTTGAACTTAGAGTAAATCCAATTAATATTATCTGACTCTGGGATATTTAAATATTTGGACTTTAGAGACTTTTTAGACAATTAGTAGTGTTGATATTTGATGATGTTTTACTATATCATTTCCTTTTCCTCTCATTTTCCTCTTTAGAAGCAAAGGGAGAAAAAGATAGAAAGAAGTGGAGAGAAAGAAAAGAGAAGGAAAGGAAGAGAAAAAGAGGAAAGCTCAAGATCAAGAACATCATCAAATATTCATCCAATCATCTTCAAATCTTCACCATCTTCATCTATTCAAGGTGGGTTCTAGATAGATGCTTTTGTTTTAGATTTTCTTGGATTCTAAGACTTAAGTTAGAGTTGTAAGAGAATTGGTTAAATTGGAAAATCTTGAAAATTAACGGTTGAAATGTGTTATAAACTGAGTAGTATGAGTTATATGAGTGTAGAATCATCTATGTTTGATTGTGGAAGGTTTGGATATGTGTTGGTGGGGTTTTGGAACCATGGGAGATCAGCTGTTACGCTGATGAACTTTTTCATTTCCCAGATTCGCACTGTGAATCCCCCAGTGAAGGGGAAATCATGGACTCGCTGGCAGCTTCGCACTGCGAATGAGGTAGTGAACGTTCGCCTGTGGTTCGCACTGTGAACCTTACGTTGTTTTTGCTACTGCCTTGGTTCGCCAGCGTTCGCACTGCGAATGGTGCAGCGAGCAAGTGTTGGCTAGGCATTCGCTGGACGCTTCGCACTGCGAATGAAGTAGCGAGCATTCGCTGGCTTATTCGCAATGCGAACATAGCAGAACATCCATTTTATTTCTTGCATAACTTTTGACTCGGTTATCAGTTTTACGTATTCTTGGTATCGTTGTGAAGCTAAGAACATATTCTAGCTGATGGTAGTGAGAAATATCTGTTTATTGCCGGATTAAATGAATCGGAGGGAACCGTAAATTGGCATAAATTGTGGTATGTTGAATTTTGGTGTTCCATTATGTGATTGATGATTACATGCCTATGTTATTATTGTTAAACATGTTGGAATATGTATGCATGTTAAAATATGAATAGGTAGAGTGGGGAACATTACCGTAAATGATATCAAAAGTATATACACATGTCTCTGTATATATTTAAAATAAAATTATAACAATAAGAGATAGTATTATCTTGATAAATATTACTACGATGAGGACGGAGCAACGAAGGTTCAAATGCTTTGGTTAAAGTCGTTACCTACCAATGATTTTGAAGAAGACCACCAACAATCTGTGTCCCATTAGAATATAGTCCTAGTATCTCCAATATGTAGTCATCCCACTCATCAACGACTTCTCTCCTAGTCATTATAAATTAAATAACTAAGAACTATAAAACATTTGAGGTGATCACTTGTTATGTCTTCCTTGTATATGTGTTGAATATAATGCATTATGTTGATAAATGATGTGATGTGATCATTTCCTTGCTTGTTCCCGTTCGTTCCAGTTGAACGTTCGGATGTGATGTGGATGTGATGTGGTTGTGATGTGATTATGATGTATGCTTGAATCGGAGTAGGCTTAAGCTACTAGGTGGTGTTTCACCTGAGTTCCGGACTTGGTCCGATGGATACCAGACTTGTTCCGAAGAATACCGTTGCGATGAGATTGTGAGGGTCCACTAGGGCGTATTTCCCACTTGTCATTAACTCATCTGCGTGCTCGGTATACACCTGAGCTACCGTTGCGATGTGCTTGTGAGGGTCTTATAGGGCGTTTACCCACTCGTCGTTAACACATCTGCGTGATAGGTATGGTGGGGTTGTGATGCCATAAAGGCAATATCACTCCGTTACTCACCTCTAGTGGTGTCATGTAGGCAATACCACTAGGCTTTCTCCCGGTGGGCTTGTGCAGTCATGTAAGCGTCTTTGCACTCGCCGATACACACATGTGTATTGATGATTGACGGATGGGTTTTCGCGGCCACTTAGGCGTGTATCACTTCGGACTCATCTAAATCATCGTGATGTGTGCTTGTGCCAGTCTCTTGACGCTAGGTACTTGGTTACTCATCGAGGGTGTGATATGTGTGGCCTATGTAGGCAGGCAGATACTACTTCTGGATTCCTCGTACGTGAGTAGGGTCTACATACTTGGTTGTTTGATCTGTTTATGTTGTTTGTGTACTTGTTGTTATTTCATTGGTGAGTCAAGGGACTACTAATGACGATATTACCCATTATTGTGTATTTGCAGCAGACCGTGAGAAAACCCCGGATGCATTGTGGATCCGTTGATTGCATGAACCCTGTAGAGCCGAGGGAACCCATAAGATAGGGGAACTCACTGAGATTATTATCTCACCCCAATATTGTTGTTATTTTTTAGGTGTTATTTGCAGGTTTGATTTACAAGTGGAGCTATGTGTGGATGTTTCAAGAGAAGCTTAGTTAAGCTTATTCCGCTGTGTATTGTTTTCTTGTACAATGAGGAATATTGTACCTTATTCTTAGATTTTTCTTGTTTTGGCTAATTTCCATGCTTTGTACCATAGGTTGTGTTTATGTATTATAAATGGTCAAGTATGTGAATTATGCCATTAGGCACTTATGATTGTGTCAGTACCAAATAAAACACTTGTATGGTATTATTCTAGATAAATATTATACAGGGCGTTACAGTTGGTATCAGAGTAGGTCCTGTCCTCGACCTAGCCTTGAAACATCATAAGTAAATCTATTCCTGCCTCTTAAGTGTGTCTTACCAGCATGACTTTTAATATCATACTATCTAGTGTTGGGTCTGATCAACCTAATACTATGTATGTGATAGGTAGAAGCATGGTTGAGCGACCACGAGGACTCCGAAGTGTTGTCGGAACTTGTGCTGTGAGGGTAGGCTCAAGCCAAGGGTTAGTAGTGAAGAGTTTTGGTCAGCTCAGTGAGGTTTTGGTAGAAGTTGTGCTTGGGTAGCATGGAAATTAAAGAGTAGTGTATTGTTCAAGCAAATCCTTTGGAATTTTGGAGCCTGAAAGTTAAGGATCTCTATTGGACGATTGGTTAAGGTATTGAGGAATATGTAAAGTCGCTAGTAGAGCTGGATTGACCACTTGTATGGATAAGGATTTCAAGTAATCTCATTTCGTGGAAAAGAAAAGTTGTTTTGTGGAATGTGTGACGTAAGGTCCAGAAGTGAGATAAATTTTGGTGCTTCAGTTTCTAAGGTCGCTATGGTATCTTGAATGGACGAGAGTACCTTAAGGAATGTGTTCAGAACAAAGTCTTCCAACTGGTCAAAAGTGGTGAGTTAAGGACGTTCGACTTTTATGGGAACCTAAAGTAGTTGAGAAGTGTGTGAAGGAACACAAGGATGTGTTTACATGCTTCAAGTGAAACAAGTATGTGTCAGACAAAGAGTAGGAGATGAATTGTGTATATTCAGATGAAGAGAGATTAAGTTCGAGATATTAAATTAATGTTTTTCTGTATTCGATGAGAGACCAATTTGGAATTTGGAAATGTCAAGTTACCCAAGGAACCGTATAAGGTATTATGTCGGAGAAAGTTTGAACTTTATTTAGTAACAGAAAGTGTGGTGATACGGACCGGAAGAAGGTTGTATTAAGAAACAGAGTAAGTACCCTGGATTCAAGGAAATTGTAGTATGGCGATTTCATTTTTGGACCTAAGAGGATTACAATGGAGTTTTAAGGTGTTGATGAACCTATAGTTAAGGAAGTGTAATCAAAGATGATTCACCCATGGGGACCCTAGTGGTATGACGTGGAATGAGCAAAGTTACACTTTGGTATTAAGAACGAGCGTAGTGGTAGCACCGTGGTAACAAGTGTGAAGGGACGTAGTGGAAGTGTACGTGATGGATTTTTATTCTTGAGACAAGTGTGAAGGGACGTACATTGTGGAACAGTGAATATTGTATTTTAAGAAGTAAGATTGTGGTAAAACAACGAAAAGCAATTCAGGAATTATTACGGACTAAGTGTAAATCATGGAACGATTTATAACGGAAGGGTTTTGTGAATAGTTGATGAGAATTGCCGGTTGCGAACCTTCCATCAAGTAATTAGGTGTAAGTATGGGGTGCAATGGAAAGTGGAAGGTAAGAAATTTCAGTTAGTGTGTACGAAGTGATGGAAAGGTTCTTCAAGAGGATGCATTGCCCCGATTTATTTGCAAGTATAGAGAAACTTCTGTATTTGTGAATAATCGGAATAATTGGAATCTACCTTTTGTTGGAATAAGAACGTTGTAGTGTTTTAGTTCTCACCAAGGAGTTCAAGTGAGAGAATAAGGTGGTATGCTTGATATGAGATGTCCATCAATTTTTTGTGGTACCGTATAATGGTTGTGTGTGGGTTTTGCTTGCGAACGAATTAAGGTTGAGTTATGGCTAAAACCCTAGATGTTGTCATTTTTTGCTTCCCGCTAGTGTAGTTGTTTGAGCAAAAAAAAATGAATTATCCCGCTGAAGTTTTGTGCTGTAAATGGAAAACGGGATTGCAATTAAATGAAGGACGAATTTGTGTTTTTTAAATCGTGACTTCTGGAAAGGTGTTGCGTAATTGACTAATTGTTCAAACGACGAGAGGGTTGACTTTTGGGGAAGTAATCTTGTGAAATTGTGTTGAGTGTGAGAAAGTTATAGTGTATTACTGTTGAAAGCCTTGAGGGCGAAGTTAGAGAATACTCACGAGGTGTTAACCTCGCAAGGAATATTTTGGTATTTTAATTATGGTGTTAGTAAGGATATGAGCGGTTGGTCAGAGTTTAGTATTTGTTCACTTCCGTGTGTCCATGGTGTTGGATTTAGACTCCGTGAGAGAGGTACCAGTTGTGTGCAGTTGTGTTTTACCCAGAGAAGGAAATTGAAGGTTATCCTTCCAAGTAAGAGTGAGAATTGGGTGTTCCGGAATTAAGCATGTAAATTGGATTGTATGTGAAACAAAACAATTAAGAGAAGTGGATTCAACTGAAAAGTGTGGTATGGACTTCAGAAGTGTGGGTGTATGTGGAGTGTTGTATGTGGATTGGTGAGTAGTATGGAAACTCACAATCTTGCTATGAATGGTTAAAGTTTTGATAAGTGGTGACTCGAATATGATTGAAGTTTCCGTGATGGTGTTACGTTGTTATTGGTTGAGATCTCGTGTCAACAAGGAACCTTAAGTAAGTCGGAAACCGTAAGAAGAATCAATTTAGAATGTGGTAACCATAACCGGAGGTTGTTAAGTTATTTTGAGATGTATCGATTCGAGTTTAGAATGAATTTGGAGTTATATATGTTATGGTTGTATCAGTGTAACTCATGTACCTCTATTGCCTGGAGAGTGTTGGGCAGATGTTATAATATTGTGTGTTGGCAAAGAAATTATTCTACCATAGGACGTCAATAAGTTCCTTGTATCGTTGGTTAGTAAGGACCCCCAATGGATTAGTGTGTTTCTCCGTTGACTGTTAACTACTAGGTAGTGCTTGAGAATTCGTGGTGTTCCACTGTTAGAATTTGGGTTACGCAGTGGAAGGTGAGAGACGAAAGAGTTATGTCAGAATAATAAGAATTTAGACGAATTATTACTTGTAAGTATGGAAATAAGGAGATCTTGTTCTAAGTGTGTTCACTCTTGGTGTGATGCAAATGAGAAGAAATATCGGATTTAATGGTTGCAATGTTTAGTATCAGACCAGATGGAACTCGTAAGGGAGTCGTTTGATAATTTGTGAAGTGGGTCTGAATGTTGAAGGATTTATGAAAGGATAGTCGTCGGTAATTGTATTAAAGGTAAGAAACCACTGGATTACATCGTGAAGATGCGATGAGTGTTTGTTATCCTAAACCAAGATAAGGTGTTATGGTTTTGTTGTGTGACTCCGTAGAGGAATATGGAATGGTACATTCTTGCCGAAGGTAGGATGCGACCAAGTGTTTTGTATGGAACAACAGTTGAATTATGGGAAAAGTAAAGTTCAAAGTTAACCCAATATTGGAATAAGAGTATGACTAAGGACATGGAGTCTGATGAATTGTGAGGACAAGGATTTTGAATTATGAAGTCAAGTTGGGATCGGATTATGTCAGAAATTTTAACGGAGGAAAAGATTAAGTGTGGGTCTAAAACAGTGATACAAGTTGTAGTTATTGTTGAATAAAGAAAATTCGGGGGCGAATTTCAATTTAAGGGGGGGAGAGTGTAATATCCCATATTATTTAAATGTTCAATTGGATATCAGATGAGATCAGATGAGTATCTATGTGCTCTATCTTTGGTTAATTGGATTAATGGAATCCTCTAAGTGTTGTGAGTATAGTCAAATGGGCTCAATAGAGCAACTGGTGAACTCTGAAGAGATCAATTATTTCATGAAAGGGACAGATTGATATTTATTAGTACAAGAGAGTATTTTAAAATAACTCTAATGTAGACAGGTAGATACTACTTCTGGATTCCTCGTACGTGGGTACGGGTCTGCATACCTGGTTGTTTGATCTGTTTATGTTGTTTGTGTACTTGTTGTTTTCTCATTGGTGAGTCAAGGGACTACTAATGACGATATTACCCATTATTGTGCATTTGCACCAGACCGTGAGAAAACCCCGAAGGCACGGTGGATCCGTTGATTGCATGAACCCTGTAGAGCCGAGGGAACCCATAAGATATGGGAACTCACTGAGATTATTATCTCACCCCAATATTGTTGTTATTTTTCAGGTGTTATTTGCAGGTCTGATTTAGAAGTGGAGTTATGCGTAGATGTTTCAAGAGAAGCTTAGTTAAGCTTATTCCGCTGTGTATTATTTTCTTGTACAATGAGGAATATTGTACCTTATTCTTAGATTTTTCTTGTTTTGGCTAATTTCCATGCTTTGTACCATAGGTTGTGTTTATGTATTAGAAATGGTCAAGTATGTGAATTATGCTGTAATACCCCGTAATTTCTGAAACGCTCTGGATAATATTATTATGATCAACTGGGTTCCGGGGTACTCTGAGTAATTATTGAATAGAATAATTAGAGTA
Organism: Lathyrus tuberosus; assembly: GCA_022829125.1. Classification (NCBI taxonomy): domain Eukaryota; kingdom Viridiplantae; phylum Streptophyta; class Magnoliopsida; order Fabales; family Fabaceae; genus Lathyrus; species Lathyrus tuberosus. The sequence continues at coordinate 1,192,661 of JALAZF010000605.1, forward strand.
AACTGACAAACTCAGAGCTGATTAGAGTAATATTATTTAACTTTGAGTTTTATTAATTGGTGCATTGGAGATAATTTGGACAATTAGTAGTATTACTAATTAATGTTTTCTCTATGTCTTTTTCCTTTTTCCCTCATTTGGAAAAGTTGGTAACATTAGAGAGAGAGAGAGAGAGAGAGAGAGAGAGAGAGAGAGAGAGAGAGAGAAAGTGAAGAGAAGGAAAAGAGGAGGAAAATTTCCAAGAGCTCAAGAGCAAGGATCATCAACCCATCTTCATCTTTTCATCTCAGCTTCCTCATCATCATCTTCTAATCCAGGTGGGTTCTAGATAGAGACTTTAGTGTAGAATTTCTTGAGGTTTAGAGGTAGGATTGGTTTTTGTGAGAAAATGAACAATTTTGCAAATCAACGAAATCTAACGGATAAAATGAGGTATAAATTGTGTGGCATGATTGATATATATGTATGATCATCTGTTGATGTTTGTTAGTGTGTTGGAATTGTTTTAATTGAGATTGGAATGGAAAAGAGTTCTTGAAAAACCAGAAAAATTCAATTATGCAGCTTGAGTAATCGATTACTCATTTGGAGTAACCGATTACTCTGTAGAAAAATGAGAATTTACGTAAGTTTTGATGGAGTAATAGATTAACAGAATAGGGTAATCGATTACGAAATGTGCCTCTAACTCTCAATTTGATTCTGTGTGAATAGTAAAGCTTGAGTAATCGATTACTCACTTTGAGTAACCGATTACCACTGTAAGTTATGGGAAAATATTTATTTTGAAAAATTCATAACTTTTTAACCGTGATTCCGTTTTGGACATTCTTTATATCGATGTAAAGCTCTGAAAATGTTCTATCTGATGGAAGTGAAAGTACTAGTTTTGCTGCCGAGTAAATAAATTGGAGAAAACTGGAATTTGGTGTAACTTGTGTTACGTGAATTATAATTGAACTTTTGGAATTTAAAAGCTTCAAGAGGTAAGTGAGTGAGGAAACCTTAGTACATTAGGATGACTTAGAGAATTGTGCGGAAATGCTTACATCGATACTAGAAGAGTATCCTTGTTAAGTAGTGGTTAGTGGAGGATTGTATTCCTCCGGTTTGTAGTATATGTCTTAATAAATACCGTGACCCGCGTTGAAGTGCTCCTTGTGTGGGCTGGCCGGGGAGAAGTATTTATTAAGTAAGTAACTGTGACCCGTGTTGAAGTGCTCCTTGTGTGGGCTGGCCGGGGAGAAGTTACTTAGTGGTGGTTACCGTGACCCGTGTTGTATTTGCCTTGTATAGCTGGCCGGGGAGAAGTACCACTGTAGATAACCGTGACCCGTGTTGTATTTGCCTTGTATGGTTGGCCGGGGAGAAGTTATCTACGTTAAGAACTCGTGACCTGCGTTGTATTTGCCTCGTATGGCTGGCCGGGGAGAAGATTCTTAACTAGTATGTCGTTTTGTGAATTTTACGATTGTTTCTCTAAGTCAGAAAGATTTGAACTCAAGGTCTAGTTCCTTTTCCCCCGACCTGAGTTAGGTTTTGGTTAGAACCTTGTAAAGCCGAGAGAATCCATAAGATAGAGAACTCACTGAGATTTGATGTATCTCACCCCACTATTGTTGTTTACATCACAGGTACTGCAGGTTCGGCGAAGGGTAAGGACAAAGTTGTTTGACTTTTCTTACGGATCGTAGCTTTTGTGTGGCAAGGCTTCCGTTGTGAAGATTTTTGAGATCATTACTTGATCTAGTTCTTAGTATTTATCCTTGGAACATCTTGTAGATATACTATGTCGTAGTTTTTGTATTTAGGTCTTTTTGGGAATGTATATGTATAATGTGTTTACTAGGGACTTATTGTATATTTCAGTACCAAATTTGAAGTTCATGTATAATATATGCATTTGATGTATGTGATTTTGTGTGGGCTTTACAGTTGGTATCAGAGCGGGTCGTATCCTCGACCTAGCCATGAAATAGAATAAGTATTTCTTTCTGTTTCATATGCGTGGTGTCGCCATTGGTCTTACGTGTTATATTTATGGTATTGAGCCAGATCAACTTAATCCTATTTGTGTGGTAGGCCCCGAACTACTCCAGCTGGGACGAATCCGCCGGGCGGCGATGGTAATGCTCCTCTGTATCAGTTTATACAACAGATGCAGCAACAACAGAATCAGTTTATGTAGCAAATGGTTCAACAATTAAATGGAGGTCTGCATCCTCAGGTGGTTGTTCCGGAGGCGGTAAGTTGGACTTTTCGAGATTTCTCCCGCATGAATCCTTCGGAATTCCATGGCAGATTAGATCCTGTAAAGGCTCACGAATGGATTTCAGGTATGGAAAGGATTTTTCGTGATAGTGCATTGTACCGAGGAAAATAAGGTGGTTTTTGCTTCGCATTCGTTGAAGGGTCCTGCCATGAGGTGGTGGGAGAGTGCGTCGGCTCTTATGACTACTCAGGGTGTGCCCAAGGTCTGGGAACAATTCAAGGTAATTTTCATGGAGAAATATTTTCCTAGCTCCTTACGGACTCAGAAAGAGTTTGAATTTCAACAGTTGAGACAGGGTAGTATGACTATGGCCAGTTATGCGGAAAAGTTTGAGGACATGGCTGCTTATTCTAGGCAGACTATGTATGCTCCAGATGAACAGTGGAAAATAGATCAGTTTCTTTTTGGGCTAAAAGTTAAAATCTCACACAGTGTGTCTCAGAGAGAGTTCACCACTTATGCCGAAGTTCTAAGACAATGTTATGTGGCGGAGCATAGTTTGAAGAAAGTGCAAGCAGAGAGTGTTGTAAGTAGGGTAAATCAGGGTGATCGTGGAAGAGAAAGTCAACAGTTTGGGCCAAGATCACAAGCTTTCAAAGGAAAGCAAGTTGCTAGACCTGATGCTATTCCTCTGTGCAGAGTGTGCAACAAACGTCATTTTGGGAAGTGTGTCGACGGGAGTTATAGGTGTTATAATTGTAATGGATTGGGTCATGTGGCTAGAGATTGTACTCAGAATAGAAGCCAAGTGCAAGGACGGAATACCGGGAGGGTTTATACCTTAGATACAAGGAAGACAAAGAATGATAACTCCTTGATTGCGGGTACGTGTTTCGTAAATGGGCATCCTTGTTTTGTTTTATTTGATTGTGGGGCAACGCATTCTTTTGTGTCAATGCGATGTGTGAAGGGACTTGGGTTGCAAGCTGTTCCTTTACTTCCTCCTATGGTGGTCACTACCGCCATGGATGAAATGGTTGAGACACCGTTGAAGTGTGAAAACTGTGTTTTGTTTGTGAATGATAGAGTTTTCCAGATTGACCTTATCGGTTTACCGCTTAAGAAAGTTGATGTCGTTTTGGGGATGGATTGGCTTTCTGATAATTCGGTGTTTATTGGGTGTGAAGAAAAGCTAATCATCATTCCATCTGTTGAGGCTACCCCGAAGGATGTGTTAACAACAATTTTAGAAGGTACGGTGGGAATGATAAATTTCTTGTTTGAGAAGGAGAAATCTGTTTTACTGGTTCTTACTAAGGAGGGGAGTAGTGAGCAGCAAGTGTTGAGTATTGCTGTAGTTTATGAGTTTCCCGAAATTTTTCCTGAGGAATTTACTTCTCTTCCTCCAGAGAGAGAAGTTGAGTTCTCTATTGACCTGGTACCGGGAACGGCTCCTATATTTGTTTCTCCTTATCGGATGGCACCGCTTGAATTAAGAGAATTAAAAGACCAATTGGAGGACTTAATGGCTAAGCATTTTGTTAGACCTAGAGTTTCACCATGGGGAGCTCCAGTGTTCTTGGTAAAGAAGAAAGATGGTGGAATGCGTATGTGCATTGATTACCGTAAGGTGAATAAAGCACCATTAAGAACAAGTACCCCTTACCCAGGATAGACGACCTGTTAGATCAATTGAAAGGAGCCTGTGTGTTCTCGAAGATTGATTTACGGTCGGGTTATCATCAGATCCGAGTGAAGAGTTCCGATGTGCCTAAGACTGCATTTAGAACCCGTTACGGCCATTACGAATTCTTAGTGATGCCTTTCGGTGTGACTAATGCTCTAGCTGTTTTTATGGATTACATGAACCGAATATTTCAAGCTTACTTGGACCAATTTGTTGTAATCTTTATTGACGACATTCTTAATTATTCTCGTACTCCACAAGAGCACAGAGAACATCTGAGAATTGTCTTATCGGTATTGCAAGAGAAGCAACTTTTTGCTAAGTTAAGCAAGTGTAAGTTTTGGATGTCGGAAGTTAATTTTCTTGGACATGTTATATCTCAGGGTGGTGTGGCCGTAATACCCCATATTATTTAAATGCTCATTTTGGTATCAGATGAGTATCTATGTGCTCTATCTTTGGGTAATTGGATTAATGGAATCCTCTAAGTACTTTAAGTATTGACATTTGGGATCAATAGAGCAACTGGAGAACTCTTAAGAGATCAATTATTTTATTAAGGAGACGGATTAATATTTACTAATTCAAGAAAGTAATTTTTGGTAACTTTGATAATTGATCAATTGGGTTGAGACGACAAAATATCAATTGGAGATATTTTGCCCGGTTGGATTTATATTATATAATAATGATTAGATATATATATATAAGAAAAGAAGAAGAAGAAGAAGATAGAATGTAAAGACCATATAATAATACATGCATCAAATCATATATTATACATGAGTTTCACTTTTGGTACTGAAACATAATAAGTTCCTAGTTAACACATTATATATATAAATGCCTCTAATACAAAACACCTAAAAGTCTAAGGCATTACATATACAAGATGTTCCAAAATGATAAAAACTAAGAACTAGATCAATACAATGATCTCAAAACATAACGCCATAGCGGAAGCCATGCCATCACAAAACCACGATCCGTAAGGAAAGTTAAATAACCTTGTCCTTACCCTTCGCCGCACCTGCAGAACCTGTGATGTAAACAACAACAGTGGGGTGAGATACATCAAATCTCAGTGAGTTCCCTATCTTAAAGTCCTCTCGGCTTTACAAGGTTCTAACAAAGTCCTAACTCATGTCCAAGGGGGGAGGGGAAAGACCATGAGTACACACACACAAGTAACCGCCACGGTGAGCCTGTAAACTCACACTAGTACCGAAGTACCTCTTGAGCCTGTAACTCAAGGATTCACAAAGTACCGAAGTACGTTCTGAGTCCGTACACTCAAGAACTCACATATCAATAACCAATACCAAGGTATCCCCTTTTCCCGTACCCTTCTACGTCTAGAAGGCGATCCGAGTCATGGATCCTTGTAGCTACTTGGCATACGATTGGATTCGGGATCACCGGTCCGTACACCGTGATCCGTGACTTCTCACGGCCCGTACACCGTCACAAGTCTCTTTACCCGTAGGCTCCAACCGTACTTAACACGGGACTCAAACCTGCCAAGTAGTTGTGTATAACGTTCAGAGGAGGTGCTCGAGTCTCATGAACTACACCGCACAACTGTGGTTATTGATAAACAGAAATGCATACGCCTCGGCCTTTCATGCATGAGCGTTGCCACACATGGAACAATTCACACTTCCGACACAGTTTTGGTAATAATCCTCACCCTGCCTAGTCCATATTTTAACATGCATACATTGCCAATAATAGTTACACACAATTAACAGATAAAAGTCGATAAAACGACACAATTTCAGAAATCCCGACTTAATTAAATCGGCCGACGATCTTAAAACCATTGTAATAAGAAAGTACATTTTATTATCTTTCCAACGATATCAAAATTGTTCCAATCCGAGTTACGTACAAAAAGTTACGGCATTGTAAACAATCGATCGGAAAAATAAATCACAACAGCAGGATTCTGTAACTCTCCTGGCCGTACGCGTATTGGCATTCCCCGTACGCGTATGCCCAAAAGCTCGCCCAGCCATACGCGTATTGCCCCAAGCGATACGCGTATTGCTCAAAATGCCCGGCCATCCATACGCGTATTGCCCTTGCCGTACGCGTATTGACAAGCCCCATACGCGTATGGGCAGAGAAAAAATGCAGAAGTTCCTGCAGAATTTTCCTGCTACGGGTTGATCCAAAATCAACCCCAAATCCCATTTTCATCAATTGAAATGCATCAAAACATGTTTTAACATCACAACCAGTATAACATATAATCAAACATTGAATTTTAACAGTTAGATTCAAGATTTTTAAACCAAAATACCCATTTTTCCCAATTTCCAATCTAACTCTAAACTCAAAATAATTCTACTCTAAAGAGTCTAACTAGAACCCACCTGGATTACTAGACGAGGAGGTTGATACAGAGACGAGTAACGAAGAACAGATGAATTGATGATGATTCTTGAGCTTTTGGAAATTTTCTCTCCTTTCCTTCTTCCACTTTTCCTTTCTCCTCCTTTTCCTTTGTTTTTCCTTCTTTCTATCTTTCTCTTTAGCTTTGTTTGGTTTTCAAGGAAAATGAAAAGAAAATAGATAGTATAGAAACTATCATTTTTAGTAACACTACTAAATGTCCAAAATTAGCTCAAATACATCAAATTTTAAAAACTCAACGTTAAATACTATTAATTTAATCGACTCTGAGTTCGTCAGTTTACTCTAATTATTTTATCAAATAATTACTCAGAGTACCCCGGAACCCAGTTGATCATAATAATATTAACCAGAGCGTTTATAAATTTACGGGGTATTACATAGAAAAAGAAGAAGAAGAAAAGGAAAGAGAGAAAGAAGAAGAGAAAGAGGGAAAAATGAAGAAGAGAAGCTTATGGATCATCATTAATGTTCATCATCTTCTTCAAACTCCTCTTCGGTATCAGGTGGGTTCTAGATAGAGACTTTAGAGTAAATTTCTGGAGGTTTTAGAGTTAGGTTAGATTTGGATAAAATGAGTAATTTTGTTAAATCAATGAAATCTAACGGATAGATTGATGAAATGTGTGTCTAAATGTGTTCTAACATGTTGTTTTGGGTATTTGGATGCATTAATATCATGTGGGTTGAAGGTTTAGATCATTTTTGGGTCCCAAACCCATTTTGGGAGAATTCTGGTTCGTCCAGATTCGCCAGGCGAGTAGGTGGAGAGTCTGATTCGCCAGGGATTCGCCAGGCGAATTTACCTGGGACAACAAAACATTATTTTTCGTATTTTCGCCATAACTTTTGATCCGTAACTCCGATTGACGCACGGTCGAAAGCGTTGGAAAGCTAATTTTATGCTCTATTAGATGGTGAGGTAGAAACATGATTATATGTCATGGATTGATGAAATATATTTTATGTGATATGTTGTGTTAAATGTTTTACGTGTAGTATTTGTGTTATGCGATGTCTATATATTATTGTGAAATACGATTAAGAAATATGCATGCTTAAATTATGAATTAGGAAGTGTGAGGAAACTTTACCCCAAAACAAATGGTATAATTCTAGGTTGTGATTAGAATTGTGATAGAAACTCTGGATGGCGACGCTCGTGCATTCATTGACGAGTTCTGGCCTAGAGCAGATAACGTAATGACAACGCTCGTGCAGAAGAGGCCGAGGCGTGTGTCCATTGCCGAATGGTATAGAAATGAGTGAAACACTTGTATGGAACATGTGTGTTTTGGTATGTTTTATTGATTAAGGCATTATGGCCTTGTGATTGTCGAATACAATCATGTTGTGTATATGATCATGTAATTGTAACTAGCTTATCTTGCGGTGTAGTTTCATGAGACTCGAGCACCTCCTCTGAAACGTATGCATAATTACTTGGTAGGTTTGATTCCCTACGTGTAGTACGATTGGAGCCTATGCATTGGGTAGAGATTGTGATGGTTAACAGGCCATGAGAAGTGACGGTTCACGGTTAACAGGCCGGTGATCCCGAATCTAATTCGTATGCCAACTAACTACAAGGATCCATGACTCGGGTCGACTTCTAGACGTAGAAGCGGATGGGAAAAGGGGATGCCTTGGTACGGTTATCGATTCGTAAGGAATCTTGAGTTAACAGGCTCAGGACGTAATTCCTTCCGTGTGATTTATGAGTTAACAGACTCATGACATGTTTCCATATAGTGTGAGATTGTGAACTCAAAGTCATTTCCCTTCCCCTTGACTTGAGTTAGGATTTGATAGAACCATGTAGAGCCGAGAGAATCTATAGGATAGGGAACTCACTGAGATTTGATGTATCTCACCCCACTATAGTTGCTATATTTCAGGTAATTGCGGGTTGATTTACAAGTGGAGCGATGCTGGGATGTTTCAAGAGAAGCTTAGTTAAGCTTATTTCCGCTGTGTATTTTTATTGTTCTTGTACAATGAGGAATATTGTATAATGTTCTTAGTTTTTATTGTTTTTGGCTAGTTTCCATGACTTGTGCCATGTAGTGTACTTATGTTTAGAAATTGACAAGTATGTGAACTATGTCATTAGGCACTTATGATGGTGTCAGTACCAAATAAAATGCTTGTATCACTACGCCAAACAAGACCTTAGACAGCGCTTTTTTTGGCCTTAGACAGCGCTTTTAAGCGCTGTCTAAACCTGCGCTGCTAAAGGTTTAGACAGCGCTTTGGGTAATACCAAAAGCGCTGTCTAAAGGGGGTATATTTAATGAAAAACGCTGTCTATGGTACCATTAGACAGCGCTTTTTGACATTTTTTAGGTATACCTTAGACAGCGCTTTTGGTAAAAGCGCTGTCTAAGCCCCACCTTTTTGACATTTTTTAGGTATACCTTAGACAGCGCTTTCACAAAAAGCGCTGTCTAAGACCCACCTTTTTGAAATTTTTTTAAACCACAATTTTTACCAGGTTTTTCAACCAGAATTTGACCTGTTTTTCAACCAATTTTTTTCCAGAAAAATACCACAATTTGGAGATTCAAATCAATCCAATTTGGCCTATTTAAATGTACCAATTTACACCAAAATTATATATCCAAAACAATTGGCAATTCAAACCAATATATATATATATATATAAAATTACGAATCATTACATTTTTTCTACAAATGTACATATTACTTATACTAGTACTTTTGCATCCAACCAAAGCATTGCTTCAAATCTACATAGGTCCTGAAAGAACACAAAGATTGTAATTCAATTAAAAGAATACATCAACAATGTCTATAGTTAGAAAGTTACACATATTTAAATTCTCATCAATTAAAGTAAGAGTACAATATTATACCTGATAAAACTCCGAGCTCCATAATGTATTGACACCAATCCTCTTTAATTTCATCCAATTGAGAAATTGAGTAATGAGAACACTTGCATTCTTCAAAGTACTACATAATAATATAACATAGTTTGATTTAGTTTTAACTATTTCATTATATGAGAGATATGTGTTAAATATTAAAATAACTCATAAGTTAGAAATACATACATCGGATGGAATCTCTATTCGATCCAAAAAAAGAGTGTCTCTCATAAACCTCAACATGAAATATCCGCAATCTATTTCATTACGTTGCCGAGGACACTACAAATGAAAAGAAAATATGGATAAATCCTAAGTTTTATCAAGTAGCATCACTAATATAATAAAACATGTGATAATTAATATACCTTCACTGTATTCCATGTAATGGGGTTGACTCTCCTCTTTGGTACTTGGCCATCTCGTAGTGCACGGAAAGCTTGTATAACGCTAATAAAATATAAATGAATATTTAGAACAATTCACATAAATAAATAAACAAACAAATAAATATACACATTCATATTTAGAACAATCTCACTTACGTGCCAATACATTTCTTCATATCCGGGTATGTTGTCCAATCATTTCCTAACGAATCCAGATAATACACCACTTCTCTGCTAGGATTAATTGCGACCAACAACCAATGTCCACTGTAAGATTAAACAAGTGTTAGATGGAAACTTTCTACACGACGTCAAAATACAAAAAAACTATAATAGATGAATTTAGAATGAAAATCTAACCCAGTATTAAACGGTAAAAGGAACAACTTTTCCGTTTCTTGGTTGTCCATAAAGACGTCGCGTACATACGCCAGGACCTCATCTGGTTTATTTATTATTAAGGATAAGTTGACAGACGCGGGGCATAAGAATGCAAATCTTTGCTGCAATCCACGTGGGCGCATAACTTTGTCATACAGAAACCTTAAATAAAAACATCATTAACATTAGACTATTCATTTGAAACATAAAGCAAATAAGTTGTTCAATATAATATACCAAAGTAGATCGGATATATACCTCACGTATGTATTGACAACACTGACGCCCAATTCTTCATGATTGAAAATAAAAAAACAAAAAAATTGACATGATTTCTATACTATATATCTTTAATTTTGTATTACCTTGAGAATATTTGGTGTAATTGGGTTTGGACCTCTTGATGAAAATGAAGCTACATAAGGAGACAACAAATCTTCAATTTCTTCACTCTTAAATATTGTTGCAGTTGGATTTCTGTTAATTGGTAAAATGACAAATTTAAATAAATCGAGTGAAATGAATTTCAATTATCAATATATTCATAACATTGTTAATACAAGTTTAATTTTGACTTGTTTACTAACTTTCGAAACCTAAATGTAATTACAGCAGTTTTTAGAGTCCAAGAAAATAGAGCTAGCTATCCTACTAATATTTGTATGATACACTATTTTCCATTAATAATATAATCTATACCTTGTTGAATTAATGTAATATTGTATTTCATTTAGGCTTCCTTGAGTAAGGAATGTGGCTGGCAAGGCAAATATAAGTGCTGAATCTTTATATCGAGGGGCATTATTGTCAAATATTACACCAGCTGCCCCTGAAGAAACCCCCAACTCTGAAACACCGTTAATGAACTCACATAAAACTATCTTCCCCTTCACGCCATGTTTATCCAATGAGTCCTTGAGGCAAAATCTATGCAATAATATTTATATGAAAAAAAAATCCAAAAAAAACTAAATTATTGCATAAGAATTCCTATAATTGCATATATAGAATATAGATCATACCTGGACATAGAGCTGTTAAATCCACCATCAATGTTGGGTATATCTCTTGCAGAAATTAATGGAAACATTTTGTTTTTGAGATCAAATGTGTTAATTGTGGATCCCTGACATCAATTTTCCAGGATATATTGGATTTAAAAAATTAGTTAAGCATATAAAAAAGTCTTAGGAACTAAAATTGTGCCGCAAATTAAGAACTATGACATGATCACATTTATCATAAATTAAAACATTTCATACAAACTAGTACAAATCAAATTAACATACCACATAAATGGCGCCATTTCCCAATTGCACATTTGTAACGAACTTTCTTCCAAAAGTGCTTGCAGCAACAGAAAGTAACCAAGGTGGATAATTTGTCATGGTAAAAAGATTAGGGCCCAGATTATTAGCAGAATTCGACGTAAATATGCCTCTTTTCATTGCATGGAAACTTCCAATGTTGATTGTATTTTGAAAATATGGAACTACTACTACTTGAGTTAATCCAATAGAAACAGATATAACATCAACAAAAACACTATTATACGAGGAATCAAAACATTGAATGAGGAGGAAAGTTATGATAAAACATAGAACATTGAATGAGCTTCTAACAGGGCTTCTAACCTAAACTACAATAACACTAATCTAAACTACTCATATTCTATCAAAAGAACATCATTCTATCAAAAGAACTCCAAAACCTAACAGAACATCATTATATCTAAAGAACTCCAAAAATATGGTAACAAGAACAAAACCTAATAGAAAAATATGAAACTCACTTAAAACCTAACATAAAAAGAAAAACTCTTACCGGAACAGTGGAGCACGGTGGAGTACAGTGGAGGATGGTGGAGGACAATGTAGGAAGGACGACGGCCGGACGGACGACGGCGAGAAAGGACGGACGACGGCGGTGAAAGGACGGACGACGGCGGTGGTTTCAGCTCTGGTTCGTTCTTGTTCGCAGAAAGAGAGGGAAAGAGGGAAAGAATGAAATGATAAAGTATAGAATACTGATACAGATTCAATCTTTATTTTAATTAAAAAGACCTTAGACAGCTCTTTGAAAGAAAGCGTTGTCTAAGGTGGGCCTTAGAAAGCGCTTTTGAAAGCGCTGTCTCATATGGGCCTTAGACAGCGCTTTTGATTTTATTTTATTTTTAATTTATAAGACCTTAGACAGCGCTTTTGAGTAAAGCGTTGTCTAATATTTTTCTTTAATTTTGTTTTTTTAATTTATAAGACCTTAGAAAGCGCTTTCCTCAAAAGCGCTGTCTCAGGTCTTATATTTTTTTTTTTAATTTATAAGACCTTAGACAACGCTTTTAAGGAAAGCGCTGTCTAATATTTTCCTTTAATTTTTTTTTTTTAATTTATAAGACCTTAGAAAGCGCTTTTCTCAAAAGCGCTGTCTCAGGTCTTATATTTTTTTTTAATTTATAAGACCTTAGACAGCGCTTTTAAGGAAAGCGCTGTCTAATATTTTCCTTTAATTTTTTTTTTTAATTTATAAGACCTTAGAAAGCGCTTTCCTCAAAAGCGCTGTCTAAGGTCTTATATTTAGACGCGCTTTTATTTTTCTAAGTGAACAGTTTCCGTGTTTTCTAAATTTTTTAACTTATAGCAGCGCTTTTGTAATAAAGCGCTGCCTATGAAGTGCTGCCAAAGAGTAATTTTGGCGTAGTGTATGGTATTATTCTAGATATATATCTTATACAGGGCGTTATAGTTGGTATCAGAGCAGGTCGTATTCTCGACCTAGCCTTGAAACATCATAAGTAAATCTATTCCTGCCTCTTAAGTGTGTCTTGCCATCATGAAACTTAATATCATACTATGTAGTGTTGGGCCTGATCAACCTAATACTATGTATATGATAGGTAGAATCATGGTTGAGCGACCACGAGGACTCCGTAGTGTTGTCGAAACTGGTGCTGTGAGGGAAGGCTCAAGCCAAGAGTCAGTTGTGGGGAGTTTTGGTCAGCTCAGTAAGGTTTTGGTAGAAGTTGTTCTTTGGATAGCATGGAATTAAAGTGTAATGTGTGGTTTAAGTAATCCTTTGGAATGGATGGAGTCCGAAAGTTAAGGATCTCTATTGGACGATTGGTTAAGGTATTGAGGAATATGTGAAATCGCTAAGTAGAGCTGGATTGACCACTAGTACGGATAAGAATTTTAGTAATCTCATTCCGTGGAAAAGAAAAGTTGTTTTATGGAACGTGTGGCGTAAGGTCCGGAAGTGAGATAAGTTTTGGTGCTTTAGTTTCTAAAGTTGTTATGGTATCTTAAATGGACGAGAGTACTTTAAGGAGGGTGTTCGGAACAATATCTTCCAACTGGTTAAAAGTTGAGAGTTAAGGAAGTTCGGCTTTTATGGGAACCTAAAGTAGTAGAGAAGTGTGAGGAGGAACACCAGGATGTGTTTACATGCTTCAAGTGGAATAAGTATACGCCGGATGAAGAGTAGGAGATATATTGGGTATATTCAGTTATGTAGAGAGATTAAGTTCGAGACATTACATCGGGATTTTCTGGATTTGATGGGAGACCAAATTGGAATTTGAAAGTGTTTTGGCTTGGAAAAGTTGGATTTTGGGGTGTGGAAACCATGAAAAAATGCAGCAGAAAATTCTGCTTCTGGTGTGATTCGCCAGGCGAATCAGGAAATCGCCAGGCGAATGGGGTCTCGCCGCGGGTTTGCCAGGCGAGGTACTGGCGAAGAGGAATTCGCCAGGCGAATTACTTAGTCGCCAGGCGAAAATGAAGAAACAGAACTTGTGTAGCTGCTGGAACTTTTGGGATTTTATGAAATCAGGATTCACCACATGTTCGCCGGGCGAAGTGCTGGCGAAGGGGGGACTCGCCAGGCGAAATCCTTACCCGCCAGGCGAATCTGGCTGTTTCCAATCATTTTCCTTTCTTCAGAAATTCATATCTTTTGACTCGAGTGTCCGATTTAAGCGTTCTTTATATCGATATGAAGCTATGGAAGTGTTCTATGTTGTGGAAAGTGAAAATATTGTTTATGAGGTGGATTTTATTCGGTTATGTGGAATAAACGATATTAACAGTATGTTATGAGAAAGTTACACCTGGTATTAAGAACAAGCGTAGTAGTGGCATCGTGGTTGCAATTGTACATAATGGATTTTCATTCTTGAGACAAGGGTGATGAGATGTACTCTGTGGAACAGTGAATATTGTATTTTAAGAAGCAAGTTTATGGTAAATCAACGAGAAGCAAATCAGGACTTATTATGGACTAAGTGTAAATCATGGACGATTTATACCGGAAGGGTTTTGTAGATAGTGGATGAGAATTATTGGTTGCGAATCTTGCGTTAAGTAATTTGGTGCCAGTGGGATGCTCAATGGATAGTGAAGGGTAAGAAATCCCGGTTAATGTGTACGTAGTGATGGAAAGGTTCTTCAAGAGGATGCATTGCCCCGATTTATTTTCGAGTATAAAGAAACTTCTGTATTTGTGAATAATCGAAATATTTGGAATCTACCTTTTGTTGAACTAAGAATGTTGTTGTTTTAATTCTCACCAAGGAAATTCAAGTGAGAGGACAAGGTTGTATGCTGACATGATAGGTCCATCGCTTTTGTAGTATGGTATTCTGGTTGTGTGTTGGGTTTTGCTTATGGACGAATTAAGTATGAGGTGTGGCTAAGACCTTAGAATGTCGTCATTATTGGCTTCCCGCTAGTGTAGTTGTTTGAATAGAGAACGAACTGTCCCACCGAAGATTTTTCGTGTGACTGCGACAGAATTGGAATTCTACCTTGTCACTTGGTTGGAGTATGTCATCTGCATGTTTTGACTTTGTCGGGTTTACCTGAGTGGATCATGGTTATTGAATGTTACACAAGTTAAGGAACCACAAGTTGAGAATGATATTTCAAGTTAGAACAAATCGGATTGGTGGTTTGAGTGGTGATGACTTTTGAGATATAAGAATTGTTTTTTTTTTGTTCTATGGCAGTGTTAACCGATTAACGCTATGTGGTTAACCGATTGACACGTGCAAGGATGGTTTTTAGCGCTGAACTTGAGGATTTAACCGATTAACCTCAGATGGGTAATCGATTAACGTGTGGGTAAACTATGGAATCCCTTAGGAACCATCATCTGCGTTTTGTTACCTTATGTTGCTCCGAGTGGAGAGTATTGTGTGAATGGAAAATGGGATTGCAAGTAAATGAAACACGAATTTGTGTTTTGAAATTGGAACTTGTGGAAAGGTGTTGCGTAGTCGACCATTTGTTTAGACGACGAGGGAGTTTAATTTTTGGAGAAATAATCTTATGAATTGGGTTGAGTAGGAGAAAGTCTTAAGTATATTGTTATTCCTACTGACGAGAGTGTTAAAGACGAAGTTGGAAAATATTCTCGAAGTGTTGATCTTGTAAAGATCGTTTCGGTAATTTAATTTGTGGTGTTATTAAGGAACGAACGGTTGGTCGGAGTTAGTAATTGTTATCTTCCGTGAGTTCTTGGTTTTGGTTTTAGACTCCGTGAAAGTGGTACCAGTTGTGTTCTAACCAAAGAAGGAATTGTAGGTTATCTTTCCAAGTACGAGTAAGAATTAGACATCCCGAAGTTAAGCATGTAACTTGGAATTATTTATGAAAAGAGTTTATTCAACTGAGAAGTGTGGTATGGACTTCGAAAGTGTGTGTGTATGTGGAGTGTTATACATGAATTGGTGAGTAATATGGAGACTCACGTTTGTGCCTTGAGCGGTTAAAGTTTTGATAAGTGGTGATTTACGTATGAATGAAGTTTTGTAATGGTGTTACATTTGATTGGTTGAGATCTCGAATCAGTAATGAACCTGAAGTAAGTTGGAAACTGTAAGAAGAATCGATTTTGGAAGTAGTAATCGGAACTAGAGATTGTTAAGATATTTTGGATGAATTATTTCGAGTTTAGAATGGATTGAGAAGTGTATATTTGGTGGTTGTAACAGTGTAACTCCTACATCTTTATCGTCTAGAGAGTATTGGACGGATGTTATTATATTGTGTGTTGGCAAAGAAATTGTTCTACCCTAAGACGTCGGTAAGTTTCCTGTGCCATTGGTTATTAAGGACCCTAATGGATAAGCGTGTTCCTCCGCAGACAGTTAGCTATCTGGTAGTACTTAAGAGTTTGTGGCTTTCTGTTGTGAGACATCGGATTGCGCAGTCGAAGGTAATAGATGTAAGAGTTCAGTCATATTAGTAAGAACTTGAAGATTATGGCTAGTAAGTATGGAAATAAGGAGATTTTGTTTTGAGTGTGTTACCTTTGGCGGGATACGAAAGAAGGGAAATATCGGATTGAATGAGTATATTGTACAACATCAGACCAGATGGAACTGGTAAAAGAAGTTGTTTGACAATTTGTGAAGTGGTTTGAATGTTGATAGGAATTATGGAAAAAGTAAGTTGAACGTTAAATCAATATTGGAACAAGAGTATAATAAAGGATGTGACGTCTGATAAATTGTGAAAATACGGATTTTTAGTCTGTGAAGTCAAGTTAGAATTGGAATACGACAGAAATTTGGACGGACGTAAAGTTAAGTGTGGGTCAAAGACAGGGATATAAGTTGCAATTGTTGTTGAGTAGAGGAAATTCGGGGGCGAATTTCAATTTAGGGGGGGAGTGTAATACCCCATATTATTTAAATGCTCATTTTGGTATCAGATGAGATCAGATGAGTATCTATGTGCTCTATCTTTGGGTAATTGGATTAATGGAATCCTCTAAGTACTTTAAGTATTGACATTTGGGATCAATAGAGCAACTGGAGAACTCTTAAGAGATCAATTATTTTATTAAGGAGACGGATTAATATTTACTAATTCAAGAAAGTAAATTTTGGTAACTTTGATAATTGATCAATTGGGTTGAGACGACAAAATATCAATTGGACATATTTTGCCCGGTTGGATTTATATATATATATATATATATATATAAGAAAAGAAGAAGAAGAAGATAGAAAAAGAAGAAGAAGAAAAGGAAAGAGAGAAAGAAGAAGAGAAAGAGGGAAAGATGAAGAAGAGAAGCTTATGGATCATCATCAATGTTCATCATCTTCTTCAAACTCCTCTTCGGATATCAGGTGGGTTCTATATAGAGACTTTAGAGTAAATTTCTGGAGGATTTAGAGTTAGGTTAGATTTGGATAAAATGAGTAATTTTGTTAAATCAATGAAATCTAACGGATAGATTGATGAAATGTGTGTCTAAATGTGTTCTAACATGTTGTTTTGGGTATTTGGATGCATTAATATCATGTGGGTTGAAGGTTTGGATCATTTTTGGGTCCCAAACCCGTTTTGGCAGAATTCTGGTTCGTCCAAATTCGCCAGGCGAGTAGGTGGAGAGTCTGATTCGCCAGGGATTCGCCAGGCGAATTTACCTGGGACAGCAAAACATTATTTTTCGTATTTTCGCCATAACTTTTGATCCGTAACTCCGATTGACGCACGGTCGGAAGCGTTGGAAAGCTAATTTTATGCTCTATTAGATGGTGAGGTAGAAACATGATTATATGTCATGGATTGATGAAATATATTTTATGTGATATGTTGTGTTAAATGTTTTACGTGTAGTATTTGTGTTATGCGATGTCTATATATTGTTGTGAAATACGATTAAGAAATATGCATGCTTAAATTATGAATTAGGAAGTGTGAGGAAACTTTACCCCAAAACAAATGGTATAATTCTAGGTTGTGATTAGAATTGTGATAGAAACTCTGGATGGCGACGTTCGTGCATTCATTGACGAGTTTTGGCCTAGAGCAGATAACGTAATGACAACGCTCGTGCAGAAGAGGCCGAGGCGTGTGTCCATTGCCGAATGGTATAGAAATGAGTGAAACACTAGTATGGAACATGTGTGTTTTGGTATGTTTTATTGATTAAGGCATTATGGCCTTGTGATTGTCGAATACAATCATGTTGTGTATATGATCACGTAATCGTAACCAGCTTATCTTGCGGTGTAGTTTCATGAGACTCGAGCACCTCCTCTGAAACGTATGCACAATTACTTGGTAGGTTTGATTCCCTACGTGTAGTACGATTGGAGCCTATGCATTGGGTAGAGACTTGTGATGGTTAACAGGCCATGAGAAGTGACGGTTCACGGTTAACAGGCTGGTGATCCCGAATCCAATTCGTATGCCAAGTAACTACAAGGATCCATGACTCGGGTCGACTTTTAGACGTAGAAGCGGACGGGAAAAGGGGATGCCTTGGTACGGTTATCGATTCGTAAGGAATCTTGAGTTAACAGGCTCAGGACGTAATTCCTTCCGTGTGATTTATGAGTTAACTGACTCATGACATGTTTCCATATAGTGTGAGATTATGAACTCAAAGTCATTTCCCTTCCCCTTGACTTGAGTTAGGATTTGATAGAACCATGTAGAGCCGAGAGAATCTATAGGATAGGGAACTCACTGAGATTTGATGTATCTCACCCCACTATAGTTGCTATATTTCAGGTAATTGCAGGTTGATTTACAAGTGGAGCGATGATGTGATGTTTCAAGAGAAGCTTAGTTAAGCTTATTTCCGCTGTGTATTTTTATTGTTCTTGTATAATGAGGAATATTGTATAATGTTCTTAGTTTTTATTGTTTTTGGCTAGTTTCCATGACTTGTGCCATGTAGTGTACATATGTTTAGAAATGGACAAGTATGTGAACTATGTCATTAGGCACTTATGATGGTGTTAGTACCAAATAAAATGCTTGTATGGTATTATTCTAGATATATATATTATACAGGGTGTTACAGTGGCAGTAGATCCGTCGAAGGTAGAAGCAGTGATTAATTAGGAGAAACCGAGGAATGCTTCAGAGGTTAGGAGTTTCTTGGGATTGGCAGGTTACTATAGAAGGTTCATTAAAGGTTTTTCTCAATTGGCCTTACCAATGACGAAACTTACTCGAAAAGATTTTTCTTATGAGTGGGATTCGGGTTGTGAACAAAGTTTTATGAAATTGAAGGAAAGTTTGACGACTGCTCCAGTATTAATTATTCCTGATCCTAATAACTCTTATGAAGTATTTAGTGATGCTTCTAAGATGGGATTAGGAGGTGTTCTGATGCAAGGCGGTCAAGTGGTAGCATATGCTTCTCGACAATTGAAAGTTCATGAGAAGAATTATCCAACTCATGATTTGGAACTAGTCGCAGTTGTGTTTGCACTGAAGGTGTGGCGTCATTATTTGTATGGTGTATGTTTTGAAATGTTCAGTGACCATAAAAGTTTGAAGTATTTATTTGACCAAAAGGAGTTGAATATGCGACAGAGAAGGTGGATGGAGTACTTAAAGGATTATGACTTAGAATTGAAGTATCATCCAGGAAAAGCAAATAAAGTAGCTAGGGGTGTTCATGGGTGTGGGTCGACCCACGAACCCATTGACCCAAACCAACCCAACCCATAAATTACCCAAACCCATTCATTTACGGGTATACCCAACCCAACCCATAACAACCCGTATAGTTTTGGGTCGGGTATCGGGTTTGAGGTTTGCAACCCACATACCCATTGACCCAACCCATTGATGTGACTTTAGTAATATTTTGTTATTTTTATTTTAATTTTAAATAAAAATATAAAACTAATATCTCACTAATAACCATAATTTTTTAGAAAAATTATTCTCCACTAATAATATTACTAGACGAATGAGTTTACGTAATTCTAATATTAAATGTGTTTCTTATATTTTTTTGAATCATTTCTAACTTACATATTTAATGGAAATAACATGACTTGTAAAATTTTATATTAACATCAAGTGTTATGTCGTGTTGATGAATTTTATTAGATATTATATGATGTGTTTCATCGAATTTGAGTGTTATAAATGAGTATGATTGTATTGAGTTGTGTTACATTTTTTTAAATCGACAAAAAATCATAATTTTTTTTAATTTGAAACACAACCTGCGAACCCAACCCAATCCAACCCATAAATGAACGGGTCGGTTCGGGTCGGTTTTAACAATGAAATTGCGGGTTGGATGATGAACCCAACCCATTGAAGTTTGAACGGGTTGGGTAACGGGTTAGGCTAAATCCGGTCCAACCCAACCCGCGTACACCCCTAAAAGTAGCGGATGCATTAAGTCGGAAAATGGTTCATAGTGCCGAATTGATGATATTGGAGTATACTTTGTTGGAAAAGTTTAGGGATCTTAATCTCCAGTTTGTGTGGACTCCGAATGGTGTAATTATGGGAAATTTGAATGTCAATTCTATTCTAAGAGAAGAGATTCAACAAGAACAAGTGTTAGAGGAGAAGTTTCAAGAGATGTTACTTCAACCGGGGTTTTTCGCGAGCAGCGGATGGGATTGTCCTATTTAACCAAAGGATTTGTGCTCCGGATGACTCGGTATTCAAAAGAAAGATTTTAGATGAAGCTCATAAAGGTACTTTTACGATACATCCTGGTTCTTCGAAGATGTATCAGGACTTAAAGAAAGATTATTGGTGGTCCGAGATGAAAAAGGATATAGCGGTGTATGTGTCAGAATGTGCGGTGTGCCAACAGGTGAAGATTGAACACCAAAGACCGGGCGGTCTGTTACAACCTTTGGATATTCCAGTTTGGAAGTGGGATAGTATTTCTATGGACTTTGCAGTAGGTTTACCCCGTACGGAAGGTGGTTATGATTCTATTTGGGTGATTGTGGATCGACTAAAGAAATCTGCGCATTTCTTAGCCGTGAAGACTACTTACAAGGCAAGTCATCTTGCAAGGTTGTTTATTGCCGAAATTGTGAGATTGTATGGTGTTCCCTCTAGTATTGTATCCGATAGAGATCCGAAGTTTACTTCAAGGTTTTGGAAGGTTTTTCAACAAGCTATGGGTACGAAGTTGCGGTTGAGAACGTCGAATCATCCTCAGACGGATGGTCAGACTGAGCGAACAATACAAACGATGGAAGATATGTTAAGAGCTTGTGTGCTAGAGAGTAGAGGAAATTGGAAGGAACTTTTACCATTAATTGAGTTTTCTTATAACAATAGTTACCATGCGAGCATCGGTATAGCTCCTTACGAAGCATTGTATGGGAGAAAGTGTAGAACACCTTTGTGTTGGGCAGAAGTTGGCGAAGATAGAATTTTGGGACCCGAAATTATTCAAGAGACTACGGAAAAGATTCGAATGATCCACGAGAAAGTTAAGCAAGCACAAGATCGTCAAAAGAGTTATGCGGACAATCGAAGGATACCTTTGGAATTTGAGGAGGGTGACCATGTGTTTCTGAAAGTTACTCCGAGATTGAGATTAAAAGGACCGTTTAAGTCACGCAAGTTAAGTCCAAGATACGTGGGACCGTATCAGATCTTAGTGAGGATTGGTGAAGTCGCTTACAGATTAGCCTTACCACTCTGTCAGAGATGCATGACGTCTTTCATGTATCTCAGCTCCGAAAGTTTATTCATGATCCTCTTCAGCCAATTCTACCAGAATCAGTGGAAATAGAAGCTGACTTGACTTTTGAACCTCAACCGAGTCGTATTGTGGGGAGAGAAACAAAGGTGTTAAGGAACAAAGACATTCCTCTTGTTAAGGTGCAATGGGATGTGACGCATCCGGGTGATGCTACTTGGGAATTAGAATCGGAAATGCGGGATGCGTATCCTCATCTATTCAGGTAATCTTTTAAATTCGAGGACGATTTTCTATTTAAGGGGGGGAGGATGTAATACCCCGTAATTTCTGAAACGCTCTGGATAATATTATTATGATCAACTGGGTTTCGGGGTACTCTGAGAAATTATTGAATAGAATAATTAGAGTAAACTGACGAACTTAGAGCTGATTAGAGTAATATTATTTAACTTTGAGTTTTATTAATTGGTGCATTGGAGATAATTTTGACAATTAGTAGTATTACTAATTAATGTTTTCTCTATATATTTTTCCTTTTTCCCTCATTTGGAAAAGTTGGTAACATTAGAGAGAGAGAAAGTGAAGAGAAGGAAAAGAGGAGGAAAATTTCCAAGAGCTCAAGAGCAAGGATCATCAACCCATCTTCATCTTTTCATCTCAGCTTCCTCATCATCATCTTCTAATCCAGGTGGGTTCTAGATAGAGACTTTAGTGTAGAATTTCTTGAGGTTTAGAGGTAGGATTGTTTTTTGTGAGAAAATGAACAATTTTGCAAATCAACGAAATCTAACGGATAAAATGAGGTATAAATTGTGTGGCATGATTGATATATATGTATGATCATCTGTTGATGTTTGTTAGTGTGTTGGAATTGTTATAATTGCGATTGGAATGGAAAAGAGTTCTTGAAAAACCAGAAAAATTCAATTCTGCAGCTTGAGTAATCGATTACTCATTTGGAGTAACCGATTACTCTGTAGAAAAATGAGAATTTACGTAAGTTTTGATGGAGTAATCGATTAACAGAATAGGGTAACCGATTACGAAATGTGCCTCTAACTCTCAATTTGATTCTGTATGAATAGTAAAGCTTGAGTAATCGATTACTCACTTTGAGTAACCGATTACCACTGTAAGTTATGGAAAAATATTTATTTTGAAAAATTCATAACTTTTTAACCGTGATTCCGTTTTGGACGTTCTTTATATCGATGTAAAGCTCTGAAAATGTTCTATCTGATGGAAGTGAAAAATACTAGTTTTGCTGCCGAGTAAATAAATCGGAGGAAACCGGAATTTGGTGTAACTTGTGTTACGTGAATTATAATTGAACTTTTGGAATTTAAAAGCTTCAAGAGGTAAGTGAGTGAGGAAACCTTAGTACATTGGGATGACTTAGAGAATTGTGCGGCAATGCTTACATCAATACTAGAAGAGTATCCTTGTTTAGTAGTGGTTAGTGGAGGATTGTATTCCTCCGGTTTGTAGTATATGTCTTAATAAATACCGTGACCCGCGTTGAAGTGCTCCTTGTGTGGGCTGGCCGGGGAGAAGTATTTATTAAGTAAGTAACTGTGACCCGTGTTGAAGTGCTCCTTGTGTGGGCTGGCTGGGGAGAAGTTACTTAGTGGTGGTTACCGTGACCCGTGTTGTATTTGCCTTGTATGGCTGGCCGGGGAGAAGTTATCTACGTTAAGAATCTGTGACCCGCGTTGTATTTGCCTCGTATGGCTGGCCGGGGAGAAGATTCTTAACTAGTATGTCGTTTTGTGAATTTTACGATTATTTCTCTAAGTCAGAAAGATTTGAACTCAAGGTCTAGTTCCTTTTCCCCCGACCTGAGTTAGGTTTTGGTTAAAACCTTGTAAAACCGAGAGAATCCATAAGATAGATAACTCACTGAGATTTGATGTATCTCACCCCACTGTTGTTGTTTACATCACAGGTACTGCACGTTCGGCGAAGGGTAAGGACAAAGTTGTTTGACTTTTCTTACGGATCGTAGCTTTTGTGTGGCAAGGCTTCTGTTGTGAAGATTTTTGAGATCATTACTTGATCTAGTTCTTAGTATTTATCCTTGGAACATCTCGTAGATATATTATGTCGTAGTTTTTGTATTTAGGTCTTTTTGGGCATGTATATGTATAATGTGTTTACTAAGGACTTATTGTATATTTCAGTACCAAATTTGAAGTTCATGTATAATATATGCATTTGATGTATGTGATTATGTGTGGGATTTACATATGCCATTAGGCACTTATGATTGTGTCAGTACCCAATAAAACACTTGTATGGTATTATTCTAGATAAATATTATACAGGGCATTACAAGTTAGTAGGCTATTGTGATGCTTACTATGCTGGAGACAGAATAGAAAGGAAAGGTACTTCTGGAAGTTGTCAATTTCTAGGAGACAATCTGATCTCGTGGTCCAGCAAGAGACAGTCAACAATTGCGCTTTCAACAGCTGAAGGTGAATATATCGCAGCTTCTGGTTGTAGCACTCAGATACTTTGGATGAAGAGTCGGGTGGAAAATTATCAGATCTTTGAGAGTAGCATTCCTATCTTCTGTGATAATACTTCTGTTATTTGTTTATCCAAGAATCCTATCTTGCATTCTAGGGCTAAACATATTGAGATTAAACATCATTTTCTACGTGTTATATTCAGAAGGGTATTTTCCATCTAAAAATTGTTGATACAGACCATCAGTGGGCTGATATCTTTACAAAACCCCTTGCTAAGGATAGATTCGTTTTCATTCTGAAAAAATTTGTTTATGAAACCTTGCCCAGAATGAAAAAATATGTTATCAGAATGTTAAGCTGTTAGATTTCTTGATTAAGATTCTAAAGTTGTGTTGTTGTTTGTTTGTTTCTAAAACATGATCTTTCTAAAGTGAGGAAGTCTCATGAATTAGAAAGGTTCCGATCAGAAGAAAATCCTATCGATTTGTCTTTTGGATTCTGAACAGTTATAACATTTAATGGTTGTCTTTTCATTTGATAATGTGTGGTTCTTAGTAGAGTTGTCAAAATGGGCTACCCGACCCTAAACGGACCGGCTCTGATGGGCTCGGGCTTTTTAGGGCTGGGCCATAAAAGCCTATTTCTAATATGGGCTCGAAAATTACTACCCGAGCCCCACCCGGGATGGGCTTCGGGCTACCCGGCCCTTAATGGACTTTTTTAATAAAAAATTAAAATAAAAATGGCATAATATTTATTATAAATAAAATTAAAAATTATATTATTTTAAATATAATACATTTTTAAGTACTATATTATCTTTTATCAATACTATAATGTGTTTTTAAATACAATACATGTCTAAATTGTATAAAATAATACTCAAATATTTAACATAAGGGAAACTAATAGAATACGAGAAAAGAGTGTTGATTATATTAATGTATAATATTTAAAAGAGAAATATTGAATAGAATATTTATAAAATTTAGTGAGGTGAGAAAAATCAATGTGTTATTTTGGAGTAAAATAATAGAAGTATTAGAATAATTTTTAAAAATTTATAGTGATATGGGCCTAATGGGCTACCCACGGCCCATATGGGTTAGCCCTAATGGATAGCGGGCTTTTTAGGACTGGGCTAAAAAGGCCCTGAAAAATATGGGCTCTAATTTTAAGGCCCAAGCCCTATGATTCTTCGGGCCTAGTGGGCCGGCCCATATGGGCTAGCCCATTTTGACGTCTCTAGTTCTTAGTGGTGACAGCTGTCCCACTCTCCAAACATATGTATTAATGACGTGACACGTTGGGTTTAGTAATTTCTTGAAAATAGGTTAAATCTTTACACATTCTCCATATGTCTGTGCATTTACTTTTTGTAATTATTGTAATTATTGCATTTATTTCTAAAATGTTTATATAAACCCACTTCACTCACATTTCACACTACGCACACATTACTCCCACACTTTTCTCTTTCAAACCTAAAACTGTTCTCTACAACTGTTCGTTTTCTTCTTCAACCTTCAACCTTCAACCTTCAACTTTTTACAATGGTTGAATCTCAACAACAAGCTTTTTCCATTGTCATTCCTGAAGAACCAGTCATCACTCTTGATACTAAGGTAGATAACCTATCAGTTTTGTGTGAAACCATTGTTGAATTCCAAAATTTTAAAGATAATGGTCTTGATCTTATTGGAATGCTAGAATTCCGAGACTAGAATACTTTCTTTGAAAGGCTAAAGGGTCCGGTTTACCCATTCCTTGCCAAACAGTTTTGGATCCATGTTGTGGTTGAAAAAGACAAGATTACTTCCTACATCTTTGGCAGAAAATTTGAGATTACGGAGAAGATCATCGCTGATTTGATTTCTCATGATGGTAGTGGAAAAAGGGTTTACAACATCAAAAGCGATCCTAAGAAGGAAGCAACAATCTTTAAACAATTAACTGTGATTGAGGAAGGAAAGAGTCCCAATGTTAAGGATTTGAAGGATACCCCAAGGGTATGGTTAAAGATTATCCTAGGTAGCAATTATCACCGATTTAACACCAACTCAGCTGATTACATTAACACCTCCCAAAAGTTCATGTTATTCTCCTTGTAGAAAGATGTCATGACAATATTTCCAACAATTATGTTTAGAATTCTCAGGGATTCAGTTGTTCTTATGAGGAAGAACACTATAATGAAGAGATATGTTAGGATGCACATTGAGAAGATTGGAAACAATGCTTTTATCAATTTAATTCCACTCCTAGATGGAAATGTTGTTTGGTTACAAAAAGCAACTAGAAGGAGGTTAGCGAAGAGGTTGCCAAGTACAAAGCTTGTACTTGTCGTGCATGTGTTATACGACATGCTTCATGATTGAGGAAAAAGCAAAGGGAATTGAGGAAGGTTCTAGAGATCTATATGTCATCATGGAAGATGTTTCTGCTCAATTGGACCAAGGCAAGCAAGTCGTCTCTAAAGACCAACAGCAATCTGAAGAAAATGTGTCATAACAATAAATTATTTCTGAAAATCAACATGCTGCTGAAACTTCGTCTTCTTCTGGGGTGATTCTTGAGACTCTGAAGACTCTTGCTGAGCTGAACGAAGATAGAGTCCTGGTTAGACAACGCTTAGATAAGCATGATCCTATGTTTGAGTTGATCCTCTCCAGACTTCCTCCACAAAACCCAAACCCTTAGTTTTCAAAAAATTTATGCACTTTTTGTATTATTTTGATTTAGTGTTTTTTTTTTCTGTTCTGATCATCCTGTACTCTTGTGCCTTCGGGCATTTATCAATATATGTTATGTTTATTTTCTTTATTTTGTTTTGTCTTAGTCATTTTTTATTGATGACAAAGGGGGAGAAACATATTGATTTTGATATATCTATGTTCATGAATCAGAACCCAAACATTCTTAAATGTTTCTGCTAACAACTATTTCGAGAATACTTTGTTAGCTGTTTTCAGGGAAAGTCACAAAATATTAGAAGCTCTTGAAGTTGTCAGATCAAAAGAATGGCTTACAAAAATCAGAAGCTCTTAAGATTACCAGTTTCTCCAAAAATGGTTTACAATCTAAGTCTGAAGAATTAACTTCATAAGTTTGAGAAAGACTTTCAATCATACATAACCTAGCGTTAAAGTTTTAAAGTTTTAACCAGGATCTGAAACTCTTTCAAAAAGACTTCAAATCAGGCTAAGATTACAAGCCAGGCTACTGAAGTAAAAGATCATCAGAAGTGTTGACTTTGATAACCAGTGTTCTGGATAAGTTCAAGCAACTTCTGAAGAAAAATCAGATTCTGATAGAAGATCATTTTGGTTCTGCAAAAAGGTTAATCAGGAAAGTGCTCTTTCATTCTGATTTTATCTTTTTAGGATTATACATCTCAGGGGGAGCTTTGTGCTTCTTTCTATGTATCTTTTTGTGATTACCCAGTACAAATTGTTCATCAAAATACATGGGTTTGTCATCATCAAAAAGGGGGAGAATGTTAGAACAATATTTGGTTCTGCATCTATACCTTTGAGTTTTGATGATAACAATGTAGTATTTGTGTGAGAACAATTTTGGTACCCTAACGGTTTGTTATTGTGTAGATTTAACAGCCAGTTTAGATTCTAAAAACATGATGTGCAACGTCATCAGTTTCTGAACATCCAAAATTCGCTTCTGCGGTGATTCACTTCTAAGAAGTTTCTGGAAAGACGGTATGTTGTTGCTGTAATGTTTCTCTGTTTCTACTTCTGGATGTGACTCTGACCATCAAGCTTCTAAAGAATGGAAAGCTTCTGAAGTTTATGTTCTTAGATGAAGATTCTGAAGATCTCAAGTCAGACGCTGATGTTGTCAAGATTCTGATTGATGATTCTAAAGTTTCTAAAGATCTCAAGTCAGACGCTGATGCTATCAAGTTTCTTATTGATGATTCTAAATATTTTGATTTCAGCTTTGTATTTCTTCTTTTCATGCTTCATCATCTTTTCATCAGAAACCAATGAATTTGAAGAAAAGATTAAAGGATACGTGATCAAAAAGTACGTGGTACAAAACAAAAACATCCCTTCCACTACCTGATTTTGTGGGCGAAGAACTGTACTATTCTTCACACTTGTCATTAATCCGTTAGTGGCCAACTGCATTTCTTGTATTCCTGATTTACTCTCCAACGGTTCCTTTTTCATGCTTTATAAAGAGAACTTGGAGACTTGAAGAAAAGAGCCAATTTTTACAAGACTGTTTCTACGTGAAAAGCTTACAACTTTGTGCATACTTTTCTTTAAGTGTTTGTATTTCATTTGTGTAAAATCTGCTTGTGTAGAAGCAACTTGTAACACAATCTATATTCAAACTTGTTGTTTATATTTTCTTAAGGGACCAGTTAGGTCTGAATCTTTGAGAAGACGTTGACAATTTGTCATTGTGGTTTGTTAGTCACTAGTTGTTACTAGTGCATATGTAATCAGTTCATTATAGTTGATTAAGT
Source organism: Lathyrus tuberosus (assembly GCA_022829125.1). Taxonomy (NCBI): domain Eukaryota; kingdom Viridiplantae; phylum Streptophyta; class Magnoliopsida; order Fabales; family Fabaceae; genus Lathyrus; species Lathyrus tuberosus. The sequence goes on from JALAZF010000605.1 coordinate 1,221,044, forward strand.
CCTTGTGTATAAGACAAAATCACCTTGGCGGGTGGACTGGAATAGCTTTGAGTTCCAAGCAAACCAGGATAAAAATTCTTGTTCATTTCTCATTATTCGATCTTTTGATTGTTTTTTTTTTAGTTGGTAAAAAGCTTTTGTTTTTAAAAACCCAATTCAAACCCTCACTTTCTTGTGTTTTTCAACATATTCAAGCTCAATATTATTTTTATTCACCATATTCATATTGTATTATGGTATAATAGATTTAAAAATTTTCAATATTTTACTTCTTGTCCATCACCAAATTTTAGGTTTCTTGACCACCAATCAACAAAGTTAAAAGACTATTATTTTATTTGTGATTGTACGTTATACTTCATCTAAACACATAAACAACTTATAGCATTAAATACATGTTCTGCTATATTTCAGAAATATATTTCCAGAATATTCATGAAAATGCATCTCCGGTCTAATTCAAATGTAATTGGCTTCTAAGTAGGTTGTGTTAAATGTTTAAAATAGTTTCGCATCTGTAACTCCGAAATATTTTAACGCTTGTTTAGAAATAAGTGCGTCCAGAAATGCATCTCCAAAATCTAAGAACATTTAAATAATTCTGCATGGTTACTAAGAAATATCTAGGATGCATTAAGAAATTCTCGGAAGTAGATTGAACTTCTAAATTGCCTCAAAAGTAAAGCAATTCAACATGGATAACAAATTTGAAACGTGCATCCAAGTTTTAAATTTTAATAATTAAGTTGTTGTGGCTTGGAGTTCTAAAATTGACATATTGGCTGATATTAAAATTGTAATATATCAATTTTTTATTTTAATTACCGTGTATATCCATCCATTAAATACATTTTTTTAAATCAAAATATTTAATTATTTGACATTTTATTTTATTTTGGTATGGACAAAAAATGATAATAACTATCAAAAAAATAAAAATAAAACTTTCACACACTATCGATATTTTATTAGTTGAAGTTTGTAATTAAAATTTGAATGGTGCTCAGATTTTCTTTTAATACCTGAATGTCATACCATTCACATATTGTTGTTCACAAAACAATGTCATACCATCAAACGATGTGTTCATATAAGGATTACTTTTTTGACAACAGTCGACTTCCTACAGCCCTTTACAGAAATCAATTGAGCCCATCTCAATCTTAGCATGAGTAATTGGAACTTTTGTTTTTAATTAAGAATAAAATTACTTGCAAATTTTTGTATCAATCCAACTGCACAGGCTCTGTCACAGGAGGTATACAATCTACCTTATACCGTAGCACCTACAATCCATATAAAATAACATTCATCAAAAAATCTTACTACACGTTTATTCCTTGGCCAATTATCTATACTAATAGGAAGAAATGCAAATGTCTAAATTCATCAATATTCACTAATTGGTCTAGAGGGGATAATGAGACATGCTAAATACCTTTCTAAAAAAAGTTGAATGTGTGTTGTCCCATATCAGTTTATAGCTTCCCGCCATTAATGTGCAGAAGTTACCCTAAAATTACCATATGTATAAAATTTAAGACAAATATTTACACATCAAATGCCTAGTGAGGCGCAACAAACATGGCAGACTCACTTGGTCAGACTCATATCGGCGGTGAGGCAACATCAGCTGTGTCAACCAATCAGCCACCATGAGAATGAAAAATGGAAAAGCAGTCATGGTTTAGAGAACAAAACACAATACAGAACTGAATAATGGGGAAGATAAGAATGGGCAATAAAGATTAACAAGGCTTCTGATAATCTAAAGTAACCAAATTATGGAAATGACATTCAAACTTACCGTCTTTTCCCCAGTAGGACTTTCAAACTCCAAACTAAATCCAATATCCTGACAATAAACAAAAACAAGTTTACTATAGAAGGATGCCTTAGGAATATCATGACAACTTGCACGCACAAAAAAATTGTAGCAGCAATACCATATTTATCTTGCCTTGTACTATAGAAAAATCCCATGCAATATACGAGTTTACTGAGTCCACTGAGAGTATAACCTGAGATTCAAATATTATCATAAATTTTCATAAATTAAAAAGCAGCATAATGCAAACAATTTTTAAAAATAACTATGAATACAGCTGAGTCGCAGATTCAATTATCAACAGGAAATTTATAAATTGTTACATGTTATGTACAACAGGAACACTTGCCTCTTTGAAGTCATCAATTTTACTGATGACTTCAAAAGTTATCAGTAAATTTTACTAAATTCACCCAAGCCTTGTAAATATACCTCAAAAGTTTTCCCAGCTGGAACACTTGCCTCTTTGAAGTCATCAATTTTACTGAAAAGGACAAATTTTAATATTGGCTTGAAAATAGTAAAAATCATACAAGAAAGCAAGATTTTCCATTTACCTTACTTCCACTGCACCAGCAACATCTGCTGGAATGAAGAAAGGCGAGTTTGCAAAGACCCCACTGATCAAAATTACTAGTAAGTTAATCAACAAGAAATAAAATTCTAGTAACACAAGTGAAAAGAATGATAGATTTCCATTCACACTAGGTTTAAAATTAGCATACTACTCTTTTTAATAATATATTACAAATTATAGCATTCATCAATCCAATTATTATTTAAAAGTCAATACGTAACAAATAAAAAACTAATGGATGTTGCATCATGCATCGCACCAATTCAAAAATAGCAAGTTATTCAACGAGAAATAAAATTCTAGTACTAGAAGACACTCGAGTGAGAACAATAACATTTTCATTGATACCACGTTTAAGTCTTTCTATGATATATAACTTTAAAATAAAATAAAAAAGTAAAATCTACAGGTAGACTAGACTTCCGAGTACATTTCTATAAAGGTCTAAATCTTCTAACGTAGCATACATTTCCGAGAAGCTATCAAATAATTTAACATTTAGATTGGTTAGAGAGACTAGAGAGCGTATTAAGTGTGAGTGTGTTTCCATAAAAAAAGTTAATCATGACCATACAATTAATCATAGATTTAATTCGAACAAACTTTACTATCTATTTATGATTGATACACTGTGTTTGTGGGATTTGTACGAAGTGAGACAGTCATGAGGGTTAAAAGAGTAAATCCTAACCTTTGGACCTACCAATAGATGGTTAAGCATATTTACATTATGACACTCCATCAAATTGGAGCATACAAGTCATATATGCACCAAACTTGTTACAAATAGATTCCACAAAAGGTTTTCTAAGAGCTTTAATAAACATATCAACCAGTTGATCATTAGAGGTAGAGCCACCAAAATTGGTAATACTTTCTCCTAGAAGAACTTTATCTCTCACAAAGGTCAGGCGATCTATGAGTTTAGTTCTTTTATGAAAAACAGGGTTGGAAGCAATATGTAGCTTGGTTGTCACAAATTAGTTTCATTGCCTTGACATCTAATTTGAGTTGAAGTAACTGTCTAAGCTATGTGAGTTCACAAGTTGTAACTACAATGGCACGATACTCTGCTTCTGCAATCGAAGTCGAACGTGTGAATATGCTCGGCTTCTTGCTCTGCCAAGAGAGTAAATTACCTCCAACAGGCAACAACTCATATTAGGAGATGTCAAGGTGAAGAAACTAATTTGCGACAACCAAATTGCCCTACATATTACTTCCAACCCAGTTTCTCACAAAACAAATCAACTGTGAGAGATAAGTTTCTTTCAAGACAGTATTTAACTTTAATTTTACCATCAATGTATGGTTGAATGGTCTGAATTTACTTCTCTCTCTGGTATGAAAATAAATAACACTCTGAATATATAAAACTATATATGTGTATGTGGATAATTTCAATAAATTGTGCATGAAAATCAATGTTTGATGAAAAAAACAGATTTAAAGCAAGCATCAATTTTATAAGAACAGAAAATTAAAGAATGAGCTGCATCAAATCGAGCATTATTATACCTAATAAATGTGATGAACCTCTCAAACTCCATGGTGTAGACATCAACAGCTTGTTCCAAGACAGCAAACTGTTCCCTTTTTCTAACAAATTATACCCAGAGAGAAGACAGGGGGGGTTAAAAGTGTTCTACATTGTAAAAGAATATAAGAACACCACAAGTGTTAAAGAATCAAACTAAAAAAGCCACTCAATTATTTTAAATAGTAGCCGAATTCATCCAGAGGCTGTAAGCAGACACAAAGGGAAGTAATATGCATAGTTATGTACCATCATGAAGTAACTTTTAAACAAACACGAAATATGAAACATAACTGAACCCCAAAAAATAAAAAAGATAACAAGAAACATCTTCACAAAACTTGATCCTCCCTCTATTGATATTATTTAGCCCCTGAAATCTTCTATAAACACAACATATCCTGAACCTGACAGCTCAAACCCGAACAACTAGTAGTGGTTGTTACATTCAACTAGTTAGTTACATAAACAAACAATCAAAAATCAGCATATTTACTAATAATGGGCAAAATCCAAGCCAAGACAATCATAGCCAAAACTAGCATGTAGTTACCCCGATGATGTCTGCAGCTGTAAGCAGTAGACATGGCATACATCTATCATAGCTGATCATCCACAAAGAAGTACTACATTTCAAATAACAACAAAAATATTCATTGTCCAAGCTACTCGGTATATTGAGTAAAACCCTTGGATTTTGTTTGGGAGGGGAGGGCTTTGAAAAAAGGAAAGGATGGAGTAAAAAGAATTGAGGGATTTTGATGGAGATGGTTTTGGGAGGTTTCATTTTATTCATAATACAAAAACCCCCTAATTTGGGGGAACTCAAAAATTGTATTGAAGGAGAAGTTTGGAGGGTTTCGGAGGCCTTACAAAAATTGTATTAAATAGAACTAAGAACATCACAATCAAACATAAGTCTGGTATTAAAAATCAAAGATTCAAGGAATCTCACAATGTCTTATACCCATATCGTGCCCACGATAACGAAAGGAAGAATCGGACACAAAGAATCATTGAGGTGAGGCTGTATAAAGGTGGTCCATAGCGATGACGTTGCTCCTCCATGGGCCTACCGGTAGATAAGAGTTATCAAGTAATTGTTATTCAAACACACACATAAAGTGCAGATATAAAAAAGAAAGCTTGAACAACATTGAAAAAGAGGTATTTTGTACCCGTCATCATCATTGATCTGCCTTGTAAAATCAAGCAATACCTGTAACTCAAATTGAACAGTCATTTAGAATATCAACAAATCATCAGTCAAAAGAACCAGTACCAAAAGACAATAATCTAAATAGTAACATTTGTCTAAATTCATCATAAGTATCATCACATTGGTTATATTAGTCATGAATCAACCTAAACCTGTTACCAAGGAAGGAGGAATCAAGAGAGATGTAATTAAATCTATGAATCTACATTCTTGTCACACCATGTTGGTCAACACACTAAGCTTGGTACATGTATAACTTATCTGCACATCTGTTGAAAACTAGGTGAAAATAATTAGTAGGTTGTTAAAGAATAGTGCACACGTGTATTTGTTGATGCTTATTCCTGATAGGCTTGGACATTACACTTTGAAGCACAAACCTAATGCCCTCGTAATGTTTGTTCAAATACATGGTTGTTTACAACCTAATAAACAACTAAAAGTTCTTGAAGCAAACTGAGGTAAGTTAAGACCTGTCTCCAAAGGACAGTGTGGAAGATAAGAATGTAGAATATATATTCCCTAACTTGAGGGGAAGTATGGAAAATCTGTGTTTTTTAGGAATGTATATATGAGGAGTTGTAACTAAGCTCACATTATCTTGCAGTTAGTGTAGATTCCCTAAATTAAGAGATTATTATATTTTCTGTTAGGGATTCAACAGAATGACTCTATATGTACTATTCATTTGAGGAATTAACCAGTAGTTACCCTACAATTTTCCATACATATGATGGCTATCAGGGCATGTGAAGCTACTAAACGATGACACTGCAACGAAGACAATTAACCAAAAGAAAACTTCACCAACGGAAAGTGGTTCCACCAGGCTTATGTTGAATATCATTGTCTCTCATGAAGCTCTAAGTATCATGTTGAGAAGGACGGAACAAAAGATATATGCTTAAATTTGAGTGTCCAAATTACAAAGCAGAAGCTTTATTATATAGCTATAATGTCATAATTACAAGAAGTAAAAAATCCTAATGACCGTATATATTTGCCCCTATTAATATCATTTATACATATTCCAACACAAACTGTTACGTCCATGTTACATAGAAATACCTGAAGAATTAAGCTAGGCCCGTTACATTGGAAACATTGAAATTAAGTTATGATGAATAAGCCAAAACAAGTTGCATAAGCTGATTTAAGTAGCAGTCTGAGAGAATAAATTCCAAACGAAAAACAAAAGAAGGAAAGTAAAAAAGATAATACCTCAGGAACTCCAACTAGGTACTTGACGAGGGTTTTATAGACTCCTGTTGCAGAGCCAAGCTGAGCTAATTGTCTTCTCCTATGACCCATAAGTGGTTTAATATATTTCTTGTTTATCCATGCACATTTAACTAGACACGAGTGGAGCCTTACCTGTCCATTTGCTGTTTCCACAGAAGAGCATATCGATCATGTATGGTACCACCAGAATTCACCAAAGCATCTACCTCCGCTTGTTTATTCCTCTCTGAGCGTTCCCGTTGTTGTCTGAGGAGAGTTCCTCGAAAATCTTGAGGCAGATATGTCATAACTAGATATACAATTGGTCAAGTTAGAGAAAAAGATAGTCTCTTATATTCCAATAGCCATAATGGTATCCACCATTAAAGTGGCATGGTAGGGGTACCTGTGTTAAATACATGTTCAGCATTTTTTATTTGGAAAGATTCCAAAGTCCTCAAAGTATTATGAAGTTTATCTTTCAGCTTCTGAAGCATAATGGAAAATTCAACACTGTCAGGTGCGGACTGTTGTTTCAGCTGCATCAAGAAAATATCCGTTGTGAGCATATTTTTATTTCAACTGAAAAATGTAATGAAGTTGGCAAATATAGATTACCGGGTGTGGGTAATTAGAAGGTTCGAGTAAAAAAATAGTCTCTTCAATATACTCTCGATTCTTCCACATATTTTCATCAATCTTATGCGGGGGTGGGCTCTCAGCTTCATTTATTAACATGCTTTCTCCTGGAATGACCAACAGACCTAACTATAAGTATTGTTGCAAGCAAGCGTAGATGAATAGTAAAAATAATAATGAGTGCAGAGATAAACCGTGGGTAGGAGGATGTTGAGTGAGCAAATCAGTGGCCATAGAACGAAGCTCGGAAGAAAGGCGAGAAACATCGGGAGAAAGAGGAGTAAAGGGGTGTTGATCGTAGTAGGACGCCAGAAACGCCCTAGTTATGGGCACCAAACCCTCTGTGGAAGCCATGGGAATCGGATTTTCAGATCTCACCCCTTTCTTCTATTCAGTTCAACTTTTATTCCTCTTGGATATTCTGTTTACTCCATGGTCAAACTGGATTCGACCCGAGACAATTACGGGTGTTGGATTTAGATTAATTAAAGGTAATTACATTCCAACTTATTTTCTTCTAGAATCTCAATGGTGAGTTTTTTTTTTTTTTTTTTTAATTTAATTTGGAGATGTATCTTTCTATTAAAATTAAAATAAGGGCGGAAATGCATTTTGTAAAAATTTTTTATTCATAATTCATGGAATTTTATGGATATACATCTTCGAAAGCGTTTGTTTTATATACTCAAACTCTTCCCTCGTTCTTCTTTTATTTTTTACAAATTTGAAAAAAAAAATCATTTGTTCTTTTTCTACAAACCATTTCCAAACCCCGTTTGAGCAAGTTTATTTAAATTAGTCACTTCATTCTACTTTATTTGTTGCAAAGTTACTCATTTCATTAAAGTTTTTCGTACACAACTCTAATTTGGTAAGTTTAGCATTTTATTTTATTTTTTGAGTTTTGACTGATGTTTCAGGTAACATTGGTTGTTTAGGTTGTATTAAAGTGTAATACAATAGAAATAGATAGATAAATTAGTCATGCATACCATTTGGTTGGAGATTAAGGCAGCAGTGGGGTTTCTGCCATTTCTACAAGTCGCTAGTTCATTCGTAGATGCATCTCCGGATTATGTCTCCATTGTTTTCGGAGATGTATCTTCGAAAATGGTTGGCTGCATTTTGACTGCATTTTGATTTGTTTTTCTGGTTTTATTACATGTGCAATGGTTGAAAACAATTCGGACAGAATTAGGCATGCTCGTGTGTCTCAATATGCGTATGTACGACGTGAGAGGGCTGATGACAGAGCCATGAGGGCACGAGTCGATTCTACCTCGTTTGACAGTTCACAAGGTCAAGGTTCACAACCATCTAATTCTACTTTCTGAAGTTGCATGTCTCAGGCATCTACTTCACCGGGCCACGCGTCCCCTACTTATGAAGCCGCTAAGCCCCCTAAAGCATATGAGGCCAAACAGGAGGAACCCACTGCTGATGTGGATGCCCTTGTAGATATTTATCCGGGAGGCCCGCTTAACACCTCCTTACTTCATCTATATGGAGACCATGCTGCTAGGCATGTCTAGGAATGAGAGGTATATTCATTACTACAAAAAACATATTTAACGTCGAATGTAAAAGGGATTAAATGTAACACCCTTCTACCCAACAAACAATCACGACATATATAAACAAATATATCAGAGTACTTCACCGCAAGGGCGTCACATTTCGTCATAAAACATCAAATAATAACATCTTGCTCTGTAACACGGGTTTTCAAACATTTATAATAATCATTTCTTTAGTACATCAACATATAAGTTCAAACGTCGCAGCGGAATCATAGTCACAAAATAACTTCATTTATGTCATCAAACATCAATACCTTTTGGTCATTGTCAAAAATCGCCATCAAATAAGTTTAACAAAAAAACACAACTTCAACTCAAGCGTTCCCCACCTGATGTTACATATCAAAGCAAGACACCTCTATTATTAATGGAAACACTAATAAATAACTCCAAAGCCATCACCGATGCTTCTCCGAGCTATTCCTGAGGATCTGCACGTTACCCACGTGGAGGCGACATTCAAATAGGCAGGGTGAGTAATCACGAATCATTATAAAAGATATAAAGAAAAGATATATCAGTACAACAACATCAACAGTTCGATTACACCATCATAGTATCGTAAAACCAATTAATCATCATCATCATACATTACTTAGAAAATCACATCATCAATAACATCATTTTCATCACTTAGAAGTCACATACATCATCATTTACCAAGTATTATACTCACACATTTCTATCGTAATAACATATATACATTTTCGTCATAAAATCATCAAATCAATATTCATCACCAAAACATCATTTAAGTCACAACGTCATCAAACATTAATTTAGCACTCACTTATACGATGCCACATAGTATGAAATACACAACATAGACTCATGCATGTGATGCCAAACTCATCATGTTTGATGGCCACTAGGACATCACCCTCCAAAGATCCCCGCCAATAGGATCGATTATACACAAGAACCGGAGCAACGTCATACACCCTAATCCACACAATAGGATTAAAGCCACCACTGGACCGAAGTCCTAAAATCGTCACTGGACCAAAGTCCTAAATGCTTTAAATGCATGATGCAAACGTCATAATCGTCATCGTCACAAAATCGTCAAATTGCATCATTATTCATAAAATTCCATCAAAACATCATGTCATCATATCATTCACATACGTCATAGTTTATCAATATACTTCACATTAGAATCGTCAAAATTACCTCATGATGCAGGAATATTCATCATAATATAGCATCAATTACACACATCACAATTCATCAGAATACAACACTTACAAATCATCATATTATAATCATCACAACTCAACACATCAATACCCCATAACACCAAGTCAACAAGAAAGAACAAAGAAAAATAAGACAGCATGAAAAATAAAACAAAATAAGTATCTCCTATGCTCGCCTGGTACTCGCCCGGCGAAGCAGCTCGCTCGCCTGGGTTTCGCCCGGCGAAGCAGGGGCGAAATTCCTCCCCCATACAAATTTCAGCAACACCGATTTTTCACTCTCCGCTCACTTCTAGTTTTGCCCGACAACCTCCAAGCGAGATCGTTTCTCCCGGCGAAACAGGTCATTTGCCCGGCGAGTTTCTACGAACTGCAATTCTGCTATTGCGTTTTCTGTATAACTCAGACCCTAAACCCCTTGCGATTTCAGTATCATACAGCCCGAAAATGCATATCAATCACAAAGAAATCATACTACAACAACCATACATCATAGTAACAACACATACATCAAATCCCATCATTTTATATACCCCGAAATCATCAATCTCAGCATAATTCATCATATTATCATCAAATTCCATCAAAGCCCCCAAACCCCAACTACCTACATACATCTTACTCTATATCAAATATAATGATAAGCGATACTCCCCATACCTTAGAAAATAGATTATGATTCCTTCTCTTCGAGTTCTTCTGAAACCTCTCAGACCCTAGCTTTCTTCTTCTTTTCCTCAGAGCTCTCTTTCCAAAAACACGATCGTTCAAACTGACTTCCCACTCTCTCTTTTTCTTTTAAGTCATTCTTACCCCTTGGACCTTTAATAGACTTTTCCCCAACTTCTGCATTTTATTATTTTTCAAAACTGGATGGCAGGCCCCATATTTCCTCTCAGCTATTTGACAAACCGAGGTAATAGAGTAGTATTATTACCTCGGTAAAATATTGTTATTTTTTTCTATATTTTGGTTTGAGCGTGTATTACATAACCATATTTTGGTCATTTCTGAAACAGATACATTATTACAAAACCATATTTTGGTCATTTCTGAAACAGATACTTTGTATCTTTTGCCCATTTCTCAAACAAAATCACTATACCAAATTTTGGCCATTTCGAAGATCAACCCGTGTGAATCTTAATTTATCGATTTCTACACCATTGGTACTGTCAATCCACTTGCAATTAAATAAAGGCACTTTAAAAATAACATAAACAATCTCAATAATCTCCTCAATGACCCCAAAGTACGCTCTGGATGCCAGTACATGATTTTTATCTTTTGAACTAGAGGAATGCATGTATTCAACTTTAACCATAACCCCACTATTTTGCATGGTACTACAATCATCCTTTGATTTTGTATAGAATGAATATTTAGTAATGTCATATGCACTCTAAGTTATTACATTAAACTTAGGCTATGTGGCATCCATCTAATTGTCTATGATGCACTACTCTCTTTAGAAACTCTTTCATTAAAGCAAGTTATGAAAGTTTTGTTATGCTCTGTCAACAACATTTTTTCACTCATTCGGGAGAATTTTTTCTTGATAAGACTTTTGTGAATGGTCAAAAAGAAAAAAAAAGAAGGATATCAATACAATTTCCTTCTTAAAAAAAGAGAATAAAAAGAGAAAAGAGAAGTGAAATAGTAGAAAAGTTGTTTGGAAGTTAATGAAGTATTTTGTAGTTCAACTCCCTCAGTTTTCTTCAATTTTCTTTGGACCCTTTGAATTTTAGACTATTACCCTTTAGGATATATCTTACCCCTACCTTGACCACGTTACAACCTGAATAAAAGTCATTATGTGTAACGCCCTGTATAAGATATACCTCGAATAATACCATACAAGTGTTTTATTTGGTATTGACACCATCATAAGTGCCTATTGGCATAATTCACATACTTGACCATTCTAATACATAAATACAACCTATGGTACAAGACATGGAAATTAGCCAAAACAATAAAATCTAAGATCAATGTACAATATCCTTAACTGTACAATAACAAATTACACAGCGGAAAACTCAAACTAAGCTTCTCTTGAAACATCCATGCATAGCTCCAATTGTAAATCAAACCTGCAAACAACGACTGAAAAATAACAACAATAATGGGGTGAGATATTAATCTCAGTGAGTTCCCTATCTTATGGATTCTCTCGACTTTACAGGGTTCTAGCCAATCCTAACTCAAGTCAAAAGGGAAGGGATATGACCTTGAGTTCACAATCTCACGCTATATGGAAACATGTTCATGAGTTCACCAACTCAAATTATCACTAATCGGTAACCTCATCAAGGCATCCCTTTTTCCCGTCCTCTTCTACGTCTAGAAGTCGGCACAAGTCATGGATCCTTGCACTTACTTGACATACGAAATGGATTCGAGTTCTAAGGGCTATTAACCTTTTTGAACCGTCACTTCACATGGGCCATTAACCATCACAAGTCTCTAGCCGTAGGTTCCATTCGTACTACACGCGGGAATCAAACCTGCCAAGTAATCATGTGTACATTCCAGAGGAGCCCTAAGCTCATGAAACGACAAGTCTCAGTGAAACGGTTCTGAATACGCGATCTCACACAAACGTGATTGTATTCGACAATCACGAGTCCACAATGCCTTAATCACAAAGAACACAAGGTTCACACACATGTTCCATACTAGTGTCTCACTCTTCTCTAGACCATTACTCGTCAAGGATGCCCACCTAGGCATCGAATGCACGAGCATCACCATCTAGATTCTCTATCACAATCCTAGTCACAACTAGGTCACAACATTAAACTATACCATTTGGTGTTGGGGTAAGGTTTCCTCACTTTTCCAAATTCATTTTAAGCATGTATTCTCTCAATCACACTTAACAACACATAGAAAGATATAGCATATTCAATAGCATAAGTAAAATACTTGTAATAGCATATCACATAAAACATTTCTTTCATTCAATTTCCACCAATTAATTAATCCAACATCATTATCAATATTTTCACTTTTTATTGGTTAGAGGATCGTCATAGCTTTCCAATGATACCAAAAACGCCTCGATCGGACACACGGATCAAAAGATATGGATTTTAAAAAATTTTCACGATTCAAGACAGTGTTAACCGGTTAACGGGATATGGTTAACCGGTTAACCATGTTGCACTGTTCACACAGAATCAAAATAAGGGTTAGAGGCATATTTTGGTTAATCGGTTAACCATATCCTGGTAACCGGTTAACCAGCCAAACTTCACGCAGGACAGCCAAAAATACACGCGTTAACCGGTTTATCATATTCTGGCAACCGGTTAATCGGCCAATAACTAGCGTAAAACACCATTTTTCATGGGTTAATCGGTTAACCCCATACCGTTAACCGGCTGTAGCAGAAGCTAAAAACTCTGTTTTTCTTGATACCAAATCCACCTAAACTCATTTCAAACATGTCTAAACATGGCAGCAAGTATCACCAATTAAATTCACACATAACCCGACTATACTACGCAGTTTATTCCACATTTGAACCGTTAAAACATCAATCCACACAATTTCTCATAATCTAATAATTCTATTCTAGGTTTTCCAAAACCCTAACTTCTACACTTAGAGTTCTACCTAGAACCCACCTTGATGATCGAAGAGGAGGTTGAAGAAGATGATGGAGATGAGATGAATCCAAGCTCTTCCTTCTTCTTCCAAGTTCTTCTTCTCTTCCTTTTCTCTTCTTTCTATTTCTCTTCTTCTTTCCCAACTTTCCTTTTCTTTCTCTTACAAATATATATATATATATATATATATATATATATATATATATATATATATATATATATATATATATATAATATAAATCCAATAGGATAAAATATCTTCAATTGCTATTTTGTCATCTCACACCAATTGATCAATTATTAGAGTTACCTTAAATTTCTTTCTTGAACTAATAACATTGACTTGTCTCTTTTGTTAATTAATTGATCTCTTCAGAGTTTATTAGTTGCTCTATTGATCATAATTGACAATAATTAGAGTACTTAGGAGATTCCATTATTCCAATTAACCAAAGATAGAGTACTTAGACACTCATCTGATCTCATCTGATATCCAATTGAGCGTTTAGAGAATATGGGGTATTACATTCTGATCTTTGTGTGGATGTATTTAAATTGTGGATTTAGAGTCTTTTCAAGCTTATGGTAGCACTAACTTTCATGTTGTGCTTTGAGTGTAAACATTTAACATAAACACTTGAGAGTTGAGTGAATTTATCCTGTAAGGATCTTGCTGCTTATGATGTACTCTTTGGTAATCCGTCTTCTTACTTTCTCTGAATGTCATTGAATTTTACTCACTAACGCCATATTTCTTGAAGCTTAGAATCAGAATTCTTCTTGCAATTTTGTCATCTTGAAAACCTTAGGAAATGCATGCTTTGTTTGTTTTGAAGTTTTGAAGTTTTTCTTTTTTGAATTTTAATTTTACTCGGAGTGCAAAAGTTCAAGTGTGGGGGATTTTGATCAGTGCATTTTGATGCACATTCTTCTACTATTGTACTTAGGAATTTCTATGGTTTGTTTTATTAATTTTACTATTTTATTGTGTTTTTAGATTTAAGTTTATTTTTGCCTTTAATTTAATTTTGTATTTTATTTTCATCATTAATAGTTATTTGATACATGTTCACTGTGCAGGCCATAACTTGAGCTAAGAGAATTGAATTGACGCGTTCTAATAAGTATTGGAAAGTTAAGACAAAATGGTACAAGTTTTGTGTTGAAGCCAAAAGTTGACTCGGATCGGAGCAATATCAAATAATTTGTTGAAGTTTCAGACTTTAGAAAATAACTTGTTTTTGGACCAGTTTTTAGGTTTTTCGACCTGGTTAGAATTAGAAGGGGAAATCCTTATTTTTGTATAAGAAGTTAGCTGAGGTACTATTCATGTTACACTCTATTCACGATTTTGTTTGGCTTTGCACGATTATAATGGAGAACTAATTCCCAAGGGCAAAATCCTACTGTATGGTTTCATCACTTTGAGGTTATTCTAATATCAATTTAATTTCGATTTCTTTCAATTCTTTTCTATGAAGTCATTTGCTTAATTTGATTGCTTAATTTGATTGTTGTTCATAGGATAAAATTGATTAAATTCGATTGCATGCATGTTCCTAATTTTAATCGCGTGTTAACTTAGCTTTTTCGTTAGCTTCGCCTAATCTTTAAACCTTCATGCTTTATGCGGTAAATAGGAACATAATTCATATGATATTGATTGTGTTTGTCTAATTGGTCTCATAATCGAATAGGATTGAATCCACTTAGGGATTGGTGTTATAGTAACCGATGATAAGTCGGAGCCTAGATCAGTAGGATTGGTCGTTTTAGCTTAATTGATAATTACTTATTTTCTCTTGTTTTCTAAATCGAAATTCAAAACCCTTATAAACTTTTACTTTAGATGATTAATTTAATACAAGAATCCTTGTGATACGATTCGAGTCATAGTCGCTAAACTACCATTTTCAAAATTACTACTTTTGATTTATGCGCGACAGCGGATCACCCACCATGCAGCATGATGCGAAAGAACACGTCAAAAGTGTGATAAATTCCAGCGTCACGGGGACATGCACTTGGCACCGCCTTGTGGGGAATGGACATCCTCAGACCGTTTACCACGGGGTCGTACTAGAACAAATACCTGATAGTCGGCATTGACTATTTCACAAAGTGGATAGAGGCAGAGGCCCTTGCCAAGATCACTGCACACAACATACTCTGTTTCTACAAAAGAAACATACTAGCCCGGTTCGGCGTACCACAAGCGATCGTCACTGACAACGGGACGCAGTTCACAGACAAAAACTTCCAGGACTTCGTCGCCAAGCTAGGCACTAAACAACCTTTCACTTTGATCGAGCAACCACAAACAAACGGGCAGGCCGAAGCTGCGAACAAGGTGATCTTACGAGGCCTAAAACGATGGCTGGGCGAGGCCAAGAAAAAATGGGTCGAGGAGCTACACAACGTGCTATGGGCCTACAAAACTACACCATACTCGACCACCGGGAAACCCCGTTCTGATTAACCTACGGGACCGAGGTAGTCATCCCCGTAGAGATTCGAGAACCCTCCATAAGAACTGAATCTCCCCTCGAAGAGGAGATGAATGAAGAGTCGCTAAGAGAAGAGCTCGACCTGGTTGAAGAGATTCAGTCAGGAGAAGCCCTCCAAGAAACCTCGCTGAAATAAAAGATAACTTTAAGACATGACGCCATAGTCATAAAACGGGAATTCTAAATCGACAGTTTAGTCTTGCGAAGGGAAGACCCCTATCGCGTCCGAGCAAAAACGGAGCATGGGGCCTACTACCTCGAAAACTTGCATGGTGAAGAACTTTCTCGACCATGGAACACAGAAAAACTAAAACAGTATTATAGTTAGGTCTGACAGTCGGCGTACCCTGCTCAACGACGACAGGATGCGCCCTGACCATGGAGGCATGCTCGGGTACTAGCACAACATCCCAAACATAAACAAAAAGGAAAGTTTCCACTTTTTTGACTAGCAAATTCTTGGCCCTGCGGGGAATCCTCAACTGAGCTCCGTCGTCGACGTACCACGGAGGAAGAACACCCAACTCGCGATGGGAGGTTCACGCCGCGGAGTTAAGACCTCAACCGAGATCTTAGCCCCGCTATCAATCGGAAGCCAACTCCGATCACTTGAACAAGTTCCTTACACTGTCGAGCACCAATTTTTTCGAGCAAGACCCCACACACACTTAGCAAAAACAATTTGCAAACAAACATAAGTATTAATCGAGGAAACTATATACTCGGCGAGCAAAACATACAAAGGCATATATACACATGTCGAAAAAGTAAAGTTATATTAAGATAACAGCCACAAAGGCCGACGACATCAAAGCATTACAACAAACGGGGAGAGCCGACTATTCAAGTATTAGAAATCATGGCGCGCAGGCCAGACAAGTACAAATCATGGCATGCAGGCCAAACGAATACAAACAAATAAATCTAAACATTTTCCTCCTCCTCGGTTTGGGTCTCCCGCTCACTGCCAAGGCTAGGAGGAGCGACTACTTTACCGTCGACCACCTGATTCATAAATCCAATCCAATCGGTGACAAGCTCGACCCTGGGGTTCACAACTTGGAGCTGAGGCACGACATTATTAAAACCCATCACGACGGCATCCAAGCAATCTTGCTTGAGGACTCTGATCCGTGAGACCATCTCACCGCGAGTCAGTAAGGCACTCTCTTCAGCGGACTCGTCATCAGCAAGGGCCACGACAGCTTCCAATTCGGCGACCCTCGCCTCAAGGATCTTCTTCTCCTCAACTGCCTTGGCCAACGCCTCCTTCGTTTCACCCAACTCAGTGAGAAGCCCGACCTGGATCACGTGTTTTTCTATGTAGTTGGCAAAGGCATTCTCCACCTCGATCTTTTTCGACTCGAGTTTTATGTTCACTGCCTGCAACTTTCTCAGCTCAGCGGCATGACAAGTATCCTCGTTGTTAAGGACCAGGGTCGTCTCTAAGACCCTCATCAGGGTCGCCGTATCCTAAGCCAGTGCTTTCCTCCTGCTCGCCTTGTCGAGGTTCAAGATCGCATCTGACTCTGCCTGAGTCGCGACCAAGGAACAATCCCCTTCGAAGAAACTCTGTTGAGATGGCAGGGGGCAACACGAACTTCTCTCCGGTACCATCCGCGGTGAGATCAACGACCCTGGTTTCCTCCGCGTGGTGCCTTTTATTGGCTAGAGAGCTCCGCTGAGGAGGAGACTGGCTGCTAGACGGTGAAGAGGAGGTACCAAGGCCGAAGTCCGCCTTGGATTGTGCCAGAATCTGAGAGACCCGGTCCTTGGGGAGTTTTCTTGCTTACCTTGGCCGCAACAAGCTTGACGATGCGATCTTGAAGATTGGCCATTTTACCTGTGACAAAGGCGAACACGAGTGAGCATACTTAGGAAAAACAAGCACACAAGCAAGTTAAGAAAAATGGCTACCTAAAAGTGCTAAAGGATCCTCAACAGTACGACACTCGAGGAAGTCTTTGGTATTGATGATTCGGGCCTCGTAAATAGGCTGACCGTCCTCGTCGACGACAGGGCTCCCGTTCTTGGTCACACACTGGCTGGGCACGAAGTTGTTCACGAACGCCAAAATCTTGTTGTAGGCAAGTTGATCCTTAGTATCTAGCTCGTGGGGCTTGGTGAGATAGTAGTTTGTTACCTTGTCGAAATGGGTCTTCTCCCAGTAAAGGGCAAACCTCGCCTCCAGTCGCATCACTTCCTCCCCGTTTTCATCACGACATACACTATCATCTTCCTCAAGCGCTACCACTTGCTTGAACACAGAGTCAGAGGCTGCCTTCGACACAGGACTAACCAGAAAGTACATATCCTTAAAGGTACAAAGGAAGTCCATGTACATCTTGAACAACTTCCTCGGCTGCTTAAAGGACACCCGGATGTGTTTCCCGTTTGAGGATTGTCGTTGTAGGTGGAAACAACGGAAGAACAAGGGAAGGGTGAACTTTCCACATTCCCTCACGAGCATGACCTCGGAGAAAGGCTTGAAACAAGTTACATTGTCGAGCATAGACAACAACTTTGGCTTCTTTACGAGCACATGGCCTCGGTGATAAACTCGAAGCATGATCATGTTGTCGAGCACAAGCGACTGCTTAGCATCCCCCGCGAGCAGAATCTCGATGGAAAACTTTTAACAGGCTCGCGCTTTCTGGCACTAGGGATAACTTTCACGCTCCCTCGCGAGCATAGCCCTGCGAGCTCGCAGCCACCAATCCGAATAAACACTCTCCTCACGCAGATTTCTTTTGTCCCTCTTCGACATACGAACTGACTCTTAGTCATTACTCCTCTGCTTTGGAGCAACGACTTGAGGGGATCCTGTTCTGGACTGGGCCTCTGACTGGCCCATCGTCGGGCGCATGCAAGTCCAGCTCCGTGTTGAAGAAAGCCCAACGTAAGGGCCCAATCCATTATAGTCGTTGGAGAACACATTCCCCACGTGCTCCTCACCTGAGGACACGTGGCCAACTGATCTCACGCATCTCGCGGGAACGTTCTGTCATTCGTTACGGGTAAGTCTTCCACTTTTCGGAGAATGCGAAGCAGTTGACTCGGGATGATGAGCACGAGCTGCTCATCCTTACCTCCACGTAGGAATTCTGGCAGTCATCCATTATGGGCCTGATCACCCAGCCCATAATGGAGACCGTTGGCCTAGCGCTGGGGGCTCTCTATGAATACCCTCCTCTGAAACACAATCATGTATTCACTTCTTAACCTCTGTACTTCTTTCACTTTGAACTAACTTTAGCATTGTAGTGCCTTACAGGTATCCCCCTCCCTTTTTCTCTCACCTGACGTTGGAGATCACGACGTGTTGCTGACCACCGATTTACTTATGATCACCGATAAGATCAAATATAACTAAAAAATCTATTAGATAGATGTATAGATTGTTAGAAAACTTGTTAACCTATTGTAGTATGTAGTTTTATAGTTCACCATGATGGATTAAAAAATTAACTTTAGTAATCTTCATATGGAAAATGTGTTAATATCCTTTAAATAAGAAAAAATTGAAATATAATATTTGATAAAATTGATAATGTGTCATAAAAGAAATGGTAGCAACTAAAAGAAGTATTATTTGGTAGGAAATACAGTGTTTAGTATTGGCTTACCATGATAGCACAAGAAAAAAAAAATAGTGAGACGCTTTTCGTCTTTTGACATAGCAACCTGCCAACCTCAAACGAAGTTAGCATGAGTATATGTTGTTGTTGGATAGATGTTATAAAATAACGATGTTAGATATGTGATTTGTTGATGTGGATTATTTATAAAGATGATATGTGAGCAGAAACAAGTTGTGATCTGATTTAATATATGATGATAAATAAGAAGATACGCAAGACTTGGTAACTCAATTGCAAAAGACAATTTTGGATAATGGAAGTTGTTCCTAATTTTAGTGCTCCCCTTTCCATTGGTTGGTAGCTATTAGATCCTCAACTTGTGAACCATAGAAATAAGTCAAATTGATAAAACCAAAATCCCATTCTCTATTCTCCATGTATGTATTCTAAAATTAGCCATGTTTTTGGTAAACTTCAATTTTTCCCCTCTGGTGTTCAGCATTTTGTGTTTGGCTTCATGATTTGGGTAAGAGTAATCGTCCTATAATAATTTGATTGAAAGAGTTGGTGGAATGGAAGGATTAGATGGGTTAATAGAAAAGCTTTTGGAAACAAAGAATAACAGGGGAAAGCGGATTCAACTAGGGGAGTCAGAAATTCGCAACCTTTGCACCAAAGCAAAAGATGTTTTCCTGAACCAGCCAAATCTACTTGAATTAGAGGCTCCAATTAACATCTGTGGTATCTCTCTATCTATTTATTATGTTTCTTTAGAATTGCAAATTGCTTATTGTTGATTCATTCCAGGAGATATACACGGGCAATATCCCGACCTATTGCGAGTATTCGAGTATGGTGGGTTTCCTCCAGATTCCAATTACCTATTTCTTGGAGACTACGTCGACAGAGGAAAGCAAAGTATAGAAACAATATGTCTCCTTCTGTCCTACAAGATCAAATATCCTGAGAACTTTTTCCTTCTCAGAGGAAACCATGAATGTGCATCTATTAATAGAATTTATGGATTTTATGACGAGTGCAAAAGACGATTCAGCGTTCGCCTATGGAAGGTATTTACAGATTGCTTCAATTGTTTGCCTGTAGCTGCCGTTATTGATGACAAAATCATATGCATGCACGGTGGCCTTTCTCCTGATATGGAGAGCTTGAATCAAATCAAAGCTATAGAAAGGCCATTAGATGTGCCCGATCAGGGTCTTTTATGTGACCTCCTTTGGGCCGATCCAGACCCGGAAATAAAAGGTTGGGGAGAGAATGACCGTGGCGTTTCCTACACTTTTGGACCAGACAGAGTAACTGAGTTCTTGAAGAAACATGATCTCGATCTTATATGTCGGGCTCATCAGGTTGTTGAAGACGGCTACCAATTCTTTGCAGACAGGCAATTAGTTACAATATTTTCAGCACCAAATTATTGTGGTGAGTTCAATAATGCAGGTGCACTTATGTGCGTCGATCAAACTTTACTCTGTTCATTCCAGATTATCAAACCATTAAGAGGAAAGAACGCGTGTTAGATTCATTTGCAAGCGTACAAACTTCAACTTTTGCTCCAAACAATCAAATAAATATGTCATGCTTGCTTGCATGTGATACAGCTCAATTTTTTCTTCAAATTCAAAACCTTGTTCTCTGCATTCTTTTATTGATAGATGAAAATCATATGGCAAAGTGGGATACTATAGTTTTAGCAACCACTTCCTACTTCATAGGTAGCAGGTGTAATCAAGTTAGGATTCAAAAAGAGAGTTCATAAATAATGATTTGTTAGGAGATGTATATATATCTACTTAGGTAATATTGTTTTTTGTTTTATAGCATAATTAACTAATATTAATCTTACTTGTATCTATATTGTTGTATTTCTCCATCTTCCAATTGCAATCTATCATGCTTTCCCTTAAACTTGTGGGGACAAACAAATCCTTTAAGTCAAAAGTAACAACATGTTTGCGCAACTCCCACGCCACATGCGGAGACAGATCCACCCACCTACGTATATTGTTATGCATGGTTATTTTTATATAAGAAAAGGGTATTATTAAAGGGGTACTCAACTCTTACAATAATACAAGCGAGAGAAACTCGCAACCTAAAATTGGTTAATCAAACTAAAAATTTAGTTGTTACATAAACAATGAATATGATCCATCTTCCAATCTTTGAATGTGAATTTTGCTGCCAAATTTCCGTTGTTTATCAACCAACTCCATGATGTGGTTTGTATTTTGTGCTTAAGTTCCAAAATTACTATGGATCTTCCTCTAAAAACTATGTCAATTCTTAGCAGACATATTTCTCAAATAGTTGCTAACCATATTAACAGCCTACCTTTTTTTTCACTTTTTCTCTTTCATTTTTTGGATATGGCGTATGCCATGAGATGCGTCATCAACACTGTTGTCTACTAGAATACCCATTCATTCATGAATTTCATTCCAAGACCTTTGACTTTGTTGCTAAAAATAGGAGATGTGTTGTATCCCACAAAGTGTATTGTCAATGTCAGCCAGTATACCTCGTTTTCAAAGGTTGATTTTTGTTGGAATTTTATCTAAGAGAACTCTCCACTCGAGATTTTAGATGCAGTGTTGCTTTCCCACATGTTTGTTATGACTTGTTTTTGTGTGACATCCAGCTGCAAAGAGAACATAAAATTCAACAAAGTGTCATAATGTGATTTAACTATAAAACTTGTGATTTTATTTGGTGTCCAGCTGCAAGAGTCCTTAGTGTTCCTCAAAGGTGATGCTCCCTCTAGAATTGTTTAAGTTTTTTAAGTAATTCAAGTGTTGTAACTGGTTACCACGGGTGCGTAACCGGTTACAACAAGGCCTTAGATGCATTTCAGTAGTAAAAAAGTTAAATTTTCGCAAGTGTAACCGGTTACGCATTCTAGTGTAACCGGTTATCACTGAAGCTGGTTTGATTTCCATTTTATTCAGTATCAGGTGTAACCGATTAACCAGTTTGGTGTAACTGGTTACATGCACGATTTTTTGTATTTTCTTTTATTGTACTTAGTCAATTTAGTTCCCAATTGAATTGCAGCTCATATATAAGTGTGTTTAGGATGCACATTCATCCTAATTAATGCAATAATAGCATCTCACCCTCAATTCTAATTCTCTCTCTCTCTCTCTCTCTCTCTCTCTCTCTCTCTCAATTCTCCTCTTTCACTCTCCACATTCAAAATTTCTCCACCATTGTTTCACCAAACTTGTGGTTGCTTATTCCAACATTTGGCATCGAGAGTCTGGTTCACATCTAATGTGCAACATAAATTTTGTCTCCAATGAAAGAATCCCTACAAATTTACCCATCCTTGATGCAAAGAACTACGACAAATGGTGCAAGCAAATGAAGGTGTTGTTTGGCTACCAAGATGTTCTTGAGGTGATCAAGAATGGTGTTACTCCTCTTCAAACTAATGCAACAGAGGCGCAACAAGCATCGCATAAGGAAGAAAAAAAGAAAGATTTTAAAGTGTTGTTCTTGATCCATCAATGTGTTGATGGCGAAAACTTTGAGAAAGTTGGTGATTGCGAATCGTCGAAGCAAGCGTGGGAGATCTTAGAGAAGGCTTATGCAGGGGATGACAAGGCAAAGGTTATAAGGTTACAAAATCACAAACGTCAGCTCGAATTGATTTAAATGGAAGAAAGGGAGACAATTAACGACTTCACAACGAGAATCACTCAGTTGGTGAATCAAGTGAAGACATGCAGAGAAACTGTTACGGAACAGTATGTTGTCGCTAAAATCTTGAATTCTTTCACACCAAGATTTGACAACATAGTTGTGGCGATTGAGGAGTCGAAGGGTCTTGCAACGATGAACAAAGGGGAGCTGCAAAGTTCTTTTGAGGCTCATGAGAAAATGATGGAAGAGTGGAATAACGATAAGGCATAGGCAGAGATCGTGGTGCAAGGTCGTTTCAATGAGAATGACAAGAGATCGAAAAGAAAATGACCCATGAAGAACAAAGGGAATTTTCATAATTTTGGTGGAAGAGAGTCCCAAAATTCAAAGCATTCGACTTTTCAAAGGGGTAAGAGTAGCTACAACAAACATAGTGATCAAGAAAACTATAGAGGTGAAAGAAAGAAGTTTGACAAAAGCAAGGAGTTGTGCTATAAGTGTCAACGGTTCAGTCATTTTCCAAAAGAATGTTATGATTAAGAAGGAATCTCAAGGGGATGAAATCAAGGTTGTAAAACAAGAGTTTGATGAAGAAAACACACTCTTGGTCATGATCACATAAGGGAATTGTAGTAGCAAACTAGGGGACATCAGTTGCAGCATCTCAAAGAATGCTGAAAAATTGAGTTGTGGCCGGTTGAATAATACGACTGATCAGTTGCATGAAGAGGAATACACCATGATGAGTGTGAAAGGATTTCAATACAGTGAGGAGTGGTATTTGTATTCGAGCTATTCAACTCATATGACGGAAAAAAAGGATTGGTTTGTCAAAATCAATCGTGCCATGAAGAACAAAGTAAAGTTCGCGGATGACACCACTCTAATGACTGATGGAATCAGTGATGTTTTGATCATGAGAAGAAATTGTGGACATTCCTTGATCAAAGATGTCTTGTATATTCCGGGAATCAAATGCAACCTTATAAGTATTGATAATTACTTAAGAAGGGTCACAAGATTCACATGGAAAATAAGGGGTTACGCGTTATGGATGCAAAGGGAGTTTTGGTCCTTAAAGCTCATATGGCTGCCAATAAAACCTTCAAGGTTAAGTTGAAGGTTATGGAGCATAAATGCCTTGATACTGCAACAAGTCATGAAGAGTGAATGTGGCACTATCGTCTTAGGCATCTCAATTTATGAGATCTCAAAGACTTACAAAAGAACAGAATGATAACGGGGTTGTCGTCAATCAACATACGAGCTAAAATTTGTGAAAAATAAGCAACATAAGGTTAAATTCAGCATTGATGCATACCGGAGAACCAAGAATCACCTTGAGGTGGTGTATTTAGATGTGTGTGGGCCGATGCAAGTAGATTCTATTGGTGGCAATAGATATTTTATCACATTTATCGATGATCATAGTAGAAAGCTATGGACATACCTAATCAAGATAAAGGATGAGGTATTTGAAGTGTTCAAGAAGTTCAAGTCCATGGTGGAGAGGCAAAGTGGTCACAAGCTCAAAGTGCTCAAAACGGGTGGTGGAGGCAAATATGTCTCAAATGACTTTGGGAGGTTTGTGATCAAGAAGGGATTGTACATGATGTAGTACCACCTTATACACCACAACAAAATGGTGTAGCCGAAATAAAATATAGATCGATCATGAACATGGTGAGAAACATGTTAAAGGGGAAGAACTTGTCGAAAGAGCTAAGGGGAGAAGCGGTATCCACAATTGCCTGTTTGTTGAATAGGTTCCCTACAAAGAAATTTGAAAATGTAACACCGGAGGAAGCATGGTCTGGATTTAAGCCGAATCTGAACCATTTGAGAGTCTTTGGTTTCGTTGCATACCGACATGTTCCGGGTCAACTTAGAAATAAGTTGGATGACAAGGGAGAAGTGATGATACTTGTTGTATATCACTCTACCAGTGGTTACAAACTATTTGATGCTGTAAACAGGAGGATCGTGATCAGTCAGGACGTCTTAATCGATGAATTAAAGTAGGTGCAACAGAGTGAAACCGATAACCAGTAGACTATAACCGGTTACATGTAGGTTGTAACCGGTTACAGAATCCTATAACTGGTTACAGGTTCGAAATTTTCAATTCTGAGGAAAGTGAAAGACCATAACACTATGATGTTAAAGCCCGAAAAGAAGAAAATGTTTGAAGGTCAACAAGGCAAAGGGGCTTGCCTCAGAGACTCACAGATTGTGAGTTGTTCCGAGACAACGAAGTCAATGATGAAGGTGATTTCGTCCATTTTTCACTCATGGCCGAATCTAAACCTGGTAGTACGGAAGAGGCCTTAAGTGATCCAAAGTGGATTTGTGCTATGAAAGAGGAGCTGGAATCCTTTGAGAAGAATAATACTTTGGAGTTAGTTGATCTACCAAAAGGAAATAAGCCAATTGGTGTGAAAAGGGTGTTCAAAGTGAAGGAAAATCCCAAGGGTGAGATAATCAAGCATAAGGCTCGATTGGTGGCTAAGGAATTTTTGCAAAGAGAAGGCATAAACTTTGAAGAGGTATTTGCACTGGTTGATAGGATTGAAACCATTAGGCTTGTTGTAGGTATTGAAAATAACCATAATTGAACTATCTACCAAATGGATGTCAAGTCCGCATTTTTGAACGGACCGTTTGACGGGAGGTATATGTAGGACAACCCGCTGGTTTTGTTGTGAAAGACCAAAAGTTGAAGTTCTACAAGTTGAATAAAACGATATATGGTTTGAAGAAAGCTCCAAGAGCTTGGAATAAAAGAATTGATGGTTTCCTAAAGGATGTTAGCTTCAAGAAATGTGTATCCGAGCGTGGAGTGTATGTGAAGACGGATACGAGTGAAGGAGTAATTATCCTTTGTCTATATGTATACGATTTATTAATCACGAACATCAACGAAAATTGCATTTTAAAGTTCACGAGTGAACTTATGGAAGAGTTTGATATGACCGACCTTGGTCTCATGACATACTTCTTTGGTATTTAGTTCCACAAATCCAAAATGGAACTATTCATGCACCAAAGAAGATATTCTCTTGAGATATTGAAAAAGTTTGAAATTGAGCATTGGAATGCTGTCATTTCTCCAGATGTACCAAGGGTGCAGTTGTCTAAGAATGAGGATGAGCAAGATATTGATCCAACTCAATATAGGAGGTTGATTGGATCCTTGTGTTACTTGTGCAATACACGACCGAACTTGGCGTTTAGTATCAGTATTGTGAATATAATCATGGGGAGAACGAAGGTGTCTCACTTGGCATCTGTCAAAAGATTTCTACGATATGTCAAAGGTTTTGTTGGCTGCAGAATTCTCTTTCCCGCAGTGGATACAGGAAGAAAATGCAATTTGCTTGGTTTTACCGATTCCAATTAGTGTGGAGATAAAGATGATCAAAAGTCTACAACTGGATACATCATTATGTTCGGTACGGCACCAATCTCATGGTGTTTGAAGAAGGAATCGGTAGTTGCACTCTCATATTTTGAGGTCGAGTATATTGTCGCTTCGTTATGTGTGTGGCAAGTCGTGTGGCTTATGAATCTGTTGGAGGAGCTGGGCAGTAGTGAGGGTGGGGTTGTAATGCTCTTGGTTGACAACGGTTCCACGATTAATATTGCTAAGAACCAATTGAACATGTGAGAAACAAAGACATTGAGACAAGGTTTCACTATTTGGGGGAACTTGTTAATGAAGGAAGGTTATGATTGGGATATTTCAGAAGTGAGGACCAAGTTGCAGATTTGTTGACTAAGGGAGTCACAAATGATGTGTTCAAAAGGTTGAAGATGAGCATGAACAAGGTAGACTTACAACACTTGAATTAAGGTGGTGTGTTGAAGTTTTTGAAGTAATTCAAGTGTTGTAACCGGTTACCATGGGTGCATAACCGGTTACTGCAAGGCCTGAGATGTATTTCAATAGCAGAAAAAGTTGAATTTTTGCAGGTGTAACCGGTTACCACTGAAGCTGATTTAATTTCTATTTTATTCAGTATCATGTGTAAACGGTTAACCAGTTTGGTGTAACCGGTTACCGGCACAATTTTTTGTATTTTCTATTATTATACTTGGTCATTTCAGTTCCCAGTTGAATTGTAACTCATATACAAGTGTTTCGGATGCACACTCTGTAACGCTCCAGTTTTGGTTATTTTTATTTAATTGAGTTGTTTTGAGTATTTTATTATTATATTATTTTATTTCTGACTTTTATTTGAAAATATATTATTTTTCATCGAGATTATGTTTTATCGGGTTTTGGGAACGTTTGCGAGATATTTGAGTGTAGGGGTATTTTGGGCATTTCACTTTAATTTTTCCTAAGTTAGAAACATAAATAGAAGGAAAAGAGAGAAAATAGAAAGGAAAGAAAAAGAAGAGAAGAAAAAGAGGAAGAAAGAAAGGAGAAAGAAAAGGAGATAGAGAGAAAATTTAGAAAATCTAGGAATCGATCAACCGACTTTTCTACACGCAATTTAATCGGGTAAGGGTGCGAAACTCTATTATCTTATAATTGTGTATGATTATGTATGTGTGTGTGTGTGCATGTTGTCTTGCTTTTCCATAATTTTCGGTTTTAGGTCGAAAACGAGTAAACGAGTAGAAATCGATGTTTTTGCGGTCGGAAATTGATATAATTTGCGTTGTATGATCACAATGTGTTTATGAGTCATTGCTGATAATTGTTTTGCTGTTGGAATTGATTTTGGAATGAAAAATGAGATTTTGGGGGTTTTGGATCAATGTAACCCGTAACAGAATTTTTCTGGTTCTGGTGTGATTCGCCAGGCGAATTTGGGATTCGCCAGGCGAATTAAGTCTCGCCACTCGTTTGCTAGGCGAAGTGCTGGCGAAGGGGGATTCGCCAGGCAAAATCGTAAGTCGCCAGGCGAAATCGGAAAGACAGAAATGGGGTAGCTTCTGTAACTTTTGGGGTTTTCAAATTTTGTGGTTCGCCACTAGTTCGCCAGGCGAAGTGCTGGCGAATGGGGATCCGCCAGGCGAAATCCTAAGTCGCCAGGCGAATTTGGCTGTTTCTCAATAAATTCTTTTCTTTGAAAATTCATAACTTTTGATTCGTAACTCGGATCGAGGCGTTCTTGGTACCGTTAGAGAGCTACTGAAATGTTCTTTCTTATTAAAATGGTTTGGAGGTTGTTGGCCGATTTAATTATGTCGAGAATTTGGAACGTGTTGTTTGTTGACTTTTACCGTTTTAATGATGTGCATTTGACGTGTTATTATGTAATATGATTGTGATATGAATTGTATGACTTGTGTGCTGTTGTGAAATGAAAATGCACGTGATATATGTTGTGATGATGAATTGTGGCCTAAGGGCAAGAAAATGCAATGTGTGGTATTTGATGATATATGCATGATTATGGAATGTGTATATGTGTGCATTTGAATGTCATGAGTCATTGTATGCTAAGCATCATAATGTGCATTCTTGTGATGTTGTGTGCCCTAGTGGGTGTGAGCAACGAATTGGTTCCAGAGGGAATCCACTATAACATCGTGCGCCTTAAAAATAAGAGGACTTAAAGAGATCGGATGGGATTGTGCGCCTTAAAAATAAGAGGATTTAAAGCGATGATTATAGATGATCGTGCGCCTTATACAAAGAGGACTTAAAGCGATCGGATCGTGCGTCTTATACAAAGAGGACTTAAAGCGATCCATAAACTTCGTGCGCCTTATACCAAGAGGACTTAAAGCGACGGGGAACATCGTATGCTCGACGGGGAGTTACACTAAGTAACGAGCGATGGTTCCAATAGTTCTTGAGTGAACTGGTGTTGAGAAATGATGGAAGTCGGTACCGCATGTGCATATGCATAGAGTCGTTGTGTCGGTCTCTTTGCATTTGCATAAATCATGAATGGTTTGATTATGTGTGGAATTGTGAATGAAATTGATGAGTTGATATATGAATATACGTGTTGGTGATAATTGTATTATGTATGATTGATGTGCTTTTATGACCGATATGTGAGAAAATTCATGGTGTTGGTTTGTACCTGATTTATGGCGTATAGTGTGGTGAGAATGTTATGTTTGCGTAATTGTGTGTTATTATATAATTACATGCAATTGTATTATGATTGTGTTTCTCACCCTTCTGCTATTTCAAATGCTCTATGAGGCATTGCAGATTAGATGCTGGAGGTCTTTTTGTGAAGCTTAGGTCTTCATTCTTTTGTCGGTCGGCTCTGATATGTAGCACCGGGTAGTCGGGGTGATCGAGTGTGATTATTTTGTATTATGTATACATGTATCTTTTGGATTGTACATGTATGATGTTGTATATGACAGACAAACTTTTTATGATATATATATATATATATATATATATATATATATATATATATGAGATTCAGTACGGATCTCCCGCTTTTATTCTGTAATTGAATTGTGGGTTGTAGGAACTCAGTTCCTTTGTTATGTGCTACCTGGATGTTGCATATCTATATGAGCAGGTTGTTGTATGTTTGTTTCAAATTGATGTGACCCCTCGGTCTATGCTGTGAATTTTTAATTATATTCTGATTGATTGTCGTCGCTTTATTTAATTGAGGGTATAGATTAGGGGTGTTACATTAAGTGGTATCAGAGCCAGTCCGTGTTAGTTTGTGTCAGTCGTTGTTAGTCTTTGTGGTTCGGTGAGCTGTTTGTTTAACCATAGTTGTTGTTATTGGAAATGAACAGAATATGGCTGGTAGGAATGACGCTGCTTTAGCTGCTGCGATGCAAGCCATGGCTCGGGCTGTGCAGGGTGCACCTAATGCTGTTGGAAATGACGAGTTCCGGAAGAACAAACCGCCTATCTTCAAAGGAAGATATGATCCTGATGGTGCACAGATTTGGTTGAAAGAGATTAAAAGGATCTTCCGAGTGATGGATTGTGATGAGGATAAGAAGGTGAGACTGGGTACTCACATGTTACTGGAAAAAGCTGATGATTGGTGGGTTAGTACACGTCATGTGTTGGAAGCTGCAGAGGAGGAGATTACTTGGGCTGTGTTTAGCATTGAGTTTCTGAGGAAGTATTTTCCTGAAGATGTAAGAGGAAAGAAGGAAATTGAGTTCCTGGAATTGAAACAAGGTAGTATGTCTGTTGTTGATTATACTGCTAAGTTTGTGGAGATTGTGCAGTTTTATCCACATTATGCTGAAGCGACTGCGGAATTTTCTAAGTGTGTGAAGTATGAGAACGGATTGCGTCCTGAGATAAAGCAGGCAATCAGTTACCAAAGGATTCGGAAGTTTTCAGACTTGGTGGATTGTTGTAGGATTTATGAGGAGGATAGTAAAGCTCGTTCTACTCACTATAAGAGTGTGAGCGAGAGGAAAGGGAAGCAACAGTTCAGTGGTGGTCTGTATGTAACACCAACTGATAAGGGTAAACAAAGGGGAAATTTTGAGTGAAGGCCAAGTGGAGGAGGTATGTCTAATTCTCCGAGATGTTTCGGGTGTGGTGAATTAGGACATCGTTAGTTCGAATGTAAGAAGGGTACGAAGAAGTGTTCTAATTGTGGAGGTTTTGGACACGTCGCAGCTGAGTGCAAGAGGAAGAATGTGGTGAAGTGTTTCAATTGTGGTGAACCTGGTCATATTAGTACAAAATGTCCGAAACCGAAGCAAGCTCCAGCTGGTGGGAAGGTTTTTGCATTGGCAGGAACTCAGACTACTAATGCAGATCGTCTGATAAGAGGTACTTGTTTTATTAATAGTACGCCTTTAGTTGCTATTATTGATACCGGAGCGACTCATTCGTTTATTTCGTCTGAGTGCGCGAAGCGTTTGAATCTTGTGTTGTCTTTAATGGGTGGTGAGATGGTTATTTATACTCCAGCAATGGGGTCAGTAACTACTTCTTTGGTTTGTTTAAGTTGTCCTTTGACCATTTATGGTGAAGACTTTGAAATGGATTTGGTGTGTTTGCCGTTTGAGGGTTTAGATGTGGTTTTGGGAATGAATTGGTTACAATTCAATCGGGTTCATATTGATTGTTATCATAAGCTGGTAAGGTTTCCTTCTCTCGAGGAAGACGAAGACTCGAGTTTCTTATCTACCAAAGAGTTGAAGAAACTTTTGGCGGATGAAGCTCAGTTGTTTGGGTTGTTTGCATCGTTGACTGTGGATAGTCAAGTTTCACTTGATGCGTTTCCTGTTGTGTGTGATTTTCCTGAAGTGTTTCCTGAGGATATTTCAGATGTGCCGCCAGAGAGAGAGGTGGAGTTTTCTATAGATCTAGTTCCTGGTACTAGACCTGTATCGATGGCACCATATCGAATGTCGGCATCTTAGTTGGTTGAGTTGGAAAAGCAGTTGAATGAATTGTTAGGGAAGAGTTTTGTGAGGCCAAGTGTGTCACCTTGGGGTGCTCCAGTTTTGTTGGTGAAAAAGAAAGATGGAAGTATGCGATTATGTATTGATTATCGCCAGTTGATTAAGGTGACGATTAAGAATAAGTATCCTCTTCCGAGAATTGATGATCTGATGGATCAGTTGGTAGGTGCGTGTGTGTTTAGTAAGATTGACTTGAGGTCGGGGTATCATCAGATAAGAGTGAAAGAGGAAGATATTTAGAAGACGGCTTTTAGGACACGATACGGTCATTATGAATATTCGGTGATGTCGTTCGGGGTTTCTAATGCGCCAGGTGTGTTTATGGAGTATATGAATCGTATTTTTCACGAGCATTTGGAATTGTTTAGAGACTAGAGTTTGGTATGTGAAGTGACGTCGGATAGCGTGAGGCTTGGAATGTTGAAGGTTACTAATGATTTTCTGTTGTCGGTTAGTGAGAAACAGAAGATGGACGTGAAATTTGTGGATTTGATGACGGTTGGAGAGAAAAGTGAAAATGAGGACTTTAAAGTGGACGATAAAGGTGTTTTGAGGTTCCGAGGTAGAATTTGTATTTTGGACGATTCGGAGTTGAAAAGGATGATTTTGGAGGAAAGACACCAGAGTAATTTGAGTATACATCCGGGAGCGAATAAGATGTACCAAGATTTGAAGAAGATTTTCTGGTGGTCTGGATTGAAAAGAGATGTGGCTCAATTTGTGTATGCATGTTTGACTTGTCAGAAATCGAAGGTGGAACATCTGAGGCCTAGTGGTTTGTTGCAACCGTTGGATATTCCTGAGTGGAAGTGGGATAGAATTTCCATGGATTTTGTGACAGGGTTGCCGAATACTCAGCGAGGGCATAATACTATTTGGGTGGTTGTAGATAGGCTGACTAAATCGGCTCATTTCATTCCGATTGACATCAGTTTTTCTTTGGAGAGGTTGGCTGAGATTTACATCAGTGTGATTGTGAAGTTGCATGGTGTTCCGTTGAGCATTGTTTCTGATCGAGATCCGAGGTTTACTTCGAGATTTTGGGAAAGTTTACAAAAGGCTTTGGTTCTAAATTAAGATTGAGTTCGGCTTATCATCCGCAGACGGATGGACAGACCGAGAGAACGATTCAGTCGTTGGAAGATTTGTTGAGAGCGTGTGTTCTTGAACAAGGTGGTGCGTGGGATAGTTATCTTGCATTGATTGAATTCACGTATAATAACAGTTTCTATTCGAGTATTGGAATGACACCGTTTGAAGCGTTGTATGGACGAAGATGTCGAACATCGTTGTGTTGGCACGAATCTGGTGAGAGTTCGGTGGTTGGACCAGAGTTGGTGCAACAGACTACGGAAAAGGTGAAGCTTATTCGTGAGAAAATGAAGGCTTCTCAGAGTAGGCAAAAGAGTTATCATGATCGGAGAAGAAAAGATCTTGAGTTTCAAGAGGGCGATCATGTATTTTTGAGATTTACGCCGGCAACGGGTGTTGGTCATGCATTGAAATCGAAGAAGCGTACTTCTCGGTTTATTGGTCCTTACCAGATATCCGCGAGAGTCGGTGTTGTGGCTTATAGGGTGGCGTTGCCGCCGAATCTGTCAAATTTGCATGATGTATTCCATGTTTCACAGCTTCGGAAGTATGTTCCGGATCCGTCGCATGTGATTCCGATGGATGAGGTTGAGGTAAGGGAGAACCTTACGGTTGAGGCATTACCCGTTAGGATTTTGGATCGCGAGGTGAAGCGGTTAAGAGGCAAGGATATTGCACTTGTGAAGGTAGCGTGGGGAGGCGCTGCTGAGGGCAATTTGACTTGGGAGTTGGAGAGTAGGATGTGGGAGTCGTATCCAGAGTTGTTCGTCTCAGGTATATTTTCGAGGACGAAAATTTCTAAGTGGGGAAGAGTTGTAACGCCCCAGTTTTGGTTATTTTTATTTAATTGAGTCGTTTTGAGTATTTTATTATTATATTATTTTATTTCTGACTTTTATTTGAAAATATATTATTTTTCATCGAGATTATGTTTTATCGGGTTTTGGGAATGTTTGCGAGATATTTGAGTGTAGGGGTATTTTGGGCATTTCACTTTAATTTTTCCTAAGTTAGAAACATAAATAGAAGGAAAAGAGAGAAAATAGAAAGGAAAGAAAAAGAAGAGAAGAAAAAGAGGAAGAAATAAAGGAGAAAGAAAAGGAGATAGAGAGAAAACTTGGAAAATTTAGGAATCGATCAACCGACTTTTCTACACGCGATTTAATCGGGTAAGGGTGCGAAACTCGATTATCTTATCATTGTGTATGATTATGTATGTGTGTGTGTGCATGTTGTCTTGCTTTTCCATAGTTTTCGGTTTTAGGTCGAAAACGAGTAAACGAGTAGAAATCGATGTTTTTGCGGTCGGAAATCGATATAATTTGCGTTGTATGATCACAATGTGTTTATGAGTCATTGCTGATAATTGTTTTGCTGTTGGAATTGATTTTGGAATGAAAAATGAGATTTTGGGGGTTTTGGATCAATGTAACCCGTAACAGAATTTTTCTGGTTCTGGTGTGATTCGCCAGGCGAATTTGGGATTCGCCAGGCGAATTAAGTCTCGCCACTCGTTCGCCAGGCGAAGTGCTGGCGAAGGGGGATTCGCCAGGCAAAATCGTAAGTCGCCAGGCGAAATCGGAAAGACAGAAATGAGGTAGTTTCTGTAACTTTTGGGGTTTTCAAATTTTGTGGTTCGCCACTAGTTCGCCAAGCGAAGTGCTGGCGAATGGGGATCCGCCAGGCGAAATCCTAAGTCGCCAGGCGAATCTGGCTGTTTCTCAATAAATTATTTTCTTTGAAAATTCATAACTTTTGATTCGTAACTCAGATCGAGACGTTCTTGGTACCGTTAGAGAGCTACTGAAATGTTCTTTCTTATTAAAATGGTTTGGAGGTTATTGGCCGATTTAATTATGTCGAGAATTTGGAACGTGTTGTTTGTTGACTTTTACCGTTTTAATGATGTGCATTTGACGTGTTATTATGCAATATGCTTGTGATATGAATTGTATGACTTGTGTGCTGTTGTGAAATGAAAATGCATGTGATATATGTTGTGATGATGAATTGTGGCCTAAGGGCAAGAAAATGCAATGTGTGGTATTTGATGATATATGCATGATTATGGAATGTGTATATGTGTGCATTTGAATGTCATGAGTCATTGTATGCTAAGCATCATGATGTGCATTCTTGTGATGTTGTGTGCCCTAGTGGGTGTGAGCAACGAATTGGTTCCAGAGGGAATCCGCTATAACATCGTGCGCCTTAAAAATAAGAGGACTTAAAGAGATCGGATGGGATTGTGCGCCTTAAAAATAAGAGGATTTAAAGCGATGATTATAGATGATCGTGCGCCTTATACAAAGAGGACTTAAAGCGATCGGATCGTGCGTCTTATACAAAGAGGACTTAAAGCGATCCATAAACTTCGTGCGCCTTATACCAAGAGGACTTAAAGCGACGGGGAACATCGTATGCCCGACGGGGAGTTACACTAAGTAACGAGCGATGGTTCCAATAGTTCTTGAGTGAACTGGTGTTGAGAAATGATGGAAGTCGGTACCGCATGTGCATATGCATAGAGTCGTTGTGTCGGTCTCTTTGCATTTGCATAAATCATGAATGGTTTGATTATGTGTGGAATTGTGAATGAAATTGATGAGTTGATATATGAATATACGTGTTGGTGATAATTGTATTATGTATGATTGATGTGCTTTTATGACCGATATGTAAGAAAATTCATGGTGTTGGTTTGTACCTGATTTATGGCGTATAGTGTGGTGAGAATGTTATGTTTGCGTAATTGTGTGTTATTATATAATTACATGCAATTGTATTATGATTGTGTTTCTCACCCTTCTGCTATTTCAAATGCTCTATGAGGCATTGCAGATTAGATGCTGGAGGTCTTTTTGTGAAGCTTAGGTCTTCATTCTTTTGTCGGTCGGCTCTGATATGTAGCACCGGGTAGTCGGGGTGATCGAGTGTGATTATTTTGTATTATGTATACATGTATCTTTTGGATTGTACATGTATGATGTTGTATATGACAGACAAACTTTTTATGATATATATATATATATGAGATTCAGTACGGATCTTCCGCTTTTATTCTGTAATTGAATTGTGGGTTGTAGGAACTCAGTTCCTTTGTTATGTGCTACCTAGATGTTACATATCTATATGAGCAGGTTGTTGTATGTTTGTTTCAAATTGATGTGACCCCTCGGTCTATGCCGTGAATTTTTAATTATATTCTGATTGATTGTTGTCGCTTTATTTAATTGAGGGTATAGATTGGGGGTGTTACATTAAGTGGTATCAGAGCCAGTCCGTGTCAGTTTGTGTCAGTCGTTGTTAGTCTTTGTGGTTCGGTGAGCTGTTTGTTTAACCATAGTTGTTGTTATTGGAAATGAACAGAATATGGCTGGTAGGAATGACGCTGCTTTAGCTGCTGCGATGCAAGCCATGGCTCGGGCTGTGCAGGGTGCACCTAATGCTGCTGGAAATGACGAGTTCCGGAAGAACAAACCGCATATCTTCAAAGGAAGATATGATCCTGATGGTGCACAGATTTGGTTGAAAGAGATTGAAAGGATCTTCCGAGTGATGGATTATGATGAGGATAAGAAGGTGAGACTGGGTACTCACATGTTACTAGAAGAAGCTGATGATTGGTGGGTTAGTACACGTCATGTGTTGGAAGCTGCAGAGGAGGAGATTACTTGGGCTGTGTTTAGCATTGAGTTTCTGAGGAAGTATTTTCCTGAAGATGTAAGAGGAAAGAAGGAAATTGAGTTCCTGGAATTGAAACAAGGTAGTATGTCTGGTGTTGATTATACTGCTAAGTTTGTGGAGCTTGTGCAGTTTTATCCACATTATGCTGAAGCGACTGCGGAATTTTCTAAGTGTGTGAAGTATAAGAACGGATTGCGTCCTGAGATAAAGCAGGCAATCAGTTACCAAAGGATTTGGAGGTTTTCAGACTTGGTGGATTGTTGTAGGATTTATGAGGAGGATAGTAAAGCTCGTTCTACTCACTATAAGAGTGTGAGCGAGAGGAAAGGGAAGCAACAGTTCAGTGGTGGTCCGTATGTAACACCAACTGATAAGGGTAAACAAAGGGGAAATTTTGAGCGAAGGCCAAGTGGAGGAGGTATGTCTAATTCTCCGAGATGTTTCGGGTGTGGTGAATTAGGACATCGTCAGTTCGAATGTAAGAAGGGTACGAAGAAGTGTTCTAATTGTGGAGGTTTTGGACACATCGCAGCTGAGTGCAAGAGGAAGAATGTGGTGAAGTGTTTCAATTGTGGTGAACCTGGTCATATTAGTACAAAATGTCTGAAACCGAAGCAAGCTCCAGCTGGTGGGAAGGTTTTTGCATTGGCAGGAACTCAGACTACTAATGCAGATCGTCTGATAAGAGGTACTTGTTTTATTAATAGTACGCCTTTAGTTGCTATTATTGATACCGGAGCGACTCATTCGTTTATTTCGTCTGAGTGCGCGAAGCATTTGAATCTTGTGTTGTCTTTAATGGGTAGTGAGATGGTTATTTATACTCCAGCAATGGGGTCAGTAACTACTTCTTTGGTTTGTTTAAGTTGTCCTTTGACCATTTATGGTGAAGACTTTGAGATGGATTTGGTGTGTTTGCCGTTTGAGGGTTTAGATGTGGTTTTGGGAATGAATTGGTTACAATTCAATCGGGTTCATATTGATTGTTATCATAAGCTGGTAAGGTTTCCTTCTCTCGAGGAAGACGAAGACTCGAGTTTCTTATCTACCAAAGAGTTGAAGAAACTTTTGGCGGATGAAGCTCAGTTGTTTGGGTTGTTTGCATCGTTGACTGTGGATAGTCAAGTTTCACTTGATGTGTTTCCTGTTGTGTGTGATTTTCCTGAAGTGTTTCCTGAGGATATTTCAGATGTGCCGCCAGAGAGAGAGGTGGAGTTTTCTATAGATCTAGTTCCTGGTACTAGACCTGTATCGATGGCACCATATCGAATGTCGGCATCTGAGTTGGTTGAGTTGAAAAAGCAGTTGAATGAATTGTTAGGGAAGAGTTTTGTGAGGCCAAGTGTGTCACCTTGGGGTGCTCCAGTTTTGTTGGTGAAAAAGAAAGATGGAAGTATGCGATTATGTATTGATTATCGCCAGTTGATTAAGGTGACGATTAAGAATAAGTATCCTCTTCCGAGAATTGATGATCTGATGGATCAGTTGGTAGGTGCGTGTGTGTTTAGTAAGATTAACTTGAGGTCGGGGTATCATCAGATAAGAGTGAAAGAGGAAGATATTTAGAAGACGGCTTTTAGGACACGTTACGGTCATTATGAATATTCGTTGATGTCGTTCGGGGTTTCTAATGCGCCAGGTGTGTTTATGGAGTATATGAATCGTATTTTTCACGAGCATTTGGAATTGTTTAGAGACTAGAGTTTGGTATGTGAAGTGACGTCGGATAGTGTGAGGCTTGGAATGTTGAAGGTTACTAATGATTTTCTGTTGTCGGTTAGTGAGAAACAGAAGATGGACGTGAAATTTGTGGATTTGATGACGGTTGGAGAGAAAAATGAAAATGAGGACTTTAAAGTGGACGATAAAGG
This sequence comes from Lathyrus tuberosus, assembly GCA_022829125.1. NCBI lineage: Eukaryota > Viridiplantae > Streptophyta > Magnoliopsida > Fabales > Fabaceae > Lathyrus > Lathyrus tuberosus. The sequence continues at coordinate 1,259,241 of JALAZF010000605.1, forward strand.
TGTTTTGAGGTTCCGAGGTAGAATTTGTATTTTGGACGATTCGGAGTTGAAAAGGATGATTTTGGAGGAAGGACACCGGACTAATTTGAGTATACATCCGGGAGCGAATAAGATGTACCAAGATTTGAAGAAGATTTTCTGGTGGTCTGGATTGAAAAGAGATGTGGCTCAATTTGTGTATGCATGTTTGACTTGTCAGAAATCGAAGGTGGAACATCTAAGGCCTAGTGGTTTGTTGCAACCGTTGGATATTCCTGAGTGGAAGTGGGATAGAATTTCCATGGATTTTGTGACAGGGTTGCCGAATACTCAGCGAGGGCATAATACTATTTGGGTGGTTGTAGATAGGCTGACTAAATCGGCTCATTTCATTCCGATTGACATCAGTTTTTCTTTGGAGAGGTTGGCTGAGATTTACATCAGTGTGATTGTGAAGTTGCATGGTGTTCCGTTGAGCATTGTTTCTGATCGAGATCCGAGGTTTACTTCGAGATTTTGGGAAAGTTTACAAAAGGCTTTGGTTCTAAATTAAGATTGAGTTCGGCTTATCATCCGCAGACGGATGGACAGACCGAGAGAACGATTCAGTTGTTGGAAGATTTGTTGAGAGCGTGTGTTCTTGAACAAGGTGGTGCGTGGGATAGTTATCTTGCATTGATTGAATTCACGTATAATAACAGTTTCCATTCGAGTATTGGAATGGCACCGTTTGAAGCGTTGTATGGACGAAGATGTCGAACATCGTTGTGTTGGCACGAATCTGGTGAGAGTTCGGTGGTTGGACCAGAGTTGGTGCATCAGACTACGGAAAAGGTGAAGCTTATTCGTGAGAAAATGAAGGCTTCTCAGAGTAGGCAAAAGAGTTATCATGATCGGAGAAGAAAAGATCTTGAGTTTCAAGAGGGCGATCATGTATTTTTGAGATTTATGCCGGTAACGGGTGTTGGTCATGCATTGAAATCGAAGAAGCTTACTTCTCGATTTATTGGTCCTTACCAGATATCTGCGAGAGTCGGTGTTGTGGCTTATAGGGTGGCGTTGCCGCCGAATCTGTCAAATTTGCATGATGTATTCCATGTTTCACAGCTTCGGAAGTATGTTCCGGATCCGTCGCATGTGATTCCGATGGATGAGGTTGAGGTAAGGGAGAACCTTACGGTTGAGGCATTACCCGTTAGGATTTTGGATCGCGAGGTGAAGCGGTTAAGAGGCAAGGATATTGCACTTGTGAAGGTAGCGTGGGGAGGCGCTGCTGAGGGCAATTTGACTTGGGAGTTGGAGAGTAGGATGTGGGAGTCGTATCCAGAGTTGTTCGTCTCTGGTATATTTTCGAGGACGAAAATTTCTAAGTGGGGAAGAGTTGTAACGCCCCAGTTTTGGTTATTTTTATTTAATTGAGTCGTTTTGAGTATTTTATTATTATATTATTTTATTTTTGACTTTTATTTGAAAATATATTATTTTTCATCGAGATTATGTTTTATCGGGTTTTGGGAACGTTTGCGAGATATTTGAGTGTAGGGGTATTTTGGGCATTTCACTTTAATTTTTCCTAAGTTAGAAACATAAATAGAAGGAAAAGAGAGAAAATAGAAAGGAAAGAAAAAGAAGAGAAGAAAAAGAGGAAGAAAGAAAGGAGAAAGAAAAGGAGATAGAGAGAAAACTTGGAAAATTTAGGAATCGATCAACCGACTTTTCTACACGCGATTTAATCGGGTAAGGGTGCGAAACTCGATTATCTTATCATTGTGTATGATTATGTATGTGTGTGTGTGCATGTTGCTTGCTTTTCCATAGTTTTCGGTTTTAGGTCGAAAACGAGTAAACGAGTAGAAATCGATGTTTTCGAAGTCGGAAATCGATATAATTTGCGTTGTATGATCACAATGTGTTTATGAGTCATTGATGATAATTGTTTTGCTATTGGAATTGATTTTAGAATGAAAAATGAGATTTTGGGGGTTTTGGATCAATGTAACCCGTAACAGAATTTTTCTGGTTCTGGTGTGATTCGCCAGGCGAATTTGGGATTCGCCAGACGAATTAAGTCTCGCCACTCGTTCGCCAGGCGAAGTGCTGGCGAAGGGGGATTCGCCAGGCGAAATCGTAAGTCACCAGATGAAATCGGAAAGACAGAAATGGGGTAGCTTCTGTAACTTTTGGGGTTTTCAAATTTTGTGGTTCGCCACTAGTTCGCCAGGCGAAGTGCTGGCGAATGGGGATCCGCCAGGAGAAATCCTAAGTCGCCAGGCAAATTTGGATGTTTCTCAATAAATTCTTTTCTTTGAAAATTCATAACTTTTGATCCGTAACTCGGATCGAGGCGTTCTTGGTACCGTTAGAGAGCTACTGAAATGTTCTTTCTTATTAAAATGGTTTGGAGGTTGTTGGCCGATTTAATTATGTCGGGAATTTGGAACGTGTTGTTTGTTGACTTTTACCGTTTTAATGATGTGCATTTGACGTGTTATTATGCAATATGCTTGTGATATGAATTGTATGACTTGTGTGCTGTTGTGAAATGAAAATGCACGTGATATATATTATGATGATGAATTGTGGCCTAAGGGCAAGAAAATGCAATGTGTGGTATTTGATGATATATGCATGATTATGGAATGTGTATATGTGTTCATTTGAATGTCATGAGTCATTGTATGCCAAGCATCATGATGTGCATTCTTGTGATGTTGTGTGCTCTAGTGGGTGTGAGCAACGAATTGGTTCTAGAGGGAATCCGCTATAACATCGTGCACCTTAAAAATAAGAGGACTTAAAGCGACCGGATGAGATCGTGCGCCTTAAAAATAAGAGGATTTAAAGCGATGATTATAGACGATCGTATGCCTTATACAAAGAGGACTTAAAGCGATCGGATCGTGCGCCTTATACAAAGAGGACTTAAAGCGATCCATAAACGCCGTGCGCCTTATACCAAAAGGACTTAAAGCGACGGGGAACATCGTATGCCCGACCGGGAGTTACACTAAGTAACGAGCGATGGTTCCAATAGTTCCTGAGTGAACTGGTGTTGAGAAATGATGGAAGTCGGTACCGCATGTGCATATGCATAGAGTCGTTGTGTCGGTCTCTTTGCATTTGCATAAATCATGAATGGTTTGATTATGTGTGGAATTGTGAATGAAATTGATGAGTTGATATATGAATATACGTGTTGGTGATAATTGTATTGTGTATGATTGATGTGCTTTTGTGACCGATATGTAGGAAAATTCATGGTGTTGGTTTGTACCTGATTTATGGCGTATAGTGTGGTGAGAATGTTATGTTTGCGTAATTGTGTGTTATTATATAATTACATGCAATTGTATTATGATTGTGTTTCTCACCCTTCTGCTGTTTTAAATGCTCTATGAGGCATTGCAGATTAGATGTTGGAGGTCTTTTTGTGAAGCTTATGTCTTCATTCTTTTGTCGGTCGGCTCTGATATGTAGCACCGGGTAGTCGGGGTGATCGAGTGTGATTATTTTGTATTATGTATACATGTATCTTTTGGATTGTACATGTATGATGTTGTATATGACAGACAAACTTTTTATGATATATATAACTGAAAATTTTTTATGAGATTCAGTTACGGATCTTTCGCTTTTATTCTGTAATTGAATTGTGAGTTGTAGGAACTCAGTTCCTTTGTTATGTGCTACCTGAATGTTGCATATCTATATGAGCAGGTTATTGTATGTTTCTTTCAAATTGATGTGACCCCTCGGTCTATGCGGTGAATTTTTAATTATACTCTGATTGATTGTTATCGCTTTATTTAATTGGGGGTATAGATTGGGGGTGTTACACGCTCACCCTAGTTAATGCAATAATAACATCTCACCCTCAATTCTCTCTCTCTCTCTCTCTCTCTCTCTCTCTCTCTCCTCTTTCACTCTCCACATCCAAAATTTCTCCACCATTGTTTAACGAAACTTGTGGTTACTTGTTCCAACAAGAATTACTCTGATTTCCTAAAGTTCTTGTTCGACAACCTATAGAATACTGTTCGGGATGTTTAGATTCTAACACCATTTATTTTTTATCCAATGACAGTTTTCTACTAACGTACCGAGGTTTTTGATTCTGTCGGCGAAGAGGGTCGAAAACAGTGCAACGAAAGGTTATTCAACCATCCATTTATTGATTCAAAAGTCAATTTCCGTACCATTTTCCAAGTCGCAACAAATGTTGTCAAAATTTAGATATATGCGTTGAATAAATTTTAGTGTGATATGTTATTTCAAAAATATAATTAAAATATTTTACAAATATTTATTGTTACATTTAATTTTATAGATACAAAATTAATAATAGTAATAACATTTAAAAAGAGACTCTTATTATTTAATTTTAATGGGTTTAAAATTGTTGAAAGGAGTTGAAAATTAAAAATAAAATTATTCAAAAGGGAGCGTATGTATTAGAAGTTTTAAAAGAGATTTAAGTCATGTGGAATGAAGGCAATAGGGTGGTAATTTATTTAGTTTTTTTTCAATTTTTTACAAATAAACTTATCTAATAAATCTCACACCCAACACACACATACCAAAGATTTCAATCGTGGCGATTAGGCATGAAAATGAGGCGGAAACGGATTTTATCTTTCCCCTATCCAAACCTAAATTTTAGTTAAATATTTGTTCTCTTACTCAAACCAATCAGAAATAAATAATTTAACTTAAAATTAGACTAAAAAGGGTTTGTGCATCTGTATCCCCCATTGAATCAATTCTTTAAAGGATAATACTAAGTTAAGAAATCCACTTATAGAAAGTTTGTACTTAAAAAAGCAATAAGAAAATTAATTTTATATTTTTATTAAAATAAATGCACAATTTCCAAGACAACATTTCTTCATTTAGTTCTTAATTTGTGTCCCTAAGACACAAGTTAACATTACCCTTTTTTAATTGAAATAGTTTATTTCTCCAAATTTATAATGTATTATAAACTCTAACATTCATTAACATACATTAAAAGTTATAAATTAAAACAATTTTTAACAAATTTTAAACATACATTTTAAATATTTAAAATATAAATCAAAATATCAATATATTTGTGAAAGTTCAAAAACAATAACACCATAGAAGAAAAATCGAGAGAACTTGCAATGTAATAGGAAATTGTATTTCACAAATATAACTTTTAGAATGCCTTTACATTTACTATATATAGTGTAATGAGTTAGTTATACATATTAACTAACTTTTAACTTTCACATAACCAACTTGTGAAAGTTAGTTATGATCAACTAACTAAGGGTTACACTATAGTTGATTAACTTGTTATACAAGTAATTTCTCCAAATTTCTAATTTTCATTCTTAACACCCTCTCCTCAAGTTAAAATAGAAATCAATCATTCCTCCTATCTTGTTTTGTGTTGAAGGGCCATGAACGCAGAGATTTTTTCAGAATACTTGCCACTTGATCCTTGGATGCAATTGAAAGCAAATGTATAATTCATGTGTGCACTTTGTCTCTAACAACATGACAATCAATATCTATATGATTTTTTATTTCATGAAACATGTAATTAAATGTTATGTGAAGTGGTAACTTGTTGTCATAGTAAATGATAATAAGTAAATGAGGCTTGATATGAAAATCTTGTAGCAGTTAAAGGATCCATTATCCTTTACATGTAGCTTGAGCCAGTGCCTTGTATTCAGCCTCAGATAAAGATTTAAACACAATTGTTTGCTTCTTACTTTTTCAGACTATCAATGATTTTCCAAGAAAGAAACAAAAACATGTTGTGGATCTTCTAGTGTCTGGACATGCTCCCAAATCACAATAAAAAAATCCCTTGAGGATTAGTGTATATGATGATCTAAAATATAGACCATTGTCAGTGTTACCTTTGAGGTATTTCAAAACATGAAGCCTTGCTAACATGTGTTCATCAGTTGGTGCATCTAGAAACTACTGAGTTTGCTTACAACATAAGAAATCTCAGGTCTGGAATCTATTAGATACAAAAGTCTCCCAACTAATCTTTTGCATGTAGTTGGATAAAAAATAAAGTTATTATAACTGTTATGCAGTTGCAAGTGAGGATGCATAGGAGTGGTTTATGGCTTTACTCCAATTAAAAATGTATCTTGTAAGAGATCTAATGTGTATTTTCTTTAATACAATGTGATACCTTCTTTGATCTAGCCACTTCAAAACCTAGAAAGTATTTGAGAACTCCTATATCCTTGATGTTAAATTGTCATTTAAGAGGGTTTTAATGTTGGTAATCTCATAAACATTACTCCCCCTAGGACCAAGTCATCTACATATACAAAGATCATTGTAAAATATGCACCATTTGACTTAGTGAATAAGGAATAGTTAGACTTTGATTGAATGTACCCTGAGTGAAGAAGAGTTTTAGTATGTTTTGTGTTCCATTTCCTACTTGTCTGCTTCAAACCATAAAGCGATCTTTGTAGATGGCACATCATGTTAGAATAAGGTAAGTGAAGACTTGGAGGAGCCTTCATATAGACCTGAGATTGCCATGTAAGAAGGCAGTGTTGACATCAAGTTAAAACAAGGGTCAGTTTTGAGCAACTGCAATTGCCATGAAAACTCTGATGGTTGTTATCTTTACAACTTAATTGAAAGTTTTAAAATAGTCAAAACCTTTAATTTGAGTGAAATCCTTTGCCACTAACCTGGCCTTATATCTATCTACAGAGCCATTGGGATGTAGTTTTAGTTTAAACACTCATCTACATCCAATTGTGTTTTTATGTGCAAGCAAGGGAACTAAATTCCAGGTATTAGTCTTCATCAAAGCAGACAATTTGGTTTCAATGGAATTCTTCCAATTCTCATCATAAATGGCTTCTTCATAAGTGTGTGGTTCAGAGATAGAGGGCTTATTAAGGATGTAATGTTTATGTGTATAAGAAAGTTTGTGATAAGACATAAAATGAGATAAATGATACTTACTTCGAGAAGATGTTTGAGTGTCATTTGAATTGGAAGGATACATTGTTTTATCAATTATATTACAATGATAGCCTTGTAAGAATGGTGGAGGTTTAGTTACTCTATTGGATCTCCTAAGTTGAAGGTCATAATTAGTGTGGGGTCCAGCCATTTGGTGTTTTGCATGAAAGGAAAATAACACTTGGTGTTTTGCATGAAAGGCAAAGGACACTTGGTGTCTTGCATGAAAGGCAAAGAACAAGTGTCTTCATGCATGTAAGACCTTTTGGCTTGCTTCTCCTATAAATAGGACCAAGAGCAAGCATTCAAAATACAACCACAAGAGAAATAAGAAGCAAGAGAAATAGAGCCTTGCTCAAGAGAGAAAATTGTTTTAGAGAGTTTTTCCTTGTGAGAGAAATAGTGAGCCAATTTGTGAGAGTGTTCCTTACAAATTGAGAGATACTTTGTAGAGAGTTCCACCTAAGGGTGAAGTTGTTGTATTCCCATTTTTATTATAGTGGATGTTTTAAGAGGCCTAAAGGTCCCGTGGTTTTTCCCTTTCTCACATTGAGAAGGTTTTCCACGCTAAAATCTTTTTGTGTCATTTTTGCTTAATTTTTCACGTTTCCGCAAGTGCCTATTTTTGAGTTCACGGAGGAGGGAAATTATGGAAGGTTATTTCCCAACAGTGGTATCAGAGCACTGTGTGAGTTCTGGGTAACCACAGTGTTGTACTCGTAAGAAAGTTCTTAGTATGCTCTGTGGTTGCAACATTGTTTGATCTTCCACATCAGAAAAGAAATATTCTTGTTGGAATTAAATCGTAGTATTGTGAAAGTGTGTCTTTGTAAGTTCTGGCTAAGGAAAGACTTGGTATTTAAGCGCGTCAATATTGACCCACCTCTCTTTCCTGGGAACTTCCTAGTTGCACTATTCATAAACCACGGTAACTTTTCCCGTGTACGACACTATTTACAAAATCTCCTAGCTAAAAGAACTACTTTCCCGTGTTCTCAAAAATGGATGGTTCTATCAGTTATGAAGGAGATATGTTCAAGCTGACCGCTGATAATTATACCTATTGGAAGCCGATGATGGAAGACCACCTATATTGCAAAGATTTGCATGAGCCAATCTCTCAAAAGGATAAGCCAACGGAGAAGAAAGATAACGAGTGGGAGCTCCAAAATCGGAAGGCAGTTGCCATGATCAGAAAATACATAGATAGGAGTCTATTCGAGCATGTGTCAACTTATACAAATGCGTATGAGTTGTGGACCAAACTTGAATCCTTGATTCAAAAGAAGACACCGAGAAATAAAGCACACCTTGTCAGACGACTGGTGAAATTGGAGTACTCAGATGGCCAAAATATGATCGAGCACTTGAATACCTTCAAAGGTATCGTGAACCAGCTGACGAAAGCTGACATGAAGATAGATGATGAGTTGCAAACTCTTCTGCTCCTAAGTTCTCTACCTGAGAGTTGGGACACTCTAGTTGTCACTCTTAGTAACTCTGCTCCAGACGGAAAACTTGTCTTGGATTCTGTCACAGATTCCTTGCTAAATGAAGAATCAAGACGGAGGGAAAGAGGCTTCAACAACCAGTTCGAAGCCAACATTGTTGATAACAGAGGAAGGAGTAAGAATCATGAAAGAGGAGGTCGTGGGAGATCACAAGCTAGATCCAAGTCTCGCACAAGAGTAAGCTGTTATTATTGTGGCAAATCGGGCCATAGAAGACCTGAGTGCAGATTCTTGAAGAGAGATCAACAGGCTGGAAAAGTCCGTCCAGATTTAATAAATCCAAAGAAGAATAAGGAAGAAGGAGCCACAACTGCAGTAGCCTCGAACAACGAGGATATTTTCCTTTTTGGAGATGTCAACTATCTAAATGTTGCATTCGATAATTGCACTTGGATAATTGACACCGGAGCATCTTTCCACGTTACACCTCATGAAGAATTATTCTCATCATACCAAAGAGGAGATTTTGGTATGGTGAAGATGGGAAACCACGTCACAAGCAAGATTGTTGGTATTGGTGAAGTGACTATGATCACAGACAATGGAAATAAGCTTGTGTTGAAGGAAGTAAGACATGTACCAGAGATGCGTCTAAACCTTATATCAGCAGGAAAGTTGGATAACCTAGGGATGATAAACCAGTTCGGCGATGGTAGATGGAAGCTTAGCAAAGGGAGCATGACACTTGCTCGTGGCAAAAAGGAAGGCTCCCTGTACATCATGCAGGGAAAGATAAACAAGGGAGAGACTAATGTTTCTCAAGATGCAACCAAAGAATTGTGGCATAAACGACTTGGCCACATGAGTGATAAAAGCTTAGAGATTCTTGCTAAAGATCATCTTTCAAATATCAAGGGACAACCACTTGAATCATGTGAAGACTGTCTAGCAGGCAAACAACACAGAGTATCTTTTCAAAGATCAGATGATGCAAGAAGACGAAAGAAAATCCTAGATCTTGTTCACTCAGATGTCTGCTCCACATCTGAAAGGTCTCTTGGTGGCGCACAATACTTTGTTACCTTCATTGATGATCACTCTAGAAAGGTGTGGGTGTATCCATTGAAGAAGAAAGATCAAGTTCTACAAGCTTTCAAGGAGTTTCACGCCTCTGTAGAGCGAGCATCTGGAAGAAAGTTGAAATGCTTAAGAAGTGACAATGGAGGTGAATACCTAGGTCCATTTGAAGCATATTGTAAAGCTCATGGGATAAGGCATGAGAGGACACCTCCGAAGACTCCCCAAATGAATGGAGTAGCTGAAAGAATGAACAGAACGATTGCAGAGAAAGTCAGAAGCATGCTTTCTCATGCAAAACTTCCCAAATCATTTTGGGGTGAAGCAGTGAGAACTGCCATTGATCTAATAAACTTGTCTCCTTCAAGACCGTTAAATGGAGAGATACCGAATGAAGTATGGTATGGAAAGAAAGCCTCTTACGGTCAATTGAAAGTATTCGGGTGTAAGGCATTTGTTCATATTCCTAAAGATGAAAGAGCAAAACTCGATGCCAAGACGAAGGAGTGTATATACCTTGGTTCTCCAAGAGATGAACTTGGCTTTAGACTGTGGGATCCTGCAAACAAGAGATTGTTCGAAGCAGAGATGTGGTATTTTATGAAGATCAAACAATCAATGATATTCAATCTAAGAAGTCAAAGACCATTGTGGTACAAAACTCAGGGGGAGAGATTCCTCAACGAGATATTGAACCTGATCAGACAGCACAACCCCATCATATGGAGCAACCTGACCAAACAGAAGAAGATCAGGAAATGCAGGAAGAACAAATGATAGATACTGATCAGAGAGACCAAGAACCTCAAGTGAGAAGATCTGTGCGAGTAAGACAACCATCAAGAAGATATTCCCCAGATGAGTATGTCACTCTCACCGATGAAGGAGAACCTCAAAACTTCATAGAAGCCATTGAGACGGATGACAAAGACAAATGGATGCAAGCCATGCAAGAAGAATTACAGTCACTGAATGAGAACCAGACATATGACTTGGTGAAATTACCAAAGGGAAGAAGGGCTTTGAAAAATAAGTGGGTGTTCAAACTCAAGTCTGAAGAGAACAACCCAAACCCCAGATACAAAGCACGAATTGTCGTGAAGGGGTGCCATCAGAAGAAAGGCATAGACTTCGAAGAGATATTCTCACCAGTGGTGAAGATGACATCCATAAGAGCAATGCTTGGTCTAGCTGCAACACTAGACTTGGAGATAGAGCAACTTGATGTTAAAACAGCATTCTTACATGGAGACTTGGAGGAAGAGATATACATGGAGCAACCCGAAGGATTTGCAGAACCAGGCAAAGAACATCTTGTGTGTCGCTTGAAGAAAAGTCTATATGGGTTGAAGCAAACTCCAAGGCAATGGTACAAAAAGTTTGAACTCTTCATGACCCAACATAAATTTGAAAAGACTTCTGCAGACCACTGTGTATTTGTGAAGAAATATGATAATGGTGAATCCATCATACTTTTGTTGTATGTTGATGATATGCTTATTGTTGGGAAAGACAAGACAAAGATAGATGCTCTAAAGAATGCACTGAGCAAATCTTTTGCCATGAAAGATTTGGGTGCAATAAAGAAGATTCTTGGAATGAAAATCATTCGAGATCGTCCCAAAAGAATGTTGTGGATGTCACAAGAAGATTATATCAAGAAATTCCTTGAGAGGTTCAACATGCATAATGCTAAACCTGTACATGTTCCACTACCTGGTCATCTGAAACTCAGTAAGACACAGTGTCCAAGCAATGAAGAAGAAAAAGAAGAAATGAGCAAGGTGCCCTATTATTTAGCTGTGGGTAGCCTTATGTATGCAATGGTTTGCACAAGACCAGACATTGCTTATGCTGTTGGAGTAGTAAGTAGATTCCTGTCAAATCCAGGAAAGGAGCATTGGAATGCTGTGAAATGGATACTGAGGTATCTAAGAGGAACTGCCAAACAGTGTTTGTGCTTTGGCAATGAAAAGCAATTACTCACTGGGTATGTAGATGCAGACATGGCAGGGGATGTAGATTCAAGAAAATCTATTTCCGGGTATTTGATTACTTTTGCAGGGGGAGCTATCTCATGGCAATCACGATTACAAAAGTGCATTGCTTTGAGTACCACAGAAGCTGAATACATAGCAATTACTGAAGGCTGTAAGGAGATCATGTGGATGAAGAAGTTCATGCAAGAGTTAGGTCAGAATCAAGAAACTTATGTTCTCTATTGTGACAATCAGAGCGCAATCCATCTCAGCAAGAACTCGACATACCATTCAAGGTCAAAACACATTGACGTAAGGTATCACTGGATCCGCGATGTGTTGGAGAGTAAATTGTTGAAAGTAGAGAAAATTCATACCAATGAGAATGGGGCAGACATAATGACAAAACCTCTTCCAAAAGAGAAGATAGAGCTCTGCAAACAAGTTGCTGGATTAGCAGCAACTCCAAACTAACCCAGAACATTCCCCTATGGCTGGAGGGGGAGAAATGTGGGGTCCAGCCATTTGGTGTTTTGCATGAAAGGAAAATAACACTTGGTGTTTTGCATGAAAGGCAAAGGACACTTGGTGTCTTGCATGAAAGGCAAAGAACAAGTGTCTTCATGCATGTAAGACCTTTTGGCTTGCTTCTCCTATAAATAGGACCAAGAGCAAGCATTCAAAATACAACCACAAGAGAAACAAGAAGCAAGAGAAATAGAGCCTTGCTCAAGAGAGAAAATTGTTTTAGAGAGTTTTTCCTTGTGAGAGAAATAGTGAGCCAATTTGTGAGAGTGTTCCTTACAAATTGAGAGATACTTTGTAGAGAGTTCCACCTAAGGGTGAAGTTGTTGTATTCCCATTTTTATTATAGTGGATGTTTTAAGAGGCCTAAAGGTCCCGTGGTTTTTCCCTTTCTCACATTGAGAAGGTTTTCCACGCTAAAATCTTTTTGTGTCATTTTTGCTTAATTTTTCACGTTTCCGCAAGTGCCTATTTTTGAGTTGACGGAGGAGGGAAATTATGGAAGGTTATTTCCCAACAATTAGTTAAGTTGTGTGATGCGGGAACATTAGGTGAATGGTTTGTGTGATTAGATGAAGTATGTGAGTGATTTGATTGGTCAGTTGGAGAAATGGAAGTGGAATGAGTAATTTAAGGAGAGGAAATAACAGGTATAGCTAAATCTGGTGTAACATAGATATCAGAATGAGATCTAGCTATGTATGAAGTGTTAGGAGTTCATGATGATAGTCGGGTATGGAAGGGAAATCAAACAAGTCATCTAGAACAGGTGGATTATAAGTTTGAGATTTATTAAGGGATGGCACATTGGAAATGACTTGTAAGGTAAAATGGATTAAAAAAATATAACATCTCAAGAAAAGAAAAAAATCTTTGGAATTTAATCAAATAACGTATGCCCCTTGGCATCAACCTTAAAACCTAGATAAAAACACTTTCTTGATCTAGAATCAAGTTTCTTTCTATTTTCTTGTAAGGTTGAAGCAAAACATAAAGAGCCAAAAACTTGACTAAGTTTGATATCAGGTAAACATTTGTTAAAAACTTGAAAAGGTGACTTGTTGTGCAAGAAATGGGTTGGTAGTCTATTTATGATGTGTATAACATGGATAACTACATAAGACCGGATTTTTTTGGCAAATGTGATTGAAATAGAAGTGTTCTAGTTAAGCCAAATATATGTTTGTGCTTCCTTTCAACTATGACATTGTGTTGAGGAGTACCAACGCAAGATGCTTGATGTAAAATGCCAATTTCACTATAAAATTCTCCATGGAGAAATTCAATTCCATTATCTGATCTTATGCATTTTACTTTTGTCTTAAATTGAGTATGGACCATAGAAACAAAGGCTCTAATAAGATTTGATGTTTTAGATTTACATTACATGAGAAAAATCCATGTAAATTTACTTTTGTCATCAACTACTGTGAGAAAATATTTGTGGCCATTCATTGAAGGAATTGACAATACACTCCATAGGTACATATGAACCAAATAAAAAATTTCAACAAATTTATGAGTTCTATTAGGAAATGGTAATCTCTTTTGTTTTGCATAAAAACAAACATCACAAGGAATATCATAATGCACAAACTTGACAAAAGAAAAAGTTTTCTTTATTTCAACCAGTTTGTCACGTGAAGGATTACCGAGTCTCAAATACCAAATGTTACAATCATTTTCATGCCTAGAATCAAGCAGATTAACATAATTGATAGAATTTTCTGTCATAAGGAGAAGGAATTTATGGAAGGATCACTAGAAGATGGTGGTGTATTTAGGAATGTAACTATAGGATAAGTGAGAATTTACAATCCACCTCTCAATTTAGTTGCACCAATCATCTTCTTGGATATGATTTATGTACCAAGTAATTTGAATTATAAAAAAAGTTAGTTGGCATTTATGGCTACGAGTCAGTTTTGGGACATATATGAGGTTAAAAGAGAACTTAGGTATGTATAAAATATTGGTTAAAATAAAGCCGGGGTCAAAGAAAATGGTCCCTGCAAAATTGGAAATAACCAAAGAACCATTTGGAAGTTTTATAGTTACATGTTTACTTCTCTTCACACAATTTTTTTTTTTGGAAAAACACACATGGTCAGTTGCACCAGTGTTTAGGATGAAAGATCCATGTCTAATATTGATGGTAAAAGTGGAGATAATATTTGTGTTTGGTCTGGATTGGGTGGTGATGTGGTTCACACTATGAGAAGTCAATTGCGATGATTGTTTAAGTAATTTCAGCAAGGCTTTGTGCTGATCTAGAATCTTGTTCATTTAGACTTTCTTTATTAATCTCAGAGTGAGAACTATCTTCTTAATTATTGTCTTGAGCTATATTGTTAGTTACCCTACATGGATAACCATGATTCTTAAAGCATGTATCTATGGTATGATTAGTCAAACCATAATGTGTGCAAATTTTGATTTCTCTTCCTCGACCACCTATAATATTCTTGCCGCAAAAAGAATACCTACTTATACCTTGACTAGAAAGGAAAGCTAAGATCTTATATTCATCGAGAGGAGTGACAATATGTATTTCTTGTTAAGCAATACACTTTACAAATATTAAGAAGAGGGTCCACTAACATAATCTAGATCAAACAGTAGAATATTGGTCATTTAAACCCTTCAAAAATCTGATAATTTGATCAAAATCTTTGTAACTTCGAATTTTGTCAAAGAATATACAAGATATGACACAATCAGAAGCAAGAATGAGGCGAAATTGTCTAATTTTTTCCATGATATTTTTAATTTTGTGTAGTAAAAGTCATATTATAATCGGTTAACTTGTTATACAAGTAACTTGTCCAACCTTCTAATTTTCATACTTAACAATATTAAACAAACAATTACTAACATTTAATATTATCAATGAGATGAGTTTGTTGAAAGATACGAAATAAATACTAGTATCATCTTTATCTATTTTATCTCCATCATTTAAAATTAGAGGGAGTTTAAACATGAAAAGTGAAAGATATTTAAGCAGTCAAAAGATGAATAGAATTTAAGTAAAAAATTATTTGAGCTGGAATTCGAATTTCTCTTTTAACATTTCTTCTTTAAATGGAGTTGATTATCCATTTGAGTTTTTACTTTTTACGTGTGTACATAACTCTTAAACCGCATTTAAGAACAAGACGCGAGTTTTTATTTAGAGAAAAAAAAAACTAGGAACAAATAGGATTAATACCTATTTGCCTATATTGTTGAGTTACACTCTGGTGATTTAATTTATTTTGAATAAAAAGGAGAGTTAGAAATTGAAGTCGGTTTGAATAGGCAGTCAACTCATTCCTTAAAGCATAAAGCATTGAATAAGTCCCTATCGTAACTGCTTTCAAATACACGCTGTGTTTAGGGTTTTAAAAAGAGATCCAATTTGTTGGGATTTCGACCAGGTACAAGCGCCATGTCGTATGATTTTGATTTACGCGTTTTTGGGCAATATTGAAACAAACACACCATTCTTGTGTTTATTCCTTCTCTTTACAGGATGAAAGTAGGATCTGGCAAAGGGAGAAAAGCATGTCTCGCGGTTACTATTGTTTTCATTGCAATTGTATTGCTAATTCTCATTCTGGCTTTCACCGTATTCAAAGCCAAGCATCCCGTTAACACCGTTGACTCTGTGAAGCTACAAAACTTGGACATCAACTTGGATATAGCAAAACTGAAGGTTGATTTGAATGTAACCCTGGATGTCAATGTATCAGTCAAGAACCCTAATAAGGTTGGTTTCAAATACTCAAACACCACCGCGCTCCTCAATTACAGAGGACGCCTTGTAGGTGAAGTCCCTATCCCTGCTGGACACATCTCTTCCGGTGGGACCAACGGATTCAACCTCACGCTCACTGTGATGGCCGACCGTTTGCTCTCCGATTCCCAGCTTTACTCTGATATCATATCTGGTACATTGCCCCTAAATACTTTCGTTACTATTAAAGGGAAAGTCAGTATCTTAGGCTTTATCAAAGTCCATGTGGTTTCCTCCGCATCCTGTGATCTTGCTGTTAATACTTCTAATAGAACACTTGGCAGCCAACAGTGCCAATACAAAACTAAACTTTAATTATTCATTTCCGCTATTCTTTATGTAATCTGTTCCTTCTCCTCTGTAAGCTGCTTATGGTAATTTATTTGTTATTATCTTTCTGCTATCCATGTTTCACTGTTTATCAAATTACATAATTTATTCCATTCCATTACTCTTCTCCTTCTTTTATTAACCCATTGGTACTCTCAAACATGCTATTCATTATGTGTTTCTACCTTATGTCCTGGAATAATGTAACATCTGAATGCTTCATACATAATGGTGCAGAAAGAAGCATCTCAGTCTACTTTTTGTTCTCCCTTTTACGCACATTACTCTTGTGTAGAGTTGTCAATTTGGGTTGGCTCAGCCCATGACAGGCCAACACATAGTTGAGTTGGCTTAAATTTAGTTCAAACCAATAACTTACTAGCATGACCAATGTCATCGTTGGAAAAGAGATAATGATTTGAACTAAATATCTCTTTGGTGACAGAGAAAACTTGCGTGCCAACCCATTGTTGAGTCGGGTAAGTAATTGGTTTGAACTGAATTTAACCCAACAACTCAACCTGTGTAGAAAAATGTCTTTGGTGACAGAGAAGAGTTGTATGCCAACGGCATCATTCGAACGGCTACTGTCATTATGTGTGTGCCTGCTGAGTAAAGGATATGAATCCCCTTTGTCCAAAACTCTGCATTACGTGTTACAAATTCAAATCAAAGAACATTAGTTTGAATTCAAGGGTCTTGTCTCATTTATGTCTCTGAACTTGTATTAACACCATGGGAGATGATTGTTGTATATAAGTAGGGTTTTGTCGAGGAAGAAAGAAGGAGAGAGGGGAAATATGGTACCTTTGGTATTGTTTTCTCGAAATGTATAGATGCTCCATTTTTATGCTATGCACCGTGTACGTAAGTAATGTGATTATTAAAGAGGTGGTGGTTGGGTGAAATGGAAAAATATGTTTTTCAAGAAATTGAATAGGGGTTAGGTTTCAATGACCTTATAAAGTTTTTCATTTTGCCATTTTGACCAACGCTCATTGTCTTCCATTGAAGCTACATTCAAGTCTTACAATGAGCAACATGTAATTAAGTTAGTCCACTTGTATATGACATTGGTTAAACTGTACAGTCATCAGGGGGTTTTCACTACTTTTAGAACTCACATTCATACAACAAAGATGTTTGATTTATTTGAAGGGACTACTCTCTTTGGTGAACTGGGTTTGAATCCTAGTTGAAGGGCTAGTTTCTTTGGTGAACTGTGTTTGAATCCCAGTTGAAGGACTAGTTCCTTTGGTGAACTAAGTGGGATTCATAGATGATATAAAAAATGAATAAACTCAATCGAAGATAAATTAAGTTTGAGATTTTCTATTGATTTTGTTGGTTCAATGCGTTTGCAGTGATTTTTACAGCATTACAGTAAACTAACGTCCTAGTTTTCCCCTCAAAATTAAGTGTTAATCTTTGCAATAGGACTCTATTTTGAATTGGGTTTCACCTATGTAATCTGTTTTTCCTATTAATAGCATTTCTTATGACTTTGATTAGTGTTTCATAAAATCTTGCCTTAAAAACTAAAATGCATGATTAACACAAACTTAAGACAGATGCAAGAAGACCACCTCAGCACTTTGATCAATCGAAATGAAATCTTACCTCATAATGTTTCTCAAACATTCTTAGTAAACATGTGTGTAGTCTTTCATTTTAGTCCAAACTGAGTATCTTTTGGATGCAATTGTTGAAATTAATTTCTCAAATCAAATTGAATTGTGATGAGAGAAAAAAAAACACTCGATCAAGAATTTTAGCATAACACTGTCACATTCTTAGGACTGGCCAACCCCTGCACCTCCCACTGTTCATTTCCCACCCACAGTTGCAGGTAGAGACATCACCTGATAAAAGTAGATATTTTTTATGGCATGAAATGAACTGTCTTATGTGATTTTTTTGGGTCTTGACGTTTCGTGTATGGGGGAGTTGGTGTGTGACTTTCATAAACCAGTGTGGATGTGTAGCTTTTCAAAAAGGCTAAAAGGTGCTTCTTCTCAAAGGAAATCAACTTTATTGTAGCATAGTCATACTATATGCGTAGTTCGCACGGTGCCTCTATGTAGCTGTCTCTCTCTACGGACTGATTTCGGTTTGAAATTTTAAAATGACAAATAATTGGCACGGTGCCCTTTGGAAAGGATTTTTCACCTCATCAAAATATAGTTCAATACAAGATTCCTCTATCTATTTACACATTTGTAAGTTATCTATTGTAATGTCCCATTGATCCACAGTTCGAAATAGCTCAATGCAAGATTCCTCTATATGTTTTTGCAGATTTTTAAGATATGTAGGGTAAAGTCTTGTTATTTTGGTTTAGTTGATAGTTGTAGGAACGTTTGGTTACAAAATCGTGGGTTTGAACATATAAAATTTTCTTTATTCACTTTTAAGGGTTGAAATTTTAATCATTTTAAAGGTTGAAATTGTACTCATATCCAACCCAGTTCAAATATTGTTTGAGTCATATGACATCGTCATATGTTCAAAATATGATCTCATTGTTCACTGTGTGCCAGATTGAGTTATAGTCATATGACATTGTCAATGATTTAGTCGTGTGGTTCAATGTGTATATGTGATCCTTGTGTGCCAGATTGAGTTATAGTCATATACCATTGTCATTATTTAGTCGCGTGCAGACTTGGTGGCCCTGACCCATAAAGTCTAAAAGTGAAAAAAAATCATATATGCCCTGTTTTTATTTTTTTGAAAATCTTAATATCCAGTCTTACGATCGACTAATCCAAAAGGGACCAATCCCACCGTCCACTAGCCGGAATCCCTCCGTATGGACTGACCCACACAAAGGTTATCATATATGCCCCGTTAAAGCCCACACCAGTAAAAAAAACAAGACAATGCGAGCAGAATAGAGGGCACATGTGTAAAACTTTGACTCAGCCCCCCAAAAATTGCAAGCAAAACATGTGTATGGTTGGCAAATCGGTGTTGTTTTGTCACCTCTACTTGCTACCCTTACCAAGTTGATTTTAAGACATAGGTTGGTGGTGTTAATGATAGCAACAGGTCCAGTTGGCATCCTACAAAAAGTGTACTTTGGCTTATCTTCAATGATATACAAGTATGTGAACACTTCCCAACTTAATGCAACGGGGCTCACACCTCGACATGCATATGCAAAGCTTTATTTTTTTTTACACGCATAAAGCTTAATGCATCGGGGCTCACATACATATGCAAAGCTTCAGTTTTAACAAGCATAAAGCTCCCACAAAATAAGATAGAGAGACGAGTTGAAATAAAATCAGTCCCTATTGACTTGATGGATCATTTCCTTTTCGTAATAGATCGTCCAAGAATCAAGCTGGCATAATTCCATCCAAATGAATTTCAAAAGTTTAACTGGTTTAGCATTAATGATCACACAAATAACTGAAACAACAACAGTAAATCTCATGATTAAATTCAACCTGATCTGAATGATTTATTTAGCACAAACTAATTAGTATAGTTATACAATATTGATGCTCATGCTGCTGCTACATCCATCTAAATGAGCTTGGTCAGATGCAGTTATTTCCTCTAAAATTATAGTATCATTAACTAGCTAAGATACAAATCGGCAGCACATAATTAAATGCAAATTAAACAAGTACAGATGTATGTTTGAGTAAGAGTCAGAATTCAAGCTTCTTGCATAACTCCATTAGAATGACCTTGGGTTGATGTTTGAGCTTGCGAGGCGCGGGAGGACAAGTATGAGCAATTCCCGTGAAACGGAGCTGGGGAGGAGGTGATTTACATTCATCTTGTTGTACATTTGACATTTGAGCTAGGAGCCTCTCCTCCATTTGCTTTGAAAGAATGAATTGAAAGAGACTGTCCTGTAGTGATTCAAAGATATCGAGATCCGAACGAGAATCAGCACGGAAAGGAAGGCGGCGCACAACAGAGCTCCTGGAATCATTGAGATTCTTGCGAGTATCCGCAAAGGAGTCCGAAACAACATCCTTGGGGCCGGAATGAATGGTTGTCTCGTTAAGTTGTTTTCTCACCACCGTGAGTGTGAGAGGGGATTGCAATTCAAAATCAGCATTTTCTTTCACAACCTCGGGAGTTACAGGAACTTGACAATCTTTTTTGTCAGCATTCGGAGAGCCGGAATCCATATGGGGCGAGTTTAGTTCTACAGTCACGCACCATTTGTTAGGGTTTAGTTTTCCACATACAAAGAACGAAAGAAAAGAAACCCTAAATTTACCCCCAAAGCACAAATAAAAACAATATTCAGAGAATAAAAACGATAAAAGTAATAAAAAAGAGATCGGATCCAAAAGTTGAAGCTAGTATTAGGTAGAAAAGGTTTGGATGTTGAAAAGAAGAGGAGAGTGAGTACCTGGTCGGGCTGCGTTGAGTTGAAGAGTAATGATCGGAGACGGAGAAAATGAATGAACACTAAAGTTTTATTGTAACAGTCGCCGCCGCGAAGTACAAAGCTTTGCTTTCATGTGTTCTGTCCTCCAACTACTGTCTATGAGTGCCAAATTGCGCCAACTATTCTTCTACCTATTTATATATATTTTTTCTTTTTTTTCTTATTTTATTTGTTTATTTATTTTCTTTCTCCATCAAACTCACTTCCAATTTGTCATAATAATAGCGTGGATGAAAATTTCTTATCCTTTTTTATCGGGTTTAGAGATATATCTTCGAACATGTATCTTTGGAGCAATTTAAATTTTAAACTGTTATAGCATATCTTCTATAGTCCATTTTTATTTGAATTTGTCTGGAGATGTATTTACGAAATTTTTTTCAGAGATACATCTCTGAAGTATTTCAAAACAGTTTTTTTTATAAAAACGCATTGTTTATTTGTTTACCGGTGAAAATGGTAAATAGTTGTCAGTCTTCCAAAGTTACTAAGTCTTTGGTCACTTACAGGATCGACTAGATTGATCTTAGGACATGTGTTGCTAAGATAGTTTTTAATATCTATGATTATTAACATTTACACAATGTTCTTTAAGTTTTTTCCAAAGTTATTACGAAAACGTTGTGAATTCTTTTGGGTAAGAAAAGGAGTGTAAATTGCAGATATATTAAAAGATAAATTGCTTGAAGATAAATAACAATGAAGTAAAATTGCAAGTGAAAGAAAATGACTGAAATTTAAATGACTTTGATTGCAAAAGAAGGTATTCAAACGTACATTCTCTCAAAGGGACTCTTTTCTCACACGCACAAATACTGAGAGTAAAATGTAGAGTTTGTACAATTGTTGAACACCCGGATTCTAAACACTAAATGTCCTATTTATACTAAATCAAAGATAATCGTCATCTAACAGTTATTTCATCAGAATGTGTCACGTTCTCAACTACATGCACTTCGTCGCCTAAAAGCCTTTCAAGTGTCCCAAGAAACAGATAATGCCAAAAGGTGGTTACCAGCCTCATGTGAACTTCATCTGTCGAACGCTCCCTCTAATGGACCTCATCGAATTCAAGTTTATACAAACATTTTTCTAAGTCCTAGGCCACAGCGCCCTCTATACATAGACTTCTTCGACTAAGTCTTCATCATTTCATTGTCGAAGCGTACATTATTCCTCAAAAACGACTCTTCAAACTTCAACAACCCACTTCAAGTCTTCACTTCCGTCGAAACACCCTTGTCCCTATTTGTTGTCGAATTAACCCTCTTCCTCTTCTTCAGAATATGACCTTGAAACCTCTCAATTTACCTCCAACATTATTGAGTGTCGAAATCTTAGCCAACAAATTGCCCCCCTAAAATGTCATTTTTTTATTGTAACGAGAAAAGAACATTTTTTGAAGCTTTTCGACACCACTGTACCGTTACTGCTATGACGTCATGGTCATCATGACCACGTCGTTTCAATAGTCTAATCAAGATGTGCAGAAACCCAAAAGCAATCATTACACCCTATTAACTAGGA
The DNA here is from genome assembly GCA_022829125.1 of Lathyrus tuberosus. Classification (NCBI taxonomy): domain Eukaryota; kingdom Viridiplantae; phylum Streptophyta; class Magnoliopsida; order Fabales; family Fabaceae; genus Lathyrus; species Lathyrus tuberosus. The sequence continues at coordinate 1,281,285 of JALAZF010000605.1, forward strand.
AATAGTTGGCTACCACCTGCAACCATCTCATCTTACCGTAACGAACCGACATGTGCCCCACTATCTTAACTACTACCCATAGTGGCTGAAATGAAACGTTCTATTTTTTCTCCACTATAAGTACTATTCTTCATTTCTTTTTCCACTTTTCCACCTCTCTGAGCCTTTTCTCTCTTTAAGCGCAAAACAAATGTTCATCTTCTCTTAAGTAAATCTTTAACAAACTCAGAATTTCTTTAACTTTACTCAAAAAGTGACTTTTAAAAATACGTGATCGCCTTCTTCAAATTCTAAAGGCCTTCTACGGTTATCCGCATAACTCTTCTGACGATCTTGGGCTTGTTTGATCTTATCACGGATCATCTTAATTTTCTGCGTAGTTTCATGAATAATCTCAGGTCCCAACATCCTATCTTCACCAACCTCTGCCCAACACAACGGTGTCCTACACTTCCTTCCATATAATGCTTCATAAGGTGCCATACCAATACTTGCATGATAACTGTTATTATAAGAGAATTCAATCAATGGCAATAGTCCTATCCAATTTCCGACACTTTCCAACACACAAGCTCTCAACATATCCTCCATGGTCTGTATTGTCCGTTCCGTCTGACCATCCGTTTGCGGATGATTCGACGTGCTCATACACAACTTCGTCCCCATAGCTTGTTGAAAGGCTCTCCAAAATCTAGAGGTAAATTTTGGATCTCTATCCGAAACAATACTAGTAGGAATACCATGCAACCTCACTATCTCCGAAATGAACAACCTTGCGAGATGACTCGCCTTATATGTAGTCTTTATAGCCAAGAAATGAGCAGACTTCTTCAACCGATCCACAATCACCCAAATTGAATCATAACCACCTTGCGCACGGGGTAAACCCACCGCGAAGTCCATCGAAATACTATCCCATTTCCACACCGGAATTTCTAAAGGTTGCAACAAGCCACCCAACCTTTGGTGCTCGATCTTTACTTGTTGACACACCACACATTCTGACACATACACCGCAATATCTCTTTTCATCCCGGACCGCCAATAATCCCTCCTTAGGTCTTGATACATCTTTGAAGATCCCGGATGTATCGTAAAAGCACCCTTATGCGCTTCATCTAAAATCTTCCTTTTTAACTCCGTGTTATCCGGAATACAAATCCTTTGGTTAAATTCAATAACTTCATCGGTATCTCGCACGAAACCCGGTTGCAATAACACTCCTTGCAACTTCTCATCTAACCCTTGCTCTTGTTGGATTTCTTCCCTAAGAGTAGAATTGATATCCAAATTCCCCATAACCACACAATTAGGAGTCCAATTAAATTGAAGATTTAGATCTCGAAATTTCTCCAATAAAGTATACTCTAGCATCATCAAGTCGGCACTATGCAACACTTTCCTACTTAAAGCATCCGCCACCTTATTCGCTTTACCCGGATGGTATCTTAGTGCCAAGTCATAATCTTTCAAATATTCCATCCACCTTCTTTGCCGCATGTTCAACTCCTTTTGATCAAAGAGGTACTGTAAGCTCTTGTGGTCACTAAACATCTCAAAACGCACACCATACAAATAGTGACGCCACACCTTCAAGGTAAATACAACCGCCACCAATTCTAAGTCATGCGTTGGATAATTCTCTTCATGGAATTTCAACTGTCGTGAAGCATAAGCCAATACATGCCCATCTTGCATTAGCACCCCTCCTAATCCCATCTTCGACGCATCACAATATACCTCATACGACTTGCTAGGATCAGGGATGACCAAAACAGAAGCGGTCGTCAACCTTTCCTTCAAACTCATAAAACTTTGCTCACAAGCCGAATCCCATTCATAAGAACAATCTTTCCGAGTAAGTCTCGTCATCGGTAAAGCCAGTTGGGAAAAGCCTTTAATAAACCTTCTATAATACCCTGCTAGTCCCAAAAAGCTTCTAACTTCAGATACATTCTTCGGTCTCTCCCAATTTATCACTGCTTCCACTTTTGATGGGTCAACCACTACACCTCCCTGAGATATGACATGTCCAAGGAAATTCACCTCCGACATCCAAAATTCACACTTACTTAGCTTAGCGAAAAGTTGTCTCTCTTGCAAAATGGTTAAAACGATTCTTAGGTGTTCCCCGTGCTCTTGAGGGTCACGGGAATAGATAAGAATGTCATCAATAAAAATCACCACAAATTGGTCCAAGTAAGGTTGAAATATCCGATTCATGTAATCCATGAAAACTGCCGGACCATTCGTCACACCGAAAGGCATCACCAAAAATTCATAATGACCATAACGGGTTCTAAATGCAGTCTTTGGTATGTCTGCACTCTTCACCCGAATCTGATGATAACCCGACCGTAAATCAATCTTCGAGAACACACAGGCTCCTTTCAATTGATCTAATAAACTGTTTATCCTTGGCAATGGGTATTTGTTCTTGATGGTGACCTTATTCAATTGACGGTAATCAATACACAACCGTATTCCACCATCCTTCTTCTTTACCAACAACACTGGAGATCCCCAGGGCGAAACACTTGGTCGAACAAAATGCTTAGCCAACAACTCTTCCAATTGATCCTTTAATTCTCTTAATTCAAGTGGTGCCATCCGATACGGAGAAACGGATATTGGAGCCGTTCCCGGTATCAGGTCAATAGAGAATTCCACTTCCCGTTCCGGAGGAAGAGAAGTGATATCCTCGGGGGAAACCGCAGGAAAGTCATAAACTACCGGAATACTCACAACTTGGCGGTTACCAGCCTCCTCCTTAGTAAGAATCAAAGGAATCGATTTTTCCCCCTGAAACAAGAAATTAATCATTCCAACCGTACCTTCTAAAATAGTAGTTAACACATCCTTCGAAGTAGCTTCAGCAGATGGAATAATGATTAACTTCTCCTCACAACCGATAAAAACCGAATTAGCTGAAAGCCAATCCATTCCCAGAACAACATCCACTTTCTTAAGCGGTAAGCAAATCAAATCAATCTGGAAGACTCTTTCATTCACCGATAATACACAATTTTCACACATCAACGGTGTTTCAACAATTTCATCCATGGCAGTAGTAACCACCATGGGTGGAGACAAAGGAACAACTTGCAACCCAAGTCGCTTCACGCACCGCGTGGACACAAAAGAATGCGTTGCCCCACAATCAAATGAAACAAAACAAGGATTTCCATTCACAAAACACGTACCAGCAATCAAAGAGTTGTCACCCTTTGTTTTCCTTGCATCCAAGGTATACACTCGCCCGGTATTCTTCTTTTGAGGACAGTCTCTCGCCAAATGACCCATTTTCTGACACTGATAACACCTCACACCTTCGATACCACACCTCCCCTGATGATTTCTACCACAAGTACAGCATACCGGAGGCACGCTAGTCCTGGAACTCTGAACTTGTTTCCCTTTGAAAGGTTGTTGTCTCGGTCTAAATTGTTGATTCGATCGCCCACGATCACTTTGATTCACCCTACTTAACTCTCCTTCTGCTTGTACCTTTTTCAAACTATGCTCCGCCACATAACACTGTCGTAACAACTCAGCATAGCTAGTAAATTCTCTCTGAGACACACTATGTGAAATTTCAACCCTTAAACCAAACAGAAACTGATCAATCTTCCACCTTTCATCGGGAGCATACATGGCTTGTCTAGAATAAGCAGCCATATCTTCAAACTTTTCCGCATTAGAAGCCACTGTCAAGTTACCTTGCCTCAGCTGTTGAAATTCGAATTCTTTTTGAGACCTTAAGGAACTTGGAAAATACTTCTCCATAAAAGTTATCTTAAACTGCTCTCACACTTTCGGTACCTCTTGAATTGTCATCAAGGCTGAAGTGCTTTCCCACCATCTCATAGCAGGACCCTTTAACAAGTGAGAAGCAAAGACAACCTTATTTTCTTCACTACACTGGACGATCAAGAAAATCCTCTCCATACCGGATATCCGTTCATGAGCCTTTACTGGATCTAACCCTCCCAGAAACTCCAAAGGATTCATACGAATAAAATCCCTAAAGGTTCCCCCTGCAGCTTCCGGAACAACCACTGGAGGATGCACACCACCAGCCATTTGCTGTACCATTTGCTGCACAAACTGATTCTACTGTTGCTGCATCTGTTGCATGAATAGATACAAAGGGGCATTCCCTTCGTCCCCTGGCGGATTTGTCCCTGCTGGAGTAGTTCTCGGTCTGCCACGGTTGTTTCTGCGTCGGTCGGCCATGTTCCTAAATGTCATACAGATAGGATTAAGTTGATCAGGCTCAATACCATAAATATAACACGTAAGACCAATGGCGACCCAACACATATGAAACGGAAAGAAACACTTATACTATTTCATGGCTAGGTCGAGGATACGACCTGCTCTGATACCAACTATAAAGCCCACATACACATACATACATCAAAGCATATATCATACATGAATAATATGTTTGGTACTGAAATATATATGTACAAGTTCCAAGTTAACACATTGTGTACATTAAATGCCCTAAATACAAAGTTCTAAAGTCTACGGCACAACATATACAAGATGTCCAAAAAACACTAAGAACTAGATCAATATAATGATCTCAAAATAAAACGCCATAGCGGAAGCCATGCCATCTCAAAAGCTACGATCCCTAAGGAAAAGTCAAACCACTTTGTCCTTACCCTTCGCCGAACCTGCAGAACCTGTGATGTAAACAACAACAGTGGGATGAGATACATCAAATCTCAGTGAGTTCGCTATCTTATAGTCCTCTCGGCTCTACAAGGTTCTAATAAGCCTAACTCAAGTCAAAGGGAAAAGGGAAGTGACTTTGAGTACACATACACTATATGGAAACATGTCATGAGTTCATCAAATCACACTATCACTAATCGGTAACCACACCAAGGCATCCCCTTTTCCCGTCCGCTTCTACGTCTAGAAGTCGACTCGAGTCATGGATCCTGGTAACCTACTTGACATACGAATGGATTTGGGTCCTACGGGCCATTAACCATTATGAACCGTCACTTCACACGGGCCATTAACCGTCACAAGCATACGCTCCCAGAGCGCCATTCGTACTGCACGCGGGAATCAAACCTGCCAAGTAGTTGTGCACATGTTTCAGAGGAGCTCGAGACCCATGAAACACACTCACAAGAATAACCGGTTACGATTACGTGATAACACTCACAAACGTGATCGTATTCGACGATCACAAGGCCATAACGCCTTAGCATAACCACAAAGGTTAACACACATGTTCCATACTAGTGTTTATTCCATCTACATTTGTTGACACTGTTTATGGTAATATTCCTCACCCTACCTAATTCGTATTTTCGCATACGTACAGAAGGGAAACACATAATGCAACATATCACACATTTCACCAATTTAAGGTTCCCTCCGATTCATTTAGTCGGGAAAATAAACAGATGTTTCGCACTACCATCAGCTAGAATACGTTCCTAGCTTCACAACAATATCAAGAATACGCAAAACGGATAACCGAGTCAAAAGTTATGCAAGAAAAAAATTGGATGTTCTGCTATGTTCGCATTGCGAAGGAGCCATCGAACGCTCGCTACTTCATTCGCAGTGTGAAGCGTCCAGCGAACGCCTAGCCAACACTTGTTCGCTGCCCCATTCGCAGTGCGAACGCTGGCGAACCAAGGCAGTAGCAAATACAACGTAAGGTTCGCAGTGCGAACCACTGGCGAGCCACTGGCGAACGCTCGCCTTCGCATTCGCAGTGCGAGCTGCCAGCGAGTCCATGATTCCCCCCTTCGCTAGGGGATTCGCAGTGCGAATCTGGGAATTTCAGAAACTTCATCAGCGAACAGCTGATCCCCCATGGTTCCAAAACCCCACCAAAACATATCCCAACATCATACAATCAAATATAAATGATTCTACACTCCTATAACTCATACTACTCAATTTATAACACATTTTAACCGTTAATTTCCAAGATTTTGCAATTTATCCAATTTCCTTACAATTCTAACCTAAGTCTTAGAATCTAAGAGAGTCTAAAACAAAAGCATCTAACTAGAACCCACCTTGAATAGATGAAGATGGTGAAGATTTGAAGATGATTGGATGAAGATTTGATGATGTTCTTGATGATTTTGATCTTGAACTTTTCTCCTCTTTTTCTCTTCCTTTCCTTCTCTTTTCTTTCTCTCCAAAATCCTTTATATCTTTTTCTTTGGAAAATGAAAGGAAAGAAAATAATATAGAGAAAAATATCATCAATAGCAACACTACCAATTGTCCGAAAAGTCTCTAAAGTCCAAATATTTAAATACCTCAGAGTCAGATAATATTAATTGGATTTACTCTAAATCCGACAGTTACCCTAATTATCTCTGCAGATAATTTATCAGAGCACACTGGGACTCAGTTGATCACAACTAATATTATCCAGAGCAAAAACATTTACGGGGTATTACATTTGCAATCCTCATAGGTCCAACTATGAAACCATCTTACTACGATTCCCTTAACACACACTCCCTCCGTTACTAAATGGAGTTCGTTCCTTCTCCAACATAATACCTTATACGGTTCCTTGGGTAATTTTAACAATTCCAAATGGGTCTCTTACTGAATATAGTAATCTTGATTTAATACCTCGAACTTAATCCCTCTTCATATATGAAGCCACACAATTTATCTCTTACCCTTCGTCCGGCACATACTTATTACACTTGAATCATGTAAACACATCCTAGTGTCCATTCTCACACTTCTCTACTACTTTAGATTCCCATGAAAGCCGAACTTCCTTAACTCTCAACTTTTAACCAGTCGAAAGAGATTACTCCAAACACACTTTTCGAGGTACTCCCATCCACCCAAGATGCCATAACAACCTTAGAAACTGAAACACCAACACTTATCTCACTCCCAGACCATACGTCAAACATTCCACAACACAACTCTCCTTTTCCACGAAAGGAGATTACTTGAAATCCTTATCCAATTGTCCAATAGAGATCCTTAACTCTCGGACTTCATCAATTCCAAAGGATTACTTAACAACTCACCGCTCTTTCATTTCCACGCTTCACAAGCACAACGTCTCTTAAAACCTCACTGAGCTGACCAAAACTCTTCACTACTAATTCTTGGCTTGAGCCTTCCCTCACAACCCAAGTTCCGACAACACTTCGGAGTCCTCGTGGTCGCTCAACCATGATTCTACCTATCACATACATAACATTAGGTTGATCAAGCCCAACACTACATAGTATGATATTAAGTTTCATGATGGCAAGACACACTTAAGAGGAAGGAATAGGTTTACTTATGATGTTTCAAGGCTAGGTCGAGGACACGACCTGCTCTGATACCAACTGTAATGACCTGTATAATATATATTTAGAATAATACAATACAAGCACTTTATTTGGTACTGACACGTCAAAAGCGCCTAATGGCATAGTTCACATACTTGTTCCTTTCTAAAACATAAAGACACTACATGGCACAAGTCATGGAAACTAGCCAAAATAATAAAAACTAAGAATAATATACAATATCCTAAATTGTATACAATAAAAGAATACACAGCGGAATAAGCTTAACTAAGCTTCTCTTGAAACATCCGAGCATCGCTCCACTTGTAATCAACCTGCACCTGAAATAAAGCAACTATAGTGGGGTGAGATACATCAAATCTCAGTGAGTTCCCTATCCTATAGGTTCTCTCGGCTTTACAGGGTTCTATCAATCCTAACTCAAGTCAAGGGGAAGGGAATGACCTTAAGTACGCGATCTCACAATCTCACACTATATGGAAACACGTCATGAGTCTGTTAACTCATCAAAATCACACGAAAGGAAATACGCCCTGAGCCTGTTAACTCAAGATTCCTGTCGAATCGGAATATGTCCTGAGCCTGTTAACTCAAGAATTCCGCTAATCAATAACCATACCAAGGCATCCCCTTTTCCCGTCCGCTTCTACGTCTAGAAGACGACCCGAGTCATGGATCCTCGAACTTACTTGGCATACGAAATGGATTCGGTAACAACGGCCTGTTAGCCGTGAACCGTCACTTCTCAGGGCCTGTTAACCATCACAAGTCTCTACCCTTAGGCTCCATTCGTACTATACACGGGAATCAAACCTGCCAAGTAGTGGTGCACATGTTTCAGAGGAGCTCGAGACCCATGAAATGCACCATAAAAAATAACCGGTTATGATTAATAAACACACGACGTGATTGTATTCGACAATCACAAGGCCATAATGCCTTATCACAAACCACAAAGGTTTACACACATGTTCCATACTAGCGTTTCACAGTTCTATTCACAACCTAGACTTTATAGCAATCTTACTCTACCATTTGTTTTGGGGTAAAGTTTCCTCACTCTTCCTAATTCATATTTTTACATGCATATATACACACAACCATGTTTAACAATAAGAGCATAGGCAAAACAATCATCAATCGCATAATGGAAACACATAATTTAACAACAATTACCCACCATTAAACGATAAATGTCGACAACACGACACTATTCCAAAATCCCGACATAATTAAATCGGCCAATGATCTTAAAACCATTTTAATAAGAAAGTACATTTTATTAGCTTTCCAATGATATCAAGAATGTTAAAAACGGATAACCGAGTCAAAAGTTATGGACATAACGAGAAATGGTATCGCGAAAAACACAATTCTGCACCCTCCTGGTCGTACGCGTATTGCCCTAAGCCATACGCGTATTGCCTTGCTCACTCGCCCATCCATACGCGTATTGCCCAAAGTGATACGCGTATGGGCAGACACCAAAACTCCCTAAAAATTCCACTAACAGACCAATATGCGTATTGCCTCATTCCATACGCGTATTGCCCACTCCCATACGCGTATTGCTTGTAATCCTTCATTGCCACACGCGTATTGCCCAACCCAATACTCGTATTGCCCTGCCCCATACGCGTATGGGCAGCGAAACCCAGATTTTTTCCTGCATTGTTCCCGATACGAATTTCACCCCAAAACCTCTCAAATTCTCATCTAAACACTTCCAAATCACGATATATCAATCCAAATATGTTCCAACACAATTAACAAGTATTCTATGCAATTTATATGGAATTTTATCCGTTAGAATTCATTTTCTCTCAATCTAACATAAGTTCAATTCTTATATTTCTAAACTTAGAGTGTCTAACTAGAACCCACCTGGTAACTGAAGAGGAGTTTGAAGAAGATGATGAACAATGATCCACGTTTCCTTCCCTCTTTTCCCTTTTCTCTTCTTCTCTTCTTTCTCCTTTTCTTCTTCTTCTTCTTAGTATGTTTTTCTTTTCTAACAATATATATATACATAATCATTAATATATAATATAAATCCAACAGGGTAAAATATCTCCAATTGATATTTTGTCGTCTCAACCCAATTGATCAATTATTAGAATTTCCATAAAATTACTTTCTTGAGTTAATAAATATTAATCCGTCTCTTTAATAAAATAATTGATCTCTTCGGAGTTTACAAGTTGCTCTATTGATCCCAATTGATAATACTTAAAATACTTAGAATATTCCATTAATCCAATTTACCAAAAATAGAGCACATAGATACTCACCTGATCTCATCTGATATCCAATTGAGCATTTAGATAATACGGGGTATTACAAGAAAGGTACTTTAACTCATATCAAGGAGATTCGAAGATTTCAAAAATACTTTGAAACTGCCTATCGACCTGATGATCTTAGTCGAACCATCTGTGAAGCAGCAGTTACTTTAAAAGAAACATTTATGTAGAAACTCCCAGATTTAAAAATACCTTCTTACGTTAAACCTGATCAGAGGTATGAGTTTGCTTTTAACTTATATCCCCCAAGGTTCCCTCGACTGCCAACGGCTAACTTTGGTGTGGCTTATAGCCCTCCGTTTCCCGACTGGTTCGTCTGTGGGGACTTTGTGAAAATCCTTTGACAAGAATCTCAAAAGCTGGCGAAACGGGTGGTTCGGACTAAGTACACTTTGGACAGTTTCAAAGGGCATCTTCATATTTTCATAGAGGATGTTCAAATACACTCTCCCATACTCGAAGGTGTGGAATAGAAGAACTTCTTTCAATTTACTTTTTCCTCTAACAGTTTTCTTGACATTTCTTCTGTTTGTGGCAATTGTGTTTTTTACTCATACTTTCTAGCTGTCGACCGAAAACAACCAGTCAACGCTCCAACAAAGAAAGTTGTTAGTCTAGCCAAGGAAGAAGGCGATGACGAAAACGCTGTTAAGGTACCCACAACAAAGGTATACTTTGTGTTCCTTTTATTTTTAATTGGTGTATCACCCTTTTATGCTAACATTTGTATTGTTTTCCAAGATAGTCGAAAACCTCCACCCACTCCAAAAAAACGCAAGGCCAAAGAACCTTAAGTCCAAGTGATCAAATCAGATGAAGATCTCTCTCCAGATACTTCTAAAATCTCTAAGAAAAAGAAGAAGGCAAAAGTCTCTGATGCCACTTCTCAACCAAAATCCGCCACAACAAAAAATAAACCATTGATCACTCCCAAAATAACCAATGTTATTTCTAAGTTTGTCACCAAAAACACTCCTGAACAAGATGAAAGTAATAACTCCAGCCTAGGCGCCGAAGGTCCTAAGGTAGTAAAACTTCCCTTCGAACCATTTAACTACCTTTCGACACCTCATCTTTTCAATTTATCATAATTAAATTTCTTTTTTGCAGGATGGCTCAGGTGGTACAGCACAATCAAGTGTCAGACACACAATCCCTGCAGATACCAATCCCCCTTCGAGCCAACGCATTCCCAACGAGGAACCAAACAAAAGTCCAGTAGGCGCAACAAATGAGCCAGTCGAAGAACAAATAGAAACTTCTCTTTCTAAGGGAACGACCCAACACAGTCAAACTAACGACCCTATCAATAAAGAAAATAAGGAAGAAGAGAATCCTGCGATCGAAATTCAAGATACAATGGATGTTGATGACCAAGAAAAGGAAGCAAATGACGTTTCACCACAAGTTTCCAATTGAAGTGAAGATGAAGACGAAGAGGAAGAAGAAGAAGAACAACATGATGAAGGACACTCCATGTTTGACTTTGAAACTAACCCTCTAGAAGATGAAGTCGAAGAAGAAAGGGGAGAAGAAAACGAAGAAGAAGAAACAGAGCATGAGTCAAGACCAGATGGAACAATCAAAACTACTTCACCTCCAGAAGTTGTCAAGGACCTCAAAGCTCCTTCGGCTGGAACCACCACTGGCCTCTCCCAAGAAGAACTATCCAATCTGAAGAAGACCAATCCTGTAGCATGTCTGAAGGCTATCCTTAGCTCGAGAGGCAGTTCAACTGAAAAGTGTTCCAGTTCTTCGACAGTTTCTGGAGGTCAATATGGCAACAAATCTATTGATGATCTGCTTCAAAAGATAAAAGAGAAAGTGTTTGACGTTGATTTGATCCAGCTCTTAGAAGCCAATTTCTTTGCTGCCTTCGACATCAAGAATCTCATGAAACAAGTTGACGTCTTGACCACTTCTCCTGAAGTTGCAGACGTACTCATAGATCTTGGTCTGCTAATTGATCATGTAACTGCAGATCTAAACTATCGAAGAGACGTGGCCAGTAAAATTCAAAACAAGATAAGCACTCAGACAGCTGAATGGGAAGCTGCAACTGAATCCAACAACAAGGTTGTTGTACAGGAGCAAAATTTTAAACAAAATCAAGAAAAACTCATAACTTGCTCTAATAACATTGCTGCTTGGGAAAAGAAAATTAAAGAATTGCAAGCAAAGATTAAGAAGGAAAAAGAGCTCGAACAAGAACTTCGAGGACTTGACTGCTAGGAACTCGACAAAGAAATTCAAGCGGAGTATACCATGTCGACAGAGCTCAAACATTAGGAGAATAGATTGTCACACTTACTTCAAGCAAATCTTTAATTGATCGTCGTCTATTCCTCTCAAAGTCGAATTATGAATGAATGAAGGCCTCTTTACCATTCTGATAATCTTGCTTGCTTATTTATGATGTAATTTGTTGAACTTTAATTTGATTTTTGATGTTGTGGTTTGTAATGACTTAGCCATTTTGGCATTCTATTTAATTTACCATTTTGGCTATAAATCTTGCATATAAACTATTATGCTAATATCTTCTCTTTAGATATTTCCCGTTTACTCTCAGGAGTCTTCGATCCTCGGCTAATTCTTCAATTTCATATGCATTATTAGAAAATAGTTGCACAACTTAGAATGGACCTTCCCGTTTCGGAGACCACTGGCCCAAAGTTCCATCTTTTTTATCTATAGGCAAAATTACTTTCCAAACTAAGTCTCCAGTCGCAAATGACTTAACTTTTACTTTCTTATTATATGCCTTTTCTACTCTCTTTTTCTGCCTATTCAATAATTACAAATAATTTTAACCTTTCTTCATCCAAATCAACCAGTTCATCCAACATCATACTCCAATAGGTTTCAGATGGAAGTTCACTTTGCCTTTGGATCCTAGTTGATTGAAGATAGACCTCGACTGGTAACATTGCATCATGTCCAAATATCAGTCGAAAAGGTGTAGCATTTGTAGCCTCTTTGGGGGATGTTCTATAAGCCCATAAAACTTGGTCTAAAGTCTTATGCCAATTTCTTGGATTTTTCCCCACATGTTTTTTTATCAGTCCAATGACCGCCTTATTGGCTGCCTCAACCTGACCATTCGCATGAGCATAGTAAGGTGTTCAGGTCAACAACTTGATCCCTATCTTTGTCAAACTCTTGGACCTTTTGACCAGTAAACATTGATCCTTGGTTAATTGTAATTGTCTCTGGAATCCCAAACCTGTATATTATATGCTTTTGTATAAATTCAATCACTGCATCCTGATCAACATTCACCAAAGGGATAACTAGAATCCACTTAGTGAAATAATTAATACCCACTAGGATATACTTGTGACTCTTTGAAGATGCTGGTCGAATCTCACCAACTAAATTCAATGCCCAACCCCGGAAAGGCCTAGGCTTCACAATAGAGCGTAACTCACTAGCAGGAACATGTTGTATACAAACATGCTTTTGACATTCTTGACATCCCTTGGCAAACTCAATGCAATTATTCAGCATAGTAGGCTAATACATTCCTTCCCGAAACAACAACCACTTCATTTTATGCCTTACTTGGTGAGTGCCATATGCCCTACTATGGACATTTGACAAAGCTAAATAAGCTTCAGCCTCACTAAGGCATCTAAGCAATATTCTTTCAGGTGTCTTCTTACAAAGTTCATTCCCCATCAAAATATAACTCAAAGATCTATACTTGACTCTTCGTTCCACAGACGCAGTTGCATTTCTCAAATAGTCCACAATAGGCTTTCTCCAATCTGAATCTACTAGGCTGTCGATTGCTAAGATTTCAAAATTCTCATCATTTGCATAACCCAACTTTGTTGCTTATAAGTCCGTTGGAGTCAATCTTGTTGCCATTAATTTCCCTCGAACTTCGATCACATCCTCTAATTGCTCTTTTGAAACCTTATAGCCAGAAGCAATCTGAGCCAAATCATTGGCCTCCTGATTCTTCAATCGAGGAATATGCCTGATATTCACCAAGTTGAACCTTCGTAACAATCTATTGACTATTACAAAGTACATTATTAAATTTTATTTGACTCATTTATACTCCTTCATTATCTGTTTTACCACCAATTCAGAGTCGCCAATGATTTCGACTCTAGTTGCCCCTAACTTCACCAAAATCTCAAGACCGGCTATTAAAGCTTCATACTCAGCCTCATTATTCGAATAAGTCCCTTCGATTCTGTATTTAAATATTGTTGAAATCTTGTCAGGAGAGACAATTAATATCCCAATTTCTGATCCATCTTTGTGACTTGAACCGTCAAAATATAATTTCCAAGGTTCTAGTTCAAGATAATTTTGGGGACTTTCGACTACAGAGTGGTCGACTATAAAGTCTACTACCACTTATGCCTTCATGGCCTTTAAATGCACATAATTTAACGAGTGCTCCATTAATACGAGTGCCCATTTTCCAATTCGACTATGAAGAATTTTCTTAGAAAGCATGTGTTTAATAACGTCAAAATGGGAAGAAACATAAACATCCACTGGTTTTACATATACTTCAATTTCCTACATGAGAAATACGGACAAAGACATAAATTTTCAATCATGTTATATCTAGTTTTTGCATCATTAAGGACTATACTAAGATAATAAATGGCTCTTTCGACGCCATTTTCATCCTCTTGAGCCAACATGCTCCCTATGGTTACATCTGACGCAGAAATATACAGTTTCATACTTCTATCCCTACAAGGTGGTGACAAAATTGGGGGATGAACAAGATACTCCTTGAGTTTGTTAAAAACTTCTTGTTGTATCTGCCCCAATTTGAAATCTCCATTCTTGAGTCGAAGTATAGGAGAGAAGGCTTGAGTCTTGCCGCTCAAATTTGAAATAAATCTTCTTAAGAAATTAATCTTTCCAAGCAGCGACTGCAGTTCCTTCTTTGTTGATGGTGCCTTCGCCTCCAAAATAGCCTTTGTCTTATTCTGGTTTATTTTAATCCCCTTCTTATGAAATACAAAGCCTAAGAAGTCTCCAACCTGTACACAAAACACACACTTTAGTGGATTCATTTTTAGACCATACTTTCTCATTCTTTCGAATGATTGTCGAAAATGGTCTAGGTGACTGGCTCCTGAAACAGACGTAACAATAATATCGTTAATGTAAATCTACATAAAAGTTTCTATGAAATCATGAAAAATCAAATTCATTGCCCTTTGATAAGTTTCCTTAGCATTTTTTAAGCCAAAAGGCATCACCACCCATTCGTAGGTGCCTAAGGCTTCAGGGCATCGAAATGCCTTTTTTGGCACATCTTCGTCAGTAATGAAAATCTGATTATAACCAGAGTACCCATCGAGCATACTAAGATACTCATGATCTGCAGCAGAGTTGACAAGCATCTCTGCCACAAGCATTGGATACTCATCTTTTGGGGCTGCAGCATTCAAATCCCTGAAGTCAATGCAAACCCTAAAAGTCCCATTGTAATACCCTGTATTTTAAATTGCTCTAGATAATATTAGTTATGATCAACTGGGTTATAGTGTACTCTGAGAAATCATCTGCAAAGATAATTAGAGTAACTGTTGAGCTCAGAGCAAATCCAATTAATATTATCTGACTCTGAGATTTTAATTATTAGAGCTATAGAGACTATTTGGACAATTAGTAGTGTTACTAATTAATGATATTTCTCTATATCATTTCTTTTCCACCCTTTTTCCTTACATAGAAACAAAGAGAGAAAAAGATAGAAAGAAGTTAGAGAGAAGGAAGAGGAAAGGAAAGAAAAGGAGAAGAAAACCTAGAAGAGGGAAAGATCAAGATCATCTCATCTTCTTCATCATCATCCTCTAATCAAGGTGGGTTCTAGATAGATGCTTTAGTTGTAGAGTTTCTTGAGTTTTAGAGTTAGGTTTAATATTGTGAGAAAATGAGTAATCTTGCTAAAATCATGAATCTAACGGTTGAAAATCGATATAAATTACGTAGTATGATCGTAATATGCATATGAACATTGTTGATACTTGTTTTGATTGTTTGAAAATGATTTGGTGTGTAAAAGTTGGATTTTGATGTTTGGGAACCATGCAAAACACAGCAGAAAATTCTGCTTCTGGTGCGGAGCGCCGGGCGACGCGAAGCTTACGCCCCTGCTTCATCGGGCAAAAGCCTAGAGGCGCAGCTAGTTTTGGTTCTGTAACTTTGAGTTTTTGTTAAGGGTTTTACGCCCCTGCTTCGTCGGGCGAAGTAGAGGCGATGGGACACCGCCAGGCGGAATTTGTGGCGCTGAGCGCCCCTAGGACTTTTTCAAATGTTTTTCTTTTCTTTTAAAATCCATAACTTTTGTTTCGTTTATCCGATTTGAGTATTTTTGGTACCGATAGAAAGCTGTGAGAATAATCTATATGATGAAGGTGAAAAATGTCGGTTTTATTGCCCGATTAAATAATCGGAGGAAATCCAAAAGTGGTACAATTATGTTGACTTATCATATGAAATTCTATTGTGCAATTGTAATATGCTTTACTTATCCTATTGTTGATTAAACATGATTGTGAGTGAATATGCATGCTAAAATGAAAATGGAACAGGAAGAGTGAGGAAACCTCAACATGAAACTAGTAGATCTAGTAATGTGATTAGAAATCGATAGAAAACTCTAGATGGCGATGCTCGGGCATGTGTTGTAGAAAGGTGCATCCTTGCCGAGTAATGGTCTAGATAAAAGTGAAACACTAGTATGGAACATGTGTAACCTAGTATAAGTGAAAAGGAGAAAGGTCCTTGAGGCAGTGTGGCCTCGTGATTGTCGAATACAATCATGTTGTGTGTGTAATCACGTAATCGTAACTGTTCCCCTGATTTGCCGTTTCATGAGCTTGGAGCTCCTCTGGAATGTACGTATGACTACTTGACAGGTTTGATTCCCAGTTAGTACGTATGGAGCCTAAGGGTAAAGAGACTTGTGACGGTTAATGGCCCGTGTGAAGTGACGGCTCATAACGGTTAATGGCCCGTAGAACCCGAATCCATTTCGTATGTCAAGTAGGTTACAAGGATCAATGACTCGGGTCGCCTTCTAGACGTAGAAGCGGACGGGAAAAGGAGATGCCTTGGTAAGGTTATCGATTAGTGATATTTTGAGTTGATGAACTCATGACATGTTTCCATATAGTGTGAGAATTAAAATTGTGAACTCGAAGTCCTTTCCCTTTCCCTTGGACTTGAGTTAGAATTGGTTAGAACCTTGTAAAGCCGAGAGGATCCATAAGATAGGGAACTCACTGAGATTTGTTATCTCACCCCATGTTGTTAATTATATTACAGGTACTACAGGTTCCGCGAAGGGTAAGAATAAAGTGGTTTGACTTTTCCTTACGAATCGTAGCTTTTGGGATGGCATGGCTTCCGCTATGACATTTTATTTTGAGATCATTATTATGATCTAGTTCTTAGTGTATTTTGGGACATCTTGTATATGTTATGCCTTAGACTTTTAGTACTTTGTATTTTGGGCATTCAATGTATACAATGTGTTAACTAGGAACTTATGGTATTTTAGTACCAAAACTTGGATTCATGTATAATATATATGCTTTGATGTATGTTGTTATATATGGGTGTTACACCCATTATTTTTAATAACAAGGACTATGTTAGCAATCCACTCAACATATCTGGTTGTACGAATAAACTTACATTTGAGAATTCTTTCGACTTCCTGCTTGATCTTTGACAAAATTTCTGGTGCAAATCTTCTTGGATTTTGCTAGATTAGATTTCTCTCAAGTTTGATGGGCAGTTTTAGTTCGACTAGCTCCCTACTCAATCCTGACATTTCGTCATAGTCCTAAGCAAAGCAGTATTTATACTCCTTTAGCAGCTGGATCACTTCGACCTTGAGTTCTGGGCCAAGTTTAACACTTATGTACGTTGGCCTTTTTTCTTTACCTTCTCCCAAATCAACTTCGTCCAAAGGATCCCGCGCTAGCATCTTCACAATGGGCGCCAGCGGGTCCTTTTTGAATCCCAAAGGCTCTTTGTCATAAATTGCGTCGAGCCTCTGGCTTTGTATCTCTTGTTTATCCTTATCATGTGGTTCTGGTCCAAAATCTATTCTAGGCCCCTTAAGGTCCACATTATTTTCTTTGGCTTTGACAACCATGTACTTAACTTCGGCCTCTAAGGCCGCTTTTAATCTATTTTCGGCTATGTAAGCCGAAATCCTTTCTAGTGTCTGAGACTCAGTCATGATCCCCAAACTCATTTCCCCATCCAGTTGGCTGGATGCATGCCGTCCCTTCAAATTCGAGTTCTTCTCCGACAACCTCTCTATCCCATTGGAACCCATAAGTTGGGTCTAGGTGAAGGGAGTAAAAAGCAGCATCCGCTGGGTCGAATGCAAAGTCTGCAGGTCGACAAGGGGCAATATTTGCCAATTTCATGTCGAAGTTTCTTCTATCAACATGATTCACTTCAGCTAAGAAATAACTTTGATCAGCCTCAATATTCTCAACAATGCCGTCATTTTGCCATATAGTGATTCTCTGATGCATGGAGGATGGTACTGCACCAATACCATGAGTTCATTCTCGACCCAATAGCAAATTATAATTAGCCTCCGACTCGACAACCATAAACATCGTCGGTCTAGTTATTATTCCAATAGTCAACTCCAATTGAATCACACCCAGAGTGCGTCCAACTTTGCCCTTATAATTTGATAAGACCATATTATGGGGTTTAAGATCTGTATCAAACTTTCCTACCTTTTATAACATGAAATACGACATCAAATTAACTATAGCTCCGACATCCACAAGAATTTTACTAATTACCACATTCTTAACCTTCCCTCTAATAAACTGAGGTTTAAGGTGACTCTTCATAGCTTCATCTGGCCTTTCGAAGAAGGCATTCTGCTCCTCAACGCAACCATTGTTCATAACATGATAACATACTGGCTTATGCTTAGCCATTTCAGTTTCCATTACATCGCCAGGTTCTTCGACCTCACTAATCTTGTCGTATTCTCTAGGAAGCACAAAAACCACGTTGCAAGCTATGTCCAACGAAGCTTCTGATTCTGTATCTAAGAAATTGTCAGTCAATATGTCGTCATCATTTGCTATGTCTCTCGACTTACTCTTGAGATCCTCCAATTGATTGGGAAACAATTTCCTTCCCACGGGTTTCTTTTCCTTGACAACATCTTTCTCTAAAGGCACATTAGTACTAGATTCAGCCATCGCCTTTTCTTTCGCTTCCCTCTCAACCTTCCTCTTTCTCTGTTGTCTGCGCCATTGCGACCTCGACATAGGGTTTTTTCCATTGTAGTTTTCAGGCCAATAGGCTTGTTGCTTCGACACCTGAAACTCCTTCCTATAAGCCATCGAAGATCCTCTCTCTACTTTGAAGCTCTGCCACTTTTCTTGGCCTCTTTCTCCTCTTTCAGCAGGCCTTATCCATTTTTCTTTGGGTATATCAACAATTGGCTTAAAGGTAGAAGACCTGTTTGGTTGAAGACTTGGGCCTCCTTGTTCAATTCTTCGAGGGACTCCCTTCTTATCAAAAGTGAAATTTCCTCGAGTATCTTTCCAATTTCCCTTTCGATTGGCTACTCGAACCCTTTCAATATTTTTAGATGCTTTCTTATCAAACACAGATCTGCTCCTAGGGCACAACATAACTTCAGATTTCTTCTTTTAACAATGTTGAAGGAATTCCAGCAAAGTTTCATCATCTTTAAGGTAGGCCACCCCCATTTGTTCAAAAAGTAGTGAACCCTCTACTTCATGGTCTCATATCTCTTTATCCATGCATTTTTTGGAAATCATCCCCTAGGACAAATTTTTAGTATGGAACAAGATCTTCAATTTGGTCTTTGGAGCAAAGAAAATGGCCGCTTGAGGAGGAAGTTATGGACTTGGAAAGTAGGGCAAAAATCATAGAATTTCATAACTTAGTCAAATTTTCCAAAACCCTAATTTTGCAATTTTGATATTTTATTTGATTTTCTTGATTGATCATGATCAAATGCATTCTCCAATCCTATTTTCATGATATTAGACTTGAGGAAATCATGTTTGACCTAAAAGTGCCAAAAATCAAGCTTTGACTTGATTAGTTATTTCACTTTGTATCAGATGAATTCAACTTTGTAATTGTCAATCAATCAAGCTTCTTGGGCAATTGGGATCTTGTGAATAGTCTTCAAATATGTATTTGATGTCCTTGAATCATGTTTTGAAGTGTACGATCATCCTTAGATGAAAAAGTCAATGGTAAGCATCACTCAGTCAAAAACCCTAATTTGGTGCATCTGATGAATCTTGAAGCTTGATGAGTTTGAGATGATGCAATCTTGTACTTGATAGTTGATGAAGAGAAACTCTTAATCTTTATGAATGAATGAGATTTGAGATGTTGAAGATCACACAAATCCCTGGCTAATCATCAGCCTGAACATCTTGAGGCACAACCTGTCTTGTAAAGAAAGCAAACACACATTTCCTGTATTTGTAATGTGTTAGTGATGCATAAAGACACACACACACATACACATGTAATGCTAAATTTTATGTAAATGAGGTGGAATTTTAGGGGTAAAAATTAGGGTATGACATATATGATGGCACTACCTCATGTATAATGCCCTCTTCATCATAAAATTTTCCAAAATCATTTGAGACATATTCACCTTCATCATCTATTTTTAGAATTTTGATTTTGAGGTCACTTTGTCTTTCTACCATGGATTTGAACTTCTTGAATACTTCCAACACCTCATCTTTCTTTTGATCAAGTAACTCTACATATTTTCTCATCTTTCTGTTGTTGTCTAATTTTGGGGAAAACCCAATCACAAGATGAAATGATGAACAATTAAAAAAAATATGGTGATTATTTTCTCTTGATTTGCAAAACGTTGAATAATCATGGTCTGCGTAGATATATGCTTACACGTCTGTCTAAAATGATGTTACTCAAGGAATAAATCCACGTGGCTCTGAAAAATCTACAAGAATCAGGCTCTTATACCAAATTTTGGTAAAAATGAGTTTCCCCAACATTTGGTATCACATTCTGGTTCCTATACAATTTTTAGAACCGTGGGGATTTGTTCTTTGAGTAACTCCATTTCAGACTGATACATAAGCATATATCTACGCAGACCACGATTATTCATCATTTTTTAAAGTAAAAGAAACTCAACACACTCTTATTTTTCTTACTTTTTTTCCTCTTCTTTTGTTATTTCCTCTTCTAGCACTTATTCTGGTTACTGTTGTTGTTCTTTGGCTCCTTTATCATTGGTCTTTGATTCCAATTTTGATTTTGGTTATAGCCCCTGATTGAGTCAACTTGCATTAATCTATAAAAATTTGAATACACCACCTTAAGAGTACACTTGGTTCTGCATCCTTCATCTTTGCTAAGTTGCCTCTGTATTGCTTGGCATGCAAATACTCTTCACATAATTCAGTTGGTATATTGGTAAATGACAACCCCATAACTATGTTATTGTTATGCATAACATTGATATCCTTGAAATTCAAATGCTCAAGCCTATAGTGCCATATCTGTTCTTTCATACTAGCAGCCATTGCAAGACACATATGCTCCATTACTTTCAATTCAACTTTGAAAGCTCTATTTTGAACCATATGGGCCTTTAGGATTAAACTCCCATTTGCATCCATAACTTTCAAAACTTTATTTACCATGTGAATCTTTTAATTTCTTACAAGCAATTTACCAATGCTTAAAATATTACACTAGATTCCTGGAATAAACAACACATCTTTAATCAAAGAATGCTCACCATTGTCTCTCTTGATTGATACATCACCAATAGCCTCTACTGCAAGTGTAATGTCATCCGCGAATTTCACCTTGTTTTTCAATGCTTAATTGATGTTTACTAACTAATCATTCCTTCTCGTCATGTGCATTCTGTAACACCTCAATTCCCATTGCGGATAAATAATACATAAATAAATCAGAGTGAATAAAAATTTATTCTTAGACAGAAACAAGGATGCCACATTTAAAGAAAGAAAACTGAATCCCTGCTCATAAATTTGATACATAACACAAAATGGAATAAACATAAAAGGGAAACTTTTTCCAACAAAAGGAAAGTTCAATTATGGAATAAAGTGAAAAGATCCATAACTGACTTGTTTTACAAAAAAAATTGTTTTATAACATCAAAATATTCATACAAAGGTAATACAAAATAGATCCAACAAATGTATACATATATAACAAAAGTGTTCCCCGACTCGCGTGTTACGTATCAGAGCAGACAGACCGACAAAAGGATGTAGAACTAATCTTCACAAAAGCCTCCAAGATACTAATCTGCAATTGCCTCATAGAGCATCAAACCACAGCAGAAGGGTGAGAAATAACAACTAAATCAAGATTGCATAATAATATGCAAACACATATAAATTCACATGCATAATTATTCTCACCACAAGCATCACATACTAATACATATAGCATGCCACAAATACATAACATATTTCTAATAATCCAACCACATAGCATATATCAATTATACCAACATAATAACATATTCACACATAATGCATACCGAAGTTATGACATATGGAAACACACCACCACTTCACATATATTCATATATAGCATATCATAGACAATTAATACAATAATTGTAATGTACAACATCCCCACAAAACATAGCATATGTCTATACATAAAACATATCATCCATAACCAATGCATATCAAATTACCAATGCAATCACGAGCTCAACACATAATCAATCAATTCACAATTTCCCACACATAATCAATCCATTCACAATTTCCCACACATAATCAACCCATTCACAATTTCCCACACATAATCAATCCATTCATGATTTATGCAAATGCACAAAGACCGACACAACGACTCTATGCATGCGGTACCATTTCATCCATCATTCTCATCATCATTAATTCACTCAGGAATTAGTGTAACTCCCCGCCGGGCAAACGATGTTCCCCGACGCTTTAGGTCCTCTTGGTATAAAACTCAAGACGTTTATGGATCGCTTTAGGTCCTCTTTGTATAAGGCTCACGATCCGATCGCTTTAGGTCCTCTTTGTATAAGGCTCACGATCGTCTATAACGTCGCTTTAGGTCCTCTTTGTATAAGGCTCACGACCGTTACAGCAGATTCCCTCTGGAATCATTTCGTCGCTTACACCCCACAAGGGCACACGACATCACATGGTGCATATCATGATGCATGTCATACTAATGACTCATGACAATCAAATTCATATACATATATAGCCATCTCAACATCAATAATCATGCATTGGAAATCAATTCAAACAATGCCTTTACTTGCCATAAGGCCACCCAATAACACGCATTGAATTTCACATAAACAATGCATTTCATCATAATCCACAAACCACGACAATTAGCATTTTAGCATATACACTCATATCAATTCACATCAAGAATTACTCACCATCAGCCACAACAATCCTGCAATTATACAATGATACTCACAACACTAGGATTCACGCCACGAAGGCTACCCACAACAACATACATTAATACCATACATTTGTATTCAAGTCAACAAATTATTTTTCCATAAGTCCACAACAATTACAACAACTTATCACATGCTTCAACATCATATAAACCACATAAAAGCTCCACGTCATATAACAATAGCACAACACACTGTAAAACACCGACTGCACGCATTTAACGCGATAAGAACATCCGACAGCATGACTAATTCTCAAAAACATGAATTAATTAAATCATATTTTACCCTCCAAACCATTTTAATAGAAATAATATTTCATTAGCTTTCCAACGCTTCGAACGGCGGCCAAAACAGACTTACGGTTTAGAAGTTATGAAGAAAACAAAATCTGACATTTTGGAAAATTCTGTGACCATGAGCGACGCATGGTTCTATGAGTCGACGCATAAACCTGGAGATTTCGCCCGGGTCAGCGCACGCAGATCATGAGTCGACGCATAATCCTGGGGGGTCGGTGCATAATGCGCAGATTCTGCTAAAAACTCAGTTTTCGACCGTTAAATGCCTTCCGGACCTCCGATTTCGATTCCGTTAAAAGCCCCGGTCTCAGAATTCAACATACTACAGTATTTTCACCATTAAAAATCCATCCAACACATTTTCTATTTTTGAAATATTTTGAAACATAATTGTATCAATTTATCCCAATTCCAAACTCGATCAAAACCACTCGAAAACACACAAACAACCATTCCCGATTAATTCCTATCCTCACCCGACTATACTACACAACTTATTCCGCATTCCAACCGTGAAAACACCGATTTCTCACTATTTCATCATTATTTCCCTAACTCTCACAAACTATGTAACTTAATCCAAAACTCCCTAAATCATACCAACAAGTATTCCTGATTACACCGAAACATTACTCGACTATTCTACACAATCTATTCCAAATTCTAACCGTTAAAACATCGATTCTATCGAAATGATCACAATCCCAATCAAGTGGAAAACATATATTTTTCAACCAAACATTCAAACAAATACATACATATACATATACAAGCAAGATATAATCGAAACTTCTCACCCTTACCCGATTAATCGGAGATCAAGCTTTGTTTTGATGGTTTTCTCTTTTTCCCCTTCTTCTCTCTTTTCTTTCTCTTCTTTCTCTTTTCTTTCTCTTCTTTCTCTCTTTTCCCTTTTTATAACAAAATATCTGACTACCCAAAATGACCATTTTGCCCTTACGCTCAAATATCTCCCAAACGCTCTCAAAATGCTATAAAACATAAACAGCGATGAAATATATTTCGGGAAATAAAAGTTGAAAATAAATTATAATTTATTGCAAATATTTTACCTATCAGGGAAATTAACCAATTAACTCAATTAGCAGGTAAAATACAATAAATTTACACATTTCACAAAATTCACATAAATGAAATAAATAAATACAATTAAACAAATCGGGGCGTTACAACTCTCCCCCACTTAGACATTTTCGTCCTCGAAAATATACTTGGTGCAAACAACTCCGGATACGACTCTCGTATCCGACTATCCCACTCTCATGCCATTAAAGGCAACACCACGAATAACACAAACCGACAAAACACCTCGCTAACAGCAACTACTACAACGACACGACAACGGTAAAATGCAATGCCCATACAATGCACTTGACGACCAACCCACGACTCAAAGACTACCCAAGTTACGAACACACAGGTTCACTCTTGAACCGAAACACAACAAGATCGTTACCCTCACCATAAGTAACACTCCCCTAATTCCCCACAAGGAATTATCTACTCGCACTCGAACCATCACGATGGAAACGAGGCAACAACACAAACAAGAACATAAAGTTCCACGACCCAACATCGTTTTAACAACCTCTACATAACCACAATACCAACATCCTTGTCACACAACAATATTACAACAATGCTACGATTAACCAATCGAACATATAACCAAAACATCCATCTACATAGTAGCCCATGAATAATATTCAAACCTTCCACCTATCACTTCCATTCCGGAACGTCCATAGGTCTCATCATTCCTACATGTTTATAATGTTCAACCTTTGAACTCTTACCAGTCACACACGCATATACGAATTGTGCCACATCACGCTTCCGCTACGCACTCTGATTACTCGTAACCATCAAAACTACCAATTTCACGTCCAAAGTCTAACTCTTCCTCATATTCACCAAAAATCACTGTTCACTTTTAATATACCCAACCTCACACTCTGCTGTGTTAGCTTACACATCAGACACAAGTCTCTGAACTGCTCAACCAACTCTAATTCTTTGACCATCAAAATAGACATATGTAAAGACTTTTGACTTAACTCATCAGGCACGACATTAACTTTACCAATAGGATAATTCGAACCAAGGTCATAACTAATCAGGAATTCCATCCATCTTCGTTGTCTCATACTTTATTCCTTCTGACCAAACAAGTACTCTAAACCCTTGTGATTACTAAACACCTTGAACCTAAAACCTTCAAAATAATACCTCTAGATTCTCAACACAAAAGTAACCACAGCCATCTTGAAATCATGAATCCTCAATTGTCGTAAAGCATAAGAAATGACTTTACCCCTCACATTAACACACTAACTACACTCATCAAGGACGCATCCCAATATTCCATAAACAGTTTATTAGGATCAGGCAGAATCAAAATTAGAGCCGTAGTCAATCTCTACTTCAGCTCACCAAAACTTACTCACAACGAACATCCAAAACAAACGACTCACCCTTTGCAAGTCAACTGAGATAACAGAAGTACTAACTTAGCAAAGTCTTCCATAACCTGCAGTAACAACCAACTAAGCCCAAAAGTTTCTAATCTCCTTAACCGACTTTGGAGTCTCTCATTGTAGAACTGCATCTACTTTGGATAGATCCACAATAATACCATCATCGAAAATAACATAACCAAGAAAACTAACCTCTTTCAATCAAAATTCTCACTTCGATAATTTAGCAGAAAGCTCCCTCTCTTTCAACCCTTGTAACTCAATCCTTAAATACTCTACATACTCATCCTTTGATTTAAAATAAATCAGAATATCATCCAATAAACATCACTATGAACTTATCCAAACAAGTATGGAAGATACGATTCATATACTCCACAACCATAACATATACAACCCATAACAAAAGTAATACCATCAAGGAACTTCAAATCGTTCACGATTCCTCACAATTCAAAACTCAAGCTATCCAGAACACAACCGCAAGTTTCCATACTACTCACTGATTAACACGCAACCTCATGCTATCATCCTTTTCCTTACCAACCATGCTGGACCTCTTCAAGTCGACACACTAATGTTTCATCCAAAAACACATCTGAAAACCATGCACAACTGACGGGCCATCACTGTGGCTTCCTGCCAATTTCCAGAACACTATCATCACAAACATGACAAACATCTGAGTTTCACTTTCTAAAAGTTCTTCTACTTACTTAGCAGATCCAAACCTTAAATCTTCACCTTCGTCAAATTTGGGTTCACACTCTACTCTCTGAGAATAACCATTAACAATACCCAATCGTTCTCTCTCAATGACTTCCCAACTGGACCAACATACCAAAACCTCTAATCCGTCTCATCTTCCGATATTAGAATCTTCATCGACTCAACAAAATAATCTGTGCTCACTGGCTTAGCTCCAAAAGATTCACAAAACATACTATCAAAGCTGGAAAGACACGTCTATTCCATCCAACATAATTCCGTCTACTATCAACAAGAGATTAAGGGTGATCAGTTCCTCAATTTGTCAATGGACAGCCGACAATCATGATGAGGCATAGACCATCTTTACCAAACTATAATAGCATTTCTTGCATCTTGTGCACAAAACTACCTAAGGCACAAATCCTTAGTCGACATAAACCTTACCTCCGCATTTCCTCTAGAATCGGGAACAACATTGTCCAAACAACACTTACACTCTTGCAACCAACGGCACACTGAGCCAATGCTCCACACCTGAAGCAACTTGGAGAAGCACAAGCTTATCCCCCACTTATCTCATTCTCAATCCTAAAGACAAAGGGTTAGGAAACTAGAAAGCACTGAAAGTGTTTCACACACATATCACATACTAAGGGACAAACAACATCGACAATATTCAACGGTCACACCAACTGACTCAACAAATTGGCTAGACGGACCGACCTGCTCTGATACCACTAATGTAACACCCCAATTCCCATCGCGGATAAATAATACATAAATAAATCAGAGTGAATAAAAATTTATTCTTAGACAGAAACAAGGATTCCACATTTAAATAAAGAAAACACAATCCCTGCTCATAAATTTGATACATAACACAAAATGGAATAAACATAAAAGGGAAACTTTTTCCAACAAAAGGAAAGTTCAATTATGGAATAAAGCGGAAATATCCATAACTGACTTGTTTTACAAAATAAATTGTTTTATAACATCAAAATATTCATACAAAGGTAATACAAAATAGATCCAACAAATGTATACATATATAACAAAAGCGTTCTCCGACTCCCGTGTTACGTATCAGAGCAGACAGACCGACAAAAGGATGTAGAACTAATCTTCACAAAGCCTCCAAGATATTAATCTGCAATTGCCTCATAGAGCATCAAACCACAGCAGAAGGGTGAAAAATAACAACTAAATCAAGATTGCATAATAATATGCAAACACATATAAATTCACATGCATAATTATTCTCACCACAAGCATCACATACTAATACATATAGCATGCCACAGATACATAACATATTTCTAATAATCCAACCACATAGCATATATCAATTATACCAAAATAATAACATATTCACACATAATGCATAACGAAGTTATGACATATGGAAACACACCACCACATCACATATATTCATATATAGCATATCATAGATAATTAATACAATCATTGTAATGTACAACATCCCAAAAAAACATAGCATATGTCTATACATAAAACATATCATCCATAACCAATGCATATCAAATTACCAATGCTATCACGAGCTCAACACATAATTAATCAATTCACAATTTCCCACACATAATCAATCCATTCATAATTTCCCACACATAATCAATCCATTCACAATTTCCCACACATAATCAATCCATTCAAGATTTATGCAAATGCACAGAGACCGACACAACGATTCTATGCATGCGGTACCATTCCATCCATCATTCTCATCATCATTAATTCACTCAGGAGTTATTGGAACCATCGCTTGTTACTTAGTGTAACTCCCCGTCGGGCAAACGATGTTCCCCGCCGCTTTAGGTCCTCTTGGTATAAGGCTCACGACATTTATGGATCGCTTTAGGTCCTCTTTGTATAAGGCTCACGATCCGATCGCTTTAGGTCCTCTTTGTATAAGGCTCACGATCGTCTATAACGTCTCTTTAGGTCCTCTTTGTATAAGGCTCACGACCGTTACAGCAGATTCCCTCTGGAATCTTTTCGTCGCTCACACCCACAAGGGCACACGACATCACATGGTGCATATCATGATGCATGTCATACTAATGACTCATGACAATCAAATGCATATACATATATAACCATGTGAACCATCTCAACATCAATAATCATGCATTGGAAATCAATTCAAACAATGCCTTTATTTGCCATAAGGCCACCAAATAACACACATTGAATTTCACATAAACAATGCATTTCATCATAATCCAAAAACCACAACAATTAGCATTTTAGCATATACACTCATATAAATTCACATCAAGAATTACTCACCATCAGCCACAACAATCCTGCAATCATACAATGATACTCACAACACTAGGATTCACGCCACGAAGGCTACCCACAACAACATACATTAATACCATACATTTGTATTCAAGTCAACAAATTATTTTGCCATAATGCCACAAAAATTACAACAACTTATCACATGCTTCAACATCATATAAACCATATAAAAGCTCCACGTCATATAACAATAGCACAACACACTGTAAAACACCGACCGCACACATTTAACGCGATAAGAACATCCGACAGCACGAGTAATTCTCAAAAACACAAATTAAATCTTTTACCCTCCAAACCATGTTTAATAGAAAGAATCTTTCATTAGCTTTCCAACGCTTCGAACGGCGGCCAAAACGGACTTACGGTTTGAAAGTTATGAAGAAAACAAAATCTGACATTTTGGAAAATTCTGTGACCACGAGCCGACGCATGGTTCTATGAGTCGACACATAAACCTGGAGATTTCGCCCGGGTCAGCGCTCGCAGATCACGAGTCGACGTATAATCCTGGGGGGTCGGCGCATAATGCGCAGATTCTGCTAAAAACTCAGTTTTCGACCGTTAAATGTCTTCCGGACCTCCGATTTCGATTCCGTAAAAAGCCCCGATCTCAGAATTCAACATACTACAATATTTTCACCATTAAAAAGCCATCCAACACATTTTCCATTTTTTAAATATTTTGAAACATAATTGTATCAATTTATCCCAATTCCAAACTCGATCAAAACCACTCGAAAACACACAAACAACCATTCCCGATTAATTCCTATCCTCACCCGACTATACTACACAACTTATTCCGCATTCCAACCGTGAAAACATCAATTTCTCACTATTTCATCCTTATTGCCCTAACTCTCACAAACTATGTAACTCAATCCAAAACTCCCTAAATCATACCAACAAGTATTCCTGATTAAACCCAAACATTACTCGACTATTCTACACAATCTATTCCAAATTCTAACCGTTAAAACATCGATTCTATCGAAATGATCACAATCCCAATCAAGTGGAAAACATATATTTTTCAACCAAACATTCAAACAAATACATACATATACATATACAAGCAAGATATAATCGAAACTTCTCACCTTTACCCGATTAATCGAAGACCAAGCTTTGCTTTGATGGTTTTCTCTTCTTCCCCTTCTTATCTCTTTTCTTTCTCTTCTTTCTTTTTTCTTTCTCTTCTTTCTCTCTTTTCCCTTTTTATAACAAAATATCTAACTACCCAAAATGACCATTTTGCCCTTACGCTCAAATATCTCCCAAACGCTCTCTAAATGCGATAAAACATAAACAGCGATGAAATATATTTCGGGAAATAAAAGTTGAAAAGAAATTATAATTTATTGTAAATATTTTACCTATCAGGGAAATTAACCAATTAACTCAATTAGCAGGTAAAATACAATAAATTTACACATTTCACAAAATTCACATAAATGAAATAAATAAATACAATTAAACAAATCGGGGCGTTACACATTCAACATCCGGAATTGCTGTATTTTGCTTCTTCTCGCGTAGTAATCATCATATTTTTGAGTGATTGTACCTGGTTTCGGCTACCTTTTCATGTGTTGTTTTCTGCTTCAGCAATCGCCATTAACGGTGTGCTCTCATCATCTTATTTCCTTGTGAACTTTGCTTAAGCTTCTTGTGAATCATAGCGAGCAAAATGTCCAAACTTTTGAAAATTGTAGCATTGGACGTTGCTCTTGTCATTTTTCCATCTTCTTCCTCTTCCTTTATTGTTGTCACCTTTGTAATTGTTTGATCCACCAACTTTGTTGCAGTTACTTTCACCCTTTTAGAATGTTGAATTTTTGGAATTTTGGTAGTCCATTCCACCATTGTTGTGATAGTTTCCTCTACCTTTATTCATGGACCATGTTGCCTTCACCTTCTTGTATTTTCCAACAACATAGACTTGCAAAGCAACTTCAGCCTTTACTTTATCAATATATTTCACCCTAATTCTCTCTAACTCTCTCACTCTCTCAATTATTCATTTGTTCATCACATCATCTTGTGGTTTGGTTTTCCCCAATATTTGGTATCATAGTCGGGTTCGATCCATCGTGATGGGCCCATAACCCACATGTCCATAGATCGAACCAGGCTTTGACATCAAATGTTGGGGAAAACCCAATCAAAAAATAAAATGATGAATACACTACTACGGAAAACACCTATCACAACGGTTGGATATGGGAAATCACCACACTGGTCCAACCGTTGTGAGGTAAGGTGTGATTGTATGTATGATTCTTTCCACCATGGACGTTCGGCCTTAATTGTATCTATGTAGCACGCTACCTACTACAACGGTTACTTTAAACAACCTTTGTGATATCCTTTAATACAACATATTTAATAACGGTTGTGCTAAGCAACCGTTGTGATATATAGACATGAGTTTATTATAAATTATGTGGAATGCTTATTTCGCCAATGCTCACTAAACATATAACCTTTCAATATGCACTAGAACATTATAATATAACAAATTAATCTATATTAGAAGTACAAGTTCAAGTTCAATGCTAGACAAGAGTTCTTCAACACCTTATCCGTATTTTGTTATTTGACAGTAAAAACTTGGTTTAATGATCCTAGTTATTCAACCAACCCTTCCTTCACCTCTAGTTCTTTTTATAAAATATTATCTACTTTGCAAACAATATTAGAGGTGGAGAGAGAGGCGGTTGAAGACCTACAATCATTAAACCAGGTTTTAACTGTCAAAGAACAACCTGTAATCAACGGTGTGAAGAATTCTTGTCAAGAATTGAACGTAAGCTTGTTTTCTAATACAACTTTACCTATCTTATCATAATTTGCTAATGCAGTTTAGAAAATTATATATTCAGTAAGGGATTGGAAAAACACTCAAGCCACATAATATATAATAAACTCATCTTTTAAACAAACATTAACATCAACATTCATCAACAACAAACCATAAGCAACAAATACAACATATCAAGTCATAAAATGCTTCAGAAACGTACCATATATGTCCCATAACGGTGTGTCCATAATGAAATAAGGATGAAGCTAAAGTTAGAGCAGCAAACTTAACATCCCTACCTACAAGTTTGCAACACTAACTTTAGCTTCGTCCTATTTATTGAAACAAGCATCCCTACCTACAAGTCAAAACAAGAAAAAAGTTCATACATCATGAAACAAACTATTGAAATAGATTTTGAAAAAAAAACTATAAAGAAAACGAACCTGTAAATACCCATTGGCTAAAATTTGATATTATGATTTCGTTTTGAGGTTTCCATATGAGAGAGACGAGAGACAGAGTTGTTAAGATTTCTTTTGGAGAGAGCCAAATGAAAGAGTTCTTAGAGTTTTGTTTTGAGAAAGAAGTACTGTTATGTACTGAAGCGAGTGATAATTTATCTTATATATAAATAAATATCACCTTTCATCACGATTGTTAATAAAAACCGCGGTGATATACATGGATAACACTAAGTATTAACAAATGTTATTTGATTCCCTTATATATTATATATGATATTTAAGTAGTTAACATGTAAAAATACATGTTTTATGTTGTCAATAATAAACAAACATCTTTTTCTTAATTTGATCACAAAATATTTTTTGTCTTAAAATAGTTAACATATAAGTTGTCATAAATAATGGGATCACAACATTATCTTTTACGCTGATTCTTTTCTATTACTCTAACTAATTATTTTTGGTTTAAAATGGAGTTGATGGATCTTGACTTGAGTGAAGAAATTGTGAGTGATAATGAGGAGGATATTTTTGTATGTGTGAGAAGTGTACCATTGGTATTTAAGTTCAACATGTCGATTCGGTGACAAATTTGTCCCACTTTCTTCTTTTGGAGTTGAAACAAAATTTTAAAATAAAAATCCTTGATCCGGTGACCCATAAGCATAATTGCAAGATCATGATCATATCATTACTCATTAATTCACTTATACATGGTTAAGCATTTTGATATTTTCCAAATGCAATAAAAATTATATATTGCCTTGTAAAAATATGTTTGCATGCTAATGTACAATGACTATGTCGAGGTTGGTTTAAGCTAGTGTTCAATCTTAAATCTTGGAGTTCATTTTCACTTGTACTAATATAATTTGATTTATGTGATAGGAATTTGCAAAAAGAAGAGGAAAAAAGGAGGAGTCCACGTATATCTTGCATGATGAAGGGTCGTGCCAGGGGCAAAAAGAAGACAAAATTAAGGTCACCTCAACATCTCACAACGTCATCAAACCAGGTTAAGTTTGTTTACATTATCCATATATACTTATAACAAGATTGATTTTACTTAATTTATGCCATTTAAATAATTTTGTGCAGAATGTGAAACGTGAAGATATCAGAAAGAAAAATGCTAATGGTTAGCGAGCTTCATTTTTATATACTCTGTATCACTTCAAATTATAAATTTTCATGATAATGCATTTGATTTATTTCAACTTGCATGTATCAGATCAAGCATCAAAATCACCATCAACTATTTTGCCAGAGAAACAAGTACTTGAACATGTCGTTGACACTTTACAAAGGTGTTTATTACCTTTAAATTTTAAATGTAACTGATAGAAAAATTTATATTGATATTTTCAATTTTTTGCTTCATAATTATTTTTTAGAGGTAGGAATCCATGGACAATTTTCATTTTCTAATAGGTGTTTCAATCTTGTGAATTGTTTCGAGGCTTGTTAGTGTCTATTTTTTCGTGTACTTGTAATAATAAATATATTTTGAACCAGAGTCGTCTCAAGTTTTTAAAGGTTATGTGTAGATTAGTCATAATTTAATAAGGGAAAAAATAAATAGAGGTCATATTTAATTAGGATTTACTCTGACAAATATCTTATGAGACCTCATTTAGCTATACTTTAATTATGAAAATTTTGAGGCCTCGTGCGGTAGGTGGTCTTACAAGCCCTCAAAGACGGCCATGTTTTGTACGATTGATTAAATTTAAAACTCATAAGATATATATAATGATATAGGAGAGATGTCTACGAAATATTTGCTGAACCAGTCGATCCAAATGAGGTCAGTGGTCTTAATTACTCATAATATGTTATAGATATTTTATGAAATTTTTTTATAACTCACTTGTGGTGGATTTTTATGGAAAGGTTAAGGATTACTATTCAAACATCCAGGAACCTATGGATTTTGGCACAATGAGAGCTAAGCTACACGAGGGAATGTATAAGACTTTAGAACAATTTGAGGTTTACAACCTTGATTTTTTATGAATGATTTATTTTTAGTAGTAATCCTAACATGTATTATTATGCTTTAATTTTTGTCATCTAATACTTGGTATTTGAACTATTATGCAGCATGATGTTTTTTTGATATTCAACAATGCAATGAAATTTAATTCTTCTAATACCATATACTTCAGACAGGTATGACTTGGAACGTTTGTGAACAACATGACGCCTAATTTCACTATCAAATATTTATTATTTCAATTTGTAGGCTCGAGCTATAAGTGAGTTAGCTAATAAAGTTTTTGAGGTATTGAGAATCAATCCTAGCAAGTTTCAAATAGAGTTCTCGGAAACAAGACATCAAGTGACTCGAGTAAATGAAAGAGGTGTTAAGGATTCATCACACATTAAATCCGACAAAACAACAGTTGGTGTGCCCTCGAATAATATGTCACGCTCTTCACATAGTACATCAAACCGAAAAAGCGTCAACATAAATTTTCACGACCCCTATAAACATAATCATGCTATCGATGTAGAAATTGATCCAGGTACGAGGAAACATATAAATAATTATGAAATTTGGTTATCTTTGATGTGTGTTTGCATAGCTCCTAAGTTATTTTTCACTTTAGTTTGTCATATTTTACTTGTAAATATTTTCTGCTAAGTTTGATATTCTACAAGCCAATCTTGCACTTATTCTGACATTCTAAAGGTTTATATATGAAAACAATTGAAAAACTTCTTATGAATAGTTTTCATCCTAAGCTTAGTGAAACTCAATTACAAAGTTTGTTATTGCTAAGGAAAACAACCCTCATAATAATTTGATCTTAATGAAGAAAATGTGAAATTCTCATGACTTGCACAATTTAAATTTACTAGGTATCGAAGAAAATCACAGATGTATATCTATTATTTCTGATAGGCGTTCTACTTATAGAAAATTTTCCCATGACAAAAATGAGTCAATATTTTCAACTATATCCGATGAAAAAGTAAGGCTACTTGAACATGTGAGTCTTTTTTCTTTCATTGTTGCTATTTTACAAAAAAAAACATAAATTTTGGTTTTGGTTGATCATATGGTTATATTGTGTGTTTGTATAGGTTAGTGAACAAGATAATGGCTACAAAGATAGTTTGATGCTATTTTCTAAAGATTTAGGACCCATTGCCCAAAAAGCAGCTAAAAGGAAATTACTTGGATGTGAAATCCGTACTGCCTCTGCTTTTGCTCCTTCTTCCATGTCATTGTCTCAAACTCCCTTAAATAAAGGAAAAACTAATATGGATATTTATGGTGAAGGGTGATTGAGTTGTGAAAATGAAAAACAAAACCAAAGGTCTTGTTCTAATTCTCACTATTAAACTAATTATGAAGAATATTTTGATCTCTATAGTTGTGGGTCCAAAGAACAACTATTAATTCAAATCAAGATAGATGTCAAAGGAATATTTTGGAATCAAGCTCGGAGAACTATAGCTCTGTAAGTAATGATGTTTCATATTTCAATCAAGATAAACTCCATATGAAGAGTTCACGTTCAGAATGTGGAATGAGCGAATGTGAAAATACAATTGCGAAATGTTCAACATATGAGATAAGTTGCCCATTTAAAGTCCTGAGAGCTTTATAATGAAACCAAGTTGTGCATCCGGCTTCCATATTTGAAGACAGGTCTTGGTTAGATAGAATCTTATTCTCTAAACAATACAAGCTCTTATAATAATATTCTAGTTTAAGAAAAGGCCAGTTTTTTTCAATTGAGTTTTGATAGGCATGCTACTATGTTTATGTAAACTACTCGTCAACGTCATTATCAATATTACTACATCCATTTTAAATTAAAAGTCATTTTAGAAGGAAAAAAATTGTTATTAATAAAGTAAAAGTTGTCCTAACCATCATGACCTCTAGATACTTGTATTTTTAAGAACTCTCCTTTCTAGAATAGAAAGGAACCAACGTAAATTTGTGGGAGTTCTATTAAGCATTTCAATTGGTAAAGGCCTGATGCACTTTTGTT
Organism: Lathyrus tuberosus; assembly: GCA_022829125.1. Classification (NCBI taxonomy): domain Eukaryota; kingdom Viridiplantae; phylum Streptophyta; class Magnoliopsida; order Fabales; family Fabaceae; genus Lathyrus; species Lathyrus tuberosus. The sequence goes on from JALAZF010000605.1 coordinate 1,317,551, forward strand.
AAAGAAAGCTTATTTAAGATTTTTAATTAAATGTGAGTTTATCTTTAATGGAGATTATGCAAAACAGTTTTCTTTTCTATTATACTCAATTGTGATGGTTAGCTAAGGTGTTTTTTTTTTTTTTTAATTTTATATAATTTTTTTTTATCTTTTTTTAATTAATGCTAACATATAAAGAACATAAACATCTAATCCTTTGGTGTCAATTTAATTTTTATATTTAATTTATTTATAAGTTAACTTTATCGTATAGAATATATCCACTTTTTGTGGAAGTCGAGTTGTACAATTACATATACTACATAAACTTAATAAATTAAGGGAGAAGAAAAGGATGGGGCTAATAATGGCTATAAATCCTAAACACCATCCACTTGTGTGTTAAATGTTAATTTGGTTATTTAATTTTATGAGAAAAAAAGGAAAAGAGTTGAAATTGGTTGAATGTGAAAGATGGTTGTGTTGTTGTTTTGTTTGTAGAGACTTCATAATAATAATAATAATGGCATACAGGAGAAGGCAGGTTGTATCGAGGAGTTCCACCTTCAAGGAAGAGATTAATGTTAATGGAAATGAATTATTAGATGATGGTTCAATTAGCGCTCCTCCCCTTTTGTCCTCTATTCACAATTCCTTAGCCACTCCATCGTTTAATAATTCCCTTGCTGCTCAAGCCATCAAAGCTTCCGCCACTCGTCGCGATCCCTCTCATTCATTTGCTATTGCCAATTCTTCTCCACCTCTTTATCATGAAAATCATAACAGATCCAAGGTTCTTCTCTGTTTTTTTATTCATTTTATTAACTTTTTTTCTCTTGATCATACAATTTAGTTATATATATATGTGCAGAGTTGTGATTCTTATGGTGATGCTTCTAAATCTGGTTTCTGGGGCGTCCTCGCACAGAAAGCTAAAGATATTTTGGACGACGATAATCCATCCACAAAACTTCCTGATCATGACATCCAAAAACTTAGATCACAGTCTTTTAATACCACAATCATCCCTGGAACTCAGGTCAATAAATTAATTCATGAAATGCATTCCATGCATGCGACTTGTTTTTCTAAAATATTTATAATTTCTTCAGAATATTGGAAAAATTGGTGAGAGTAACCTTAAAGGATGTGAAGATGCGAATCAATTATCGTGGAATCCATGGAAACAACAATTCAACCAGACACTTGGGACCACAAATTCTCAATCTGTCCACGAAACACAACTCAAGGCATCTCGCGACGTAAGGTGCCAACTAACTATGTCATTAAATTGTGATAACACTTATTTACATAATTAAACATTGTTATATAAATTGTTTAATAAGATATTGAGATAATTTTTCTATTTACTATTTGAATGCTCAATATGTTTGTTGACATGATAGGTGGCAATGGCAACGGCTGCGAAAGCAAAGTTACTTCTGCGAGAACTTAAGACGGTGAAAGCGGACTTGGCTTTTGCCAAAGCACGATGTTCTCAACTAGAAGAAGAAAATAAACTACTTCGTGACAAGGAAGGTCGCGAGAAGGGACAAAATCGTGCAGATGATGATCTGGTATGTGTATATTAATTAATCTATAGTGCAGCAAGTAGAAGCTACTGAATGAATGAATGAATGTTGATGGATTTTGTATGTGTAAATAGATTCGTCTTCAATTGGAGACACTTCTAGCTGAGAAGGCGCGATTGGCTAGTGAGAATGAAGTGAACTCTCGTGAAAACCGTTTTCTACGAGAAATTGTGGAATACCATCAACTGACTATGCAAGATGTGGTGCATTTTGACGAAGATATGGAAGATGACTCGGAGCTTTATGGACCCATAGATACCACTTATGGACCTCAAATCTTGTCTCCACGCTCTCAATTACCAGGTCTATCCATGCATTCAAAATCAATGTTTGATGTATCACCACCACCACCACAACAACAACAACAACTCGATCAGAATACATCATCATCACAAGATGAAGCTACTCCTACTCCTAGTATTCCACCATCTGTTTCTAATTAAGGATCAACATGCAAATTGGTCCATCATTTTCATTAATATAGATTTTCCTAATTAGATATGTTTTTCATACCATTGAAATGCATAATCAAATGCATGCATTGTTAAATACTCTCTCTAGTCCTGTTTATCCTATTTATAAGAGACACGTTACTTTTTAGATTCACTAAATAATTATATACATTAATTATTTAATAAATCTAAAAAGTAAACTTATAGTAAATAAGATTGAAGGGAGTATACATTTTCTTCTTTGATATAAATACATATCAAACTAAAGGAAAAATAGACGGCATGACATGACATGGTCCGAGGATTAGTCAGCAGTGTTGTTTTCCGGCCAATTTTATACACTTATTAATTAGTTGGAAAATTGTTCATTATTATATGGCTTAATTTTATTTTTACTCTTAATATAGAAATTTGATTCTTCAATTTTTAAACTTAAGAATTTGATCCTCTAATTTGTTTGAACACTTTCTCAACAAATAATTGGAAATGATACTAAAGTTCAATGATTTATAGCAAAAAATAAAATAGGTTTAAACAAAATTAAATAAAAGTAAAGTTACTTAAAACCTCTTGTTCAATCAGTATTGGAGAAGATTTTGTACCCAATATTACATGCATACAATATCACACAGCAAGTTGCTAAAGTCAACAATAGATAGTAATGATATCTATGAATACGAACCACTTTAAGATAATAGGTATATAAATTCTCCCACTTATAAATATTAAAGTCACCACATTCATATCAAATGTGAGACTATTATCCATACTACCCACACTTGTTATATTATTTCCAAACAATTTTTAAATTTTATATCTTATCACTTTAATTCTCATATTTCTAATTTCTACCATTATTTCTCACCATAAGTTTTTATATTTATTAAGTCTTGATTGCATAATAGACGAATGTGTAACAATAATAATAATAGCATGTGATTGGAACATGAGAAGACAAAAAATTAGACCATAATAATGGATAATGAAGTCATAATTAAATTACAACATAAATAATTTGTTACTATAAACTTACTTCTTTTGGGGTCAAAAACTAGTATAATCTCAACAATCTACTTAAAAGTATATGTTGCAATTATTTATATATGAAACAAGAAAAATATATATTATAATTACAACTCGTCAAGTATTTGAACTATTGTTGTATTGGATATCAAAATCTCACTACTATCATATTGAGCTTTAAAAAATAAATGTATCATATAAATTTTTGAACTACTCTTTGTTTTTTTCTCTTCATATTCCTTGACTCTTATTCTTTAATTATGATCATTCTTAACATAAAATTTTAATTAATAAATTTATTAGTTATTATTTGTATTCATTGTTATTATTTGAGGTAGGATTCTTTATGTTCTGTTGTGGAATCAGAATTGATGTTGATTGATGACGTAAGACTCTAGAATCACCGATGTTGATCTCCAGTACGACAACATGGGATAGACCTTCAAAGTTAGCACTCCAATGTCCAAGTCTTTTCGGAGTTCAAGATGAGTATAATGAAAAGTGGAGATCAGAAAGTGTACATTGAATCTCATACATGTTAACTTTATATGTTGGATAAACGTGATTCAGCTTGTGTATGATTAGATATTTGTATTTGACCTTTGGCCAGCCTAAAACAGTTGCCCCCAAGGCTTGAACTAGCCAGGAAGTCTTCAAAATCATGGTCGGCCTTCAATGATGATGCCTGACTATGGAGGGGAGCATAAAGGTCCTAGATCAATTACAAAAGTAGTGGGGGACAAGCGTATTAAATGTTTTCCATAATTAAAATGTTTCGTCAGTTTTTCCAAACGTGTGGCTTTAGGTTATCAGCTCAAGGTATGAAGCTTCCTTCTAGGGCATTCTAGTGTAGTTGAATTCATTTACATTGCCTAGGTGAAATTCAACTATTGATTTGTAACTTCTCTTTCGATTGACTTGATCCATTGATTGCCCTCTTTTATATATAAGTGTTTTTGAGCCTTGGAAGAACCATTTTCTATCCTTAATAATTAATTTCAATTTGCAAGTATCTTTCCTTCTTATATAGAAGCGTATCTCAGAGCGCTTGTTATTATTTAAATAAAGACTCACATTTCTCATTTGAACTTCACCTTTCTCGTCAAGCTCTATTTTTCCCAGGTCCTCTTCTTACCTTGAGCTTTTCATATTTTTGGTATTTAATTTATCATGGCTAATATGAATGATAACCTCATAAGTACCCCTACTCATAGGCCATCATTGTACATTTAATGACTCTAATGCATGGCTCGAGGAGACAAAGTGTTTCTCTCTTCAAGTCCCATCAACCTTCCGGACACCAATATGTCGAGCACCCTTTGTCGGACATAGACGACGAACTTTCGCAATTATTCGCGAGCATGGCCTCAGCAAAAAAATTTAAGCAAATTTTCTAGCAGCTTGAAAACTCGCGAGCAGAGTCAAATGGTCAACGCGAGCACATGTTAAGTTCTCGACTACAATCCCTGCGCGACGTATCTTCCTCGAAAGCGAAATTCAACGAGTTGCAAGCAAAGCATCGTCTCCGTGAGCGCGAACTCTCGAACAACGTCCATGACGGCGCGAGCTCACAATCGCGAGGCCAAATGAAGGATCTCCTCACGCAGAGTCCCTTGCTTCTCCTTGACACATGAACTGACTCTAAGTCATTGACCCCATGCCTGGGGGCAACGATTTGGGGGGATCTTGTTCTGGACTGGGCTTGTGGCTAACCCAGCGTCGAGCACAACCCAATATAGTTCTACGTCGAGGACGACGCATAATGCTGGTCCAACCCGTTAGTGCCAGCAAAGAACACGTTCTCCACGTGCCCCTCACCCGAGGACACGTCACCAACTGAACTGCACGCCTCGTGGAACCATCCTGCCCTTCGTAACGGGTAAGTTCACCCACTATTCGGGGAGTGCGAAGCAGTTGACCCAGGACGATGAGCACGAGCTGCACGTCCCTACTTTCACGTTGAAGTCCTGGCAGTCATCCATTGTGGGCCTGAACACTCAGCCCACAACAGAGACCGTTGGCCAAGCGCTAGGGGCTCAATATAGAAACCCTCCTCTACATGAGGGTTAGGTATTCTATTCTTTACCCTTTCTTACTCACCTCTTCACCCAAACTGACTTAAGCATCGGAATGCCTGCAGGTACACCCCATCTCTGTCGACCGTTCAAGACCGCAGACGTGTTGCTGGCTATTCACTTATTCTGATCGTCTGTTCGGATCAGTATCATTTAAGGGTTCTTCATGGGAACAATTCTCACATGTTTCTTATATATTTCTAAGTTCTAAAGGTGATAAGATTTATTTTTTTATACCAAATATTTGGGCTGACATTATGAGCATTTGTGTTTCAGATGATTATTGCAATGCAGACATTATATCAAAAGTCCAAATTGGTGCATGGTGACCTCAATGAATATAATATACTTTATTATGAGGTGAATACTCTTTTGGGTGTTTATATTATAGTGACTAAATATCTCTCTGTAACTAGTTTACTTATTTATTCTTTATTTACCAGGGTCACTTGTATATCATTGATGTTTCTCAAGCCATTGACCTTGATTATCCTCTTGCTAATGATTTTCTACATGTAGATTGTATTCACGTATCTGCAAGTTCTCATAGGCAGTGGATGTAAATTACATATCACTTGTCTTATTTCTCGTGTTGTGAAACAAATAAAGACAAAAGTGTGATTAAGTACTTACTTTAATTGTAGGATTTCTTTTAAGAACATGGTGTAGGTGTCATGACAGTAAAAGAGTTGTTGAATTTTATTAAAGATGCATCCATTGCTAATGACAAGGCCGACCTAATATATTTTTAGGTTTGAGGCAAAATTTTAAATTAAATATTTTAATATAATAAAAATATTTTTATTTTAGATTAATATATTTTAATTTTAGGTTTTTTATGACATAAAATCATTAAATTATTCTCATAAATTTTATTTAATAATTTCTTTTCAATTGATAGTATTACATCTAAACACTCTTCCTATCATTTAAAAAATATATAATTGAAAAATATTATCAAAATTCTTTAAAAACACATAAATTTCAAGTATTTTTTTATGTAAGAGAAATTAAAAGTTTATTATTTATAAGTGTGTCGTTTAACATCATTTTTGAGGGCGTGCAAAATCATCTATCACACAGGCTCCAATAATTTTCAAGGTTAAGTCGTGGCTTAAAGAGGCTAAAAAATATTGATTACGATTATACAATAATAAAATAGATCCCCTTTTTATTTTTTCGCGGTAAAACTTTGATAAACTTACACAAAACCTCTGAAAATTTAAGACAGTGTTAATTTTTAAATTAATAAATTATACAATACACATTCTAAATTCTAAATAGTTGTTATTATTATAAATTTTTAATAGATATTATTTAATTAGCATATAAAAAAATTTAAAAATATTTTTTTTTAATAAATCAATTACTCCCTCCGTCCCACAATGAGTGGCCTTGTTGGAACAAAGAACTACTCAATTGGGTTAACAATGGTGGAAATTAAAAATAGGCCCTAGGCGATGGCCTTGGTGGCCTTGTTGGAACAAAGAACTACTCAATTAGGTTAACAATGGTGGAAATTAGAATTTAGGGATTTGAAATTGAGAGAGAAATAAGAGAGAGAGAGAGAGAGAGAGAGAGAGAGAGAGAGAGAGAGAGAGAGAACGAGTTATTGAGGGTGAGAATTATATTTTTTCATTAGCCACAAATGGGAGCACTAAAGACAATTTATACAACAAGTACAAAAATTGGGAAAATACAAAACAACTTAAAAAGTAAGCTAATTACACAAAAAACTCCCAGTGTAACCGGTTACCATATTTGGGGTAATTAGTTACCATATTTGGGGTAACTGGTTACCACAAAAACATTTGGCTATTGTCTCTAGTTCAAAAGCATGTAACCGGTTACCACACGGTTACACCAACTAAAATGGCAGAAAAGTGATTTCTAACACACCACCTCATTTTAGTTGGTCTAAGTCCACCATGCTCAAGCTCATCTTCAACCTCTTGAACATTTCATTTGTTATTCCCTTTGTCCACAAATCCGCAACTTGATCTTGCTTCGACAATATCCCAATCTTAGCTTGCCTTCACTCACTACCTCCCTCAAATACTGAAACCACATTGTAGCGAGCGATTTTGGACGCGGTTCTTAAGCGCTGGTCGCTCTCTGCGGTTGAGCTTAAACTACAGGTCGATTCATTTTTTATCCTATTAAAGCTGATGAAGGAAGGGAAATAAATGTCTCTAATTAACCCTGCTTTGCATACTGAGTTTAAACAGTGGTCTGTTAGGTTACGGATGCTATCAATGTGGGGGGCCTTTGTACTGGTTATTTGTATTTTCGCCAATACGGTTTTCTTTCTTTTTACCTAGACAAAAGGTTTCTGGCGGGGAACAAGGATTAAGATGTTAGGACTGATGTTTTTGAATTGCTGCTTTTGATTGATGGAGATATGGGATTTTGGGTTTTTGCTTAGTGTGCTCGCTAAGATTTTTCTTTCAATCTTATGCATACGTATTCCTGTTTACCGAAACAGGGAAATCAGAGCATTCGTAGTTCCTCCTATTCTATGGGAGGAAATGGTATTTTTGGTGTCTTGTTCAAAGCCCAAGACGTGAAGCGAAAGGTGATTTGTATCTTGTTCAAAGCACAAGATATGAAGCTGAAAGGTATATTTGTATCTTGTTTAAAGCCCAAGATATGAAGCTAAAAGGTGTTTGTCTTTAGAGAGAATTTGTCATCTCTAAAGAGGGGGGTTGTATGTCACAACCGTTTATAAAGGAGAATTACTTTAACCGGGATACGCGGATCCTAGCAATGCCATAATTTCCTTTATAGGGGATTTTAACCTGCAGGAGAAGACTTTAACTCAGTGTAGAGTAATGCCATATTCCTTAGGAATTTCTCATACTAAAAGAGGGACAGTGGCATGGATGTAGATGATCCAGAGGCCTGCCGCTTACAGCAGTTAGATGGAGGGGAAGGAGTTGTTGATGTTTGTGTACTGTGAACGAGGCACAGCTTTGATGCTAAAAGGTTAATTGGATTAACTTGTGGTTTTCTTATATAAAGCCTAAGAGGAGGCTAATATGTGTCTCGTACAAAGCCCGAGAGAGAGGCTAAATGGTTTTGACTCAACGAGGGAATCTTTTGTTATCTCGTATAAAGCCCGAGATGGAGGCTAAAAAAGTTTTGACTCGACGAGGGAATCTTTTATACTCAACAAGAGAGTGTTTCTGTATCTCATACGAAGCCCGAGATGGAGGCTAAAAGTTTGACTCAACAAGAGAGTCTTTATATCTCGTACGAAGCCCGAGATGGAGGCGATTGTTTGTTTGGCTCAATAAGAACCTTTTTGTATCTCGTATAAAGCCCGAGATGGAGGCGAAAGGGGGTTATTGACTCAACGAGGGAGTCTCTTATGTGTCTCGTATAAAGCCCGAGAGAGAGGCTAAACGTTGTTTGACTCCACTGGGGAGAATCATTGTACAAAGCCCAAGAGGAGGCTAAGGTTACTGTTTCAGTCGAGTGACAGGTCCAGTATACTGATAAGAGAAAATCAGTTCTTATATGAGCAACACTGTACTCATGGATTTGATTCAAGGATCCGGTTTATTCCCGTTCTTTAAGGAAGCGGGAAATCCGAAGGGTATTGAGACTGTCCGAGTCTGCGGGTTTCCTTCCTATTTAACGAAGGGGTCACTTGAGAATGTCTTTGAGACTCAAGGAAGTTAGACTGTCCGCGTCTAGAGTTTTATCTTTTGTACTATGCTTTGAGAAACAGTAGTAGACTCTTTGAAAGGACTGTTCTATGCAGATGACTAATTTTTGTTCCTATACCTCTAGGAGGTCGTCGGGATAATTTGTATGAAGCCCAAGAGGAGGCTGGAAACTTTTAAGAAGCCGACAGGTCCTTGTACTAAGCCCAAGAGAAGGCTATCATTCCCGGAGGAAGAGATCATTATACGAAGCCTAAGAGGAGGTTGTGAATACTTCTAAGAAGCCGTAGGGTCCTTGTACTAAGCCCAAGAGGAGGCGGGGTTGCTTTTAGGAAGCCTGTGGGTCCTTGTACGATGCCCAAGAGGAGGCCGATGCTTTTAAGAAGCCCGTGGGTCCCAAACCCTGAGAAATTCAAGGCAATGCTTTTCACCGAGAATAGATCAAAGTCAGGAAAGTTTGAGAATTTGGAAGAAACTCAAAGATGCCATTCACGGAGAATACATTCACCTCTGGGAGTAGAGTTTCTTGACAAATTCCTAATGAGGACATCCGAAGAGATGACTGTATCTGGTGATCCTATTGGGGGATCTAGTTGTCTATTTCTACGAATAAACGAAACGACGTCACCTAGTTCTAGACATAGTTGCCGGGGAAACTCTAAATATCTATACTATTATTACACAGTCGATATGAGTTTATGAAAGAAGACTTACAGTGAAACAGCCCCACAATACAATTATATGTATATGAAAGCGGTAAATGAAAGCAATAACCACTTACTCGGTTGTAGAGCTTCCATGCTGTTTGGTTAGTTATTCAACAAAGAAAGATTGAAAACAACAGTATATTCAAAATCAAAGGAGAAAGTGCTTTGAAAAAGAAAGATTTGGGGCTTACAGCTCAAGGAGAGGCCCAGGGTTTTATCAGTGAGCGCACTGTTTGAATTTGTACAGAGGGACTTACACAAGTGACTGAGGCCTAAAAAGGTTTTCTGTACAAAGGGATGGGTCTTACACTTTTTCAAGAGGCCCAAAGGGTTTAAAGAAAAAGAGTGGGGCTTATAACACGAGGGTAGGCCCAGATGATTTTTTCGTTTGAAATGGCGATCGCGCCGAGGTTTTCTTTTAACACGGAGGAACTTATACAATAAGTGAGGCCCAAAATGTTTTGGTTAAAAGGGGATTGGGTCTTACACTCTATTAGAGGCCTAAAGTGTTTTTGAATGGGTCTTATAGCTCAAGGAGAGGCCCAAGGTTATTTTTCAAAAGGCGATGATCGTGCCGTTTATTTGAAACTGTACAGAGGGACTTATACAATGAATGAGGCCCAAAATATTTCTGTACAAGTGGGTTGGGTCTTACACTCTCTCAAGAGGCCCAAAGTGTTTTGAAAATGATTTATGAGGGTTGAATTAATCCAAAAACCCTAATTTTTTTTCAAAAATGTATTTAATTGAATAAAAATTCAATTAAAAATGATCAAAATTGTTTAACATATGAAAAACAAATTGTGATTTTGGCTTAAATCTTCAAAAATTAAGTAGTGACCTACAAAATAATTAGAAAGCATTAAAAGTTGCAAAATCAATGTAGAAAAAATATTTAAAATGTCAAAAATAATTAAAATATTAATTCTTTGCAAAAATATCAATTATATGAAATAAATAATATTTTGGGATTTTTTGATAAAATAAAATATTTTAACATTTTTGTGAATTATTAAAAAAAGAATCAACTCAAAATCATTAAAACTCAGAGAGAAATTAATTTTTGAATCAATTAAATAAAAATCACAAAATTCAAATATTTGAATTTGAAAGAAATGGCGCCAAGAACAGCTGAAGAACACGCGCGTGTTCTGGGTTTGGCTGATTTGCATGTTATATCCAATCTCCCTGAATACTTGATTATAACATGCAATCCACATATCATTATGCTCGTCTCAACCTCACGATCATGTCTAAGTCCATTAATTTCATTTAAATTAAACATATAACAAGAAATCATGAAAAATCCTCAAGAACCCTAATTTTTGCATGAAGGCTAGGATTTTTGATACACGATTCAAACAATGCAATTAATTGAGGTAAAACATTCCATGCATGATTATGAACATATGGCCAAATTATTGTGCAGCAAAAATTGGATGGATCATAGAGTTAGAAGAGCTCATGCTTACCACTTGCAGCTGGTGATCGTGATTTGTGTTGGAGGTGTTACATCTAGGTTCCAATGATGTGGATAGCTTCCCTAGGTACCAAGTGATGTGTCTGAGTGCTTGGAATGGATTGAAATGGTTTGGAGTTGAAGATGGCACCTCAACTACAAAACTGTCAAGAACTTGAGCAATTGGCTGGTGATTTTGTGAAATCAGTGTTCCAGATGTTATGTGAGTGTTTGGATCACTTCTATATGATGTATGTGAGGTGTGTGAGTGATTGGTTTGATTGGAAAAGCTCTCAAACTCAAAACTCGATAGCTACCTTGCTAAGAAAGGCATTTTTGTCAAGAGAAAGAGATTTTCAGGAAAGCATCTGTTAGATGGCTTTGGTGTACTCAAACTGATCACAATTGAGCTCTATTTATAGTAGAGCAAGTTTGTTTTGCAAGGAATAGTGAATGGCAACTGGTAAGTAGGTTTGGCCAATGTTGTCCAATGGAAATCCAAGTCTCCTCTAGCCATTGACTAGAGGTTAGGGCACAGAGTTGTGGTTCCCTTGGTCTTGGATAAGCCTTGACTGATTTCAGATGAGAATGGCTCAGTCCATGCCACCTTGACGCTTCCATTGAATGCTTCAATCCAAATTTGGAGTCTTGTCCCTATTTTGGCCATTCTAGGTTCAACATGCTATTTCTTGTTCCATGGACTTTGGAGGCTTGGCTCAGTGATTGTCCCCTTTAGATTCAATCCTCAGATGTGTCCAAGTGGATAGGAGCATTTGAATTTGGCTGATTTTGGCAAATCAAGCAAAGTTGCAAATTCTGCCTTGCCTTTGACAGATTTCAGCAAGGCAACTTTCCAATGTCATATCTCATAACTCAAATGGAATTTGGCAATGTTCTTGGCCATTTTGGAAAGCCCTTACATGATATAACAACTGTTTGAACATATTTGGTTTTGATCTCTTTTGAATCCAAGTGAAAACTCCCTCTACATTTGGCAAAAAATGAAGGCAGATTCTGACTTAGTGAAAATTTCACTAAGTGTTGGAAAAAGTGACATTTTCACTTTTCAGCCATTTTGATCACTCCATAACTCAAAATCCTTAATGAATTGGACTTAGGTCTAGTTGAAGTTTTTGTAGAGGGTAATGAGAGCTACAAATCCATCTTTGGATGAGAAAAAATGGCTTTGTGGTTTAGGAGTTATGATCCTTCAAAGTTGGTACCCTTGTCACTTTATTTTTAACTTAGAAAATTTTCTAAGTTTTTATGGTTACCCCTTTTACAAGTTATCCCACTTTTCTTGATTTTTCTTGATGAATGATGATTCAAATCATACATTAACATCATTTTAGGGTTAAAAATACATTTTGGTGAAAAATTTCAAAAAGTCAAAGTTGACTTTTGTGCACAGTTGACTTTTTATCAGATGAATTCCAAACTGTGCAATTCTTCAGGAAATCATGTCCTTGGCCTAAATCAAACTTGATGGACATGTTTCATGGGTGTCATAGGGTATATTGAGGCATGTCCTAGGGTTTGGGAGCATGTCCTGGTCAAAAGTCAAAGTTACAGTTGACTTTCCTCGCGAAACCCTAATTGTGGTGCAGATGAAATTGAGACTTGTTGCTCAAGCTTCTTGGATTAATCCATTGTTACAAATGGATCAATATAGCTCATTAGAGACCCTCAAATCCTCTCTTGAGGTCTTGGTTCATGATTTGTCCCAAAAGTCAACTTAGGGGTGAATTAGGTCAAGAAACCCTAATTCCTGATTTTTGATGAATGCATCCCCTGAGGCCAAATTGACTTGATGAATGGGTCCATGAGGTTCCATGGAGTACATTAGGTTGTGTTTTGGATCATTGGCTCATGCCCAGAGGAAAATTTCCCTTTGGAGGCCCTGATCGACCAAAACCCTAATTTGGTGATACTGGGGATCTTGAGACTTGATCCACCTAGAAGGGAGCAACCTTGTGCTTAATCCTTGAAGTGGGAGTCCTTTTGATCCATTGTTGATGTTTGAGAGGTTAGACAAGTTGAAGATCATGTCATTCCTTGATTGATCCTTTGTTTAAGAGCTCTGAGAGGGCTTGAAACCCTAAGTCTGATTGTAGTGAATGCTCAACAACCCTTGAGGCATTTGATGAGGCATGATGGTTCATCCACATTGTGATGATGATTTGCACAATGATGGGAAATCTTAGTGGTCAAAATTTGGGGTATGACAGATGCCCCTATTTAATCTTCTTGGACCCGAAGGTGTGAATGACGAAGGTATTCGGGCATTCGGGGTGCAAGAGGATTAAATATCAGAATACCCAAAATTTTGATGGTGGTTATGAAAGGTAGCTTGCGCATTCATCTTCTTTTGCTAAGCAATGATGCTTAGAAAAGGTAAACTTCCCCTCGATCCTGGTGTTCAGCCAAGGAACTGGTCTTAGTTGCGGAAACAAACTTCCCCTCGATCCTGGTTTCCTACCAAGGAACTGGTCTCAGTTGCTGAAATAAACTTCCCCTCGATCCTGGTTTCCTACCAAGGAACTGGTCTCAGTTGCTTATGTAAACTTCCCCTCGATCCTGGTTTCCTACCAAGGAACTGGTCTTAGTTTCCGATTTAAACTTCCCCTCGATCCCGGTTTCCTACCAAGGAACTGGTCTTAGTTTCTTTCGTCAATAAACTTTTTGACAAGGGACGCTATTCGTAGCGATTTCCCTCAAACATCTCGCCGAATTTTCCTGGGGAGATGCCATCTGACGGAAAAAGTTTTTACGTCAGACTTGCTGGGGAACCCAATCGTCTGAATTGTAGAGGTACACAAACTTCTCTGTTTGGAGACGCCATTTGTCGATTTTACTGGGAGAAAGCAAGTCTCTTGAGAGACTATTTCCACTTGGGATATTACATCATACTTTTCTCGGGATCTTCCCGGAGAAATGCCATATGATGGGGTCCAATTTTGAGGTGTCGATGACCTTTTCATCAGCGATCTTTTCGGAGAATGGCGGCTGTACTGCCAAATCTCTGCTTAGGAGGCTTTCTCTGGGGGATTTTTCTTTAATCCGAGAAAGCAAGGATATCATCTTCAATGGCGAAGAGTGATGCTGACTGAAGGTTCCTCTGGTCTTTCAGAGGTTCAAGTTATCAAAGTGTTCGAGGAGCCAACTTCATTCCAGAAATAAACTGGAGGAGAGAGATTGTTCAAACGCTGCACTTCCTGACGAGGAAAAAACTTGACAACTCGATTGAGAGGACTTTTTATCACCAGGGGACAAGACCGACTAGAGTGATATTAATGCAATATGAATGCGAATGCAAATCAATAATGCATGTATGTCTATGCTGACAAAACTGACGCGACACACAAACTAAAAGATGAACATGACTGGATACTCGGCCATCTCGGGGCGTGTAGAGATATCGCTGGTTCAAGATAGCAATTCCACCTTGCTTAGGAGAGATAGTCCCTGCGGGGAATACCGTTGATCGGGCTTAGGAGATAAGAACTCGGCCGAGGGGTGTCAGACGAAACAAGGTCTCTGACACAGTTGATCCCTTCATTCAGGCGTACTAGGTTAGAATGAGCACTTTGATTCTGCACTTTGAAGTTTACTTACTTCTGGAGAAGCGATTGATGTTCTTTTGATGTTCAATAGTCAAAAGAAATTGCCATCTTTATTTTAAAAGCAGAAAAAGTTTTACCAAGTAAATTCATTTTTGTTTTATTTCAAGAGTCGTTAGTCATGTTAACAACGTCGTTCTGTAAAGCTAAATCAAATAAGAACTGCAAACAAAAGCACAAGGGCTCAAATTTTATTGATAGGATGGAGATCAGCCAAACGCGTGATTCCAAAGAGTATATACAAAGTTTGAAAATGGTAATTTACAGGGAAAAGGCCTACGTTGAAACATAACGACCACTATCCTTCTACCAACTTTGAATTCGGGACATCCTGAGCTTCTGTCGAAGATGACCTTGACTGGAGTTTTCCTATGATGGATGATGTAACTGCTGCTGCTGAGGGACTTGCCTCTGTTGAATATAGTTACTTGCCATTATCCCTAATTTTTGCTTGGATTGTACTATGATGTTTCCAATCCATCGGGATGATTTTTTTATATGTCTGTAACTT
Organism: Lathyrus tuberosus; assembly: GCA_022829125.1. Classification (NCBI taxonomy): domain Eukaryota; kingdom Viridiplantae; phylum Streptophyta; class Magnoliopsida; order Fabales; family Fabaceae; genus Lathyrus; species Lathyrus tuberosus. The sequence goes on from JALAZF010000605.1 coordinate 1,332,637, forward strand.
TTTTCCTGGACCTCCCTTTCGGGTTTTCAATCCACCGAGACCTTTTTTTTTTAGTTTAGGCGAAGTATTTCTTGACTACATCAACATTCATGGGGTAGGCAAATTCCTCTCCGTCCATGGTTGCAAGTCTCAAGGCGCCGCCTGAGAAATCTTTTGTGACCACATAGGGGCCATCATAATTCGGAGTCCACTTGCCCCGGGAATCAGTGAGAAAAGATTGTATCTTCTTGAGCACGAGGTCAGACCTTTTTGTCGAACGCCTTCTTCATTCTCTGCTGGTACAACTGACCGTGGCATAGTGTCGTGATTCGTTTCTCTTCGATCAGGTTTAATTCGTCGTGTCGGCTTTGACACCATTCAGCTTCAGTGAGCTTAGCTTCCATCAGTGCTCGGATTGATGGGATCTCTACTTCTATGGGGAGAACTGCCTCCATGCCATACACTAGAGAGAAAGGGGTAGCCCCTATTGAAGTGCGAACAGATGTGCGATAACCGTGAAGAGCAAAGGGTAGCATCTCGTGCCAGTCTTTGTAGGTTACAACCATCTTTTGAACGATCTTCTTGATGTTCTTGTTAGCCGCTTCTACCGCTCCGTTCATCTTTGGTCGGTAGGGAGATGAGTTATGATGTTCAATCTTGAACTCTGCGCACAACTCCTTCATCATCTTATTGTTCAAGTTAGATCCATTATCAGTAATGATCTCGCTTGGAACACCATAACAGCAGATGATATTGTTTTTGATAAATCGGACCACCACTTGTCGGGTTACATTAGCGTATGATGCTGCTTCGACCCACTTGGTGAAGTAATCAATGGCTACCAGGATGAACCGATGTCCGTTTAAAGCCTTAGGTTTGATCAAGCCGATCATGTCGATTCCCCATATGGAAAAAGGCCACGGGGAAGAGAGAACTTTGAGATGTGATGGCGGTACATGAATTTTGTCGGAGTATATCTGACACTTGTGACACGTCCTCATGTACTTGTAGCAGTCGGATTCCATGGTCAACCAATAGTACCCTGCTCTCAAAATTTTTCCCGCCATTGTGTGTCCGTTGGCATGAGTGCCAAAGGATCCTTCATGAATTTCTTTCATAAGCATGTCTGCTTCTGGTCTGTCTACGCATCGGAGCAAGACCATGTCAAAATTTCTCTTATAGAGAGTGTCACCACTCAGGAAGAAGTTTCCAGCCAATCTTCTGAGGGTTTTCCTGTCTTTTCTGAGTGCCCCAAATGGGTACTCTTGTTTCTGAAGGAAGCATTTGATATCGTGATACCAAGGTCTGTCATCTATGACTGCTTCAATCGTGAAGACGTAAGCGAGCCGTTCAAGGTGCATTATGTAGATCTTAGGTATGTCATTCCATTGACCTACACTAATCATAGAAGAGAGAGTGGCTAATGCATCAGCGATGTGATTCTCATCACGAGGGATGTGATGAAACTCGATTCTGTTGAAGAAGGGTAACAACCTTCTTGCATAGTCTTTGTAAGGAATCAATCCTGATTGGTATGTGTTCCAATCTCCTTTTATCTGATTGATGACCAAGGATGAGTCGCCATATACGTCCAAGTTTTTGATCCTTAAATCAATCGCTTCCTCGAGACCCATAATACAAGCTTCGTATTCGGCCTCGTTGTTCGTACACTTGAACGTAAGTCGAGCGGTGAAAGGAATGTGGGTACCCTGAGAGGTAACAATGATTGCCCCAATTCCGTTTCCGTAGTGATTAACTGCTCCGTCAAAGATAAGTCCCCATTGGGAACCTGGTTCTGGCCCTTCACTGGGTAGCGGTTCATCGCAATCTTTCATTTTTAGATACATGACATCTTCGTCTGGGAAGTCAAACCCGATTGATTCTTGATCGTCAATTGGTTGATGAGCCAAATGATCGGCTAAAATACTTCCCTTAACGACTTTTTGAGCGTGGTACTCTATGTCATATTCTGATAACAGCATCTGCCAACGGGCAATCCTTCCCGTAAGAGCAGGTTTTTCGAAGACATACTTGATTGGATCCATTTCTGAGATCAACCAAGTAGTGTGATGAATCATGTACTGGCGAAGACGTTTGGCTGCCCAAGCCAAAGCGCAGCAAGTTTTCTCAAGCATCGTGTACCGAGTCTCGCAGTCGGTGAATTTCTTGCTCAAATAGTAGATGGCGGACTCTTTTCTTTTTGTTTCGTCTTGTTGGCCAAGCACACAACCCATTGAGTCCTCTAGGACTGTGAGGTAAATGATCAGTGGTCTTCCTTCCACTGGAGGTGATAAAATCGGAGGATTCAACAGATATTCCTTAATACTGTCGAAGGCAGTTTGGCAATCTTCTGTCCAAACGCAATCCTGGTTCTTTTTTAGTAACTTGAAAATCGGCGCACATGTGGCGGTCATAAGGAATATGAATCTGGAGATGTAGTTCAAACGTCCCAAGAATCCTCTGACTTGTTTTTCAGTTTTCGGCGAAGGCATTTCTTGAATGGCCTTGACCTTGTCAGGATCAACCTCAATTCCTTTCTGGCTGACGTTGAACCCTGGTAGTTTCCCTGAACGGACACCGAAGGTGCACTTGTTGGGATTCAAGCGGAGCTTGAATTTTCTTAAAAGTTCGAACAATTTTGACAGATGTTCAACGTGCTCACTCTCTGTTTTTGATTTTGCAATCATATCATCGACATATACCTCGATTTCCTTATGTATCATGTCATGAAACAGAGTAGTCATGGCCCTTTGATAGGTTGCCCCAACGTTCTTCAAACCGAATGGAATTACCTTGTAACAAAAGGTACCCCATGGGGTAATGAACGAAGTTTTCTCCATGTCTTTCGGTGCCATTTTGATCTGGTTATAGCCCGAGAATCCATCCATGAAGGAGAAAATTTTGAACTTTGTTGTGCTGTCTACCAGCATGTCAATGTGTGGTAAAGGAAAGTCGTCCTTTGGACTTGCCTTATTCAGATCTCGGTAGTCGACACACATTCTAACCTTTCCGTCCTTTTTCGGAACAGGTACGATGTTGGCTAACCATTGAGGATATTCATACGTAGTGAGGAAACCCGCGTTAATCTATTTCTGTACCTCCTCTTTGATTTTGATGGCCATGTCCGGGTGAGTGCGTCTCAACCTCTGCTTTACTGGAGGACATTCCGATCTCAATGGTAAGTGATGTTCCACGATGCTGGTATCCAACCCTGGCATATCCTGATAGGACCAAGCGAATACATCGGGAAATTCTTTGAGAAGCTTTATCAAACCCTCTCTGGCAGTTGGACTGAACAGTGCCCCAATCCTGATTTCTTTTCTCTCTTGCTCTGAACCCAAGTTTACCGTTTCCAACGGCTCTTTGTGAGGTTCAATGGACCTTTCCTCTTGTCTGAGTAATCGGGAGATCTCTTCTGGAATTTCGTTGTCATTTTCTTCTTCAGCCTCAAACACTGGGAACTCAAAGTTGGAATAAGGCATCGGATCGTATGTTTCAACTGGGTTTAAAACAAGCAATCTGCATGACGTGATGATTCGTGTTTAGAAGAGATAGAGAAAATGCAAGTGTGTGCAGTGTATTTATTTTACTGCTTGTTTTTATTTGAATTGTTTTTTAGGATTACCATTTTCTGAAAAAGCAAAAAGAGAAAATAGCAATTAATGCGGAAATTACAGAACGACGTTATTTTATTAATCAACAAGTCGATCCTTGAAACTACAGCCCTATAAAACAAAACTCTGTCTCTTCGGGCAAAGCGAAGAGGGAAATTTACAGAAAGCGAGCCCTATCAAAACATCCGTTTCACCTGGGCAGGGTGAAAGGTTAAAGATGGCAATTACTTTGACTGATGAACGACCTTCGGAACCTCTACGGCAACCCATTGGCGGCGAACTCCTCGGTGAATCACAAAGTCTTGCACCTTCCTTGATTTGTCTTCAGAAATGACGCTGATTTCTGGTGGAGCAGGATCATTGGAATCTGTTTCCCAGGCAGAGTTGTCGTAGGAGAATTCCTCTGTTGTATTTTGCATAGCATTTGTGCTCTCAGCTGTATCTCCCCATCCAGTTGGTTAGATGTCTTCGAGCCTGATATGAGAGCTTCCGGGAGCGGTGTACTTGACCATATAGTCGTATTTTCCACTCGGTTGTCCCAAGGTGTCCCACACTTCTTTCGAACTGGAGGAGTCATTTCTCTCGATGACGTTGACCTCGGGAAAAGCATAGTTGATGAATTCAAGTCCTGCAAACGTTGCGAATTCATCTTCATGTTAAGTAGTTTCTGAATGACCTGAGTGTTGCTCCCATGACACGGTGGGGACACAGGTATTCTGTTTAATGACGGTCAGCTGATTTTCATTGTTCGGCTGACCCTCTTGCCCCAAGTTTCCTGGGTAAGGCTGCCACATTGGCAGACCATCCATTGGGCCATAGTAATTGTAGTCAAAGTTGTCTTTCATCAGAGTGTCCTCCTCTAATGAATTTGGCGGAGCACGACATCCTTCCGGATCACAATCTCCGTATATCATTTTGACATCTGACCTTGGTATAAACCTCGGACTCTGTGCGGGATAGCAAAATGGTATAGGCACCTCTTCCTGAGACATATAACCGTCCTCATTCAAATAGGACTTCCATTCTTTATCTGTGTCAGAGGTATCTTCCTCATTGATAGCATGAATCGCTTGAGACACTGGGTGAAGGAAACCTCCACTGTGGAAGAATTTTTGAAGGGGATGAAAACTTTCATCTTTAGCAGCTGTCTGGGTACAGGTTACAGAAAAACCAAGACCCTTCTTTGTTTTATTGTCAATAGGAATGACAAGCTGTCCCCATCCAGTTGTGTCGGTACTCTCGACCGCTTTGATAGCATCTTTGTATGAGGAAATCGAGGTTCCTCCTTGGGATTGATTGTCCTTGCTCACCGACAATGCTTGGAACTGAGTTCCAATAACCTCCTCAGGTTTTATACCAGTAGATGATGACAAGTTGCTTACAACCAAGGCTTGTTCCCCATAAACCGTGACAAGTTGATCGTTCTTGACGAACTTTAGCTTTTGGTGGAGGGTCGAAGTGACCGCTCCAGCCTGATGTATCCAAGGTCTTCATAATAAACAACTGCATGTTGCCCGGATATCCATGACCTGGAAAGTGACTTGGAAAGTGTGAGGACCGATAGTTATGGGAAGATCAACTTCGCCGATAACTGTTTTTCTGGATCCATCGAATGCTTTGACGACAACCTCGCTAACTCTCATCGGAGGCCCTTTGAATGATAATTGTATCAAAGTGGACTTCGGCATAACATTCAGGGCTGGCCCTGTGTCTACCAGTACGCTGGCTAAAGCATCGTCCTGGCAGTTGACTGTAATGTTGAACGCCATGTTATGACGGTGACCCTCTTCGGGTAACTCCTCATCACTAAATCCCAAGTTGTTGCAGGAAGTGATGTTAGAGACAATACTATCGAACTGTCTGATTGTTACATCCTGTTCAACAAAGGCCTACTCCAAGACTTTCTGTAGAGCCTCCCTGTGCGCTTCTGAACTGAGTAACAATGATAATACTGAGATCTTTGAAGGAGTCTGTAACAGCTGATCAACAATGTTATATTCACTCTTTTGGATGAGCTTCAGCATCTCATCATCATTTTTCGAAAGGTCGGGATTACTGGATTGACCGACTGATAGATCAGGAGCTTCTGTCTGAAGTTCCTTTTCCTTGTTAACTTCCCCAACCCCTCGGTTGAAGATTCTACCACTCCGTGTTACTCGACTGATGTCTGCAATGTTCACAATGGAGGGTAATGGAATTTCCTTTCCATTTTCAATTATTGTTGCACCGTATTTGTAAGGGATCGCCTTAGCTGATTCATACGGTAGCTGTCCTGGTAGATAGATGACTACAGGAGCCTTCTGATTTTTCTGACCATCGTAAGCAATCTCAATTCGTTCCCGGTTGGGAACCTTAGACTCGTCAAGTAAAGGGATGATGGAAAAAACATCCCTGGTCCTGTGATGACCAGAGATTGGGACAACATCCTCGACTTGATCGGCAAGGTAGTTCGGCGTCCAGTTGATGGGTCCAGAACCCGGATATGGACGAATTTCTCCACGATCCGCCTGACCCTGAAGAGCTGCTCTCACAAGGTAACACCCTTGGTTGCTTTCCAAACAGATGCTACAACTGTCATAGTTGTGTGGTGGCACCTGGCCACGCCTACTTTGAATACAATGTAACCTCACTAGGTTAGCTTCCACTGATCGGACATCCTGACTTTGACGCCGGGTAGGATTCCTGTTACTGATACTAATCTGCTGAGTATCTTCATCCATATAAATTGGCATCCACCAATGATTTAACAAGTGCTGAAGTGCCTCCTGGACAAGGGTACAACCTCGGTCGTTTTCACAACCCGCTTCACAGCTTTGATAGTCATGTGATATTAAGAATCCGAGTCGGACCTGCTCAGCATGTAACTCTACCAGGTTGGTATTCGTCACGCGAATATCAAAGATCTAAACCATGTTGATTTGATAGGAGTTCCTATCATGGTAGTTTTGGATCTATCCAAGATCTATCTGACGCTGGAGGGCCTCTTGTATGAAAGAGCATCCCTGTTTGTTTACCGAGCAAGTCAGACAGGAACTGTAATCGTGTCGCGGCAGATTATGATGTTGGCTTTGCCTTGAGTGCATCGCCACCAAGTTGACATTCATTGTACGGATGTCGTGGTTCTGAATGACGTTAGAATTCGTGTAGACCATGTTAACTCCACGAACTCGGTGCTCTTGGATCCATCCGAGATCCATCTATTCCTGCAGAGTTGCTTGCACTACAGAACATGATTGTCTTTAGAGCAGATATCACACTGATGATAGTTATGAGGTGGCACATGGCCATATCCACTCTGTCTACAATGCATCTTGACCAAATTGGTTTTCAACAAGAGTACATCGTGAATTTGATAGACATCGTTAGTCTCTCCTTCTATCAAATTGACTGCAGCCTTCTCATGTTGAGGCAGCGGATTCGTGAGAACATTAGGATTCGTATACTTGAAGATAAGACCCCGCTCCTAACAAGCTTTTGTACGTCAGACTTGAAATTGAGACAAGTCTCTATGTTATGCCCTGAACCTCCTTGATGATAAGGGCATGTTTGATCCACCTTAAACCAAAAAGGCGGATTTTCCAGTACTGTAAGAGGAGATTTAGTCTGAATGTGCCCCTTAGCCAGTAGTAATGGAAACAGTTATGCGTACGTCACGGGTATAGGATCAAATCCTGGTGGCCGTGTTGTACGGTTGTTGTTATATGAAGGACGAGCCTGCTGAAGAGGCTGTTGTGTCCTTTGTTGATCAGGCTGGCTCTGCGTAACCTGAGGTTGATACGTAGGAATAGACGCAGGGTTGATAGCAGGAGTCATAGCTGCTACCGGTTGATAACGTCGTCTTTGCTTTCCGAGGGAGATATTCCCAATATCTTGCTCTTTTTTCTTAGGGAGAGTACTACCGTATTTTTTAGTACCGCTCGTCGATCCAGTGTCTTTTACCAAACGTCCTTCTCGGACGGCTTCCTCAAGACGTACGCCCATGCCGACCATTTCGATGAAATCACTGGGCGCACTGGCAACCATTCGGTCATAGTAAAATGAGCTTAAGGTCTTTAAGAAGATCTTTGTCATCTCTTTTTCCTCAAGAGGTGGACAAATTTGAGCGGCAATTTCACGTCACCTTTGAGCATACTCCTTAAAGGTTTCCTTGTCCTTTTGCGACATTGATCTGAGTTGATCTCTGTCGGGTGCCATGTCCAAATTGTATTTGTATTGTTGGACGAAGGCAGTACCAAGATCTCTGAATGTCCTGATCGTAGTACGGTTTAAACCCATGTACCATTTTAACGCGGCACCGGTTAAACTATCCTGAAAGTAGTGAATCAGTAGGTCCTGATTCTCCGTCTGAGCTGACATTCGCCGAGCGTACATCACCAGATGGCTTTGAGGGCAAGAGTTACCCTTGTACTTTTCAAAGTCTGGCACTTGAAATTTGTGCGGGACTTTCACATTTGGGACCAAGCAGAGATCTGCGGCGTCCTTTCCAAATAGATCCTGACTGCGAATGGCTTGCAGTTCCTTCTGTATTTCCAAGAATTGTTCCTGGAATTCCTCAATTCTGTCAAACATAGTTTCCTTCTTACCAGAAGGTGTCTGTGGAATCTGTCCTTCCGGGACAGTGTGCACCACAGGGGGTGGTACCGTGACTACGGTAGTGAGTCTTGGCGTTTCCCGAAGTTTGTAACCTTTAGGAGTCTTCAGTATGCCCCTGGCATCTTCGCTTTCCCGAAGTTTGTAACCTTCAGGCCCAACGGCTTATGTTGTGATTCCCTGATCTTTAGTGATCGGCGGGACATATCCTTCTGGGATATAGTTAACAGGCATGCCCCAAGGACGATCTTTCGGCATCTGATACCTAGGATCATACTTCTCCACTATGGGCGTTGAGGTGATCTCTGAGATCACAGTTCTTTGTAGCTGAGCTTCTGCCATGGCTTACATGTCGTTACGAAGCTTTCTCATATCCTCTCTTAGAGCGTCGATCTCTTCTTTCAACTCTCTGTTTTCTTCCTCAAGATCATCCATCTTTTTCTGACGATTGGCCCGAGTATTGTACGAATGAGACAGTTTGACTCTAGAACCGAGACACAAACTTGAGATTCGTAGGTAAGAAGAATACGCGATGTGAGAATGATGAATGCAATGATTATATTAATTGTTTTTTGGTTTAATCAAAATAAACTTCGACAATTAGATTGCAAATATCAAACAGTGGGGAAACCCCTTTTTATTGAATTCAAAGGATTACAGAAATGGAAATACAGTAGATTACAAAGTGCAGAAACAGAAACCTAAGCTAATGGGTCCCGAGTCCTCTCTGAAGAGAAATCAGGTGCTGATTCTGGTATCTTCCTTTTCTTTGACCGGGGCTCTTGGGCCGTTGTTGGGTTGTCATTCCTTTGCCAGGTGAAAGGAGCGAGCAAATTTCTTTGGTCATCCTGATTATCCACAGCATGTTGCTCCAAAATCTCAATCAAAGCATCTTTTTCTTTCAGTAATTGCTGTATTTTGATGCACTCTACGTCGAGGGTGCGGTACTTGTTCTTCCAAGACCTTCTCTCCCGTTGAACTTTGTTAAGAGCAACCTGAAGCTTTTCAGTTTCTGTCATGAAGTACATGACAGATTCCCTCGGCGGAAGAATTCTGTAACGAGGATAAGGCATTTTTAGCTTGAGAGCTCTAGTTTGTACCCAATGGAGATAAGGCTCCACTGAGACACAGTCTGGTTTTCCCAGAGACTCTCGTCCTTTCTTATGAACGTGTTTCCAAGCGTGCACTATTTCCGTCTTTAGTGCTCTGTCACTTTCTCCTTCCTTGAAGAAAAGACCTTCCAGATGAACACCCAGTGGGATGTGTCTCATCGGGTATCCAAATTGGCGAAGAACCAATACCGGATGGTAGTTGATTCCTCCCTTAGTTCCTATAAGGGGTACGTTGGGGAAGTTTCCACAACGATCAATGATCCTGATTCCATCATAAATCCTATTACACCAATCTATATCAGAGTTGGTAAGAGACATGATCTTCTGCGACCATTGTAGGGCACTCTTACAATCCCAAAAAGCAGCAAACTTGGGCAAGTGAGAGATAAACCATTTGTAAAGCAGAGGTACACATCATGTGATCTCTCCTCCGCTGTACAAATTTCCCAAGTGTACAGAATGATACGCATCTGCGAGCAAAGTCGGTACAGGATTTCCAATGAGAAAAACCTTAATAGAGTTAATATCGACGAAGTTATTAATGTTGGGAAACAAAAATAACCCGTAGGTGAGCAAGACAAAGATGTTTTCAAAAGCAGTCACGTTTCCTATACTGGCAAAATACAGGGCCTTCTTTGTCAAGAACTGGGCTGGAAAACCTTGGATGCCACCCTTAGTGGTTAGGTGAGTCCTGACCTCAGACTCGTCCAAATGAATTGCTCTCGCAATAGTCTAATTCTTTGGAATTTCTTCCAGTCCAGAAAATGGAGCTCGATCAGTAATGTGTAGATCGATCAGGTGAGAATACTCCTCCAGCGTTGGTACGAGCTGGTAATCCGGGAATGTGAAACAGTGATAAACTGGATCATAAAACTGAATGAGCGCATCCATGATTCCCTCAATCACATGGACTCTTAACAGTGGTAGTAAAACTCCGTGCTTGGCTCTGAAAGCCTCTGGGTTAGTGATCATCCTCGCTAACCTTCTCAAATCCTCTAGTTTTGGAACCTTGAAGGTATATTGGTGAGTTCTCCTTCTACCGAAATCCATTAGTGCAATCCTTTTCTCTGATATTTGCAATCACAGTCTTTGTTTATTTTGAAAAAACAGAGAGACTAGAAGAGATTTTTTTTTTAATGTTTTTTAAATGAATGCATGAATGCAGCACACAAAAACATAGAAAAAACATGGGGTCAAAGGGTTGTTGTCATGAAGTCAAGGCTCTACCCATCCCCAAAGGTTTATACTAGGGTGATTTTTGTACCTGTACTCATTATCATCAGCTCCTCCCAGGAAAGCAAAACAACAAGCGGATCGCCAGCGAGTTGTAGAGCAATCTTAGAGTAAGTGCCATTCATCGAGAATAGATCACCAGCCTCAAATGAGGGTAGTATCGCGTGACAACTATTCCCGATAGTTTCCGCACTACGAAAGGGTTTGGCTCCTCAGCTTCTCAGACTTAACAACCGGCCCATTGTCTAGGTGAGAGAATGGGTTGCGTTGGTCAGCCTCCACTGAGGTTGATGGTCGAACCCGCCGCCATCACTTATCTTAAGTGTATACTCAATCTTTCCACATACGGCATCACCCGCATTCCCATTAGCAGAAAAATAAACATGTATAGCAATTAGGAAAAGCAGTATATATATTTGTCCTAAACATCCTAGACCTTTAAAGCTATGAATCCTAAGTTCCTGACAGAAAACGGGTTCCCCGGCGGAAGCCCTAATCTGTGGTATTCACACAAGAGATGAAAACGAAAAAGAAATCGGCCCCACGGTGGGCGCCATTTTTCTGTAGCGAGCGATTTTGGACGCGGTTCTTAAGCGCTGGTCGCTCTCTGCGGTTGAGCTTAAACTACAGGTCGATTCATTTTTTATCCTATTAAAGCTGATGAAGGAAGGGAAATAGATGTCTCTAATTAACCCTGCTTTGCATACTGAGTTTAAACAGCGGTCTATTAGGTTACGGATGCTATCAATGTGGGGGGCCTTTGTACTGGTTATTTGTATTTTCGCCAATACAGTTTTCTTTTTTTTACCTAGATAAAAGGTTTCTGGCGGGGAACAAGGATTAAGATGTTAGGACTGATGTTTTTGAATTGCTGCTTTTGATTGATGGAGATATGGGATTTTGGGTTTTTGCTTAGTGTGCTCGCTAAGATTTTTCTTTCAATCTTATGCCTACGTATTCCCGTTTACCGAAACAGGGAAATCAGAGCATTCGTAGTTCCTCCTATTCTATGGGAGGAAATGGTATTTTTGGTGTCTTGTTCAAAGCCCAAGACGTGAAGCGAAAGGTGATTTGTATCTTGTTCAAAGCCCAAGATGTGAAGCTGAAAGGTCTATTTGTATCTTGTTTAAAGCCCAAGATATGAAGCTAAAAGGTGTTTGTCTTTAGAGAGAATTTGTCATCTCTAAAGAGGGGGGTTGTATGTCACAACCATTTATAAAGGAGAATTACTTTAACCGGGATACGCGGATCCTAGCAATGCCATAATTTCCTTTATAAGGGATTTTAACCTGAAGCAGAAGACGTTAACTCAGTGTAGAGTAATGCCATATTTCCTTAGGAATTTCTCATACTAAAAGAGGGACAGTGGCATGGATGTAGATGATCCAGAGGCCTGCCGCTTACAGCAGTTAGATGGAGGGGAAGAAGTTATTGATGTTTGTGTACTGTGAACGAGGCACAGCTTTGATGCTAAAAGGTTAATTGGATTAACCAGTGGTTTTCTTATATAAAGCCTAAGAGGAGGCTAATATGTGTCTCGTACAAAGCCCGAGAGAGAGGCTAAATGGTTTTGACTCAACGAGGGAATCTTTTGGTATCTCGTATAAAGCCCGAGATGGAGGCTAAAAAAGTTTTGACTCGACGAGGGAATCTTTTATACTCAACAAGAGAGTGTTTCTGTATCTCATACGAAGCCCGAGATGGAGGCTAAAAGTTTGACTCAACAAGAGAGTCTTTGTATCTCGTACGAAGCCTGAGATGGAGGCGATTGTTTGTTTGGCTCAATAAGAACCTTTTTGTATCTCGTATAAAGCCCGAGATGGAGGCGAAAGGGGGTTATTGACTCAACGAGGGAGTCTCTTATGTGTCTCGTATAAAGCCCGAGAGAGAGGCTAAACGTTGTTTGACTCCACTGGGGAGAATCATTGTACAAAGCCCAAGAGGAGGCTAAGGTTACTGTTTCAGTCAAGTGACAGGTCCAGTATACTGATAAGAGAAAATCAGTTCTTATATGAGCAACATTGTACTCATGGATTTGATTCAAGGATCCGGTTTATTCCCGTTCTTTAAGGAAGCGAGAAATCCGAAGGGTATTGAGACTGTCCGAGTCTGCGGGTTTCCTTCCTATTTAACGAAGGGGTCACTTGAGAATGTCTTTGAGACTCAAGGAAGTTAGACTGTCCGCGTCTAGAGTTTTATCTTTTGTACTATGCTTTGAGAAACAGTAGTAGACTCTTTGAAAGGACTGTTCTATGCAGATGACTAATTTCTGTTCCTATACCTCTAGGAGGTCGTCGGGATAATTTGTATGAAGCCCAAGAGGAGGCTGGAAACTTTTAAGAAGCCGACAGGTCCTTGTACTAAGCCCAAGAGAAGGCTATCATTCCCGGAGGAAGAGATCATTATACGAAGCCTAATAGGAGGTTGTGAATACTTCTAAGAAGCCGTAGGGTCCTTGTACTAAGCCCAAGAGGAGGCGGGGTTGCTTTTAGGAAGCCTGTGGGTCCTTGTACGATGCCCAAGAGGAGGCCGATGCTTTTAAGAAGCCCGTGGGTCCCAAACCCTGAGAAATTCAAGGCAATGCTATTCACCGAGAATATATCAAAGTCAGGAAAGTTCGAGAATTTGGAAGAAACTCAAAGATGCCATTCACGGAGAATACATTCACCTCTGGGAGTAGAGTTTCTTGACAAATTCCTAATGAGGACATCCGAAGAGATGACTGTATCTGGTGATCCTATTGGGGGATCTAGTTGTCTATTTCTACGAATAAACGAAACGGCGTCACCTAGTTCTAGACATAGTTGCCGGGGAAACTCTAAATATCTATACTATTATTACACAGTCGATATGAGTTTATGAAAGAAGACTTACAGTGAAACAGCCCCACAATACAATTATATGTATATGAAAGCGGTAAATGAAAGCAATAACCACTTACTCGGTTGTAGAGCTTCCATGCTGTTTGGTTAGTTGTTCAACAAAGAAAGATTGAAAACAACAGTATATTCAAAATCAAAGGAGAAAGTGCTTTGAAAAAGAAAGATTTGGGGCTTACAGCTCAAGGAGAGGCCCAGGGTTTTATCAGTGAGCGCACTGTTTGAATTTGTACAGAGGGACTTACACAAGTGACTGAGGCCTAAAAAGGTTTTCTGTACAAAGGGATGGGTCTTACACTCTTTCAAGAGGCCCAAAGGGTTTAAAGAAAAAGAGTGGGGCTTATAACACGAGGGTAGGCCCAGATGATTTTTTCGTTTGAAATGGCGATCGCGCCGAGGTTTTCTTTTAACACGGAGGGACTTATACAATAAGTGAGGCCCAAAATGTTTTGGTTAAAAGGGGATTGGGTCTTACACTCTATTAGAGGCCCAAAGTGTTTTTGAATGGGTCTTATAGCTCAAGGAGAGGCCCAAGGTTATTTTTCAAAAGGCGATGATCGTGCCATTTATTTGAAAATGTACAGAGGGACTTATACAATGAATGAGGCCCAAAATATTTCTGTACAAGTGGGCTGGGTCTTACACTCTCTCAAGAGGCCCAAAGTGATTTGAAAATAATTTATGAGGGTTGAATTAATCCAAAAACCCTAATTTGTTTTCAAAAATGTATTTAATTGAATAAAAATTCAATTAAAAATGATCAAAATTGTTTAACATATGAAAAACAAATTGTGATTTTGGATTAATGCTTCAAAAATTAAGTATTGACCTACAAAATAATTAGAAAGCATTAAAAGTTGCAAAATCAATGTAGAAAAAATATTTAAAATGTCAAAAACAATTAAAATATTAATTCTTTGCAAAAATATCAATTATATGAAATAAATAATATTTTTGGGATTTTTTGATAAAATAAAATATTTTAACATTTTTGTGAATTATTAAAAAAAGAATCAACTCAAAATCATTAAAACTCATAGAGAAATTAATTTTTGAATCAATTAAATAAAAATCACAAAATTCAAATATTTGAATTTGAAAGAAATGGCGCCAAGAACAGCTGAAGAACACGCGCGTGTTCTGGGTTTGGCTGATTTGCATTTTCTATCCAATCTCCCTGAATACTTGATTATAACATGCAATCCACATATCATTATGCTCGTCTCAACCTCACGATCATGTCTATGTCCATTAATTTCATTTAAATTAAACATATAACAAGAAATCATGAAAAATCCACAAGAACCCTAATATCTGCATGAAGGCTAGGATTTTTGATACACGATTCAAACAATGCAATTAATTGAGGGAAAACATTCCATGCATGATTATGAACATATGGCCAAATTATTGTGCAGCAAAAATTGCATGGATCATAGAGTTAGAAGAGCTCATGCTTACCACTTGCAGCTGGTGATCGTGATTTGTGTTGGAGGTGTTATAGCTAGGTTCCAATGATGTGGATAGCTTCCCTAGGTACCAAGTGATGTGTCTGAGTGCTTGGAATGGATTGAAATGGTTTGGAGTTGAAGATGGCACCTCAACTGCAAAACTGTCAAGAACTTGAGCAATTGGCTGGTGATTTTGTGAAATCAGTGTTCCAGATGTTATGTGAGTGTTTGGATCACTTCTATATGATGTATGTGAGGTGTGTGAGTGATTGGTTTGATTGGAAAAGCTCTCAAACTCAAAACCCGATAGCTACCTTGCTAAGAAAGGCATTTTTGCCAAGAGAAAGAGATTTTGAGGAAAGCATCTGTTAGATGGCTTTGGTGTACTCAAACTGATCACAATTGAGCTCTATTTATAGTAGAGCAAGTTTGTTTTGCAAGGAATAGTGAATGGCAACTGGTAAGTAGGTTTGGCCAATGTTGTCCAATGGAAATCCAAGTCTCCTCTAGCCATTGACTAGAGGTTAGGGCACAGAGCTGTGGTTCCTTTGGTCTTGGATAAGTCTTGACTGATTTCAGATGAGAATGGCTCAGTCCATGCCACCTTGATGCTTCCATTGAATGCTTCAATCCAAATTTGGAGTCTTGTCCCTATTTTGGCCATTCTAGGTTCAACATGCTATTTCTTGTTCCATGGACTTTGGAGGCTTGGCTCAGTGATTGTCCCCTTTAGATTTAATCCTCAGATGTGTCCAAGTGGATAGGAGCATTTGAATTTGGCTGATTTTGGCAAATCGAGCAAAGTTGCAAATTCTGCCTTGCCTTTGACAGATTTCAGCAAGGCAACTTTCCAATGTCATATCTCATGACTCAAATGGAATTTGGCAATGTTCTTGGCCATTTTGGAAAGCCCTTACATGATATAACAACTGTTTGAACATATTTGGTTTTGATCTCTTTTGAATCCAAGTGAAGAATCCCTCTACATTTGGCAAAAAGTGAAGGCAGATTCTGACTTAGTGAAAATTTCACTAAGTGTTGGAAAAAGTGACATTTTCACTTTTCAGCCATTTTGATCACTCCATAACTCAAAATCCTTAATGAATTGGACTTAGGTCTAGTTGAAGTTTTTGTAGAGGGTAATGAGAGCTACAAATCCATCTTTGGATGAGAAAAAATGGCTTTGTGGTTTAGGAGTTATGATCCTTCAAAGTTAGTACCCTTGTCACTTTATTTTTAACTTAGAAAATTTTCTAAGTTTTTATGGTTACCCCTTTTACAAGTTATCCCACTTTTCTTGATTTTTCTTAATGAATGATGATTCAAATCATACATTAACATCATTTTAGGGTTAAAAATACATTTTGGTGAAAAATCTCAAAAAGTCAAAGTTGACTTTTGTGCACAGTTGACTTTTTATCAGATGAATTCCAAACTGTGCAATTCTTCAGGAAATCATGTCCTTGACCTAAATCAAACTTGACGGACATGTTTCATGGGTGTCATAGGGTATATTGAGGCATGTCCTAGGGTTTGAGAGCATGTCCTGGTCAAAAGTCAATGCTACAGTTGACTTTCCTCGCAAAACCCTAATTGTGGTGCAGATGAAATTGAGACTTGTTGCTCAAGCTTCTTGGATTAATCCATTGTTACAAATGGATCAATATAGCTCATTAGAGACCCTTAAATCCTCTCTTGAGGTCTTGGTTCATGATTTGTCCCAAAAGTCAACTTAGGGGTGAATTAGGTCAAGAAACCCTAATTCCTAATTTTTGATGAATGCATCCCCTGAGGCCAAATTGACTTGATGAATGGGTCCATGAGGTTCCATGGAGTACATTAGGTTGTGTTTTGGATCATTGGCTCATGCCCAGAGGAAAATTTCCCTTTGGAGGCCCTGATCGACCAAAACCCTAATTTGGTGATACTGGCGATCTTGAGACTTGATCCACCTAGAAGGGAGCAACCTTGTGCTTAATCCTTGAAGTGGGAGTCCTTTTGATCCATTGTGGATGTTTGAGAGGTTAGACAAGTTGAAGATCATGTCATTCCTTGATTGATCCTTTGTCTAAGAGCTCTGAGAGGGCTTGAAACCCTAAGTCTGATTGTAGTGAATGCTCAACAACCCTTGAGGCATTTGATGAGGCATGCTAGTTCATCCACATTGTGATGATGATTTGCACAATGATGAGAAATCTTAGTGGTCAAAATTTGGGGTATGACACACACCTCTATATGCTTGCTTCTTCCGTGTGCAATCGGATTCTTCGCAAGGTTTATCGCATAAACATTATCAACAAGAAGTGTGATAGCCTCAGCCTCATTGCTACTCAACTCCTTCAATATATTCGTGAGCCACATAGCTTGACAAGCACATAACGATGTCAAAATATACTCGGCCTCACAAGACGAGAGTGCTACCACCGGTTCCTTCTTCGAACACCAAGAGATTGGTGTCCTACCAAACATAAAGATGTATTCAGTCGTCGACTTTCTATCATCCTTATCGCTACACCAATTGAAATCGGCGAAACCAAGTAAACCGCATTTTTGGCCCGTATCTGTCGCAGGAAAGAGAATTTTGCACCCAAGAGTTCCTTTAACACATCTAAGGATCCTCTTGATCGCTGCCAAGTGAGACACATTCGGTCTCTCCATGAATCTAATAGCAATACCGACACTAAATGCCAAGTATAGCCGCGTATTGCACAAATACCGCAATGATCCAATCAATCTTCTATATTGCGCTGGATCCACATCTTTCTAATCCTCACTCTTGGACAACTGCAACCTTGCTTCACATGGTGTAATGGCCACACTAAAATGCTCCATTTCAAACCTCTTCAAGATTTCAAGAGCATATCTCCTTTGATGCATGAGCAGTCCTGTTTTTGATTTGTGGAACTCTATGCCAAGGATATATGTCATGATACCAAGGTTTGTCATCTCAAATTTATCCATAAGCTCACTCTTGAACTTGGAAATACTCTTCTCACAGCTGCCGGTAATCAATAGATCATGAACCTACAAGAAAAGAATGATCACGCCATCTTTCACATCTGTCTTCACATATACTCCATGTTCGGACACACATCGCTTAAAACCAATATCAATTAGAAAGCCATCAATGTGTTTGTTCCAAGCTCTTGAAGCTTGTTTCAAACCATATATTGCTTTATGAAATTTGTAGAATTTCAACTTTTGATTCTTCAGTACAAATTCGGGTAGTTGCTTAACATAAACCTCCTCGTCAAGTGGATCATTCAAAAACGCAGATTTGACGTCCATTTGGTATATCGCCCAATTGTTGTTATTTACAATACCTACAACTAATCAGATGGTTTCTAGTCTAGCCACAGGTGCAAACACCTCCTTTGAATCTCATGCATGCTGGATTTATACGTTGGATAAATGTGATTCAGCTTGTGTATGATTGGACTTTTGTATTTGACCTTTGGCCAGCCTAAAACAGTTGCTCGCAAGGCTTGAACTAGTCAGGAAGTCTTCAAAATCATGGTCGGCCTTCAATGATGATGCCTGACCATGGAGGGGAACATAAAGGTCCTAGATCAATTACAAAAGTAGTAGGGGACAAATGTATTAAATGTTTTCCCTAATTGAAATGTTTCGTCAGTTTTTCCAAACGTGTGGCTTTAGGTTATCAGCTTAAGGTATGAAGCTTCCTTCTAGGGCATTCGAGTGTAGTTGAATTCATTTACATTTCCTAGGTGAAATTCAACTATTGATCTATAACTTCTCTTTCGATTGACTTGATCCATTGATCGCCCTCTTCTATATATAAGTGTTTTTGAGCCTTGGGAGAACTTTTTTCTATCCTTAATAATTAATTTCAATTTGCAAGTGTCTTTCCTTCTTATATAGGAGCTTATCTCAGAGTGCTTGTTATTATTTAAATAAAGACTCATATTTCTCATTTGAACTTCACCTCTCGTCAAGCTCTACTTTTCCCAGGTCCTCTTCTTACCTTAAGCTTTTCATATTTTTGGCATTTAATTTATCATGGCTAATATGAATGATAACCTCATAAGTACCCCTACTCATAGGCCATCATTGTACATTTAATGACTCTGATGCGTGGCTCGAGGAGGCAAAGCGTTTCTCTCTTCGTCTCATCAATCTTCTGGACACCAATACGTCGAGCACCCTTTGTCGAACAGAGGCGACAAACTTTCACATTTATTCACGAGCATGGCCTCGGCGAAAAACTTGAAGCAAATTTTTTAGCAGCTTGACAACTCAAGAGCAGAGTCAAACGCTCAACGCGAACACTGGTTAAGTTCTCGACTACAGTCCCTGCGCGACGCATCTTTCTCGAAAGCAAAATTCAACGAGTTGCGAGTAAAGCATCGTCTCCATGGGCGTGAACTCTTGAACAACGTCCACAACGGCGCGAGCTCACAATCGCAAGGCCAAATGAAGGATCTCCTCGCGCAGAGTCCCTTACTTCTCCTTGACACGTGAACTGACTCTAAGTTATTGACCCCATGCCTGGAGGCAACGACTTAGGGGGCTCCTGTTCTGGACTGGGCTTGTGGCTGACCCAACGTCGAGCACAACCAAATCTAGTTCTACGTCGAGGAAGGCCCAGAGTGCTGGCCTAACCCGTTAGGGTCAGCGGATAACACGTTCTCCACGTGTCCCTCACCTGAGGACATATCACCAACTGACTTGCACACCTCGTGGAACCATTATTCCCTTCGTAACGGGCAAGTTCATCCACTATCCTGGGAGTGCGAAGCGGTTGACCCAGGACGATGAGCACGAGATGCTTGACCCTACTTTCACGTTGAAATCCTGACAATCATCCATTATGGGTCTGAACACTCAACCCACAACAGAGACCATTGGCCAAGTGTTGAGGGCTCAATATAAAAACCCTCCTCTACAGGAGGGTCAGGTATTCTATTCTTTACCCTTTCTTACTCACCTCTTCACCCGAACTGACTTAAGCATCGGAATACCTGATGGTACACCCCTCTCTCCGTCGACTGTTCAAGACTGCGGACGTGTTGCTGGCCATTCAGTTTTTCTAATCGGCTGTTCGAATCAGTATCATTTTAAGGGTTCTCCATGGGAACACTTCTCTCATGTTTCTTATATCTTTCTAAGTTCTAAAGGTGCTAAGATTTATTTTTTTATACCAAATATTAGGGGCAGACATTATGAGCATTTGTGTTTTAGATAATTGTTGCAATGCAGACATTATATCAAAAGTGCAAATTGGTGCATGGTGACCTCAATGAATATAATATACTTTATTATGATGTGAATACCTCTTTGGGTGTTTATATTTTAGTGACTAAATATCTCTCTGTAAGTAGTTTACTTATTTATTCTTTATTTACCAAGGTCACTTGTATATCATTGATATTTCTCAAGTCGTTGACCTTGATAATCCTCTTGCTAATGATTTTCTACATGTAGATTGTATTCACGTATCTGTAAGTTCTTAAAAGCAATGGCTGTAAATTACATATCACTTGTCCTATTTCTCGTGTTGTGAAGCAAATAAAGACAAAAATGTGATTAAGTACTTACTTTAGTTGCAGGTTTTCTTTTAGGAACATGGTGTAGGTGTCATGACAGTAGAAGAGCTGTTGAATTTTATTAAAGATGCATCCATTGCTAATGACAGGGCCGACCTAATATATTTTTAGGCTTGAGGCAAAATTTTAAATTAAATATTTTAATATAATAAAAATATTTTTATTTTAGATTAATATATTTTAATTTTAGGTTTTTTATGACGTAAAATCATTAAATTATTCTCATAAATTTTATTTAATGATTTCTTTTCAATTGATAGTATTACATCTAAACACTCTTCCTATCATATATATATATATATATATATATATATATATATATATATATATATAATTGATAAAACATTATCAAAATTCTTTAAAAACACATAAATTTCAAGTATTCTTTTATGTAATAGAAATTAAAAGTTTATTATTTATAAGTATGCCTTTTAACATAATTTTTTAGGCATGCAAAATCATCTATCACACAGGGTTCATTAAATTTCACAGTTAAGTCGTGGCTAAAAGAGTCTAAAAAATATTGATTATGATTATACAATAATAAAATGGGTTAAATATGTATTAGGTCCCTTAAAATATCTCAACTTTCAAGTTTGGTCCCTCAAAAAATTTCCTTCAAACTTTGGTCATCTGAAAGTTTTCCGTCCCAAACTCTAGTCCCTCCCGTTAGTTTCCACTAACAGAGGATGATGTGGCGTGCCACATGTGTAAAAATCACTTGCCAACTGTGTATTAATATTATGCCTAGTCAAAAATTTTGTTTCCCTTCTATTTCTCCTCCATCTTCCTCTTCCACGATTAAAGCCCTAATCTTCTTCATCACTTTGTTCGTTGTACCTTCTTCTTCTCTGCTCTCTTCTCCTTCCCAATCCTCATTCTTCTTCGTCATGTCCACGTCATCTAAGTTCAGCAAGGTCGTCTCACATCATTCCAAGAGTGTTACAAATAGTCAAGGGAAAAAGTGTGGATGCAAGGGTACTTTGATTTCCTACATGTGCAAGAAGGGAAAAATCAAGGTAGATTGTTTTGGAGATGTCCTTTTTGGAAGAATGAGGGTACTTGCAATATGTTTCTTTGAGATGATGAAATTGCAGAAGGGAAGGAAGATGTTCAAGGGGTGGATGTTGAATGGAGCAAGCATGAGAGGGATATGCAAATCGTGGAAACCTTTAAGGAGCTTTAGGAATCTTCAATGAAGAAGAACAATAGGTTGAAGATGAAGCTCAAGGCAAAGGAATTTTATTGAAATTTGAAGATTGTTTGTGTTATAATTTCAGTATTGGTCAACATGTATTTTGTTATTAGGTGTAATTATTGAATTGACATAATGATATGTATTGTTGTTTTGTTATGAACAAATTGGTTATGAATATGTAATGTTGTCTTAATGATATGCAATGTTGTTTTGTTATGAACAATTCTTCAAAATGTAATGCTGTTCTGTTATGAACAATTTGACAAAATTTGCTTAAGTTTGATAAAATTGTCCAACATGTAATGTTGTCTTAATGATATGTAATGTAGTTTTGTTATGAACAATTGTTCAATAGGTAATGTTGTTTTCTAATGATATGATTGGCTTTGTCTTAAAACATTGTATTGTGTTGCAATGCCATAACAGTGACAATATACCAAAAGATTTGTATACCAAAATGACGTATAATAAAGTGACCATAAAATGACATAAGATTGACAATATACCAAATTACATGTTATAATTGCATACCAAAAAAGTATGTTGGTCCATAAGACCTCATCAGTACATTACATCAGAATAAGAAATAGTATTTTGGGCCTAAAGACCTCATCAGTACATTACATCACAATTGTAAATTCATAAAGTCACCAAAACATCATAGCAGTTGATCACAATCATCAGTTACACAAAACCAGCCTGCCCTTCATTGTGTTTAACCCTTGTCAATGGTGCAGTCATGTTCAGGTATAACCACTGGATTATCAGGTTCTTTCCCTGGGCCTGGTATGTTCTTAGACTTCAGTGTCTTCAACCTCTCACTTTGCCTTTTTTCAGCCAAGCCAGTATCTTGTGTTTTGCACCTGCTTTGTGTCCTAAATTTTGGTGGTTCACTGCTGCTTGGCCTAGACAATGTTGTTCTTATTCCAGGTGGTTTGAATGGAGTGTTCCTACACATTTTAGGTTGCCTCCCAAAGAAAACTTTGGGACCACCTTGCCTTGGCTGAGATGTCATGAGGGGTGACTTGTCTACTCTCAGTGGTTGAATGTCCAAGACATCAGCACCTGTTAGTACAACAGCAATAGTCTCATCCAATGTTGTTGAGTTTTCCACGACAGTACCCTCAAGTTCATCTAGATCCTTTGTCTTACTTGCATCCAATTTGACAGACTTTTCCTCACTTGCCACATTTTGCTCAGTTGCTTCCTTCACACTATTTACAGTTGCCTCATTGTGATCACTTGCCACATCAATATTCTTCAATTCAGTCTCATCTTGATCACTTACCACATCCACATTCTTAACATTTGATTCATTTTCATCACTTGCCACATCCACATTCTTCACACTTGATTCATTTTTAGCACTTGCCACATCCACATTCTTCATACTTGATTTATTTTCAGCACTTGCCACATCCACATTATTCACAGTTGCTTCCTTCTTAGTGTGATCATTTGCTTCATTTTGATCACAAGCCACATGGTCATTCCTCATACTTGCTTCCTCCACAACTAGACTTGTTTTCTTCAAAGTTGCTTCCTCCACAACTAGACTTGCTTTTTTCAAAGTTGATTCTTCCACATTGACACTTTTTCTCTTCACAGTTTCTTTTCCCTTGACAGTAGCCTTTGAGGTACTTCCATCCTTGACGGTTCCCACCTTTTGACTGGTCTCATTGGTCTTTGCTTTCTTTAGTTCTTTATTTGTTGAACCCTTAGGCCTCCCCTGCAATATACAAGTATGGAAAAGTTCAATATTAACATATTAACCATAGTAGGACACATAGAAAACATGTACAGAATTAACATATCTATCAAACTGGAACCCTTACCCTTTTTTTGATGCATCATTAGTCTGACTTGCTTGTGTAGGTACTTGCTGAGTTGCTTCTGTAGGGTTTTTTTGACTGACTTGAATTGCCTTTGTTTTAGCTTCCACTTCTTGCTTCCATTTTTTGCATGTCCTTTTGTTATGGCCTAGTTGAAAACAGAATCTACACCTATGGTTTGTGTTGGTTATTTGCCATTTATTTTGGCTCTCTTCATCAGGTTCCCTCCTTCTCAGTTTCTTAGGCCTACCTGGGCCATATTTAAAGCTAGGTGGTAGCATTGCCTCATTCTCAGTTCTAGGCCACTTGTTCTGTCCATTTAGTGGGGTAATTACCTCATTATAGCATGCTTGATAAGTGCTCTTGTGATATCACTTGTGAACATATTTTATAGGGTCATCTACCTTCCTATAGATGGCAGCCACAACATGTCTATAGGGAATACCTACAAGTTCCCAATAGTTGCAAGAACAAGTTTGTTTTTCTAGATCTACCACAAAACTGTCAGTAAACAACACATGAGTCACTTGAAATGTTAACCTACCAGCATATGTAGCTGTCCAACTAGCACTATTCTATATTTCCCTATCCAATCTCCTTAAGGGTTTTGTCATTATGATTCCCTTATAACCCTCCACCGTTTCCCTAAGAGTAGCAAACCTCCCCC
Source organism: Lathyrus tuberosus (assembly GCA_022829125.1). Taxonomy (NCBI): domain Eukaryota; kingdom Viridiplantae; phylum Streptophyta; class Magnoliopsida; order Fabales; family Fabaceae; genus Lathyrus; species Lathyrus tuberosus. Next base: position 1,356,759 of record JALAZF010000605.1, read on the forward strand.
ATTAAATAATTCCTAATCCACTCAAACATTGTAATGATGGGTTTGTCTCTTTGTAACAATATGGTTGCATTAAAGAACTTAATCAAATTGTTCATTAGGACATCACATTTTGAAAATATAGGAAAAACATGCTTACACCATTTTTTTGGAATTTCCTCTATCCACTCATAGGCCTCCAAGCTGACATCCTTAATCATGAGCATCTTTGCTTCATGAGCTTCATAATAGGTAGCTTTGGCAGCAGCCATCATAAGGTCTCTGGGCAAGGTCCCTCCTCCAAATTTCTTCTTGAAGTTTGCATATGCCTTAGACAGAATCTATATTCATATGCTGGATACTCTTCTTCAAAAACCTGCATTAGGCCCTAATCAAGAAAAACAATAACTTCATTAACAAAATGTAATGTATGCAAAAAATGCAAAAAAAAAAAAGATCCATTAGTGCCGTGGGATTACCTTTTGTTGGTCAGATATAAAGCACCACCTTCCATCTCCTATATCTTCAATTAACAACTTCATAAACCAACTCCAAGAATCCTTTGTCTCCATCTCAACCACAACAAAGACAATAGGTAGGTATTGGTCATTGGGGTCTCTCCCAATAGCAATCAAAAGAATACCACCATATTTATGCTTCAAATGGCATCCATCCAAGCCAATAAAATGTCTACATGTTCTTGTCAAGGCTTTCTTAGTGCCATCAAAGGACATATAGCATCTCTCAAATCTTGGTTTCAACCCTTCACCTGGAGAACTAGTACTGATTTTAAATGTATTACCAACTGAAGCCCTTTTCAATTCAGCACTATAGGACCATAGGAGGCTATACTGTTTGCTTGAGTCACCTTCAACAATGGCTCTTGCTATCTGTCTAACCTTAAATGCCCTACATCCTGGGATTTCTGTTGCATACCTTTTCCTTACATCAGCCACTACCTCACTTAACCTCATCCAAGGATTATTCTTCAAGCCATCAACAATTACTTTAGCAACCCACTCAGCTCTAGCATTTTTGTTAAAGAATTGTCTGCCACACTTGTGTTTTGCAAACAGAGTTTTTATCCTAAAAGTGGTTGAGGTCAGTACCCTACTACACAGCACTGTATAGTCACATTTCTCCTTGTCCTTGCACACAACCCTACATCTATTTTTATCATTTTTTTTTCAAACTTTACCTCCCTACCATTCAACACATTGTGTTCTAATATGGCATCCTTGAACTGCCTTAAAGATGAAAACACCATCCCAACTTTGAAAACATAATCCTTACACAATGAATCTTCCTCATTATACCTCAAAACACAAGGCCTTTCATCACAACTATCATCATCCCCACCACTGTCCAACTCATCAGTCAAGTATTCATCCTTAATAACATGTTCCATTCCCATCTCTTCAGTTATAAATACCTTCTTCTCTTGCTGAGTATTGACCTCTTCAGTTGCTACATCTTCATTTGTATGTTCCCCATCAGCCCTATTCAGAAACACCTCATCAAGGCCTTCCTCAAAACCAGCCATTCTCTCCTCCTCACTATCTTTAAAATGCACATCTTCTACAGAATCTTCATTAGACTCTTCACTTGATTCACTCATATTGTCAACATTCTCCCCACTTTTAACTCTCTTTCCTTTCTCTCTAATCCTATCCATAAATGTGTCTTCTCCTTTAACCATAGGCTCACAATAAATCTCAACATCACACTGATATTCCATGGCATACAAGGCTAACTCAAACGTATCTTCATCATCCTTAAATACTGTTAAGTCATTTTCAAGTAATCCTTCCTCGTGCTTCCACCACATCTTAACAGAAGTGTGATCAAACTCAGGTATCGGCTCCTTAACTAAGTCACAAGCCTCAAAGAAGCTCCAATAATCAGGATCCTGACCCTTAAACGCATACACTTCCCCACCCTCGTATTTTAGGTTAGTGTCTTTTACAAAAGAGCCCTTTATGTAAAAAAACAACCGTGAACTTATCCATTACCCCGTAGGCAAAAGTTAACCTAACTTTAATTTTTACCATTTCTGGATAAAACAAACTAAACCTAATATTTACTAACCGCAACGTTTACAAACACTAATAATAAAAAACAAAAATTGAAATCATGGGATCACCATTGCAAACATCTATTAAAGAAAACAAACATGGGACTACTATTGCAATCAACAACACGAACAGAAGTCATGGGACCACTACCGCATATATCTCCTTAAAGAATAGAAAAAAGGGAACAATTGCAGACAAAGTCACTAACCTGGGACCACTGCTACGAAAAGAAGGATGACTCTTTGGGACCACTTCGCACGGTTGCTTTCTTCCTTGAACACAGTGACACCAAGTTGACAAACGAGAGATTTCTTCTGCTAGGGCACAACCACTTCAACACTGAAATGAAATGTTTTCTATTTCCACGTTTTCTATTTTAAACAATATGACTCTTCAACTACTTTGAAACGTTTTCTGATTTACAGAATTTACAGCGTGGCATAACTAAAACACATAGACAAAAGAAACGTTACATATGGCATGCCACATCATCCTCCGTTAGTGGAAACTAACGGGAGGGACTAGAGTTAGGGACAGAAATCTTTCAGGGGACCAAAGTTTGAAGGAAATTTTTTGAGGGAACAAACTTCAAAGTTGGGATATTTGTAGGGACTAAAAACTTATTTAACCCTAATAAAATAGACCCCTTATTTATTTTTCGCAGTAAAACTTTGATAAACTTACACAAAACCTCTGAAAAATTAAGACAATGTTAATTTTTAAATTAATCAATTATACAATACACATTCTAAATTTTAAATAGTTGTTATTATTATAAATTTTTAATAGATATTATTTAATTAGCATATAAAAGAATTTAAAAATGATTTTTTAAATAAATCAATTACTCCCTCTATCCCACAATGAGTGACCTTGTTGGAATAAAGAACTACTCAATTGGGTTAACAATGGTGGAAATTAAAAATAGGCCCTAGGCGTTAGCCTTGGTGGCCTTGTTGGAACAAAGAACTACTCAATTGGGTTAACAATGGTGGAAATTAGAATTTAGGGATTTGAAAGTGAGAGAGAAATAATAGAGAGAGAAAGTTATTGTGGGTGAGAATTATATTTTTTCATTAGGCACAAATGGGAGCACTAAAGGCAATTTATACAACAAGTACAAAAATTGAGAAAATACAAAACAACTTAAAAAATAAGTTAATTACACAAAAAACTCCCAGTGTAACCGATTAGCATATTTGGGGTAACTGGTTACCACAAAAATATCTGGCTACTGTCTTTAGTTCAAAAGCATGTAACCAGTTACCACATATCTGTTAACCGGTTACACCAACTGAAATGGGAGAAAACTGCTTTCTAACACACCACCTCATTTTAGTTGATCTAAGTCCACCATGCTCAAGCTCATCTTTAACCTCTTGAACATTTCAGTTTTTACTCGCTTTGTCAACAAATCTGCAACTTGATCTTCGCTTCGACAATATCCCAATCTTAGCTTGCCTTCACTCACTAGCTCCCTCAAATAATGAAACTGCATCTCTATATGCTTGCTTCTTCTGTGTGCAATTGAGTTCTCCGCAAGGTTTATCGCAGAAACATTATCAACAAGAAGTGTGGTAGCCTCACCCTCATTGCTACCCAACTCCTTCAATAGATTCATGAGCCACTTAGCTTGACACGCACATAACGATGCTGCAATATACTCGGCCTCACAAGACGAGGGTGCTACCAACGGTTCCTTCTTCGAACACCAAGAGATTGGTGTCCTACTAAACATAAAGATGTATTCAACCGTCGACTCTCTATCATCATTATCGTCACACCAATTAGAATCGGTGAAACCAAGTAAATCGCATTTTCGGTCCGTATCCGTCGCGGGAAAGAGAATTTTGCAGCCAAGAGTTCCTTTAACATATCTAAGGATCCTCTTGACTGCTGCCAAGTGAGACACATTCGATTTCTCCATGAATCTACTAGGAATACCGACACTAAATGCCAAGTCTAGTCACGTATTGCACAAATACCGCAATGATCCAATCAATATCCTATATTGCGTTGGATCTACATATTTCTAATTATCACTCTTGGACAACTGCAACCTTGTTTCACATGGTGTAATGGCCACATTACAATGCTCCATTACACACCTCTTCAGGATTTCAAGAGCATATCTCCTTTGATGCGTGAGCAGACCCGTTTTTTATTTGTAGAACTCTATACCAAGGAAATATGTCATGATACAAAGGTCCGTCATCTCAAATTCATCCATAAGCTCACTCTTGAACTTGGAAATACTCTTCTCACAGCTTCTGGTAATCAATAGATCATCATCCCACAAGCAAAGAATGATCACGCCATTATTCACATTCATCTTCACATATACTCCATGTTCGGACACACACCGCTTGAAACCAAAATCAATTAGAAAGCCATAAATGCATTTGTTCCAAGATCTTGGAGCTTGTTTCAAACCATATAATGCCTTATGAAATTTGTAGAATTTCAACTCTTGATTCTTCACTACAAATTCGGGTGGCTGCTCAACATAAACCTCCTCATCAAGTGGATCATTCAAAAACGCAGATTTGACGTCCATTTGGTATATCGCCAAATTGTTGTTATTTACAATACCTACAACTAATCAGATGGTTTCTAGTCTAGCCACAGGTGCAAACACCTCCTCAAAGTTAATACTTTCACGTTTGCTAGAATCCCTTTGCTACCAATCGAGCCTTATGCTTGATCACCTTGTCTTTGGGATTTGCCTTCACTTTATAGACCCATCAAACACCAATTGGCTTCTTTCCAAGCGGTAAATCAACCAACTCCCAAGTACCATTTTTTTAATAGATTTCAGCTCCTCCTTCATTGCATAAATCCACTTTGGATTGCTTAGATCCTATTCCGTGTTCACCGGTTTGGATTCGGACATAAGTGTAAAATGGATGAAATAACCATCATCATTGATTTTGTTGTCTCAAAATCTCTCACATTCTTGGAGTCTTTGAGGCAACACCCTTTGCCTTGTTGATCGTCAAACATTCTCTTCATTTCGGACCTCGATAGGTGGCTGCACGGTAATTTCGGAACTGACTGGATTAGAAAAAATAAAGCTGGAATTCTATTTTTCCTGCATGTAACCGGTTACACCAGAATGAACTGGCTGAGTGTAATCGGTTACACTAGGGCCTGCAGCTTTTATTTCATCGAAAATCAATTGACCAATACTCAAGAGGTTACATTTAATTCATGGATTATACAAGACATGTTTGATCATAGAATGTCCACCATTCTTCTTTTTTATCAAAACATCACTGACACCTTCGGCCGCAAAAGTGGTATCATCAGCGAATTTTACTCTACTTTTCGCGGCTTAATTGATTTTCACAAACCAATCCTTTCTACCCGTCATATACGTGGAACAACCTGAATCCAAGTACCACTCCTTGCTGTATTGGATTCCATCTCACATTTTAACCATAACATTGCCGTTTTCGCACTTTTCTACAGAATTTTCAGCAACTCTGCTGCATTTTTGTGCATAATTTCCAGCACTTTCACCACCTCTGCCACTGCTGCAATCTCCTTGTGTGATCATTACTAAGAGCGTACTTTATTCGTCTAACTCTTGCCTAGCAACCTTAGCTTCATCTCCTTGGGAATCCCTCTATTTTGCACTACATTCCTTTCAGAAATGTCCAAGTTTTTGACAACTCCAACACTGAATTTTACTCTTGTCAACCTTTGGTCTTCCACCTCAACTGTTGCTTTGATCACCATATCTATTGCAGCAGCTCTCACCCTATTGCTCCATCAAAACTTTTGAATTTTGTGGATCTTTTCCACCCAAATTCTGGAAATTTTTCTTCCCTTTCGATGCCCATTTTCCTTTGGATCTTTTACTCTTCTTGTTGAACTGAGCTTGCAAAGCGATCTCTGCCTTTGCCTTGTCATTATTCCTCTCATCCATCTATTGCTCATGATCCTCTAGAGAGCCTTGTAGCTCCTCTTTGCTCATCATCGCAAGGTCCTTCGATTCCTTAATCGCCACCACAATGTTGTCGAATTTTAATGTTAACGGACGCAAAATCTTCGAAACAACATTCTGCTGAGTTGTAGTTTCTCCACATGATTTAATTTGGTTTACCAAACTAGTAATTCTTGTAAAATAATCACTTATCTTCTCCTTCTCCTCCATTTGAAGTAGTTCAAATTGACATTTATGAGTTTGTAACCTCACCACCTTGGCTTTGCCAGCCCCTGCATAAGCCTTTTCCAAGATCTCCCAAGCTTGCTTTGCCGAATCGCAATCACCAACCTTTTCGAATTTGACACCATCAACACAATAATGAATCAAGAAGAGTGCCTTGTAATCTTTCTTCTTCTCTTCCTTGAATATAGCCTTTTGAGCATCTGTAGCTTCTTCCCCAAGTTGTGTAACTCCATTGTTGATCACTTCAAGAACTTCTTGATACCCAAATAAAACTTTCATTTGTTTGGACCATTTGTCATAATTCTTCGAATCAAGAATCAGTAGGTTAGTGGGTACTCTATCATTGAAAACGATATTCATCGTCGCAACAGATTAATGGATCAGAACCAGTACTCTTGATGCCAAATGTTGGAACAAAGAACTACTCAATTGGGTTAACAATGGTGGAAATTAGAATTTAGGGATTTGAAATTAAGAGAGAAATAATAGAGAGAGAGTTATTGAGGGTGAGAAATATATTTTTTTCAATAGCCACAAATGGGAGCACTAAAGGCAAGTTATACAACATGTACAAAAATTAGAAAAATACAAAACAACTTAAAAAAAGCTAATTACACAAAAAACTCCCAGTGTAACCAATTACTATATTTGGGGTAACCGGTTACCACAAAAATGTCTGACTACCACCTCTAGTTCAAAAACATGTAACCGGTTACCACATATCTGATAACCGGTTACCATATATCCGATAACCGGTTACACCAACTGAAATGACAGAAAACCGCTTTCCAACATGCCTATCCCTAGGGTCGACCCTGACTAATGATGCTATGGATAGTTATTTGGAAGAGGTATTAGTCATCAGTTTGTCATTTTTTATATCCTCTTATCAACTTCAAACATATTTTTAGCGTCTTCAACGTTTTCTAGGTGCAACAAAAAGTTTTGGCCAGAGGAGATATCTCTATAGAGGATGAGAATGCGAACAGTGTACTTGCTAAGGTATCTTCCCATATCAAGTTACTTTTTGTTTGAATGTGAGAATGTGAATGGAAGTAAGTGCAAGAAAATGAAGAAAAATCAAGAAATTTAGGGAGTATAATCTTTAGATATTTGTATTTGTTGGTGGTAAAGATTTAAACATGAAGGCTTATTTATACTGCGAGAAGCTTTTAGAAGGTCTACTGGATAAAACGCTCTAACCAGAAAGTCCCTAAAGATACAAGACCTAGATCAAGTACCATAAAGGAAACACAACAATACAGTAAACGCAACAGTTAAGATACAATAATACTGTAAATGCAACTGTTAAGAGACAATTCTTTTATCTAATTAGAAAAGAGTGTAAGCAATGTTGGGAAAATTTAGACTCTACCTAGGATAGGGAGGGGACGATTTTATGAAAAACTAGCTCGATTATCATAACAAGCCAATGCCCATGTCTATTTGCTTTTGTTGATTCCATGATCACACCGGAAAGACCACATTCCCACTTGCCGGCAATCCAATGCACATGCGCAACACAACAGAGTTGGGGTATCAACCCGTGAAAATGTGCAAGCCCATGATCAAGTAAAGATTGACTCATTGGGTGTAAACACAACAAGTAGTAAAATACTTCTATTTACAACTAATTCTAAATCTATCTATTCTCATTTAAATATGATATTACTGTAGTAGTTTATTAATAATTTAAATATATGGTAAAAATGTAAAATTCACACTTTATTTTACCCTCCATATCATTTTTTTTTCTTTCTACAAATGAGTTTGATTTTGATGATTATTTTTTAAATTTAATTTGAAGAACTAAAAGCACTAGTCAATTTGGTGTATTTACTATTTAGCACATTGAGTTTTTCTTTCCATTCTGACATGTTTTATTTCTGAAATTATTTTTACACTCTGACACTCCAAAGAAAGTAGATGACGTAAAGAATGTTGAGGAGGCACTATGCCAAAAAAGACCTTTAGCAGCGCTGCCAAAGGTGGCGCTGCTATAGGTAAAGGCCGCGCTTTTTTTTCTTTGAAAAGAGCTGTCTTAGGTCCTCCTTAGGACCCCTTTTAGCAGCGTTTTTAAAAGCGCTTTCATAGGACCCCCATATAGTAGCGCTTTTTCAAAGAAAAACGCTTTCGTAGGACCCCCTTTAGCAGTGCTTTTAAAAGCGCTGCTAAAGGTCCCCCTTTAGACAACGCTTTTTCAAGGAAAAACGCTTTCGTAGGGGGACCTTTAGCAGCGCTTTTAAAAGCGCTGTCTTATGTATACGTTAGGCCCCCTTTAGGCAACGCTTTTTTTAAAAAGCACTGTCTTTTCTAAAAGCGCTTTTTAAAAGCATTTTTTTAAAATCAATTTTTTTGGAGTTTTTTTTGCTAAAGCGCTGTCTACTGTGTATTTTTCCATAAGTCATATTTTTTAACACAAACCTGTATAATAAATCTGTATAATTCAACACAAACCTTTATTTCAACACATAGGCCCTGTATACCATTATAATTCAACATGCTGTATGAATTCATAACACCGATACCTAATTCAGCATGCTAAAATATCTAATCTAAGTCTTCTTTAGCAATTGTTTCTGAATAGGCAAACCCAAAAATACCTTCTTCCATAGGTATTTCACGGATACCACCTTCCATCAAATCCGTTGTGCCTACAATTGTTTCAATCCACAACCGAAATTGAGGAATAGAAGCTTTTTTTGGCTTGGCTAAATCTGGCTTCTTGTTCTTGCTCCCTTGTTGCACCTCTTGTGTAGGAATCTGAAAATCATATAAGTCATAAAGTATAAAATCATGAAGGTTTTGAATTCGGATCATAGAATTAACATTTTCAATGCATATATATCAATGTACCTCTTTTTTTGATGCAACTGACTCGGTTTGCCGCACAATCCCTTAATCTTTTGATTTGGATTTTGTAGGAGTCTAACAATACCATGTAAATAAAATGTACGTAAAAATAAGCATAACATAACTTATATGCAAGTAAAACATTTGAAAACTAAAAGGTTAATGATGGTTTTCAACATACTGAGTCATCTATGACAATGAGGTTTGACGGTCATGCAACATACGACCCTATTGCATCCCACACCAATGTTGCATCTGAAACGTCGTCAGGTATAGGTAGTAACGCATCCCGCTCTAAAGCAATATCAATTGAAACTTTCAAAAATCCAGTAGGGAGCGGTATATGGTGAAGTACGTCTCCTGAAGTGTTATGCACTTTTCCCTTGCCAACTATGCGATATGTCGGTGCTGATAAATATAGCTGACAAGGTGAAATGCCCTAAACCAAAAAAAATTAATATGTAATTGTTATTGTGCATATATGTCAATATAAAAAATTGTGCTAATTTAATAAATATAATTACCTCCGGAATTTTTTGTTGAAAATTGATACTATCTTTGTCACTAGTATCTTTAAATTCTGAACCGCACCTTTCCGACATATATCTTTCTTTATTCTGTTGTAGTTCACGAACTTGAGCTCTCAATTCTTCCAACATTTCCATCACCTTTTTATTGCTAGGATTTTTGGTCTTTGGACGCTTATACAAGGCAGATGTACTGACTCTAAATCCCTTACCCCTCATGCGATCAGAATACTTAGGAACATTTAATACTCGACTCAGTATGCTCCTGTAATCCTGGTCTTCCGTGAGAGTTAAGGAAGGAGATAGAGTCTCCTGAAATTCAATATTAGAGTTAAGCATAAATATTTTAGATAAACAAGAACTTTTTATTTAATTAAACAAATAACGTTATACTTACGCATTGTTCAAAAACTTGTTGAACACCTTCAGTAACAACTCCATCCTTTCCCACACGGGTAGCCTTCCACAAAACATGCTCCGGAAGAGATGTTTCTTCACTTTTCTCCTCTTCAAGCTACACATTAAGTCAAGTATTAAGATGAATAATAACGCAAAAATATCATAGCAATTATATATACTTACTATTTTTTGTTCCAAGCGTGCATACCCCTAAACGCCATTTCTTGTATGGATACGTGGGTTTTGAGGCTCTTTGACGATTTACGTCACTCACAACCTGCATAAACAATTTTAAGTCATATCATAACACATGTAATAACTACAGGAAACTTAACGAATTCTGATACCCCAATCTCGTATTCAACCTAAGCAAGGACATGTGATTCGACTGGGTCTTTGGCGTGTTCAACCGTAAACTTAACGAATTCTGATACCCCAGTCTCGTATTCTTTTGACAATCAATTGGAAAACATCCATTTTCGATCCATGGTTTTACTAAGTAAGCTAAACAAACACAAAAGAACAACTAATTATAAGTACCTGTATAGAAGTCAGCAACTTCTGGACTTAACCACAAAGTGTAAGATTCTTGAAAACGATTTGAATTTCACTCTTCTCGTGTAACCCCTATAGCAAATTCACTAAGTTAGTAACTGATGATGTATACCAAATATAACAAGAAAATTTTAGTAGGTCGCAACAATTAACAAAGTAATCATCTTCAACCTCAATAAAGAATCATCAATTCGAGCATAAATCAATCACCAAAATTATCAATTCCACATTTAAACTCAATAGCAACTTCAACCTCAACAATTAACAATTAATTTCATCAATATTCATCATTTTCAACCTTAATAATTAACAAAGTAATCACTAAAAATTATCCGTCAACAATGTCATTATCATCAATTAATTCTAATAATTCATCACTAACATTCAATATCAACTTACAAAATTAATACCAATTCTCAAAATAAGTTCACCAAATATCACTATTCATCATCTTCAACCTTACTACAACAACAATTTCAAAATCAAATGCTAACAACCACAACAACACTACTATTATTTGGCCAAAACAAATGCTAACAACCACAAGAAACAAAATGAAATGCGAAACAAGAAATGGAAATGAAAAATACCCTGCTCAAACGGCCGGAGGAGTAGCGACGGCGGAGAAACAGTGATGCAAACACGACCAGAACTGGGATGGTGGCGAACAGTGACAGAGGAACAGGGACGGTCGCGAACAGTGACGGATGAACAGGGACGGTCGCGAACAGTGACACAGGAACATCAGCGGTTGCCAAGAAAGGAGAGAGTCGTGAGAGTGAAAACGCAAATGTTAGGGTTAAACAGTAGAAATGATTTGTTACTGGTTTTCTGCGTTTTAATTTTTACTAACTAAAGCACCTTTAGCGGCGCTTTTAGAAAGCGCTTTCGTAGGCTGAGCTTTAGCAGCGCTTTTTGGGAAAAGCGCTTTTTAAGGTGTGTAGTGAATTGGGCCTTTAGCAGCGCTTTCCTAAAGCGCTGCCTAAAGTATGGTAGACCTTGGGCCTTTAGCAGCGCTTTTCAAAAGCGTTGTCTAAGGTATGGCTTATGCAGGAACTTTAGCAACGCTTTCCTAAAAGCGTTTTCTTAAGGGTAGCCTTAGTTTCGCTTTTAGCAGCGCTTTTTGAATGCGCTTTCTGAAGTCCACCTTTAGCAGCGCTTTTTTGAGCGTTTTTTTTGTTTTTTTATAAAACGTATTGCAGCACTTTCTTGGAAAAGCGGTGTCTTTGTAGTGCTGCCAAAAATCATTTTTGGCGTAGTGAGGGATTACAGTGCATTACAAAACTTTCCCTGCAAAATGACCAGCAAAAGCAAAATCAAATACTATAGAAGATTCGTATGTCATCTCTGATGGTAAATCTAACCTCTTAGAATATGATGTCTAATCTCAATCCAGTGATGATGAGGAAAATATCGGAAGCTCAGAAGCATGGGTACTTCTAAAATGGTGAAGTATTAGTACCGGATACACACCCGTACCGGGTCTTCGTACCGTACTTGTGGTACTTCATTTTTCTCATTATTCGGTTTTGAATGAAATTCGTGGTTTTCTCAAATGTCAATATAGTATATTTATGTGTTTTAATTCTTTTGTTATTGTATCTTGACATTATTTTTGGTTTTTTCAAATTTTTATAGTGGCACTTTGTTATAAACCTAATAATTTTGTTCTCTACACTACTACGTAAAACCCCTTTAACAACGATTGAAAAATATTTATAATAACGCAGATCAAGGCGTTGTTATGTAGAGTGTTGTGGTAAATATGCTACTTATAATCACGGCCCTGGGGCCATTGTTATATTCTAGAAAGCGCGCAGTATATCACAACGATTATGCTTACCAACCATTGTGATACATAAGGTACTAGGTTCGAAACCCAGCAACAACAAATTAATACATTAGATGACGGTTAATGTAGACAACCGTCGTGGAAAGTACCCATAGTGTATTATATATAAATGTATTTTGCTTGGTTTACCATAAACCTATTTAAAGAAATACAACCATTCAAATTGGCAAAGAAATATATAATATGAAAATTAAACTATTCTTGAAAACCAACTTAAACACATCAATTTTTTTCGAATTGAATACGTCTCATTCAGCACATTTTATGTTCTTTAACACATAATATATGATTCAATGGTCTGATTCCTTCAATGCATCGATATCTTTTAATATAATTTACCTCATCATCCTCGCTTATCAACACGGTTGTAAATTATATCAATGAATTGAAGCAAACAGACCATTGAACCATATATTATGTGTTAAGGAACATAAAATGTGCTGAATAAGACAGATGTGATTCGAAAAACATTGATTGATATAGGTTGGTTTTCAAATACATCTTAATTTTCAGAATATAAGTTTCTATGTCAATATAAATGATTGCATTTTCATTAAAAGGTAAGTGAAACAAACAATATACATAGTATATAATAAACTAAACTTGTCAACCTATATAAGAAATTAAAGAACAAAATATTGGTAAGTCACAAAGAGCCGTTATCTTGTGACTTAGCAATGTTTTGTTCTTGTATTGAGAACATTTGTCAACAACAACAAAATACAACAAAACAACATGCAACACAATAAAAAAAACATACATTATTTAAGCAACAAAACTCCAAGAGGGACTGTAACAAATCAAGATACATTGAGTCAATAAAGCACCTCTTATTGAAAATTATCGTGGAGCTGTAGCAAATTAAGATATATCAAGTTCATTTAGTTTGTGAAGCAATGAAGAAGAAATATAAGGTGGATGAAGTTTATACAATAACTTCATACTTCTTATATTTTTCTTCATTGCTTCAAAAACCATATGCGCTTGCTACCACCATCATCACCATGTATCTACAAGGAAACACAATAAAAATCAAACTTAACCCTAAAACATCAATAGCATAATGTTTTCCACAACATCCTAAAACCAAACCCAAAAACAATAATCCTAGAAAGAAGGGAGCGGGATAACATACCATCTTCGTCGTCGTAGGAGTTTGCGTCGGACGTTGCTCCCGTCAGATATCCTTTAAGCTTCTTTTCTCCATTAACTTGTAATCGTATTGGTTAAGATTCATAAGAGGAGAGGGTTGTGCCAGGGTTTTCTTTAGAGAGAAACGACAGTTATGAACTGGGACACAGATAGTTTCGTTTATATATTAAAAACTATCACTTTTTGTTACGGTTTAAAACTACAACCGTAATTATATTTTATATTTTAAAAATAGCAAACTATATCACGACGGCTACTCATAATAACCATAGTGATATCCCTTACTTAAAAATAAATGAAAAAGGAAGAAACGCCTTAACCTTTAATGAAAAACATTTTTGCCACAACTGAGGTTCGAACCCATGAAAGATTGATTATATCATATCGATTATACTTACAACCGTTATTATACCCTATAAATTTTTAATTAAAAAATATAATATAAAGTTAGCACCTGAGTTTAGAGATATCACCATAGTTTTTGTAAGAACCGTGGTGACTTGTGCGTTGTTGTTTGCGCGTTTTGTAGTAGTGCTACTCATACATTTTATAGAAAATTCTCATTTTTTATTAACGTATCTGTGAGATATTGGATCGAACTCTAGTATTGTCGACAGAGGTTTAGCATGTCATCGAAGTCTGCTCACATGCTGTTGTCGAAGACCTACATGTTGTAGTCGAATTGTGTTCTAGTATGTAGTTGTCGAATTGGGCCTTGTGTTAAGGATCCAATTGTTTACGTTAGCTTGTACCTTAAGTTAGCTTGTAATGGTTAATTGTTAAAAAGCCTATTAGTTTAGTATGTTAGGTTTATTATAAATAGCATACTAGTCTCTCATCTTAAGTGTGACAAATCCTAATTAGGGCGAGAGAGTTATTTGTTATTCTTGAGTACTTGTAATCTGATTCAAAGAGAAAGTAAAGAATAACAGTTATAACTAATCCTTGTTGTTCTTCTTGATTTTTCCGTTAACCCTAACCCTTGTGTGTTTCTTGATCATAAAGAAACCATTTATAATTTGTTTAAAGACATTTTTTTCATAAAAGTATTCGTACCTTGATTTTTTTTTTAAATGTCGTATCTCGTACCGGTACCAGTACCTGCACGGGGTACCGTACCCATACCTATGCATCATAGATCGGAAGCATTTCTGAAGCGATTTTTGTAACACCCCAAAATAATTATAATATTTTTTTAATTAAATTATTATGATTATTCAGTGTTTTGGTGAATTTTGATGGATTTTGTGACGTTGATGACTTTGTGTGGTGTTGTGGGGTAGCCTTGGGTTAAGGGAACATTGAGGTCTCTTAGAAGTAGTAATTAATTTAGAATAATTTGAATATTTAGAATATTATTTAGATTATTATTATTATTATTATTTAAAATAATTAGGGGAACCATTAAGGGTAAGACGGTAATATTGAGGAGGTTAATTGAGGATAATACGGGTAAATCATGATTAAGGCCCAAAAGATAGGTTTAACAAAAAGAAAATAGGGAATTAGGGGAATTAGTTTGTGCAACCCTAAGAAGTGAAGAGAGAGCTAAAGAACGGAGGCTAGAGCATAGAACGCAGAATCGACCGTAGAACCCCAAATGAAGAACCTTTTTGCTGGAAATTTTGAGGTATGGGGGGTTAATTCGGGTTCATATGTTTGATATGGGGTTAAGGTAGAGGTATTTTTTGTGTGTTTGCATTTTGACGAATTTGTGTTGAATCTGTGACGAATCTGTGGTGAATTTTTGTAACTCTGTGCGGGTATAATTTCTATGATGATTTCTGTATGAGTTGCTGTGATTGATGTAAAATTCGTGTGGATATTTGATGCTACTGTGATGAAAGTAAAACAAAACCAAATCTGAGATTGAAGGTGAAATTAATGAATTAGGACTCAATAATTAGGAATAAATTGATGAAAATAATGAAGTAGGATAATGACGTAGATCTGTGATGAATCGAAACTGGTTTGAGTCTGATTTTGGAGGATCGAAGGTGCTGGAAGGGGAAGATTTTCGTTCAGATGCGAAATCTGAGTTTTGGAGTGCTTTCTGGAAATACGCGTAATAAGGGAGGCGTTATGCGTAATAGGGGACATTCCCAGGGTGGAACGCGTAGCATGCACACCCGTCCCCAGGGCCAGCACGACCCTCTGCCAGTACGCGTAGCATACACGTATGAGAATAGAGGCGATATGCATATGAGATGTCAATACGCGTATGGGAACTGGGAAGGAAAAGGCATACACGTATGGGAAGGAGCATTACGCGTATGTGTTTTGGGGAAAGGTGCCTTACGCGTATGGGCTAGCCATTACGCGTAAGGGGAATCTGAAGGGGAATTTTGAGAGGGAAACCTCTCTGGTGATACGCGTAACAAGGAGGTCATTACGCGTATGGGAGGTCTGGGCAAGTGGCCCTACGTGTATGATAGGCAAGCCATTGGGCGTGAAAGTGAGCCATACGCGTATGGGGCATGGTCATACGCGTATGGGCAGAGCTGTTGGCAGATTTTCCCATTTTTACGATTTCTGTCCCGATTTCGCTTGTGATGCAGTTTCTTTGAGACGTAAGGCTATGGTGGGGTAATAAAACATGATTAAACTAGTAATGGAGATTAATGGGATAAAATCGGGGATTTTTACGTGACGAGCATATTATGACGAATTGTGAGGTATAGTGACGAATTTTGACGAGTGCGACTTGGTGTTATAGAATGATGTTTGTTTGATGATGATGCATGAATGATGATGCAATTATGACAATTTTATGATGATGATTATTATGACGATTTGCATCATGCATTCATGGCATAGTTAGGACTCCGGTCTATTTGGTGGCTTCAATCTCATTGTGTGGATTGAAATGCTTTATGACGTGCTCCGGTTCTTATGTAGAATCGATCATATTGGTGGGGATCTTTGGAGGGCGATGACCCAGTGTCCATCAATTATGACGAATTGGTACCACATGCATGAGTCTATGATGTTGCATTTGCATATTGTGTGGCATATCATCATATTGGTTTGATTGTTGTATTCTTGACGTTGTGAATGACTTGATGATGTTTGTGCTTGTGCTTTATCTTTTGCTTATATCTTATATATTAATTCGTGATTACTCACCCTGCCTGTTTGAATGTTGCCTCCACGTGGGTAACGTGCAGGTGATCAGGCTTAGCTTTCTTGGCGCATGAAGATTTAGCATTTTTGAAGTATTTTGAATTCTCCGTCGATTAGAGGGTCTTGCTCTGATATGTAACGTCGGGTCGGGACGTTTGAGTCGAACAATTACGTTCTTTTATTTTGTTGGCATGATGTCTTTATGATGTTTTGTTTTATGGAGTTTTGGATTATAAAAGTATTCTTTTAAACTTTGATTTCCGCTGCGTGATGTTTAAATAAATTCAATATGGTAAAACCTGTGTTACGGGACAGTGGGTTATTTGATGTTTTGTGACGACATGTGATGCCTTTTTGGGACTGTACTCTGATAAAATAGTCGTATTTATTCGTGATGTTTGTTGGGTAGAAAAAGGGTGTTACAATTTTGGGTGTGTTTGAATTGACAATGAATAGAATTGACTTTGCTAGAATTGATTTTAACAGAATTGAGTTTAACAGAATTGATTTATGTTTGGATACATTTATGCAAAAGTGAGTTAAACAATAAATTTCAGTGTAAAAATCACTCATGATCAATTCTGAAGTTAGAAGCTACAAATTCTATCTTCAAGTATAATCAATTCTTGAGGTATAATCAATTCTATTTTTGATAAAATAAACACTTCAAAATCACCTAGAATAAATTCTACACCTCTATAATTGATTTTGAGTCTTCCATAAACCAATTCAAACATGTTATTCATCTGCCGAAAGTGATTCAGAGAATCCTTTTAACAAAGAGTGCTGCTAAAAGAGAAGCAAGGAAAGAAAATAAAAAGAAGGTGAAAGAGTAGAAAAGAGAAGCAAGGAGAGCCAAAGTCCCAAGGCTATGAAGAAAAGAAAGAAAAAATTGTCTAAAGCCCCCAAAATCAGATAGACACTAGTGATTTGTAACAGCGAAAAATTATCAAAAATAGTAATTTTGTTTTCTAAGCATATTTTAGAAGAGGTTTGAACTAATTTAGCTTATAACTTAATTTTTCATTTTTTTTAAATAATCATCTTTACACCATTTTTATTTTTGTTTAAAAAAAGAACTTGTGTTTTTGAGTTACTTGTTAGCAAAACTGTAAAGCATAATTAAATTCCTATAACAACTCTGCGACACTTATCATTTGTATTGTTGAATTACATACACAAACACACTAAAGCTAGCATCGACTAAACTCCAAGTAGTGACTAAACCCATTGGCTTGAAATAATTGAGTTAATGGTTAAAAGAAGTTGGAGATTAAGGGTCAAGTTTTGACAAGGATGTAAATATATGTTAACATTTTTATTTATTTATCACCCAATACAAACATAGGATCAAAGAGCTTCTTCACACATACCCTTCTAAAAATCCTCAAAGCCATATACCTTTTTAATTATGAGAGTGAAAGGTGTGCATATTGTCCTAGTTTTGGTACACATAATTTGTCAAATTAATTTCAAATGTAAATTAGAGAGTTTAAAGAGGATTTCTTAACACACCACCCATATTTTTTATACACCACGTGAAATTTTTATTTTGTCCCCAGATTTCGGATGTGCACATCCGAACGCACCGTTTTTTCAAAAAACGCTTATGTGTTCCGGATGTGCACATCCGGAAGCATGGAATAGATTTATTTTTAACAAATACCGGATCTGCAGATCCGGAAAAAAGTGTAACTTAATTTTTTTTTCTTAAAAATTGGTTTTGTCGGTCGGTCGCAAATGTTAATATATCAACGCAAGTCAATATACATTTGAATAGAAAACTCTGTTCTCCGTATCTGTACAATAGAAAACTTTGTTCTCCGTATCTGTACAATAGAAAACTTTGTTCTCTGTATCTCTACAATAGAAAACTTTGTTCTCCGTATCTGTACAATAGAAAACTTTGTTCTCTGTATCTTTACAATAGAAAACTTTGTTCTCCGTATCTGTACAATAGAAATCTTTGTTCTCTGTATCTCTACAATAGAAAACTTTGTTCTCCGTATCTGTACAATATAAAAATTTGTTCTCCGTATCTGTACAATAGAAAACTTTGTTCTTACCATTTTTAATTGTTGAAATAACTTATCCATGCTTTGAAATGTTAATTTGTATTCATGATTAAGTGTTGTCAAAACTTATCCTCTTGCTTATTATGCACATTACTTATGACAACCATTAAGTGAAGTAGAACATTCTAATTCTGGTTCTGCAAGTGGTATCGAGCGCGGAAAGCTAGCAAGTGTGCATAATAAGCAGGAGGAACTGTGACCCAAAGTCAGTCCATTGGTTATACTCAGGTTCATTGCGAGGAGATAATTCAAGATCTCTTTAAAATAACAGTGGATCCTTAGAAGGGAAACAATTCCTCTGTATCTTTAGAAAAACTCTAGGGTTGTATTCATGATTAAGTGCACACTTGCAATAGGAGTGCACACTTGTAATGAGCCCCTCTGTATCCTTAGAAGCGATACTACATAAGTGAAGTAGAACATTCTGATTCTGGTTCTGCAAGTGGTAATAGGAGTGTCACCAACTTTGTGTCGACTCTGCTGCCATAAGTAATGTGGCTGGTGCACCAGTAGCAGTAATGTCATCAGAAGTTATAACAAACTCTAGGGTTGGAGTCTCTCAGTCAACATAATGGTTGTCTTCGGCATTTCAAAAAGTAATGTGGCTGGTGCACAAGTAGCAGTAATGTCATCAGAAGTTATAACAAACTCTAGGGTTGGAGTCTCTCAGTCAACATAATGGTTGTCTTCGGCATTTCAAAAAGTAATGTGGCTGGTGCACAAGTAGTAGTAATGTCATCAGAAGTTATAACAAACTCTAGGGTTGGAGTCTCTCCGTTAACATAATAGTTGTCTTCGGCATTTCAATAAATAATGTGGCTGGTGCACCAGTCGCATAATGTCATCAGAAGTTATAACAAACTCTAGGGTTATAATTTCTGATGACATTTGCGACTAGCCGACAAAACAGATTTGTAAAAAAAAAATTACGTTTTTTTCCGGATCTGCAGATTCGGAACTTAAAAAAATAATGCTATAATATATTTCCGGATGTGCACATCCGGAATGCATCAGCGTTTTTTAAAAATTTGGTGCGTTCGGATGTGCACATCCGAAATCTGGGGGCAAAATAGAAATTTCACGTGGTGTATAAAAAACTTGAATGGTGTATTAAGAAATGGTCAATTTAAATGACTTATTCATGCCATGGTCTTGCCTTTGGGTCATTCTGATCTTATATTGTCATACAATGGTTTAAATCTGTGAGCCTTATTTTGTGGGATTTCAATAAATTAGAAATAAAACGTGCTAGTATCCAAGTTGATTAATAATAAAAGTTTCTCTTATGCTGCAAAATGGAGCTTTTCAATTGGATTTATGCCTCTACAATGGAGCCGAATTAAATTTATTTTTCAACTTTTTTGAACATAGTTAAATATAGAATCTCATAAAATATTTATTCTCTATTTATTTTGTCCCTTTTAATAAACTTTGTGCATGCATGTTCTTAGTATAAATTTAAGGGTAAGATTAGGTTATAAATTTAAGGGTAATACTTGAAAAGTAAAATATAAGTAGAATTTAAGTATGTTGTGATAAGTTAGCATAGGAAGACGAATGAGTGATTGGTTAGCGTAAAAAGTTGAGATGGTGTGCATGAACGACACGTGTGTTAAGGTAGTTGATACTCATTGGGAGACTAGGGACATGAAACGCTGAGTCAGCATAGAAAAGTAATAAAAAAGATTGTGTGTCTGTAAGTCGTAACTTTTCTTGTATTGTACTGCTAAGTCGTGTTTGGGTCAAATCTTGTTGTTTACACTTTGATTCATAAAATGTACCGCTTTTTATTTTCTGAATTCAGTGAATTGTGTTATTTACAATTCACACAAAACAAAGAATTAAAAAAGATTAATTTTGATTCGATTGGGTTCCGTTTGAGTTGATGTGAAAGAAAACCTAGGCAGGGAGGGAGAGGCAGTAGTGATCATGTATAATCCCAACAACAACAACAACAACAACAACTTCTCTCCGGTGAGAGCCGCTTCTCCTCAGATTAGACCTTCAGACATGGACAGGTAGGTATATCTTCTTGTATCTTGTACGATCAATCCAATCCGACCCTTTGTTTATTATGTCTTTTCTTTGATTTCAGTCAGTATCTTTCCGAGTTGCTTGCCGAGTATCAGAAGCTTGGACCCTTCATCAAAGTTCTTCCCAACTCCAGTCGTCTCTTGAATCAAGGTTACTCCTTCCAGATCCATACTTTCCCCCCTTTCATTTCATATCTATAGTATCAATCTGCATTCTCTCGTTACAACTGTTTGCTGGACAAGCTATTTTCATTACATTTTCTCCAGGAAACCAATGTGCTTTTGATGCACACATACAATTTCACACCTTGCTCTCTACTTTCACTTAAATGCCCTCAATTCTCACCATTAAGCACTCGTGTAAAGGCTTGCGGACAAGGTTTTAACCGTCATGTTGCAGTCGCGTAAACAGGTGTTGTGATTCTGATTGCGGTTGTCACAGTCGTCGCGGTGTGAATTAATCACAATTTGTTCTTTATCACAAAAACGGTGACTAACGGTATCGGTATTAGTACCTTCCGATACCATTTTGTCCCAGACGTTTTGCAGATGTAGTTACTGAGTTGATGTTGTGGACCAAATTGTGGCTGTGATCCTTTTCTAGAAAACCTTTTTCAGAATATCTTGGTGTTCAGTTCTTATGTGGGGCAGTGATATACTCTACTGGTACCGACTGCACTACATCTTGCATACAGATACTTAGGCCTTGTATAGCTTGTATTGTAACATCTGTTCATTTTGGACATCACCACCTGATATGTTTCTGTTAGAATTTGTTTGAGACGAGATGAATATAGAGAAATCTTTCACCCTATTTGAGACTCTTTTTGTACAGAATGACAAATGATGTTTATGATTAGTATATTTTTAATTTTCTGACTATTATTACAACATGGAAAGGTTTTGAAAATTTTTTTTAAACCCTCCAAAATCTTCGCCCAATACATTTTTTGTTCCTCCGTGCTAGGGGAATTTGGTATTTTGAAGAATGATTTTAAATCCTCCAAAATCTTCATCCAATCCAATACATTTTTGAGTTCCTCCGTAGTAGGGGAATTTGGTATTATGAAGGAAAACAAAATTTCCCATTCAAGTTGGAGGACTATTGTTCTTTTTTCTCAAAGCCATCCTTTCCATTCCTCTGCTAAACTCCCAAGCAAAACCATAAAGATATAAAACCATTTAAGAGACTTCACAAAATGGCTATAAGCTTTTAGGAGAGAAGGTCTATGGCAAGTTCATTGCAAATGTTGTCCTCAGGTCAATAATATATGATCTGATCCAGTTCCATATCATAATATATGCTCGTTTTTTATATTTATTATTTTCAATAATACATACATGTTTCTCATTACTCTAGTTTTCTGCTTGCAGAAATTCTAAGAGTTTCTCGAATCTTGTCCAACCAAGGTTTTGGTGACTTAGACAGACTGCGCCACAGAAGCCCTAGTCCTATGGCTTCTTCAAACCTCATGTCCAATGTCACTGGGACAGGGATGCCTGGGTGGAATAGTTTTCAGCAGGAGGTGACTTCTACTGAATTATCTGTCTTTACATCTCAACTTTATATCCCCAACTTAAGCTTTGTCATTGTTTTAGTATCATATGTTCATGTGATTCAAATTTTGATTGTGCCACTTTGTGTAGTAGTTAATGACTAGTAAGTGATATCTGTGTATGCTATAACTAGACAGTATTAAGAGGATATGTTTTAGTTATAAGAAAACATAGAAGAGATTACAGTTCAAAAGATTCTAATATTTGGAAACTTGAGAAAGTAAAAATTTCAAGAAGTTGAAGAGTCCTGAACAAAATAGAAACTGCTAGTGGGCTGAGGAAAGGACTGTAATTGCAAAAACGGGGAAATTCTGATTGATCAATTCATCCGTCCGGAAAGAAAACCACATGACAAGAAGAAAACTTTGTTCCCTAGTATATTGATCTATTCACCTCACTTTGTATCAAACTTCTTAACTTTAATGATTGTTGGTTAAAGGGTACCTAGTTTGAGAAATCTAGTTCTTTTCTTTTTTTATAATAAAAAATTTATTTTTCAGCTGATTATTTTTCTACCCTACTTGATCTCTTATACATCCTAGATAACATTATTTTGCAAAACAGAGATTATGTGGAGCTCCCGGACTGGCAATGGACTGGCAAGGCGCGCCTGCAAGTCCTAACTCATACAATGTGAAAAGGATTTTGCGCTTGGAAATTCCAGTTGATACATACCCCAATGTAAGCTCATATGTCAATTCTACTACAATAACGGAAAATTATTTAATTGATCAAACCATTGTCCGTTATCTTTTAAAAACGTAAGGTTCGATCAACTAGAAATAATGTAAATATATTGCTATTTATTGCATCAGTTCAATTTTGTTGGAAGACTTTTGGGACCTAGAGGAAATTCTCTGAAACGGGTAGAAGCTACTACAGGTTGCAGGGTGTTTATTAGAGGACAGGGATCAATAAAGGATCCAGACAAGGTAATGATATTACTTCCCAGGTTTATTATATGATGATTTTTTATTGATCTGGTTATGTATATTTTTGTTTGACAACTGAGATTGTTGTTTTATCAATCTTTAGGAAGAAAAATTGAAAGGAAGACCAGGATATGAGCATCTCAATGAGCCACTCCACATATTGATTGAGGCCGATTTACCTGCTAATATTGTTGACATGAGGCTTAGGCAGGCTCAGGAAATTATAGAAGAATTGCTAAAACCTGTGGTAAGTTTCTTCACTCCTAGTATTCATCTTCTCTCTGCTTTAGACTGTTTGAGGTGGCTACTAATCTACTTCACTTTGTTTAAGACTGGTATTAAGATACTGATAGAGGAATGTGTAAACATATTTAAAAGCTTTAAAATTCCTAAGCAAATGTGAAGAGAAAAATGTTTAATGGTTTCGAGGTTTGTTACTTAATTCTTGGTATTTGAGTCATCATATGATTCATTGAAGTCAGAAACAAAACTTCTCAGCCTACATTTTAAGGGATAAAACTTATGTACAACTCTATCTGTACGGGTGTTACTGTTCCCGATTAGAATAATTCTGTCCCTCTTAACTCTGGCTACCCATTTAAGCCTTCTGGTCACCACTTTGGCCAAATCAGGCAATTCTTCGTATGGGTTGTGAGGTTGCTTAAATGATTGTATTGACATGATAGTAAAATCATGTGAAACAAAAAATAAAAAAATCTGAAACAAAATAAAATAACAAGAGAAGGAATCAATATAATCAAGAACAAAGAAATAGTATCATATCGAATCAAATCTATGACAGAATTTCAATCTCAACTTTGGACTGGCAAACTGGATGAACTTCTAAAATCTAATGGATGGCAGGAGATGCAGTTACAGTGAAAGTGGTTAGAGGAGAAGAATAGGTGATTGTTTTGCTGCGTAATGGAAGCCTGACAGTGTGTGATGTAAGACGCGACGGCGGTTGTTGTTCTTGTGAAGTACGATGAGATATGCAGAAGAGAGGGGTTTGGTGATTGTTTTTATACGGGTAGCATGTTCTATTGTTATTGGAAAACAATACTAATAGTATGTAATGACACTGTAGTAAGCTTTGTTCTCATCAAGGTTTTCCAATTTTCTGTTATAATCATCTTAAGCTAGCACATCAAATCCTTGGTAAATATTAATTTAAACATTTTTGTGCAATCTAAATAATTTTGTTGAGCTGTCTAGTATGCATAACAATATCTTCCCTGACAGAACCATGTTATTGTTGAAATCAAGAAGACCGAGATTTGAATATCGTAATCATAGTTGTGGAAAGTGTTATATATTATTAACTTTGGGTGGGATGTGAACTTGCAGGATGAGTCAGAGGACTTCATCAAGAGGCAGCAGCTGCGGGAATTGGCATTGCTGAATTCAAATTTTAGAGAAGAGAGTCCTGGGCCAAGCGGAAGTGTATCTCCGTTTAATTCTAATGGAACAAGTGGAATGAAGCGAGCAAAAACTGGTAGATGAAAGGCTGTGTTAGATGGGTATTTAGTTTTGCAGGCAGGGAATGCAGCTATGAAAGAATAGGGTAACAATTATTGGTGGCTAGCATTTATGTTGTTAAACAAGAGGAAGCAACGATAAAATAATAATGAATAGGATTGTTGCGATGTATTGGATTTATTCTTGTGGAATATACAAATGATGGATGAAGTTTTAGGTCTAAATGGACCAAGTTTTGTTGGCATGTGACTTGTCAAGAGTCTCCTGAGTGGGTCATTAAAGTAAAGATTTTCAAGATTAGAAGCTATTTGTATTTCCTTCCTAATAGAATATAATGCAGTGCAGTTGTATGAATGAATGTCATTTGTGTGACATTTGTTGCAGTTGGAACTATGAATGAAAGTGATGCCATGTGTGTGGCATTTTCTGGAAATAGATAGTACTTATTGTTTTTATATATTGATTACGGAATTAGTAGGAATAGAAGCTCACCAAGCTATGCACCAAACATTACTAAATAAGGGCGTGGTACGAGTCTTACTACAAAATGTCATTTTGAGTCGATACCAAGCTATGCACCAAACATTACTAAATAAGGGCGTTAGCAATTAGCGTGCGGTCAGATTAGTTAACTTGGAGTATTTCTAGTACTAGATTAGGGTGGTGCTTATTACACGCATGGATGATCACATAAAATTCGAAAATACTTTTGGCAGCCTCTAAAGATTGAAATTCGGACAAAAATTACTATAACAGAGAGACAATCCATTTTTCCAAAAAGAAAGTCTGGGTTTTAGTTTTTAGATATACTATCAAATTTGAATTTCAATCTGAAGTTTTAATCTGATGTTTGCGATCCCTTTTATTATCCTTCGCAATCTTGTATTTTTCGAAGAAAATAAATGATATAAGCTAACATTCTAATTGTAATTGTAACTAAATGATTTCCGTTGAGTATAATGTACATGAGGGGTGTTAATACTTTTCCTTTACGTAATTGACTGCCGAACTCGAATTTGATTGCGACGACCATTTTCTTTTTCTTTTAAGGGTTTTATCGATATTTTCTCTTTCCTTCTTTGGAGTAAATAAAGTTTGGTGCCGACTCTGTTTAATCATCCACATGTGTGCGATGCGCTTGTAAGTCGTATTTTTTTCGATGCAACATTCCTCATCTACCTCCTATACTACGCTTGTAGAGTGAACTTAGGAATGTCTTCCTGAAACTCGCTTCTAGTTATGATCTCTCTCCCAATAGTAACAATACAATATCCACGGCATGGTGCTCTCTTTCTTGTTCCTCCTCTAGTATCTCCTGATGCTGGGATCTCTTTTTGCATCTGGTGTCATGTAAGAATGAAACACTCTATAAAATCATTGGATTAACCGTATAATGTACTTTATGATTGAGGAGCTGACACACTATGTACATCCTCAGGAAAAAGATGCACATTGTAATCCGCAAATGTATCATTAACATTTTTGTGGAGAACAACGACAAGAAAAAAATATGGAGTCTCTAGGTATACCCTACAAATACCATATCTTCTGCAGTACTCATTTAGATAGATGTGGACACATGGATACATAATTCGAGAGCCACAAGCTAACCATCTAGAGTACCATGATATCATCTCCAAAGGTTGTTTTTGACGATGCTCACTGCGTGAAACAAATGTCATTCAAGTGTAATTCACAACAACTCGATCGTCTGATTCCATCTGAATGGAAAAATTGGGGTAGACACATGACAATTTCTCAAAGTAGTCTTCATCATATTCCCAATCAAATAGACGTGTAAAATGTTAGTAGATCCATGTCTAAAAATGGTAAAAATGGAATATCAGTAATATAACACATGTATTATGAAACTAATATCAAAGGTGAAAAATTTACATTAAATAAACAATTATTTTTTTGTCTATTTTCTCGTCTTCCATTAACTACCTCAACCAACTTGGAATAGAGGTACACGAAATAAGATATCCCCCAATTTTACTTATGAATCTCCTCCAAGTAAATGAAGTATCTAATGTAGACAATGTCAACATAAATCGCACTTTTGTCTAGAAAATTGGCAGTGTCAACCAAAACTATGAAATATGACATTAATGCACATACTCTATGATATGCAACATGTGCATTATCAGTGATAACATCCACAGCCGCATTCAGGTGGTTAACATAACTTTTCACGAGGAAAGAAAATCTAGCATGACATCCTTGTTGACGACACACACTTACAGAGGTCATAATCAATTTGGCCATTAGGGTTAATCGATAATGAGGAGAAAATTTTGAATTTCAAACAACCTCTAATCGATTATACCTATACGGTAATCAATTATGTAGTCTGTTTTCAGCCTTCTTGCTCTTTTTGGGCCTTAACATTCATTTAGATATAGTCATATTCTTTTGGCACCCTTTTTCTTTTAACGTTACAATCTTTGCCTATATATTTCATTTTTTGCATGACAATCTTTCTAAAAGAAAATTTAACTTACACAAAAAATATGTTCATGATAAAATAATATTCACTAAGCATGAAAAATAACACTTGCTAGAGAATTTCATCATAGTTTTTCGATTTACTTTCTACCAAGTGTTTTACCTATAAAATATCAAGATAACCTGAAAAGACCCTACCCCCTAAGAGGGCACAACAAACCACAATCAGTTTTCCATTTCTAGGGGTCACTTGATACGAGAGTTAGATAGAAAATCCTTAGGAGTGACATGAACATCAAATATCCTGATACTCTACAGACATTAGAACCATAATGCATGTTAAACACTGCCATCAATTTCAATGAGAAACCATTTAAACAAAATTTAATAGGATCGTTAAACACCGTTATATGTCATCTTTCTCTCTGTATACTTAGAGTATACATATACTTTGCACAACTTTATTAAATTTTTATTTAGTTCCTTCAAAGCATTCTTGTAAAATAAATTATTTTTTCACATTTGATACCCAAATAATTTTGGTTCCTGCTGCATTAGTGGTTTGAAGAGGTCTAGTGTTATTTCCCTTAAACTATCTTAGATATTTTAACTTAGAATAACAATATGGCTCCAAATGGCCGAGCTTATTACAAAAACTTCATTTAAAGGTAGGACAATTGAATTTCCTCCTAGTATGAAAAATATTTCTAAATGTTCTATTGGGTTTATAACCTAAGCCATTTTTATTATATGAAGCTTTTTAATTATGCAAAATTAAATCAAGATTATCTTTTCCCTTAGTAAAGTTTTGTAAGGTTTCATACAAGTTGGTTACTTCAATGTTCAAAGATTCAGGTGTTTCATTTTATTTTTTTTTTAATTTTAAGGACTTGGTTCTAATACTAATAATTTCTTCACCAAGAATTTTATTGTCATTTTCTAATAGTTCAATATACTACTTAAAATCGACAATGCTCTTTTCTAATTTATCATTATCTTTACAGAGCTTAAACATTAACTTAAACATTTAATCATACATTAGAGATATTACCTCAGTGTCGTTTTTGTCAGATTCCATTTTTGAGAAGATACTTCATGAGAGTCTTCTAACATATTGTTAGGGATAATGTCGAAGACATCCCTGCAAGAGTATCTTAAGGTTGTAATATCTTTATGTGATGAATCTTCAAACGTTCTTATTGATATTTCAGAGTTTTTGATTGATGAAGCTTTTTCATCTCTTTTACTTGACGAAACCTTTTCATATCTTCTATTGGATGTATTTTTTCAACTCCTCTATTAGATACACTTTCCTCAGATGATCGTTCGTTTATCCTAATTATTCTTTCAAAGTACATCTTTGGTGTTGATCTATAATTTATTTCTTCTGATGAAGATGATGATTCTTCTAGTATTCTTGAATCCACTCATTCATCTTTCAATATCTGGATCACTTATTTAAGTTTCTCAATGATTTATTCCTCCCTGGATTTTTTAATGAAACTCAACAAAATACACTACTATCTTTTGAATCAATGATTGGATCAAATTTATGGCTCTAATTCCTGAATCTAAGATTCCTATTAAATGCAAAAAAAATTAACCTAACTTCCAAGGATTCTAATGTTTGAGCACCATCTATGAAGATGGCCTTCTTGTTCATTTGGTGTTTCATCTTCCTAGATTCATATTTTCATTCTCTCTTGATCAATGTTAGGAAAGTCTATATGGATCATTTAAAGAGTGTCCTATATTTTCTTGGAAGAAATAAAACTAAAAATATAGAGGTACTCTCTGGTGCTTAGAGCACTTATCATCAAGTATTTCGCTTTAAGACAACTTTTTACTTTTCTTATATAATCTTCGGTTCCAAAAAACCAAGTTTATTTACTAATTTTCTATCAACATAATAATTAGGAATAAATAGAGCATTGATTATAAAGTCCCACATTTCAAAATCTCTCCATGCTTGATGTGATCCCATGGTTTGTCGAGTCTTATATCTCATCTGTGGTATCAACATTGAAGATAGCTAGAAGTTTTGTGATTATTGGTCTATAGGGTGGCCCTGTAAATGGGTTTTCCTTGCAGCAGATCACGTGGTTGAATATGCATTATACCAAATTGGTTGGGATTTCTTCTACAAGGATTCATAAAGATACCACATATTCCCTAATCACATACTCATAGTTTATAACCCTTGGAAAAAGGATTCTAGTGAGATGGTAGTGAAGGATTTTAACCTTTTGTTTTAGGTGAGTTGATTTGAAAGTTACTTTCTTCTTTTTCATGGGGTTGATTACCAAGTGGTTGATGGCGGTGGAAGGCTTAAAGTTCTTGAAACCTATTGGTCTATAAGGAGTGTAAGTCATCCTTTTTTAGGGTAACTCAAAGATTCTCTCAAAGTGGTCTTTGTGAATAGCGATTTCAACTTCTCTTACGGACGATGAGATCCTACAAGTCTTAGGTTTATGTAAAATTCTTCTACTAAGCTGGGAAAGATCTTATCATGTATGTTTTTGAAGAGTTCTTTGAGGGAAGCCTGACAGATTTGATGATAGAGCTTGTGACTTTTTAAAAGACTAGGATCAAGGAACCAGGGTTAAATGACTCTCTTGGATAATATTATCATATTTTTTTCTTCTTTCCAGTTTATTAACCTGGCAATGAAAGAATTTGTTCTTGATTTTTGGTTTGAGGAGTCCATGGCAAGAAGAAAAAAAAATCACAAAAGAAAGAATGTAGGGAAAAATTCACAAAAACTAACAAACATTAAAAAAAATTACATTAAAAAAAATAATTTTAATAATTATGACAAAATTCTAATATACATTTCAAATATTTCAAAAAATAAAGTACAAATCAAAATATCACTGCACTAATCAAATAATGGGTTAAATATGTATAAGGTCCCTGAAAATAACCCAACATTCAAGTTTAGTCCCTATAAAAATTTTCTTCAAGGTTTGGTCCCCCAAATGTTTTCTGTTTCCAACTCTAGTCCCTCCCGTTAGTTTTCACTAACGGAGGGTGACATGGCGTGCCATGTGTGCTGAAATGCTTTGCCAAGTGTGTTAAATATGTTTGACCAGTCAAAATGTATAATTGATTCATTCATTCTCATTTGTCTTATATGTTGGCTTCTTCTTCTTCTTCCAATGCACGACCAAATCCCTAAACCCCCAATTCCTCTTAATCTCTCAATCTCTCAATCTTCTTCGTCGTCATGTCTACATCTTCTAGGCTCAGCAAGGTAGTTTCACGTCACTCCAAGAGTTTAAACAACAGTGAAGGGAGAAAGTGTGGTTGCAAGGGAAGTTTGATTTCCTACGTGTGCAAGAGGGGGAAGAATGAAGGTTGATTGTTTTAGAGATGTCCGTTTTGGAAGAATGACGGAACGTGCAATATGTTTCTTTGGGATGATGAAATCGGAGGTGGGATTGAAGAACTTCAAGGGGGGATGTAGAATGGAGCAAGGAAGAGAGGGAAACGGAAATGGTGGAAACCTTTAAGGATCTTTATGAAAGTTCGATGAAGAAGAACAACAAGCTGAAGATGAAGCTCAAGACAGTGGAATTCTATGGAAATTTGAAGACTTTTTTTGTTATAATTTTAGTAGTGGTGAACATGTATTTTGTGGTTAGGTGTAATTGTAGAATTGAGTGAATGACATTTGTTGTCGTTGTAATGAGATTGTAATGTTTGTTTTGTTTTTAGGAGTTGTAATGTTGTATTGTTTTGAGAAAGTCTTCAAATTGTAAGAATGTTGTTATATGGTTTGGTTTGGAAAATGTAAGACCTGGTTGTGTTAAATGATATATGTTATGTACTGAATGTTGTTTTGTAATGTTGTTTTGTAATTTTGTAATGTTGTAATGATATCTGTGTTAAATGGTATAGATCCAAATTAAATGTTGTTTTGTAATGTTGTAATGATATCTGTGTTAAATGGTATAGATCCAAATTAAACCTTGTTTTGTACTGTTGTTTTATAGGTGGTGATACCAAAAGAGACATATACAAATGACCTGTAATTCAAAATGAAATCTAACAACAGAGAATTTGACTCAAAACAGCTGACATACATTTCAGTGACATTTAGCAACAGACAATTAAACTTAAGTACCCTTACATAACATCATAGCATAGTAAGGAAATGTATTTTGGGCCTAAAGACCACTTCAGTACCCTTACATCAGAAATTAGAATACATAAATTTGAACAAAAGATGATAATAGGTGTTCATAAAACATCAGTTACAGTTACACAACAACAGGATCTACTTCATTGTGTGTGCCCCTTGGCGTTGATGCAGTCATCCTCTGGCATGCTATTTGTTTTGAGTGTCTTCAACCTCTGACTTTCTCTTTTTTCAGGTAACCCACTTTCATTTGTCTTGTATCTGCTCTGTGTTCTGATTTTTGGTGGTTCACTACTGCTTGGTTTAGACAAAGTTGTTCTTATACCAAGTGGTTTGAAAGGAGTATTCCTGGCCACCTTTGTTTGACTCCCAAAGAAAACCCTTGGGCCACTTGCAGTTGGCTTAGATGTCTTGCTAGGTGACTTATCAATCCTAAGAGGTTTAATGTTCAAGACAGCAGAACCTGTAAGAACAGCAGTAATAGTGTCATCTAATGATGTTAGGTTTTCCACCTCAATGCCCTCAGGCTCATCTGTATCCATTTGGTCACATTTGTCCATGACAGTAGCCTCCTTAACAGCAGACTTTGACATGTTCCTTTCCCAACTCCTCTGTTATACATACCTTCTGCTCTTGCTCACTCTTCTGCTCTTGCTCACTCTTGTTGTCTTCCCCAACAGCCCTCTTAGGCAGCACCTCATCAAGCCCTTCCTCAAATCCACCCATTCTCTCTTCCTCACTATCTTCAAAATGTGCATCCTCCACAGAGTCTTCATCAGACTGTTCACTTGATCCACTCCTATTGTCAATTTCCTCTTGACAATTAGGTGTCTTTCCTTTCTCTCTAAACCTCTCCATAGCTGTGTGCTCTCCATGAACCCTATTTTCATAGTAAATTTCAATCTCACACTTGTACGCCATGGCATACAAGGCCAACTCATACGCATCTCCATCATCCTTGAATGGTTTCAAGTCATTTTCAAATGATCCTTCCTCATGCTTCCACCACATCTTAACCAAATTGTAATCAAACTCGGGTACCAGCTCCTTAACTAAGTCACATGTCTCAACAAAACTCCAAAAATCCGGATCCCGCCCCTTGAAAGCATACACCTCCCCTCCTTCGTATGTTAAGTTTGTGTCTTTTACAAAAGACCCCTTTACATAAAAAACAACAGTGAATTTATCCATACCCCTGCACACAAAAGTTAAAACTAACATTCATTTTTGCCCTTTTCGTACAAAACAAAAGTAAACGTAATGGCAGGCAACATACAACTATTGAAACCAGGGGACCACCTTCGAAAACATAAATTAACCATAGTAAAGAAACGATAATGGCAGACAAGTTTATCATTTAACAAACAACTCACAAACAAAGTATCAAAACACGAATGGAGGGACCACGATCGTATTATAATCAGTAACTAATAAAAGAAACCAAACAATGACAGACAACTTCATTTACCTAGGACCACAACTTCGAATCACAGAAACCTTACTTTGGGACCACCTCTGAGAGTTGCGAAGAAATGACGAAGACGTTCCTCTGCTAGGGCACACGGTCTTTGAAGAAGAAACGATTTGTGGAAAATGACATTCTTCCTCTTCTATGTTTTTGACTTTTGTCTTTTCAGCTTCTTCCATTTCGCTTCCATCCATCGTGTCCGTATCAAAATAAAGATTCTGCACACATGGCACGCCATGTCACCCTCCGTTAGTGAAAACTAACGGGAGGGACTAGAGTTGGAAACGGAAAACATTTGGAGGACCAAACCTTGAAGAAAATTTTTATAGGGACCAGACTTGAATGTTGGGTTATTTTCAGAGACCTATTACTTATTTAACTCTCAAATAATTAATATTATGAATTTTTAAAATAAAATATTCCAAATTATCAACGAGACAGGTCCGGAATAACTATTAGTGTCTCCGTACCCGCCTCATATCAATCTTTTCCGTCAAATTAAAGGTGGGGTACATGCATAATTAAAATAGATTTCATTGCATTCCTTTGATAAAAACAAAAGTTTATAAGTGGAAGAAATTCTCAACTACAATCCTCAACTTACAAATAGGTTTGTGTGTTTTTGGAAGGTTTGAGTTAGACTCCCCCATAAAATAATTCAAAACTAATAAAAGACATATGCTTAATTAAGCTGCATCAAAACAATTATGAAACCTTTACCATCGTGGTGCAGAATTTAAAAAA
Organism: Lathyrus tuberosus; assembly: GCA_022829125.1. NCBI lineage: Eukaryota > Viridiplantae > Streptophyta > Magnoliopsida > Fabales > Fabaceae > Lathyrus > Lathyrus tuberosus. Next base: position 1,390,322 of record JALAZF010000605.1, read on the forward strand.
CAAACAATACAGTAGTAATTGATATTTTTCAATTTAAGGGACTAAATGGTTGCTTCACAAATTTGAGAGACATGATTGACCAACCTTTACAATTTCAAGGCTTAAATGCCTATTTACTCAATTACTAAGTGCAATTTCTTAACTGCATCTACCAGACCCAAATTTTAACCCTTCTTTAGACTCTTCTTCCCTACTTCACTTCTCACTCGGCATTTATTAACCTTATCTTAACCCATGTTCGTCCACCAACCCTTTCACCCAGAGGTCAACCCCTCCATGTAGGGCCCTTAACCCATTTTCACAATCTCACTCTCCTCCAATTCCACATATTACACAAAACAGTAACCTGGCATAAAACCAATATTGAGTTTGAAAATTTAAATTTTGTATGGGACATGTATAGGGAAGATACAAGCTCGACATGCATATTGAAAGATCTAAACTGACATGTTGTTACTACAGACAGTCTTAACACCCGTGCAGAGTAATGAGGAACCAAAAAAAGCAAGGAGGAGGTTCACACTTCCTAGTGTGTGCAAAGAATTGCTTAAAATAAGCAGTCACTATCATTAGACAACATAAACCAATTGAAGATACAGTATTGTAGCGGGTTCAAATTATTATGAGGCCCAAAAACTTGACCAGTATTACCAATTGCAGATGAGGTCCTAAACAAATTTAAGCCATAGACTTTTTCTTCTCTTCCTCAAGGCGCTTCAATTCGACCAGTCTTACTGCCCACTCTCTTTCCCTTTCAACAGCAGCCATTTTACGCTCTACCTTCTTAATGTTTTTCCTCCGCTTAGCCTCTTGCATCTGAGCTTTCCTTTTCTTCTTTTCCTCCTACATATAAAAGATTTTGCAAAGAACATAAAAATATTAGGTGAGAGACCATCATCATTATTATTTTTTTTCAAAAGGCCTTTTGGCAGATATAAACCGAAGTTCAAATTCTTCTATACGAGATTTTTGGACTAATACCACAGAAACTTTTAGTTATAAAAATAAAAATAAAAATAGTATGTATTTGGTTAGGTTGTAAAAGAAATTTACTCCGGTTTCCCTAACACATAGCTAAAATAACAAACAGCAGCGGACAGATGAATGGTCATAACCAATTCCATTTAGCTTTAGACAATTGCGAAGTTGTACGAAATAAACCATCTTGCTATATAATTGACACATGACAGTTAATTATTTGCAACAAGATGCCAGGATATTGACTACATACTGATATGGTACCTTAAACATATGTTTAGGTCAATTCCCTCACAAAGTAAGAGAGTTGCATTTAAAGCTTGAACTGTCTGTATTGGGCATGAAAACAAGTAAACAGTCCTGTAAGGATGCTTCCAATCATAATAATTTATTATTGACTACTATGTAATCCATATTACTTGAGGCTTTCATGCCAGTATATGGACTAGTGCAGTCCTTATTTATTAGTCATAACTATTTTCTTCTAGTTTTGCTAGAAGTTTAGTGCCAATAACATTAAAGCAAACACAAGGCATACTTCCTGTCATGAAAGAGCATGTAGATAGCTAGAATAGCTTATGCTTAAAATATTATTAATAATCTAAAAAGAAAAGTGAAAATGCTAAACAAGTGGAAGATAATACTACACAGGAACTGTCACTAGTCCAGATAACACCCTTGTTCCAATCTCATGCATGTTACCATTTATACTCATTAAAAGATGATAAGCTTCCTAGTGGAGAATACTCATAAAGTTGTAAGTTGAAACATATTTTCTTATATTCATTAGGACTCAAACATGTAATACTTTAGCTAATCAAAGGGTCTTGTTGAACAAAAAAAAAACAAGATAACACTCGGAACATAAGATGTAATTAGGTCAGAGTTACTATTCATTTTGAAACTGTCATGCATTTCTCATGCAATCAACAAGTAGAAGGCAATCTCCTCTCCTGTCAAATTTCTTATTTTTTTACAAACATTAAATAAGCTATTTAGTTTAACCACCAACAGAAAAGACACTCGGTATTCAAAAACAGTCCAAGATTCATTGAGTGTGTAATAGCAGGTAAAGGGAGAGGTTACCAATATAAAGGCACGGCGCTGCCTCATGCGTTTCTTCTCATTCCTCCTCTTGACACTCCCTTCATTAGGCTTATTGGGAAGTATGGTTTCACCCACTGTGTGCTCAACCCAAGCATAAGGCCCTGAGCAATATCAGAAACTAAATAGCGTGAGACAAAATTGTAAAAAAATAAGAGCATGAAGAGTAAAAAACGAGCAAGAGACGCACCAGAGGGTCTCAAGCTAGCCCGCTTTCGACGAGGCTTATCAGAAGGCCGTCTCTTGGGAAAACGAGTGTCAGTCAAGGTGTGAAAGTGGTTGATAAAGGGAAGAAGGAATTGGGGTGGTTTGGTGTAAGACGGGAAAGGTGCATGAAATGGAAGTGTGGTGGAGATTTGCGAAGTTATAGGCGTTGAGGAGGAGAGTGAAAGAGGGCGTAAAATGTTCCTGAGAGCTGCTCCGAATCTCATTTCTCTGGTGAACCTCTGCGAATTTGAAATAAAATCATGATTGGATTATTAAACCTAATAAATTGAAAATCAGAAATTACAAACAATGTAACCTAACTAGATTTATACATTCAGGTAATAATAATGTTATCAATCCAAGAATCGATATTTGATACTTTTGCAGGGTGTCTATAGTGCTACACAAGAGGGAAGGAAAATCCAATAATAAAAGGAAAAACCTGAACGAATTTCTCTGGTAGCAGTTGACGAGCAACTCCGGCAACGATCTCTGGTAGCGGTTGACGAGCAACTCCGGCAACGATTTCCGGGCGGTAGAGTGTTACAGCGGCTCCAACTTGTTTTCAGGGCAAAGTGGAAGAGACTGCACTCTGATGATGGGCCTCTTCATTACAAAGTGTTTGGGTTTAGATATTTCTATTCGGTATTCCCATAAGACAACAACTACCCCTAAATATTTTGTTTTTTTTTTTTACAAAATTGTTAACACTTTTTTTTTATCCTTAACCAAATTAAAATACTTTTACTTTTATCATATAATTTATTTACCCTCCATTTTTATTTATTCAAGTGCAAGATGGTTTGTTTTAATAAAATGACATTTATATAAAGTTAAGGTTTAATTACACTTTTGGTCTCTATGTTTTGGCCAACTCACGAAATTGGTCCCTATATTTTAAAATTGAACGAATTAGTCCCTATGGTTTAATGTTTTGTGCAGTTTTGGTCCTTCATCCCAATTTTGATCCAAAAACGTACATGAACAGTGCATGTGCATGTTCGTACATGAACAGTACATGACCGTACATGAACAGTGCACAAACAGTTGGATCAAAATTGGGATGAAGGACCAAAACTGCACAAAACATTAAACCATAGAGACTAATTCGTTCAATTTTAAAACATAGAGACCAATTTTGTGAGTTGGCCAAAACATAGAGACCAAAAGTGTAATTAAGCCTAAAGTTAAAGAAGCATTCAATATTTAACAACATTGTTGGCTTTTAATTAGTTCACATTGATGGATATGTTGTGATAAATATAAGCCAATTTAGTGTGATTATTATATATATAAAAGACATTAGCACACAATCAAAAGAGAAGAAAGACAATATGTTTTTCCTCAAAAACCTAAAATTTTTCCTTTGAAACGTTTTAACAAATATTATGAATCTAGTGTTAGTTTTACCAAAAGAGAATGAAATGTTGATGGGGTAGCCAGATTAATAACCCCACTATCAAGCCTAAGCCAACAGTAAAGAGACACATTAAAAGTGAAAATCATTAAGTGTGGAACTTTCAATTTCTCTTCAAAGAAGGGATTTGTCTTTCTTGACCCTATCAAGCCACTTTAAATAACCCTGGGGAATGGAAGGGTGGCATTTCCATCGAAGGCTTTCTAAATGGCTCATGAAAGGAAATATGCTAAAATTTTAGACAAGATAACATATTAGTAGAATTAGTAGGTTTGTCATTGGGGTTAAGTATAAAACTTAAGAAAACATGTCGGGTCATGTACCTTAATTACCCGACCCCATTCAAATAAGTTGCAAATAGGTCTAAGTTAGGTTTTGCCTAATCTGAGTTTGACCCATTAAAAAATTTGGCAATTTCTTATTACACCACCCTTGTTTTTTAGGCACCATCTGAATTTTTGGTTTTGCCCCCTGATTCCGGATGTGCACATCCGGACGCACCAATTTTTTTAAAAACGCTGATTCTTTCCGGAAGTGCACATCCGAAAACATTCCTGATCTGCAGATCCGGAAAAAGGCAGAACATTATTTTTTTTTTTTAAATCAATTTTTTTGCTTGGTCGCATATGTTAATAAATCGTCGCAATTTAATATACATTTGACAACATCCATATATAAAATAAAATGATATATATATATATATATATATATATATATATATATATATATATATATATATATATATATATATATATATATATATATATATATAATAAATCTCTGTCAAAATACAGTGCATACATCTAATATAAATATAATACATCAAACAAAAAACTACTGCGTATGGCGAAAGATCTCTCCTGGCTCCTCTGCTCCTCTGCCCCTACCCGCCATCCTGGATCGATGTCTGCGGTACTAAAGTGCCCCCTGAGCAATCGCAATAATCCTGTCCACGGCAAGTCTGGCACCAGAGCCCTCAGGGAGGTGACCGTCCGCAATGGCCTGCTGCGCTATCTGCTCTATCTAACGACAGCGTGGTAGGACATCCTGAGTGTGGTCCAGCTGAGACTGCCGCTCCTCTAATATCTCCTGATGAGCAGGTCTGGGTGGCGATCCCTCAGCAGTGGGCACCATGCATGGGTGTGAGACGGTGTAGAACCATACGATGTACCCGACAGCAACACTCCAGTCTGTCTCCGCTCTGGTTGCCCGAGCCTCCTCCGGTACCAAGTGGGACTGGTAGTCAGCATATAGCTCATATATCTGCCTGCGGATCAAGCCTAGAGGAGCAGACTCATGAGGCATCATGGGGATCGTCTGCGTGTAACCGAACTGACGCAAGACGCGCTCTGGCAGGTATCGGGCAGTAACGGTCGAACTGCATGTCAACCATCCTGAGAACAAACAAACCTCATCGAACAGGCGCGTCACACGGTGAGCGGCATAGGGGCAATACAAAACGTCCTCAGCAGCCATCCGATCTAGATACACTCTGAAGGGGTCCGGCGCCTGGTTCCCTCTGAGCAGGACAAATACAGCAGCACGTGGCATATCCTCAGTGTACCCCTGGGCACTCCCCCAACCAGTAATATAGGGAAAGTGCTGTAAAATCCACGCCTGAAATGGAAAATATAACATGGGTGTCAAACATTATAATGAATACAGAAAGAAAAGAAATGAAAAAATCACTTAGAATATTAGATTGTTACCACGTATAGCGTACAGCTGCCTGCCACAGTCTTGGCTGCCCAGCGGCAACCATCAGAGAGCCTGGAATAGGTGAATGCCAGCGCAGCCGCCCCCCAGTTGTACCCATGGACCTCTGTCTGATCCGAAAGGTACCTGAGGTAGACGATATCAACATAATAGGCGCTGGTGTCCACAAACACCTGCGTGCCTAGCAAAAATAAGTAGTAGCACCTTAGGGCACGCGTCCTGTGGATCGCCACCTCAGCTGGATCACCATCTGCCCGTCCTGCCTCTGCAAGCGTCTCAGTAAATCTATCCATAAAAAATGAGAACCGGACGTGTGCGCCCCTCAACTAGTGCACCTCCGCATGTGCCTTCTCTGGGCTAGCCAGGCCTCAAAGACCAGACTCCGCAAGTGCATACGTGAACCACTTAGCCTCTGGCAGCATCTCAATCGTGTCCATAACCTTGCCCCCATGGTTATAGAACTTCTGTGAATCCTTATCCTGAAAATTTCCAAATAAAACAATGTTACAAATGAACATATTTTCAACGAATACAATTCTATAAATAAACCGAGAAAGATTACCTGTCCTAGCCAGACATATCTGGCAGTATGCTCAGAGTACCCCGCGAGTAGGGACATATTAGACGGTCCCCCGGGGTAACCGCCCAGCTCATCGAAATCGTCATCATCGTCAACACCCTCATGTGTTGGGTGATCACCCTCTGGAACAGGAACAACAACAGAAGAACGAGGAGGAGCAGCTGATGGAGCTGTAGTCTTCCGACGACGCTTGCGTGCGGGCTGGGACCCTGATGAACTAGCAGTAGAATCCCGACGCCTCCGAGATGTAGAATCGGCGGCTGACGAGGGAGTGGCCTGAACCTGTGATGTAGGATGTGGTGTAGGATGTCCCTCAGCTGTAGGGGCTACCCCAACTCCCTCTGCGTCGGAAGCCTCGGCTGTAGACTGCATCCGCTCACGTCGGACAGATGCGTGCTGAGCTGTCCGTCCATGTATGGTACGATCGTCTCTGCCAGCCATCTAATCTGCAAAGCATAATAAATAAATTAAATTTTGTTTAAAAATAATTAAACAAAAACAAACAAACAAGCAAAATTAAAAAAAGAAAAAAAAATAGTCTTTCGGATGTGCACATCCGGAAGGACTCAGAATTTTAAACGTTAGGTAATCCCGGATGTGCACATCCGGAAGGACGCAGAATTTTAAACGTTGGGTATTTTCGGATGTGCACATCCGGAAACACTAAACGTTTCAATATTTCCGGATCTGTACATCCGGTACGTATTTTGAAGTTTAAAAACGGCAGCCATGGCCACTGTAACAATCAAAAGGGCATTTTTATGCCCTGATCGTCCGTTTGAAACAGTAAAAATGACCTACATTGTCTCTAACCTATGTTATTCATACAACCTAACAATTTCTACACCTAAATGTCAACTCTAAATCGATTACTCGAAAATTACTCCGAAACTCTAAAATTTGAAAACTTACCGATTAAAATGTGATACGGAGGATTTGGAGTGTGTTGATCGTTGTAGCAGTTGCTCTGCGCCGAACTCGAGTGGAAAAAATCGAGATTTGTGGTGATTGAAAATTTGAGAGTTTGAGAGATTTTGGAAATGGAAAGGTGAATAATGAGGGGGGAAGAACGTCTGGCGCGAACTAATAAGAAATACTTCCGGATGTGCACATCAGAATTCTTTCCGGATATGCATATCCGGAAAATCTCTACGATTTTTAAAAATTTGGTGCGTCCGGATGTGCACATCAGGAATAGAGGGGCAAAAAAATAATTTCACGTGATGCCTAAGAAACTTGGGTGGTGCATTAAGAAATTGCCATAAAATTAGAGTTTAAATTTGACTTATATGATCTATTATTGGCTTATTTTTCGGCATAAACATGACCTTTTGAATACTTGATTAGGCTATTAGTCAGCTTAAAAGTCTATATCATTTGAGCATATGTAAATAAACAATTCAATGTTTAAATATACTAAAAATTCAAAAGTATATTTTATAATTTTGATATCTAAACTTTATTGTATATTTTAGTATTGTCCAAAATACAATATACTAAAAATAATAATTTTATTTATATTTATTAAAATAAACTGGCTTGATAGACAAAAAAATGTTTTTTATGGCCTCTGGACTAATTTATTTAACTAAATAAACTTATAAAAAAGTTTAAACATTTTCTACTTAAAAAAAAGCTTGGTCTAACCTTGAACTGTGTATGTTAGACAGTAGGCTACTATTAGTTGGTTTGTTCCATTCCGACCCCTATTTTCAAAGTCTCAAGTTGGGATTGTTGAGAACAGTCAATGACTCAATGATGGTGTTGGTGTGAGGTTTCTTCCTCACAGCCCAGTTATATTTGAGACCTCTATAATTTATAATAATGATAATTTTACCTTTCACATTATTTATCTTTTAAATTTTTCCTTTCTTTAAAAAAAATAATTTTGGATTATCGTCTTGAAATTTTGGGGTACCCCCTAAGCATGTAAAAATCAGGGGATAAATAAAAAAAAAAATTTTATAGAGGATAATTTTTCTACCTGAGGGGCAAAAGACTTAAAATTTTAAAATTTCAGGAGTAATCCAAAATACTTTTTTTAAAGGGGGGTAAATCAAAACTCGCCTATATTATAGGGGGTAAATGATTATTAACCCTTAAATTTATTATTTATTAATACTTTTAAAATATTAATAAAAGCTATAGTTTATAATTTGGATATCTATAATGTGAGAAAAATGTGAGTTGTGTTGAGAAACAAGTATAAGTTCTAAGTTCCATATTGCTTTAAAAAATGAAGCGTTGTGGTTGGGTCTAACTCAACTCTACAAAACTGATTTGTAAGGTGAGGATTGCCTCCACTTATAAAAATATGTTTAGGCCATATATTGTTCGATGTAGGACTTTAACAGTTTGTTATCTTACTTTTATAATCATCGAATCCCATCTCCTCCTAAATCTCTTGAGCATTTTCCTAGCGAAGTATCAATCAATCTGCAGCTAGCTACATGGACACAACACAGAGAACCAGACACTCTTGTATTGTGTTTTGGCTTGTTTGTGAAACCCACTTGAACCTTAGGAATTTGGACTGACAAATTTGCTGCTTTACTCCTACTCTTGTTTTGTTTTCATATATATCCTTTGAACACAACAGAATGCATATATATTCTTTTCTTCGCTTCAAAGTTAGAGTTAAACTTGATCTCAACTTGCACACTACTCTTCTGTTTTTGATCACAAATATATATGATGACAATGTGGTCCAATACATGCATACACACCCTGCCTGGGTAACATATGGAAGCACTCAACGGATTCCGATTATGTGTTATTTCCTTTCTCATTTTTCTCACTACTCTTACTCAAACCTTAAGCTCAACTGCATTTCATGACAGTGAATATGAAGATTGGGAAAGCTATGTTAATATACCAAACACCATCTTAACTTATGGGTATGTATTGTTATTAGAAAGTTCCCCCTCTCTCTGCCTCTTAATTCTAATTAACTTAAGGCACTTAATTAATTAAATATATATGAATTTTGGTTTAAGGAATGAAATGGAGGAAGCTGAATGGCAGATGGTGCAAAAGAAAGGAAACCAGTTTGTAGTGAATGGGCAACCTTTTTACGTAAACGGATTCAACACTTACTGGATGATGGTATTTGCCGCCGATGAGTCCACAAGAGGAAAGGTCACTGATGTGTTCAAACATGCATCCTCAGTTGGTATGTCAGTTTGTAGGACTTGGGCCTTCAATGATGGCCAGTGGAGAGCCCTTCAGAAATCTCCATCAGTTTATGATGAAGAGGTGTTCAAGGCCCTGGATTTTGTAGTGAGTGAAGCAAAGAAATACAGAATCAGGCTCATATTATCATTGGTTAACAATTGGGAGTCATATGGTGGAAAAGCACAATATGTCAAGTGGGGCAATGCTGCTGGCCTTAACTTGACCTCTGATGATGACTTTTTTTCACATCCAACCCTCATAGGCTACTACAAGGACCATGTTAAGGTAAGTTCTTAATTTTGATGTGCTGCAAATTCTCAAATACCTAAAAATTAATGCTTCCTGTTTTTCTTTTTGATTCTTTTATACTAATATTTCTCGATCGCTGTGTAGACGGTGCTCAATAGAGTTAACACATTCACAAATATCACTTATAAGGAAGATCCAACTATTTTTGCTTGGGAATTAATGAATGAACCTCGATGCACCTCTGATTCCTCAGGTGATAAGTTACAGGTATACGATTCTAATAAAAACAGCGAGACGGTTATGTCGTATTAAAAGCAATTTACAATATCATATGTGTGTTTGGTTTTCAGTTTGAAGATTTGAAATATACCGAGAGTTAGATTGAATTCTTTCAAACTGAAACTGAAACACAATAATAAGCACTACATTCAATTTTTCAACTAATCAGTTTTTTCCATGATATTAATTTTTGCACATGATTGAATTATATATTCTCTAGGAATGGATCCAAGAAATGGCTTTCTATGTGAAAAGTATTGATCCAAAACACCTAGTGGAGATTGGCCTAGAAGGATTTTATGGACCCTCAACGCCTCAGAGATTTCAGTTCAACCCAAATTCATTTGCTCAACAGGTCGGAACTGATTTTATAAGAAACCACCAGGTTCTAGGTGTCGATTTCGCTTCTGTTCACATATATCCCGACTCTTGGTAAGTTATCATCATAGAACAGAACTTCTATCAGCCATTTCATCAAACATTCAACATTTTTCTGACTAACTAAGAATGAATGAATGACCTGATTGAAGGATTTCACAATCAGTTGGTGATAGCCATATCCCATTTGTGAAGTCATGGATGGAATCTCACATAGACGATGCTGAAAAGTATCTTGGAATGCCAGTTGTTTTTGGTGAATTTGGTGTATCTGCAAAAGATCCAGGTTATAATTCAACATATAGAGATACACTTATAAATACAGTTTACAAGACAATTCTAAACTCAACAAAGAAAGGAGGTAGTGGTGCTGGAAGCCTTTTGTGGCAGTTCTTTCCGGATGGAACGGATTACATGGACGACGGTTACGCAATTGTTCTCTCAAAAGCTCCTTCAGCTTCAAGCATGATATCTCTTCAATCCACAAGGCTTGCTCTATTCAACTCTCTCTGCTCTGAGAGATGTCATTGGGGTTGTAACAAGAAAAAAGTGTTGCAAAAAGTACTCTATCAGGAGGTTGAGCTTTAACAACAGTTTGAAAATGATGCAACAACAGCTTATAAAATCATGATATTTGTTTTGTAAGAAAATGATGCCAATAGTGTCTTTACTTTTGTATGCTGTGACATAAAGTGCAGTTACATCCATATTTATAAATGGTGTTGGTCATAAGTATCTTAGAACATCCAGAAATATTATTGTTCATATTGAAGGAAGAAAATGCAATATGATTAGAAGATTGACAATATTTATATATAATCATTTTGAAATCTTGGTATCCGAGCTTTTATGGTCTTGCAAGAGGTGGAGTTCCTTCTTCAAGAATTGTTGTATATAGACTGTGCGGAAAAGATGGTAATTATAATGACAAGAATATTTTTGTTGCATTTGATGATGCCATTGTTGATGGAGTTGGCACATCACAATATCAGTTGGGATCTTAATCGCATTAGAATGTTTACAAGATCCCATTGCCATTGGTTCCTTTCATGTCAGGGAAAAGGAATACTGACAGTGCAATCTGCAGGAAACTATGGTCTTATCCTCAGAAATGTTTCAAGTGTAGCAGTTTGACTGTTTAGTGTTGCTTCAACTACCATATTCATTGACAAGCTCATTCTTAGAAATGGAAATTTTTGGTTTGTAAGTCAATTAATATTGTCCCCTCAAATAGCACAAAATTTCCAATAGATTTTCATAATGCTCTCAAGCTTGCTCATGAGAATATGGATCCCCTAAAAATTGTGATTGTATAGACAAAACATGGTGAACGGTAAGCTTATATTGTGTCGAAGAATAGGGAGTGGGAGTTTGGCTTATGAGAATGGTGCAATTGGTTCAATCCTTAATGTTACGTACGAATTTCTCGTGTCGCTTAGATTCCAATCAAAGACTTTGATCAAATTCTGTCTTACACAAAATCCAGGTGAAATTTTGAAGAGTGAGATCTTCCACTGCTCCTACACATGTATATTTCTCCACATCCAATGCCACCAACATTATAAAGAGTCCAATCCTTGTTCAAAGACTGTCTTAAACCAAGTTATTATTACGGCAATAGATATATAATTATTGAATCTCCAATAAACTATGATGCTTTCTATCTCTACAGTTGTTCTTGTTCATGTTGATTTCTTAATAATCCAAAATCAATACACATAAAACACAAAAAAAGAAAAAACAAACAAACAAGAACGTTGAAAAAAAAGAGAGTTTAACTTGCAGAAAGACACCATGAGGGAAGGTTGATTAAGCCCTATAACCACAAGTGCTCTTGCTATTGTTTGAGTTAGTTGCCCCAGTGAAAATATACATCTACATGGCAGCAAAAAACTTCCTTCTTTGAGATATAAACTTCCTCAGGCATAATAATTTGAGAAAATTAATTTTTTTAGATGGAATCACATGTGTTGGTGCTAAGCTGGTGTGGGACGTCACATGTCAAACACCAGACACGCTCTCAATCAAAAGTGTCAATGATATCGAGTGCACCAGCCAATGGTTTTAAACTATAAATCTGATATACTCACATCTGCATGCCGGTCACTTTCTACTTAGGCTTAATTTTGAAAGAACTGCAGCTGCCTGATCACCTCCTAGAAGAAAATAAGGATGTCTCAAAGCTGAAGCAGCAGATAAACGTCCTCTTCTCAAGGGACCTCTCTCGGAGATAAGCTTTGTTGCCAAGTCCCACCCTCTACCAGATTCACTATCAAGAATTTGGAAGTCGGGCCTCAGGCGAGTATACTCCCTCCACTTTTTCAAATCATAACCACAGTTTTTTATTTCCAAATTGAAATTCTTCAAAGCAGCAGGAGACCTTAAAGTTGGTATTGCCATTTGCAGAAGTACAATCCCAGCAGAATACATATCAAACAGATCAGGGCTGTTTAACTGAAACCGACAAGAGAGTGGTTAATTCAATCAGTATATACAGATCATATCTTAACTTTGACTACATGATAAGTAATCCAACCTGCCACAGGATTGGTGAAAAGAAAGCGGCAATTGGCGCAGGTGGAGGACTTGGTGTTTCTTCTGGGAGTACATATAGTTCTGGCGGACAATAATCAGGATCCAAAAGGGTGCGGTCGGGAACATAATTCTTTCCGATCCGAAGGTCTGTTGCGGCACCAAAATCAATAAGTTTAATCTGTCCCCGTTTAGTGACCACTAAGTTGGCTGGCTTTATATCTCTATGAACAATGCCTGTATTGTGAATTTTCTTAAGAGAAGTAATTATCTGGCGCATGATTTGCTTGATGATCAATGCATTTCGTCGAAAAGAGTCTGCACCTTGCAAGACACGTCCAAACATGACAGATTCTAAGTTTGAAGGGAAGCTACGCCCCTTCATGTAATCGGCAAGAGTAAGATCTCCCTGCGATACGGAAAACACCTCTCCAATTAATGTATGTTAAATGAAGGAACAAACGAGACTAAGATGACTAATCAAGACAACCACCTAATTCTAAGGGTATTATTGTTAATGCAATAGTAATATGAACCATGGCACCTCAAATTTCCAAACAAGCCATTTTCCTCCTTTTGTGAACTTAGAGTTTGTTTTATCAGCTACAAAACTTCCAAGGAACTCAGCACACGTTTCTGGTGCTGCTCTAGATAGCCTGTAATTAAACCATTCCTCAAATTCACCAAATTCTTCAGCCCCTCGAATTTCAACCTTAACCTGTATATACAATATTCATATTTTTTTTTGCATAATCACGAAAATGAGAATTTTATAATAGAGAAGAACACAAAACATGTAAAGGCTCATGGATGGTTTTATATCTATGCTGTACAATGAAGAAAGCTTAATAATTACCTTTTTAAGAATGACTTTATCTTTGGCTTTGGGATCATACAGTGCAGCCTTGGATCTTCCCTTGTTGTTGACCTCTCCATCGACCACATTCTTTGGAACCAAAACACCAGAATAAACAACACCAAAGGACCCTTCACCAATTTTATCTCCAACAAGAAAATCACGTGTCTTCAAGTTTCTCTTTCCAGATAGATTGTCCAAAGCAAGTTGAAGAGGAGCAAGAAGGTAAGCATCAATGGCACCAATAAGAACACCAGGTCTCGAAGTTAAGTAAATCCATATGAGACCACCAAACACAAGAAACTCCCATCTTTGCATATCTGGTAATTCTTCAAACTGCAGTATTCCTGACTGGATGATAGAAGGAAAGTGGTCCACATCAACAACATTGGCGACATTGTCAAAAAATGCATTACACTTTGTGTTGAAACGGTTAGTGTTAGAGTTAGTTAAGAAAGAAAAACTGTGCGGTGGAATGGCAGGTTTTAAGGGATAGAAGAAACAGATTGCAGTTGGAGTTGGATGGAGCAGAGAAGCCATGAAATGATATGATATTGATTCCAAGTGCCTTCCAACTACAACTACTAACATAGTAACATCAGCATAGGCAACGTTTTTGCCACGTTTTCTTCTTTCAACACCTCTTTCTTTTGCTTGGTCCAAAATTAACGCCTCAACCTTAGCCTCAAACATCTATAAATTTGCATATTCCATTCTAAACTTAAATAAAAATAATTGTTACAAAATATTAAATAAAAGTACTACTATCACTATTTTTGAATTAGACATTTGTTGATTAAATTATATAATATTTAAGAATTTCCCAAATAAAATGGTAAGAACCTCGTGGGCAAAAAGTAATATTTGCTAAACATTCTATTTCAATATAATAAAGTTTATACAATAGAAGGTAAAACTTAACAAATTAAGTTTATATAGGAATATAAGGTAAATGGGTAATAATCGCATTGGTATTTTTTTAATAGTAAAATAAATTTTTAAAAAAATTATATTCATAAATTTAGGAGATACAACATTATAATTCATAAGTTTTTGAATTCTCAGTAAAAGATCAACCACTAGTCGCTAAGAAATAAAAAAATATAAAAACAAATGGTATAAAAGTAGGTTGATTGTTGGAACACGCTTATTCTTATTTGACCATTTTACTTAAAGCAACTTTGAGAGCTTCATATCCTGCAATAAAACCTCAACTCCTTAGTTCTATAAATGAAAAAACTTCAATCAAGTCCACACAAGCATGTTTTCCTCCTACCTCAACCATACACCAGAACATCTGTTGGGCTAAGTGTCAATCTCCTCTAATGTGGATTAGTTAAGAAATTCACTGGTGCCGCTTTCTTCATAGATACTTTGGCCCTCTGAAATATATCAAACATGAATAACAAGGTCACGTCGGTATTTGAAGCCTAGAAGCCCCTACAATGAATCGTGTAATCCCCAAATGTATCCAAACACACCTTACGAAAAATAAGACAAACCTCATCAATATGAAATAAAGGAATCATAAGGTAGTATCTTATGATAGTATGGTACTCCACATATGACATGTGTTGGCCGACTAACCCATCAATAGGAATAGCAAGGAGAAAGTCTTAAGCATGTGCGACTTGGAAACAACCAAAAATTGCTTTCTGTTTTATGGTCATGTCAAACTTTACATCCATGTCCTTAACAGTTTTACTAAAAGGCGCAATCGCCAAAATATGTTGCTCTTTGGGAGGGAGGGTTTCCTTGCTAGTAAAAATGCTAAGGTCAAAATATGGAATCACAACCCTAAGGCATATCCTAAACTGTGTCGAAATCCGAGTCCATACCATGCACCCCACTGTCTCTCAATATATGATCCTATAACACTCAAGTTTGGACCCTAAAGGCCACAAAAGCGTATGAGACTTCCTCTATTATCGAGTACAAACTCAATCCCCCAACTCTAATGGGGAAAGAAACCACGCTTCATTGAAGGTCCCCGAAGAAAAGACCTCCACCAACCACGATGTCTTCAACCGTCTTTCGCAGTTCTTTATCAAATCAAATGGTTTCTTCCTCCATATGATTAGGTTGGCACGTTCTTAGGTAAAAAAAAACAATTTAGCAATACTCGTGCAAGATCTAAGTAAAAGAAGTTGACTTTAAGGATCCGCTAGTTGTGGTAGAACATGTGTTCTGAAATCCGAGGCCTTGAAAAAAAGTATAAATTGTTTCTTTATGATCAAGAAACAAACAAGGGTAGAAAAGACGGTAAAAGAAGAAGAACAACAATGATTGTTTATAACTGCTATTCTTTACTTTTTATTTGAATCAGATTACAAGTACTCAAGAATAACAAATAACCCTCTCACCCTAATTAGGATTTGCCACACTTATGATGAGAGACTAGTATGCTATTTATAATAAAACCTAACATACTAAACTAATGGGCTTTTTAGAAATTACTCATTACAAGCCAACTTAGGATACAAGCTAACTTAAACAATTGGACATAACAAACAAGCCAAATTCGACATGCTAACAAATCTAGCATTTTTTACAACTGCATGCTTGACCCTACTTCGACTACAGCATACACTACTTTGACAACATCATGTGAGCGGCCTTCGACTACATGCTAAACATTTGTCGAACTGACGAACCAAGAAGCTATCTTCGACCATACTATAGTTTGATCCAATATCTCACAAATCTCCACCTTGGAACAAACTCTATAACATCAGGGAACAAACTAGCTTTCTTCATGCAGCTATATCAGCTGCATACAGTGAAAAAATTGCAACTGGGCAATGTCTTGGTGATCATATCAGCAGCATTATGATCTGTCGAAACCTTCAGCACTTGGACTTCTCCATGCTCGATTACTCCTCTGATGAAATGCAACCTCACATTGATGTGCTAGGTTCGCTCATGATAGGCTGAATTCTTTGACAGGTGTATTGTACTTTGACTATCACATTTAACAGAGATAACTCAACCTTGAAGTTTCAGCTCCTTTACAAAACCTTCAAGACATAATGCTTCCTTAACAGCTTCAATTAGGGCAATATATTCCTCTTCAGTGGTTGATAAGACAACAACCTTCTGAAGTGTTGTTTTCCAAATGATTGTTGTGCTGAACATAGTGAACACATATCCAGAAATAGATTTTCTGGAATCCATACAACCTGCATAATCAGAGTCGACATATCCTTCGATTTCTGCTTTACTATCTTCACCCAAGGTTCCACCATAAACTAGGACTCTGTTCAAAGACCCATTTATGTACCTTAGAATCCACTTCAATGCTTGCCAGTGAGTCTTTCCCAGATTCGCCATGTACCTGCTTACAAGACATATTGCATATCCTATGTCAGGTCTAGTGCTGACCATATCATACATCAAAGAACCCATTATATTAGCATATGGAATGCTATTCATATAAGCTCTTTCAACATCAGTACTGGGACACTGATCTATACTCAGCTTGAATTGAGGGTTTGTCGGAGTCATAACAGGATTTAAATTCGACATACCAAACTTTTCGAGAATCTTTCGTAGGTATGCCTCTTGAGATAAGCATTATTTCGACTGCCTTCTATCTCTTCGGATGTCAATCCCAAGAATCTTGGACGCAACTCTCAGATCCTTCATGTCGAACTCCTTATTGAGTTCAACCTTCACCCTCATTACATCTTCGACATTGTTGCTTGCTATTAGAATATCATCCATATAAAGCAACAAAATAACAAATGAATCACCAGGTCAAAATCTGAAGTAAACACTGTGGTCAAACTGACTTCTAATGAAACTTATGTGTGCCATGAACTTGTCGAAACTCCTATTCTACTGTCGAGGAGATAGTTTCATTCCATATAAAGATCTCTTCAGCTTGCACACATAATCTTCCTTCCCCCTTTCGACATACCCTTCAGGTTGCCTCATCAGGATTGTTTCATCTAGATCACCATACAAGAACGCAGTCTTCACATCCATCTGTTCTAGTTCAAGGTTGAACTGTGCCACCGTGGCAAGCAACATTCGAATGGATCTGTGCTTCACAACAGGAGAGAACACATCATTGAAGTTGTCACCTTCTTTCTGAGTGAAACCTCTAGCGACCAATCTTTCCTTGTATTTCTTCGACGCCACTCCTTCAATTCCTTCCTTAACTTTGAAAATCCACTTACAGCTGACCAACCTGGATCCAGCAGGATTCTTGATCAGTTCTTAGGTGTTGTTATCATAAAGAGATTTCATCTCATCATCCATGGCCTTCAGTCATTCAGTCTTATTTCAACTCCTCATAAATTCCTTATAGTCTCTAGGTTCTTCGTCTAAGACCTAACTTACAGAGATTAAGGCATAAGCTATAAGATCTGCATACCCAAGTCTCTGAGGTGGCTTGATGACTCTCTTTGACCTATCTCTTGACATTAGGTAGTCATCGACAGTTTCCTCAACTTCCTCAGTATCTTATACTTCTTCTTCGACTTCATCTAGGATACACAATTCAGCATCAACATGCTCTACTTCAATAGGAATCTCTCCCTGTTCCAACTCTTCGTTCGCATCATCAGTTTTCTTGAAGGCTGCCTCAACTTCATTGAAAACTACATCTCGACTGATGATACACCTCCTGTGACATGGCTCTAGGCACTATAACCTATAAGCTTTGACTCCTTCAAGGTATCCCATGAACATGCATTTTAGAGCTCTAGGTACGACCTTGTCTTACCTAATGTGAGCATAGACCACGCATCCAAATACTCTCAATTTGTCGAGATCTGGTGGATGTCTCGACCAAACTACTTCAGGTGTCTTCGTATCTAACGTAGTCGAATGACATCTATTTATCAGATATGTTGCTGTCGAAACAGCCTCATCTTAAAACACCTTTTTTAACCCAACACTAATCAACATACATCTAACTCTTTCCAAAATAGTTCGATTAAACCTTTCCGCCAAACCATTTTGTTGTGGAGTACCTGCAGTAGTTTTGTGCCTTGTAATACCTAAGGCAACACAAAAGTTGTCGAAACCTCTTGACCTTTCTGCCAGTCTGATTTTCGACCAGAGTCTTCCAACCTTTGAAATTCTCAAAAGTTTCATCCTTAGTCTTCTTGATGAATACCCATAACCTGCAATTTAAGCTTTATTGTTTCCCAACAAGCACTGATCCACCATCTTAATCACTCAATCCTTTAAACATATTCTTGTTTGGATTCATATGCCAAGTACATCCTGGATCCATAATTTACTCTTTGCAAGAGTTATTGCTTGGAACCACAAAGACATCAGATGATTCATAATTATCTTGCACAATGAATTTGTTTTGATCATAACTTTTGAACCGTAACTCCGATTGACGCACGGTTTGAAGCGTTGGAAAGCTTATTCAATGCTCTTTATGAATATGGAAAAATCCCATTGCTGGAACACCTGTAAAAATAAATGAAAATCAATTAAACTCAATCATATTTACACGGTACCGCACTATACACCGAAAACGTAAAGTAAACGTATTTACGAACAAAGCGGGGTTTATTCAACTAATTTTAACACAAAGTAATGATAAGTGCAACAAAACTTATATACAAAAATAGGTACATTTTGCACTTATCAAACTCTCCCCAACTTACATAATTGTTTGTCCACAAACAAGAATCAAACACACTTGAAAATGCACAAACAATATCCAAAGAATGACGAATCAATAGGTTTTGAAAAACGAAAACGAATGAATGGTTCAAATGAAAACGATACACACAAAAAGTAAATACTTACCACTAAACTGCAACGATAACATAGTCACGAAACAAATGCAATATACAAAAATCATGCCAAAAATTCTAAAACAACACAAGTTCCAAAGTGAATCACACCTAGTAAAAACAATCATCGATAGATGAAAAACACACAATAAGGTACTTTACACTCACACAACACTCATGCAAACAAAAGACTAAATTATGCATACATCTACAAATTCACATTGAAAATACAAAGGCAATAATTACAAGGGCTTTCAAGGTTGTAGCGTGGTCGGGTAAACAAACAAGGGGCAATTTCTAAAGGTAATTGAAACAAAAACTTGCCTAAACCTAAGGGAGTGAAAACTCACAAAGATTCACACACAAAATTTCAACCAACTTCTTCCAAAATCCCAAGTGCTACACAACACACAATACTTATTTAGCACAATTATTGAAACTCTTTTTGTTTCATTTTTCAAGGATTTTCTTTTTCTTCTTTTTTTTTCACTTTTTTCTTTTCTTTTCTTTGTCATATTTTTCTCTTTTTTTCTATTCTTTTTCAATCCTCATAGAATCCAACCAATGAGTATACAATCATTCTCTCCCCAACTTGAATTCAACCGCACCATCATGTGAATACTCCCTACTTTCTAAGGCAAGGAAAAAATCCATACAACAACACATAGTTGAGGTCCAAGAAAAAACAAAATCCATTCAAAAATAAGTGAACTAAATACTCATAGACAAGCATTAAGTTCAAATAGAAACATGGATCAAAAAGCTCAAAGGGGTTACGAATTCTCACACACTCACAAGGTGAATTGACTATTTGGCTAACGTGGTTGTGCTCAAAATGAAACAATTGCCTTGATCCTTTTCATGAATTCATATAACCAACACAAATAAAGATTCAACATAATAAAATCCAGTTAGAACAAGAATGTCGATTCTCCGCGCATATATGAACAATGGAAGGCCACCTCACAAAAAGGTTGGGAACTAAAGTGATTCACAATAGAACAAGTATACAAAAGAATGGATGGCATGGAAGTTTGTACAAAGCCTAAGTATCATGAATATGCTAAAGTATAGAAAGCGATAAATACATACCTCAGACGTGTACAAAACTTAACAAGATCATTACCATACATCCGCAAGTTGAAACAAACCAACTTGGAAAATCACAAAAGCATCCTCAAATAAGTCGATCAATATCTGTGAGCAAACAACAACCAAAAACATTCGAAAAGAAAAACTATAAAACATGCTTGTTTTACGTCGTAAGCTCGACGCCTTTACGGTGCTTAATTAGAAACTTCCTTCATTCATGTCATGGTGATGTCTCACCGCGCAACCAAAAGCAAGCGTCCTAACTAAACACTTGAACAAACGTTACGGGAACAAAACGTATATAACACTTGCACAAACATAATGGAAATAGCGCCATTTTGTTGGTTGCAGAATAACGGCAAGCATGCAAAAATATTTATTTTCGGAAGAATTCCCTCCGGGATTTATGTCGTGTCCACAGAGATCGGTTCGAGGGAAAGAATGTCGTTCGACAGTCTCTCGCGTTAATGAGTTTGGATTAAAATGGTTTAAAACATGAAAACAGAAAAGTAAATATTAAAACATAAAACAAATTCATTCTTCAGAGACAAACTTATCAAGCATACATATAATCCACTCATCACAAACATAAATTTACCGACCAATTATACTCCACCTGCAATACTCGTCAAAATCATCTAGCATCGCTCACAACAAAGGTTATGTCTAACGCACAGTTGAGAGAGCAACCATATTACTCTCGTCGACGCTCTCGCGCACGACGCCTCGAAACACGGAAGACATTAAGTTCCGACACCATAAAGATTATTATCTAAATCTATCTCTAGAGTCTAGACAATATATATCCATCCCTAATCAAGATTAATGATGGTTATCTCTAACACAACACAAATCCAAACATAAATGCAAAAAGATCAAGGAAGACATCGATAATGATTTGTAAAGCAGATTTTATACAATATTATGATCAACAAAGATACAAATGTTCAGAGTAACTATACAAACACCCAACAAGAAAGAATACACAAAGAGGAAGAGAAATGAACCAAACATCTCGCGGATTGTCAAAGCCGATCGACGAGAAATCCACCCCGGATCATCCACATGCAAGCTTCCATGATGTTTTCTAAACTAATCTACAAGAAAAATGAAGTTTGATGGAGTTGGAGCAAGAATCCCCAAAACCATCCTCTAAAAAATGCTGAAAAATGAAGTTTATAGGTGGTTTTTGCTGCCCAGGTTCGCACTGCGAACATACACCGCCTTAGCAACGTCAAAAACAGTGTTTTTCACACTTATAGGCACTATTCATTCGCCCCCGGGTACGCAGTGCGAGTGCGCCAGCGAGTGCTCGCCACGGGGGTTCGCATTGCGAACATGACAGCAAACCAGAATTTGTTTTGATCATAACTTTTGAACCGTAACTCCGATTGACGCACGGTTTGAAGCGTTGGAAAGCTTATTCAATGCTCTTTATGAATATGGAAAAATCCCATTGCTGGAACACCTGTAAAAATAAATGAAAATCAATTAAACTCAATGATATTTACACGGTACCGCACTATACACCGAAAACGTAAAGTAAACGTATTTACGAACAAAGCGGGGTTTATTCAACTAATTTTAACACAAAGTAATGATAAGTGCAACAAAACTTATATACAAAAATAGGTACATTTTGCACTTATCAAACTCTCCCCAACTTACATAATTGTTTGTCCACAAACAAGAATCAAACACACTTGAAAATGCACAAGCAATATCCAAAGAATGACGAATCAACAGGTTTTGAAAAACGGAAACGAATGAATGGTTCAAATGAAAACGGTACACACAAAAAGTAAATACTTACCACTAAACTGCAACGATATCATAGTAACGAAACAAATGCAAAATACAAAAATCATGCCAAAAATTCTAAAACAACACAAGTTCCAAAGTGAATCACACCTAGTAAAAACAATAATCGGTAGATGAAAAACACACAATAAGGTACTTTACACTCACACAACACTCATGCAAACAAAAGACTAAATTATGCATACATCTACAAATTCACATTGAAAATACAAAGGCAAGAATCACAAGGACTTTCGAGGTTGTAGCATGGTCGGGTAAACAAACAAGGGGCAATTTCTAAAGGTAATTGAAACAAAAACTTGCCTAAACCTAAGGGAGTGAAAAGTCACAAAGATTCACACAGAAAATTTCAACCAACTTCTTCCAAAATCCCAAGTGCTACACAACACACAATACTTATTTAGCACAATTATTGAAACTCTTTTTGTTTCCTTTTTCAAGGATTTTCTTTTTCTTCTTTTTTTTCACTTTTTTCTTTTCATTTCTTTGTCATATTTTTCTCTCTTTTTCTTTTCTTTTTCAATCCTCATAGAATCCAACCAATGAGTATACAATCATCCTCTCCCCAACTTGAATTCAACCGCACCATCGTGTGAATACTCCCTATTTTCTAAGGCCAGGAAAAAATCCATACAACAACACATAGTTGAGGTCCAAGAAAAAACAAAATTCATTCAAAAATAAGTGAACTAAATACTCATAAACAAGCATTAAGCTCAAATAGAAACATGAATCAAAAAGCTCAAAAGGGTTACAAATTCTCACACACTCACAAGGTAAATTGACTATTTGGCTAAGGTGGTTGTGCTCAAAATGAAACAATTGCCTTGATCCTTTTCATGAATTCATATAACCAACACAAATAAAAGATTCAACATAATAAAATCCAGTTAGAACAAGAATGTCGATTCTCCGCGCATATATGAACAATGGAAGGCCACCTCACAAAAAGGTTGGGAACTAAAGTGATTCACAATAGAACAAGTATACAAAAGAATGGATGGCATGGAAGTTTGTACAAAGCCTAAGTATCATGAATATGCTCAAGTATAGAAAGCGACAAATACATACCTCGGACGTGTACAAAAATTAGCAAGATCATTACCATACATCCGCAAGTTGAAACGAACCAACTTGGAAAATCACAAAAGCATCCTCAAATAAGTCGATCAAAATCTGTGAGCAAACAACAACCAAAAACATTCGAAAAGAAAAACTATAAAACATGCTTGTTTTACGTCGTAAGCTCGACGCCTTTACGGTGCTTAATTAGAAACTTCCTTCATTCATGCCATGGTGATGTCTCACCGCGCAACCAAAAGCAAGCGTCCTAACTAAACACTTGAAAAACGTTACGGGAACAAAACGTATACAACACTTGAACAAACATAATGGAAATAGCGCCATTTTGTTGGTTGCGGAATAGCGGCAAGCAAGCAAAAATATTTATTTTCGGAAGAATTCCCTCCGGGATTTATGTCGTGTCCATAGAGATCGGTTCGAGGGAAAGAATGTCGTTCGACAGTCTCTCGCGTTAATGAGTTTGGATTAAAATGGTTTAAAACATGAAAACAGAAAAGTAAATATTAAAACATAAAACAAATTCATTCTTCAGAGACAAACTTATAAAGCATACATATAATCCACTCATTACAAACATAAATTTACCGACCAATTATACTCCACCTGCAATACTCGTCAAAATCATCCAGCATCGCTCACAACAAAGGTTATGTCTAACGCACAGTTGAGAGAGCAACCGTATTACTCTCGTCGACGCTCTCGCGCACGACGCCTCGAAACACGGAAGACATTAAGTTCCGACACCATAAAGATTATTATCTAAATCTATCTCTAGAGTCTAGACAATAGATATCCATCCCTAATCAAGATTAATGATGGTTATCTCTAACACAACACATGTAATACCCCGTAAGTTTATAAACGCTCTAGTTAATATTATTATGATCAACTGGGTTCCGGAGTACTCTGAGCAATTATTTGGTAAAATAAATAGAGTAAACTGACGAACTCAGAGTTGATTAATTTAATAGTGTTTAACTTTGAGTTTTATTAATTGATGCTTTTGAGCTAAATTGGACATTTAGTAGTGTTACTAAATATGATAGTTTCTATACTATCTATTTTCTTTTCTTTTCATTTTCCTTGGAAAAACAAACAAAAGCTAAAGAGAAAGAAAGAAAAGGAAAAAGGGAAGGAAGGAAAGGAAAAGAAAGAGGAAGAAGAGAAATTTTCCAAAAGCTCAAGAATCATCATCAATTCATCCGTTCTTCGTTTAATCGTCTCAGTATCAACCTCCTCGTCTAGTAATCCAGGTGGGTTCTAGTTAGACTCTTTAGGGTAGAGTTTTATTGAGTTAGAGTTAGATTGGAATTGTGGAAATTGATTAATTTTGCATGAAATTCATGAATCTAACTGCTAAATGCAATGTGTGATTGTATGTTTATACTGATTGTTATGTTATAACATGTTTTGATGAATTTTAGACTGGAAAAATGGGATTTTGGGGTTGAATTGAATCAACCCGTAGCAGACAGATTCTGCAGGAAAATTTCTGGGTTCAAACTGCCCATACGCGTATCACGCAGGGCCATACGCGTATTGAGTAGGGCAATACGCGTATGGGTGTGAAGGAAATGGGATGATACGCGTATGGACAAGGCAATACGCGTATGAGACATGGTAATACGCGTATTGGGCTTTTAAACAGGAATTTCAAGGGAAAAATGCCTCTGCCCATACGCGTATGGCCTTGGGCAATACGCGTATGGCTGGGCGAGAATCTTAGGCAATACGCGTACGGGGAGTGCCAATACGCGTACGGCCAGGGGAGTTGCAGAATTCTGCTGTTGTGATTTATTTTTCCGATCGATTGTTTGCAATGCCGTAACTTTTTGTACGTAACTCGGATTGGAACAATTTTGATATCGTTGGAAAGATAATAAAATGTACTTTCTTATTACAATGGTTTTAAGATTGTCGGCCGATTTAATTAAGTCAGGATTTCTAAAATTGTGTCGTTTTATCGACTTTTATCTGTTAATTGTGTGTAATTATTATTGACAACTTATGCATGTTAAAATATGGACTAGGCAGGGTGAGGATTATTACCAAAACTGTGTCGGAAGTGTGAATGTTCCATGTGTGGCAACGCTCGTGCATGAAGGCCGAGGCATGTGCATTCTGTTTATCAATAACCACAGTTGTGCGGTGTAGTTCATGAGACTCGAGCACCTCCTCTGAACGTTATACACAACTACTTGGCAGGTTTGAGTCCCGTGTTAAGTACGATTGGAGCCTACGGGTAAAGAGACTTGTGACGGTGTACGGGCCGTGAGAAGTGACGGATCACGGTGTACGGACCGGTGATCCCGAATCCAATCGTATGCCAAGTAGCTACAAGGATCCATGACTCGGATCGCCTTCTAGACGTAGAAGGGTACGGGAAAAGGGGATACCTTGGTATTGGTTATTGATATGTGAGTTCTTGAGTGTACGGACTCAGAACGTACTACGGTACTTTGTGAATCCTTGAGTTTACAGGCTCAAGAGGTACTTCGGTACTAGTGTGAGTTTACAGGCTCACCGTGACGGTTACTTGTGTGTGTGTACTCATGATCTTTCCCCTTTCCCCTTGGACATGAGTTAGGACTTTGTTAGAACCTTGTAAAGCCGAGAGGACTTTAAGATAGGGAACTCACTGAGATTTGATGTATCTCACCCCACTGTTGTTGTTTACATCACAGGTTCTGCAGGTTTGGCGAAGGGTAAGGACAAGGTTATTTGACTTTCCTTACGGATCGTGGCTTGGTGATGGCATGGCTTCCGCTATGGCGTTATATTTTGAGATCATTGTTTTGATCTAGTTCTTAGTTTTTATCATTTTGGAACATCTTGTATATGTAATGCCTTAGACCTTTAGGTGTTTTGTAATAGAGGCATTTATGTGTATAATGTGTTAACTAGGAACTTATTATGTTTCAGTACCAAAAGTGAAACTCATGTATAATATATGATTTGAGGCATGTATTATATATGGTCTTTACAGTTGGTATCAGAGCAGGTCGTATCCTCGACCTAGCCATGAAATAGGATAAGTTTTCTTTCCGTTTCATATGCGGCGTGTCGCCATGGGTCTTGTCTGTTATATTTATGGTATTGAGTCTGATCAACTTAATCCTATTTATATGGAATTCAGGAACATGGCTGATAGACGCAGAAACAACCGTGGAAGACCAAGGACTACTCCAGCAGGGACAGTTCCACAAGGTGATGAAGGGAATGCCCCTTTGTACCAATTTATGCAACAGATGCAGCAACAGCAGAATCAGTTCATGCAAGGAATGATGCAACAAATGGCTGATGGTCTGCATCCTCCAGTGGTTGTTCCGGAAGTTACAGGAGGAATTTACAGGGAATTTGTTCGTATGAATCCTCCGGAGTTTCAAGGAGGGCTAGATCCGGTGAAGGCACACGAATGGATAACAGGTATGGAACGGATTTTTCAGATAGTTCATTGCAGTGAGGAGAATAAGGTGGTCTTTGCTTCTCACTGGTTGAAGGGTCCTGCCATGAGGTGGTGGGAGAGCGCTTCAGCCTTGATGACAACTCAGGAGGTGCCGAAAGTGTGGGAACAGTTTAAGGTAATCTTTATGGAGAAATATTTTCCGAGTTTTTTAAGGTCTCAAAAGGAGTTTGAGTTCCAACAGTTGAGACAGGGAAATTTATCAGTGGCTTCTTATGCAGAACAATTTGAGATCATGGCTGACTATTCTAGACAGGCCATGTATGCTCCTGATGAGAGGTGGAAGATAGATCAGTTTTTGTTTGGGTTAAGGGCTGAGATTTCACACAGCGTGTCTCAACGGGAATTTGCTACTTATGCTGAAATGTTAAGACAGTGTTATGTGGCGGAAAATAGTTTGAAAAAGATACAAATGGAGGTGGATTCGAACAGGGTAACTCAAAGTGACCGTGGAAGGTCGAATCAACAGTTTAGGCAAAGGCAACAGTCTTCCAAAGGGAAGCAAGTACAGGGCTCTAGAACTAGTGTGCCTCCAGTATGTCGCACTTGTGGGAGGAGTCATTTTGGTAGGTGTTATTCGGATGGGATACGGTGTTATCAGTGTAACAAGATGGGTCATGTAGCGAGAGATTGTCCTCAGAGTAGGAATCAGGCACAAGGGAAGACTACGGGTCGAGTATATACTCTGGATGCAAGGAAAGTAAAGGGTGATAATTCCTTGATTGCGGGTACGTGTTTTGTTAATGGTCAACCTTGTTTTGTTTTATTTGACTGTGGGGCTACACATTCTTTTGTGTCTTTAAGTTGTGTGAAGCGACTGGGGTTGCAAACTATTCCTTTGTTTCCTCCTATGGTGGTTACTACTGCCATGGATGAAATGGTTGAAACACCACTGATGTGTGAGAATTGTGTGTTGTCGGTGAATGAAAGAGTCTTCCAGATTGATCTTATTTGTCTGCCGCTTAAGAAAGTGGATGTTGTTCTGGGAATGGACTGGCTTTCAGCTAATTCGGTTTTTATCGATTGTGAAGAGAAGCTAATTATTATTCCATCTGCTGAGGCTACTCCGAAAGATGTATTATCGACGATTTTAGAAGGTACGGTGGGAATGGTAAACTTCTTGTTTGAGAAAGAGAAATCTGTTTTATTGGTTTTTACTAAGGAAGGAAGTAGTGAACAGCAAGTTCTGAGTATTCCAATAGTGTGTGAATTTCCTGAAGTGTTTTCTGAGGATGTTTCTTCTCTTCCTCCGGAGAGAGAAGTTGAGTTCTCTATTGACCTGATACCGGGAACGGCTCCTATATCCGTTTCTCCGTATCGGATGGCACCGCTTGAATTAAGAAAATTAAAGGACCAATTGGAGGACTTGATGTCTAAGCATTTTGTTAGACCTAGTGTTTCACCTTGGGGAGCTCCAGTGTTGTTGGTAAAGAAGAAAGATGGGGGAATGCGGTTGTGCATTGATTATCGTAAGTTGAATAAAGTCACCATTAAGAACAAGTATCCCTTACCAAGGATAGACGACTTGTTAGATCAATTAAAAGGAGCCTGTGTGTTCTCGAAGATTGATTTACGGTCGGGTTATCATCAGATTCGAGTGAAGAGTTCCGATGTGCCAAAAACTGCCTTTAGAACCCGTTACGGTCATTACGAATTCTTAGTGATGCCTTTCGGTGTGACTAATGCTCCAGCTGTTTTTATGGATTACATGAACCGAATATTTCAGGCTTACTTGGACCAATTTGTGGTAATCTTTATTGACGACATTCTTATTTATTCTCGTACTCCACAAGAGCATGGAGAACATCTGAGGATTGTCTTATCGGTCTTGCAAGAGAAGCAATTGTTTGCTAAGTTGAGCAAGTGTGAGTTTTGGATGTCGGAAGTTAATTTTCTTGGACATGTTATATCTCGAGGTGGTGTGGCAGTGGATCCATCGAAAGTAGAAGCAGTGATTAATTGGGAGAGACCGAGAAATGTTTCAGAAGTCAGAAGTTTCTTGGGATTGGCCGGTTACTATAGAAGGTTTATTAAGGGCTTTTCTCAATTGGCCTTACCAATGACGAAACTTACTCGGAAGGATGTTGTTTTTGAGTGGGATTCAGGTTGCGAACAAAGTTTTATGCATTTGAAGGAAAGTTTGACGAGTGCTCCAGTATTAATTATTCCTGATCCTAACAACTCTTATGAAGTATTCTGTGATGCTTCTAAGAGGGGATTAGGGGGTGTTCTGATGCAAGGGGGTCAAGTGGTAGCTTATGCTTCTCGACAGTTAAAAGTTCATGAGAAGAATTATCCGACTCATGATTTGGAACTAGCTGCAGTGGTTTTTGCACTGAAGGTGTGGCGTCATTATTTATATGGTGTACGTTTTGAAATGTTCAGTGACCACAAAAGTTTGAAGTATTTGTTTGATCAAAAGGAGTTGAATATGCGACAAAGAAGGTGGATGGAGTACTTAAAGGATTATGACTTAGAATTGAAGTATCATCCAGGAAAGGCGAATAAAGTAGCGGATGCTTTAAGTCGGAAAATGGTTCATAGTGCAGAATTGATGATTTTGGAGTATTCATTATTGGAAAAGTTTAGAGATCTTAATCTCCAATTTTTGTGGACTCCGAATGGTGTGATTATGGGAAATTTGAATGTCAATTCTACTTTGAGAGTTGAGATTCAATAGGCACAATTGTTAGAGGAAGAGTTACAAGAGTTGTTACTTCAACCGGGTTTTACACGAGCGACAGATGGGATTGTTTTGTTTAATCAACGGATTTGTGTTCCGAAGGATGAGACATTGAAAAGGAAGATTTTAGATGAAGCCCATAAAGGTACTTTTACGATACATCCTGGTTCTTCGAAGATGTATCAGGATTTAAAGAAGGATTATTGGTGGTCTGGGATGAAAAAGGATATAGCGGGATATGTGTCAGAATGTGCGGTGTGCCAACAGGTGAAGATTGAACACCAAAGACCGGGTGGTTTGTTACAACCTTTGGATATTCCAGTTTGGAAGTGGGATAGTATTTCTATGGACTTTGCAGTGGGTTTACCCCGTACCCAGGGTGGGTATGATTCTATTTGGGTAATTATTGATCGACTAACGAAATCTGCACACTTCTTAGCCGTAAAGACTACTTATAAAGCAAGTCATCTTGCAAGGTTGTTTATTGCTGAGATTGTGAGATTGCATGGTATTCCTTCTAGTATTGTGTCCGATAGAGATCCGAAGTTTACTTCGAGATTTTGGAAAGTGTTCCAACAAGCGATGGGTACGAATTTGCGTTTGAGCACGTCGAATCATCCTCAAACGGATGGTCAGACTGAGCGAACAATACAAACGATGGAGGATATGTTAAGAGCTTGTGTGCTAGAGAGTAGGGGGAATTGGAAAGAACTTTTACCGTTAATTGAGTTTTCATATAACAATAGTTACCATGCGAGCATCGGTATGGCTCCTTATGAAGCATTGTATGGGAGAAAGTGTAGGACACCTTTGTGTTGGGCTGAAATTGGCGAAGATAGAATTTTGGGACCCGAGATTATTCAAGAGACTACGGAAAAGATTCGAATGATCCGTGAGAAGGTTAAACAAGCACAAGATCGTCAAAAGAGTTATGCGGACAATCGTAGGAGACCTTTGGAATTTGAGGAAGGTGACCATGTATTTCTGAAAGTTACTCCGAGATTGAGATTGAAAGGACTGTTTAAGTCGCGAAAGTTAAGTCCGAGATACGTGGGACCGTATCAGATTTTAGAAAGGATTGGTGAAGTTGCTTATAGATTAGCCTTACCACCCTCTCTATCCGAGATGCATGACGTTTTTCACGTATCTCAGCTCCGTAAGT
Source organism: Lathyrus tuberosus (assembly GCA_022829125.1). Lineage (NCBI taxonomy): Eukaryota > Viridiplantae > Streptophyta > Magnoliopsida > Fabales > Fabaceae > Lathyrus > Lathyrus tuberosus. The sequence goes on from JALAZF010000605.1 coordinate 1,420,861, forward strand.
TCATTCCTGATCCTCTTCAGCCGATTTTACCGGAATCAGTGGAAATAGAAGCAGATTTGACTTTTGAACCACAACCGAGTTGTATTGTGGGAAGGGAAACAAAAGTGTTAAGGAACAAAGATATTCCACTTGTTAAGGTGCAATGGGATATGACGCATCCGGGCGATGCTACTTGGGAACTAGAATCGGAAATGCGAGATTCTTATCCACATCTATTCAGGTAACCATCTAAATTCGAGGACGAATTTCTATTTAAGGGGGGGAGGATGTAATACCCCGTAAGTTTATAAACGCTTTAGTTAATATTATTATGATCAACTGGGTTCCGGAGTACTCTGAGCAATTATTTGGTAAAATAAATAGAGTAAACTGACGAACTCAGAGTTGATTAATTTAATAGTGTTTAACTTTGAGTTTTATTAATTGATGCTTTTGAGCTAAATTGGACATTTAGTAGTGTTACTAAATATGATAGTTTCTATACTATCTATTTTCTTTTCTTTTCATTTTCCTTGGAAAAACAAACAAAAGCTAAAGAGAAAGAAAGAAAAGGAAAAAGGGAAGGAAGGAAAGGAAAAGAAAGAGGAAGAAGAGAAATTTTCCAAAAGCTCAAGAATCATCATTAATTCATCCGTTCTTCGTTTAATCGTCTCAGTATCAACCTCCTCGTCTAGTAATCCAGGTGGGTTCTAGTTAGACTCTTTAGGGTAGAGTTTTATTGAGTTAGAGTTAGATTGGAATTGTGGAAATTGATTAATTTTGCATGAAATTCATGAATCTAACTCCTAAATGCAATGTGTGATTGTATGTTTATACTGATTGTTATGTTATAACATGTTTTGATGAATTTTAGACTGGAAAAATGGGATTTTGGGGTTGAATTGAATCAACCCGTAGCAGACAGATTCTGCAGGAAAATTTCTGGGTTCAAACTGCCTATACGCGTATCACGCAGGGCCATACGCGTATTGAGTAGGGCAATACGCGTATGGGTGTGAAGGAAATGGGATGATACGCGTATGGACAAGGCAATACGCGTATGAGACATGGTAATACGCGTATTGGGCTTTTAAACAGGAATTTCAAGGGAAAAATGCCTCTGCCCATACGCGTATGGCCTTGGGCAATACGCGTATGGCTGGGCGAGAATCTTAGGCAATACGCGTACGGGGAGTGCCAATACGCGTACGACCAGGGGAGTTGCAGAATTCTGCTGTTGTGATTTATTTTTCCGATCGATTGTTTGCAATGCCGTAACTTTTTGTACGTAACTCGGATTGGAACAATTTTGATATCGTTGGAAAGATAATAAAATGTACTTTCTTATTACAATGGTTTTAAGATTGTCGGCCGATTTAATTAAGTCGGGATTTCTGAAAGTGTGTCGTTTTATCGACTTTTATCTGTTAATTGTGTGTAATTATTATTGACAACTTATGCATGTTAAAATATGGACTAGGCAGGGTGAGGATTATTACCAAAACTGTGTCGGAAGTGTGAATGTTCCATGTGTGGCAACGCTCGTGCATGAAGGCCGAGGCGTGTGCATTCTGTTTATCAATAACCACAGTTGTGCGGTGTAGTTCATGAGACTCGAGCACCTCCTCTGAACGTTATACACAACTACTTGGCAGGTTTGAGTCCCGTGTTAAGTACGATTGGAGCCTACGGGTAAAGAGACTTGTGACGGTGTACGGGCCGTGAGAAGTGACGGATCACGGTGTACGGACCGGTGATCCCGAATCCAATCGTATGCCAAGTAGCTACAAGGATCCATGACTCGGATCGCCTTCTAGACGTAGAAGGGTACGGGAAAAGGGGATACCTTGGTATTGGTTATTGATATGTGAGTTCTTGAGTGTACGGACTCAGAACGTACTACGGTACTTTGTGAATCCTTGAGTTTACAGGCTCAAGAGGTACTTCGGTACTAGTGTGGGTTTACAGGCTCACCGTGACGGTTACTTGTGTGTGTGTACTCATGATCTTTCCCCTTTCCCCTTGGACATGAGTTAGGACTTTGTTAGAACCTTGTAAAGCCGAGAGGACTTTAAGATAGGGAACTCACTGAGATTTGATGTATCTCACCCCACTGTTGTTGATTACATCACAGGTTCTGCAGGTTTGGCGAAGGGTAAGGACAAGGTTATTTGACTTTCCTTACGGGTCGTGGTTTGGTGATGGCATGGCTTCCGCTATGGCGTTATGTTTTGAGATCATTGTTTTGATCTAGTTCTTAGTTTTTATCATTTTGGAACATCTTGTATATGTAATGCCTTAGACCTTTAGGTGTTTTGTAATAGAGGCATTTATGTGTATAATGTGTTAACTAGGAACTTATTATGTTTCAGTACCAAAAGTGAAACTCATGTATAATATATGATTCGAGGCATGTATTGTATATGGTCTTTACAACACAAATCCAAACATAAATGCAAAAAGATCAAGGAAGACATCGATAATGATTTGTAAAGCAGATTTTATACAATATTATGATCAACAAAGATACAAATGTTCAGAGTAACTATACAAACACCCAACAAGAAAGAATACACAAAGAGGAAGAGAAATGAACCAAACATCTCGCGGATTGTCAAAGCCGATCGACGAGAAATCCACCCCGGATCATCCACATGCAAGCTTCCATGATGTTTTCTAAGCTAATCTACAAGAAAAATGAAGTTTGATGGAGTTGGAGCAAGAATCCCCAAAACCATCCTCTAAAAAATGCTTAAAAATGAAGTTTATAGGTGGTTTTTGCTGCCCAGGTTCGCATTGCGAACCCCCATTCGCACTGCGAACATACACCGCCTTAGCAACGTCAAAAACAGTGTTTTTCACACTTCTGGGCACTATTCATTCGCCCCCGGGTTCGCAGTGCGAGTGCGCCAGCGAGTGCTCGCCACGGGGGGTTCGCATTGCGAACATGACAGCAAACCAGAATTTGTTTTGATCATAACTCTTGAACCGTAACTCCGATTGACGCACGGTTTGAAGCGTTGGAAAGCTTATTCAATGCTCTTTATGAATATGGAAAAATCCCATTGCTGGAACACCTGTAAAAATAAATGAAAATCAATTAAACTCAATGATATTTACACGGTACCGCACTATACACCGAAAACGTAAAGTAAACGTATTTACGAACAAAGCGGGGTTTATTCAACTAATTTTAACACAAAGTAATGATAAGTGCAACAAAACTTATATACAAAAATAGGTACATTTTGCACTTATCAAACTCTCCCCAACTTACATAATTGTTTGTCCACAAACAAGAATCAAACACACTTGAAAATGCACAAGCAATATCCAAAGAATGACGAATAAGCAGGTTTTGAAAAACGGAAACGAATGAATGGTTCAAATGAAAATGATACACACAAAAAGTAAATACTTACCACTAAACTGCAACGATAACATAGTCACGAAACAAATGCAAAATACAAAAATCATGCCAAAAATTCTAAAACAACACAAGTTCCAAAGTGAATCACACCTAGTAAAAACAATCATCGGTAGATGAAAAACACACAATAAGGTACTTTACACTCACACAACACTCATGCAAACAAAAGACAAAATTATGCATACATCTACAAATTCACATTGAAAATACAAAGGCAAGAATCACAAGGGCTTTCAAGGTTTTAGCGTGGTCGGGTAAACAAACAAGGGGCAATTTCTAAAGGTAATTGAAACAAAAACTTGCCTAAACCTAAGGGAGTGAAAACTCACAAAGATTCACACACAAAATTTCAACCAACTTCTTCCAAAATCCCAAGTGCTACACAACACACAATACTTATTTAGCACAATTATTGAAACTCTTTTTGTTTCCTTTTTCAAGGATTTTTTTTTTCTTCTTTTTTTTCACTTTTTTCTTTTCTTTTCTTTGTCATATTTTTCTCTTTTTTTCTTTTTTTTTTGAATCCTCATAGAATCCAACCAATGAGTAAACAATCATCCTCTCCCCAACTTGAATTCAACCGCACCATCATGTAAATACTCCCTACTTTCTAAGGCAAGGAAAAAATCCATACAACAACACATAGTTGAGGTCCAAGAAAAAACAAAATCCATTAAAAAATAAGTGAACTAAATACTCATAGAAAAACATTAAGTTCAAATAGAAACATGGATCAAAAAGCTCAAAGGGGTTATGAATTCTCACACACCCACAAGGTGAATTGACTATTTGGCTAAGGTGGTTGTGCTCAAAATGAAACAATTGCCTTGATCCTTTTCATGAATTCATATAATCAACACGAATAAAAGATTCAACATAATAAAATCCAGTTAGAACAAGAATATCGGTTCTCCGCGCATATATGAACAATGGAAGGCCACCTCAAAAAAAGGTTGGGAACTAAAGTGATTCACAATAGAACAAGTATACAAAAGAATGGATGACATGGAAGTTTGTACAAAGCCTAAGTATCCTGAATATGCTAAAGTATAGAAAGCGATAAATACATACCTCGGACGTGTACAAAACTTAACAAGATCATTACCATACATCCGCAAGTTGAAACGAACCAACTTGGAAAATCACAAAAGCATCCTTAAATAAGTCGATCAAAATCTGTGAGCAAACAACAACCAAAAACATTCGAAAATAAAAACTATAAAACATGCTTGTTTTACGTCGTAAGCTCGACGCCTTTACGGTTCTTAATTAGAAACTTCCTTCATTCATGCCATGGTGATGTCTCACCGCGCAACCAAAAGCAAGCGTCCTAACTAAACACTTGAACAAACGTTACGGGAACAAAACGTATATAACACTTGAACAAACATAATGGAAATAGACAATATATACGATATATACAAAACTAAAAAACAAAGAAACTATCGCAATGCGATTCAATATCAAAACCAATTCCCGGCAATGGCGCCATTTTGTTGGTTGCGGAATAGCGGCAAGCAAGCAAAAATATTTATTTTCGGAAGAATTCCCTCCGGGATTTATGTCGTGTCCACAGAGATCGGTTCGAGGGAAAGAATGTCGTTCGACAGTCTCTCGCGTTAATGAGTTTGGATTAAAATGGTTTAAAACATGAAAACAGAAAAGTAAATATTAAAACATAAAACAAATTCATTCTTCAGAGACAAACTTATCAAACATACATATAATCCACTCATCACAAACATAAATTTACCGACCAATTATACTCTACCTGCAATACTCGTCAAAATCATCCAGCATCGCTCACAACTAAGGTTATGTCTAACGCACAGTTGAGAGAGCAACCGTATTACTCTCGTCGACGCTCTCGCGCACGACGCCTCGAAACAGGGAAGACATTAAGTTCCGACACCATAAAGATTATTATCTAAATCTATCTCTAGAGTCTAGACAATAGATATCCATCCCTAATCAAGATTAATGATGGTTATCTCTAACACAACACAAATCCAAACATAAATGCAAAAAGATCAAGGAAGACATCGATAATGATTTGTAAAGCAGATTTTATACAATATTATGATCAACAAAGATACAAATGTTCAGAGTAACTATACAAACACCCAACAAGAAAGAATACACAAAGAGGAAGAGAAATGAACCAAACATCTCGCGGATTGTCAAAGCCGATCGACGAGAAATCCACCCCGGATCATCCACATGCAAGATTCCATGATGTTTTCTAAGCTAATCTACAAGAAAAATGAAGTTTGATGGAGTTGGAGCAAGAATCCCCAAAACCATCCTCTAAAAAATGCTGAAAAATGAAGTTTATAGGTGGTTTTTGCTGCCCAGGTTCGCACTGCGAACCCCCATTCGCACTGCGAACATACACCGTCTTAGCAACGTCAAAATCAGTGTTTTTCACACTTTTAGGCACTATTCATTCGCCCCCGGGTTTGCAGTGCGAGTGCGCCAGCGAGTGCTCGCCACGGGGGTTCGCATTGCGAACATGACAGCAAACCAGAATTTGTTTTGATCATAACTCTTGAACCGTAACTCCGATTGACGCACGGTTTGAAGCGTTGGAAAGCTTATTCAATGCTCTTTATGAATATGGAAAAATCCCATTACTGGAACACCTGTAAAAATAAATGAAAATCAATTAAACTCAATCATATTTACACGGTACCGCACTATACACCGAAAACGTAAAGTAAACGTATTTACGAACAAAGCGGGGTTTATTCAACTAATTTTTGTTGAAACTTGGGTTCCAAGAAAGATGAATGTTTGAGATAAAGAAGAAGAAGATTAGAGAAAAGAGAAAGAGAGATTAGGGTTTTGAAAACTTTTTAAAACTTTATTATGAAGCTGTGTCTAAAATACACAATACAACGCCCTTTATATAGGCTGTCAAAGCCCAGGCCCAAAACTAACATTTCGACACAACCTGGCAATTCGACTGAATTCCTTATCAGCTATATTCGACTCTGTCGAATACAGCTGACTTACAATATACTACAACTATTCGACTGACTATACAACATTCGACCAACACCTATAACACACTTCGACTTCGACTTCGACAAACATGAATTACTTCTAACAATTTTAACACAAAGTAATGATAAGTGCAACAAAACTTATATTCAAAAATAGGTACATTTTGCACTTATCAATGTTACTCATCCTCTTTCACAACCTGACATTATTGAGGAACATATAATTTCACTAGAATACCCAATTCCCACTGTGTATGAAGATGTTATGGATTAAACAGTCAACTTGAATAAAGTCCCCGCCGTGTTTGAAAATGTTGTGGATGAAGGATACAACTTGGATAAGGGGAGAGGTGTGGGGGAAGAGAATGTGGGTGATGAGGGGGCCATTGAGATTGAAGTGAATGTGGGTGATGAGGGGACCATTGATATGGAAGAGAATATGGGTGATGAGGGGGACACTGAGGGTGAAGTGATTGTGGGTGATGAGGGGACCACTAATATGGAAGATAATGTGGGTGTTAGGGGACCACTGAGGGACTAAACTATAACAGGAAGAAGTTGAGTGAGTTAATTGTAACCAAGGAGATGTGGAAATGAACGAGACCAATGAGGGAGTAAACTGTAACCAGGAAGAAGTTGAGGGAGTTAATTGTAACCAACGAGATGTGAAAAATGAGGGTAGTGAAGATAGTGCAACGAAAGTTGGAAGATGAAGATTTAATTCCTGAAATCTGAAAACGAAATCTGCAATATGAAGAATCAACCCTAGAGTGCAAATATAACACAGATGTTGAGCCAACAAGTTACATTAGCCTACATGTCATAATGTTAGTTAAGGGACTACTTCGTAACATTTTTTAGTTAAGGGACTACTTCGTAAATTTTTTTAGTTAAAGGGCTACTTCGTAACATTTTTTAGTTAAAATACTAAAGCAAAATATTTAATTAAATTAAGAGACTTTGAGACTAATTATGCCAAAATTTTACTTTTTTAAATTCATCGAAGAATTAATGTATTTGGACTATATGTAGTCCAAATACATTAATACTTCAATGAATCTAAAAAATAATTTTTTTTATTATATTAAGAATCAGAGGAAATAACGTAAATACCAAATATACATTTTATATTATATATATATATATATATATATATATATATATATATATATATATATATATATAATGAAAAATAATATATTTGAAAATAGGTGAAATAAACTATTCGAATAAAAAAAATAAATCAAGAGAATACAAAGATAAAACAAAATAATCTTTAAAAAGTACTACATAATCTAAAAAATTTTAATAATCAATTTTTTTCTTGTATGTTCAAGTGACATCTTTTAGTTAGCACTACTACAAAATACGAATTCGATAACATAATATTACTACAATCATACCTTCCACATAACAACACCATGATCAGCAGTCAACTGAGGAGGTCCAGCCATCTGAATCGACTGCTGTTAGGGATACACTTAGGGTTAGGAAGGCCAAGAAGAAGAAGAAGCTGAAGGAGAAGAAGAAAAAGGTGCCCAGGAAAATTTGTTACTATGATTTTGATGAGGATAGTGAGGAGAGAGTCATAGATTATGAAGATTCCTTTGCTACTAGAGGATGTTGTTCCGACATTGACAAAATCATGTAATAAAATTATGTGTGTACTCTTCCCTCTTGGCCTTCTTAATGAAATTATTTATTATTATTTTATATACTCTTTCATTTATACACTATTATTGTTTTACAAAAAAAATAGTACAAGCAAATAAAAATAGAAACAACAATCGCAACAATAATGAAAAATAACAATAATTAATAACTCTCTCACTATTAGGTTCATAAATAAATAAATAATTGAAAGTTATTTAACCACGGTTTTACTAAAGAACCGTTGTAAAAATTTAAAATTATATCACGGTTTTTCTTTTTGACCGTGATGAAAAGTGATATATTATATCACGATTTTTCTTTCTAACTTTGATGAAATGTGATATTTTTTACTATATAAGTGATGCGTCCTCAAGTGCACGGAAATATCGAAGTAATATAAAAGATTGTCGAACCCACAGAGACCAATGTCAACCTACCGTTATCTATTATTGTGATGTAAAGCTAAGGCTAATGATTACTTGGTTTAAACGGAATTAAAACGAAAACTAAAATAAAACTTAGAAAATATATCAATAAGGAGAGGCCGGAATATGGATTCCGTGTTCCTAAGGACTCTGTAGATTTTAGGAATTAATTATAATTAGACCACGTTCCGTAGAAAATATCAATTTAAAGACTCTGTCTCACACTCTCGCGTTATTGACTAAAGTCGCACTCCCTAACCATGAGATTTTTCTCTCGCTCGCCCATTCTAATTAGAAAGCGTATTTTGAAAATCAATTAGATCCTAATCGATACCTATAGCGCTCTCGCTGTTTTTAGGATCGATGCCTAGTTTTTACTATCCGGTTCAATCCTCACACTCTCACGGAATCGTCTCAAACCTTAGTATGATTTTCACTCTCGTGACAAAACATTAAGACTTACAATTAGAAACTAAAACCAAAACATAATTTATTTAATGTTACGCGCCTATTATTTTCTACCGAGTCCCGTCTGTAACGTCGATCCTCATACGCCGGACTCAGACAAGTTTAGCCAGACATTATTTCGAATAAAAGCAACATAAAAGCAGTATTTAAATTCAGGGACAGCATGACATAAAGTAGAAAAGTGCAATATAAAAATAATTAAATTAAAGCGATTAAAAACCTGTAAAGTAGAAGTAAAAGCAGAACTTGAGGCAACAATAAAACTTTCGTTTAATATCGGTAAGCTTGTTGTTGATCCAAGAGTACAAGAAACAAACAAGAATAAATTTGTGACAATCTCTCGATGTGAGCGATTGTCACTTTTACAAGTATTTTCTGCCTAAAACTAGAAGGTAAATTCGACAGAGCTTCCGCACAACGTGGATGCTTCCAAAGTGATCAGAAGACCCTATATATAGACTTAGTGAAGACTGGTAACTGCCAAAACGTGCAAGAGAAGTGGAGAAGAAAAAGGAAGTGGGCAGAGGAAGTTGGAAACTGATTCCACGTAAAACTGCATCTGAATGATAACGGCGGACGCCATTAGGGCAATGGCGAACGCCTCGCCATTGCCTCCTTCATTAATTGACGTGGCATCTGGAAAATGGCGGATGCCATTAGGGAATGGCGAACGCCATTATGCGAGAAAAATCAGATTCAGGTCTTTTTCTGTTCTTCTGCGTTTCTTTCCGAATTCCTCGAGCAAATGTATTGATACTTGGTAAATCCTGCAAAACAAACAAGAAACAACGTAAAAGCAATAAACCAAAGTAAAATAAAGGATGAATACTATGCATTATGAGCCTAAAAATTCGATACCTTTTTGCGTTATCAATAAGCGAAAGTATCTATCGTTCAGTACGTAACAATCGTTTCGCTCAAATGAAAACCCAAACATATTTCACTCTTCTATCTCATAGCATAACCCTAACATCCATGTCACTCTTTAAACTTTCTTAAACCTTCATATTTGTCTTCACCAATCGCTATGATACTCTTTAATCATATTTCAGGTTCGTTAATTAAACTTATGCTTCAATTTCGTTTGCATTTCTTGTTAAAAATGGATTCTTATTTTTTTTTATTTGGTGAATGTTCTCATTTTTTCATATTCGTCTTCACCACCTTAACAAAGCGTATACTTTGGCTATCATACATATGGTTTGTGTAGCTATGAAGAAAAATACAAGAAGTATAAAGCTATTATGTTAACTTCTTTCACCTTGTACTTCTTCTTCATAACTTCATAAACTAGATAAAAATTATAATTTGTTCCAGATCCATGATTAGTTAAAAAAATGTGCTTTCTTTAAACATTACATAATATCTTTTGTTATTGTATGTTGTTGCATGCTGTTGTTGTTGTATGTTGATATTGTTGTTTTTGAACCTTATTTTGTTGTATGTTGTTGTGTTGTTGATAAATGTTGTTGTATGTTGTTTTTGTTGTTGTTGATTAATATTTTAAGAACAAGAACAAAACATTTCTAAGTCACAAGAAAGAACTCTTGTGACTTAGCAATGTTTTGTTCTTTAAATTCTTAAAACATTACAAAATATCTTGTGTTGTTGTATGCTGTTGTATGAAGTTACGTGTATTATATGTTATGTAGATTGTTTGTTTCACTAACCCTCCACTGAAAATACATTTTATTTAAATTGACATAGAAACTTATAATCTGAAAATTAAGTTGTATTTGAAAACTGTAATACCCCATATTATCTAAATGCTCAATTGGATATCAGATGAGTATCTATGTGCTCTATCTTTGGTAAATTGGATTAATGGAATCCTCTAAGTACTTTAAGTATTGACATTTGGGGTCAATAGAGCAACTAATGAACTCTGAAGAGATCAATTATTTTATTAGAGAGACATATCACTATTTATTAGACCAAGAGAGTATATTAAGGTAACTCTAATAATTGATCAATTGAGTTGAGACGACAAAATATCAATTGGAGATATTTTACCCTGTTGGAATTATATTATATATAAGCATTATATATATATATATATATATATATATATATATATATATATATATATATATATATATATATATATATATATATATATATATGTTAAGAGAAAGGAAAGAAGAGAAAGAAGAAGAACTTGGGAAGAAGAAGTTCATGGATCATCAATTCGTCATCTTCTTCAAACACCTCTTCGATTATCAGGTGGGTTCTAGTTAGACACTCTAAGTTCTAGAAATATAAGTTTAGAACTTAGGTTCGATTTGAGAGAAAATGATTAAACGGTTAAATCAATGAAATCTAACGGATGAAATGCGATATAAACTGCGTAGAATACTTGTTGTTATGTTTGGAACATGTTTTGGTTGATATAGTCTGAATTGGAAGTGTTTGGGTGGAAAAAATGAGGAATTTTTGGCCCCAAATGACCTATATTGACGCTGCTGAGAATTTCTGAGTTCGTAGGTTCGCATTGCGAACCCAAGGCGAAGGGAAGGCAAATATTTACCTAGAAGCTCGCATTGCAAACTTTATGCCCTTTTTCTTCTGCCATGGTTCGCTGGGGGTTCGCATTGCGAACAGAAAAGCGAACGTGGCAGATTTCCCATTTTGTTTCCTTCATAACTTTTGATCCGTAACTCGGATTGACGCACGGTCGGAAGCGTTGGAAAGCTACTTCAATGCTCTATGTGATGGTGAGGTAGAAACATGGTTGTATGCTATGGATTGATAAGAAAATATGGAAAAGTATTGTATGTGTGAATATCGTAGTCCTCATTTCCACCAAAATTCATGAATCGGGAAGCCGATTGTTATGGGACTTGAAGCCTTGGAAAGAGAATCCAATGTGCTATTAAATGGTAATGTGAGACCATGGTTTTAACCAAGGATGCTTGGTAGAGGATAGTAGTGGCTTGTATGCCTTAAAAATGTATGTGAACCACTAGGTGAATTATGTTTGATATGTTTTGCTATCTTGTGTGTTTTATGATTGATGTTGTAATATGCTTGTCTAATATTGTTGTTGAACATAATTAAGAAAATGACATGCTTAAAATAAATTAGGAAGAGTGAGGAAACCTTACCCAAAAACAAAATGGTATAATTCTAGGTTGTGACTAGGTTTGTGATAGAAACTCTAGATGGCTATACTCGGGCAATTGATGTAGAAAGGTGCATCCTTAACGAGTAATGGTCTAGAGTAGATAACTTAATGACAATGCTCGTGCGTGAGGGGCTGTGGCGTGTGTCTGACAACGCTCGTGCGTGAGGGGCCAAGGCGTGTGTCCGATACAATGATATAGAAAGAGTGGAACACTAGTATGGAACATGTGTATTAACCATTATGGTTTTGTGAAAATACAAAAGAGGTCTTAAGGCGAATGTGGCCTTGTGATTGTCGAATACAATCACGTTTGTGTGTGTGATCACGTAATCGTAACCAGTTCTTTGAGTTGCAGTTTCATGAGTCTCGAGCTCGTCTGAAACAAGGCATGGTACTTGGCAGGTTTGATTCCCGTGTGTAGTACGAATAGAACCTAAGGGTAGAGACTTGTGATGGTTAACAGGCCATGTGAAGTGACGGTTCACGGCTAACAGGCCGATGTTCCCGAATCCATTTCGTATGCCAAGTAAATTACAAGGATCCATGACTCGGGTCGACTTCTAGACGTAGAAGAGAACGGGAAAAGGGGATGCCTTAGTACGGTTATCGATTAGTGAGATTCTTGAGTTAACAGGCTCAGGACATAGTCCATTCGTGGGATTTATGAGTTAACATACTCATGACATGTTTCCATATAGTGTGAGATTGTGAACTCAAAGTCATTTTCCCTTCCCCTTGACTTGAGTTAGGATTGGCTAGAACCTTGTAAAGCCGAGAGAATCCATAGGATAGGGAACTCACTGAGATTTGATGTATCTCACCCCACTATTGTTGATTATTTTCAGGAGATATTTGCAGGTTTGGTTTACAAGTGGAGCTATGCTTGGATGTTTCAAGAGAAGCTTAGTTGAGCTTATTTCTGCTGTGTATTATTTGTTGTATACAATTGAGGATATTGTATATTGATCTTAGTTTTTTTATATTTTTGGCTAGTTTCCATGTCTTGTACCATAGGTTGTATTTGTATTAGTAATCGTCAAGTATGTGAATTACGCCATTAGGCACTTATGATGGTGTCAGTACCAAATAAAATGCTTGTATTGTATTATTCTAGATATATATTATACAGGGCATTACAGTTGGTATCAGAGTCGGTCATGTCCTCGACCTAGCCTTGAAACATCATAAGTAGATCTATTCATGCCTCTTAAGTGTGTTTTGCCAGCATGAAACTTAATATCATACTATGTAGTGTTGGGCCTGATCAACCTAATACTATGTATGTGATAGGTAGAATCATGGTTGAGCGACCACGAGGATTCTGTGGTGTTGTCGGAACTTGTGCTGTGAGAGTAGGCTCAAGCCAAGAGTTAGTAGCGAGGAGTTTTGTTCAGCTCAGTTGAAATCTTAATAGAAGTTGTGATTGGGTAGCATGGAATTGATGAGTGGTGTGTTGTTCAAGCAAATCCTTGGGATGAGTAGAGTCTGAAAGTTAAGGATCTCTATCGGACGATTGGTTAAGATATTGAGGAATATGTAAAACGCTAGTGAAGCTGGATTGACCACTAGTATAGACAAGATTTCAAGTAATCTCATTTCGTGAAAAAGAAAGTTGTTTTGTGGAACGCGTGGCGTAAGGTCCGGAAGTGAGATAAGTATTGGTGCTTCAGTTTCTAAGGTCGCTATGGTATCTTGAATGGACGAGAGTACCTTAAGGAATGCGTTCAGAACGATATCTTTCAAATGGTTAGAAGGTGGAGAGTTAAGGACGTTCGACTTTTATGGGAACTTAAGGTAGTAGAGAAGTGTGAGAAGGGACATAAGGATGTGTTTACATACTTCAAGAGAAACAAGTATGTGTCGGACGAAGGGTACGAGATAGGTTGCGTGTATTCAGTTATGACGGGAGAGATTAAGTTCAGGATAATACTTCAGGTTTTCTATTTTCAGTGAGAGACCAATTTGGAATTTGGAAATGTTAATTTACCCAAGGAACAGTATAAGGTATTGTGTTGGAGAAAGAATGAGCTTCGTTTAGTAACGAAAAGTGTAGTGATACGGACCGGAAGAAGTTTGTACTAAGAAACATAGTAGGTATCTTGGATCTAAGGGAATCTTAGTAAGATGGTTTTATATTTGGACCTAAGAGGATTACCATGGAGAGCAGGGCAAACGTGATGTGGAAAACGGTATTAACGGTATATTATGAGGAAGTGGCAACGAAACGTATTTTGGACGTATGTGTGATAGGATAATTAAGATGTTGTTAAAGCTAAAATTTAGGAAGTGTAATCACGGATGGCTCACCCGTGAGAACCCTAGTAGTAGGATGCGAAATGAGAAAGTTACACCTTGGTATTGAGAACAAACGTAGTAGTAGCACCGTGGTCACAAGTGTACGTGATGGATTCTCATTCTTGAGACAAGTGTGAAGGGACGTACTTTCTGGAACAGTGAATATTGCATTTTAAGAAATAAGATTGCGGAAAAACAACGAGAAGCAAATCAGGACTTATTACGGACTAAGAGTAAACTATGGAACGGTTTATACCGGAAGGGTTTTGTATATAGTCGACGAGAATTGTCGGTTGCGAATCTTTCGTTAGTGAATTTGGTGTAAGTGGGAGGTGTAAGGGTTAGTGTGTACGTAGTGAAGTAAAGGTTCTTCAAGAGGATGCATTGCCCCGATTTATTTTCAAGTATAGAGAACTTTTATATTTTTGAATAATCAGAATATTTGGAATCTACCTTTTGTTGGACTAAGAACGTTGTTATTTTAATTTTTCACCAAGTAGTTCAATTGAGAGAACAAGGTTGTGTGCTCGACATGTTATGTTCGTCGTTTTGTGGTACCGTATAATGGTTGTGTGTTGGGTTTTGCGTATGGACGAATTAAGTAAGAGTTGTGGTTAAAACCCTAGAATGTCGTCATTATTGACTTCCCACTAGTGTAGTTGTTTGAGCAGGAAATGAACTATCCCGCTGAAGTTTTGTAGTGTGACCGCGTCAGAATTTGGAATTTTA
Organism: Lathyrus tuberosus; assembly: GCA_022829125.1. Taxonomy (NCBI): domain Eukaryota; kingdom Viridiplantae; phylum Streptophyta; class Magnoliopsida; order Fabales; family Fabaceae; genus Lathyrus; species Lathyrus tuberosus. The sequence continues at coordinate 1,435,969 of JALAZF010000605.1, forward strand.
CTTGTCACTTTGTTGGAGTGTGTCGTCTGCATGTTTTGACTTTGTCGGTTTTACCTTAGTGGATCATGGTTAGGGAATGTTATACAAGTTAAGAAGCCACGAGTTGTGAACGATATTTCAAGTAGGACGAATCGGATTAATGGTTTGAGTAGGGATGGCTTTGAATTAAGAAGAAACTGTTTTTTGATTCTGCAGCAGTGTTAACCGACTAACGCAAGGTGGTTAAGCGATTAACACGTGCATTGAAGGTGTTAATCGATTAACACGTGCATTGCGAACCCAAGGCGAAGGGAAGGCGAATATTCGACTAGAAGCTCGCATTGCGAACTTTATGCCCTTTTTCTTCTGCCATGGTTCACTGGGGGTTCGCATTGCGAACAGGAAAGCGAACGTGGCAGATTTCCCATTTTGTTTCCTTCATAACTTTTGATCCGTAACTCGGATTGACGCACGATCGGAAGCGTTGGAAAGCTACTTCAAGGCTCTATGTGATGGTGAGGTAGAAACATGGTTGAATACTATTGATTGATAAGAAAATATGGAAAAGTATTGTATGTGTGAATATCGTAGTCCTCATTTCCACTAAAATTCATGAATCGGGAAGCCGATTGTTATGGGACTTGAAGCCTTGGAAAGAGAATCCAATGTGCTATTAAATGGTAATGTGAGACCATGGTTTTAACCAAGGATGCTTGGTAGAGGATAGTAGTGGCTTGTATGCCTTAAAAATGTATGTGAACCACTAGGTGAATTATGTTTGATATGTTTTGCTATCTTGTGTGTTTTATGATTGATGTTGTAATATGCTTGTCTAATATTGTTGTTGAACATAATTGAGAAAATGACATGCTTAAAATAAATTAGGAAGAGTGAGGAAACCTTACCCCAAAACAAAATGGTATAATTCTAGGTTGTGACTAGGTTTGTAATAGAAACTCTAGATGGCTATACTCGGACAATTGATGTAGAAAGGTGCATCCTTGACGAGTAATGGTCTAGAGTAGATAACTTAATGACAATGCTCGTGTGTGAGGGGAAGAGGCGTGTGTCTGACAACGCTCGTGCGTGAGGGGCCGAGGCGTGTGTCCGATACAATGATATAGAAAGAGTGGAACACTAGTATGGAACATGTGTATTAACCATTGTGGTTTTGTGAAAAGACAAAAGAGGTCTTAAGGCGAATATGGCCTTGTGATTGTCGAATACAATCACATTTATGTGTGTGATCACGTAATCGTAACCAATTCTTTGAGTTGTAGTTTCATGAGTCTCGAGCTCCTCTGAAACAAGGCATGGTACTTGACAGGTTTGATTCCCGTGTGTAGTACGAATGGAACCTAAGGGTAGAGACTTGTGATGGTTAACAGGCCATGTGAAGTGACGGTTCACGGCTAACAGGCCGATGTTCCCGAATCCATTTCGTATGCCAAGTAAATTACAAGGATCCATGACTCGGGTCGACTTCTAGACGTAGAAGAGGACGGGAAAAGGGGGTGCCTTGGTACAGTTATCGATTAGTGAGATTCTTGAGTTAACAGGCTCATGACATATTCCATTCGTGGGATTTATGAGTTAATAGACTCATGACATGTTTCCATATAGTGTGAGATTGTGAACTCAAAGTCATTTTCCCTTCCCCTTGACTTGAGTTAGGATTGGCTAGAACCTTGTAAAGCCGAGAGAATCCATAGGATAGGGAACTCACTGAGATTTGATGTATCTCACCCCACTATTGTTGATTATTTTCAGGACATATTTGCAGGTTTGGTTTACAAGTGGAGCTATGCTTGGATGTTTCAAGAGAAGCTTAGTTGAGCTTATTTCCGTTGTGTATTATTTGTTGTATACAATTGAGGATATTGTATATTGATCTTAGTTTTTTATATTTTTGTCTAATTTCCATGTCTTGTACCATATGTTGTATTTGTATTAGTAATGGTCAAGTATGCGAATTACGCCATTAGGCACTTATGATGGTGTCAATACCAAATAAAATGCTTGTATTGTATTATTCTAGATATATATTATTTCGAATAAAAGCAACATAAAAGCAGTATTTAAATTCAAGGACAACATGACATAAAGTAGAAAAGTGCAATATAAAAATAATTAAATTAAAGCGATTAAAAACCTGTAAAGTAGAAGTAAAAGCAGAACTTGAGGAAACAATAAAACTTTCAATTAATATCGGTAAGCTTGTTGTTGATCCAAGAGTACAAGAAACAAACAAGAATAAATTTGTGACAATCTCTCGATGTGAGCGATTGTCACTTTTACAAGTATTTTCTGTCTAAAACTAGAAAGTAAATTCGACATAGCTTCCCCACAACGTGGATGCTTCCAAAGTGATCAGAAGACCCTATATATAGACTTAGTGAAGACTGGTAACTGCCAAAACGTGCAAGAGAAGTGGAGAAGAAAAAGGAAGTGGGCAGAGGAAGTTGGAAACTGATTCCACGTAAAACTGCATCTGAATGATAATGGAAGACGCCATTAGGGCAATGGCGAACCCCTCGCCATTGCCTCCTTCATTAATTGACGTGGCATCTTGAAAATGGTAGATGCCATTAGGGAATGGCGAACGCCATTATGCGAGAAAAATCAAATTCAGGTTTTTTTCTGCTCTTCTGCGTTTCTTTCCGAAGTAAAATAAAGGATGAATACTATGCATTATGAGCCTAAAAACTCGATACCTTTTCGCGTTATCAATAAACGAAAGCATCTATCGTTCAGTACGTAACAATCGTTTCGCTCAAATGAAAACCCAAACATATTTCACTCTTCTATCTCATAGCATAACCCTAACATCCATGTCACTCTTTAAACTTTCTTAAACCTTCATATTTGTCTTCACCAATCGCTATGATACTCTTTAATCATATTTCAGGTTCGTTAATTAAACTTATGCTTCAATTTCGTTTGCATTTCTTGTTAAAAATGGATTCTTATTTTTTTATTTGGTGAATGTTCTCATTTTTTTCATATTCGTCTTCACCACCTTAACAAAGTGTATACTTTGGCTATCATACATATGGTTTGTGTAGCTATGAAGAAAAATACAAGAAGTATGAAGCTATTATGTTAACTTCTTTCACCTTGTACTTCTTCTTCATAACTTCATAAACTAGATAAAAATTATAATTTGTTCCAGATCCATGATTAATTTAAAAAAAGGTGCGTTCTTTAAACATTATATAATATCTTTTGTTGTTGTATGTTGTTGTATGTTGTTGTTGTTGTATGTTGCTATTGTTGTTTTTGTACCTTATTTTGTTGTATGTTGTTGTGTTGTTGATAAATGTTGTTGTATGTTGTTGTTGTTGTTGATTAATGTTTTAAGAGCAAGAACAAAACATTTCTAAGTCACAAGAAAGAACTCTTGTGACTTAGCAATGTTTTGTTCTTTAAATTCTTAAAACATTACATAATATCTTGTGTTGTTGTATGCTGTTGTATGAAGTTAAGTGTATTATATGCTATATAGATTGTTTGTTTCAACAACCCTCCATTGAAAATACATTTTATTTAAATTGACATAGAAACTTATAATCTGAAAATTAAGTTGTATTTGAAAACCAACTTATATCCATCAATATTTTCCGAATTGCATCTGTCTCATCATTCTTCTCACATTGTTTAACATATAGAATGCAAATCAATTACTTGAGTCCTTCATCACATCCATATCCTCTTATAGTTTAATTTGAATAAGAACAATTTATTGATATTATTCAAATTAAACTAGAATAGAAGGAATTGATGTCATGAAGGAATTAGACCATTGAATCACATTCTACATGTTAAACAGCGTGAGATGAACGATGAGATAGATGCAATTCGGAAAACAGTGGCTTGTTTAAGTTTGCTTGCAAGAATAGTTTAATTTTCATATTATATACTTCTTCATCAATTTGAATGGTTGTATGTTACTGTGAAGTTTATTGAAAAACAAGTCATCTACATATTATATAATAAACTCTTGTTACTTTCAACAACAATTATTTATATTAACCGTTATAAAATGTTATTTGCTTAAATGTATTTACCATAACGGTTAGTTATAACAACCATGCTCATATATAACGCGCTTTCAAGTTTTCTACAACGGTCATAACACTGTGATGGTAAGTATGGCATATACAACCACACCCTACGTAATAACCGCATATCTGATATTATTGTTGTCATTAAAGGTGTTAAGATGGTAAGAGAAAAGTTTTTATTAACTTATGTAAACTTTTTTGGCATTTAGTAATATTCTATTCTAAAATGGTCGGATACTAATAAATTTTTTCTGTCAAGATTCAGAAAAATACCTCAATTGTGAAATTCTAATCTGTCAAGATATTTTTCAAAGATAAAATCTCTTTTGACATGGTAACGACACAATTATATTTATATAACCCATGGTGCTATAAATAATACATTTATTCCTTATTAAATAAAGTACATTACGTCAAAAATATTTGTATTATGTTTATATATAGACAAAAAGCAAAAGGTTACAGGCGAAAAGGAAAAATAATTGAAATTTGTTAATATAATCACATTATTTATTCACAGATAAAGAAAAATTGAAAAAGGATTATAAAAAATTATTTAAGTAGAAAAATAGTTAGAAATAAATCTCAATTAATTAAATATTTCTTTACTTTTAGACTGAATAAAATATTTGTGAATTGTGGCTATGAATATTTTGACATAAAAAAATGACGCAAATAATGACATTCAAAACAGATTGATTTGGCCTCTTTAATTGGTGATTTTATATTAAAGATAAAATTTTAAAGAAATTATTATTATTGAATATAAGATATGCTTTTGTCTTTTTTTTTGGTTTTTCTGCGTGTATATAATAACTTTGGTTTGAGGTAAGTATTCATCATTTCAAACCATGGCTGACCATAATGTTTTCCTATTCTTTTCCTGCGTGTCTATAATTTTTTTGGTTTGTGATGCCACTCAAAGTGGTAATGAATACATTGTATACATGGGATCACTTCCTAAAGAAGAATCCTATTCTCCAACCTCTCATCATTTGAACATGTTGCAGCAAGTCTTTGATGGCGGCAACATACAGAACTTCTTAATCAGAAGTTATAAGAGAAGTTTCAACGGTTTTGCTGCCATACTCAATGATCAACAAAGAGAAAAACTTGTTAGCATGAAAGGTGTTGTCTCAGTTTTTCCAAATCAAAACTTTCACATACAAACCACAGGATCCTGGAACTTTATTGGATTACCTCAAACAAGCAAAAGAGATCCGGTTGTTGAGAGTGATATGATCGTTGGAGTCTTAGATAGCGGAATATGGCCCGAGTCTCAAAGTTTCAACGACAAAGGTATATATTTCATCACTCAAATTTAAATATATTAGTGAATTATTAAGCCAACTCTACATCTTCATATTTATAAATAAATGATTAGAAGACTAACAGTATTTATGTGTTTGTATGATTGATTAGGTGTTGGTCCCATTCCAAAAAAGTGGAAGGGAGTTTGTAAAGGTGGTTCTAACTTCACTTGCAATAATAAACTGATCGGAGCACGATTTTATGGTGACACGGATAGTGCAAGAGACGAGGCTGGTCATGGAACCCACACAGCATCAACTGCATGTGGAAGAGAGGTGGCAGGCGTGAGCTTTTTTGATCTTGCAAAAGGCACCGCAAGAGGTGGAGTCCCATCTTCAAGGATTGCTGTGTATAAAATATGTGCTGCAGATGGTGCATGCCGTGGTGATGCTATATTAGGTGCATTTGACGATGCCATTGCGGATGGTGTTGACGTCATTTCACTCTCCATTGGGGGTCCAGGTGCAGTAGATTTTTTGGATGATGTTATTGCTTTTGCTTCTTTTCATGCCATGGAGAAGGGAATTCTAGTATCGAATTCTGCAGGAAACTCAGGTCCTGACGTGAGTACTACTTCAAGTGTAGCACCTTGGTTATTTACCGTTGCAGCAACTACCATAGATCGTAAATTCATTAGTAAGCTCATTCTTGGAAATGGAAAAACTTTTGTTGGTACTTCAGTGAATGCTTTCCCCTCAAATGGCACAAAAATTCCAATAGCGGAGAGTACTTGCTCAGACGGCTTATCTAGAACATCGGTTGAAGGTAAGATTGTTTTGTGTGAATCACGGGGGTCCGAAGAATCTGTTTTTCAAAGTGGTGCATATGGTATAGTCTCCAGTGTGGAAGAGTCTTTAAATGATGTGGCTTTTGTAACTCAAATGCCTGCAGTTAACCTTGATTCAAAAGACTTCCGTCTTGTTCAAACTTACGCAGATTCCACTAGATCCCCCGAAGCTGAAATTTTGAAGAGTGAGATCTTCCAGGACACAAGTGCGCCTAGAGTTGCTTCTTTCTCTTCCCGTGGTCCAAATCTAGTGGTTCCAGATATTATGAAACCCGATATAAGTGCCCCAGGAGTGGCCATCTTGGCTGCATATTCACCTCTAGCCCCACCCTCTTCTCATATTGGTGACACCAGAAAGGTTAGTTATAGCATAGAATCTGGAACCTCCATGGCGTGTCCCCACATTACTGGAATTGCTGCCTATGTAAAATCATTTCATCCAGACTGGTCGCCCGCAGCTATAAAATCCGCTATCATGACAACAGCAAAACCTGTGAATGGCACTTATAATGATTTGGCCGGGGAGTTTTCTTATGGATCGGGGAATGCCAATCCAGGACTAGCTATTAACCCGGGACTTATTTATGACATCACTAAAGACGATTATGTGCAAATGCTTTGCAATTTTGGTTACGATAATGAAAAAATTAAACTAATTAGTGGGGAAAACTCAAGTTGTCGTGGAACTTCTAACCCATCATTAGTAAAAGATCTCAATTATCCTGCGCTAGTGATTCCTGTTGCGCCTCAAAAAACTTTCAATATCAAGTTTCCTAGAACTGTTACCAATGTTGGTTCTCCTAATTCAACCTACAAGGCTACTGTCACTCCAATTCCAAATGTCAAGATTACAGTGGAGCCAAATGTTCTCTCATTCAAATCATTAAATGAGAAACAATCATTTGTTGTCACAGTTGTTGGGAGTGTTGGATCAACTCAAACTGTGTTTTCGTCCTCACTTGTTTGGTCAGATGGCACCCACAATGTTAAGAGTCCAATCGTCGTACAATTAAAGTCTTAAACCATGTTATTGTTGTGATTCTTTTGTAAGGTACATAAATGATTCTCAAATATCCAATAAATTACGATTCTGTGTATCAATAAATTTTTCATGTTTATGTTGATTTCTTAAATAATCTAAACTCAATGTGCATATAACAAAAAACAAAGAACGTTGAAAGATACATTTACTTGCAGAAGAAAAATAAACCATATAACCAGCCAGGGCTCTTTCTTCATGAAAAATAAAAATTTATATGGCTGCAAAAAATTCCTTCTTTTAGATATAAAAAAAAGTTCCGCATTCAAACTGTCCATTTGTTTATGGAAATTCTAGTCCCACTTCAAAATTCCACATTTTGTTGATGTAATTTGTATTAGTATTTGAATGTGATGAATGTAAACTGATGTGGATTTGTGATAAATGTCGATATAATCTCTTAGCTGATCATAGAATGTGTGTGTTGATAAGGTTCTTGTTTTTTTATCAGGGTGGGATTTCTTGAAGCAGTTATCATTCTAAACATAAGTACATTAGATATATAATCTTTAGTTGGCTTTATTTCTTGTTTTTTCTTCTCTGAAATATTAAATGAACATATCTTCCAATATAATCATGAATTATATATATATATATATATATATATATATATATATATATATATATATATGAGAAATGCTAACATACACTCAAAATTGGTGGATCCCACACAAAAATACACTACATCTATTTTCTTTCTATTTTTTTTTATTCATCTTTCTAATGTGGGTCCCACCCAAAATTAGTGGGCCCCACACAAAAATACACTAAGGTGTATGTTGTTAATACACACCTACATGGGTGTGCATTAGCATAACCATATATATATATATATATATATATATATATATATATATATATATATATATATATATATATATATATATATATATTATTTTTAACTAAATGTTCTCTGATTCAAAGAGACACAAGATTCATGTTTTGGGATAGATAGTTGATTAGGTTTTTTATGGTACCGTTTTGTAAAAAAAAAATACAAAAACAAACCGAACCATAATCAAGTTGAATTGAACCATTTTAATTTGTTCATAATCAAGTTGAACCCAATTATTGGTTGAGTACACCAATTTTAAATTTTAAAACGTACCAAACTTTTAATGAACAATCTATTTGAAAAAAACATTTAACAAGGTGAATTGATCCATTATACTTTTTCCATTTTTTTAATAAAAAATCTTTTTTGACATTTTATTTTAGCATTTTCCTATAAGCATGTTTGATCGTACCTGATTAGAAAAATAAACCATATAACCACTAACAACATCCACATCTATACCACCCATCTAATATAAATGGACTCCATCTAATATAATATATTATTTTACATGTCTCAATTAATTAAATCACTCAACTATATTTTTCAAATATTCATACCACTCATCTAAAATTCTAAAACGGGTCACACTAAATTTATAATATATTTCAAATTTATATTTTATATTAACATATAAATATATAATTTAAACAAATTTATCCAATTATATTAAAATTTATTAAAAAGGAAACAACATATATTTAGAATAAATTAAAATATTCAAAAATAAATAAATAAAACAAAAATAAAAATACATTGAAAATTTCATAAACGCTAAAACAAACTAGTAGTAGAAAATATACTAAACATGCAGAAAATATACTAAACATTTAAAATAATTTTTAGTTATGGTTATTCTCATGTCCAAAACGTTTCCATATATGTTCTATCAAGTCTTGTTGAAGGTATCGATGAATTTCCTTGTCGCGAACATGATGTCTTTTGCGTAGAAACTTCTGAAAATCGTTATTAGAATCATCTGGTGGTGCGGTTGGGTCATTGCCTAAATGCTCATAAGAATAATCAAAATTGCCACCATATGTGGCACGTTCATCTTCAACAATCATGTTGTGCAATATGATGCACGTATCCATTATACGCTTCAATGCATCCAAGTGCCAAGGTCGAGCTAGGTTACGTATGATCGCAAATCGAGACTGGAGAACTCCAAATGCTCGTTTGATATCCTTTCTTGCACCTTCTTGACCGATTGGTCGACGTAACGAAGAAGGTGATGGTGGATTGTATTCGTTGCTTATTGGTGTTGGAGGGTTAGAAGATGACGAATATGCTCCATAAGCCGTATTCTTTATTCTTTTTGCAGAAGGTTCAGATGAACCTGCAAGCCATTTGGGTTCATCTTTCAATAATCTCCATGAACTCTCAAATGTAAAATTTTCACGCTCATCTTGGTAATAAATATCATACGCAGTTGAAATGATGTTGCTCTCGGAGCTACCGCTTTTTTTTTATTCATGGCTTGCCTATAACACCTAACAAATTTATTAACAGAGGGGTTAATCTTTTTGTGCCATCGACCTTTTAATGTCAATGGTTCCCTCTCTTGAAAATTCTTGTCGCGATGCTTATTATAAGCTTCACCAATCCTCTTCCAAAAGCTGTCTCCTTTTTTATCAACCCCAACAATTGGATCCTTTGAAACGTTGAGTCATGACTGAATAAGAAGCTCATCCTCCTTTGGTTGAAATCTTGTTTTCGTATTTTTACGACCGATGTGGTTCCAGCATCTTCATCAAGGTTGATAGTTTTTAAACCATCTTGAGTGCAAAATTGTGGGATTTCAGACTCTTGATCATTTGATTACACACCGCTAGTACTAATATCAACTTCACGAGGCATAATGAGATTAGTTGTCTGAGATGAAAATTGTTGATATTGATATAGAGAATGTGATATATGATATGGAGAGTGTGATGTATGATATGGATAATTTCCAAATTGTGGATTATTTTGTGGATTTGGAATAAGAGGAGGGTTGCCACCATTTTGTATAAAATTGAACCAAAAATTATGGTGGATGGGGTTCATTGAAAAAAATGTTCAAATAAATTTTTTGAAATAAATAAATTTTGAAGTTAGTATGTAACTTTAAAAAAATTTATTGAAATATATATAGGAGAAAAAATTACTGTTAAAAAAAGAGTTGTTAGAAAAGGGCTGTTAAAAAAAAGCTATTACAAAAGAGCTGTTATAAAATTATCTATTTTGTTTGTTTAAAAAAAGAGCTCTCATACATTTATTAATAATATTATATACTTTTTATTATATTTATTGTTTAAAAATTATCTTTTAATTTGTAATGCTACGGTGCCACACAAAGCGACTCTTGTAATGTTTTACCACGCATGAATAGTATATATATATATATATATATATATATATATATATATATATATATATATATATATATATATGCTGTTTTTACTGACAAAAAGTGTATGGCGCTTTGTGTGGCACTCCCCAATGTGAGTGCTCTAAGGGCTCTTTCTTCATGAGAAATAAAAATTTATTGTAAAAAAAACCAAAACAAACCGTGAAGTTCACTCAAAATGGAATTCAACCGGTTTAATTTGTTCATAATCAAGTTGAACCAAATTATTGGTTAAGTGCACCAATTTTGAATTTTAAAACCTATCCAACTTTTAGTGAACAATCTATTTAAAAAATAAACATTTAACAAGGTGAATTGATCCATTATACTTTTTCATTTTTTTTAATAAAAAATCTTTTTTGACATTTTATTTTAGCATTTTTCTATAAGCATGTTTTTTACTTAATTGACTATAGAATTATATAATATAATGATAATTTAATATTGATAAAATCACTTATTCTATTTTTAAAATAAATTTTTCTTTTTTAAATTTATACGCAGTTATAATACAACTATAAAATAATTAAATAAAAGTGTGAAATAAATTATACTTAAACTAAAATAAGTAATATATACTCTATTATTTAAATATAGTTTACGTAATGCAAAATTTAGAATTTAAATTTAACTATTAATCGTTAAATGAAATATTATTTTTTTATAATAGTAATTTATATTGTTTAAAATAAACTTCAAGTTTAAGTTATGTTTAAAACAGTGAAACAAAGAAGTTATATCACAGACACACAAAGGATAAATCAAAATCTAAAGAGATCTAAGAAATCTTAGATGAAAAAGAAGACTTACATTGCGTGAGAGGATAGTGACTTGGAGTCCTTAGATGATAAAGAATTCAACATATATATTATGGAAAATCATCAAGATAATGTGATAGAGAGTATTATTAGTTATAATTTTAATATTTTAGTTTATTATTAAATTAAGGTTTTATAGTAGTTGGTATTTTAATTGTTATTGAATTGGGCTTCCTCTAAGTAATTGGACATTTTAGTAATGACTCATTAGTATCATTATATATGTATTGTCTTTTGACACATTAGAGAAAAAATGAAAAAAATCAAGTTATCTCTTTATTCTCATTTATATTTATAGTTTTATTAGTCTTTCTCTAATAGTTTTGTTAGGGTTTGTTAACATCCTAACAATTGGTGCTCTCATTTTCGATCTCATTCATCCAAATTAAATGGTCATTCCAGTGTTTGAGGGAGAAGGAGATTCCTACTGGTGGGTGCTATGTGTTGAAAAATATTTCAAAGAGCAAGGAACTGCAGAAAAGATGAAGCTCCCAGAAGCTGTGACCAAATTGCATGGTCATGCTCGTCAATGGTGGCTTTGGAGGTCTCAATTTCATCCTCCGTTATGTTGGGATACATTCACCACTGTATTTCTCTGGCATTTTAAACCTGGATGGAGAGAAATTTTGCCAATAGAAGAGGAGGAGGAGCCAGATCTGAAATCTATGAAATCCATAGAAGGAAATTCCTTCCTTGAAGAGGTTCCTGCATTTGAAGGTGACCAAATAGACTTGAATGACTCGTCAATTCCAAATCACACACATAAAATTTTATCTTCTTCTTCCCATCATTCTGAAACTACATATTTAGTATCTATAACAACTCCCACGACTGAACTTCCTTCCAACGATGAATATTTTCACGGGGTTTACGAAATTCCACCAAAACCTCCTTTCGATTGCACGTCCAAGGCTCCAGATCCAAGCTTTTCGAAGTCTCATTTTACACACATGGGTTTTAACGATGAGGATGAGGAACCGACTTTTGCTTAAAATCCGGTAATGACGATGTATTTTCCATGGATCTAATCTGTGAAACTGTCGAAGAGGATGTAGAAGAACTCATTGATAAGAATTATGTGATTGCTTCTTCGGTTAGACCTGAATATTATATTGATGAATTTGATCCAATGGAACTGTCATGAAGGTAGAGCAAGCTCCTTTAGAATCACATGCTGACATCGGTGGTTTAGATGCCCAGATACAAGAAATCAAAGAAGTCGTTGAGCTTCCCCTGCCAGATCCTGAACTGTATGAAGATATTGGTATCAAGCCTCCAAAAGGAGTCATTTCATTTGGAGAACATGGAACACGAAAGACATTGCTTGATAAGGTTGTGACACCGTTTCCTCCACCTAAACCTCCGGATTTGCAAACCTCATCGGATTCTACTTTCTACATCAACAACAACGTCACTTGGAATCTCGAAGCTAACATGCCTCCTTCGCTATGGTTCGAAGATGTAGAAACACAATCACCACCGACGACGCTCTCTGATTAACTATCGGTACCACCACTGCCACTTGAACCAACTCACCATCTGTTTGTTGAAATTCCAGAACGAGACGCTACCAGATTCTTCGTCGCAGAGGTGTTGCACATCATCTCCATGACCTATGATCCAGGTCCACTTGCGACTAAGGAAATTGAGTTTCCGAATAGCCCACACAAGTCAGAATGAATTGTTCCTTATAGCACATTGAGTCTCCATTGTGGAAGAGTCTTTAAATGATGTGGCTTTTGTAACTCAAATGCCTGCAGTTAACCTTGATTCAAAAGACTTCTGTCTTGTTCAAACTTACGCAGATTCCACTAGATCCCCCGAAGCTGAAATTTTGAAGAGTGAGATCTTCCAGGACACAAGTGCGCCTAGAGTTGCTTCTTTCTCTTCCCGTGGTCCAAATCTAGTGGTTCCAGATATTATGAAACCGGATATAAATGCCCCAGGAGTGGCCATCTTGGCTGCATATTCACCTCTAGCCCCACCCTCTTCTCATATTGGTGACACCAGAAAGGTTAGTTATAGCATAGAATCTGGAACCTCCATGGCGTGTCCCCACATTACTGGAATTGCTGCCTATGTAAAATCATTTCATCCAGACTGGTCGCCCGCAGCTATAAAATCCGCTATCATGACAACAGCAAAACCTGTGAATGGCACTTATAATGATTTGGCCGGGGAGTTTTCTTATGGATCGGGGAATGCCAATCCAGGACTAGCTATTAACCCGGGACTTATTTATGACATCACTAAAGACGATTATGTGCAAATGCTTTGCAATTTTGGTTACGATAATGAAAAAATAAAACTAATTAGTGGGGAAAACTCAAGTTGTCCTGGAACTTCTAACCCATCATTAGTAAAAGATCTCAATTATCCTGCGCTAGTGATTCCTGTTGCGCCTCAAAAAACTTTCAATATCAAGTTTCCTAGAACTGTTACCAATGTTGGTTCTCCTAATTCAACCTACATGGCTACTGTCACTCCAATTCCAAATGTCAAGATTACAGTGGAGCCAAATGTTCTCTCATTCAAATCATTAAATGAGAAACAATCATTTGTTGTCACAGTTGTTGGGAGTGTTGGATCAACTCAAACTGTGTTTTCGTCCTCACTTGTTTGGTCAGATGGCACCCACAATGTTAAGAGTCCAATCGTCGTACAATTAAAGTCTTAAACCATGTTATTGTTGTGATTCTTTTGTAAGGTACATAAATGATTCTCAAATATCCAATAAATTACGATTCTGTGTATCAATAAATTTTTCATGTTTATGTTGATTTCTTAAATAATCTAAACTCAATGTGCATATAACAAAAAACAAAGAACGTTGAAAGATACATTTACTTGCAGAAGAAAAATAAACCATATAACCAGCCAGGGCTCTTTCTTCATGAAAAATAAAAATTTATATGGCTGCAAAAAATTCCTTCTTTTAGATATAAAAAAAAGTTCCGCATTCAAACTGTCCATTTGTTTATGGAAATTCTAGTCCCACTTCAAAATTCCACATTTTGTTGATGTAATTTGTATTAGTATTTGAATGTGATGAATGTAAACTGATGTGGATTTGTGATAAATGTCGATATAATCTCTTAGCTGATCATAGAATGTGTGTGTTGATAAGGTTCTTGTTTTTTTATCAGGGTGGGATTTCTTGAAGCAGTTATCATTCTAAACATAAGTACATTAGATATATAATCTTTAGTTGGCTTTATTTCTTGTTTTTTCTTCTCTGAAATATTAAATGAACATATCTTCCAATATAATCATGAATTATATATATATATATATATATATATATATATATATATATATATATATATATATGAGAAATGCTAACATACACTCAAAATTGGTGGATCCCACACAAAAATACACTACATCTATTTTCTTTCTATTTTTTTTTATTCATCTTTCTAATGTGGGTCCCACCCAAAATTAGTGGGCCCCACACAAAAATACACTAAGGTGTATGTTGTTAATACACACCTACATGGGTGTGCATTAGCATAACCATATATATATATATATATATATATATATATATATATATATATATATTATTTTTAACTAAATGTTCTCTGATTCAAAGAGACACAAGATTCATGTTTTGGGATAGATAGTTGATTAGGTTTTTTATGGTACCGTTTTGTAAAAAAAAAATACAAAAACAAACCGAACCATAATCAAGTTGAATTGAACCATTTTAATTTGTTCATAATCAAGTTGAACCCAATTATTGGTTGAGTACACCAATTTTAAATTTTAAAACGTACCAAACTTTTAATGAACAATCTATTTGAAAAAAACATTTAACAAGGTGAATTGATCCATTATACTTTTTCCATTTTTTTAATAAAAAATCTTTTTTGACATTTTATTTTAGCATTTTCCTATAAGCATGTTTGATCGTACCTGATCAGAAAAATAAACCATATAACCACTAACAACATCCACATCTATACCACCCATCTAATATAAATGGACTCCATCTAATATAATATATTATTTTACATGTCTCTATTAATTAAATCACTCAACTATATTTTTCAAATATTCATACCACTCATCTAAAATTCTAAAACGGGTCACACTAAATTTATAATATATTTCAAATTTATATTTTATATTAACATATAAATATATAATTTAAACAAATTTATCCAATTATATTAAAATTTATTAAAAAGGAAACAACATATATTTAGAATAAATTAAAATATTAAAAAATAAATAAATAAAACAAAAATAAAAATACATTGAAAATTTCATAAACGCTAAAACAAACTAGTAGTAGAAAATATACTAAACATGCAGAAAATATACTAAACATTTAAAATAATTTTTAGTTATGGTTATTCTCATGTCCAAAACGTTTCCATATATGTTCTATCAAGTCTTGTTGAAGGTATCGATGAATTTCCTTGTGGCGAACATGCTGTCTTTTGCGTAGAAACTTCTGAAAATCGTTATTAGAATCATCTGGTGGTGCGGTTGGGTCATTGCCTAAATGCTCATAAGAATAATCAAAATTGCCACCATATGTGGCACGTTCATCTTCAACAATCATGTTGTGCAATATGATGCACGTATCCATTATACGCTTCAATGCATCCAAGTGCCAAGGTCGAGCTAGGTTACGTATGATCGCAAATCGAGACTGGAGAACTCCAAATGCTCGTTTGATATCCTTTCTTGCACCTTCTTGACCGATTGGTCGACGTAACGAAGAAGGTGATGGTGGATTGTATTCGTTGCTTATTGGTGTTGGAGGGTTAGAAGATGACGAATATGCTCCATAAGCCGTATTCTTTATTCTTTTTGCAGAAGGTTCAGATGAACCTGCAAGCCATTTGGGTTCATCTTTCAATAATCTCCATGAACTCTCAAATGTAAAATTTTCACGCTCATCTTGGTAATAAATATCATACGCAGTTGAAATGATGTTGCTCTCGGAGCTACCGCTTTTTTTTTATTCATGGCTTGCCTATAACACCTAACAAATTTATTAACAGAGGGGTTAATCTTTTTGTGCCATCGACCTTTTAATGTCAATGGTTCCCTCTCTTGAAAATTCTTGTCGCGATGCTTATTATAAGCTTCACCAATCCTCTTCCAAAAGCTGTCTCCTTTTTTATCAACCCCAACAATTGGATCCTTTAAAACGTTGAGTCATGACTGAATAAGAAGCTCATCCTCCTTTGGTTGAAATCTTGTTTTCGTATTTTTACGACCGATGTGGTTCCAGCATCTTCATCAAGGTTGATAGTTTTTAAACCATCTTGAGTGCAAAATTGTGGGATTTCAGACTCTTGATCATTTGATTACACACCGCTAGTACTAATATCAACTTCACGAGGCATAATGAGATTAGTTGTCTGAGATGAAAATTGTTGATATTGATATAGAGAATGTGATATATGATATGGAGAGTGTGATGTATGATATGGATAATTTCCAAATTGTGGATTATTTTGTGGATTTGGAATAAGAGGAGGGTTGCCACCATTTTGTATAAAATTGAACCAAAAATTATGGTGGATGGGGTTCATTGAAAAAAATGTTCAAATAAAATTTTTGAAATAAATAAATTTTGAAGTTAGTATGTAACTTTAAAAAAATTTATTGAAATATATATAGGAGAAAAAATTACTGTTAAAAAAAGAGTTGTTAGAAAAGGGCTGTTAAAAAAAAGCTATTACAAAAGAGCTGTTATAAAATTATCTATTTTGTTTGTTTAAAAAAAGAGCTCTCATACATTTATTAATAATATTATATACTTTTTATTATATTTATTGTTTAAAAATTATCTTTTAATTTGTAATGCTACGGTGCCACACAAAGCGACTCTTGTAATGTTTTACCACGCATGAATAGTATATATATATATATATATATATATATATATATATATATATATGCTGTTTTTACTGACAAAAAGTGTATGGCGCTTTGTGTGGCACTCCCCAATGTGAGTGCTCTAAGGGCTCTTTCTTCATGAGAAATAAAAATTTATTGTAAAAAAAACCAAAACAAACCGTGAAGTTCACTCAAAATGGAATTCAACCGGTTTAATTTGTTCATAATCAAGTTGAACCAAATTATTGGTTAAGTGCACCAATTTTGAATTTTAAAACCTATCCAACTTTTAGTGAACAATCTATTTAAAAAATAAACATTTAACAAGGTGAATTGATCCATTATACTTTTTCATTTTTTTTAATAAAAAATCTTTTTTGACATTTTATTTTAGCATTTTTCTATAAGCATGTTTTTTACTTAATTGACTATAGAATTATATAATATAATGATAATTTAATATTGATAAAATCACTTATTCTATTTTTAAAATAAATTTTTCTTTTTTAAATTTATACGCAGTTATAATACAACTATAAAATAATTAAATAAAAGTGTGAAATAAATTATACTTAAACTAAAATAAGTAATATATACTCTATTATTTAAATATAGTTTACGTAATGCAAAATTTAGAATTTAAATTTAACTATTAATCGTTAAATGAAATATTATTTTTTTATAATAGTAATTTATATTGTTTAAAATAAACTTCAAGTTTAAGTTATGTTTAAAACAGTGAAACAAAGAAGTTATATCACAGACACACAAAGGATAAATCAAAATCTAAAGAGATCTAAGAAATCTTAGATGGAAAAGAAGACTTACATTGCGTGAGAGGATAGTGACTTGGAGTCCTTAGATGATAAAGAATTCAACATATATATTATGGAAAATCATCAAGATAATGTGATAGAGAGTATTATTAGTTATAATTTTAATATTTTAGTTTATTATTAAATTAAGGTTTTATAGTAGTTGGTATTTTAATTGTTATTGAATTGGGCTTCCTCTAAGTAATTGGACATTTTAGTAATGACTCATTAGTATCATTATATATGTATTGTCTTTTGACACATTAGAGAAAAAATGAAAAAAATCAAGTTATCTCTTTATTCTCATTTATATTTATAGTTTTATTAGTCTTTCTCTAATAGTTTTGTTAGGGTTTGTTAACATCCTAACAATTGGTGCTCTCATTTTCGATCTCATTCATCCAAATTAAATGGTCATTCCAGTGTTTGAGGGAGAAGGAGATTCCTACTGGTGGGTGCTATGTGTTGAAAAATATTTCAAAGAGCAAGGAACTGCAGAAAAGATGAAGCTCCCAGAAGCTGTGACCAAATTGCATGGTCATGCTCGTCAATGGTGGCTTTGGAGGTCTCAATTTCATCCTCCGTTATGTTGGGATACATTCACCACTGTATTTCTCTGGCATTTTAAACCTGGATGGAGAGAAATTTTGCCAATAGAAGAGGAGGAGGAGCCAGATCTGAAATCTATGAAATCCATAGAAGGAAATTCCTTCCTTGAAGAGGTTCCTGCATTTGAAGGTGACCAAATAGACTTGAATGACTCGTCAATTCCAAATCACACACATAAAATTTTATCTTCTTCTTCCCATCATTCTGAAACTACATATTTAGTATCTATAACAACTCCCACGACTGAACTTCCTTCCAACGATGAATATTTTCACGGGGTTTACGAAATTCCACCAAAACCTCCTTTCGATTGCACGTCCAAGGCTCCAGATCCAAGCTTTTCGAAGTCTCATTTTACACACATGGGTTTTAACGATGAGGATGAGGAACCGACTTTTGCTTAAAATCCGGTAATGACGATGTATTTTCCATGGATCTAATCTGTGAAACTGTCGAAGAGGATGTAGAAGAACTCATTGATAAGAATTATGTGATTGCTTCTTCGGTTAGACCTGAATATTATATTGATGAATTTGATCCAATGGAACTGTCATGAAGGTAGAGCAAGCTCCTTTAGAATCACATGCTGACATCGGTAGTTTAGATGCCCAGATACAAGAAATCAAAGAAGTCGTTGAGCTTCCCCTGCCAGATCCTGAACTGTATGAAGATATTGGTATCAAGCCTCCAAAAGGAGTCATTTCATTTGGAGAACATGGAACACGAAAGACATTGCTTGATAAGGTTGTGACACCGTTTCCTCCACCTAAACCTCCGGATTTGCAAACCTCATCGGATTCTACTTTCTACATCAACAACAACGTCACTTGGAATCTCGAAGCTAACATGCCTCCTTCGCTATGGTTCGAAGATGTAGAAACACAATCACCACCGACGACGCTCTCTGATTAACTATCGGTACCACCACTGCCACTTGAACCAACTCACCATCTGTTTGTTGAAATTCCAGAACGAGACGCTACCAGATTCTTCGTCGCAGAGGTGTTGCACATCATCTCCATGACCTATGATCCAGGTCCACTTGCGACTAAGGAAATTGAGTTTCCGAATAGCCCACACAAGTCAGAATGAATTGTTCCTTATAGCACATTGAGTCTCCATTGTGGAAGAGTCTTTAAATGATGTGGCTTTTGTAACTCAAATGCCTGCAGTTAACCTTGATTCAAAAGACTTCCGTCTTGTTCAAACTTACGCAGATTCCACTAGATCCCCTGAAGCTGAAATTTTGAAGAGTGAGATCTTCCAGGACACAAGTGCGCCTAGAGTTGCTTCTTTCTCTTCCCGTGGTCCAAATCTAGTGGTTCAAGATATTATGAAACCGGATATAAGTGCCCCAGGAGTGGCCATCTTGGCTGCATATTCACCTCTAGCCCCACCCTCTTCTCATATTGGTGACACCAGAAAGGTTAGTTATAACATAGAATCTGGAACCTCCATGGCATGTCCCCACATTACTGGAATTGCTGCCTATGTAAAATCATTTCATCCAGACTGGTCGCCCGCAGCTATAAAATCTGCTATCATGACAACAGAAAAACCTGTGAATGGCACTTATAATGATTTGGTCGGGGAGTTTTCTTATGGATCGGGGAATGCCAATCCAGGACTAGCTATTAACCCGGGACTTATTTATGACATCAGTAAAGACGATTATGTGCAAATGCTTTGCAATTTTGGTTACGATAATGAAAAAATAAAACAAATTAGTGGGGAAAACTCAAGTTTTCGTGGAACTTCTAACCCATCATTAGTAAAAGATCTCAATTATCCTGCGCTAGTGATTCCTGTTGCGCCTAAAAAAACTTTCAATATCAAGTTTCCTAGAACTGTTACCAATGTTGGTTCTCCTAATTCAACCTACAAGGCTACTGTCACTTCAATTCCAAATGTCAAGATTACAGTGGAGCCAAATGTTCTCTCATTCAAATCATTAAATGAGAAACAATCATTTGTTGTCACAGTTGTTGGGAGTGTTGGATCAACTCAAACTGTGTTTTCGTCCTCACTTGTTTGGTCAGATGGCACCCACAATGTCAAGAGTCCAATCGTCGTACAATTAAAGTCTTAAACCATGTAGTTGTTGTGATTCTTTTGTAAGTTACATAAATGATTCTCAAATATCCAATAAATTACGATTCTGTGTATCAATAAATTTTTCATGTTTATGTGGATTTCTTAAATAATCTAAACTCAATGTGCATATAACAAAAAACAAAGAACGTTGAAAGATACATTTACTTGCAGAAGAAAAATAAACCATATAACCAGCAAGGGCTCTTTCTTCATGAAAAATAAAAATTTATTGTAAAAAAAACAAAAACAAACCGTAGATGGAGGGGAACAAAATCCCTCCTGACTCACTTTTTGCTTCTCTCTGATTTGAGAGGATTTGGAGGAGAGGGGAGGTGTTTTACTTTAATCATAATTATATGGCAAAAAGGCACCAAGGGTCCTTTAAGTTATTTAATGCTACCACTTAGGTCCTTTATGTTATTTTTGTAACGTTTAGGTCCTTTAAGTTTAAAACCGTTTTTAACGTTAGACTTTTTTGGAAATTCCGTTTAAAAAATGCACTGGTGGCAAAAATTGATCTGAGGTGGCTTATTAGGTTAGATGACTGGGCAAATGTGCTGGCATTTTAGAGTATTGATTGATTTCAGACATAAATCCCCAAATCAACATACTTGAACCCTAAAATTGTTAATACGCTGCAGCAATGGCCTCTCAAGGTGGTAATTCAGCAAATCGTAGGTATATGAAGACTAATACTTGCGTTTCTCATGTATCTCAAACTGGAATGGAGAAGAAGTGTACGTGTGGATCGTCAGCCGTGCTACGAACTGTTAAGAAAAAATGAAGCAATTTTGGGAAGCAATTTTGGGGATGTAGATTATTTGAGGTACGTATGAAGCTCAAAGTATTTATCAAATTATGGTTTTGGTTTATGGTATTAATTTTCGTTTTGGTTTATGTAGAGTGAAGCTTATAATGTGGGTTGCAATTTCTATGAATGGTATGAACACAATGTCAGTGATGAAGTGAATCCAGAGTTACATGCCCCACTTATTTCAAAATGTCCCAAATGTGAAGAAAAGGATGTTGAAATTAACTTGCTCAGAAAGAACATTGATAATGAAGAGGGATACACTAAGGAGGTTATGAAGATCATGGTGAAGATGTTGAAGATGTTAGGATATGTCATTGTGTTGTTAGGTCTTATTTTGTTAGTGTTATGTGTTATTCTGTTTTGGTTGATGTAATTTGTAACAAAGAAAGGGATGTTGAGTGATTACTATGTATGTTTTGTTGACAACACTTAATGAAACTTCTTTGTGTTGCATTCTGTTAAATTGTTGTCTCCGTGTGTTTTGTTTTCAATTAAGTTCAATTATTGTTAACAGGGAAGGGCTATGTTACATTTTAAAAACAGAGAGGACTAAGTTGTAACATCTTAAAAACATATGAGACTATTTTGTTACATTTTAAAAACATGAAGGATGTGATTGTTACAAATTAAAATTTTGAAGGACCAATTTGTTACATTTTAAAACAAAACTAAAACCAATTGCAAACGCAAATGTGCACATTAACATATTCCTGCATTGAGAATTACATAATCTAGAACTATTTCAAAACACAGTTGTCATTACAAAACACAATTGTCATTACAAAACACAATTGTCATGACTTCCCAAAACAAGTGCAAAACATAATTGTCATTACATTCCAAAATAATTTCAAAACAGAAGTGTCATCACATAAACCAAAACAGAAATCTAAAACAGTCCTAAATCCAAAACATAAATGTTATTTGTTGGTGGTCTTCCTCCTTATAGCCAATTTTGGCCTCATACTTGTTGGTGGCTTAAATGTTGCTGTGCCAGATTGCCTTCTCACTGCAAGTAGTTGTGACACTGACATAGATTGTCTTGTTTGAATTCTTGAACTTGATGCTGACAGCCTTGTTTGAATTCTTGGAGTTGGCTGAGACATAACTGATGTTGCTGGAGTATTTTGTGATTGTTTTTTCTGAACCCTTAGAGTTGGTTGTGACTGGACAGTTGGAACTGGATGACTTGTTTGTGACTGTACAGTTGGAACTGGATCTGTTGTTTGAGATTGGTTAGTGTTGACAGTCTGGGCCTCTCTTGGTCTTGCTGGACATGAGGCCTTGTTATGCCCAGAAAGACTGCATATGGAACACTTATTTGGCAGCCCTTTCCTAGAGACATTCACTGCATCCTTTCTCTTTTCATCAGCATCTTTATTTCTTCTTCTTTTAGGCATCCCTGGTGCTCTTCTAGAAGGTGGTGGCAGTATGTCAGGATAAGGTGTTTTTTCCCACAAATATTCTCCATTTGTTGGATATATTATAGGTTGGTAGCAAGCTTTGTAAGTAGCTTTCCTATAGCAGTCTGGAATGAAGTTAGCTGGTTCTAAATATCTATGTTGCATGCAAGAGATAGCATGGTAGCAAGGAATACCTGTGAGCATCCAACTTCTACAAGAGCACTCCAATGTCCTAAGATCCACTGTGTGTTTTTCTCCAACCATATTTGTATGTCTCACTTCATAAATCATGTCACCTAATAACCTATAAATCAAATTTTAAGTGTTAGTTTTAAAAACATCACATATTTAAAATAGATTCCTCAAAAAGATTGAATTACCTTGGTATAAAAAACCTAGAGATTTCCTTTCTTCTCTCAAGCATCTTACTGATTCTTGGCAGGACAAATTCCACATAGTCTTCAATTTTGGCTCTATTTTTGGTCCACCTATCCATGAGATATCCTCTGATGTCCTCTAACATTGACACAATTGGCTTATCTCTTGCTCCAATGATAACACTATTAAAAGTTTCAGACATGTTGTTGACCAACACATCACATCTTGCATTGTACTTGAACATGGACTTGCTCCAATATCTAGGAGGGATTTTTATCAAGTGTTTGTATGCCTCCTCATTAATCTTCCTCATTTCCCTCATTTCATGTTCCCATGCTTGAGGATATGTTGCCTTGGCTGCCTTCCACATTAACTCCTTCAACTGTTTACCTGGAAATCTCTTTCTGACGTTGCTATAAAGGTGTCTGACACAAAATCTCTGATAAACTCCTGGTAATAGCTCATCTATTGCAGGCAACAATCCCTAATGACATGTTACACAACACTTGTTATTGTTTGAATAACATGCATCAATGCAGCAATAAAGGCCAATGCAATAACATGTTTGAATAACATGCAGCAATAACATGTTTGAATAACATGCAGCAATGCAACAATAAAGGAGCTACCTCCTCAACATTTTCTGACTCATCATTTTCTTCCTCCACATGGACCCCACCAGCCTCCACATTTTCTTTTTCACAGTGGTCTCCACCATCATTCACATGTGCTCCCTCCACTATCTCTTCCTCCACATGGTCCCCACCATCACTCACATGTGTTCCCTCCACATTCTCTTCCTCCATATTGTCCCCACCATCATTAACAAATTCTTCCTCATTTTTGGCCTCACAATTAGTTTGGGATATGGGTAAAGCTACTATTTCATCGGGTTCTTCAACTGGGTGGACTATAAAGATGTCAACCTTTCCAATTGTCTTTGACCAATTCAAAGCTTCTATTGCCCCAAAATCATCTTCCAACGCCTTCAGGGTTCCAGCAAAGTCATACCACATCTCTTGCACTCCTCGATACTTCATCTCTTTAACAACCCCCAATATTTCAAATTAACTCCACCTGTCACCATCACATTTCCAGTTTGAGACTTCACCCCTAATATATTTGTCACCTTCGAAATACCCTCCATGATGAAAGTCAACAAAAAATTCATCCATAACCATGTTGTTCCTGTTTAAATCACCTAAACCATAAGTAACCTATTTTCTATCTACTTACAGACATAACTATTTTAAAAACCGAAACAACAATGACGAAGAAGTGTACGAACCTGATACAATGCGTTCTGTAGAGAAGGTCAGAAATTTCACCGACAACTGATTGGATGGAAAAGAGAAGACGAGAATGTTGTAGATCAGAATTAGGGTTGGAGAAGATAAGACGACAATTAGTTTTGGAGAAGAGAATACGAGAATTACGGTTGGAGAAAAGAATTAGGGTTGGAGAAGAAACGACACAACAATGAAAATACTAACCACAAAGCCTTGTCATCTCACTTAACTGACAACTCAGCACCGTCAAAGCCACATATACTTTTTTAACGGAATTTCCATAAAAGGTTAACTTTGCAAAGCTTTTTAAAATTAAAGGACCTAAACGTTACAAAAAAAACGTAAAGGACCTAAGTGGTAACATAAAATAACTTAAAGGACTAAAAGTGCCTTTTTGCCTAATTATATTTACATATTTACTCTTATTAAAATGTTTAATGTTATATTTTGAACAAATTTCATCTTCCTTTTATATTTCTTATACTTTTTATATATTCATATTATATTTATTATTATATGTGTTTAAATCTTTTTATTTTATTTATTACTTTTTATTGTTACTTTTTAATTATTGTAATGTTTTTTATTATAATAATTTTTATTAGATTTTATTATATTTGATAATCTTCTTAAAATTATATATTATAATTGTTATAATTTTTATAAAAAATTTTAAGATGCTCTCTGATTGAATATTTTATATTTCGTCAATGAATTTGCATTTGAATTATAAATGATAAATATCATGAGTCTTATGATAAAATTAGAAGGATAAAAATGTAAATTAGTTTTAAAATACCTCCTCATCCCTTGTGAACCAAACATATTTGTAAATAAAATGCATCCCCTCCCCACCCCTTTCCTATTTTGAACCACACACACACACACACACACACAGATATATATATATATATTTAAAATCCCTCCCCTCCCCTTGATAAAAATCTCTCCCCTCCCCTCCCCTCGATTGAACCAAACGTACCCTAAGAGAAGTTCACTCAAAATTGAAGGTGGTTTCTTAATGCACCACCCAAGTTTCTTAGGCACCATGTGAAATTATTTTTTTACCCCCTGATTCCGGATGTGCACATCCGGACGCACCAAAATTTTAAAAAACACTTATGTGTTCCGGATATGCATATCCGGAATCAATTCTGATGTGCACTTCCGGAAGGATTTCTTATAACTTCGCGCCAGACCTTCTTCCTCCCCCTCATTCCTCACTTTTTCATTTCCAAACTCTCTCAAACCCTCAAATTTATATCACCTCGAATCTAGATTATTTCCTCTGAAGTTCGGCGCAAAGTAACATCTACAACGAGCAAGAATCTCCAAATCCTCTGTATCTCATATTAATCGATAAGTTTTCAAATTTTAGAGTTTCGGAGTAATTTTCGAGTAATCGATTTAGAGTTGATATTTAGTTGTAGAAATTGTTAGGTTGTATGAAAAACATAGGTTATAGACAATGTAGGGCTTGTTTAATGCTTCATACGGACGATCAGGGCATTAAAATGCCCTTTTGCATGGTACAGTGGCAATGACTGCCATTTTTAGACTTCAAAATACGTTCCGGATGTGCAGATCCGGAAATTTTGTAACGTTTATTATTTTGAGTATTTCCGGATGTGCACATCCGGAAGTACGCAACATTAAAAATTTCGTGTCCTTCCAAATGTGCACATCCGAAAGGCTTTTTTTTAGCATGGTCCGTTTAATTTTTTTAAAAAAAATTCTATTTTTTTTAATGCTTTGCATATTAGATGGCTGGCAGAGACGATCATATCATACATGGGCGGACAGCTCAGTACGCATTTGTCCGACGTGAGCGGATGCAGTCTACAGCCGAGGCTTCCGACGCAGAGGGAGTCCCTGTAGCCCCTACAGTTGAGGGACATCCTACACCACATCCTACACCACATCCATCCACATCACAGGTTCATGTCACTCCCCCGTCAGTCGCCGCTTCTACATCTCAGAGGCGTCGGATTTCTACTGGTACTTCATCAGGGTCCTAGCCCGCACGCAGGCCTCTGCGGGAGACTCCAGCTCTATCAGATGCTCCTCCTCGTTCCCCTGTTCCTGTTCCAGAGGGTGATCACCCAGCACATGATGATGTTGACGACGATGACGATTTCGATGAGCTGGGCGGTTACCCTGGGGGACCATCTGATATGTCCCTACTCGTGGGGTACGCTGTGCATACTGCCAGATATGTCTGGCAAGGACAGGTAACTTTATTTGGTTTATTTATAGAATTGTTTACCTTGAAAACATTTTCATTTGTAACATTGTTTTATTTGGAAATTTTTAGGCGAAGGATCCCCAGAAGTTCTATAACTATGGGGAACTTGATTATGAACATATTAAATAGATTGTTATGAAATTAACCAAAACTATATAGAGATGAAGGGTTGAAAGAGAGAAAGTAATCTTATATTATCTTCTTCAAAATGTACATTTTATATTGCAATATGGATCTTATTTATAGGACCTAAGGGAGATGGAAAGTCACAACTATTAATAGGGAATATGAAGATGAAAAGAAGAATAAGAATGAACATCCATTATTATTTTTATTCATAACAATAACCTCTTACTTTTCTTATCAAGTTCTTTTCTGCATTTGTAAGAAGCTAACAAAATAAACAACTAAATTAGAAAAAAAATGTCTTTATCTTCAAGGATACAATTTCTTTCCTTGAATCTAAACAAATAAAAACTCTTTGAAAGAAATAGAAAATCCTAGGGAGAGACAAAATGATCTAATCCAAAACTTTTCCCCTTTAACCTAAGGAGTATATGAACTTCTCAAGTGCGATAAATGTGATACTTTGAAAAATAAGATTTACGATCTCCAAAAAAAACACTTGACAAGTTTACTAAAGGAAGAGACAACTTGAATATTTTGTTGGGAAACCAAAGAACTTCCTACAACAAAATTGATCTCGGGTATGAACCCAAGAATAATAGTAAGAACTTTAGTAACATTTGTAATGCTAAATCTACATCTCATTGCAAAACTTGAAAGTGTAACTACTATAATAAAGACGTGAAGGGAAATTTGCGATCTAAACGCAGCGGAAAACAAAAATTTCCCTTTAGAGATCCTTATGAAAGATCATGATCTGTGATAGAAATGTTACCTCTTGTGGCGATGAAACCTTTGATACCAAATCTATGGATGATCACGAGCGTTGTACGATGAACAACGCCTCTACTCAGTCCACACGAAGAGCTTTCTTCAGTCACAGTGCAAGCTGATTACGATTGAAGGTTTTGAGTGAGGGAAAGGAAAAATAGAATACGGCCAGGGTTTCAACAACAACAACAATTGAGCTTGTGCACAAGGGTTCTATTTATAGAACTACTTGTGTGGGCTACAAGCTAAAAAGCCCAACTCAATATTATTATATTATTATAATAACTATTATTATAATAAATATAATTGTATTATTATTATATTATTATAATGACTATTATTATAATAAATATAATTTTATTATTATATTATTATAATTATTATTATTATAATAAATATAATTTTATTATTATTATATTTTCTAACTATTATAAAATTAATAATAACTATTATTATATTACATGGTACCTTACCATATTCCGGTGTGCGTATGTGTGGCCTAGTGGTGAAACGTTTGGGTCTTGAGAGTGTGCTCCTCTCAAGGTCTCAAGTTCGAATCCTGTTGGGCACAAATTGCTTATTAAAAAAAAACTTACCATATTCCGTATTCCATTCAAGTGCACCGTACCTTACGGTGTTCCTTATTTACTCTATCTCTTCTCCAACTGTCCTTATATGTGTGACCCTGTAGGATTTCGCGATGTTGGCATTACCATATTCCGTATTCCATTCAAGTGCACCGTACCTTACGGTGTTCCTTATTTACTCTATCTCTTCTCCAACTGTCCTTATATGTGTGACCCTGTAGGATTTCGCGATGTTGGCAATTATATTAAATCATGTATTTAACATACTAAACAGTGAGCGGTATCTAGCAACACATCACTGCTACCCAAGTCACAAAATTGTCATGTGATCTGACAAAACCTTTTGTGATAGTACTTGTGTGTACAATTACCCTTTTGCCCCTATGTCTATATTGAACACAAGGCATATACCGTGTCATCCTTGTCCAGTTCAATATTGGGCTCTTAGACATTTATCCTGTTATGCAGGATGGGCAAATTCCATCTAGGCTACTCATGTCCCTCAGCATGCTTTGTGAAGTACCCATCAACTGTCTTTATGATCATCCAGTTACGGACAATGTTTGATCAACAATAAAGTACTTGACTCTACATCTAAGGTACATAGTAGTTTCAGGTCGAAGGGTGGTATACACCACTATCACCATGAGAGTAACTTATGACACTTTGCATAACATTCTATGTAGTACTCTCATAGTGGGTCAATCCAGTATAAATATTACTCCTAACATTCATTCCAATGTCAAGACTTGATAACTCCTTATCCATGATCCATGAGATGTGATCATCAGTCTATCTACATAATAATCTTAATGCTTTAAGGCTATCCCATTTCACATTAAAGCTCGACTATGGATGCTTTAAGAATAGTGTCCTTATGTTTAATGGAATCTCATGATTAAGTCATACTTAATGTTTCATTAAACGAACTAGCTATTCTAGGGACTTTATCATTTTGGAAAAACAAACATAATAAAGAAATGCCTTTTATTATTAATAAATAATTTGATACAAGTACCAAAAGTATTGGCCTCTAGGGCTTACACCAACAAGACGATCATATCATTATGTCATATTTCAATAAAAAAAAGTCATGAAAGCAAACAAGAACATCCTCTTTCATACTTTTATAGAAAGAATTGTGAGCGCAAAATGGAAAATATAAATGCCTCATCACATCCTTGTGTTTTTAATATAAAATCTAGTAGTGATAATATTTATGGAACTAATAGTAAAGGGTCCAAAATGGTATGGGTACCCAAAGTTAAGACCTGGATTTTTATTGCAAAAATGCTTTATAGTTTCAAACGCAAAATGATATCTTGATACTAGTTGTTCAAAGCATATAACCGGTGATGAAAATTTATTCTCCTCCTTCACTCCTAAGAAGGGATTATTTGTTTGTTATGGGTGTTGGAATATTTTAATAATTTAGTAATATATTAATATTCCAATAATTATGTGGCCAATTATATTTATTTAATTATATTAGCTATTTTATCAAATAAAGTGCCTTAAATAAATTATGTGATCAAATAATGTTAAAAAGCTATTTAGATTTTATTTAGGAATTATTTAATTAATTAATTAATTAATTAATTAAATAATTGGTATGGGCTCAAATATGAGTGGATGTCAGGATGACCCATTTGGGAATAATGGGAACCCTAGCCATCACACTATATATAGGATATGATCCCCAATATACCGTACAACAAGCAATTATCTCTTCTCCCCATCTTAAGAGAATTCGAGGCATAATGAGTATCGGTTGAGGAAGAACCACAAAAGTCATCATCTTCCAGGTTTTAGGGTTACCACCAAGGCATTTTTCTCTATGGATCAAGGTATTCCTAAAATCAATTTATCGATCCTTTATCATTATATATGCTTGATTTCCGCATTTTGTTGAGCATGTATATTCGATTGATTGTTAATGATTTAATTCCAACAATGGGGATAATAATAATAAGGGGAATATTTTAGGTTTTGGTATCGTTGGTAAGTTCCCCAGTCCAACAATTAGGGAAGTTCTTTTGGTTAAGGTTTAAAGCATAATTTACTAAGTATAAGTCAATTATGTGACAAAGGCAACTGTATAATCTTTGATTCTTTTGGATGCAAGGGTATAAAATCTAAATCAAATTAAACACCATTTACGAGCTCAAGAATTTGAAATATCTACATGGTGAGTTTAAATAAAATTACTTCAAGGGATATATGTCTCCTGAGTTATGAGCACGAGTCTTGGCTATGGCATATGAGAATAGCTCACATCCACGTGGACTACTTAAATAAGTTAGTACGCACGGATCGCATAGTCGGTCTACCAAACTTAAATTTCAAAAAGAATAGATTATGTGATGCGTGCCAAAAAAAAGTAAGCAAGTAAGGACCTTTTTTAAAGAAAAAATTGTTTCCACATATTGTCCCTTACAACTACTTCATATGGATCTCTTTGGCCCATTTAAAACTGTGATACTTGCTAGTAATGTCTATACTCGTGTAGTTATGGATGACTACTATTGCTACATATGGACACTAGTCTTATCTCAGAAAAGAGACATGTTTGCTTCCTATTAAACATATTCGTGGTTATCCAAAATGACAAAGGGGTAAGCATTGCATCCATCATAAGTGACTGCGATAGATAATTCCAACATGAAAAATTAAAAAAGTTTGTAACGAGAATGACATTCAACATACTTTTTCCACTCGATGAAGTCCCTTAAAAATGGGGTAGTAAAGAGGAAAAACACATCTCTAGAAGAGCTTGCAAGGATGATGCTCAGTGAGAGAAATCTTCAAAAATAATTATGGACTGGCGTATTAAGAATTACTTGTTATGTTATGAATCATGTCTTAATAAGACCAATTTTTAAAGTGTCGCCCTACGAGCTATATAAAGGAAGAAAGCCTGATATTTCTCATTTATATGTCCTTGGGTGCAAATTCTTTATGCTTTACAACGAGAAGGATAGCCTTGGAAATTTTGACGCAAAAGGTGATGAAGGTATATTCATAGGACATTCTACTTTAGCAAAGCTTTTCGAGTCTTTAACAAAAGAACCCTAACTATAGAAGAAATTTTCACGTTACTTTTGATGAAACTAACCCTAAACCATTAGAAATAGAGGTTACAGATTGTGTAGATATTCTAGAGAAGACAAAATTGGAAGAGAATGATCAAGAAGTAGAACAAAGTCAAATTCAAGCTTTATATCTAAACATGTTCAAGATCTAAATGAATAAACCTCTATAGATAATCAATATCTTATAAGGGAATGGAAAATGGCCAAGGACCATCATATTTAGAATGTTATTGGAGATATCTCTAAGGGAGTTACCACTCGACCACTCCCTTAATAAGGTATGTAAATTTGCGGCCTTTGTTTCACAAATTCAGCGTAAAGGAATTGATGATGTTATCGTTTATGAACATTGGTCTCTTGCATGCAAGAGAAGATAAATTAATTTGAACAAAACAAGTTAATAAAGTGATTGGTACTTATTATGTCTTTTGTAACAAGCTGAACGAATATGGAAATGTTTTAAGAAACAAAGTCAAACTTGTTGAAATGGGATAAAAAAAAGGAAGGAATATATTTTTAAGAAAAATGTGCTCATGTAGCTCGATTAGAGGCCATAAGGATGTTCTTAACCTTTTTCTGTATGATGAATTTCAAGCTCTTTCAAATGGATGTAAAGAGTGCTTTCTTCAACAGTTACTTCTAGGAGGATGCATTTGTTGACCAACTTCTAGGTTTAATAAAATAAACTTTTCATCATCATGTTTTCAAACTTAAGAAATTAGTATACAATATAAAACAAGCTCCTAGATCGTGTTACAATCGTTTAAGAAAATTCTTGCTTGAAAACAAGTTTCAAAGAGGACAATTTGAAAAAACTCTTTTTATCAAGAGAATCGAGCATGATGCACTTCGATGCTATAATCAAATCTTTGTGCAAGGATTTTTCTAAAATGATGCACAATGAATTCAAAATCACTACTACGAAAATCCCATTTAACGACGCCACGTTTACCACGGTTTCGTATCCCACCGTTGTAACAGGATTAAAAATTTATAACGCCATATTTAACGACTGTTGTACTACATAACCGTTGTAATACAAGTTGTGTAACAAGCTTCGATTCCCAGCTACTATATTTTTACATTTTAAACACACTTGTATTAAAACTCCGTTGTAATACATGTATCAAGCTTCGATTCCCAGTAACTGTATTTTTTGTCATATTTTTAGATTCCATTAAGAATCTATTTTATTTCTTTAACAACTCTATGTTTTAAAAATAGGTTTTACTAAATATACCTCATAATATAAGTTTTTTATTCTAGAGTTTAAATATTAGTTTATTTATTAAATCATATTTAACAGATTTATGATACAGCTGTCAATAAAAATTAGTATTATAAGTATTTTATAATATATAGTTTTAGTATTATTTCATTAAAAGAAAAATACTTATTAAAATTTTATTTTTTACCTAATTGAACAGAATTCCATTTATATTATGAAACAGATTGATTTGGCCTCTTTAATTGGTGATTTTATATTAAAGATAAAATTTTAAAGAAATTATTATCTATAATATAAGAAATCCATGTGTTCATGATAACACTAATTTAACCTTTGATCTTTGCTTGACAACTCATCAAATTAGGGGCAATTTGTGTCCTAATCCAACAATTTCCAACCAAATCAGCATCTAATTCAATACTAACTGTCTATTTTGCACTTCATATACTATATTTAATCCAAACCAAACTGAACAGTGTCAATTCAATTATCCAACACAACTATCTTTTTGCAATAGTAACTAAAAAGCTAACAAAATGAAAAAGCATGTAGAGGGTGGGGGTAAGCGCAGAAAGTACAGTCTGGGAACAGTATCCCAGGTCTGAATTGTCACTTCTGCAGAGAAACATCTTCTCCAATTTTTTGTCTTTCACAATTTGCCACTTCTGATTTTTTAAATGCCACTCTCTCTCTTGCTCCATCATCTCTTTCGCTCTCTCTCTCTCTTCCCTCTTCTACTTTTCCCAATCTGAGTATTTCTTTTTCTCTGTCGTCTTCAAATTTTTCGAATCCGAAAATCAATTCATATTACTCTTTCTCTCCCATCTTCATCTTCATCTTCATGATGGTTTAGATAAAGGTAGGTGGAGTTAGGGTTTGGAAGGATGATGAATATGGAAGGTTGGTTCGGGTTATGAGTGAGATTTATGGGTTTGGGAAATACACGGCTGGTTACCCAACATATGAATGAAGATGGCGGTTTAGGAAATACACGGCTGGTTACTCAACCATCATGTAAGCTATTATTTCTTTTGTGTGTTCACGATGCTTTTAGATTTGGCTGAATCGATAGCAGTTGAGGTAGGAATTTATGTGTATTAGTTTCTCTTTTCTTTTTCTACTATGAAAAATTGTTAGCGACAACATTGTTTCTGTAGCCTAGATTTTAGTTGTTTATTACAGGTTTTGGATTTGGCTGCAATGATGCAGGTTTTGGCTTTGATGCAGGTTTTTGGCTTTAGCTCTGTATCAGTACACTAATTTTAAATCCAAGGTTTCCTTTTCTCAATTTTTGATTCTAATTCTAAAAGTCTTTTCACCAAAATGGGAAGTTACAGATTCATGAAGAAGCAATATGGAACCTTCTTTTCGGTTGTGTTTTGTTGTCTTCAGAATGCATCTCTCTCTTTTCAAGGTTGGTTTTGCGTTAATATTTGTGTTAATACTCTGAAATGTTAGATCTGAATGGAAGAAGATAATGAAGATGACGACGTCGGCGGGTGCTGATTTTCCTTCTCATGATTCAGTTGCAATGTTTGTTTTTACTTCTTTTCATTCCAGTATTTGTTCTTTCTCTGTGTATATATTGGGATGTGGTTGATTTTTACTTAAGATATATATGCAATCTCTTTCATATAGATATGCCATGAGTTTGAAAGGTTCAGCACCTACTTGACTGATCTCAAGGTTGTTGTCTTCTATGGTGGTGTTAACATTAAAGTTCACAAAGATCTGTTGAAAAATGAATGCCCTCAGATTGTTGTTGGTACACCTGGAAGAATACTAGCATTGTCCAGGGATAAGGACCTTTCTTTGTTCTAAGTTTTGCTTTATGCAAATTCTGTGTTTTGTTTGTGTTCATCTTCATGAGTAAAGTTCATCTTCATGTGTTTTGTTTGGTTTGAGTTGATATGGTGAGAACAAAATTGTCTTCCCAATGCAGCATAAAGACAATACACTTTTCATGTAACAAGACTTATCTCTTCCAGAACCATCATCACCCTTTCTCTTTCATTTCTTCACATCCTTTCTCTTTCATTTCTTTCATTTGTTCCGTTACCATCTCCACCATTTCTCTTTCTTTTTTCACCTTAAGCTTCATTTTCGTTTCAATTTTAATGCCAAGATCACTTGAGAGAGTTGTTGACATCTCTGTTTTCTCTCCTCACCATTATCTTCATTTTTCTACATGTTTCATCAGCAATATTGAATCTACCATGTTTCTTTCAATATTCAAACATCAATTTTCTTTAGGTAAAGTTTCTGAAACATTTTGAACAACTTAAATCTGTTATTCATACATGATTTTCAGTTTTATTTTTACTTGAAATTTTAAATAAGTTTCAAATCTCTTAAATCATTAAATTTTTTTTAGATCTATGAAAAATAGCAGTGATGTTTTTTTAGATATGTGATATCAAAGAAGATCCATTTGGTTTTTAACTTCACTATTTTTTTTCCAGGTTCTTCGGGTTTAATCTCTGGGTTTCTAACATCCTTCATCGTCAGTAACAACAAATGATTTGTGGGTTTCCTATCAGTAGTTTGCTTAGTGCTGGACTGTGTTAATATTACAGTCCATTTTGAATTTCCGTGAGTAATATGATTACATGTTGTGTTGCAGGAATATATAATGTCTAAACATCTTGCAAAGTCTGACCGACCAAGGTATACTTGGTGTTCTCTATTTCTTAAGAACTGTATAATATATATGATTACATGTTGTCTAATATTTCTTTAGAACTCTTACTTCGGCTTAAGGCTATTATTCATTCCCTAACTTCAATGCCATTCTTGAAGGTCTTGATGAAGGCTATCATCATTTTCATCACTATGATTCATGATAGAATGGGTCATATTTTGTAACTCACATAGTAGCACTTCTTCTGGCTAAAGAAGCTCGGTTAGGGAAGTTCACTAATCTACTGATTCAGATAAATCAGTATTCAGATGTGTTCTGTAAATGTTGCAAAAGTTTCTTCTTACCCTTTTGTAAGCTTTCTGTCAATCCTTCATTTCTTGAATTGACTTTGAGCATCTTTCCTATGTGTTATCTTTCTCTCCTAATCTGATTATTTTGAGATCTTCTCAATTGAGCTCACAT
Source organism: Lathyrus tuberosus (assembly GCA_022829125.1). Classification (NCBI taxonomy): domain Eukaryota; kingdom Viridiplantae; phylum Streptophyta; class Magnoliopsida; order Fabales; family Fabaceae; genus Lathyrus; species Lathyrus tuberosus. The sequence goes on from JALAZF010000605.1 coordinate 1,471,610, forward strand.
AACTGTATCAATGACCAGCAATTGCAAGTTGAAAAACATGGAGATGACTTTGTTCTAGATCCGAAGTTGTACAACTTACAAGCCGTGGCCTAACAATATGATACATTGACATAAGTGTGTCAACCTCAGTATCGGAAGCACGTTTACTTGATGAGCTGTGAAGAGGTACTTTGTTTTCTAGCTGGATCTTATTCCATGGTTTATCTTTCCAAGTCGCAACCTGCTAAACCCCGTGAGTTTCTCACTAAGCAAGCCTTGGTTCTGTGATCTACAATCCAAACATAAGTGTTTGATTTATCTGAGCTAATACCATAAGTGTTTGATTTATCTGAGCTAATACCATCACCTTGACTTTGGGAGTGAGGGGTAAGAATAATAGCCTGTGTATACTTGGAATTTATCTACTCGAAGAATAGACGGTGCATAATAGCCTGTGTATACTTTGACACTAATGCGGCGTCTGATATTCTTGGAATTTATCTACTCAAAGAATAGACGGTGCAATTCTCTAACGTAATGGATCCTGCAATGTATTAATGGCATGATTTTTAAGCAGATGTTAACAGGTTTTAATGTTATGTTTCTATACAGGTCAACAAGATATGCGAAAATGTGGTCATGGTGAAGCTGCCTTTTGTACCAGACAGGTATTACTATACTTCATAATGGAGCATTGCCAACTTTATTTGGAACATCATTTTATGTTGCAAATGAATCTGAATGTTGTCCAACTAATGTTGAATTTGCTTTTTTCAATATGTAAATCAGAGAATTGAGTACTGAAAATAGTCAGATTTATAATTTGCTTACTGTGCTTGAGCATTGTTTTAGATGCAAGACACAACTCATTTCCTAAACAACAAATAAATATGTTTTAGATGTTTAGTGAAATTATGATCCAAAATACAATACATTTATTCTGCTATGGTAGGTGACAAACTGTAATAAATTATTGTTAAGCTTCTCCAATTTTTAGCATAACTGATCACAGTTGTCATTTGAACTATGTGGAGCAGCAACATGGAGGTTCATTACTTGCCCTACTGGATATCACAGGGGGTAAAGGTGTTGTTCAAGTCAATGGCAAGACTTACTGAAGGAATAGCTGGCTGATTATTGCGGTTTTCTGAAGTGGTCAATCTTTTCAACGAGTATGGTCAGGTGGTATGTTTGCATTGTATCCATTCTATTAAGCCTAGACAGGTTATTGAGTCATATAACTGGACAAATGCCATGCTATCTTGGAAAACAACTTGGAATGTTTGCTTTTATATTTCATTGTTTTGAACTAAGAATTAGGTTAGTTTTGGATGTTGAACCGGCTTCGAATTATTGGTGTCGTGCAACGTGTTTTAGCATGGTCAATGCTAGGGAATGGTTGTGCTGAGTTAGTTTTCTTGATTTTGCAGAATTCTCGCAACTGGATTCGTAGCGGTTCAGCGTGGCATCGCAGAATTTTTAAGGCGAGTTCTCGCAACTGTGCATTGAATATTCAAGGTAGGTTCTATTATATGAACATGTGCTACACAATTGTGGGCATACATTTCATGTGGCCACTGTCATATGCCATTTCTACTAACTGCTATGGTCAATATTTATATATCAAGTTATAACACTGCCTGTTCACGTAATGCTATAAATAAAAGTTGTTTTGGTAATGCTATCAATAAAAATTGTTTTTCTAAAATGTTTTGCAAATATTTTATGTCTTAATTTTGTAGATAATTTGGTATACTTTTCTATACTTAATATTCCAATTAAAGTTTCAGAACTTGCAAAACATAATTGTTTACGACTGAGCTTTGATGATTGGCTTCAAATTTTTAAGACTTTTTAACATAGAGCATTACGTGAATAAGTATAGAAAAGTACAGAAATATAAGGTTCTATGCTTCAATTTGAAGTGACTGACAATGAAAACAGCAATAACATGTAGAAAACAATTTAGTGGTTTTCTCTCAAGCATCTTGTGACGATTATGAATGAGAAGTTGCTGCTTATGAGGAAATAAGTAGTTTATGATTAACAGAAATCTTGGTCCAAATTTAGTTGAGCTTTAATATTTCTATTAGAAAAGCACATAACTTTTGATGTACTTTTTCCAATATCTCTAATGTCAAATTCATATTACTTTGTGGTGCAGGAAGGGGCTTTTGCACAGTTAAAGACATGTCAAAGCGTTACAATTGCTATTGTTTTCTTTGTGACCCCATACATTTCATTCCAACCAGTTATCATAGTCATGTTGGTTCTATTATGCTTATCATTCTGCAGTTTTCTATGGTTGCCTCTCAAGGTGGGGAATGCATCATCACCCTCCACCAGTGACTGAATATAATGTTTCTTTTAGGATCTCTCATCATCTTTGTTCAATGGTGGCATTGCCTTCACCTGATTCAATTGTATAGATTGTGTAATTTATTCGTTCATGTGGCTGTTTGTAAGAATATTTGGAATGAAGTACTAAAATGTTCACATAATGAAAGTTCTCTGTCACATGTAAAAGTTATTTTGGATTATGCTTCTGTAAAGTAAATAACTAGCAAAGTGAGAAAAATTAAGTGTTGATACTTCCTTCATCCACTATATTTAATATTTACCAATGATTTCTTAATACATTGTATTTATTTTACTCTCTAAAGTGAGTTACTCTATTTAAAGCAGCTGAATCCAATAGTTTTGATTAACTCTGACGCTCCATAGCCCTATTTATAATTGATTTTAGTGTTTAATTATTTTTTAAAAATAAATTTGATTAGATATCCAAAAAGAGAATTTTAAATTAAAATTAGTATACATGAAAAAAAAAATAGTAAGTATATTTTATCAGAGATCTAAAAAAATAAGTTTTATCCGAATATTTTTTTAAATTTTTTTATTATAAATATTTAATAATTTAATGTAATATAAAATTGGATTTTTGATGGTTATTAAAATAATCATTGTTTTTAAATATTTGTGTAGCATGATTTTAAATATTTGTGTATTATGATTATAAAATAATTATTACTATAACAACAAATTTAATGAGGATTTATTTTCCTTTGAATTGCGATTATCAAAATTTTTATGTATTTTAATGGCTTATAAGAATTTTAATTACATAATATATGATTTTTATTTGTCCATTTAATTTTTGTATCGTTATTAATATTTTTTATTATGTTATCAACTATATACAAAATAAATTTTAACCAAATCATAATTTATCATTTTTGAAAACACCAAATTAAAACAATTATAATGGAAACATAAAGGTATTGATCAAAATATTAAATAATAACGGTATTTATCTACGAGCAAAATTACATTGTTGATTCAATATATTATTTTTTAAGAAAATAATAAAAAAAATATTAGTTTAAAAAAATCATAAATTTTAATAAAAAAAATTATAAAATATAAGTATAAGTGTATGTTATTGAACAATACTGTTATTTACCAACGGGCAAAATTACATTGTTGAACAAATATCTATGATTTTCTGCCACCACGTCAAAATGTTTTTTATTTGGTCTTTGTACACTAAAATACTCAATTTTATTATTAAAATAATACAACTTTACTTTTGATTCAAATATTTTATATACGAGAACAACTTTACTATTAATCCAATTTTTTTATAAATAGTGTCAAAACAAAATTAATATTTATATACGGGAAAAAAATATATTGTTGATTAAAATATTTTATATACGGTAAAAATACATCACTAATTCAAATATTTTTCTATACGAAAAAAATTATGCTTATAAACGAGCACAACTTTACTTTTGATTCAAATATTTTTATATACGGGAACAACTTTACTATTGATTCAATTTTTTTATAAATAGTGTCAAAACAAAATTAATATTTATATATGAAAAAAATATATTGTTGATTAAAATATTTTATATACGGGAAAACTACATTGTTAATTCAAATATTTTATATACGAGAAAAACTATTGTTATAAACGGACACAACTTTACTTTTGATTCTAATATTTTTATATACGGGAACAACTTCACTATTGTTATAAACGGGCACAACTTGACCCCTGCCATTTTGGTAGCGTTTTTATTTTGACCCCTGCCATTTTGGCAGCGTTTTTATTGTGACCCCTGCCACATCAGCTTTTTTGGTGACTAAATGTGATGAAAATCAAAATTGAGAGAATCTTCAAATGTTAGGGTTTATTTTGCATGTTTTTTTTACGGGGGTTTTTCGAATATCGCCTATATGTCAGGGGGCAAAATGACTATTAACCCTTTTTTTTAATACAAAGCATTGATCATTACTAATTTGAGATAATTTTTAGATACGGGCAAAAATACATTCTTGATTCAAATTTTTTTTATACAAATTCAAATATATATCTAATGTCAAAACAAACTTAATATTTATATACGGGATCAATATCGTTGTTGATTAATTACGGGCAAAAATACATTCTTGATTCAAATTTTTTACGGGCAAAAATATTTTTTATGTCATTCAATAAAATAATATTTAGTTACGGACTCAAGTTCGTTGATGATTAATTTATTTATACGGGATCAAGTTCGTTGTTGATTAATTTATTTATATATACGGAGAACTTCAAAACAACAATAATATTTATATAAAATATAATATATTGTTGATTCAAATAATTTTATATATGGAATAAATTATTGACACTAATTTCTTATATCTTTTAAAATAATATTTTATTTGGTTAAACACCTTAATTTTTTTAATATCATTTTTATTATATTTTGAACAAAAATGTGCGTAACATACCGATACCCGTGCGAATGCACGGGTATCCTACTAGTTATTGAATATAAGATATGCTTTTGTCTTTTTTTTTGGTTTTTCTGCGTGTATATAATAACTTTGGTTTGAGGTAAGTATTCATCATTTCAAAACTACAAACCATGGCTGATCATAATGTTTTCCTAATCTTTTCCTGCGTGTCTATAATTTTTTTGGTTTGTGATGCCACTCAAAGTGGTAATGAATACATTGTATACATGGGATCACTTCCTAAAGAAGAATCCTATTCTCCAACCTCTCATCATTTGAACATGTTGCAGCAAGTCTTTGATGGTGGCAACATACAGAACTTCTTAATCAGAAGTTATAAGAGAAGTTTCAACGGTTTTGCTGCCATACTCAATGATCAACAAAGAGAAAAACTTGTTAGCATGAAAGGTGTTGTCTCAGTTTTTCCAAATCAAAACTTTCACATACAAACCACAGGTTCCTGGAACTTTATTGGATTACCTCAAATAAGCAAAAGAGATCCGGTTGTTGAGAGTGATATGATCGTTGGAGTCTTAGATAGCGGAATATGGCCCGAGTCTCAAAGTTTCAACGACAAAGGTATATATTTTTAACATACACTCAAAATTGGTGGACCCCACACAAAAATATACTACATCTATTTTCTTTCTATTTTTTTTATTCATCTTTTTAATGTGGGTCCCACCCAAAATTAGTAGGCCCCACACAAAAATACACTAAGGTGTATGTTGTTAATACACACCTACATGAGTGTGCATTAGCATAACCATATATATATATTATTTTTAAATAAATGTTCTCTGATTCAAAGAGACACAAGATTCATGTTTTGGGATAGATAGTTGATTAGGTTTTTTATGGTACCGTTTTGTAAAAAAAAAATACAAAAACAAACCGAACCATAATCAAGTTGAATTGAACCATTTTAATTTGTTCATAATCAAGTTGAACCCAATTATTGGTTGAGTACACCAATTTTAAATTTTAAAACGTACCAAACTTTTAATGAACAATCTATTTGAAAAAAACATTTAACAAGGTGAATTGATCCATTATACTTTTTCCATTTTTTTAATAAAAAAACTTTTTTGACATTTTATTTTAGCATTTTCCTATAAGCATGTTTGATCGTACCTGATCAGAAAAATAAACCATATAACCACTAACAACATCCACATCTATACCACCCATCTAATATAAATGGACTCCATCTAATATAATATATTATTTCACATGTCTCAATTAATTAAACCACTCAACTATATTTTTCAAATATCCATACCACTCATCTAAAATTCTAAAACGGGTCCCACTACATTTATAATATATTTCAAATTTATATTTTATATTAACATATAAATATATAATTTAAACAAATTTATTCAATTATATTAAAATTTATTAAAAAGAAAACAACATATATTTAGAATAAATTAAAATATTCAAAAATAAATAAATAAAACAAAAATAAAAATACATTGAAAATTTCATAAACGCTAAAACAAACTAGTAGTAGAAAATATACTAAACATGCAGAAAATATACTAAACATTTAAAATAATTTTTAGTTATGGTTATTCTCATGTCCAAAACGTTTCCATATATGTTCTATCAAGTCTTGTTGAAGGTATCGATGAATTTCCTTGTCGCGAACATGATGTCTTTTGCGTAGAAACTTCTGAAAATCGTTATTAGAATCATCTGGTGGTGCGGTCGGGTCATTGCCTAAATGCTCATAAGAATAATCAAAATTGCTACCATATGTGGCACGTTCATCTTCAACAATCATGTTGTGCAATATGATGCACGTATCCATTATACGCTTCAATGCATCCAAGTGCCAAGGTCGAGCTGGGTTACGTATGATCGCAAATCGAGACTGGAGAACTCCAAATGCTCGTTTGATATCCTTTCTTGCACCTTCTTGACCGATTGGTCGACGTAACGAAGAAGGTGACGGTGGATTGTATTCGTTGCTTGTTGGTGTTGGAGGGTTAGAAGATGACGAATATGCTCCAGAAGCCGTATTCTTTATTCTTTTTGCAGAAGGTTCAGATGAACCTGCAAGCCATTTGGGTTCATCTTTCAATAATCTCCATGAACTCTCAAATGTAAATTTTTCACGCTCATCTTGGTAATAAATATCATACGCAGTTGAAATGATGTTGCTCTCGGAGCTACCGCTTTTTTTATTCATGGCTTGCCTAAAACACCCAACAAATTTATTAACAGAGGGGTTAATCTTTTTGTGCCATCGACCTTTTAATGTCAATGGTTCCCTCTCTTGAAAATTCTTGTCGCGATGCTTATTATAAGCTTCACCAATCCTCTTCCAAAAGCTGTCTTCTTTTTTATCAACCCCAACAATTGGATCCTTTGAAACGTTGAGCCATGACTGAATAAGAAGCTCATCCTCCTTTGGTTGAAATCTTGTTTTCGGTATTTTTACAACCGATGTGGTTCCAGCATCTTCATCAAGGTTGATAGTTTTTAAACCATCTTGAGTGCAAAATTGTGGGATTTCAGACTCTTGATCATTTGATTACACACCGCTAGTACCAATATCAACTTCACGAGGCATAATGAGATTAGTTGTCTGAGATGAAAATTGTTGATACTGATATAGAGAATGTGATATATGATATGGAGAGTGTGATGTATGATATGGATAATTTCCAAATTGTGGATTATTTTGTGGATTTGGAATAAGAGGAGGGTTGCCACCATTTTGTATAAAATTGAACCAAAAATTATGGTGGTTGGGGTTCATTGAAAAAAATGTTCAAATAAATTTTTTGAAATAAATAAATTTTGAAGTTAGTATGTAACTTTAAAAAAATTTATTGAAATATATATAGGAGAAAAAATTACTGTTAAAAAAAGAGTTGGTAGAAAAGAGCTGTTAAAAAAAAGCTATTAGAAAAGAGCTGTTATAAAATTATCTATTTTGTTTGTTTAAAAAAAGAGCTCTCATACATTTATTAATAATATTATATACTTTTTATTATATATATTGTTTAAAAATTATCTTTTAATTTGTAATGCTACGGTGCCATACAAAGCGACTCTTGTAATGTTTTACCACGCATGAATAGTATATATATATATATATATATATATATATATATATATATGCTGTTTTTACTGACAAAAAGTGTATGGAGCTTTGTGTGGCACTCCCCAATGTGGGTGCTCTAAGGGCTCTTTCTTCATGAGAAATAAAAATTTATTGTAAAAAAAACAAAAACAAACCGTGAAGTTCCCTCAAAATGGAATTCAACCGGTTTAATTTGTTCATAATCAAGTTGAACCAAATTATTGGTTGAGCGCACCAATTTTGAATTTTAAAACCTATCCAACTTTTAGTGAACAATCTATTTAAAATATAAACATTTAACAAGGTGAATTGATCCATTATACTTTATCATTTTTTTTAATAAAACATCTTTTTTGACAGTTTATTTTAGCATTTTTCTATAAGCATGTTTTTTACTTAATTGACTATAGAATTATATAATATAATGATAATTTAATATTGATAAAATCACTTATTCTATTTTTAAAATATTTTTTTTTTAAATTTATACGCAGTTATAATACAACTATAAAATAATTAAATAAAAGTGTGAAATAAATTATACTTAAACTAAAATAATAATATATACTCTATTATTTAAATATAGTTTACGTAATGCAAAATTTAGAATTTAAATTTAACTATTAATCGTTAAATGAAATATTATTTTTTTATAATAGTAATTTATATTGTTTAAAATAAACTTCAAGTTTAAGTTATGCTTAAAACAGTGAAACAAAGAAGTTATATCACAGACACACAAAGGATAAATCAAAATCTAAAGAAATCTAAGAAATCTCAGAAGGAAAAGAAGACTTACATTGCGTGAGAGGATAGTGACTTGGAGTCCTTAGATGATAAAGAATTCAACATATATATTATGGAAAATCATCAAGATAATGTGATAGAGAGTATTATTAGTTATAATTTTAATATTTTAGTTTATTATTAAATTAAGGTTTTATAGTAGTTGGTATTTTAATTGTTATTGAATTGGGCTTCCTCTAAGTAATTGGGCATTTTAGTAATGACTCATTAGTATCATTATATATGTATTGTCTTTTGACACATTAGAGAAAAAATGAAAAAAATCAAGTTATCTCTTTATTTTCATTTATCTTTATAGTTTTATTAGTTTTTCTCTAATAGTTTTGTTAGGGTTTGTTAACATCCTAACAATTGGTGCTCTCATTTTCGATCTCATTCATCCAAATTAAATGGTCATTCCAGTGTTTGAGGGAGAAGGAGATTCCTACTGGTGGGTGCTATGTGTTGAAAAATATTTCAAAGAGCAAGGAACTGCAGAAAAGATGAAGCTCCCAGAAGCTGTGACCAAATTGCATGGTCATGCCGTCAATGGTGGCTTTGGAGGTCTCAATTTCATCCTCCGTTATGTTGGGATACATTCACCACTGTATTTATCTGGCATTTTAAACCTGGATGGAGAGAAATTTTGCCAATAGAAGAGGAGGAGGAGCCAGATCTAAAATCTATGAAATCCATAGAAGGAAATTCCTTCCTTGAAGAGGTTCCTGCATTTGAAGGTGACCAAATAGACTTGAATGACTCGTCAATTCCAAATCACACACATAAAATTTTATCTTCTTCTTCCCATCATTCTGAAACCACATATTTAGTATCTATAACAACTCCCACGACTGAACTTCCTTCCAACGATGAATATTTTCACGGGGTTTACGAAATTCCACCAAAACCTCCTTTCGATTGCACGTCCAAGGCTCCAGATCCAAGCTTTTCGAAGTCTCATTTTACACACATGGGTTTTAACGATGAGGATGAGGAACCGACTTTTGCTTAAAATCCGGTAATGACGATGTATTTTCCATGGATCTAATCTGTGAAACTGTCGAAGAGGATGTAGAAGAACTCATTGATAAGAATTATGTGATTGCTTCTTCGGTTAGACCTGAATATTATATTGATGAATTTGATCCAATGGAACTGTCATGAAGGTAGAGCAAGCTCCTTTAGAATCACATGCTGACATCGGTGGTTTAGATGCCCAGATACAAGAAATCAAAGAAGTCGTTGAGCTTCCCCTGCCAGATCCTGAACTGTATGAAGATATTGGTATCAAGCCTCTAAAAGGAGTCATTTCATTTGGAGAACATGGAACACGAAAGACATTGCTTGATAAGGTTGTGACACCGTTTCCTCCACCTAAACCTCCGGATTTGCAAACCTCATCGGATCCTACTTTCTACATCAACAACAACGTCACTTGGAATCTCGAAGCTAACATGCCTCCTTCGCTATGGTTCGAAGATGTAGAAACACAATCACCACCGACGACGCTCTCTGATTAACTATCGGTACCACCACTGCCACTTGAACCAACTCACCATCTGTTTGTTGAAATTCCAGAACGAGATGCTGCCAGATTCTTCGTCGCAGAGGTGTTGCACATCATCTCCATGACCTATGATCCAGGTCCACTTGCGACTAAGGAAATTGAGTTTCCGAATAGCCCACACAAGTCAGAACGAATTGTTCCTTATAACACATTGAGTCTCCAGTGTGGAAGAGTCTTTAAATGATGTGGCTTTTGTAACTCAAATGCCTGCAGTTAACCTTGATTCAAAAGACTTTCGTCTTGTTCAAACTTACGCAGATTCCACTAGATCCCCCGAAGCTGAAATTTTGAAGAGTGAGATCTTCCAGGACACAAGTGCGCCTAGAGTTGCTTCTTTCTCTTCCCGTGGTCCAAATCTAGTGGTTCCAGATATTATGAAACCGGATATAAGTGCCCCAGGAGTGGCCATCTTGGCTGCATATTCACCTCTAGCCCCGCCCTCTTCTCATATTGGTGACACCAGAAAGGTTAGTTATAACATAGAATCTGGAACCTCCATGGCATGTCCCCACATTACTGGAATTGCTGCCTATGTAAAATCATTTCATCCAGACTGGTCACCCGCAGCTATAAAATCTGCTATCATGACAACAGCAAAACCTGTGAATGACACTTATAATGATTTGGCCGGGGAGTTTTCTTATGGATCGGGGAACGCCAATCCAGGACTATCTATTAACCCGGGACTTATTTATGACATCACTAAAGACGATTATGTGCAAATGCTTTGCAATTTTGGTTACGATAATGAAAAAATAAAACAAATTAGTGGGGAAAACTCAAGTTGTCGTGGAACTTCTAACCCATCATTAGTAAAAGATCTCAATTATCCCGCGCTAGTGATTCCCGTTGTGCCTCAAAAAACTTTAAATATCAAGTTTCCTAGAACTGTTACCAATGTTGGTTCTTCTAATTCAACCTACAAGGCTACTGTCACTCCAATTCCAAATGTCAAGATTACAGTGGAGCCAAATGTTCTCTCATTCAAATCATTAAATGAGAAACAATCATTTGTTGTCACAGTTGTTGGGAGTGTTGGATCAACTCAAACTGTGTTTTCGTCCTCACTTGTTTTGTCAGATGGCACCCACAATGTCAAGAGTCCAATCGTCGTACAATTAAAGTCTTAAACCATGTAGTTGTTGTGATTCTTTTGTAAGCTACATAAATGATTCTCAAATATCCAATAAATTATGATTCTGTGTATCAATAAATTTTTCATGTTTATGTGGATTTCTTAAATAATCTAAACTCAATGTGCATATAACAAAAAACAAAGAATGTTGAAAGATACATTTACTTGCAGAAGAAAAATAAACCATATAACCAGCAAGGGCTCTTTCTTCATGAAAAATAAAAATTAATTGTAAAAAAAACAAAAACAAACCGTAGATGGAGGGGAACAAAATCCCTCCTGACTCACTTTTTGCTTCTCTCTGATTTGAGAGGATTTGGAGGAGAGGGGAGATTTTTTACTTTAATCATAATTATATGGCAAAAAGGCACCAAGGGTCCTTTAAGTTATTTAATGCTACCACTTAGGTCCTTTATGTTTTTTTTGTAACGTTTAGGTCCTTTAAGTTTAAAACCGTTTACAACGTTAGACTTTTTTGGAAATTCCGTTTAAAAAATGCACTGGTGGCAAAAATTGATCTGAGGTGGCTTATTAGGTTAGATGATTGGGCAAATGTGCTGGCATTTTAGAGTATTGATTGATTTCAGACATAAATCCCCAAATCAACATACTTGAACCCTAAAACTGTTAATACGCTGCAGCAATGGCCTCTCAAGGAGGTAGTTCAGCAAATCGTAGGTATATGAAGACTAATACTTGCGTTTCTCATGTATCTCAAACTGGAATAGAGAAGAAGTGTACGTGTAGATCGTCAGTCGTGCTACGAACTGTTAAGAAAAAATGAAGCAATTTTGGGAAGCAATTTTAGGGATGTAGATTATTTGAGGTACGTATGAAGCTCAAAGTATTTATCAAATTTTGGTTTATGGTATTAATTTTCGTTTTGGTTTATGTAGAGTGAAGCTTATAATGTGGGTTGCAATTTCTTTGAATGGTATGAACACAATGTCAGTGATGAAGTGAATCCAGAGTTACATGCCCCACTTATTTCAAAATGTCCCAAATGTGAAGAAAAGGATGTTGAAATTAACTTGCTCAGAAAGAACATTGATAATGAAGAGGGATACACTAAGGAGGTTATGAAGATCATGGTGAAGATGTTGAAGATGTTAGGATATGTCATTGTGTTGTTAGGTCTTATTTTGTTAGTGTTATGTGTTATTCTGTTTTGGTTGATGTAATTTGTAACAAAGAAAGGGATGTTGAGTGATTGCTATGTATGTTTTGTTGACAACACTTAATGAAACTTCTTTGTGTTGCATTCTGTCAAATTGTTGTCTCTGTGTGTTTTGTTTTCAATTAAGTTCAGTTATTGTTAACAGGGAAGGGCTATGTTACATTTTAAAAACAGAGAGGACTAAGTTGTAACATCTTAAAAACATATGAGACTATATTGTTACATTTTAAAAACATGAAGGATGTGATTGTTACAAATTAAAATCTTGAAGGACCAATTTGTTACATTTTAAAACAAAACTAAAACCAATTGCAAACGCAAATGTGCACATTAACATATTCCTGCATTGAGAATTACATAATCCAGAACTATTTCAAAACACAGTTGTCATTACAAAACACAATTGTCATTACAAAACACAATTGTCATGACTTCCCAAAACAAGTGCAAACATAATTGTCATTACATTCCAAAATAATTTCAAAACAGAAGTGTCATCACATAATCCAAAATAGAAATCTAAAACAGTCATAAATCCAAAACATAAATGTTATTTGTTGGTGGTCTTCCTCCTTATAGCCAATTTTGGCCTCATACTTGTTGGTGGCTTAAATGTTGATGTGCCAGATTGCCTTCTCACTGCAAGTAGTTGTGACACTGACATAGATTGTCTTGTTTGAATTCTTGAACTTGATGCTGACAGCCTTGTTTGAATTCTTGGAGTTGGCTGAGACATAAGTGATGTTGCTGGAGTATTTTGTGATTGTTTTTTCTGAACCCTTAGAGTTGGTTGTGACTGGACAGTTGGAACTGGATGACTTGTTTGTGACTGTACAGTTGGAACTGGATCTGTTGTTTTAGATTGGTTAGTGTTGACAGTCTGGGCCTCTCTTGGTCTTGCTGGACATGAGGCCTTGTTATGCCCAGAAAGACTGCATATGGAACACTTATTTGGCAGCCCTTTCCTAGAGACATTCACTGCATCCTTTCTCTTTTCATCAGCATCTTTATTTCTTCTTCTTTTAGGCATCCCTGGTGCTCTTCTAGAAGGTGGTGGCAGTATGTCAGGATAAGGTGTTTTTTCCCACAAATATTCTCCATTTATTGGATATATTATAGGTTGGTAGCAAGCTTTGTAAGTAGCTTTCCTATAGCAGTCTGGAATGAAGTTAGCTGGTTCTAAAGATCTATGTTGCATGCAAGAGATAACATGGTAGCAAGGAATACTTGTGAGCATCCAACTTCTACAAGAGCACTCCAATGTCCTAAGATCCACTGTGTGTTTTTCTCCAACCATATTTGTATGTCTCACTTCATAAATCATGTCACCTGATAACCTATAAATCAAATTTTAAGTGTTAGTTTTAAAAACATCACATATTTAAAATAGATTCCTCAAAAAGATTGAATTACCTTGGTATAAAAAACCTAGAGATTTCCTTTCTTCTCTCAAGCATCTTACTGATTCTTGGCAGGACAGATTCCTCATAGTCTTCAATTTTGGCTCTATTTTTGGCCCACCTATCCATGAGATATCCTATGATGTCCTCTAACATTGACACAATTGGCTTATCTCTTGCTCCAATGATAACACTATTAAAAGTTTCAGACATGTTGTTGACCAACACATCACATCTTGCATTGTACTTGAACATGGACTTGCTCCAATATCTAGGAGGGATTTTTATCAAGTGTTTATATGCCTCCTCATTAATCTTCCTCATTTCCCTCATTTCATGTTCCCATGCTTGAGGATATGTTGCCTTGGCTGCCTTCCACATTAACTCCTTCAACTGTTTACCTGGAAATCTCTTTCTGACGTTGCTATAAAGGTGTCTGACACAAAATCTCTGATCAACTCCTGGTAATAGCTCATCTATTGCAGGCAACAATCCCTAATGACATGTTACACAATACTTGTTATTGTTTGAATAACATGCATCAATGCAACAATAAAGGCCAATGCAATAACATGTTTGAATAACATGCAGCAATAACATGTTTGAATAACATGCAGCAATGCAACAATAAAGGAGCTAACTCCTCAACATTTTCTGACTCATCATTTTCTTCCTCCACATGGACCCCACCAGCCTCCACATTTTCTTTTTCACAGTGGTCCCCACCATCATTCACATGTGCTCCCTCCACTCTCTCTTCCTCCACATGGTCCTCACCATCACTCACATGTGTTCCCTCCACATTCTCTTCCTCCATATTGTCCCCACCATCATTAACTAATTCTTCCTCATTTTGGGCCTCACAATTAGTTTGGGATATGGGTAAAGCTACTATTTCATCGGGTTCTTCAACTGGGTGGACTATAAAGATGTCAACCTTTCCAATTGTCTTTGACCAATTCAAAGCTTCTATTGCCCCAAAATCATCTTCCAACGCCTTCAGGGTTCCAGCAAAGTCATACCACATCTCTTGCACTCCTCGATACTTCATCTCTTTAACAACCCCCAATATTTCAAATTAACTCCACCTGTCACCATCACATTTCCAGTTTGAGACTTCACCCCTAATATATTTGTCACCTTCGAAATACCTTCCATGATGAAAGTCAACAAAAAATTCATCCATAACCATGTTGTTCCTGTTTAAATCACCTAAACCATAAGTAACCTATTTTCTATCTACTTACATACATAACTATTTTAAAAACCGAAACAACAATGACGAAGAAGTGTACGAACCTGATACAATGCGTTCTGTAGAGAAGGTCAGAAATTTCACCGACAACCGATTGGATGGAAAAGAGAAGACGAGAATGTTGTAGATCAGAATTAGGGTTGGAGAAGATAAGACGACAATTAGTTTTGGAGAAGAGAATACGAGAATTACGGTTGGAGAAAAGAATTAGGGTTGGAGAAGAAATGACACAACAGTGAAAATACTAACCACAAAGCCTTGTCATCTCACTTAACTGACAACTCAGCACCATCAAAGCCACATATACTTTTTTAACGGAATTTCCAAAAAAAGTTAACTTTGCAAAGCTTTTTAAAGTTAAAGGACCTAAACGTTACAAAAAAAACGTAAAGGACCTAAGTGGTAACATAAAATAACTTAAAGGACTAAAAGTGCCTTTTTGCCTAATTATATTTACATATTTACTCTTATTATTTATTTAAATATAAATTTATCTTATTAAAATGTTTAATGTTATATTTTGAACAAATTTCATCTTCCTTTTATATTTCTTATACTTTTTATATATTCATATTATATTTATTACTATATGTGTTTAAATCTTTTTATTTTATTTATTACTTTTTATTGTTACTTTTTAATTATTGTAATGTTTTTTATTATAATAATTTTTATTAGATTTTATTATATTTGATAATCTTCTTAAAATTATATATTATAATTGTTATAATTTTTATAAAAAAATTTAAGATGCTCTCTGATTGAATATTTTATATTTCGTCAATGAATTTGCATTTGAATTATAAATGATAAATATCATGAGTCTTATGATAAAAGTAGAAGGATAAAAATGTAAATTAGTTTTAAAATACCTCCTCATCCCTTGTGAAACAAACATATTTGTAAATAAAATGCCTCCCCTCCCCTCCCCTTTCCTATTTTGAACCACACACACACACACACACACACACACACACACACACACACACACACATATATATATATATATATATATATGATCTCGAGTGTTCGATCAGATCCACACACGCTGGTCGTCAGAAGGCGAGGTGCTCAGTAGATGATGATGGCTGGACGTGCTGGGTGTTCGAACTGTTGAGGAGAAAAAGGGGGTGTACCTGCAAGGCACTCCGATGCTCAAGTAAGAAAGGGTCAGAGAAAAAGGGGCAAGTACAAAAAGTATTCTGAGGGTGAAAAATGTGATACCTCGCCCTCTCAAATGAGAGGGTTTATATATTATTCCCCAGCGCGTGGCCAACGATCCTATTTTCAAGGAGAAATAACCGTTTTCCTGAAGAATAGGTAACTGCCCAAACTAGCCGTTGTGACGGGCAGGGGTAGTTGCGGGCATATGGCCGTCATCTGTCGGGGAGCTGTAACTCGTGTGTGGCGGACAATAATTTCGGGCAAGGCTGAGCAGTCAGTGCCCAGTTGCCGTGGTAAAAGGGGTACTTTTGTCATCTTAATGGACTGGATCCAAGCGTTTGGGTCGTTACTGTAGCAGTCACGGATTGGACCGCGCATGGCCGTTGGCCCAGTCCAGAACAGTAGCCCCCCAAGTCGTTGCTTCCGAGCATGGAAGTGATGACTTAAGGATAGCGTACAGTCTCGGGGAAGTGAAGCGTTTTGCTCGTTGGCTGTGGAAGCCCGTGGTTTCTACTGTCCATTGTGGCTGTTGGTCGCGGTCGTTATACGTTGCCCGTCATCGGTGGGTACCAACAGTTTAGTGGAACACGAAACGGTACGGGGGTCGCCACGTGTGTGTTGGAACTTGTGCCGCCGCCGCTTAGGTAATGATGGCTAGCGGGTAGTCATTATGACCTATGTGCGCGTGTGGTTGCACGTGACCTCCTGTATGAATAGGGGGAAAAATCTTCATTCAGAACCTTTTCCCTCAATCTTCAGCAACTCCTTTGCCCGTGAACGCTGTCCGTTGCAACTTTCATTGTTTGAAGATCCGAGCAAGTCTTTTCGGCCTCATATTTACGAGTAAGTCGTCCCTTTTCCTTGTTTTGCTTTTTGTTGATGTTTACTTAGGCGGTGCATGTGGTTAGGTTAGATTTTAGGAGACTTAGGGCTGTATATGTGGTAGTCGCCGGTGGTGGATGATGGTTCCGCTGTCTCCATCGCCGTTAGCCTGTCGTTACGTTGTGTGTGGAGGGTCTGTCCGTGACGCCGTCGCGATGGCGACGTGCACGTGATCGTGTGAGCGTTGCATTTTATGGAGTTGTGAGCTGAATGGAAAACTCGTGATCTTGCTTTGGAGAAATTCCTCGTGTGGGATGAGAGTTCCGGGCACTGTCTCGCGGGGAGACTGTTTGCAGTGTTGTCAGGGCTTAGGCCGGGGACGTCGTCCTCAGCCCTTAGCGCGCCCTTTCACTTGTTCAGCGGTGGAAGGGTGGATTTGATTAGCTGTTGAATTCACTGTCTTTCTCTGCTTTTCAGGTGATGGCGACAGGGCCCCGTGGAGAAATTGTACTAGATTCGTCCGAGGAGGAGTCTGGTTCCTCGGGGAGTAATAGCACTCAGTCTTCGAGTGGGTCCACGGAGCAGGATACGGACTACGAGCAAGAGGACGAGGTGCTCGAGGAGGAGGTACCCGAGGAGGACGCACCCGAGGAGGATGTAGCAGAAAATGAAGCAGAGGAATGGGAGGTGGCGGAACCCTCTGAGCATGTGTCCGAGTTTGCGAGCTATGTTGGAGACTGCTTCCGGACGGTGGGAGACGACGGGGATTGGAGAGTCCACTTTCCCACTGCTAATGAGCGCGTCTGCACCAACTACGGGGAGCGTTTTACGATGTATGAATATGTCTTCAAGGAGTTGGGCTTGAGGCTTCCATTTACGGATTTCCAGTAGTCCGTCTTTCTACATCTTCACCTGGCCCCTACGCAGCTCCACCCCAACTCGCTAGCGTTCATGCGGGCGTTCGAGCTGGTGTGCGAGCACTTGCAGGTAGGGGCGACTCTTCCATTCTTCTTCACCGTATTTCATCTCCAACGGCAGACTTCTGGAAAGAGCTACGACTGGGTTTCTTTGAAGCAGCAGCGTAAGCTGTTCAAACCTTTCTCCGAATCTATCCGTACATTTAAGACAAGGTACTTCGTCGTGGAGCCCGTATCGGAGGCTGCTCAGGATAGCGCATTCTGCTGGGAGCTCGAAGTGGATGAGAACGGGGAGGACAGGATCAACGAGGAGGGTAAATATATTGGGCGGCGATTGTTGAAATATCCCTTCCAGTGGACCGGGGCGCATTTTACTAAGCCGCCAAAGGACTATGTTTTTGAGCTGACCGATTTGGATGAGGGGGATGCTGCCTCATATGAGAAACTGCTGAAGTACGTGAACTCGTTCCGGATGGTCGAGTGTGTCACGAAGAAGAATGTGGCGATCCTTGAGGACGACGGTAGTCCTCGAGTAGAGCCTCGTTTTATTAACGTTAGGGCACTGCTGGGGTGCAACACTTATAGGGATGCTATGGATCTGCTCGGTATTTAATCTTAATATATTGCTTTGTATTGCTCGTTATTTTTTATCACCTGACGCCTGTTTTTGTCTTTTGCAGCCACTATGCCTTCAGCCCACGAAAGTATGGTGAGGAACGTGGCCGCGTGGAAACAAGCTGCCGCAGCTGCTACTCCTAAGGTTCGTCCTTCCCCTGCCCGTGCGATTGGTCTTTCCCAGCCTCCTCAGGGGAATGCTTCACCGGCCAATGCACAACGGTCTCCAATGCCCCTGGCGACCAGGTCTAAGCGTCCAAGGAACGAGGCAGTGGATCTGGGCAAGGCGCCAGAGAAAGCGAAATTTGAGTTACCTCCTTGTGTACTGGACAAGAGGTTTTTTGAAGGGACCTCTTTGGTGATTCCCCACACTGATTCTCTTCATCTGTAAAGCCTGGACCGTCCGAGCAAGAGGGCATTGGTGGCTCAGGATGCCTCTGCGGTGGTCAGGCTACTGGAGATGGCGGCCACCTATGCCGAAGGGGACACGGCCACTGAGGGCGAGTTGACTATTGCCCGCGGGAAGGTGGTTACGCTCGAGGCTGAGAAAAAGGCTGCTGAGGACCTGGTCGCGCAAATGAAGGCCGCCAATGCTCCGGGCGAGGAGGAGCCTGAGGACGTGAAGGTGCTGAAGACAAGGTCAGAGTTAGTTGCCCGACTGGTGGTGGCCGAGGACGACAACGCCGTGCTCGGCGAGGAGTCCTTCCAAAACGCAGTGTCTCAGCTTCAGGTGGTGAATCCTGGTGTTGATTTGGTGACCGAAGGTACCAATTTCCTGGTGTACGTTAAAGACGGGCAAATAGTGATGCCAGAGTCTATCCTTGCCGGCCAAGCTAGAACCCAAACCTCTCCGCCTGATGATGAACGAGTCGAAGACACCGAGGAATGATGTTTTGTCGGCCTGCGTGCCGTGTAGTTTTGTTGTAATTTTATTTGGTTTGGGGGGGGGCGTGCCCCCCCCCATTTTTATGTAATTCGTACAATCTCAGGCCCTGGTGGCCTTTTTTACTTTATGCCTGGTTTATGTTGCAGTACTTTACATTAGTCTTGTATTTTATCTTAATTGTGCGTGTATGACTGCCCGTCGGAGGGTGTGTTCGTTAGTGGAGCTTTCTTTTGGAAGGTAGCCCACTGCGTGTGAGTCCGCCAGTGCGGGGAACTGGGCAAACAGCCGGGGAAGGTCCTGGCGAGGTTGCGGATCTCAGGTCGTGATTGAGGCCTGAGGTCGCGGCGTGAACATCCCATCGCGAGCTGGGTTTCTGCCAATCATGGTACTTGGGCGAAGGCGGTACTCGGTCGAGGACCGCCGCCGAGCAGAGTTCCGGCTTGCTTGTTTGAGCAGGATTCTACTTTGTGTGCATGCGTCGCTTGTACCTGGGCGAGCATATTGACCGCTAGGTGGTCTCTTGATACGAGGAAGCCTAAGGTCACTTTAGCTATAGTATTGCTTAAGTTTCTCAGCGTCCATGGTAGAGGGAGTGCCTCCCCGTTGAGGTTTTCTAGGAAGTATGCGCCATTTTCCGTTTTGGCACGGACTCTGTATGGCCCTTCCCAGTTGGCCGCTAATTTGCCTTCGCGAGAGTCCTTGTGGTTTCTCCGTAGGACAAGGCTGCCCACGTCGAATTCTCGTCGTAAGACTTTGGCGTTGTGTCTGATTGCTATTTTTTGCTTAAGAGACGCTTCGCGGAGTGCTGCTCCTGTCCGGATTTCCTCGACGAGGTCGAGCTCTTCTCTTATCGCTCCGTTATTCATCTCCTCGTCTAGAGGTGACTCGGTCCTCCTGGACGGTACGTGGATCTCGATGGGTAAAACAACCTCCATGCCATATGCTAAGCGGAAAGGCGTCTCCCCGGTGGTGGACTGGGGAGTAGTACGATAGGCCCATAAGACGCTATGGAGCTCCTTGACCCAGACCTTCTTCGTTTCGTCCAGTCTTCGTTTGAGGCCACGAAGGATGACATGGTTGGCCGCCTCCGCCTGCCCGTTGGTCTGGGGGTGCTCGACTGAAGCGAAGTGTTGCTTTGTTCCGAGATGGGCAACGAAGTCTTGGAACTTCTTGTCCGTGAATTGTGTTCCATTGTCTGTGACGATTGCTTGGGGAATCCCAAAACGGGCAAGGATATTCCGCTTGTAGAAGCGTAGAATGTTAAGTGTTGTTATCTTCGCTAAGGCTTCTGCTTCTATCCATTTTGTGAAGTAATCTACGCCCACTATCAGGTATTTGTTTTGGCTAGACCCCGTCACGAAGGGTCCCAGGATGTCCAGGCCCCACCAGGCGAATGGCCACGGGGATGTCAAGCTTTTCAGCTCTTTGGGGGGAGCTAGGTGCATGTCCCCATGCCGTTGGCATTTGTCGCATTTCTTCACATGCTCTTTGGCGTCTTGCTGCATAGTTGGCCAATAATATCCTGCCCGGAGGGCCTTGCGGGCAAGGGACCTTCCCCCCAGGTGCTGGGCGTTAATGCCTTCGTGGATTTCTCGTAATACGTGGGGGACAATCTCCTCCTCTATGCACTTTAGTAGCGGAATGGAGAAACCCCTTCGGTAAAGTTTGTTTTCGAGGATGACGTACGAGCAAGCTCTTCGTCTGATGGTGCTGGCTTCTTTGGGGTCATCCGGAAGTTCTTCCCTGGTGAGGTAGTTGTACACGGGCGTCATCCAGCAGTCGGTGTCCCCGATTGCGTGCACGTGTAGGGTCGAGGGCCCCTTGTCGATGCTGGATCGGGGAAGTATCTCTTGGATGACTGACCTGTTTCCGCCTTTTCTCTTGGTGCTCGCTAGCTTGGATAGGATGTCTGCTCGTACGTTGTGTTCGCGGGGAACATGTCTTACGGCTACCGTCCTGAACTTCGATATCTTTTCCCTAACTAGGGAGAGGTACTCAGACAGACTGTCGTTTTTGGCCTGATACTCCCCAGAGACCTGGTGAGCTACGAGCTGAGAGTCCGTGCAGATGACGATTTCTTCTGCCCCTAGGTCTTCGGCAAGGCGTAACCCAGCGAGGAAGGCTTCATACTCGGCCTGGTTGTTCGATGTAGGAAAGGATAAAGTGAGAAACGCTTCGACTATGGTTCCCTCGTCGTTCTCCAGAATGACTCCTGCCCCACTGCCGCTCGAGCTGGAGGCTCCGTCCACGTAGATGGTCCATCTGTTTGCTACGTGGGGCGAGGAGTCAGAGAAGGTTACTTCTGCCACGAAATTGGCCAGGGCCTGTGCTTTGAGAGCCTTTCTGCTTTCATACCGGACGTCAAATTCGGACAGCTCCAACGACCACTTGAGCATTCGACCTGCCATGTCTGGCCGCCCCAGCAACTGCTTGATGGGCTGATCTGTCCTCACCACGATCGTGTGGGCCAAGAAATAGTGCCTCAGTCGTCTGGCGGCGTTAATGAGGGCCAGTGCTACCTTCTCTATCTGCTGATATCGCAACTCCGCGTCTTGCAACGCTTTGCTCGTGAAGTATACGGGCTTTTGCCCGGCGTGATTCTCGCGGATGAGAACAGCGCTCACGGCCTCGGCGGTGACGGCGAGGTATAGGAACAAGACTTCCCCGGTATCTGGCCGCGTTAACACGGACGGTTTCGACAGAGCTTGTTTTAAGTGAAGGAGGGACGCCTCGCACTCTCTGGTCCATTCAAATGCGGTTTCTTTTCTCAAGAGCTTGAAGAAAGGAAGGGCGTGTTGGGCGGATTTCGCGACGAAGCGGGACAACGAGGTGAGTACCCCGTTGAGGGACTGGATGTACTTCTTAGACGTGGGCGTTGGGAACTCAGAGAATGCCCGGCATTTGTCGGGGTTAGCCTCTATTCCTCGTTCCGTTAGGTAAAAACCGAGGAATTTGCCTGCCCGTACTCCGAACGTGCACTTCTCTGGGTTAAAACGCATTTGATATTTTCTTGCTTGTTCGAAAATTGTTCGAAGATGGGTGACATGGTCTAGTTCCTCGTGGGACTTGATGATCATGTCGTCCATGTATACCTCGAGCATGTCGCCTATTTGTCCTTGGAAGACTTTGTTCATCATTCGTTGGTAT
Organism: Lathyrus tuberosus; assembly: GCA_022829125.1. Taxonomy (NCBI): domain Eukaryota; kingdom Viridiplantae; phylum Streptophyta; class Magnoliopsida; order Fabales; family Fabaceae; genus Lathyrus; species Lathyrus tuberosus. The sequence goes on from JALAZF010000605.1 coordinate 1,494,351, forward strand.
GTAGCGCCGGCGTTCTTCAGACCGAAAGGCATCACGTTGTAGTAATAATTGCCCGATTCGGTCATGAAGGCCGTGTACATTTTATCGCTCGCGGCCATCGGGATTTGATTATAGCCCGAGTAGGCGTCGAGGAACGATAGCAGCTTAAAACCTGCTGAGTTATCCACGAGCTTATCTATATTGGGGAGGGGGTAGGCGTCCTTCGGACAGGCCTTGTTAACATCAATATAATCAACGCACATTCTCCATTTGCCATTATTTTTTCTTACAAGTACAACATTTGAGAGCCATGTAGTGTATTTGGCCTCGGAAATAAACCTAGCTTCTAGAAGGTTTTTAACAGCCTTCTCCGCGGCTTCCATCTTCTCCGGGGACTGTTTCCTTCTGCGTTGGGCAACGGCTTTGACGGTCGGAACGATGGTAAGCTGGTGGCAAGCAACGGAGGGGTCCAATCCTGGCATTTCAGCAGTGCTCCATGCGAACAAGTCTGCGTTTTCCCTGAGGCACGCTTTTATTTGTCTTTTGGCCAGATCGGGGAGGTCTGCTCCGATCTTTACTCCCCGTTGGGGGTCTTCTCCGAACGGGACGATCTCGAAGTTGCCATCTGGTATGGGGCGCAGGAGATGGCCGTTGTTGTGGGACTGGCTGCCCGAAGTCGTCGGGGCTTTGGCGTGATCCTCCTCGTTGAAACGACTGTCCAAGTCGATAGATTCGACCTGGGGGAGTGGTTTTGGATGCTCGGAGCTGCTGGGCAGAGAGGGGCGACCAGATGTCCTCGGCTTCGCTGAGATTGTGCTCAATCCTTTTGATGCGGCTTCAAAGCATCGACGGGCAGCTTCGATGTCGCCGTGGAGGGTGGCGACCATCCCTTCAGAAGTGTAGTACTTCATCTTGAGATGTACGGTGGAAGGCACTGCAACCAACTCTGCCAGGGTTGGCCTTCCAAAAATGAACTGATATAGTGACGGGCAGTCGATTACCAGAAACTGTGCTTTAATTGCTCGGGTTGTCTTTCCTGAACCGAAAGTCACGATGAGCTCTACGTAACCTCAGGGCCTTGTTACTGCTCCGTTGAATCCCTGCAGGTCGGATCCAACGTATGGGGTAAGGTGAGAGTCGTCCAACTGCAGTGTCTCGAACAGGTGGTTGTACATAATATCAACTGAACTGCCCTGGTCCACGAGTATCCTGCGAACGTCGAAGTTCGCCATCCTCGCCCGGATGAGAAGTGGGATGCTTGAGTTCGGTGACCCGCCGAGGAGCTCCTCTTTGTAGAAGGAAATGGGCGAGGATCCTTTGCGAGTGGTATCCAGCGTGGTGACTTCGTTGGCGCTCTTGCTGATCAGTTGATCGAACTTTCTTTTGACCGAACCGACCGTGATTTTGTTAAATCCGCCACCGGAGATGACCATGGCCGACGGGAAGGTTTCCCACGGGCTGTGAGGGCCGAGGAACGTGGAAGCGGGTAGATTGTCAGGGATGCAGAAGTCTTCTGGTCGAGTCACGGACATAGCGACCTGTACGTTGGTGTCATCGGAGGGCGGAGTCTCTTCAGTCGCCTTCTTGCTCTCCTGGGTTTCTTGCCAGGGAGCTTCTTTTTTCTTCACGAACTGCTTCAGATGGCCGTTGCGAATGAGGATCTCTATGGCATCCCTGAGGTGGATGCATTCTTCCGTCGTATGGCCGTGGCTCTTGTGGAAGCGGCAATACTTGGATTTGTCCACACCTGGCCTGGCCGGCAGCTGTTTGGGGAAACGGACCCCCGTTTGTTTGAACTCTGAATTGGCACATTCGGACAAGATTTTCTTCCTCGAGGTAGTGAGGGGGGTATAGTCGTGGAACCGTCCAGAAGGTCCCTTCTGTTCGCGTGCATCGCGAGGCCGATCATCGCGTCTTTTATCTCCTCGACGGGATGTCGAGGGCTCTTCAGCTCTGGATGTCCGGGTACCTTCTTGGTGACGGGAGGCCCGGACAGAGTGGGCAGCGACCTTCTCCTCGTACTGTATATGCGACTGGGCTTGGTGGAGGAGAGCGTTGAGGTTCCTTGGTGGATCTAGGCCGATGGCTTTCGTGAAATCTGAGCCAGGACGTAATCCCTGCTCGAGCAGGAATTTCTTCATATCGTCGGTTGTTGGCATTTGGACGGCTTCCTTGTTGAACCGCTCAATGTAGTCCCCAAGGGGTTCATCTCTCCCCTGTACAACGGCTCCAAGGGACGCCTCAGTCTTAGGATGGCGTCGTGATGCGGTAAAGTGTCGGGAGAAGATCCTCCCGAGCTGCCTCCAGGAGGTGATGGATTCCTCGGGCAGTTGTTTGTACCAGGTCATTGCTCCCTTCCGGAGCGTGGTCGGAAATAGGCGACACTTGATGGCTCCTCGTACACCTCGGTAGTCCAGAAGAGCATCTATGTTTTCTATGTGCTCGTCTGGGTCCGTGGTTCCATCATAAGTCCCTAGAGACGGAGGCTTCTCTAGTCCTTTGGGGAGACGGGTGGCTAGGATCCTGCGGGACAACGGGCCGCGAGGCTCGTCGTCGCTGTCCGAACTTGAAGTCGACGGTGACCGTTGTCTGCGCTCGCGGTGGCGGTCTCTGTGAGGTGAGGGCGATTGTGGCCGGTCGCGATGTCTGATCGGGGAAGAATGCACGTCTTGCCTCGTTCTCTTGTGTCTTGGTGGCGACTGGTTCCGCGGGGAGATCTGGTCACGTTTGCGAACGCGTAGTGGTTCGGCCTCGTCATACGGTCTTCCTGGCGCCTAGGCGGCGGGTTTCTTGATTTCTGGTGTTTCCTCTTGTGGGGAGAAGATCTTGGAAGAGCTGCTTCTTCGAGGGCTCCTATCCTTTCACCTTGCTGCAAGATAAGGAGGTTCGTGCGGTTGACAGCATCTAGGAGGGCTGCGACGGCTAGATCAGTGCTGGGGGGGCCAGGAATTGGTCGCTCCCCCAACGGTGACTGTTTTTCTCCTTGCTCGGTGGGAGGAGGAGTTGGAGAAGTAGTGGCCCCGTCTCGAAGGAAACGAGGATCAGAAAGTAACAGCGAACTACCATTAACGTCCACCTTGTTGACGGGGACAAGAATTGTAGTGTCAGCACCTTTTGCGGGGTTCTGAGTGGCCATATGTGGGTGGATTAATAAAGGTATGTTTTGATCTTTAGTTTCCGAGTAAGAAAGAAAGAAGGGGAGAACAAGGAGTTCCCACAGACGGCGCCACTGATCTCGAGTGTTCGATCAGATCCACACACGCTGGTCATCAGAAGGCGAGGTGCTCGGTAGATGATGATGGCTGGACGTGCTGGGTGTTCGAACTGTTGAGGAGAAAAAGGGGGTGTACCTGCAAGGCACTCCGACGCTCAAGTAAAAAAGGGTCAGAGAAAAAGGGGCAAGTACAAAAAGTATTCTGAGGGTGAAAAATGTGATACCTCGCCCTCTCAAATGAGAGGGTTTATATATTGTTCCCCAGCGCGTGGCCAACGGTCCTATTTTCAAGGCGAAATAACCGTTTTCCTGAAGAATAGGTAACTGCCCAAACTAGCCGTTGTGACGGGCAGGGGTAGTTGCGGGCATATGGCCGTCATCTGTCGGGGAGCTGTAACTCGTGTGTGGCGGACAATAATTCCGGGCAAGGCTGAGCAGTCAGTGCCCGGTTGCCATGGCAAAAGGGGTACTTTTGTCATCTTAATGGATTGGATCCAAGCGTTAGGGCCGTTACTGTAGCAGTCACGGATTGGGCCGCGCATGGCCGTTGGCCCAGTCCAGAACAATATATATATATATATATATATATATATATATATATATATATATATATTTAAAATCCCTCCCCTCCCCTTGATAAAAATCTCTCCCCTCCCCTCCCCTCGATTAAACCAAACGTACCCTAAGAGAAGTTCACTCAAAATTGAAGGTGGTTTCTTAATGCACCACCCAAGTTTCTTAGGTACCATGTGAAATTATTTTTTTACCCTCTGATTCCGGATGTGCACATCCGGACGCACCAAATTTTTAAAAAACGCTGATGTGTTCCGGATATGCATATCCGGAATCAATTCTGATGTGCACTTCCGGAAGGATTTCTTATAACTTCGCGCCAGACCTTCTTCCTCCCCCTCATTCCTCACTTTTTCATTTCCAAACTCTCTCAAACCCTCAAATTTATATCACCTCGAATCTAGATTATTTCCTCTGAAGTTCGGCGCAAAGTAACATCTACAACGAGCAAGAATCTCCAAATTCTCTGTATCTCATATTAATCGATAAGTTTTCAAATTTTAGAGTTTCGGAGTAATTTTCGAGTAATCGATTTAGAGTTGATATTTAGTTGTAGAAATTGTTAGGTTGTATGAGAAACATAGGTTATAGACAATGTAGGGCTTGTTTAATGCTTCATACGGACGATCAGGGTATTAAAATGCCCTTTTGCATGGTACAGTGGCCATGGCTGCCATTTTTAGACTTCAAAATACGTTCCGGATGTGCAGATCCGGAAATTTTGTAACGTTTATTATTCTGAGTATTTCCGGATGTGCACATCCGGAAGTACGCAACATTAAAAATTTTGTGTCCTTCCAGATATGCACATCTGAAAGGCTTTTTTTTAGCATGGTCCGTTTAATTTTTTTTTTTTAAATTCTTTGCATATTAGATGGCTGGCAGAGACGATCGCATCATACATGGGCGGACAGCTCAGTACGCATCTGTCCAACGTGAGCGGATGCAGTCTACAGCCGAGGCTTCCGACGCAGAGGGAGTCCCTGTAGTCCCTACAGTTGAGGGACATCCTACACCACATCCTACACCACAACCATCCACATCACAGGTTCATGTCACTCCCCCGTCAGTCGCCGCTTCTACATCTCAGAGGCGTCGAATTTCTACTGGTACTTCATCAGGGTCCCAGCCCGCACGCAGGCCTCGGCGGGAGACTCCAGCTCCATCAGATGCTCCTCCTCGTTCCCCTGTTCCTGTTCCAGAGGGTGATCACCCAGCACATGATGGTGTTGACGACGATGACGATTTCGATGAGCTGGGCGGTTACCCCGGGGGACCATCTGATATGTCCCTACTCGTGGGGTACGCTGAGCATACTGCCAGATATGTCTGGCAAGGACAGGTAACCTTATTCGGTTTATTTATAGAATTGTTTACCTTGAAAACATTTTCATTTGTAACATTGTTTTATTTGGAAATTTTCAGGCGAAGGATCCCCAGAAGTTCTATAACTATGGGGAACTTGATTATGAACAAATTAAATAGATTGTTATGAAATTAACCAAAACTATATAGAGATAAAGGGTTGAAAGAGAGAAAGTAATCTTATATTATCTTCTTCAAAATGTACATTTTATATTGCAATATGGACCTTATTTATAGGACCTAAGGGAGATGGAAAGTCACAACTATTAATAGGGAATATGAAGATGAAAAGAAGAATAAGAATGAACATCCATTATTATTTTTATTCATAACAATAACCTCTTACTTTTCTTATCAAGTTCTTTTCTGCATTTGTAAGAAGCTAACAAAATAAACAACTAAATTAGAAAAAAAAAGTCTTTATCTTCAAGGATACAATTTCTTTCCTTGAATCTAAACAAATAAAAACTCGTTGAAAGAAATAGAAAATCCTAGGGAGAGACAAAATGATCTAATCCAAAACTTTTCCCCTTTAAACTAAGGAGTATATGAACTTCTCAAGTGCGATAAATGTGATACTTTGAAAAATAAGATTTACGATCTCCAAAAAAAACACTTGACAAGTTTACTAAAGGAAGAGACAACTTGAATATTTTGTTGGGAAACCAAAGAACTTCCTACAACAAAATTGATCTCGGGTATGAACCCAAGAATAATAGTAAGAACTTTAGTAATATTTGTAATGCTAAATCTACATCTCATTGCAAAACTTAAAAGTGTAACTACTATAATAAAGACGTGAAGGGAAATTTGCGATCTAAACGCAGCGGAAAACAAAAAATTCCCTTTAGAGATCCTTACGAAAGATCATGATCTGTGATAAAAATGTTACCTCTTGTGGCGATGAAACCTTTGATTCCAAATCTATGGATGATCACGAGCGTTGTACGATGAACAACGCCTCTACTCAGTCCACACGAACAACTTCCTTCAGTCACAGTGCAAGCTGATTACGATTGAAGGTTTTGAGTGAGGGAGAGGAAAAATAGAATACGGCCAGGGTTTCAACAACAACAACAATTGAGCTTCTGCACAAGGGTTCTATTTATAGAACTACTTGTGTGGGCTACAAGCTAAAAAGCCCAACTCAATATTATTATATTATTATAATAACTATTATTATAATAAATATAATTGTATTATTATTATATTATTATAATGACTATTATTATAATAAATATAATTTTATTATTATATTATTATAATTATTATTATTATAATAAATATAATTTTATTATTATTATATTTTCTAACTATTGTAAAATTAATAATAACTATTATTATATTACATGGTACCTTACCATATTCCGGTGTGCGTGTGTGTGGCCTAGTGGTGAAACGTTTGGGTCTTGAGAGTGTACTCCTCTCAAGGTCTCAAGTTCGAATCCTGTTGGGTACAAATTGCTTATTAAAAAAAAACTTTCCATATTCCGTATTCCATTCAAGTGCACCGTACCTTACGGTGTTCCTTATTTACTCTATCTCTTCTCCAACTGTCCTTATGTGTGTGAACCTGTAGGATTTCGCGACGTTGGCAATTATATTAAATCATGTATTTAACATACTAAACAGTGAGCGGTATCTAGCAACACTTCACTGCTACCCAAGTCACAAAATTGTCATGTGATCTGATAAAACCTTTTGTGATAGTACTTGTGTGTACAATTACCCTTTTGCCCCTATGTCTATATTGAACACAAGGCATATACCGTGTCATCCTTGTCCAGTTCAATATTGGGCCCTTAGACATTTATCCTGTTATGCAGGATGGGCAAATTCCATCTAGGCTACTCATGTCCCTCAACATGCTTTGTGAAGTACCCATCAATTGTCTTTATGATCATCCAGTTACGGACAATGTTTGATCAACAATAAAGTACTTGACTCTACATCTAAGGTACATAGTAGTTTCAGGTCGAAGGGTGGTATACACCACTATCACCATGAGAGTAACTTATGACACTTTGCATAACATTCTATGTAGTACTCTCATAGTGGGCCAATCCAGTATAAATATTACTCCTAACATTCATACCTATGTCAAGACTTGATAACTCCTTATCCATGATCCATGAGATGTGATCACCAGTCTATCTACATAATAATCTTAATGCTTTAAGGCTATCCCATTTCACATTAAAGCTCGACTATGGATGCTTTAAGAATAGTGTCCTTATGTTTAATGGAATCTCATGATTAAGTCATACTTAATGTTTCATTAAACGAACTAGCTATTCTAGGGACTTTATCATTTTGGAAAAACAAACATAATAAAGAAATGCCTTTTATTATTAATAAATAATTTGATACAAGTACCAAAAGTATTGGCCTCTAGGGCTTACACCAACAAGACGATCATATCGTTATGTCATATTTCAATAAAAAAAAGTCATGAAAGCAAACAAGAACATCCTCTTTCATACTTTTATAGAAAGAATTGTGAGCGCAAAATGGAAAATATAAATGCCTCATCACATCCTTGTGTTTCTTATATAAAATCTAGTAGTGATAATATTTATGGAACTAATAGTAAAGGGTCCAAAATGGTATGGGTACCCAAAGTTAAGACCTGGATTTTTATTGCAAAAATGCTTTATAGTTTCAAACGCAAAATCATATCTTGATACTAGTTGTTCAAAGCATATAACCGGTGATGAAAATTTATTCTCCTCCTTCACTCCTAAAAAGGGATTATTTGTTTGTTATGGGTGTTGGAATATTTTAATAATTTAGTAATATATTAATATTCCAATAATTATGTGGCCAATTATATTTATTTAATTATATTAGCTATTTTATCAAATAAAGTGCCTTAAATAAATTATGTGATCAAATAATGTTAAAAAGCTATTTAGATTTTATTTAGAAATTATTTAATTAATTAATTAATTAAATAATTGGTATGGGCTCAAATATGAGTGGATGTCAGGATGACCCATTTGGGAATAATGGGAACCCTAGCCATCACACTATATATAGGATATGATCCCCAATATACCGTACAACAAGCAATTATCTCTTCTCCCCATCTTAAAAGAATTCGAGGCATAATGAGTGCGTTTGCTTAACATGCTTTGTGTGTAATTTGTGTGCAGCAATGTGGAAGAAGTAGCTGTTGAATATCCAAACATTGGTGATGGTGCAGCAAGGCAAACATGGTGCCTTTGGAAGATAAAAGTCAATGATCCAAAGATTATGCAGAAAAATGTTTTGGTAAGTTAGTTATTGTTTCATTGATCCAACCTAACACATTGATACATGCCTGTGTTATTATAGTAAGGATGTTCGTTTAATTTAATTGACGGTTGCTTTTGAAATGTGCAGCAATTACCTCAGACTGTGTTAAAGAACTGTGATTTAATAGGAAATAGTAGCATAGAGCTTGTTGATTCCGCGACTGGTGATACTTATCTTTGTGATCTTCATATAAATGTGAAGGAGGACTGTGTGGAGAAGTTCATATGCCACGGGTGGTATGAACTTGCAAAGGACATGCGGCTGGAAAGAGGAGATGTGTTGGGATTTAGCATCAAATATCCCCCAGTTAGAAGTATGACCGTGACTCGTTTGAACCGTCGAATCCAGAGATGATGTTGCTGGTGGAAGTTTTTTTTTATGTTTAGTTTTATTTTTTTTAGTTAAAAGTAAGTTAATGTTAACTGATACAATGGTTTATGGGTCCTGTTGTTGCTGTTAAGGGGAAGATGGTCAAAAAAGTTGCTATGGTTATAAAGTGTGCTGTTGTTTGGTATATTTGGTAATAGTGTGTCGTTGTATGAGTGGTTCACAATTCCCCTTACTTGTTTCAAGGGTTGACGTTTTCTGTTTTGTACTGTATTGTGGCCATACTCTTTGTTTCTTGCACTTCTTGTGCTTGCTAGTTAATGATATTGCCTTTTTAATTGATTTACATTTGTGTTACATTTGAACAATATTTATAAACAATATTCGCATGAATTTATGTTACATTTATTTGATTGGTGAAGTAATGAATTTATAAACAATATTCATTATATACATTTGAATTGATTTACATTTGTGTCACATTTGAATTGTTTTAGTTGATTGGTGAAGTGATGAATTTATAAACAATATTCATTATAAACAATTGAATTGATTTACATTAGTGTTACATTTGAATTGTTTTAGATGATTGGTGAAGTGATGAATTTATAAACAATATTCATTCTAATTGTTTTGAAAGACATGCCACAGTGATAATTCATCAAGGTCCAAGACATGCCACAATGCAAATCAAAACGAATATTGTGTCATATTTCACATTCAATCACATCCAAACTCATTCAATCTACATTGCAAATCACATTTCATTCACATCTATAACATATTCATTTTCAATTTAATGTGACAATCATAAACATACACACATCCAATATCCGAAAAAGAATAACCAAGCAAAAGAAATGGGGACCACCTTAAAATATAGCAAACAGTTTTCATAGTATGTAAACACCTTACACAGAAACCTTATCAAATCCTTGAAGCACATTTAACATCACAAAGTTTCACATGAAAACCTTACATAAGACCTTAACCAGTTTCTGGACAAACAAAGTTTCACATACACTACATAAAAACCTTAGCCATTACTCCTAACCATTAGTCACAACCCTAATCATTACCAACCAGTATTGTACGCTCCAGCAGCTTCACATAAAGTCGATCGCCTGGATAGGTTACCCAAAACCGAAGTCTATCCTTTCTTCTAAGCCTTTTTTGCTTAGCATATTCGTACCATCCATGACCTATAAACTTCTCCATTTTATTAACCTTTCCATCTCTCTTTGCACAGTGTATCTTGGCTTGGTAAGTCTTCCCAGTATCATCATCAACAAGCTGAATCGATTTCTGGTTCAAACCTAGCTGAGTCCTTGTTACAACTCTAGGAAAGTGCTACACACAACAACAAACTGTTAATCATTAAATTTCTACTTTAAAACATATGCAAATATGGACATAAAAACCCTTACCAAAACATTCTTGCTTGAAATAAATCCAAACCAAACTTCCTTTTCCCAAGCGTTATCAGGAATTTCTTCAGCTACGACATCAGAACTACAAACATATAATGACAATTTTCACATTAATCATTTAGTGATTTTTCTGAAGAAGACAAGTCATTTGCCATCCAGACTAAAATGTAAACAACACAGGATCTATTAAATAATTTCGTTGCATGCATGGAAATAATATGACACTTCTATTCAGATACTACCAAACGACTACACAGACTTATACTTTTTTTCCATTAACCACCAAAAAATCTATCTAAACTGTAAAAACATCGTACCCAGAAGCATTAGTTGTTCGACGGTGGCCGGCCATTGCTGTTGATTTCTCTTTCAAGCTTTCACGATCGCGAGATGACGGACCTTTTTGGGAACTGGAAGGAGGAATGAAACACTTTGATGTGGGAATAGTGCGTTTTCATCGGTTGCACTCATTATATGGCATGGACATATGGATTGAAGTCTTTCACGACCCATTTGCCTTTTCTCAAAAATAATAATATTTAATTGCACAACTATTATGTTAGGGTTAGGGTTAGGGTTAGGGATATGGTTAGGGTTAGGGTTTAGGGATATGGTTTAGAAAAATAAAGTTTTTAAATTTTATAAAAATTTAAAATTTTTAAATTTTAGAAATAATTAAAATTTTTGAATTTTATAAAAAATTATAAAATAGTTGAGGGTCTTACTATCATTTGACACATAGTTGACCCTCAACTATCATTTGACACATAGTTGAGGGTCAACTGTCATTTGACACATATTTGAGGGCCATCCTTCATTTGACACATAGTTGAGTATCAACTATCATTTGACACATAGTTGAGGGTCTTACAATCAATTGACACATAGTTGAGTATCAACTATCATTTGACACATAGTTGAGGGTCAATTGTCATTTGACACATAGTTGAGGGTCAACTGTCATTTGAAACATAGTTGAGTATCAACTATCATTTGACACATAATTGAGTATCAACTATCATTTGACACATAGTTGAGGGTCTTACTGTCATTTGACACATAGTTGAGGGTCAACTGTCATTTGACACATAGTTGAGTATCAACTATCATTTGACACATAGTTGAGTATCAACTATCATTTGACGCATAGTTGAGGGTCTTACTGTCATTTGACACATAGTTGAGGGTCTTACTGTCATTTGACACATAGTTGAGTATCAACTATCATTTGACACATAGTTGAGTATCAACTGTCATTTGACACATAGTTGAGGGTCAACTGTCATTTGACACATAGTTGAGTATCAACTATCATTTGACACATAGTTGAGTATCAACTATCATTTGACGCATAGTTGAGGGTCTTACAATCATTTGACACATAGTTGAGGGTCTTACTGTCATTTGACACATAGTTGAGTATCAACTATCATTTGACACATAGTTGAGTATCAACTGTCATTTGACACCTAGTTGAGGTTCAACTGTCATTTGACACATAGTTGAGTATCAACTATCATTTGACACATAGTTGAGGGTCAACTGTCATTTGACACATAGTTGAGTATCAACTACCATTTGACACATAGTTGAGGGTCTTACTGTCATTTGACACATAGTTGAGGGTCAACTGTCATTTGACACATAGTTGAGTATCAACTATCATTTGACACATAGTTGAGTATCAACTATCATTTGACGCATAGTTGAGGGTCTTACTGTCATTTGACACATAGTTGAGGGTCAACTGTCATTTGACACATAGTTGAGGGTCAACTGTCATTTGACACATAGTTGAGTAAAAACTATCATTTGACACATAGTTGAGTATCAACTATCATTTGACGCATAGTTGAGGGTCTTACTGTCATTTGACACATAGTTGAGGGTTAACTGTCATTTGACACATAGTTGAGTATCAACTATCATTTGACACATAGTTGAGGGTCAACTGTCATTTGACACATAGTTGAGTATCAACTACCATTTGACACATAGTTGAGGGTCTTACTGTCATTTGACACATAGTTGAGGGTCAACTGTCATTTGACACATAGTTGAGTATCAACTATCATTTGACACATAGTTGAGTATCAACTATCATTTGACGCATAGTTGAGGGTCTTACTGTCATTTGACACATAGTTGCGGGTCTTACTCTCATTTGACACATAGTTGAGGGTCAACTGTCATTTGACACATAGTTGAGGGTCAACTGTCATTTGACACATAGTTGAGTAAAAACTATCATTTGACACATAGTTGAGTATCAACTATCATTTGACGCATAGTTGAGGGTCTTACTGTCATTTGACACATAGTTGAGGGTCAACTGTCATTTGACACATAGTTGAGTATCAACTATCATTTGACGCATAGTTGAGGCTCTTACTGTCATTTGACACATAGTTGAGGGTCAACTGTCATTTGACACATAGTTGAGTATCAACTATCATTTGACGCATAGTTGAGGGTCTTACTGTCATTTGACACATAGTTGAGGGTCTTACTGTCATTTGACACATAGTTGAGTATCAACTATCATTTGACGCATAGTTGAGGGTCTTACTGTCATTTGACACATAGTTGAGGGTCAACTGTCATTTGACACATAGTTGAGTATCAACTATCATTTGACACATAGTTGAGGGTCTTAGTGTCACTTGACACATAGTTGAGGGTCTTACTGTCATTTGACACATAGTTGAGTATCAACTATCATTTGACACATAGTTAAGTATCAACTGTCATTTGACACATAGTTAAGGGTCAACTGTCATTTGACACATAGTTGAGTATCAACTATCATTTGACACATAGTTGAGTATCAACTATCATTTGACGCGTAGTTGAGGGTCTTACTGTCATTTGACACATAGTTGAGGGTCTTACTGTCATTTGACACATAGTTGAGTATCAACTATCATTTGACACATAGTTGAGTATCAACTGTCATTTGACACATAGTTGAGGGTCAACTGTCATTTGACACATAGTTGAGTAAAAACTATCATTTGACACATAGTTGAGTATCAACTATCATTTGACGCATAGTTGAGGGTCTTACTGTCATTTGACACATAGTTGAGGGTCTTACTGTCATTTGACACATAGTTGAGGGTCTTTTTGTCATTTGACACATAGTTGAGGGTCAACTATCATTTGACACATAGTTGAGTATCAACTATCATTTGACACATGGTTGAGTATCAACTATCATTTGACGCATAGTTGAGGGTCTTACTGTCATTTGACACATAGTTGAGGGTCAACTGTCATTTGACACATAGTTGAGTATCAACTATCATTTGACACATAGTTGAGTATCAACTATCATTTGGCGCATAGTTGAGGGTCTTACTGTCATTTGACACATAGTTGAGGGTCTTACTGTCATTTGACACATAGTTGAAGGTCAACTGTCATTTGACACATAGTTGAGTATCAACTATCATTTGACACATAGTTGAGTATCAACTATCATTTGACGCATAGTTGAGGGTCTTACTGTCATTTGACACATAGTTGAGGGTCAACTGTCATTTGACACATAGTTGAGTATCAACTATCCTTTGACACATAGTTGAGTATCAACTATCATTTGACGCATAGTTTAGTATCAACTATCATTTGACACATAGTTGAGTATCAACTATCATTTGACACATAGTTGAGTATCAACTATCATTTTGAATTATAGTTTAGAAAAATATAGTTTTTGAATTTTTAGAAATAATTAAATTTTTTTAATTTTATAAAAAAATATAGTATTCGAATTTTAGTTTAGAAAAATATAGTTTTTGAATTTGTAGAAATAATTAAAATTTTTTTAATTTTAGTTTAGAAAAATATAGTTTTTGAATTTTAGAAAAAATTAAAATTTTTTAATTTTATAAAAAAATATAGTATTCGAATTTTAGTTTAGAAAAATATAGTTTTTGAATTTTAGAAAAAATTAAAATTTTTTAATTTTATAAAAAAATATAGTATTCGAATTTTAGTTTAGAAAAATAAAGTTTTTGAATTTTAGAAAAAATTAAAATTTTTTAATTTTATAAAAAAATATAGTATTCGAATTTTAGTTTAGAAAAATAAAGTTTTTGAATTTTAGAAAAAATTAAAATTTTTTAATTTTATAAAAAAATATAGTATTCGAATTTTAGTTTAGAAAAATATAGTTTTTGAATTTTAGAAAAAATTAAAATTTTTTAATTTTATAAAAAATTATAGTTTTTGAATTATAGTTTAGAAAAATATAGTTTTTGAATTTTTAGAAATAATTAAAATTTTTTAATTTTATAAAAAATTATAGTTTTTGAATTTTATTGTTAAATGAAATAGTCTTAAATTAATAATCAGAATCTGCTACAGTATAATTTGATATTGTTTTCCACTACTTTAAATTAAGACCGCTTATTTATTGCGGAGGGCTGTGATTAATCTGCCACTTATATATATTAACCATTGATTTACATCGAACGGCTGTTAACTATACTACGTCAACGCATATGCTGCACCGAATTGAATCCAAATCCTTCCACAAGCTGCATGTTCTATGCCACTTCGTGTTTCTTTCTCTCTCACCCATGTCAATGCACTTTTTGCACGCCTCCCCCCAAAAACTCTTACCATATTCCAATGCACTTTTTCCACGCCTACACAAGCCTCTGACTATCATTTACTACCTCCATTCAATCATGTCTTCGGATTCTGTTTCCAACTCTCTGCCGGATTCTGTTTTCATCTCCAATTCAAATGATAACCCTAAAAGGAGGTATTAGAAATGTGCAAATTGGGGGGTGAGTTGGATTTCATTTTTATTTGTTATGAATTCTTATTTGTTACGATTTCTTATTTCTTGTGGGATGATGAATTTTAAATCAATTTCTTATGTTTCCCCAATTTCTCATTTTATGTTTGTTTTTAATGTTTCGTTTGATTCATACATACAGGCAATTTCAAGTTGTAAGCTGTTCATATGGGATGATGATATTGATGGTCAACCTGTATATGTTCGTAAAATAGGACATGAAACAAGAAATTTGTTGTTGGATTCGAACGATGACCATACACACAGTGCGAAGAAATGCTGTGGTTGCAATTGCGCAGAGATTTTAAAGGACTTGACTGCCATAGTTACAGAACTTCAATGCAAGAAAGGAGAGAAGATGAAGTTGAAACTACAAAATGAAAGAAAGACATCCAAGATGTTCAAGTCCTTGCTGTTTTTTTCTTGGATTATAATCATTTGTTATTTTAAGATGTTTTAGACCTTGTTTTTTTTCTTGTATTATTGTCATTTGTTGAATGCCTAACACAAGAAATTGATTATGTTGTCAAAATTAGGTTGTTCATCTCTGTTTTAGATCTTGATGTTTATTGTATCATTGTCCAAATGTTGTATTCATCTCAGCTTTATCAAAAATTGAACTTATGCACCACTGATACACCAATGGCAGATCATATTTTTGTTAGCAGCGTTTTAATATGTGTTGGCCAAAGAAGATACACCATTACTTTGTGCTACACCATATAATTTGTTCAACTGATACACCATTAACCACAAAATGGATTCAACAGATACCACAATATAACCATGAAGGATTCAACTGATAAAACGTCTTGAAATTAGGCCATCGTGCATTCAGTTCCAAACACTTATATTAGGCATTCAGTTTCAAAGAAAACACAAGCAATACAAATCATGAGCAAAGATCATTTTTCAAGACATTGCAACTTTGCAAATATCCAACAAGTTATTTTACGATGTTCAACACCTTGCTGTTTTTATTTTGGATTGTTTTCATTTGTCTAATAACTAATACAAAAATTGAATATGTGTTGGCCATATCTTTGTTAGTAGAGTTTTAATATGTGTTGGCCAAAAGAGATATACCACAATATAATTATGAACAAAGATCATTTTAGTTCATTGCAATATTGCAAAACTACAACAAGTTATATCAGTACAGTGAGGGTGCTTAAATTTCAGAGGAAAATGGTCATCACACAATGTCATACTAATCCACATCAGTTTCAAATAAGATGCTGGAATTACACATACAAATTCACATACTTATAATATCAAAACACTTGGAGATTCACAGGTTCATTTCAGCCACAAACAACATTGTACGTTGAGAACATTATCACATTCCAGCATAGGCCCGGCCGATTTCATAAACACTACCTAAAAACATCATTTTTTTGACTCAAATTACATAGATGGGTATACTCAATCATGACCAGCAGATTTCATCACTAGTTGTAGTAGAGACTGAAGCACGAACTTGAATTGTCCCCATCACTCATTTCATACATTGCTTGCAATATCCACATTGCTGATAATTTCTTTTGCACACTTCTATCACCATTGCAGCTGCTTTTTATTTTCTTCTTCTGTTGATAAATATAAATTATTATTTGAATACAGATAATTACACAATATAATTATAAAAACATATAATACCTTTGAAATTTGGCTTAAAGAATCAGCTATCGACACCAACTCCAACTCAACATTTCGCTCAGCTGGCGTGTTTTCTGTACTCTGCAAATTAAACAATAACAACTGTTATGTTTAAAAAAAACAAGACATTGACTCTAACAATCAGATCACAAGTTATCAAACTTACCGAACAATTCCTTGCATTATGAGTTGTACTATTGCATTTTGAACAGTGCCTGACAGCTTTTGTGTCATTCTTTCTTTTCTTCGGAGCACCTTTACTCTTCACCGTTATTGGATCACCTACAGCTGACCTTTGTGTCCCAATTTGATCGTCATTACTGCAATATTTTTTGTGTAACTTCATGATGTCCTCCATTATTTCCCCGTAAACACCACTCTTTTTTGAAGCTTCTTTGCAGAAAGCAGTAAAAAGAGAACAATATGCACCAAAACGAGCAACCTCAATCGAATTTTCTTCAACTGTACCATTATCAACCATGTTCAAATATTCAATTTTGGCATCCTTTGTCCAGCGCGACAAAACCATACTACTAGGTATTTTTTCAACATGTTCTTCCTTCATGACATAAAAAATATGAGAACATGGAAGCCCACGAGAATCAAATAACTTACAAGAACATTGAAATGTTGTACCTTCATAAATCACTCGTCTTTCATAGTTTTCCTAACAATATTTTGTCAATACGTACATCTTAACATCACCGCGTCTTACATAGCTCTTAACGATCAACGCACCAGCCTTCATAATTTCATCTTTAACTTCTTTGAAAATCTCGGCTGTATAAATTTTAGCGGCTTCGCTCTCAATCAAACGCAAGTGCGTTGTCAACACCGGTTCTGAAAATTTCAATTTAAAATCGGCTACCAGTTCATTGTTTCTATAGTGTCTAAGAGCCTCATCAAAATTGTGCATAAATTCAAAAATGCAGCCTTTCTTCCTTACGTAACTCTTGATTATTGCATTAACCGCTTCACATTGAGATGTTGTTCTTATACGTCCAAAAAACTTGTCACGTAAATACGTAGTTGCCCACAGTGACTTGTTCTCATAGGTCTTGGTTACCCATGGATTTCCTTCAAGTTCATTTTCTTTAATTAGCTCTGACCAAAATTCTTCAAATTCATCCTTTGAAAAATTTGAGTACATTACTTTTTTAAAGCCTTCCAAAAATTCTGAGTTCTTTACATTTTCACCTGCATTCTTATTCAAATGCCAAGCACATAAACGATGGGTTGCATCGGGAAATATCTGTTTTATAGCCTCCCGCATAGCACCATCACTATCTGTTACCACTGCTTGTGGGTATTTCTCATCCATGCACTCTAAAAAACAACTCAACAACCACTTATAGGTATCCGTTGTTTCATACGATACCAACGCAGCACCAAAAATAACTGTCTGAGAGTGGTGGTTACACCCTGAAAATATAACCAGTGGGTAGTTGTATTTGTTCTTCTTGTAAGTTGTGTCAAACGCAACCACATCGCCAAAACAAAAATAGTCGGATCTACTGCTCCCATCAGCCCAAAAAAGAGACATCAGTCGTCCATCACCATTGACGGCATATTTTGCATATAGCATGGGATCAGTAGATGACTTTACATTTAGATAATTTAAAGATGCGGCAACATCACCATCTTTAATATACAGGTTCCAAATATATATAAACAAACTGAAAGAGACAGGGAGTTGGTAGATTTTGACCACGGGAAGAGAAAGAATCAACTCCCTGTCTCTTTCTTCTTCCAACCTTGCACCGTCTCTCTCTATCTCTACAAACTCCTTTCTTCAAATTTCAAAATCTACCATAATCTTCAATCTCTCTCTCTCTCTCTCTCTCTCTCTCTCTCTCTCTCTCTCTCTCTCTCGTCCTTTTCCTCTTTCTCTGTCTCTGTCTCGCCCCTCTCTTCTTTCTGCTTCATATTTGGTTTCTTTCATGGTTTAATAGAGATATTGTTTTGGTTTTGTAGAACAAGAGACAATGAAGAAAAAAATTTTAGATACGGACAAAAATATATTCTTCATTCAAATTTATTTTATACAAATTCAAATATATATCTAATGTCAAAACAAACTTAATATTTATATACGGGATCAAGTTCGTTGTTGATTAATTACGGGCAAAAATACAATCTTGATTCAAATTATTTACGGGCAAAAATATATTTTATGTCATTGAATAAAATAATATTAAAAAAACAATAATATTTATGATTAATTTACGGGCTCAAGTTCGTTGATGATTAATTTATTTATACGGGATCAAGTTCATTGTTGATTAATTTATTTATATATACGGAAAAAATATCATTGTTGAAATATACATTCTAATACTTTTTTAAATAACGTCAAAACAACAATAATATTTATATAAAATATAAAATATTGTTGATTCAAATAATTTTATATGTGGAATGAATTATTGACACTAATTTCTTATATCTTTTAAAATAATATTTTTTTGGTTAAATACCTTAATTTTTTTAATACCATTTTTATTATATTTTGAAAAAAATGCGCGTAACATACCGATACCCGTGCGAATGCACAGGTATCCTACTAGTATATATATATATATATATATATATATATAATTCATGATTATATTGGAAGATATGTTCATTTAATATTTCAGAGAAGAAAAAACAAGAAATAAAGTCAACTAAAGATTATATATCTAATGTACTTATGTTTAGAATGATAACTGCTTCAAGAAATCCCACCCTGATAAAAAAAAACAAGAACCTTATCAACACACACATTCTATTCATGATCAGCTAAGAGATTATATCGACATTAATCACAAATCCACATCAGTTTACATTAATCACATTCAAATACTAATACAAATTACATCAACAAAATGTGGAATTTTGAAGTGGGACTAGAATTTCCATAAACAAATGGACAGTTTTAATGCGGAACTTTTTTTTATATCTTAAAGAAGGAATTTTTTGCAGCCATATAAATTTTTATTTTTCATGAAGAAAGAGCCCTTGCTGGTTATATGGTTTATTTTTCTTCTGCAAGTAAATGTATCTTTCACCGTTCTTTGTTTTTTGTTTTATGCACATTGAGTTTAGATTATTTAAGAAATCAACATAAACATGAAAAATTTATTGATACACAGAATCATAATTTATTGGATATTTGAGAATCATTTATGTACCTTACAAAAGAATCACAACAATAACATGGTTTAAGACGTTATTAATTGTACGACGATTGGACTCTTGACACTGTGGGTGCCATCTGACCAAACAAGTGAGGACGAAAACACAGTTTGAGTTGATCCAACACTCCCAACAACTGTGACAACAAATGATTGTTTCTCATTTAATGATTTGAATGAGAGAACATTTAGCTCCACTGTAATCTTGACATTTGAAATTGGAGTGACAGTAGCCTTGTAGGTTGAATTAGGAGAACCAACATTGGTAGCAGTTCTAGGAAACTTGATATTGAAAGTTTTTTGAGGCGCAACAGGAATCACTAGCGCAGGATAATTGAGATCTTTTACTAATGACGGGTTAGAAGTTCCACGACAACTTGAGTTTTCCCCACTAATTAGTTTTATTTTTTCATTATCGTAACCAAAATTGCAAAGCATTTGCACATAATCGTCTTTAGTGATGTCATAAATAAGTCCCGGGTTAATAGCTAGTCCTGGATTGGCATTCCCCGATCCATAAGAAAACTCCCCGGCCAAATCATTATAAGTGCCATTCACAGGTTTTGCTGTTGTCATGATAGCAGATTTTATAGCTGCGGGCGACCAGTCTGGATGAAATGATTTTACATAGGCAGCAATTCCAGTAATGTGGGGACACACCATGGAGGTTCCAGATTCTATGTTATAACTAACCTTTCTGGTGTCACCAATATGAGAAGAGGGTGGGGCTAGAGGTGAATATGCAGCCAAGATGCCCACTCCTGGGGCACTTATATCCGGTTTCATAATATCTGGAACCACTAGATTTGGGCCACGGGAAGAGAAAAAAGCAACTCTAGGCGCACTTGTGTCCTGGAAGATCTCACTCTTCAAAATTTCAGCTTCGGAGGATCTAGTGGAATCTGCGTAAGTTTGAACAAGACGGAAGTCTTTTGAATCAAGGTTAACTGCAGGCATTTGAGTTACAAAAACCACATCATTTAAAGACTCTTCCACACTGGAGACTATACCATATGCACCACTTTGAAAAACAGATTCTTCGGACCCCCGTGATTCACACAAAACAATCTTACCTTTCACCGATGTTCTAGATAAGCCGTCTGAGCAAGTACTCTCCGCTATTGGAGTTTTTGTGCCATTTGAGGGGAAAGCATTCACTGAAGTACCAACAAAAGTTTTTCCATTTCCAAGAATGAGCTTACTAATGAATTTACGATCTATGGTAGTTGCTGCAACGCTAAATAACCAAGGTGCTACACTTGAAGTAGAACTCACGTCAGGACCTGAGTTTCCTGCAGAATGCGATACTAGAATTCCCTTCTCCATGGCATGAAAAGAAGCAATGGCAATAGGATCATTCAAAAAATCTAGTGTATCTTGACCCCCAATTGAGAGTGAAATGACGTCAACACCATCCGCAATGGCATCGTCAAATGCACCTAATATAGCATCACCACGGCATGCACCATCTGCACCACATATTTTATACACAGCAATCCTTGAAGATGGGACTCCACCTCTTGCGGTGCCTTTTGCAAGATCAAAAAAGCTCACGCCTGGCACCTCTCTTCCACCTGCAGTTGATGCTGTGTGGGTTCCATGACCAGCCTCGTCTCTTGCACTATCCGTGTCACCATAAAATCGTGCTCCGATCAGTTTATTATTGCAAGTGAAGTTAGAACCACCTTTACAAACTCCCTTCCACTTTTTTGGAATGGGACCAACACCTAATCAATCATACAAACACATAAATACTGTTAGTCTTCTAATCATTTATTTATAAATATGAAGATGTAGAGTTGGCTTAATAATTCACTAATATATTTAAATTTGAGTTTTAAAATATATGGCAAATTCTATGGTGAAGTCACAGAAATGACTTCTTTGGTAAAGTCATTAATTTGACCAATCAGAAACAAACCCTAATTTGCCCTAATTTAATGAGTGCCACGTAGGATTATATTGTACATACAACTTACTATGTAATCTAATATTATTAATATTGCAATTAAGTCCTTATCATATTAAAAATGACAAAATTATTATTGTAGTTGTTAACCAGAAAATCAAATAAATTCCCGTGGCCTAAGATGCGGCAACATCACGGGGAGTTACATTGGTAACGAGCGATGGTTCCAATAAGTTCCTGAGTGAACTTGAGATGATTGAGTCGGTACCGCATTGCATTTGCATAGAGTCGTGAGTCGGTCTCTATGATTTGCATTTATCATCTTTATAATTGTGCATTGATGAATAAACATGGATGTGTATGTTTACGCGGAATGATAAGAATTGTGAAAGTATGCATGATGTATATGCCTGGTTTTGTATATATATACATTGTGATGTATATGAGTGAGTTGTGATGAATTGTGGTGAGAATTTGGAATATGTGTATTTTTATGCTGAGATATATAATTATATGCATTGTTATTATGATAATATTTCTCACCCTTCTGCTGTTTTATGATGCTCTATGAGGCATTGCAGAGTAGGTATACTGGCGGTCTTTTTGTGAAGCGTGTCTTCATTCTTTTGGTCGGTCGGCTCTGATATGTAGCACCGGGTAGCTAGGATGCATATGATTCTTTTGTGATACATTGTATATGTATCTTGTTGATGAAGGTTTATGTAAACATGACTTATGTTGGTGGATAATACTTGACGATATATATTTATATGTATATATGTTTGATGTCATTCGATGTTTAGATTTTCCGCTTTTATTCTAAATATTGAGATGTGGGTGTAAGGACTAAGTTCCTCTGTTGCAAAGTTACCCCACTGTTGCATATCAATTGTTGAGCAGGTGTTGAATGTTTTAATTTCATGTATGATGTGACATACCTCTTTTATACTATGTTTATAATTATACTCTGACGAAATTTTTAATATGTGCCTAAATGATTATGTGATTATTTGGGGGTATAGAAAGGGGGTGTTACATTAAGTGGTATCAGAGCCTGGTTGAGTCAGTTGTGTCTGTCTTGTTGTTGTGATGGTTGAACTGTTGTTTAACCTTGTTATCATTTTTGGGAATGATCAGAATATGGCTGGTAGAAATGACAATGCGATGGCTGCTGCTTTGGAAGCAATGGCTAGGGCGGTGCAAGGTGCACCGAACGTGAATTCTAATGACGAGTTCAGGAAGAATCAACCACCAGTCTTCAAAGGAAGATTTGATCCCGATGGTGCTCAAATTTGGTTGAAAGAGGTTGAAAGGATCTTCAGAGTCATGGATTGTGTGGAGGAGAATACAGTGAGGCTTGGGTCTCACATGCTAAAGGAAGAAGTCGACGATTGGTGGGTCGGTATGCGTCAAGTTCTTGAGGTGGATGATGAAGAGATAACTTGGGATTTATTTCGTACCGAGTTCTTGAGGAAGTATTACCTTGAAAGTGTGAAAGGGAAGAAGGAGATGGAGTTCCTTGAATTGAAATAAGGTAGTATGTCCGTGGTGGACTATACTGCTAAGTTTGTGGAGTTGGTTCAATTCCATCCCCACTATGTTGCGATTACTGCTGAGTTCTCAAAGTGTATTAAGTATGAGAATGGTTTGCGTCCCGAGATTAAACAAGTTGTGGGATATCAAAGGATAAGAAGGTTTACGGATTTGATGGAATGTTGTAGAATCTTCGAGGAAGATAGCAAGGCTCGTTCTACACATTACAAAAGTTTGAATGAGAGGAAGGGAAAACAACAAGCTAGAAGTGGACCATATGTGACACCCGTTGATAAGGGCAAGCATAGGGGAAACTTTGAGAAGAGATCTGGAGGAGGAGGTTCCGGTTTCATTAAGTGTTACAAGTGTGGTGAAATGGGTCATAAATCATTTGAGTGTGGGAAGACCGTGGTGAAATGTTCTAACTGTGGAGGCCTTGGGCATGCTACTACTGATTGTAGAAGAAATGTGGTGAAATGTTATAATTGTGGGGAACCTGGTCACATTAGCACGAAGTGTCCGAATCCGAAGAAAGCTCCAACTGGTGGGAAGGTATTTTCTTTGGCAGGAACTCAGACTTCAAGTGCAGATCGTCTGATTAAAGGTACTTGCTTTATTAATAGTACACCTTTAATTGCTATAATTGATACTGGAGCGACTCATTCATTTATTTCGTCTGAGTGCGCGAAGCGTTTGAATCTTGTGTTGTCTCTGATGGATGGTAAGATGGTTATTGATACTCCAGCAATGGGGTCAGTAACTACTTCTTTGGTTTGTTTGAGTTGTCCTTTGACCATTTATGGTAAAGACTTTGAGATGGATTTAGTGTGTTTGCCGTTGGAAGGTTTGGATGTGGTCTTGGGGATGAATTGGTTGCAATTTAATCGAGTTCATATAGATTGCTATCACAAGTTAGTGAGATTTCCTTCTTTGGAAGAGGATGAAGATGAGAATTTCATATCCACTAAAGAGTTGAAGAAACTTTTAGCGGACGAAGCTCAATTGTTCGGTTTGTTTGCATCATTGTCTGTGGATAGTCAAGTGTCACTTGATGTGTTTCCTGTTGTGTGTGATTTTCCTGAAGTGTTTCCTGAGGATATTACAGATGTACCGCCGGAAAGAGAAGTCGAGTTTTCTTTTGATCTAGTTCCGGGTACTAGACCGGTTTCGATGGCACCGTATCGTAAGTCGGCATCGGAGTTGGTAGAATTGAAGAAGCAATTAACTGACTTGTTGGACAAGAGATTTGTAAGACCAAGTGTTTCTCCTTGGGGTGCTCTGGTATTGTTGGTAAAGAAGAAGGATGGGAGTATGCGGTTATGCATTGATTATCGACAATTGAACAAGGTGACAATTAAGAACAAGTATCCGCTTCCAAGGATCGATGATTTGATGGACCAATTGGTTGGTGCGCGTGTTTTTAGCAAGATTGATTTGAGATCGGGATATCACCAGATTCGTGTGAAAGAAGAGGATATTCAAAAGACAGCCTTTAGGACACGATATGACCATTACGAATATTCCGTGATGCCATTCGGGGTTTCTAATGCGCCGGGTGTGTTTATGGAATACATGAATCGTATTTTTCATGAGCAGTTAGATCATTTTGTGGTTGTGTTCATCGACGATATTTTGATTTACTCTAAGTCTCAAGAGGAGCATGAAGAGCATTTGAGGATTGTGTTACAAATTTTGAAAGAGAAACAATTGTATGCTAAGTTGTCGAAATGTGAGTTTTGGTTGTTGGAAGTAAGTTTTCTTGGACATGTTATTTCCGGTAGTGGTATTAGTGTTAATCCATCCAAGATTGATGCGGTGATGCAATGGGAGGCTCCTAGATCGGTTACGGAGATTCGAAGCTTTTTAGGCTTGGCGGGTTATTATCGGAGGTTTATTGAGGGATTTTCGAAGTTGGCACTTCCGTTAACGCAATTGACTTGTAAAGGAAAGGCTTTCATTTGGGAT
This sequence comes from Lathyrus tuberosus, assembly GCA_022829125.1. NCBI lineage: Eukaryota > Viridiplantae > Streptophyta > Magnoliopsida > Fabales > Fabaceae > Lathyrus > Lathyrus tuberosus. The sequence continues at coordinate 1,519,588 of JALAZF010000605.1, forward strand.
ATTCATTGTGAAGAGAGTTTCAATGAGCTAAAAAGAACGTTGACAACGACTCCGATCTTGATTTTGCCAAATCCGACGGAACCATTTGTTGTGTATTGTGATGCTTCATTGGTTGGTTTAGGTGGTGTTTTGATGCAAGATGGAAAAGTTGTGGCTTATGCTTCAAGACAATTGAGAGTGCATGAAAAGAATTATCCTACACATGACTTGGAGTTAGCGGCCGTGGTGTTTGTTTTGAAAATTTGGAGGCACTATCTTTATGGTGCAAGATTTGAAGTTTTTAGTGATCACAAGAGCTTGAAATATTTATTTGATAAAAAATAATTGAACATGAAACAAAGAAGGTGGTTAGAGCTTTTGAAGGATTATGATTTTGGTTTGAATTACCATCCGGGTAAGGCAAACGTAGTGGCCGATGCTTTGAGTCGGAAGTCGTTACATATGTCTGCATTGATGATGAGATAATGGGAACTTTTGGAGAATTTTAGAGACTTGAGTTTGGTTTGTGAAATGACGCCGAGAAGTGTGAGACTTGGTATGCTACATGTTACGAATGATTTTCTTGCAACCGTATGTGAAAAGTAAAAGTTGGATTTGAAGTTCGTTGATTTGATGATGAATGAGAATGAGGATTTCAAGGTTGATAATTTTGGAGTTTTGAGATTCCGTGGTCGTATTTGTATTCCCGATGATGCGGAGTTGAAAAAGATGATATTGGAAGAAGGACACCAAAGTAACTTAAGTATTCATCCGGGAGCGAATAAAATGTATCAAGATTTGAAGAAAATCTTTTAGTGGTCTGGATTAAAGAGGGATGTGGCTCAATTTGTGTATGCGTGCTTAACTTGTCAAAAGTCTAAGGTGGAACATCAAAAGCCTAGTGGATTGATGCAACCGTTGGACATTCCAGAGTGGAAATGGGATAGTATATCGATGGATTTTGTTACGGGATTGCCAAATACGCAAAGAGGTCATAATGCTATTTGGGTAATCGTTTATAGGCTTACTAAATCTGCTCACTTCATTCCAATTGATATTAGTTATCCTTTGGAGAAGTTAGCCGAGATTTATGTTCTTGTGGTTGTGAAGTTACATGGAGTTCCTAAGAGTATTGTATCGGATAGAGATCCTAGATTCACATCGAGGTTTTGGGAGAGTTTACAAAAGGCTTTGGGTTCTAAGCTAAGATTGAGTTCGGCTTATCATCCGCAAACGGATGGTTAAACTGAGAGGACAATTCAATCGTTGGAGGATTTATTGCGTGCTTGTGTGCTCGAGCAAGGTGGTGCTTGGGATAGTTATTTGGCATTGATTGAGTTCACCTACAATAACAGTTTTCATTCAAGTATAAGTATGGCACCATTTAAGGCTTTGTATGGTCGGAGATGTCGAACACCTTTGTGTTGGCATGAAACCGGTGAGAGGACGATAGTTGGACCAGAGATGGTACAACAAACGACGGAGAAAGTGAAGTTTATTCGTGAGAAGATGAAAGCTTCTCAAAGTAGACAAAAGAGCTATCATGACAAGAGAAGGAAAGATCTTGAGTTTCAAGAAGGCGGCCATGTGTTTTTGAGAGTTACGCCGGTACGGGTGTGGGTCGTGCTTTGAAGTCGAAGAAGTTGACTTCTCGTTTTATTGGTCTGTATCAGATTTCTACACGAGTTGGTGTTGTGGCTTACCGTGTGGCGTTGCCTCCGAATCTTTCGAATTTGCATGATGTATTCCATGTTTCGCAACTTCGGAAGTATGTTCCGGATCCGTCACATGTTATTCCTATGGACGAGGTTGAAGTGAGAGATAACCTTACGGTTGAAACTTTACCGATTAGGATTTTGGACCGTGAAGTTAAGAAGCTAAGAGGCAAGGATATTGCGCTTGTGAAAGTAGCGTGGGGAGGCGCTGCGGAAGGCAATATGACTTGGGAACTAGAGAGTAGGATGCGAGAGTCGTATCCGGAGTTGTTTGAATCAGGTAATATTTTCGAGGGCGAAAATTTCTAAAGTGGGGGAGAGTTGTAACGCCCCGATTCCGATTATTCCCATTTTGTTGAGTCTTTTATTTAAATTGTGTGATAAATTATTTTATTTGTGAAATTGGTGTGTTAATATGCTATGTTGACATGTTATGATATTTTGCTGTTTTTGAGAGTTTTCGGGGAAATTAGAATGAAGGGTATTTTAGACATTTCTCAATTAATGGTAAGTTAGAAATTTAGTAAAATTGGTAGAAAAGTGATTAAGTGAAGAATTATGTGAGAAAATGAATTAATTGAATTTGAGTAGAAAATAAGAAAAAAAATAGAAAAGAAAAAGAGATAAGAAGAAGAAATAGAAGAGAAAGAGAAAGAAAAGAGAAATAGAGAGAAAAAGGAGAGAAAGAAAGAGGAAGAAGAGAAAAGAGAAGAAAACCTAGAAAATCATCAAGAACAATCATCTAGCAAGCTTGGAATCTGGGTAAGGGTGTGAAATCTTATTATCTTATCAATGTATATCTTTATGTATGATTGTGTTGTTGTTGTTGTTGATTTTTATGAGTTTTTGTATAAACCATAAATGTAGAAAATGTTGTGAATGATAGTCAAAACATGATTTTGTATGCATAAATGTGTTGTTGATGTTGTTTGAGGTTTGGATATTGATATGGATGTTATCAATTGGTGTTTTTCTGAATTTGGATGATGAATTTGGAGGTGTTGGATTGGAAAAACGCAGAACCAAGTTCTGCATAAATTTTTCTAGTTTTTCCCGGTCATACGCGTATGGGGCATGTTCATACACGTATGGACCTTGGCAATACGCGTAATGGGGGCGAGCCCTGGGCCAATACGCGTATGGTTTTCCTTTTCACTCGGCCAGATGCCCATTTGCGTATGATACGCGTAGCATTTTAGGCCGTACGCGTATGGATCAGGTCATTACGCGTATGGACTTTTCAACGCGGAATTTGGGAAAAATGGGTCTCTGCCCGTACGCGTATGACATGTGGCGGTACGCGTATGGCCAGGAGAATTGTAAAAATGAGATTTTTCAAAATGTGTTTTTCGTTTTCGTCCGTAACTTTTGTTCCGATTATTCGATTTTTACATTCTTGGTATCGTTGTGGAGCTATTGAGATGTACTTTCTAATTATGATGATTTGGAAATTGTTAGCCGATTAAATAAGTCGAAAAAGTCGGGAATAGTGTTATTCAGCGACTTTTACCGTTTTGAATGTGTGTTTTGGATGGGAATCATACAATAGTGCATTGACGTGAATGCATATAGATTGTATGAGATGAATGCATGAATATATTGTGAATATGTATGCATTTCAAGAATGTCTTGAGTCATTTTGTATGTGAAGCATAATGATGTACATTCTTGTGTTGAGGGATTCTAATGAGAATCCGTTGTAACGTCGTGTGCCCGTGTGGGGTGTGAGCGACGGTTGGTTCCAGAGGGAATCCGCTATAACATCGTGTTCCCGTGTGGGGTGTGAGCGATGATTATAGACGATCGTGTGCCCATGTGGGGTGTGAGCGATCGGGTCGTGTGCCTGTGTGGGGTGTGAGCGATCCATAAACATTGTGTGCCTATGTGAGGTGTGAGCAATGGGTGAACATCGTAGGCCCGACGGGGAGTTACATTGGTAACGAGCGATGGTTCCAATAAGTTCCTGAGTGAACTTGAGATGATTGAGTCGGTACCGCATTGCATTTGCATAGAGTCGTGAGTCGGTCTCTATGATTTGCATTTATCATCTTTATAATTGTGCATTGATGAATAAACATAGATGTGTATGTTTATGTGGAATGATAAGAATTGTGAAAGTATGCATGATGTATATGCCTGGTTTTGTATATATATACATTGTGATGTATATGAGTGAGTTGTGATGAATTGTGGTGAGAATTTGGAATATGTGTATTTTTATGCTGAGATATATAATTATATGCATTGTTATTATGATAATATTTCTCACCCTTCTGCTGTTTTATGATGCTCTATGAGGCATTGCAGAGTAGGTATACTGGCGGTCTTTTTGTGAAGCGTGTCTTCATTCTTTTGGTCGGTCGGCTCTGATATGTAGCACCGGGTAGCTAGGATGCATATGATTCTTTTGTGATACATTGTATATGTATCTTGTTGATGAAGGTTTATGTAAACATGACTTATGTTGGTGGATAATACTTGACGATATATATTTATATGTATATATGTTTGATGTCATTCGATGTTTAGATTTTCCGCTTTTATTCTAAATATTGAGATGTGGGTGTAAGGACTAAGTTCCTCTGTTGCAAAGTTACCCCACTGTTGCATATCAATTGTTGAGCAGGTGTTGAATGTTTTAATTTCATGTATGATGTGACATACCTCTTTTATACTATGTTTATAATTATACTCTGACGAAATTTTTAATATGTGCCTAAATGATTATGTGATTATTTGGGGGTATAGAAAGGGGGTGTTACATTAAGTGGTATCAGAGCCTGGTTGAGTCAGTTGTGTCTGCTTGTTGTTGTGATGGTTGAACTGTTGTTTAACCTTGTTATCATTTTTGGGAATGATCAGAATATGGCTGGTAGAAATGACAATGCGATGGCTGTTGCTTTGGAAGCAATGGCTAGGGCGGTGCAAGGTGCACCGAACGTGAATTCTAATGACGAGTTCAGGAAGAATCAACCACCAGTCTTCAAAGGAAGATTTGATCCCGATGGTGCTCAAATTTGGTTGAAAGAGGTTGAAAGGATCTTCAGAGTCATGGATTGTGTGGAGGAGAATACAGTGAGGCTTGGGTCTCACATGCTAAAGGAAGAAGTCGACGATTGGTGGGTCGGTATGCGTCAAGTTCTTGAGGTGGATGATGAAGAGATAACTTGGGATTTATTTCGTACCGAGTTCTTGAGGAAGTATTACCCTGAAAGTGTGAAAGGGAAGAAGGATATGGAGTTCCTTGAATTGAAATAAGGTAGTATGTCCGTGGTGGACTATACTGCTAAGTTTGTGGAGTTGGTTCAATTCCATCCCCACTATGTTGCGATTACTGCTGAGTTCTCAAAGTGTATTAAGTATGAGAATGGTTTGCGTCCCGAGATTAAACAAGTTATGGGATATCAAAGGATAAGAAGGTATACGGATTTGATGGAATGTTGTAGAATCTTCGAGGAAGATAGCAAGGCTCGTTCTACACATTACAAAAGTTTGAATGAGAGGAAGGGAAAACAACAAGCTAGAAGTGGACCATATGTGACACCCGTTGATAAGGGCAAGCATAGGGGAAACTTTGAGAAGAGATCTGGAGGAGGAGGTTCCGGTTTCATTAAGTGTTACAACTGTGGTGAAATGGGTCATAAATCATTTGAGTGTGGGAAGACCGTGGTGAAATGTTCTAACTGTGGAGGCCTTGGGCATGCTACTACTGATTGTAGAAGAAATATGGTGAAATGTTATAATTGTGGGGAACCTGGTCACATTAGCACGAAGTGTCCGAATCCGAAGAAAGCTCCAACTGGTGGGAAGGTATTTTCTTTGGCAGGAACTCAGACTTCAAGTGCAGATCGTCTGATTAAAGGTACTTGCTTTATTAATAGTACACCTTTAATTGCTATTATTGATACTGGAGCGACTCATTCATTTATTTCGTCTGAGTGCGCGAAGCGTTTGAATCTTGTGTTGTCTCTGATGGATGGTAAGATGGTTATTGATACTCCAGCAATGGGGTCAGTAACTACTTCTTTGGTTTGTTTGAGTTGTCCTTTGACCATTTATGGTAAAGACTTTGAGATGGATTTAGTGTGTTTGCCGTTGGAAGGTTTGGATGTGGTCTTGGGGATGAATTGGTTGGAATTTAATTGAGTTCATATAGATTGCTATCACAAGTTAGTGAGATTTCCTTCTTTGGAAGAGGATGAAGATGAGAATTTCCTATCCACTAAAGAGTTGAAGAAACTTTTAGCGGACGAAGCTCAATTGTTCGGTTTGTTTGCATCATTGTCTGTGGATAGTCAAGTGTCACTTGATGTGTTTCCTGTTGTGTGCGATTTTCCTGAAGTGTTTCCTGAGGATATTACAGATGTACCGCCGGAAAGAGAAGTCGAGTTTTCTTTTGATCTAGTTCCGGGTACTAGACCGGTTTCGATGGCACCGTATCGTAAGTCGGCATCGGAGTTGGTAGAATTGAAGAAGCAATTAACTGACTTGTTGGACAAGAGATTTGTAAGACCAAATGTTTCTCCTTGGGGTGCTCTGGTATTGTTGGTAAAGAAGAAGGATGGGAGTATGCGGTTATGCATTGATTATCGACAATTGAACAAGGTGACAATTAAGAACAAGTATCCGCTTCCAAGGATCGATGATTTGATGGACCAATTGGTTGGTGCGCGTGTTTTTAGCAAGATTGATTTGAGATCGGGATATCACCAGATTCGTGTGAAAGAAGAGGATATTCAAAAGACAGCCTTTAGGACACGATATGGCCATTACGAATATTCCGTGATGCCATTCGGGGTTTCTAATGCGCCGGGTGTGTTTATGGAATACATGAATCGTATTTTTCATGAGCAGTTAGATCATTTTGTGGTTGTGTTCATCGACGATATTTTGATTTACTCTAAGTCTCAAGAGGAGCATGAAGAGCATTTGAGGATTGTGTTACCAATTTTGAAAGAGAAACAATTGTATGCTAAGTTGTCGAAATGTGAGTTTTGGTTGTTGGAAGTAAGTTTTCTTGGACATGTTATTTCCGGTAGTGGTATTAGTGTTAATCCATCCAAGATTGATGCGGTGATGCAATGGGAGGCTCCTAGATCGGTTACGGAGATTCGAAGCTTTTTAGGCTTGGCGGGTTATTATCGGAGGTTTATTGAGGGATTTTCGAAGTTGGCACTTCCGTTAACGCAATTGACTTGTAAATGAAAGGCTTTCATTTGGGATATTCATTGTGAAGAGAGTTTCAATGAGCTAAAAAGAACGTTGACAACGACTCCGATCTTGATTTTGCCAAATCCGACGGAACCATTTGTTGTGTATTGTGATGCTTCATTGGTTGGTTTAGGTGGTGTTTTGATGCAAGATGGAAAAGTTGTGGCTTATGCTTCAAGACAATTGAGAGTGCATGAAAAGAATTATCCTACACATGACTTGGAGTTAGCGGCCGTGGTGTTTGTTTTGAAAATTTGGAGGCACTATCTTTATGGTGCAAGATTTGAAGTTTTTAGTGATCACAAGAGCTTGAAATATTTATTTGATCAAAAATAATTGAACATGAAACAAAGAAGGTGGTTAGAGCTTTTGAAGGATTATGATTTTGGTTTGAATTACCATCCGGGTAAGGCAAACGTAGTGGCCGATGCTTTGAGTCGGAAGTCGTTACATATGTCTGCATTGATGATGAGATAATGGGAACTTTTGGAGAATTTTAGAGACTTGAGTTTGGTTTGTGAAATGACGCCGAGAAGTGTGAGACTTGGTATGCTACATGTTACGAATGATTTTCTTGCAACCGTATGTGAAAAGCAAAAGTTGGATTTGAAGTTCGTTCATTTGATGATGAATGAGAATGAGGATTTCAAGGTTGATAATTTTGGAGTTTTGAGATTCCGTGGTCGTATTTGTATTCCCGATGATGCGGAGTTGAAAATGATGATATTGGAAGAAGGACACCAAAGTAACTTAAGTATTCATCCGGGAGCGAATAAAATGTATCAAGATTTGAAGAAAATCTTTTAGTGGTCTGGATTAAAGAGGGATGTGGCTCAATTTGTGTATGCGTGCTTAACTTGTCAAAAGTCTAAGGTGGAACATCAAAAGCCTAGTGGATTGATGCAACCGTTGGACATTCCAGAGTGGAAATGGGATAGTATATCGATGGATTTTGTTACGGGATTGCCAAATACGCAAAGAGGTCATAATGCTATTTGGGTAATCGTTTATAGGCTTACTAAATCTGCTCACTTCATTCCAATTGATATTAGTTATCCTTTGGAGAAGTTAGCCGAGATTTATGTTCTTGTGGTTGTGAAGTTACATGGAGTTCCTAAGAGTATTGTATCGGATAGAGATCCTAGATTCACATCGAGGTTTTGGGAGAGTTTACAAAAGGCTTTGGGTTCTAAGCTAAGATTGAGTTCGGCTTATCATCCGCAAACGGATGGTTAAACTGAGAGGACAATTCAATCGTTGGAGGATTTATTGCGTGCTTGTGTGCTCGAGCAAGGTGGTGCTTAGTATAGTTATTTGGCATTGATTGAGTTCACCTACAATAACAGTTTTCATTCAAGTATAAGTATGGCACCATTTGAGGCTTTGTATGGTCGGAGATGTCGAACACCTTTGTGTTGGCATGAAACCGGTGAGAGGACGATAGTTGGACCAGAGATGGTACAACAAACGACGGAGAAAGTGAAGTTTATTCGTGAGAAGATGAAAGCTTCTCAAAGTAGACAAAAGAGCTATCATGACAAGAGAAGGAAAGATCTTGAGTTTCAAGAAGGCGGCCATGTGTTTTTGAGAGTTACGCCGGTACGGGTGTGGGTCGTGCTTTGAAGTCGAAAAAGTTGACTTCTCGTTTTATTGGTCCGTATCAGATTTCTACACGAGTTGGTGTTGTGGCTTACCGTGTGGCGTTGCCTCCGAATCTTTCGAATTTGCATGATGTATTCCATGTTTCGCAACTTCGGAAGTATGTTCCGGATCCGTCACATGTTATTCCTATGGACGAGGTTGAAGTGAGAGATAACCTTACGGTTGAAACTTTACCGATTAGGATTTTGGACCGTGAAGTTAAGAAGCTAAGAGGCAAGGATATTGCGCTTGTGAAAGTAGCGTGGGGAGGCGCTGCGGAAGGCAATATGACTTGGGAACTAGAGAGTAGGATGCGAGAGTCGTATCCGGAGTTGTTTGAATCAGGTAATATTTTCGAGGGCGAAAATTTCTAAAGTGGGGGAGAGTTGTAACGCCCCGATTCCGATTATTCCCATTTTGTTGAGTCTTTTATTTAAATTGTGTGATAAATTATTTTATTTGTGAAATTGGTGTGTTAATATGCTATGTTGACATGTTATGATATTTTGCTGTTTTTGAGAGTTTTCGGGGAAATTAGAATGAAGGGTATTTTAGACATTTCTCAATTAATGGTAAGTTAGAAATTTAGTAAAATTGGTAGAAAAGTGATTAAGTGAAGAATTATGTGAGAAAATGAATTAATTGAATTTGAGTAGAAAATAAGAAAAAAAATAGAAAAGAAAAAGAGATAAGAAGAAGAAATAGAAGAGAAAGAGAAAGAAAAGAGAAATAGAGAGAAAAAGGAGAGAAAGAAAGAGGAAGAAGAGAAAAGAGAAGAAAACCTAGAAAATCATCAAGAACAATCATCTAGCAAGCTTGGAATCTGGGTAAGGGTGTGAAATCTTATTATCTTATCAATGTATATCTTTATGTATGATTGTGTTGTTGTTGTTGTTGATTTTTATGAGTTTTTGTATAAACCATAAATGTAGAAAATGTTGTGAATGATAGTCAAAACATGATTTTGTATGCATAAATGTGTTGTTGATGTTGTTTGAGGTTTGGATATTGATATGGATGTTATCAATTGGTGTTTTTCTGAATTTGGATGATGAATTTGGAGGTGTTGGATTGGAAAAACGCAGAACCAAGTTCTGCATAAATTTTTCTAGTTTTTCCCGGTCATACGCGTATGGGGCATGTTCATACACGTATGGACCTTGGCAATACGCGTAATGGGGGCGAGCCCTGGGCCAATACGCGTATGGTTTTCCTTTTCACTCGGCCAGATGCCCATTTGCGTATGATACGCGTAGCATTTTAGGCCGTACGCGTATGGATCAGGTCATTACGCGTATGGACTTTTCAACGCGGAATTTGGGGAAAATGGGTCTCTGCCCGTACGCGTATGACATGTGGCGGTACGCGTATGGCCAGGAGAATTGTAAAAATGAGATTTTTCAAAATGTGTTTTTCGTTTTCGTCCGTAACTTTTGTTCCGATTATTCGATTTTTACATTCTTGGTATCGTTGTGGAGCTATTGAGATGTACTTTCTAATTATGATGATTTGGAAATTGTTAGCCGATTAAATAAGTCGGAAAAGTCGGGAATAGTGTTATTCAGCGACTTTTACCGTTTTGAATGTGTGTTTTGGATGGGAATCATACAATAGTGCATTGACGTGAATGCATATAGATTGTATGAGATGAATGCATGAATATATTGTGAATATGTATGCATTTCAAGAATGTCTTGAGTCATTTTGTATGTGAAGCATAATGATGTACATTCTTGTGTTGAGGGATTCTAATGAGAATCCGTTGTAACGTCGTGTGCCCGTGTGGGGTGTGAGCGACGGTTGGTTCCAGAGGGAATCCGCTATAACATCGTGTTCCCGTGTGGGGTGTGAGCGATGATTATAGACGATCGTGTGCCCATGTGGGGTGTGAGCGATCGGGTCGTGTGCCTGTGTGGGGTGTGAGCGATCCATAAACATTGTGTGCCTATGTGAGGTGTGAGCAATGGGTGAACATCGTAGGCCCGACGGGGAGTTACATTGGTAACGAGCGATGGTTCCAATAAGTTCCTGAGTGAACTTGAGATGATTGAGTCGGTACCCGCATTGCATTTGCATAGAGTCGTGAGTCGGTCTCTATGATTTGCATTTATCATCTTTATAATTGTGCATTGATGAATAAACATAGATGTGTATGTTTATGTGGAATGATAAGAATTGTGAAAGTATGCATGATGTATATGCCTGGTTTTGTATATATATACATTGTGATGTATATGAGTGAGTTGTGATGAATTGTGGTGAGAATTTGGAATATGTGTATTTTTATGCTGAGATATATAATTATATGCATTGTTATTATGATAATATTTCTCACCCTTCTGCTGTTTTATGATGCTCTATGAGGCATTGCAGAGTAGGTATACTGGCGGTCTTTTTGTGAAGCGTGTCTTCATTCTTTTGGTCGGTCGGCTCTGATATGTAGCACCGGGTAGCTAGGATGCATATGATTCTTTTGTGATACATTGTATATGTATCTTGTTGATGAAGGTTTATGTAAACATGACTTATGTTGGTGGATAATACTTGACGATATATATTTATATGTATATATGTTTGATGTCATTCGATGTTTAGATTTTCCGCTTTTATTCTAAATATTGAGATGTGGGTGTAAGGACTAAGTTCCTCTGTTGCAAAGTTACCCCACTGTTGCATATCAATTGTTGAGCAGGTGTTGAATGTTTTAATTTCATGTATGATGTGACATACCTCTTTTATACTATGTTTATAATTATACTCTGACGAAATTTTTAATATGTGCCTAAATGATTATGTGATTATTTGGGGGTATAGAAAGGGGGTGTTACATTAAGTGGTATCAGAGCCTGGTTGAGTCAGTTGTGTCTGCTTGTTGTTGTGATGGTTGAACTGTTGTTTAACCTTGTTATCATTTTTGGGAATGATCAGAATATGGCTGGTAGAAATGACAATGCGATGGCTGTTGCTTTGGAAGCAATGGCTAGGGCGGTGCAAGGTGCACCGAACGTGAATTCTAATGACGAGTTCAGGAAGAATCAACCACCAGTCTTCAAAGGAAGATTTGATCCCGATGGTGCTCAAATTTGGTTGAAAGAGGTTGAAAGGATCTTCAGAGTTATGGATTGTGTGGAGGAGAATACAGTGAGGCTTGGGTCTCACATGCTAAAGGAAGAAGTCGACGATTGGTGGGTCGGTATGCGTCAAGTTCTTGAGGTGGATGATGAAGAGATAACTTGGGATTTATTTCGTACCGAGTTCTTGAGGAAGTATTACCCTGAAAGTGTGAAAGGGAAGAAGGATATGGAGTTCCTTGAATTGAAATAAGGTAGTATGTCCGTGGTGGACTATACTGCTAAGTTTGTGGAGTTGGTTCAATTCCATCCCCACTATGTTGCGATTACTGCTGAGTTCTCAAAGTGTATTAAGTATGAGAATGGTTTGCGTCCCGAGATTAAACAAGTTATGGGATATCAAAGGATAAGAAGGTATACGGATTTGATGGAATGTTGTAGAATCTTCGAGGAAGATAGCAAGGCTCGTTCTACACATTACAAAAGTTTGAATGAGAGGAAGGGAAAACAACAAGCTAGAAGTGGACCATATGTGACACCCGTTGATAAGGGCAAGCATAGGGGAAACTTTGAGAAGAGATCTGGAGGAGGAGGTTCCGGTTTCATTAAGTGTTACAACTGTGGTGAAATGGGTCATAAATCATTTGAGTGTGGGAAGACCGTGGTGAAATGTTCTAACTGTGGAGGCCTTGGGCATGCTACTACTGATTGTAGAAGAAATATGGTGAAATGTTATAATTGTGGGGAACCTGGTCACATTAGCACGAAGTGTCCGAATCCGAAGAAAGCTCCAACTGGTGGGAAGGTATTTTCTTTGGCAGGAACTCAGACTTCAAGTGCAGATCGTCTGATTAAAGGTACTTGCTTTATTAATAGTACACCTTTAATTGCTATTATTGATACTGGAGCGACTCATTCATTTATTTCGTCTGAGTGCGCGAAGCGTTTGAATCTTGTGTTGTCTCTGATGGATGGTAAGATGGTTATTGATACTCCAGCAATGGGGTCAGTAACTACTTCTTTGGTTTGTTTGAGTTGTCCTTTGACCATTTATGGTAAAGACTTTGAGATGGATTTAGTGTGTTTGCCGTTGGAAGGTTTGGATGTGGTCTTGGGGATGAATTGGTTGGAATTTAATTGAGTTCATATAGATTGCTATCACAAGTTAGTGAGATTTCCTTCTTTGGAAGAGGATGAAGATGAGAATTTCCTATCCACTAAAGAGTTGAAGAAACTTTTAGCGGACGAAGCTCAATTGTTCGGTTTGTTTGCATCATTGTCTGTGGATAGTCAAGTGTCACTTGATGTGTTTCCTGTTGTGTGCGATTTTCCTGAAGTGTTTCCTGAGGATATTACAGATGTACCGCCGGAAAGAGAAGTCGAGTTTTCTTTTGATCTAGTTCCGGGTACTAGACCGGTTTCGATGGCACCGTATCGTAAGTCGGCATCGGAGTTGGTAGAATTGAAGAAGCAATTAACTGACTTGTTGGACAAGAGATTTGTAAGACCAAGTGTTTCTCCTTGGGGTGCTCTGGTATTGTTGGTAAAGAAGAAGGATGGGAGTATGCGGTTATGCATTGATTATCGACAATTGAACAAGGTGACAATTAAGAACAAGTATCCGCTTCCAAGGATCGATGATTTGATGGACCAATTGGTTGGTGCGCGTGTTTTTAGCAAGATTGATTTGAGATCGGGATATCACCAGATTCGTGTGAAAGAAGAGGATATTCAAAAGACAGCCTTTAGGACACGATATGGCCATTACGAATATTCCGTGATGCCATTCGGGGTTTCTAATGCGCCGGGTGTGTTTATGGAATACATGAATCGTATTTTTCATGAGCAGTTAGATCATTTTGTGGTTGTGTTCATCGACGATATTTTGATTTACTCTAAGTCTCAAGAGGAGCATGAAGAGCATTTGAGGATTGTGTTACCAATTTTGAAAGAGAAACAATTGTATGCTAAGTTGTCGAAATGTGAGTTTTGGTTGTTGGAAGTAAGTTTTCTTGGACATGTTATTTCCGGTAGTGGTATTAGTGTTAATCCATCCAAGATTGATGCGGTGATGCAATGGGAGGCTCCTAGATCGGTTACGGAGATTCGAAGCTTTTTAGGCTTGGCGGGTTATTATCGGAGGTTTATTGAGGGATTTTCGAAGTTGGCACTTCCGTTAACGCAATTGACTTGTAAATGAAAGGCTTTCATTTGGGATATTCATTGTGAAGAGAGTTTCAATGAGCTAAAAAGAACGTTGACAACGACTCCGATCTTGATTTTGCCAAATCCGACGGAACCATTTGTTGTGTATTGTGATGCTTCATTGGTTGGTTTAGGTGGTGTTTTGATGCAAGATGGAAAAGTTGTGGCTTATGCTTCAAGACAATTGAGAGTGCATGAAAAGAATTATCCTACACATGACTTGGAGTTAGCGGCCGTGGTGTTTGTTTTGAAAATTTGGAGGCACTATCTTTATGGTGCAAGATTTGAAGTTTTTAGTGATCACAAGAGCTTGAAATATTTATTTGATCAAAAATAATTGAACATGAAACAAAGAAGGTGGTTAGAGCTTTTGAAGGATTATGATTTTGGTTTGAATTACCATCCGGGTAAGGCAAACGTAGTGGCCGATGCTTTGAGTCGGAAGTCGTTACATATGTCTGCATTGATGATGAGATAATGGGAACTTTTGGAGAATTTTAGAGACTTGAGTTTGGTTTGTGAAATGACGCCGAGAAGTGTGAGACTTGGTATGCTACATGTTACGAATGATTTTCTTGCAACCGTATGTGAAAAGCAAAAGTTGGATTTGAAGTTCGTTCATTTGATGATGAATGAGAATGAGGATTTCAAGGTTGATAATTTTGGAGTTTTGAGATTCCGTGGTCGTATTTGTATTCCCGATGATGCGGAGTTGAAAATGATGATATTGGAAGAAGGACACCAAAGTAACTTAAGTATTCATCCGGGAGCGAATAAAATGTATCAAGATTTGAAGAAAATCTTTTAGTGGTCTGGATTAAAGAGGGATGTGGCTCAATTTGTGTATGCGTGCTTAACTTGTCAAAAGTCTAAGGTGGAACATCAAAAGCCTAGTGGATTGATGCAACCGTTGGACATTCCAGAGTGGAAATGGGATAGTATATCGATGGATTTTGTTACGGGATTGCCAAATACGCAAAGAGGTCATAATGCTATTTGGGTAATCGTTTATAGGCTTACTAAATCTGCTCACTTCATTCCAATTGATATTAGTTATCCTTTGGAGAAGTTAGCCGAGATTTATGTTCTTGTGGTTGTGAAGTTACATGGAGTTCCTAAGAGTATTGTATCGGATAGAGATCCTAGATTCACATCGAGGTTTTGGGAGAGTTTACAAAAGGCTTTGGGTTCTAAGCTAAGATTGAGTTCGGCTTATCATCCGCAAACGGATGGTTAAACTGAGAGGACAATTCAATCGTTGGAGGATTTATTGCGTGCTTGTGTGCTCGAGCAAGGTGGTGCTTAGTATAGTTATTTGGAATTGATTGAGTTCACCTACAATAACAGTTTTCATTCAAGTATAAGTATGGCACCATTTGAGGCTTTGTATGGTCGGAGATGTCGAACACCTTTGTGTTGGCATGAAACCGGTGAGAGGACGATAGTTGGACCAGAGATGGTACAACAAACGACGGAGAAAGTGAAGTTTATTCGTGAGAAGATGAAAGCTTCTCAAAGTAGACAAAAGAGCTATCATGACAAGAGAAGGAAAGATCTTGAGTTTCAAGAAGGCGGCCATGTGTTTTTGAGAGTTACGCCGGTACGGGTGTGGGTCGTGCTTTGAAGTCGAAAAAGTTGACTTCTCGTTTTATTGGTCCGTATCAGATTTCTACACGAGTTGGTGTTGTGGCTTACCGTGTGGCGTTGCCTCCGAATCTTTCGAATTTGCATGATGTATTCCATGTTTCGCAACTTCGGAAGTATGTTCCGGATCCGTCACATGTTATTCCTATGGACGAGGTTGAAGTGAGAGATAACCTTACGGTTGAAACTTTACCGATTAGGATTTTGGACCGTGAAGTTAAGAAGCTAAGAGGCAAGGATATTGCGCTTGTGAAAGTAGCGTGGGGAGGCGCTGCGGAAGGCAATATGACTTGGGAACTAGAGAGTAGGATGCGAGAGTCGTATCCGGAGTTGTTTGAATCAGGTAATATTTTCGAGGGCGAAAATTTCTAAAGTGGGGGAGAGTTGTAACGCCCCGATTCCGATTATTCCCATTTTGTTGAGTCTTTTATTTAAATTGTGTGATAAATTATTTTATTTGTGAAATTGGTGTGTTAATATGCTATGTTGACATGTTATGATATTTTGCTGTTTTTGAGAGTTTTCGGGGAAATTAGAATGAAGGGTATTTTAGACATTTCTCAATTAATGGTAAGTTAGAAATTTAGTAAAATTGGTAGAAAAGTGATTAAGTGAAGAATTATGTGAGAAAATGAATTAATTGAATTTGAGTAGAAAATAAGAAAAAAAATAGAAAAGAAAAAGAGATAAGAAGAAGAAATAGAAGAGAAAGAGAAAGAAAAGAGAAATAGAGAGAAAAAGGAGAGAAAGAAAGAGGAAGAAGAGAAAAGAGAAGAAAACCTAGAAAATCATCAAGAATAATCATCTAGCAAGCTTGGAATCTGGGTAAGGGTGTGAAATCTTATTATCTTATCAATGTATATCTTTATGTATGATTGTGTTGTTGTTGTTGTTGATTTTTATGAGTTTTTGTATAAACCATAAATGTAGAAAATGTTGTGAATGATAGTCAAAACATGATTTTGTATGCATAAATGTGTTGTTGATGTTGTTTGAGGTTTGGATATTGATATGGATGTTATCAATTGGTGTTTTTCTGAATTTGGATGATGAATTTGGAGGTGTTGGATTGGAAAAACGCAGAACCAAGTTCTGCATAAATTTTTCTAGTTTTTCCCAGTCATACGCGTATGGGGCATGTTCATACACGTATGGACCTTGGCAATACGCGTAATGGGGGCGAGCCCTGGGCCAATACGCGTATGGTTTTCCTTTTCACTCGGCCAGATGCCCATTTGCGTATGATACGCGTAGCATTTTAGGCTGTACGCGTATGGATCAGGTCATTACGCGTATGGACTTTTCAACGCGGAATTTGGGAAAAATGGGTCTCTGCCCGTACGCGTATGACATGTGGCGGTACGCGTATGGCCAGGAGAATTGTAAAAATGAGATTTTTCAAAATGTGTTTTTCGTTTTCGTCCGTAACTTTTGTTCCGATTATTCGATTTTTACATTCTTGGTATCGTTGTGGAGCTATTGAGATGTACTTTCTAATTATGATGATTTGGAAATTGTTAGCCGATTAAATAAGTCGGAAAAGTCGGGAATAGTGTTATTCAGCGACTTTTACCGTTTTGAATGTGTGTTTTGGATGGGAATCATACAATAGTGCATTGACGTGAATGCATATAGATTGTATGAGATGAATGCATGAATATATTGTGAATATGTATGCATTTCAAGAATGTCTTGAGTCATTTTGTATGTGAAGCATAATGATGTACATTCTTGTGTTGAGGGATTCTAATGAGAATCCGTTGTAACGTCGTGTGCCCGTGTGGGGTGTGAGCGACGGTTGGTTCCAGAGGGAATCCGCTATAACATCGTGTTCCCGTGTGGGGTGTGAGCGATGATTATAGACGATCGTGTGCCCATGTGGGGTGTGAGCGATCGGGTCGTGTGCCTGTGTGGGGTGTGAGCGATCCATAAACATTGTGTGCCTATGTGAGGTGTGAGCAATGGGTGAACATCGTAGGCCCGACGGGGAGTTACATTGGTAACGAGCGATGGTTCCAATAAGTTCCTGAGTGAACTTGAGATGATTGAGTCGGTACCCGCATTGCATTTGCATAGAGTCGTGAGTCGGTCTCTATGATTTGCATTTATCATCTTTATAATTGTGCATTGATGAATAAACATAGATGTGTATGTTTATGTGGAATGATAAGAATTGTGAAAGTATGCATGATGTATATGCCTGGTTTTGTATATATATACATTGTGATGTATATGAGTGAGTTGTGATGAATTGTGGTGAGAATTTGGAATATGTGTATTTTTATGCTGAGATATATAATTATATGCATTGTTATTATGATAATATTTCTCACCCTTCTGCTGTTTTATGATGCTCTATGAGGCATTGCAGAGTAGGTATACTGGCGGTCTTTTTGTGAAGCGTGTCTTCATTCTTTTGGTCGGTCGGCTCTGATATGTAGCACCGGGTAGCTAGGATGCATATGATTCTTTTGTGATACATTGTATATGTATCTTGTTGATGAAGGTTTATGTAAACATGACTTATGTTGGTGGATAATACTTGACGATATATATTTATATGTATATATGTTTGATGTCATTCGATGTTTAGATTTTCCGCTTTTATTCTAAATATTGAGATGTGGGTGTAAGGACTAAGTTCCTCTGTTGCAAAGTTACCCCACTGTTGCATATCAATTGTTGAGCAGGTGTTGAATGTTTTAATTTCATGTATGATGTGACATACCTCTTTTATACTATGTTTATAATTATACTCTGACGAAATTTTTAATATGTGCCTAAATGATTATGTGATTATTTGGGGGTATAGAAAGGGGGTGTTACATTAAGTGGTATCAGAGCCTGGTTGAGTCAGTTGTGTCTGTCTTGTTGTTGTGATGGTTGAACTGTTGTTTAACCTTGTTATCATTTTTGGGAATGATCAGAATATGGCTGGTAGAAATGACAATGCGATGGCTGCTGCTTTGGAAGCAATGGCTAGGGCGGTGCAAGGTGCACCGAACGTGAATTCTAATGACGAGTTCAGGAAGAATCAACCACCAGTCTTCAAAGGAAGATTTGATCCCGATGGTGCTCAAATTTGGTTGAAAGAGGTTGAAAGGATCTTCAGAGTCATGGATTGTGTGGAGGAGAATACAGTGAGGCTTGGGTCTCACATGCTAAAGGAAGAAGTCGACGATTGGTGGGTCGGTATGCGTCAAGTTCTTGAGGTGGATGATGAAGAGATAACTTGGGATTTATTTCGTACCGAGTTCTTGAGGAAGTATTACCCTGAAAGTGTGAAAGGGAAGAAGGAGATGGAGTTCCTTGAATTGAAATAAGGTAGTATGTCCGTGGTGGACTATACTGCTAAGTTTGTGGAGTTGGTTCAATTCCATCCCCACTATGTTGCGATTACTGCTGAGTTCTCAAAGTGTATTAAGTATGAGAATGGTTTGCGTCCCGAGATTAAACAAGTTGTGGGATATCAAAGGATAAGAAGGTTTACGGATTTGATGGAATGTTGTAGAATCTTCGAGGAAGATAGCAAGGCTCGTTCTACACATTACAAAAGTTTGAATGAGAGGAAGGGAAAACAACAAGCTAGAAGTGGACCATATGTGACACCCGTTGATAAGGGCAAGCATAGGGGAAACTTTGAGAAGAGATCTGGAGGAGGAGGTTCCGGTTTCATTAAGTGTTACAAGTGTGGTGAAATGGGTCATAAATCATTTGAGTGTGGGAAGACCGTGGTGAAATGTTCTAACTGTGGAGGCCTTGGGCATGCTACTACTGATTGTAGAAGAAATGTGGTGAAATGTTATAATTGTGGGGAACCTGGTCACATTAGCACGAAGTGTCCGAATCCGAAGAAAGCTCCAACTGGTGGGAAGGTATTTTCTTTGGCAGGAACTCAGACTTCAAGTGCAGATCGTCTGATTAAAGGTACTTGCTTTATTAATAGTACACCTTTAATTGCTATTATTGATACTGGAGCGACTCATTCATTTATTTCGTCTGAGTGTGCGAAGCGTTTGAATCTTGTGTTGTCTCTGATGGATGGTAAGATGGTTATTGATACTCCAGCAATGGGGTCAGTAACTACTTCTTTGGTTTGTTTGAGTTGTCCTTTGACCATTTATGGTAAAGACTTTGAGATGGATTTAGTGTGTTTGCCGTTGGAAGGTTTGGATGTGGTCTTGGGGATGAATTGGTTGCAATTTAATCGAGTTCATATAGATTGCTATCACAAGTTAGTGAGATTTCCTTCTTTGGAAGAGGATGAAGATGAGAATTTCCTATCCACTAAAGAGTTGAAGAAACTTTTAGCGGACGAAGCTCAATTGTTCGGTTTGTTTGCATCATTGTTTGTGGATAGTCAAGTGTCACTTGATGTGTTTCCTGTTGTGTGTGATTTTCCTGAAGTGTTTCCTGAGGATATTACAGATGTACCGCCGGAAAGAGAAGTCGAGTTTTCTTTTGATCTAGTTCCGGGTACTAGACCGGTTTCGATGGCACCGTATCGTAAGTCGGCATCGGAGTTGGTAGAATTGAAGAAGCAATTAACTGACTTGTTGGACAAGAGATTTGTAAGACCAAGTGTTTCTCCTTGGGGTGCTCTGGTATTGTTGGTAAAGAAGAAGGATGGGAGTATGCGGTTATGCATTGATTATCGACAATTGAACAAGGTGACAATTAAGAACAAGTATCCGCTTCCAAGGATCGATGATTTGATGGACCAATTGGTTGGTGCGCGTGTTTTTAGCAAGATTGATTTGAGATCGGGATATCACCAGATTCGTGTGAAAGAAGAGGATATTCAAAAGACAGCCTTTAGGACCCGATATGGCCATTACGAATATTCCGTGATGCCATTCGGGGTTTCTAATGCGCCGGGTGTGTTTATGGAATACATGAATCGTATTTTTCATGAGCAGTTAGATCATTTTGTGGTTGTGTTCATCGACGATATTTTGATTTACTCTAAGTCTCAAGAGGAGCATGAAGAGCATTTGAGGATTGTGTTACAAATTTTGAAAGAGAAACAATTGTATGCTAAGTTGTCGAAATGTGAGTTTTGGTTGTTGGAAGTAAGTTTTCTTGGACATGTTATTTCCGGTAGTGGTATTAGTGTTAATCCATCCAAGATTGATGCGGTGATGCAATGGGAGGCTCCTAGATCGGTTACGGAGATTCGAAGCTTTTTAGGCTTGGCGGGTTATTATCGGAGGTTTATTGAGGGATTTTCGAAGTTGGCACTTCCGTTAACGCAATTGACTTGTAAAGGAAAGGCTTTCATTTGGGATATTCATTGTGAAGAGAGTTTCAATGAGCTAAAAAGAACGTTGACAACGACTCCGATCTTGATTTTGCCAAATCCGACGGAACCATTTGTTGTGTATTGTGATGCTTCATTGGTTGGTTTAGGTGGTGTTTTGATGCAAGATGGAAAAGTTGTGGCTTATGCTTCAAGACAATTGAGAGTGCATGAAAAGAATTATCCTACACATGACTTGGAGTTAGCGGCCGTGGTGTTTGTTTTGAAAATTTGGAGGCACTATCTTTATGGTGCAAGATTTGAAGTTTTTAGTGATCACAAGAGCTTGAAATATTTATTTGATCAAAAATAATTGAACATGAAACAAAGAAGGTGGTTAGAGCTTTTGAAGGATTATGATTTTGGTTTGAATTACCATCTGGGTAAGGCAAACGTAGTGGCCGATGCTTTGAGTCGGAAGTCGTTACATATGTCTGCATTGATGATGAGATAATGGGAACTTTTGGAGAATTTTAGAGACTTGAGTTTGGTTTGTGAAATGACGCCGAGAAGTGTGAGACTTGGTATGCTACATGTTACGAATGATTTTCTTGCAACCGTATGTGAAAAGCAAAAGTTGGATTTGAAGTTCGTTGATTTGATGATGAATGAGAATGAGGATTTCAAGGTTGATAATTTTGGAGTTTTGAGATTCCGTGGTCGTATTTGTATTCCCGATGATGCGGAGTTGAAAAAGATGATATTGGAAGAAGGACACCAAAGTAACTTAAGTATTCATCCGGGAGCGAATAAAATGTATCAAGATTTGAAGAAAATCTTTTAGTGGTCTGGATTAAAGAGGGATGTGGCTCAATTTGTGTATGCGTGCTTAACTTGTCAAAAGTCTAAGGTGGAACATCAAAAGCCTAGTGGATTGATGCAACCGTTGGACATTCCAGAGTGGAAATGGGATAGTATATCGATGGATTTTGTTACGGGATTGCCAAATACGCAAAGAGGTCATAATGCTATTTGGGTAATCGTTTACAGGCTTACTAAATCTGCTCACTTCATTCCAATTGATATTAGTTATCCTTTGGAGAAGTTAGCCGAGATTTATGTTCTTGTGGTTGTGAAGTTACATGGAGTTCCTAAGAGTATTGTATCGGATAGAGATCCTAGATTCACATCGAGGTTTTGGGAGAGTTTACAAAAGGCTTTGGGTTCTAAGCTAAGATTGAGTTCGGCTTATCATCCGCAAACGGATGGTTAAACTGAGAGGACAATTCAATCGTTGGAGGATTTATTGCGTGCTTGTGTGCTCGAGCAAGGTGGTGCTTGGGATAGTTATTTGGCATTGATTGAGTTCACCTACAATAACAGTTTTCATTCAAGTATAAGTATGGCACCATTTGAGGCTTTGTATGGTCGGAGATGTCGAACACCTTTGTGTTGGCATGAAACCGGTGAGAGGACGATAGTTGGACCAGAGATGGTACAACAAACGACGGAGAAAGTGAAGTTTATTCGTGAGAAGATGAAAGCTTCTCAAAGTAGACAAAAGAGCTATCATGACAAGAGAAGGAAAGATCTTGAGTTTCAAGAAGGCGGCCATGTGTTTTTGAGAGTTACGCCGGTACGGGTGTGGGTCGTGCTTTGAAGTCGAAGAAGTTGACTTCTCGTTTTATTGGTCCGTATCAGATTTCTACACGAGTTGGTGTTGTGGCTTACCGTGTGGCGTTGCCTCCGAATCTTTCGAATTTGCATGATGTATTCCATGTTTCGCAACTTCAAAAGTATGTTTCGGATCCGTCACATGTTATTCCTATGGACGAGGTTGAAGTGAGAGATAACCTTACGGTTGAAACTTTACCGATTAGGATTTTGGACCGTGAAGTTAAGAAGCTAAGAGGCAAGGATATTGCGCTTGTGAAAGTAGCGTGGGGAGGCGCTGCGGAAGGCAATATGACTTGGGAACTAGAGAGTAGGATGCGAGAGTCGTATCCGGAGTTGTTTGAATCAGGTAATATTTTCGAGGGCGAAAATTTCTAAAGTGGGGGAGAGTTGTAACGCCCCGATTCCGATTATTCCCATTTTGTTGAGTCTTTTATTTAAATTGTGTGATAAATTATTTTATTTGTGAAATTGGTGTGTTAATATGCTATGTTGACATGTTATGATATTTTGCTGTTTTTGAGAGTTTTCGGGGAAATTAGAATGAAGGGTATTTTAGACATTTCTCAATTAATGGTAAGTTAGAAATTTAGTAAAATTGGTAGAAAAGTGATTAAGTGAAGAATTATGTGAGAAAATGAATTAATTGAATTTGAGTAGAAAATAAGAAAAAAAATAGAAAAGAAAAAGAGATAAGAAGAAGAAATAGAAGAGAAAGAGAAAGAAAAGAGAAATAGAGAGAAAAAGGAGAGAAAGAAAGAGGAAGAAGAGAAAAGAGAAGAAAACCTAGAAAATCATCAAGAACAATCATCTAGCAAGCTTGGAATCTGGGTAAGGGTGTGAAATCTTATTATCTTATCAATGTATATCTTTATGTATGATTGTGTTGTTGTTGTTGTTGATTTTTATGAGTTTTTGTATAAACCATAAATGTAGAAAATGTTGTGAATGATAGTCAAAACATGATTTTGTATGCATAAATGTGTTGTTGATGTTGTTTGAGGTTTGGATATTGATATGGATGTTATCAATTGGTGTTTTTCTGAATTTGGATGATGAATTTGGAGGTGTTGGATTGGAAAAACGCAGAACCAAGTTCTGCAGAAATTTTTCTAGTTTTTCCCGGTCATACGCGTATGGGGCATGTTCATACACGTATGGACCTTGGCAATACGCGTAATGGGGGCGAGCCCTGGGCCAATACGCGTATGGTTTTCCTTTTCACTCGGCCAGATGCCCATTTGCGTATGATACGCGTAGCATTTTAGGCCGTACGCGTATGGATCAGGTCATTACGCGTATGGACTTTTCAACGCGGAATTTGGGAAAAATGGGTCTCTGCCCGTACGCGTATGACATGTGGCGGTACGCGTATGGCCAGGAGAATTGTAAAAATGAGATTTTTCAAAATGTGTTTTTCGTTTTCGTCCGTAACTTTTGTTCCGATTATTCGATTTTTACATTCTTGGTATCGTTGTGGAGCTATTGAGATGTACTTTCTAATTATGATGATTTGGAAATTGTTAGCCGATTAAATAAGTCGGAAAAGTCGGGAATAGTGTTATTCAGCGACTTTTACCGTTTTGAATGTGTGTTTTGGATGGGAATCATACAATAGTGCATTGACGTGAATGCATATAGATTGTATGAGATGAATGCATGAATATATTGTGAATATGTATGCATTTCAAGAATGTCTTGAGTCATTTTGTATGTGAAGCATAATGATGTACATTCTTGTGTTGAGGGATTCTAATGAGAATCCGTTGTAACGTCGTGTGCCCGTGTGGGGTGTGAGCGACGGTTGGTTCCAGAGGGAATCCGCTATAACATCGTGTTCCCGTGTGGGGTGTGAGCGATGATTATAGACGATCGTGTGCCCATGTGGGGTGTGAGCGATCGGGTCGTGTGCCTGTGTGGGGTGTGAGCGATCCATAAACATTGTGTGCCTATGTGAGGTGTGAGCAATGGGTGAACATCGTAGGCCCGACGGGGAGTTACATTGGTAACGAGCGATGGTTCCAATAAGTTCCTAAGTGAACTTGAGATGATTGAGTCGGTACCGCATTGCATTTGCATAGAGTCGTGAGTCGGTCTCTATGATTTGCATTTATCATCTTTATAATTGTGCATTGATGAATAAACATAGATGTGTATGTTTATGTGGAATGATAAGAATTGTGAAAGTATGCATGATGTATATGCCTGGTTTTGTATATATATACATTGTGATGTATATGAGTGAGTTGTGATGAATTGTGGTGAGAATTTGGAATATGTGTATTTTTATGCTGAGATATATAATTATATGCATTGTTATTATGATAATATTTCTCACCCTTCTGCTGTTTTATGATGCTCTATGAGGCATTGCAGAGTAGGTATACTGGCGGTCTTTTTGTGAAGCGTGTCTTCATTCTTTTGGTCGGTCGGCTCTGATATGTAGCACCGGGTAGCTAGGATGCATATGATTCTTTTGTGATACATTGTATATGTATCTTGTTGATGAAGGTTTATGTAAACATGACTTATGTTGGTGGATAATACTTGACGATATATATTTATATGTATATATGTTTGATGTCATTCGATGTTTAGATTTTCCGCTTTTATTCTAAATATTGAGATGTGGGTGTAAGGACTAAGTTCCTCTGTTGCAAAGTTACCCCACTGTTGCATATCAATTGTTGAGCAGGTGTTGAATGTTTTAATTTCATGTATGATGTGACATACCTCTTTTATACTATGTTTATAATTATACTCTGACGAAATTTTTAATATGTGCCTAAATGATTATGTGATTATTTGGGGGTATAGAAAGGGGGTGTTACATTAAGTGGTATCAGAGCCTGGTTGAGTCAGTTGTGTCTGTCTTGTTGTTGTGATGGTTGAACTGTTGTTTAACCTTGTTATCATTTTTGGGAATGATCAGAATATGGCTGGTAGAAATGACAATGCGATGGTTGCTGCTTTGGAAGCAATGGCTAGGGCGGTGCAAGGTGCACCGAACGTGAATGCTAATGACGAGTTCAGGAAGAATCAACCACCGGTCTTCAAAGGAAGATTTGATCCCGATGGTGCTCAAATTTGGTTGAAAGAGGTTGAAAGGATCTTCAGAGTCATGGATTGTGTGGAGGAGAATAAAGTGAGGCTTGGGTCTCACATGCTGAAGGAAGAAGCCGATGATTGGTGGGTCGGTATGCGTCAAGTTCTTGAGGTGGATGATGAAGAGATAACTTGGGATTTATTTCGTACCGAGTTCTTGAGGAAGTATTACCCTGAAAGTGTGAAAAGGAAGAAGGAGATGGAGTTCCTTGAACTGAAACAAGGTAGTATGTCCGTGGTGGACTATACAGCTAAGTTTGTGGAGTTGGTTCAATTCCATCCCCACTATGCTGCGATTACTGCTGAGTTCTCAAAGTGTATTAAGTATGAGAATGGTTTGCATCCCGAGATTAAACAAGCTGTGGGATATCAAAGGATAAGAAGGTTTACGGATTTGACGGAATGTTGTAGAATCTTCGAGGAAGATAGCAAGGCTTGTTCTACACATTACAAAAGTTTGAATGAGGGGAAGGGAAAGCAACAAGCTAGAAGTGGACCTTATGTAACACTCGTTGATAAGGGCAAGCATAAGGGAAACTTTGAGAAGAGATCTGGAGGAAGAGGTTCCGGTTCCATTAAGTGTTACAAGTGTGGTGAAATGGGTCATAAATCATTTGAGTGTGGGAAGACCGTGGTGAAATGTTCTAACTGTGGAGGCCTTGGGCATGCTACTACTGATTGTAGAAGGAATGTGGTGAAATGTTATAATTGTGGGGAACCTGGTCACATTAGCACGAAGTGTCCGAATCCGAAGAAAGCTCCAACTGGTGGGAAGGTATTTTCTTTGGCAGGAACTCAGACTTC
This sequence comes from Lathyrus tuberosus, assembly GCA_022829125.1. Classification (NCBI taxonomy): domain Eukaryota; kingdom Viridiplantae; phylum Streptophyta; class Magnoliopsida; order Fabales; family Fabaceae; genus Lathyrus; species Lathyrus tuberosus. Next base: position 1,545,876 of record JALAZF010000605.1, read on the forward strand.
TAGTGCAGATCGTCTGATTAAAGGTACTTGCTTTATTAATAGTACGCCTTTAGTTGCTATTATTGATACTGGAGCGACTCATTCGTTTATTTCGTCTGAGTGCGCGAAGCGTTTGAATCTTGTGTTGTCTCTGATGGATGGTAAGATGGTTATTGATACTCCAGCAATGGGGTCAGTAACTACTTCTTTGGTTTGTTTGAGTTGTCCTTTGACCATTTATGGTAAAGACTTTGAGATGGATTTAGTGTGTTTGCCGTTGGAAGGTTTGGATGTGGTCTTGGGGATGAATTGGTTGCAATTTAATCGAGTTCATATAGATTGCTATCACAAGTTAGTGAGATTTCCTTCTTTGGAAGAGGATGAAGATGAGAATTTCCTATCCACTAAAGAGTTGAAGAAACTTTTAGCGGACGAAGCTCAATTGTTCGGTTTGTTTGCATCATTGTCTGTGGATAGTCAAGTGTCACTTGATGTGTTTCCTGTTGTGTGTGATTTTCCTGAAGTGTTTCCTGAGGATATTACAGATGTACCGCCGGAAAGAGAAGTCGAGTTTTCTTTTGATCTAGTTCCGGGTACTAGACCGGTTTCGATGGCACCGTATCGTAAGTCGGCATCGGAGTTGGTAGAATTGAAGAAGCAATTAAATGACTTGTTGGACAAGAGATTTGTAAGACCAAGTGTTTCTCCTTGGGGTGCTCTGGTATTGTTGGTAAAGAAGAAGGATGGGAGTATGCGGTTATGCATTGATTATCGACAATTGAACAATGTGACAATTAAGAACAAGTATCCGCTTCCAAGGATCGATGATTTGATGGACCAATTGGTTGGTGCGCGTGTTTTTAGCAAGATTGATTTGAGATCGGGATATCACCAGATTCGTGTGAAAGAAGAGGATATTTAAAAGACGACCTTTAGGACACAGGGTTTCTAATGCGCCGGGTGTGTTTATGGAATACATGAATCGTATTTTTCATGAGCAGTTAGATCATTTTGTGGTTGTGTTCATCGACGATATTTTGATTTACTCTAAGTCTCAAGAGGAGCATGAAGAGCATTTGAGGATTGTGTTACAAATTTTGAAAGAGAAACAATTGTATGCTAAGTTGTCGAAATGTGAGTTTTGGTTGTTGGAAGTAAGTTTTCTTGGACATGTTATTTCCGGTAGTGGTATTAGTGTTGATCCATCCAAGATTGATGCGGTGATGCAATAGGAGGCTCCTAGATCGGTTACGGAGATTCAAAGCTTTTTAGGCTTGGCGGGTAATTATCGGAGGTTTATTGAGGGATTTTCGAAGTTGGCACTTCCGTTAACGCAATTGACTTGTAAAGGAAAGGCTTTCATTTGGGATATTCATTGTGAAGAGAGTTTCAATGAGCTAAAAAGAACGTTGACAACGACTCCGATCTTGATTTTGCCAAATCCGACGGAACCATTTGTTGTGTATTGCGATGCTTCATTGGTTGGTTTAGGTGGTGTTTTGATGCAAGATGGAAAAGTTGTAGCTTATGCTTCAAGACAATTGAGAGTGCATGAAAAGAATTATCCTACACATAACTTGGAGTTAGCGGCCGTGGTGTTTGTTTTGAAAATTTGGAGGCACTATCTGTATGGTGCAAGATTTGAAGTTTTTAGTGATCACAAGAGCTTGAAATATTTATTTGATCAAAAAGAATTGAACATGAGACAAAGAAGGTGGTTAGAGCTTTTGAAGGATTATGATTTTGGTTTGAATTACCTTCCGGGTAAGGCAAACGTGGTGGCCGATGCTTTGAGTCGGAAGTCGTTACATATGTCCGCATTGATGATGAGAGAACAATGTGATGGTTTTCTACAACGGTCATAACAATGTAATGGTAAGTATGACATATACAACCACACTCTACGTAACAACAACATATATGATATTATTGTTGTCATTAAAGGTCTTAAGATGGTATTCAAAAGTTTTTATTAACTTATTTAAACTTTTTTGGCATTTAGTAATATTCTATTCTAAAATGGTCGGATACTAATAAATTTTTTCTGTCAAGATTCAGAAAAATACCTCAATTGTGAAATTCTAATCTGTCAAGATATTTTTCAAAGATAAAATCTCTTTTGACATGGTAACGACACAATTATATTTTTATAGTGTAAATGTATATATTTATATAACCCATGGTGCTATAAATAATACATTTGTTCCTTATTAAATAAAGTACATTACGTCAAAAATATTTGTATTATGTTTATATATAGACAAAAAGCAAAAGGTTACAGCTAGCGAAAAGGAAAAATAATTGAAATTTGTTAATATAATCACATTATTTATTCACAGATAAAGAAAAATTGAAAAAGGATTATAAAAAATTATTTAAATAAAAAAATAATTAGAAATAAATCTCAATTAATTAAATATTTCTTTACTTTTAGACTGAATAAAATATTTGTGAATTCTGGCTATGAATATTTTGACATAAAAAAATGACGCAAATAATGACATTCAAAGCTTTGACTGTAATTCAAAGTTTTTTTCGAACAGCTAAAAAAATCTGATTTAATCGACACAATAATTTTTTAAAGATATCTATTTTAGGTAATGACGTTAGCATTCAAAATGTAGTGTAATATTAGAACAAAAAATCTTTGGATTAAAAGTTAGATATTTATAATTCACAAATATTACTAATCACAAATATTTTTTTAACTCAATTTTATATACTAGTTAATACATTATTTTTTATGATAAATTTCGAAAATATATTAAGAGTTTAACAACTCTATGTTTTAAAAATAGGTTTTACTAAATATACCTCACAATATAAGTTTTTTATTCTAGAGTTTAAATATTTGTTTATTTATTAAATCATATTTAACAGATTTATGATACAGCTGTCAATAAAAATTAGGATAACATAAATTGGTATTATAACAATTTTATAATATATAGTTTTAGTATTATTTCATTAAAAGAAAAATACTTATTAAAATTTTATTTTTTTACCTAATTGAACAGAATTCCATTTATATTATGAAACAGATTGATTTGGCCTATTTAATTGGTGATTTTATATTAAAGATAAAATTTTAAAGAAATTACTATTATTGAATATAAGATATGCTTTTGTCTTTTTTTTTTTGGTTTTTCTGCGTGTATATAATAACTTTGGTTTGAGTATTCATCATTTCAAAACTACAAACCATGGCAAACCATAATGTTTTTCTATTCTTTTTCTGCGTGTCTGTAATTTTTTTGGTTTGTGATGCCACTCAAAGTGGTAATGAATACATTGTATACATGGGATCACTTCCTAAAGAAGAATCCTACTCTCCAAGCTCTCATCATTTGAACATGTTGCAGCAAGTCTTTGAAGGTGGCAACATACAGAACTTCTTAATCAGAAGTTATAAGAGAAGTTTCAACGGTTTTGCTGCCATACTCAATGATCAACAAAGAGAAAAACTTGTTAGCATGAAAGGTGTTGTCTCAGTTTTTCCAAACCAAAACTTTCACACACAAACCACAGGATCCTGGAACTTTATTGGATTACCTCAAACAAGCAAAAGAGATCCGGTTGTTGAGAGTGATATGATCGTTGGAGTCATAGATAGCGGAATATGGCCCGAGTCTCAAAGTTTCAACGACAAAGGTATATATTTTATCACTCAAATTTAAATATATTAGTGTAATTATCGTTATTTGTAAAATTTGTTATATGTTAATTAGTTCCTTAACAGAGATCTGTTTGAATTATTAAGCCAACTTTACATGTTCATATTTATAAATATTGTTTGTTATAAGTATCTTAGAACATTGAGCAAAATCATTGTCTATATGGTAGGAAGACTAACAATATTTATGTGTTTGTATGATTGATTAGGTGTTGGTCCCATTCCAAAAAAGTGGAAGGGAGTTTGTAAAGGTGGTTCTAACTTCACTTGCAATAATAAGCTGATCGGAGCACGATTTTATGGTGACACGGATAGTGCAAGAGACGAGGCTGGTCATGGAACCCACACAGCATCAACTGCAGGTGGAAGAGAGGTGCCAGGCGTGAGCTTTTTTGATCTTGCAAAAGGCACCGCAAGAGGTGGAGTCCCGTCTTCAAGGATTGCTGTGTATAAAATATGTGGTGCAGATGGTGCATGCCGTGGTGATGCTATATTAGGTGCATTTGACGATGCCATTGCGGATGGTGTTGACGTCATTTCACTCTCAATTGGGGGTCAAGATGCACTAGATTTTTTGAATGATCCTATTGCCATTGCTTCTTTTCATGCCATGGAGAAGGGAATTCTAGTATCGCATTCTGCAGGAAACTCAGGTCCTGACGTGAGTACTACTTCAAGTGTAGCGCCTTGGTTATTTAGCGTTGCAGCAACTACCATAGATCGTAAATTCATTAGTAAGCTCATTCTTGGAAATGGAAAAACTTTTGTTGGTACTTCAGTGAATGCTTTCCCCTCAAATGGCACAAAAATTCCAATAGCGGAGGCTACTTGCTCAGACGGCTTATCTAGAACATCGGTTGAAGGTAAGATTGTTTTGTGTGAATCACGGGGGTTCGAAGAATCTGCTTTTCAAAGTGGTGCATATGGTATAGTCTCCAGTGTGGAAGAGTCTTTAAATGATGTGGCTTTTGTCTCTGACATGCCTTCCACTAACTTGAATTCAAAAGACTTCCGTCTTGTTCAAACTTACGCAGATTCCACTAGAGCTCCCGAAGCTGAAATTTTGAAGAGTGAGATCTTCCAGGACACAAGTGCGCCTAGAGTTGCTTCTTTCTCTTCCCGTGGTCCAAATCTAGTGGTTCCAGATATTATGAAACCGGATATAAGTGCCCCAGGAGTGGACATCTTGGCTGCATATTCACCTCTAGCCCCACCCTCTTCTCATATTGGTGACACCAGAAAGGTTAGTTATAACATAGAATCTGGAACCTCCATGGCGTGTCCCCACATTACTGGAATTGTTGCCTATGTAAAATCATTTCATCCAGACTGGTCGCCCGCAGCTATAAAATCTGCTATCATGACAACAGCAAAACCTGTGAATGGCACTTATACTGATTTGGCCGGGGAGTTTTCTTATGGATCGGGGAATGCCAATCCAGGACTAGCTATTAACCCGGGACTTATTTATGACATCACTAAAGACGATTATGTGCAAATGCTTTGCAATTTTGGTTACGATAATGAAAAAATAAAACAAATTAGTGGGGAAAACTCAAGTTGTCGTGGAACTTCTAACCCATCATTAGTAAAAGATCTCAATTATCCTGCGCTAGTGATTCCTGTTGCGCCTCAAAAAACTTTCAATATCAAGTTTTCTAGAACTGTTACCAATGTTGGTTCTCCTAATTCAACCTACAAGGCTAATGTCACTCCAATTCCAAATGTCAAGATTACAGTGGAGCCAAATGTTCTCTCATTCAAATCATTAAATGAGAAACAATCATTTGTTGTCACAGTTGTTGGGAGTGTTGGATCAACTCAAACTGTGTTTTCGTCCTCACTTGTTTGGTCAGATGGCACCCACAGTGTCAAGAGTCCAATCGTCGTACAATTAATAACGTCTTAAACCATGTTATTGTTTTGATTCTTTTGTAAGCTACATAAATGATTCTCAAATATCCAATAAATTATGATTCTGTGTATCAATAAATTTTTCATGTTTATGTGGATTTCTTAAATAATCTAAACTCAATGTGCATAAAAGAAAAAACAAAGAACGGTGAAAGATACATTTACTTGCAGAAGAAAAATAAACCATATAACCAGCAAGGGCTCTTTCTAATAAAAATTTATTGTAAAAAAAAGGCTTAATACCATTTTTAGTCCTTTATCTATTTACTTGCAGAAGAAAAATAAACCATATAACCAGCAAGGGCTCTTTCTTCATGAAAAATAAAAATTTATTGTAAAAAAAAGGCGTAATATTTTATTTAATTATGTATTTATATTAATATTAAACAATTACTAAAAATCAGAAAGAAAGAAAAAACTTGCTGCCTGTAGAGATCGAACTCATGCCATTAAGAATAAATGACCAATTACCAAACATCTATGCTACTTGTCCACTGTGAAATAATATCTAACCTTTTATATATATTTCTGCCACTACGCTTTGTGACCGGCAAGATGAATCTTGGAGCTATGCAAGTGATGTTCAAGTTAAAAGATTACAACGGCACACACGTTGAAGTTAAGGCAGACTAGGATTAAATTACTGAATTCGTCATACATAAAATATTAATAATACAAAGTATAATAACCATTATGAAATTGGTTTATATCTCTCTCATTGATGCCATAATGCTATATCTCTCTCAATCCTGCACATATAAACATACAAATGAAATTTAACCAAAATATAATCGGAATTTTGGAATTTGGTGGTCTTGTTATGAGAAAAGAGAGGTTGTTGCAGTGTCCACACTTTACTGTCACAGTGTCTAGTAGCCTCTTGCATAGTATTCCAACCTATATAAGTTATAACAAACAAACAACATTAGCTTCATGTTTCATCTTTCAACCCTACAAAGGTGAAGAAATTTGTTTACATAGAGCGAGGACAGTGTTACAGAAAGTGGAATCAAGTCCATGGTGACTTCACTTTTTTGAAACAAACACAAATGTATTTGGAATGTTACAGTGCTTGCTCAGAATTTCACTGCAACTATTTTAAGATTTATATGGTTTGATTTTAAGAGAAAAATGAACCACACACCTCGTTATTGCAAAGCTACCATTTACTTTGTCAATGATGAATATTTGAAATTTGAAATATTTTTCAAGTTCATTAATCAAAGACACGTTTAATTGGATACAATCTCCAACATTAAGTTATTTAAGGGTGAAATAAAGTTTCACCAAAGGCATTGTTGATATATGCAGTTTCTTTAAAGGATTTTGATTTGCTTCCATCATTCTCTGATATTGCAAAGCTTCCATTTGCACTGCTACTTTCTCAGGCTGTAACCTTGTTACCATAGCCATTGCGTTATTAGCAGCAACTTCTGAAGCACTTTTTTCTTCGTCTAATTCCATGAAACAATGGTGCTGCTTTGCCAAAGCTAAAGTTGTAGCTACGGTGTTTATTGCAACATTGAGTTTTCTGTTGAGTCCCACATCGAATTTGCAATAATAATAATTAGTGTTTATAAAACACTTCTTCACACTCTAAGAATAAGTCTTGATTATTGAGTTGTTATTGCAAAGAACATGGGCTTGAGGCCAAATTATTTTAAATTAAAGTTTGTGAAAATTAATTTAAATAGATTTTCTAAAAAAAATTAATAAAAACATTTAATTAATTTAATGTAATAATAAAAAATAATTCTACCACCTCAGCAGCCACGTCACTTATTTCTAACACCGTTACCAATATTTGACGGAAAGGATTTATTTGATTATGTTTGACAACGTAAGGGACCAACTTAGAACTTTTAAAAAGAAGAGGACCAAAATGGACACTGAGACATAGGTAGAGGACCAAAAAGAGTATTAAGCCTAAAAAAAACAAAAACAAACCGTAGATGGAGGGGAACAAAATCCCTCCTGACTCACTTTTTGCTTCTCTCTGATTTGAGAGGATTTGGAGGAGAGGGGAGGTGTTTTACTTTAATCATAATTATATGGCAAAAAGGCACCAAGGGTCCTTTAAGTTATTTAATGCTACCACTTAGGTCCTTTATGTTTTTTTTTGTAACGTTTAGGTCCTTTAAGTTTAAAACCGTTTGCAACGTTAGACTTTTTTGGAAATTCCGTTTAAAAAATGCACTGGTGGCAAAAATTGATCTGAGGTGGCTTATTAGGTTAGATGACTGGGCAAATGTGCTGACGTTTTAGAGTATTGATTGATTTCAGACATAAATCCCCAAATCAACATACTTGAACCCTAAAACTGTTAATACGCTGCAGCAATTGCCTCTTAAGGTGGTAGTTCAGCAAATCGTAGGTATATGAAGACTAATACTTGCGTTTCTCATGTATCTCAAACTGGAATGGAGAAGAAGTGTACGTGTGGATCGTCAGCCGTGCTACGAACTGTTAAGAAAAAATGAAGCAATTTTGGGGATGTAGATTATTTGAGGTACGTATGAAGCTCAAAGTATTTATCAAATTATGGTTTTGGTTTATGGTATTAATTTTCGTTTTAGTTTATGTAGAGTGAAGCTTATAATGTGGGTTGCAATTTCTTTGAATGGTATGAACACAATGTCAGTGATGAAGTGAATCCAGAGTTACATGCCCCACTTATTTCAAAATGTCCCAAATGTGAGGAAAATGATGTTGAAATTAACTTGCTCAGAAAGAACATTGATAATGAAGAGGGATACACTAAGGAGGTTATGAAGATCATGGTGAAGATGTTGAAGATGTTAGGATATGTCATTGTGTTGTTAGGTCTTATTTTGTTAGTGTTATGTGTTATTCTGTTTTGGTTGATGTAATTTGTAACAAAGAAAGGGATGTTGAGTGATTGCTATGTATGTTTTGTTGACAACACTTAATGAAACTTCTTTGTGTTGCATTCTGTCAAATTGTTGCCTCTGTGTGTTTTGTTTTCAATTAAGTTCAGTTATTGTTAACAGGGAAGGGCTATGTTACATTTTAAAAACAGAGAGGACTAAGTTGTAACATCTTAAAAACATATGAGACTATATTGTTACATTTTAAAAACATGAAGGATGTGATTGTTACAAATTAAAATCTTGAAGGACCAATTTGTTACATTTTAAAACAAAACTAAAACCAATTGCAAACGCAAATGTGCACATTAACATATTCCTGCATTGAGAATTACATAATCCAGAACTATTTCAAAACACAGTTGTCATTACAAAACACAATTGTCGTTACAAAACACAATTGTCATGACTTCCCAAAACAAGTGCAAAACATAATTGTCATTACATTCCAAAACAATTTCAAAACAGAAGTGTCATCACATAATCCAAAACAAAAATCTAAAACAGTCCTAAATCCAAAACATAAATGCTATTTGTTGGTGGTCTTCCTCCTTATAGCCAATTTTGGCCTCATACTTGTTGGTGGCTTAAATGTTGTTGTGCCAGATTGCCTTCTCACTGCAAGTAGCTGTGACACCGACATAGATTGTCTTGTTTGAATTCTTGAACTTGATGCTGACAGCCTTGTTTGAATTCTTGGAGTTGGCTGAGACATAACTGATGTTGCTGGAGTATTTTGTGATTGTTTTTTCTGAACCCTTAGAGTTGGTTGTGACTGGACAGTTGGAACTGGATGACTTGTTTGTGACTGTACAGTTGGAACTGGATCTGTTGTTTGAGATTGGTTAGTGTTGATAGTATGGGCCTCTCTTGGTCTTGCTGGACATGAGGCCTTGTTATGCCCAGAAAGACTGCATACGGAACACTTATTTGGCAGCCCTTTCCTAGAGACATTCACTGCATCCTTTCTCTTTTCATCAGCATCTTTATTACTTCTTCTTTTAGGCATCCCTGGTGCTCTTCTAGAAGGTGGTGGCAGTATGTCAGGATAAGGTGTTTTTTCCCACAAATTTTCTCCATTTGTTGGATATATTATAGGTTGGTAGCAAGCTTTGTAAGTAGCTTTCCTATAGTAGTCTGGAATGAAGTTAGCTGGTTCTAAAGATCTATGTTGCATGCAAGAGATAGCATGGTAGCAAGGAATGCCTGTGAGCATCCAACTTTTACAAGAGCACTCCAATGTCCTAAGATCCACTGTGTGTTTTTCTCCAACCATATTTGTATGTCTCACTTCATAAATCATGTCACCTGATAACCTATAAATCAAATTTTAAGTGTTAGTTTTAAAAACATCACATATTTAAAATAGATTCCTCAAAAAGATTGAATTACCTTGGTATAAAAAACCTAGAGATTTCCTTTCTTCTCTCAAGCATCTTACTGATTCTTGGCAGGACAGATTCCTCATAGTCTTCAATTTTGGCTCTATTTTTGGCCCACCTATCCATGAGATATCCTCTGATGTCCTCTAACATTGACACAATTGGCTTATCTCTTGCTCCAATGATAACACTGTTAAAAGTTTCAGACATCACTACGCCAAAATTGGCTTTTCACATCGCACCAAAGACAACACTTCTTGGACAAAGCGCTGCTATTGGTTAAAAAATTTAGAAAACACGGAAACTGTTCACTTAGAAAAATAAAAGCGCGTCTAAATATAAGACCTTAGACAACGCTTTTGAGGAAAGCGCTTTCTAAGGTCTTATAAATTTTAAAAAAAAATTAAAGGAAAATATTAGACAGCGCTTTCCTTAAAAGCACTGTCTAAGGTCTTATAAATTAAAAAAAAATATAAGACCTGAGATAGCGCTTTTGAGGAAAACGCTTTCTAAGGTCTTATAAATTAAAAAAAAATTAAAGGAAAATATTAGACAGCGCTTTACTCAAAAGCGCTGTCTAAGGTCTTATAAATTAAAAAAAAATAAAATCAAAAGCACTGTCTAAGGCCCATATGAGACAGCGCTTTCAAAAGCGCTTTCTAAGGCCCACCTTAGACAGTGCTTTCATTCAAAGCGCTGTCTAAGGTCTATTTAATTAAAATAAAAATTGAAACGGTATCAGTATTCTATACTTTTTCCTTTCATTCTTTCCCTCTTTCCCTCTCTTTCTGCGAACAAGAACGTCGAACCAGCTGAAACCGCCGCCGTCGTCCGTCCTTTCACCGCCGTCGTCTGTCCTTTCTCGCCGTCGTCTGTCCGGCCGTCGTCCTTCCTACATTGTCCTCCACCATCCTCCACCGTACTCCACTGTTCCGGTAAGAGTTTTTCTTTTTATGTTAGGTTTTAAGTGAGTTTCATATTTTTCTGTTAGGTTTTGTTCTTGTTACCATATTTTTGGAGTTCTTTAGATATAATGATGTTCTGTTAGGTTTTGTTCTGTTAGGTTTTATTCCATAGGTAACATATATTTTGAGAGAGAAAAAAAAACCAGTACAAGAAAATGAGAGATATAGGAAAATTAGTGCATGGATTGAAACCAGCTTTGATGATGTTAATGGTTCAAATTGCATTTGCTTCTGTGAATGTTCTTTACAAACTTGCTATCAACAATGGAATGAGTGTTAGGGTTCTTACGTCTTATCGTCTCATTTTTGCTGCAGCTACTACTATTCCACTTGCTCTCTTTTTGGAAAGGTTTCATGCATTCATATATTAATCTTTTGTGTACAATATTTATTAATTAAGTAACTAATTAATTACTAACTTTGTTAATTAATTCTTATTTATTTACAGGAAGAATAGACCAAAGCTTACATGGAGGGTTGTTTTTATGTCATTCTTTTGTGGTTTATTTGGGTAAGTAATTAACATTATGTAAACTCCATCACCAACTTTTTAATTTCCACTACTTTTTTTTCTTAAGAATTTTAATCTCTTGCATAAGGGCAAAAATGGAACAATAAATGATGATTCCGGTAGTAAATTGTTGGGTATCTTTTTTGGTCTTGGAAGTTGCTTCTGCTTTGCATTATGGCTCATCATTCAGGTAAAAATCCTTAAAAAAATTGGGCTTTACAATTTGTAATGTTTCAGACGATAAATATTTATAAATATTGTTTGTTATAAGTATCTTAGAACATTGAGCAAAATCATTGTCTATATGGTAGGAAGACTAACAATATTTATGTGTTTGTATGATTGATTAGGTGTTGGTCCCATTCCAAAAAAGTGGAAGGGAGTTTGTAAAGGTGGTTCTAACTTCACTTGCAATAATAAGCTGATCGGAGCACGATTTTATGGTAACACGGATAGTGCAAGAGACGAGGCTGGTCATGGAACCCACACAGCATCAACTGCAGGTGGAAGAGAGGTGCCAGGCGTGAGCTTTTTTGATCTTGCAAAAGGCACCGCAAGAGGTGGAGTCCCGTCTTCAAGGATTGCTGTGTATAAAATATGTGGTGCAGATGGTGCATGCCGTGGTGATGCTATATTAGGTGCATTTGACGATGCCATTGCGGATGGTGTTGACGTCATTTCACTCTCAATTGGGGGTCAAGATGCACTAGATTTTTTGAATGATCCTATTGCCATTGCTTCTTTTCATGCCATGGAGAAGGGAATTCTAGTATCGCATTCTGCAGGAAACTCAGGTCCTGACGTGAGTACTACTTCAAGTGTAGCGCCTTGGTTATTTAGCGTTGCAGCAACTACCATAGATCGTAAATTCATTAGTAAGCTCATTCTTGGAAATGGAAAAACTTTTGTTGGTACTTCAGTGAATGCTTTCCCCTCAAATGGCACAAAAATTCCAATAGCGGAGGCTACTTGCTCAGACGGCTTATCTAGAACATCGGTTGAAGGTAAGATTGTTTTGTGTGAATCACGGGGGTTCGAAGAATCTGCTTTTCAAAGTGGTGCATATGGTATAGTCTCCAGTGTGGAAGAGTCTTTAAATGATGTGGCTTTTGTCTCTGACATGCCTTCCACTAACTTGAATTCAAAAGACTTCCGTCTTGTTCAAACTTACACAGATTCCACTAGATCCCCCGAAGCTGAAATTTTGAAGAGTGAGATCTTCCAGGACACAAGTGCGCCTAGAGTTGCTTCTTTCTCTTCCCGTGGTCCAAATCTAGTGGTTCCAGATATTATGAAACCGGATATAAGTGCCCCAGGAGTGGACATCTTGGCTGCATATTCACCTCTAGCCCCACCCTCTTCTCATATTGGTGACACCAGAAAGGTTAGTTATAACATAGAATCTGGAACCTCCATGGCGTGTCCCCACATTACTGGAATTGTTGCCTATGTGAAATCATTTCATCCAGACTGGTCGCCCGCAGCTATAAAATCTGCTATCATGACAACAGCAAAACCTGTGAATGGCACTTATAATGATTTGGCCGGGGAGTTTTCTTATGGATCGGGGAATGCCAATCCAGGACTAGCTATTAACCCGGGACTTATTTATGACATCACTAAAGACGATTATGTGCAAATGCTTTGCAATTTTGGTTACGATGATGAAAAAATTAAACAAATTAGTGGGGAAAACTCAAGTTGTCGTGGAACTTCTAACCCATCATTAGTAAAAGATCTCAATTATCCTGCACTAGTGATTCCTGTTGTGCCTCAAAAAACTTTCAATATCAAGTTTCCTAGAACTGCTACCAATGTTGGTTCTCCTAATTCAACCTACAAGGCTACTGTCACTCCAATTCCAAATGTCAAGATTACAGTGGAGCCAAATGTTCTCTCATTCAAATCATTAAATGAGAAACAATCATTTGTTGTCACAGTTGTTGGGAGTGTTGGATCAACTCAAACTGTGTTTTCGTCCTCACTTGTTTGGTCAGATGGCACCCACAGTGTCAAGAGTCCAATCGTCGTACAATTAATAACGTCTTAAACCATGTTATTGTTTTGATTCTTTTGTAAGCTACATAAATGATTCTCAAATATCCAATAAATTATGATTCTGTGTATCAATAAATTTTTCATGTTTATGTGGATTTCTTAAATAATCTAAACTCAATGTGCATAAAAGAAAAAACAAAGAACGGTGAAAGATACATTTACTTGCAGAAGAAAAATAAACCATATAACCAGCAAGGGCTCTTTCTTCATGAAAAATAAAAATTTATATGGCTGCAAAAAATTCCTTCTTTAAGATATAAAAAAAAGTTCCGCATTGAAACTGTCCATTTGTTTATGGAAATTCTAGTCCCACTTCAAAATTCCACATTTTGTTGATGTAATTTGTATTAGTATTTGAATGTGATGAATGTAAACTGATGTGGATTTGTGATTAATGTCGATATAATCTCTTAGCTGATCATGAATAGAATGTGTGTGTTGATAAGGTTCTTGTTTTTTTTATCAGGGTGGGATTTCTTGAAGCAGTTATCATTCTAAACATAAGTATATTAGATATATAATCTTTAGTTGACTTTATATCTTGTGTTTTCTTCTTTGAAATATTAAATGAACATATCTTCCAATATAATCATGAATTATATATATATATATATATATATATATATATATATATATATATATATATATATATATATATATATTATTTTTAACAAAATGTTCTCCGATTCAAAGAGACACAAGATTCATGTTTTGGGATAGATAGTTGATTAGGTTTTTTATGGTACCGTTTTGTAAAAAAAAAAAACAAAAACAAACCAAACCATAATCAAGTTGAATTGAACCATTTTAATTTGTTCATAATTAAGTTGAACCAAATTATTGGTTGAGTACACCAATTTTAAATTTTTAAATGTACCAAACTTTTAATGAACAATCTATTTGAGAAAAACATTTATCAAGGTGAATTGATCCATTATACTTTTTCATTTTTTTAATAACAAATATTTTTTGACATTTTATTTTAGAATTTTTTTTATAAGCATGTTTGATCGTACCTGATCAGAAAAAGATCGGTGGCCTACAACACGTCGTGAGTTCCGTTACTCCGGTGGTGGTGAGAATGTGGGAGGTGTACTTGCAAGGTACTTCGATGTTAAAGTTAGAGACGGAGCAAACAAGTATAGAAAGGTAGTGAGAGTGAGAATTAGAGTATCCGACCCTCTAGTGATAGAGGGTATTTATAGTGTGCACCTAGCGCTGGGCCAACGATCATCTGCACTGGGTTGGATTGTCAGGCCCAACGCAAATAACTAGCAGGGCTTATGTGGCGTAGGGAAGACCAGCACGTGGTCTTCGCCCTGGAGCAACTGCCCCGTAGTCTTCGGAAGGTGGGCTGATTGGTTCTTCAGGAAGTGGGTAGTTGTCTGATGACGTGTCCCCGCGTGGGAAGCACGTGGATTCCGTAGCGGCAGACGCGAGGTCTCTCCCCGAGTCATGTAGTGACCTGCTCGACAATGGTGGGATCTGAATGTGCCCGACGAGGGAGATGATTGAGCCTTAATGAGCTGCTTAGCGTAACATTTGGTTGGGCCTGTCCGACTGGTGGGTAGGCACCGACCCAGTCCAGAACAATATTTTTTATTTAATTGACTATAGAATTATATAATATAATGATAATTTAATATTGATAAAATCATTTGTTCTATTTTAAAAATAAAAATTATTTTTAAAAAAATTTATATCCAATTATAATAAAATTAAATAAAAATGTAAAATAAATTATACTTAAATTAAAATAAGTAATATATACTCTATTATTTAAATAGTTTACGTGATGCAAAATTTAGAATTTAAATTTACTTATTAATCGTTAAATGAAATTTGATTTTTTTATGATAATAATTTTTACTGTTTAAAATAAACTTCAAGTTAAAGTTATGTTTAAAACAGTGAAACAAAGAAGTTATATCACAGACACACAAAGGACAAATCAAAATCTAAAAAATTTAAGAATCCTCATCAGAGAAAGAAGGCTTACATTGTGTGGGAGGATAGTGATTTGGAGTCCTTAGATGATAAAGAAGTCAACATATATATTATGAAAAATCATCAAGATAATAAAACAACCTCTTATTTTTCTTATCAAGTTCTTTTCTGCAGTAGTAAGAAACTAACAAAATAAACAACTAAATTAGAAAAATTGTCTTTATCTTCAAGGATACAATTTCTTTCCTTGAATCTAAACAAATAAAAACCTGTTGAAAGAAATAAAAAAATCTTAGGGAGAGACAAAATGATCTAGTCCAAAACTTTTCCCCCTCAAACTAAGGAGTAGATGAACTTCTCAAGTGTGATAAATGTGATATTTTGAAAAATGAGATTTACGATCTCCAAAAAAACACTTAACAAGTTTACTAAAAGAAGAGACAACTTGAATATTTTGTTGGGAAACTAAAGAACTTCCTAAAACAAAATTGATCTCGAGTATGAACCAAAGAATAATAGTAAGAACTTTAGTAATATTTGTAATGCTATATCTACATCTCATTGCAAAACTTGAAAGTGTAACTATTATAATAAATATGATCATATCGTTATGTCATATTTCAATAAAAAGAGTCATGAAAGCAAACAAAAACATTCCCTTTCATACTTTTAAAGAAAGAATTGTGAGCGCAAAATGAAAAATATAATGCCTCGTCAAATCCTTGTGTTTCTAATATAAAATCTAGTAGTGATAATATTTATGGAACTAATAGTAAAGGGTCCAAAATGGTATAGGTACCTAAAGTTAAGACCTGAGTTTTTATCCCATATCCAATGCCATTCTTGGATGCTTCTGATGTATTTTCCAGAACTTTTCTCACTTCATTCAATGTCATTCTTGGATGCTTCTGATGTATTTTCCAGAATGTTTCTCACTTCATTCAATGTCATTCTTGGATGTTGTGGTTCCTTCTGTCTAATGCCATTCTTGGATATTATTTCCTCAGCTGAGTCCAATGCTATTCTTTGATATCTCTGATGTTTACCCTTGTCATCTGTTCTGGACTGGACCAATGGCTAGGCATGACCCAATCCACTTCTGCTCCCAGAACGGCCCAATTGCCTAAGCCCAACCCATGGAGGGCAAAATTTACCTTTCTGCCCTCCAACCGGGCAACCTTGGACGGATGAACCTCAAGGACATTCGCTCATCCCCGGTACTTCTGCCCATCACGCACGACTTCGTTTATCCCAAGACAACCATGGGCATGTGCCCGAAACTACGCCTTTGCCCGACATAACAGCTAGTTTTGGGCACCCTGCCCGACATAACGGCTAGTTTTGGGCAGTTACCAGAACCGGTTTTTCTTCTTTTTGTTTGTCATCACCACACTGGTATCTCTTTCCCTTTTGAAGGATATCTTGGCATCGTCGCTCGAACTATCAGCTCTCTTAGTCATTTTCCCACTCTTCAGACCAAGCTCTACATTAAGCCCCACAGCCACAATATCAGAAAAATTAGCAGACACGCTAACGATCATCCTTTCGTTGAATTCCGGTCGCACCGTGTCGACAAACCAATCAGTCAACTCTTTTTCGGATAAAGGTGGCTCTACCTGTGCAGCCAGCTCTCTCCATCTCTATGCATACTCTTTAAAAGACTCGGTATCGTTCTGAGACATGCTCAATAATTGTCCACGATCTGGCGCCAGGTCCATGTTATATTTGTAATGCTTTACAAAAGCATCAGATACATCTTGAAAGCGTTGGATCCTAAATTGGTCCAAAGTCAAATACCACTTTGCAGCAGCTCCTTTCAAACTATCTTGGAAGCAGTGGATCATCAACTTATCATTATCCATAAATGCATCCATTCGTCAGTAATACATGACCAAATGCGACTTAGGACAAGTCGCACCTGAGTATAGGTCGAAATTGGGTAATTTGAACTTGGGTGGAATTACCAAGCCTGAGACTAAGCACATGTCTTTAACATTAGTATTAAATACATTGCTCCCTTCCATTGCTTTCAATTTATTCTGAATTGTCTCTACACTTTCCTTCAGCCTTTCATGTCGATTATCTCCTTCTTTGGACCTATTGACATAATCATAAACCGGATGTGGGTTCTGAAAAACTGGGTGCACCTGAGCTCGCACTGCTGCTGGAGCGAAGGTAGGAATTACTTGGAAAGCCTCATTAACCAAAGGAACAACTTGTTGAGTAGAAGTGACGTCCGGAGCACGTATAAAGTTAAAAGGCATGCCCAAAGTGGGGTTTACAGTAGTAACGGGAGGTTCTACAGTTGTAGTGATAATCTCGGAGACCACTGTCGCTTGTGTGTCCATCTTTGCCCTCATAACTTGAATTGCTTCCAGAATATGCCCCATTCCTCCTCGGAGCTCACTCAATTCATTGTTGACTCTGTCCATTTCATAGTATTGTTCAGACATCCCTTGTCGAGCTTGGGTTCTGTTGATTCTGAAGGGAAAACGGCGACATGAGAGAAGGACGAGGAAAGAAAATGCACATGCTATGACATGATGCAAATGAGATGCTCATGCAAGCCAAATGGTTTCAAGGAACTCAAAGGCAAACTGGGAAAATTTGGAAAATCTGAAGAAGTTTTGTTTTTAAGATCCAAGCTCTGTTGATTTTTGAAAAGGAAATGAACGTTTGAGTCCCTCGAAACCAAAGGGCTAGGAATGCTTGAAGGTATGGATGCATAAAGCACACGAGCACAAACATATGTACACACAACAAAACATACAAATCCTAGGTTTTGGGGTCTCATGAATGGAGCCATGGTCTACCTGTAACGCCCCAGTTTTTGTATTTTTATTTAATTGAGTCGTTTTTGATTATTTTATTATTATATTATTTTATTTTCGACTTTTATGTGAAAATATGTCATTTTTCATTGTTGTGATATTTTATCGGGTTTTGGGATCGTTTGCGAGATATTTGAGTGTGGGGGTATTTTGGTCATTTTATAATATTTTTCATTAAGTTAGTAAGATAGAATTGGAAAGAGAGAAAATAGAGAGAAAGGAAAGGAGAAGAAAGAAAAAGAGGAGAAAAGAGAAGAAGAAGAGAAATAGTAAGAAAGTTTGGAAAATCAAGGAAAACAACTTCTAGAATCGATTTAATCGGGTAAGGGTGCGAAACTCGATTATATTATACTTGTGTATGGTTATGTATGTGTGTGTGTGTGTTTTGGTGGTGTTTTATAGCTTTTGATTTTAGGTCGGATTGTGAGAAATCGATGTTTTTGCGGTTGAAAATCGATATAAATGGCGTAGTGTAATCGTATTATGCATATGATCATTGATTATGCTTGGTTGTGCTGTTTGGAAGTGTTTTGGGTGAAGAATTTGGTTTTTGGACCCAAATGTTTCTAGGTTCGCACAACTGCGAATTTCAAAATTCTGTTTTGTTCGCCTAGCGAACCTGGCAAATGCGAAAGCGAAGGTTTGGTCGAGGGTTCGCCTAGCGAACCCCGGGGCGAGCGGAAGGCGAATGTTCGCCCAGAGCCTCGCTTAGCGAACTTTTTACCTGTTTCCCACTGCCTCGGTTCGCTAGGGTTCGCCTAGCGAACACTGGAGCGAAGGTGGCATATTTTCTGTTTTGTTTTCTTCATAATTTTCAAACCGTAAGTCCGTTTTGGTCGCCGTTCGAAGCGTTGGGAAGCTACAAAAATGCTCTTTCTTATTAAAATGGTTTTAGGAATTTATTAGCCGATTTTATTTTGTCGGAAAATCGGAATAGGGTCGTTTTGTCGACTTTTGTGGTTATGATTGTGTGCAATTGGTGTGTTTTATGCAATGTGCTGTTAATATGGATATGGTATGATTGCATATATGTGTGCATATGATTGCGTGCTGTTGTATGGTACAAAAATGTATTGTTTTGGGATTAAATTGCAAACATGAGTTATGATAAGTGTGATGAATGCATATATGTGTGCATACTAAATGTCATGAGTCATTGTATGCCAAGCATCATGAAATGCATTTTGGTAACGTCCTGAGTGACGGATTGATTCCAGAGGGAATCTGCTATAACGTCGTGTGCCTTAAAAATAAGAGGTGTGAGCGATATGATGGATCGTGTGCCTTAAACATAAGAGGTGTGAGCGATGGTTATAGACGATCGTGTGCCCTTGTGGGGTGTGAGCGATCGGGTCGTGTGCCCATGCGGGGTGTGAGCGATCCATAAACGTCGTGTGCCCATGCGGGGTGTGAGCGACGGGGGACATCGTATGCCCGACGGGGAGTTACAGTGATGTAGCGAGCGATGGTTCCAATAGTTCCTGAGTGAACTGGTGATGAGAAATACTTGGAGTCGGTACCGCATAGCATGTGCATAGAGTCGTTATGTCGGTCTCTGTGCATTTGCATAAATCATGAATTAATTATGCATGGAATTGAGAATGTGATTGATGAGATGGAATATGTGTAAGTGTATTGTGTATGAATGATGTGTAGTGGTATTTGATACTCGAGAATGGTACGGTTTTGTGTTGTATTTGATTGTGGTGCATTTGTGGTAAGAATATGTTTAATTGAGTATTTTTGTGCTAATATATATAATTTTATGTAAGTATATTATGGTTGTTTTTCTCACCCTTCTGCTATTTTATAATGCTCTATGAGGCATTGCAGATTAGAGTTGCTGGAGGTATTCTTTTTGTGAAGCATTGCGTCTTCATTCTTTTGTCGGTCGGCTCTGATATGGGACACCGGGTAGCTAGGGTGGCCGTTTTTGATTATTTTGTATATGTGATGATATATTTTGGAATTGTATATATATGTATGGATGTATGTTGTACAGACAGACTGTTTATATGATCTATGTATATATATGTTATTCAGATTTTAGATTTTCCGCTTTTATTCTAATTTCTGAAAAGTGGGTGTAAGGAACTGAGTTTCCTCTGTTGATTGCTACCCCACTGTTGCATATCTTTATGAGCAGGTGTTGTATGTTATGTTTTACTGCTTTAAATTGATGTGATTCTCCCGTCTATGCCGTGTTTTTAGATATACTCTGACGAAATTTTGAATTTTCTTTTACTGCTTTAATTGTTGGGGTTATAGATTGGGGGCGTCACATTAAGTGGTATCAGAGCCAGTCCGTGTCAGTTGAGTTTGCTGTGTCCGTTGTGTCTGTTGTGTCTGTCGTTTTGGGCAAGTTGTCGTTGTGCGGCAGTTGTGTTCTGGTGAGTTGTTTGTTTAACCATAGTCTCTGTATTTGGATGAACAGAATATGGCTGGTCGTAATGATGCTGCTTTGGCTGCTGCGATGGAAGCGATGGCACGAGCTGTGCAGGGTGCACAGAATGCTTCCGGAAATGATGAGTTTAGAAAGAATAAGCCGCCGGTTTTTTAAAGGGAAACATGATCCGGATGGTGCACAGTTGTGGTTGAAAGAGATTGAGAGGATTTTCAGGGTAATGGATTGTGACGATGATGATAAGGTGAGGTTAGGCACTCATATGTTACATGAAGAGGCTGACGACTGGTGGATCAGTACTCGTCAGGTGTTGGAAGCTGAGGAGGAGGAAGAAGAGATTACTTGGGAAGTGTTTAGCCGAGAGTTTCTAAGGAAGTATTTTCCGGAGGATGTCCGAGGAAAGAAAGAGATTGAGTTTTTGGAACTAAAACAAGGTAATATGTCTGTTGTTGACTATACTGCTAAGTTTGTGGAACTTGTGCAGTTTTATCCTCATTATGCGGAAGCAACTGCTGAATTTTCTAAGTGTGTGAAGTATGAAAGCGGATTGCGTCCTGAGATTAAGCAGGCTATCGGTTATCAAAGGATCAGGAGGTTTGCTGATTTGGTGGAATGTTGTAGGATTTATGATGAAGATAGTAAAGCCCGTTCTGCTCACTATAAAAGTGTAAGTGACAGGAAAGGGAAGCAACAGTTCCGTGGTGGTCCGTATGTGACACCAGCTGATAAAGGTAAACAAAGGAGTACTTTTGATCGCAGGTCAGGTGGAGGAAGTATGCCTAATTCTTTGAGATGTTATAATTGTGGCGACTTAGGTCATCGTCAGTCTGAATGCCGGAAAGATATGAGAAAGTGTTCTAACTGTGGAGGAGTCGGACATGTCTTAGCTGATTGTAAAAGGAAGAATGTGTTGAAGTGTTTTAATTGTGGTGAAGTGGGACATATTAGTGCAAAGTGTCCGAAACAGAAGAAAGCTCCGACTAGTGGGAAAGTGTTTTCATTGGCAGGAACTCAGACTTCAAGTGAAGACCGTCTAATCAGAGGTACTTGCTTTATTAATAATACGCCTTTAATTGCTATTATTGATACTGGAGCGACTCATTCGTTTATTTCGTCTGAGTGCGCGAAGCGTTTGAATCTTGTGTTGTCTGTGATGGGTTTTGAGATGGTTATTGATACTCCAGCAATGGGGTCAGTAACTACTTCTTTGGTTTGTCTAAGTTGTCCTTTGACCATTTATGGTAAAGACTTTGTGATGGATTTGGTGTGTTTACCGTTGGAAGGTTTAGATGTGGTTTTGGGAATGAATTGGTTGCAATTCAATCGGGTTCACATTGATTGTTATCATAAGCTAGTAAGGTTTCCTTCTCTTGAGGAAGACGAAGACTCGAGTTTCTTACCTACCAAAGAGTTGAAGAAACTTTTGGCAGATGAAGCTCAGTTGTTTGGTTTGTTTGCATCATTGACGGTGGATAGTCAAGTTTCACTTGATGTGTTTCCTGTTGTGTGTGATTTTCCTGAAGTGTTTCCTGAGGATATTTTAAATGTACCGCCAGAGAGAGAGGTGGAATTTTCTATAGATCTAGTTCCTGGTACTAGACCTGTATCTATGGCACCTTATCGAATGTCGGCATCTGAGTTGGTTGAGTTGAAAAAGAAGTTGAATGAATTGTTGGAAAAGAGTTGAACATGAGACAACGGAGATGGTTGGAATTCTTGAAAGACTACGACTTTGGCTTGAATTACCATCCTGGTAAAGCTAATGTGGTAGCAGATGCATTGAGCCGTAAATCGTTGCATATGTCCGCATTGATGGTGAAAGAGTGGGAACTTTTGGAATCGTTTAGAGACTTGAGTTTAGTTTGTGAAGTGACGTCGGTTAGTGTGAGGCTTGGAATGTTGAAAGTTACTAATGAATTTTTGTTGAAGGTTAGTGAGAAACAAAAGTTGGATGTGAAATTTGTGGACTTGATGACAGTGGGAGAGAAAAGTGTGAATGAGGATTTTAAAGTGGATGTTAATGGTGTTTTGAGATTCCGAGGTAGAATTTGCATTCCTGATGATGCAGAATTGAAAAGAATGATTTTGGAGGAAGGACACCGGAGTAATTTGAGTATTCATCCGAGAGCGAATAAGATGTACCAAGATTTGAAGAAGATTTTCTGGTGGTCTGGTTTGAAAAGAGATGTGGCTCAGTTTGTGTATGCATGTTTGACTTGTCAGAAATCGAAGGTGGAACATCTGAGGCCTAGTGGTTTGTTGCAACCGTTGGATATTCCTGAGTGGAAATGGGATAGCATTTCTATGGATTTTGTGACAGGGTTGCCAGATACTCAGCGGGGACATAATGCTATTTGGGTGATTGTGGACAGACTGACTAAATCGGCGCATTTCATTCCGATTGACATCAGTTTTTCTTTGGAGAGGTTAGCTGAGATTTATATCAGTGTGATTGTGAAATTGCATGGTGTTCCGTT
Organism: Lathyrus tuberosus; assembly: GCA_022829125.1. Taxonomy (NCBI): domain Eukaryota; kingdom Viridiplantae; phylum Streptophyta; class Magnoliopsida; order Fabales; family Fabaceae; genus Lathyrus; species Lathyrus tuberosus. The sequence continues at coordinate 1,568,905 of JALAZF010000605.1, forward strand.
GAGCATTGTTTCTGATCGAGATCCTAGGTTTACTTCGAGACTTTGGGAAAGTTTACAGAAGGCATTGGGTTCTAGATTGAGGTTGAGTTCGGCTTATCATCCGCAGACGGATGGTCAGACCGAGAGAACGATTCAGTCGTTGGAAGATTTGTTGAGGGCTTGTGTTCTTGAACAAGGTGGTGCGTGGGATAGTTATCTTGCATTGATTGAATTCACGTATAATAATAGTTTCCATTCTAGTATTGGAATGGCACCTTTTGAGGCTTTGTATGGACAGAGATGTCGAACACCGTTGTGTTGGCACGAAACGGGTGAAAGTTCGGTGGTTGGACCGGAGTTGGTACAACAGATGACAGAAAAGGTAAAGTTTATTCGTGAGAAAATGAAGGCTTCTCAGAGTAGACAAAAGAGTTATCATGATCGGAGACGGAAGGATCTTGAGTTTCAAGAGGGTGACCATGTATTTTTGAGAGTTACGCCGGTAACGGGTGTTGGTCGTGCATTGAAATCTAAGAAGCTTACTTCTCGATTTATTGGTCCTTACCAGATATCTGCGAGAGTTGGTGTTGTGGCGTATCGGGTGGCGTTACCGCCGAATCTGTCGAATTTGCATGATGTGTTTCATGTTTCACAGCTTCGGAAGTATGTTCCGGATCCGTCACATGTGATTCCGATGGATGAAGTAGAGGTAAAGGAGAACCTTACGATTGAGGCGTTACCAGTTAGGATTTTGGATCGCGAGGTGAAGCGGTTGAGGGGCAAAGATATTGCACTTGTGAAAGTGGCGTGGGGAGGCGCTGCTGAGGGCAATTTGACGTGGGAGTTGGAAAGTCGGATGCAGGAGTCGTATCCAGAGCTGTTCGTCTCAGGTAATATTTTCGAGGACGAAAATTTCTAAGTGGGGGAGAGTTGTAACGCCCCAGTTTTTGTATTTTTATTTAATTGAGTCGTTTTTTATTATTTTATTATTATATTATTTTATTTTCGACTTTTATGTGAAAATATGTCATTTTTCATTGTTGTGATATTTTATCGGGTTTTGGGATCGTTTGCGAGATATTTGAGTGTGGGGGTATTTTGGTCATTTTATAATATTTTTCATTAAGTTAGTAAGATAGAATTGGAAAGAGAGAAAATAGAGAGAAAGGAAAGGAGAAGAAAGAAAAAGAGGAGAAAAGAGAAGAAGAAGAGAAATAGTAAGAAAGTTTGGAAAATCAAGGAAAACAACTTCTAGAATCGATTTAATCGGGTAAGGGTGCGAAACTCGATTATATTATACTTGTGTATGGTTATGTATGTGTGTGTGTGTGTTTTGGTGGTGTTTTATAGCTTTTGATTTTAGGTCGGATTGTGAGAAATCGATGTTTTTGCGGTTGAAAATCGATATAAATGGCGTAGTGTAATCGTATTATGCATATGATCATTGATTATGCTTGGTTGTGTTGTTTGGAAGTGTTTTGGGTGAAGAATTTGGTTTTTGGACCCAAATGTTTCTAGGTTCACACAGCTGCGAATTTCAAAATTCTGTTTTGTTCGCCTAGCGAACCTGGCGAATGCGAAAGCGAAGGTTTGGTCGAGGGTTCGCCTAGCGAACCCCGGGGCGAGCGGAAGGCGAATGTTCGCCCAGAGCCTCGCTTAGCGAACTTTTTACCTGTTTCCCACTGCCTCGGTTCGCTAGGGTTCGCCTAGCGAACACTGGAGCGAAGGTGGCATATTTTCTGTTTTGTTTTCTTCATAATTTTCAAACCGTAAGTCCGTTTTGGTCGCCGTTCGAAGCGTTGGGAAGCTACAAAAATGCTCTTTCTTATTAAAATGGTTTTAGGAATTTATTAGCCGATTTTATTTTGTCGGAAAATCGGAATAGGGTCGTTTTGTCGACTTTTGTGGTTATGATTGTGTGCAATTGGTGTGTTTTATGCAATGTGTTGTTAATATGGATATGGTATGATTGCATATATGTGTGCATATGATTGCGTGCTGTTGTATGGTACAAAAATGTATTGTTTTGGGATTAAATTGCAAACATGAGTTATGATAAGTGTGATGAATGCATATATGTGTGCATACTAAATGTCATGAGTCATTGTATGCCAAGCATCATGAAATGCATTTTGGTAACGTCCTGAGTGACGGATTGATTCCAGAGGGAATCTGCTATAACGTCGTGTGCCTTAAAAATAAGAGGTGTGAGCGATATGATGGATCGTGTGCCTTAAACATAAGAGGTGTGAGCGATGGTTATAGACGATCGTGTGCCCTTGTGGGGTGTGAGCGATCGGGTCGTGTGCCCATGCGGGGTGTGAGCGATCCATAAACGTCGTGTGCCCATGCGGGGTGTGAGCGACGGGGGACATCGTATGCCCGACGGGGAGTTACAGTGATGTAGCGAGCGATGGTTCCAATAGTTCCTGAGTGAACTGGTGATGAGAAATACTTGGAGTCGGTACCGCATAGCATGTGCATAGAGTCGTTATGTCGGTCTCTGTGCATTTGCATAAATCATGAATTAATTATGCATGGAATTGAGAATGTGATTGATGAGATGGAATATGTGTAAGTGTATTGTGTATGAATGATGTGTAGTGGTATTTGATACTTGAGAATGGTACGGTTTTGTGTTGTATTTGATTGTGGTGCATTTGTGGTAAGAATATGTTTAATTGAGTATTTTTGTGCTAATATATATAATTTTATGTAAGTATATTATGGTTGTTTTTCTCACCCTTCTGCTGTTTTATAATGCTCTATGAGGCATTGCAGATTAGAGTTGCTGGAGGTATTCTTTTTGTGAAGCATTGCGTCTTCATTCTTTTGTCGGTCGGCTCTGATATGGGACACCGGGTAGCTAGGGTGGCCGTTTGTGATTATTTTGTATATGTGATGATATATTTTGGAATTGTATATATATGTATGGATGTATGTTGTACAGACAGACTGTTTATATGATCTATGTATATATATGTTATTCAGATTTTAGATTTTCCGCTTTTATTCTAATTTCTGAAAAGTGGGTGTAAGGAACTGAGTTTCCTCTGTTGATTGCTACCCCACTGTTGCATATCTTTATGAGCAGGTGTTGTATGTTATGTTTTACTGCTTTAAATTGATGTGATTCTCCCGTCTATGCCGTGTTTTTAGATATACTCTGACGAAATTTTGAATTTTCTTTTACTGCTTTAATTGTTGGGGTTATAGATTGGGGGCGTCACACTACCCATCCCAACAGGTGTGTACTATGGGTTCATCATCTGTAGAACAAGGTTCTAAAAGTTCCCAGAGTCGACAACCCATCTTTCGGATTTTATCAACTTTCCAATTGCTCGGTGATCAATAAAATTCTCGAGAGAGTCTCGTCTGAGTGTAGTATCGCGTAGCAACCATTTAGGATTACTCCATCATAGTCATCACACTACATCCTAAAAGGCCAAGTGGGGTAAAAAGGGTAACTAAAGGTCATCAGTGTCACGGGCTCCTAGGTCGAAAGTAGTAACGCATTCACGATTGTTCGTTCAACATATACCAATTCCGAGAGGGCCTCAACTGAGTGTGGAACTTCAAGTCAACTCCTTTGGGATTTCTCCCTCGAAGTTTCCTTGACTATGTCCACGATCCTAATCAAATGTACTCTCAAGTTCGGTTTAGGACTTATCTCACCACTCAAGAACCAAGCCAAAAAAAGATAATCAAGCAAAGCATATATACAGGCAATCAAACAGATATACATAAATATAGCAAACAAGCGTAAATAAAACAAACAAAAACAAGGTGGGCTTAACCCTAAAAAATAAGTGCAGTGCCTCAGAGTATCCCCAGTGAAGTCGCCATTTCTGTTGCGGTGAGAATCGAATAACAAGCTATTAATTAACTTGCATCACATTTCTTTGAATTCACAACCGACTTTGATTTATCTAAAGAAAAGGGTTCAAGATCGAGAAAAACCTAAAGGGGGAGATCTAAGGTTCGGGGGTTGGTTACGCCTAGGGAAGGTATTAGCATCCTAAACGTGCGTAGTACTCTACGGGAACCTCTTGTTTTAACTTGTAATATCTTGCTCGCTTGCTAAAGGTGCTATGCTAAAGGTTGAAACCCTAGGGGTTTGTTTCTAAGTATACTCGACAAAGTATCGCACTTTGCGCCTACGTATCCTTACGGGAGTGGAATCAGAGTATCCGTAGTTCACCGATCTAAGGGTGAAGGAAAAGGAACCATTGACTATGGCCAAAGTTCCAAGGGGAAAATGAGTATGAGGTCATTCTAGAGTTCACGATAACTCCCTAAGTCTACGTTATAGGGGAAAGTGAGTTCTCATGATGATGAGAATCACATGGAGTTTAAGAACTCCAACCTATTTCTAAGTTATGATTTCATTGGCTCTCATGAGGCCAAGAAATAAGGGTAAACCTAGAAGGATAAGGTAAGGTGACTTCAAGAGTCAATTTAAGAGGGTCTCCCTTTGGAATGGGGGAAGGATAACAGTTGTAAAATTACTAAGAAATAATAAGTTAATAATTCAAATATGAAGATGTAAAAGGCATAAATGAGATATGAGATGAGATAAAATAGAAATAGTCTCGTCTTAATCATGATTTAATCGAGAAATCGATAATCAATGATTCTTGACTTTCATTGACTAAATAGTAAAGAAACTGAAATAAAAAGAAAGTGGTCTCATGTTGATCAAAGTTTTGTCAACTCAATGAAATCAACCAACCCATGAGGTTTGTTATGTCATCGACCAAAATAAAGAAAATGGAATCGAAATGAAAAATAAAATCGGTTTCGTCTAAATCAAGATTTAATCGAGAAATTGATAATCTTATATTTTTGACTTTCATTGACCAACAAAAATAAAAAGCGGCCTCACATTTATCAAGACTTTATCGACTTGAAATGATCGAAGTCAAGATTTGTGTAACGTCATCGGCCTAAATAAAGATTATGAAATAAAAATAAGGTTGATCTTGTCTTAATCAAGATTTAAATCGGTAAATCGATAATCTTGACATTTGACTTTCATCGACCAAAATAGAATCGGAATGAAAATAAAACTAGTCTCGTCTAAATCAAGATTTAATCGACAAATCGATAATCTTGGATTTTTGACTTTCATCGACCAAAATAAATGAAAATAAAACTAGTCTCGTCTAAATCAAGATTTAATCGATAAATTGATAATCTTGGATTTTTGACTTTCATCGACCAAAATAAAGAAAATAGAGAGTGGCCTCCTACAAATCTAGATTTTTAGTGATTTTGAAATAATCAACAAAGTCAAGATTTATATGATATCATTGGCCAAAATAAAAGAAAATGGAAGTGAAATTAATTGGAAAAAACCTTTTTAAAAAAAAATATTAACCAAAACCATATTAACAATTTTTTTTTAACAAGAAAGTAAAAATGTTAAAAACTTTTAAAACCAATTGATTTATAAACCAACAAAGAGGGAGGGGCGTCGTTTGATTATACAGGGTGGTAAAAATGAAAATGGGCTTATCAAAATCCATTATCTACTCACAAAAGGAACAATGTGAGTCAAAGAAGACTCAAATAGCTTAATCATAACAGTGAGTCACTATCACCTTCATCCTTCAACGCATTTTTTTAGAAAAAACAACTCAAATTAAAAGCTATTTTGAAGACCCACAAGGGAAAGCTCAGCTCAGAAGGCAAAACAAGGAAAGGTGTGAGACAAGATCAGAACAACATCAAAAACATAACAATAAATCATCGAAGCACGCCAACAGATCACAAGCAAAAATGAAACGTCGCACATATCGTCTCCCTTTGTTTCGTTCAACTCTACATTTCAATCTCTTCGTTACAGGTTAGTGTTCTATTTGGATCGTGACTCACTTTCTTCTCCTTCATCTCAATCTTTCTCTGGGTTTTGAAATGATTTGAGATTTGGGTTTTTGAGTGGTTTAATTTTGGGATGTGAGTCGGTTTGTTGTTGTGAATGGAGAGGAAATGTCTGGATTTTGTTGAGATGTCAGAAGATGGAAGAAAAGGGATTTAATGGGTCGTTGATGATTTATGGTGTTGTTGTTGTTTTGGGATTGAAGAAGATTTGATGAAGGTAAAGGAATTCGGTTTTTGGAGTGATGAAGATTTGAGGTTTTTTTTTTGGTTATTTGAGCTATGAGTAGAGGTTATGTGAAGAATAGGTGTTTCTGTTGTTTCAAATAAAAGGAGGAGATTGGAGAATATGAAGGCAGGTTTGCTATTTTTGTTGAAGGCGTCTTGAAGGAGAAGACATAAGGGTGGTGATTATAGGTGATGAAGGATCCTGGCGACGGGGAGAACGTGAGGCGGAGGAGGGATGTTGTTATGTTCGTTGGATGATGAAGGAAATGGAGAGAATCAGGTCTTGGTGAGTTTCCGATTCCCCCTCTTTTCGTTTCTCCTCCTTTGCTTTAATACAAACTGTCTGCCCTTTTGAAATCAAACCTCCAACGTATTTCATTCTTACTACTTGATGAGTCCTTTTCACACTCTACATTATATCAGGTTTTGGACATTGGATGCAGTGTTTTGTTGTCGTTGTTGTAATGTCGCTTTCGCGGTTTGCAGGAGGGTATCCTCTTTTGTGCTTATTGCTGCAGCAAGGAATACGCCCCACATGTGCCTTTCCACCTTTTTTTTGTAGCAATTGTTTTTTTCTGACTTTGACCTTGAATTTTGGCAATGCGCCTTGTTATATGGACTTAAGAAAAATTGGTTTTAAAAAGGAGCACATTAAAATGTGGATTTAGATAAAGAATTTGTGGGAAAATGGAAATGAACCTTGGTTAAAAAAAAGGAATAAAATAGACACTTGATCTCAAAAATAAAATTTAATAGAATTTGATGACAAAATTTGAATATGAAATTTTGAATAGAACTCAAGAATGGAATCAAGGATTTGATTGAAATTGAGATATTGAATTTGGATTAAATGGGAATGACTTTATTTGAATTAAAGTGAAATTGGGAATGAATTTGGAAATTGAAATTGAAGTTTTTGGTAATTGGATAATGATGAATATATGAATAAAATGCAATTTGGATTTAGGAATGGATAAAAAGAAAATTGATAATTGGAAATGTGGATTTAGAAAATGGGTTAAGAGAAAGAAATGGATTAATAGACTTTGGATGATAAGAAAAATGGTTACTAAATGATTATTGAAATTGGTTTGGAATAAAAATGACAATTGAGGGTGAATAAAATGGATAGGTATTTGGTTATGGAGAGGATCATGGAGAGGGTTATAGAGATATCTCTTTGGAATGAGAGACTTGCTTGATTCAATGCTCAAACCAACAATCTTGATTAATCACTTCTTGAATCTCCTTAAGATAATACCTGATAGAAATGAAACAAACACAAACAAAACTTGATAAAAGGGTTAGCTATGCAATATGATTGAACTAATATGACATGCAAGAGATCAATGGATCTAAGGGTAAAATTTGGGGTACAACAAGTATATCAAGAAAGGTGAGTCTTCGCGACAAGAGGCTTCAGGTTCAAAGAAGGAAGCATAATCATCTCCACCCAGTCCTCCCCCGCAGGTCGCCATGTCCATCACGCGGCCAGAGGACTTTGCCATTCCTGATCATTTCGAGGAACTTTCCCAGATATTCGCGCACAGCACTTGGGAAGCATTCCCTGCAGCCATGGTTATCTCATGCGGGGGGTACAACGAGCTGACAGTGGGATCTGTCAAGAGAAAATTCGAGCAGCTCATAGAATGCAGTCCTGACCGGCTATCTACACTTGAGAGGATCAAGGGGCGCTCCCATACGATCACCTTTTACCGCGAAGAGCTTCCGGGGGGCTCTCCGAATTCACACATCCCCTTGCTCATCAGGGCAAGATTGGAAAGCACAGACGTCAGAAGGATCCTGGTTGACCAAGGTAGCTCAGTAGACATAATGTACACTAGCTTGTTTCATGCCCTCAAGCTAGACGAAAAGAACCTCTTACCATACGTGGGATCCAATTTGCAGGGATTCAACGGAGCCACGGCCAGACCCTAGGGATGTGTGGAGCTGCTGGTCACGTTCGGGGAAGAAGAGGCATCCAGGTCGATCAAAACCCAGTTCCTAGTGATTGATTGTCGATCTCTGTACCAATGCATCTTGGGGAGACCAGCCCTCGCGGAGCTAATTGTTGTCCCTTCGACTGTCCACCTCAAGTTGAAGTATTATACGGAGAAGGGTCACGTTGCGACATTGCACGGGGACATAGAGGCTGCCCGCAGATGTTTTGAAGCAGCAACCCGGGGACAAAACCAGATCGGCGCAACATCCAAAGTAGCTAAGCGGACAAGGGAGGAAGATCATCCATCCGAAGGCAGCCAACCGGACAAGAAACCTGCACTCCATGTACACACTATCGACCTCGACAGTCGGATTTCGGATGAAGGCGAGGAAGATTGCAGTGAAGGCGCGTCAAAAGAGACGACCAGCTCCTCCACATCAGCTCTCATACGCCCAGTTCTAGAAGGGGAGTTTGAAGTCATCGCCTTCAGTAATAACCCTAACCGAGGGGTGAAGATTGGTGATGGACTGCCCGACAAAGTCAAGCAACAGCTGAAGAAATACTTGGAAGACAACGCTGATATGTTCGCTTGGAGTGCCTCAGACATGCCCGACTTGGACCCTGAGACCGCATGCCACCATTTGACCATCGACCCAACTGCCCGTGCCGTCGCATAGCGTAGGCGGAAATAATCCAACGCGAAGGCACAGGCTGCCGAAAAACTTGTACAAGACCTCTTAGAGGCAAAATTCATCTCGGAGGCCAGGTTGTATACCTGGCTGTCCAATATTGTACTTGTTAAAAAACATAGTGGAAAATGGCGCATGTGCATTTACTATACTGATCTCAACCGGGCTTTCCTGAAAGATGCTTATCCCTTACCGAGCATAGATAAGCTCGTAGATAACTCTGCAAGTTTCAAACTTTTGTCCTTCATGGACGCCTATTCGGGGTACAATCAAATCCCTATGGCCAAAGAGGACAAGAGGTACATACAATCCCTCAACGGGATGCTCGCTTCACTTTCTCGTTTCGTGGCCAAGTCTGTTCAGCACGCCCTGCCCTTCTTTAAACTCCTCAGAAAGGAGGCCACATTTGAATGGACAGATGGCTGCGAGCATGCCCCGACCCATCTCAAGCAAGCCCTATCCGAGCCTCTCGTACAATCCCGACCAGAGTACGGGGAAACCTTGTATCTATATCTCTCCGTTACCAGCGAAGCCATCAATGGTGCACTCATTCGCGAGACAACAGACGAGCAGAAGCCTATCTATTTCACCAGTAAGGCCCTACAAGGGCCAGAAATCAAGTACGCGCAGATAGAAAAAGTCACCCTTGCCCTCGTTACCGCTACAAGAAGACTCAGGCACTACTTCTTGGCCCACACCATAGTAGTACGCACGGACCAACCCATCAGGCAGTTGCTTTGCCGACCAGACATGGTCGGCAGAATGCTCAAATGGTCCCTGGAGTTGTCGGAATTTGACATTCATTACGAGGGCAGGAAGGCCCTTAAGGCACAAGTCTTGGCCAACTTCATGGCGGAGATGACGCCTCCATCGTCCCCGCCAAATGGAACACAGAGATGGACCATCTACGTGGACGGGGCATCCAGCCCCTCGGGTAGCGGCGCATGTATCATCCTCGAGAACGAGGAAGGAATACTAATCGAAGTATCTCTAGTCCTTTCCTTCCCTAGGTCCAACAACTAAGCCAAATACGAGGCCTTCCTTGTGGGACTGCGGCTGGCAAAGGACGTGGGCGCCAAGGAGGTAAAAATCTACACCGATTCTCGGCTCGTAGCATCTCAGGTATGGGGAGAGTTTCAAGCAAAGAACGACCAGCTAGTCAAATATCTGACACTGGTGATGGAAAGAATTACTAGGTTTGACGCATGAGACGTCCAACATATCCCACGCGAGCGAAACACGCGGGCATATGTCTTGTCCAAGCTGGCTAGCACCAGAAAGAAAGGCGGCAATAAATCTGTCGTACAAGAAATACTTGCTCGACCCAGGATCGAGAAACCATCATAGCTACTCGACGTCAACGCCATCGGGGACAGTCACTGCTGGATGACCCCTGTGTACAATTACCTCACCAAAGGGGAACTTCCCGAGGACAGCAAGGATGCCAGCGTGACCAAACGATGAGCTTGCTCATACGTGCTGATTGAGGATAAACTCCACCGACGAGGATTCTCCATCCCCCTCCTGAAATGTGTCAAGGAAATAAAAGTCCCAGAAATCCTCCAAGAGATCCACGAGGGGATCAATGCACAACATTTAGGAGGGAGATCATTGGCACGAAAGGCCCTGCGAGTAGGATACTACTGGCAGACCATGCAGCACGACGCCAGGGAGCACGTTAAGAAGTTCGACAGATGCCAACGACAATGAGACATACACCTGGCACCCCCAACGAGTTAAAGACTCTATCCTCGCCTTGGCCCTTCGCCTGGTGGGGGATGGACATACTCGGCCCCTTCACAATGGGGTCTTATCAAAACAAATTTCTGATTGTGGCCGTCGACTACTTCACTAAGTGGATCGAAGCCAAAGCCCTCGCCAAGATCACATCCTTCAACATTCTCCGCTTCTACAAAAAGAACGTCCTCGCGCGATTTAGGGTGCCCCAGGCCCTTGTGACCGACAATGGAACCCAATTCACAGACATGAAGTTCCAAGACTTCGTCGCCAAATTAGGCACGAAGCAGCACTTCACCTCTGTCGAGCATCCCTAGACCAATGGGCAAGCGGAGGCCACGAACAGGGTAATCCTTCGTGGTCTAAAGCGAAGGCTGGGCGAAGCCAAGAAGAGATGGGTCGAGGAGCTGCACAACATGCTCTGGGCCTACAGAACAATACCACACTCCGCCACCAGGGAAACCCCTTTCCGACTAGCTTACGGAACTGAGGCGGTGATAACGGTGGAGATCAGGGAAACTTCCAGACGAACAGAAGCTCCCCTCGACGAGGAGGTGAATGACGAAGCCTTAAGAGAAGAGCTCGATCTGGTCAAAGAGATACAGTCAGGGGCAGCTCTCCGTGAAGCTTTGCTGAAACAACAAATAACCTTGCGCCACGACGCTAGATTCATAAAGCGTGACTTCCCCATTGGCAGCTTGGTCCTACGCAGAAACAAGAATGATTCGCGCGAAGGAAAGCTGGCCGCGAACTGGGATGGACCCTACAGGGTCAAGTCCAAAACGGGCACCGGAGCCTACTACTTAGAAACTCTAGACGGAGAACCATTTGCTCGACCATGGAACATTGAAAAGCTCAAACAATACTACAGTTAGAACCAACTACGAGGTCAGACTAACTGCCGATGAGACCTCCACTAACAGGGAGACGGCTCGGCCACAGGACTGTGCCCTGGTGTAAGCACGATCCATTTTACAACGTCATCCAGTTTCTGCTTATGGGACGAGCAGACTCTGTGCACAACGGGGATACCTCAATCGAGCTCCGCCGTTGCCACACCAAGTAGGCAGGACACTCAACTCGCGACGGGAACCGTCCAAGCCTATGGGATTAGTACCTCAACCGAGATCCTAGTCTCATCACGGGCGAAACCAATTCCATGGCCGTTCGACCAGTCCCCCTCACTGTCGAACACATCTACGTCGAGCAATTCTCTAAATCTTAAAATAAATCAGTAATCCCTGCTGCGTGCATAAAAGCTTATCGAGCAACAATGAAACACTTCGAAAAAAATAAGCAATAAAAGCCATGCATACAAAACCGGCCAAGCTGACCGGACACATACAATTAATTTAAAGTAACCACAAGGGCCACAAGCTGTGCATGTTACAAAACAAGGGGGCCATGCCTCCAAACAAAATAATAATACATCAAAACACGACACGCAGGCCGGATACATTGCAACAGAGAAAAAATCCAATCATTCCTGCATATACTCAGGCTGCTCGGCGTTAGGCTCAGGCCCCTGGTTCTCCTCGTTCATAATTTGGGCATGCTCGCCGCCAATGTTGAAGAATTCCGGATCGACTATCTTGCCATCCTCGACATGAGCCAAAAAGTTGGTACCCTCCGTGGAGATCTAAACCCCAGGATTGACCAGCCGTAGTTGAGCCACGACATTCTTGAACGACTCTTCTCTGATGGCAATGATGTCTTCCTCTGCCTTTAACATACGAGCAACAAGCTTGGCTCTCGTCTTCAACACCTTCACGTGTTCAGGCTCATCTTCGGCCGGAGCACTTGCTGCCCTCAGCTGCTCGATCAGCTCCTCAGCAGCCTTCTTCTCCGCCACCAGCATAGCATTCTCACCCTTCAACCTGGTAGCCTCCTCGTCTGCCTTCTTCCTGGCGTCACCAGCACCCTTGGCTTCTTCCTTGGCCTTCTTCGCCGTCTCTTCCAGAGATGCTATGGTAGCCCGGGTAGCTTAGAGTTCGGACTCGGTTGAAGAATTCCCCACGGCATAGATCACCGCCATCTCCAGGACTCTGACTAGTGCATAGGCATCCTGTGCCACCAGCGCCCTCTTGCTCGGATGATCCATCCCTTCCAGTTGAAGAGACTCTGCCCGCGGCACAACCAGGGACGTCCCCTCGAAGAATTTTCTGTCAAGAACACAAGGAGGAAGCTCAAACTTCCCTTTCTCTGGTGCCAGGCTTAATGTAATGGTACTCCACCTGTTAGCTACCATCCTCCTCAAAAATTGGGGACCCCTTCTTCGTCCAGCATTCAGCAAGTCGGAAAGAGCTGACATACTTCACAAGCGTCTCATAAGCGACCAAGTCCTGCTCGTCCAGCATGCTCGGCTGAGCAACATAACCAGACGGCTCCCGAGCAAAATGATTCCCACTCCACTGAAAGGGAAACTTGATCTCTCTATCCCCGATCACTTTTCCGTTCTCGTCGTGCAAGTCGTTACCATTCTCATTCGTGGACACTGCCCAAACATACGTGATGTCTTGGGCTCGCTCCGACACAGGTTCTATAATATAAAACCTCTCCTTGAATTTTCGAATGGATTCCAAGAAAGGCTTAAACAGTTTTTTGGGCTGCTTCAATGACACCCAGCCATATCTCCTCCCCGTGACCTGCCTCTGAAGGTGGAAGATGGTAAAGAACAAAGGCAGCGTGGCTCCTATCTTCAGGAACTCGCATGTCAACTCGAAGGCGCAGATGAACACCAACGAGTTAGGGTGCAACTGTGACGGGGCCAAGTCCAGATGTACGTAAATAGACTGCTAGAAATCAGTGAAGGGCAGCCTCAACCCTAGCTCCTTAAAGGCATACTCGTACATAACGAATCTCTCCCCAAAATCATTACAGATCCGATCATCTTGGGAGGGGAAATGCACCTTCCATTCCCCCTCCGGGCCAACAGCTGTGAAAACATCCCCTGTAAACGTCGCGAACGTAGACTCATGCTCGGCAGGCTCAGCCACCGACCATTCCTCTGCGGAATTCTCCTCGAGTTCCTCCTCGAATTCGCTGGGGACACTTGAAGCTTTTGTGCTACTACTCTCTGAGGAGCTCTCCTCGGACGAGTCTATTAAAATTTCTCCATCGGGCCCGGTCGCCATCTCGATCACCTGAAAAAGCAGAGGACGAAAGTGAATTCGACCGCGAAATCAAATCCACCCTTCCACTACTAGTCAAGTGAAAGGGCGCGCAAAGGGCCGAGGACAAGCCCTAGATAAAATAATAATATAAAAGTCTCCCACGAGGAGATGCCCGGGGCAAACCCCTCATACACCGAAGAGCTTCCTCGAACTACTTCCCAGTTTCCGTTTGAAGATCCACCGGGAACTTCAAACATCCACCGGAAACTTTATCAGAGCACCGGAAACTGAGTAGTCATGATGGTTACTCATACGCCATCATCACAATAACGCCAGAAACCGCCCTACACTTAGTTCTCTAAAGGGCTCCGGCGGCCACACCAGCAGCAGAAGATGGCCTAACCACCGTCTGCCACCAACAACTGCCAGGAAAACACCACTATCTAACCTAACCACATGCTTTCTAAAACCAGAATGAAAAAGCTGGAAGAAAACAAGGAGTTGGATAACTTACGTGGTCGGAGAGGTTGAAGAAAAGTGCTCGAAGCTTTCAGGGTGGCTGCGGCGGCGGACGATGACAGCGACGAGCTAAATTCTCTGAAGAAGACGAAGAAGAAGAGAGAGAAACAAAAGTGCAAATGGCCAGACTCTCTCTCCTTATATACCATTGAGGGCACGTGTAGAGGCACAATCATATAGGTCATAATGGCCTAGACTAGCCATCATTGCCTAGTCACTACAGTACAGGGCTCGAGGCACACGTGGCACCCCAACGTTTCAGTTCCTCCTAACCATTGGTCTCCCCGTACGCTGGGCAAACCAAACTCTATTACGAGTCTCACGAACACTATGGCCCACGGGCACCATAAGACAACTCTCTCTGTCACCAAACGACGACTCCATTGCAATTCCCCGGAACAACGGGCTATCCTTAAGTCATCACTCCCATGCTCAGGAGCAACGACTTGGGGGTTCCTGTTCTGGACTGGACCAATGGCTAGGCATGGCCTAATCCACTTCTGCTCCCAGAACGGTCCAATTGCCTAAGCCCAACCCATGAAGGGAAGAATTTACCTTTCTACCCTCCAACCGGGCAACCTTGGACGGATGAACCTCAAGGACATTCGCTCCTCCCCGGTACTTCTGCCCGTCACGCAGGGCTTCATTTATCCCAAGACATCCATGGGCATGTGCCTGAAACTACACCTTTGCCCGACATAACGGCTAGTTTTGGGCACCATGCCCGACATAACGGCTAGTTTTGGGCAGTTACCTATTCTTTGGGAAACGGTTATTTCGCCCCGAGAATAGGGACCGTTGGCCACGCGATGAGGGCACTATAAAAACCCTCTCATTCAAGAGGGTCATGTATCCAATAATCATCCTAAGAACACACTTTGTACTTGCCCCTTTCTCTGACCTTTTCTTACTTGAGCGTCGGAGTGCCTTGCAGGTACGCCCCCTTCTCTCCTACAAGCATCATCATCTGCCCTACGCGAAGGCCACGACGATCCATATTGCCAAGTGGCTGAATTGTTTTTGAAAATGTCTAACCTTTTCCCTCTTACTCATGTCTTCCCTACTTCCCTCACCTTCTCTCTCTACTACCGTCTTTCTCCCTCTTTCTCTCTTTTTTTCTCGTCTCCCACATTTCTCTCTCTGTTATTTCCTCTTTCCTCTTTCCTCTCCACACATTCCCAGCGAGAGACATTTTCGATTTCTTCTTCTCCCATTCCAACCGCCTTCCACAGGTAATGCATCAATCTTTTTTATGTTCTTCCTGTTATGTTGTGACCTTTCTAAGTTGATTTTATAAAGTTTTGATTTTTATAAAATTGTGATTTTTATAACGTTGTGATTTATATAAAGTTTTGATGTTCATCCTAAGGTTTGCGTTATATAAAGTTGTGATTTTTATAAAGTTTTGATTTTTATAAACTTTATGTCTAACAAAAACTGTGTATGTGATGTATTGATGAAAAAGTTTGGAAACCTGGTTTGTTTTTCAGTTTTCATGAGTTCATGTTTCATCTTCATGTAAACCTGTTTTGTTTTTCAGTTTACCGACCAACCATGTCGAGACCACCTATTATGATTTGTGACTTGAAACCTGAATATAACGTTTGGAAAACAACTATTTGTGTCGTCGATGTCTGGAACGTCAAGGAACGCAATGGCCAACAGCATCTTGAAGCTATTATCCAAGATGTAAAGGTATAATTCTTTGTTATATCATATGTTTTAACAAGCTGCATTCGCGAAATATTTATACATTGTTTCAATATTTTTTTCAACTACAGGCTGAGCAAATCACTGTTGTAACTAGGGGTGTACATGGGTTGGGTCAACCCACAAAACCCGGTCAAACCCACCCAAAAAATCCAAAAAAGTGGGTTGGGTTGGGTAATTGGGTGGATATGGGTTTAAAAACTAAAAAACCCATTAAAAAATCGGGTTTCGGGTAAAACCAGACCCAACCCAAAAAACCCATTGACCCATTAAATAAACATTTATTAATACAATATTAATAATTTTGATAAATATTAACTTAGTTGTTGCAACTTTAGTCTCTAAACTTTTACTATTTTAGTGAACGATGACTTTAACTAATTTTGAATGTTTTACTCTTTAGTTATTTTGATACTAATACAATTTTATATCATGAAATTTTAGTTTGTTGTTAGTATTTTATGATAATTTTTATTTGTTGATGATATTATTTATTATTTTATGATGTTAAAATATAGTAAAAATGAGTTATCAACTTTATTTTAAAAAGATAAAAATATTGAGTAATTTTTATGAAAAAAATGTGACGAATCATCATTGAGTCATTTAATATTAATAAAATAGAAAAATTATTTGGGCAACCCACTACCCAACTCAATCCAACCCGAAAATTTGTGGGTTTTCCCAAACCAACCCATTGGTGTAACGGGTGGTTATTTTACTTCACCCAAACCACAGTGTTCTATATGGATTGGGTATTGGGTTTGGCCAAACCCAACCCAAACCGGCCCATGTACACCCCTAGTTGTAACCCGCTCCCATGACCTTGATGTTTGGAAGGAGACCTTGCAGGAAAATCAAACCTACATGGTCTATAATGGTGAAACTTTGTTGAATGACATGCCTCTGAAAGTTTGTGATAACAAATACAACCTGTTTTTTAATCGTGCCACAACTATCACTGCCGTAGACATACCAGACATTCCACAATACAACTTCAACTTCAAGTCCTTTACTGATTTCTTAAACGGAGATTTCGTTGTTGATCGCCTTTACAGTAAGTTGTTAAACAGAGATTTCATTGTTCATTCTTAAACGAAGATTTCTTAAACTGATTTCAAATTTCATTCAGATGTAATAGGTGCTGTCCAGCAAGTTGTTAGGACTCAACTAGCAGGTGCTAAAAAAAAAGAAGCCTACGTGAACCTCATATTATCGGATGAATGGTCTCTTACTTTAATTTTACATAACTTTTTTACTTCAACTATTTGCTATAGATTTTTGGATCAAAGTAACACTGATATATACTTGTATTTGTAGTGGGACGGACATAGATGTTACTCTATGGGAAGCATATGCAACCCAATTTATGAATTATGCTGCTGAACGTGGACATGTGTTCCTCATACTTACTCACGCATGGTGCCGACAGAGCTCATGTAATGTAAATTTATATTCGTCCTAATGTCATGTTGTCATTACATTATAATGATTGCCTATTTATTGTAGCCAACGGAAAGCTAAACATTTCTAATGCGTGGAATGGATCTAAACTACTACTGAACCATGATCATCCACAAGTTGTATTGTTCAAAACAAAGTATAGTAACCTTCATCATTTGTCCATTACTAATATGTTGTTACTTTCCTTACTTTTTGTTTTTGATGGAAACTTGCCTATAACACAGATTTCTGGATGGTAATCAAGAACAAACTGCTACCCAATCATTTTCTCTGAATTCATGTTCGCAAGGAGGATCGACGATAGGGTTTTCTCATTCACCAAGGATGTTATAAGCATTTCTGAGATGACCACTCTTACTGAAGTTTGTTCCTTTTTGAGCAGTCTTTTACTTCACCTTACTTCTACTTGCTTTTTTGTCTATGTATTGTAATCACTACTTTTTTTTTATGTAGGAAACCTTCTACAATACGGTTGGAAAGACAATGAGGTTCAGGGCTAACCCTTTCGGGTGGTATTATGAGTTGTGTCAGACTTGCAACAAAACCAACCAATCTCCCGGCTGCCCATTCCAATGCAACTATTCTGAAATCTGTTCAACCCCAATAACTAAGTAAGCATGGTTAAACAACACTAAGTTATATTTCCAATTTTTTCATTTATTTGAAAGATAATTGTAGTCGACCTAAATATTTTCCCCCCGTCTAGGTATAAAATTGAGATTGAGGTGGAACACGAATCCGGGACTGCTAATTTTGTGTTCTGGGACAAGGAATGTATTCCTTGGGTTGGCATGTCGGCTCATGCGCTAAGACAGCTAATGAAAAAGGTTTGTACATTACAACATCATTGTCATCTTCATTGACATATCAACATACTGCTCCTGATACAAACTATATTTTCAACCAAACTATTTCATTTTTATGACAACTTATGTGCTCATTCTATAATTCATTCTATTTTATTTATTTAAATCATGAATACGTCTTATATGATCTTCCTGTACTGCTTCTGTACTGAAATAATTTGTCAAGCCAATGTATTACATTTTTATAACTTTCTGGTGCTTATTCTATAATTCTTTCTATATTATTTATTCAATCATGAATATCTTTTATATGCCCACTTGCTTTTAGGCTTGTCTAACCATCACCAACAAGGATGAATCTGCTATGGAATCCAGTCTTCTTTTTGTGGTTGTGTTTTATGTTCGTGTTTGTGTTTTTTTGACTTTTTTTTTATGGTTTCATACATGCTAAATATGTTGTGTAAATTTTAATATTTATCTAATTTATTCATATTTGAGTGTGAGGCATGTTATGAAATCTGGTTTATGTTTATGTGTGAGGCATGTTTAGTGTGAGACAGTTTCATGTTTATGCCTATGAAAGTTGTTCTATTAAACTTTTACTGTGAGGCATTTATTTTGAATTTGCTATATTTTCATTTCGTTGTCCAATTTTAACTTACTGGTATAAGTTTTTCCCCCCACACAAAGGTCACCAAATCCATGTTGTAACCCGGAACCGAGAACTTGATTTGTGGATGCAGACATTAAAAGAGCATCATACCTACATGGTTTTAACGGTACCACAATATCACACTTTCTCCTGCATCTCTCAGTAAGGGCATCACTTTAGTTGGAATCCTTTTTGTGGGTTGTGGTTTTGATTTGATTTGATTGTTTTCTGCGTTTTTTATCATTTGAACAATGGGGTTTGATTTGGTTTGGGTGAAAACAGTTTTTTGTTTGTTTTTGTTTTGGCTTGGATAGAGGTTTTGCTTTTGATTGTATGTTCTTCAGTCGGTTCATAAAGATCAACTCATTGCTTCCCAACAAAGCTTAGAGCATATTTCTTCAGAGTTCTTTGAGGCCTTAAGATTCAACTCTTTTAAACCAAATGGTGAAATGAAAGTAAGTTTGAAATTTCCTCCCTGTTTTAACGCTTTTCTTGTATTTATTTATTTGATATATTATGTTCATTTGGGGGGTATTGTCAAATGCTACTATTTGAACGATTGCTACGAGGATTGCAGAGGATTAGAACTTGCTAGGAATTTTTAGTATCCTGTTTTAAGAGACGTAAGTCTGTAGTTATTTCAATTTCATGCATTGATTTAACGAGTTCTTCCTATTTCATTTTTATTATGGAGTTCCTATTGCTCTATATATTGTTTTTCCTTTTAGCCCCCACAATCTTTTCTTACAACTATGGAAGAGTATATTAGGGAGGCACCACGAGTGGTTTCAGTTCCAAATGAGCCCATGGTTAGTTCATCATTTATTTTGTGACAAAAATGTCCTATTTTTGACAAAATAATCATTGTATATATCAGTGAATTCTGTTTATGCATCCCTTCACACATTTCAAGTTCAAATCTCAAGTTGATGTGCTAGCAATTTGATTCTTCTTTTGCTTCTTGGACTGCATCCCTCCACACATTTGAAGTTCAAATCTCAAGTTGATGTGTTACTGTTGGACCATATTCTCGGCACAGTTTTGTGACACCCTCCCTTTTTCCATGGTTGTTCTGAAAATAGTAGGTAGCCTATTGAAACTGGATTTAGAGGTTTGATATTTGTTTGTTGGTTTTTGTGATTGTCTTAGTTATGTTGAGATTAGGAGTGCTTATATTCAATAGGATATAATATAAAATGAAAACTGCAATCTCAATCTCAATAGGACCTTCTTCAAGGGTTGTTCAATAAATGAAGCTTCAATCTCATTCTTATAGTTTAGTAAAATTTTGAACTTGGACCTTGTAAGTTATACGAGATATTTTGATATGGCGTAATTAATTTAATAACAAATCCATCACACATGTTAGTATTTAGCTTGTCATTTATGTTTATTGTTATTGATGAGTTTTAATTTCACTTGATTATCCATGAGTTTGTGGAGTTAAGGAAAACTAATATGATGCCCAATCTCCAATCAAGAGGTTATTTTGACTGCTAAGTATTGTAGTTGTAAAATCATATATATTTAGTTACATGTAGGCTATTAATCTACTGGAGCTATCCATGGATGCCATAAAGGAAATCCAGCTGAAATTTTACAAGGACTTCCCACCCCATCCTCAAGAATAGGTTTATGGGTTTTGGTGTATACTTCCAACAAATAATTATATAATCTGATCAAGAGTAAGTCATGCCCTTCTTATGTGTAATAATTCTGGTATATGTTTCCTGCTGTTAAAATCAGTAATGCTCTTAATTCTGGTATACCTGTTAATGCTCTTAATTTTGTATACCTGTTAATGAGGCCTTATATTCTGGATCCTGGGGTTAGAATATTTTGAGAATCCAATTTCGTATTATTTCATATTTATTGTTAATGGTGATTGATATTTCTTTATTTTTTTTATCAAGTTATCATTTGGTTTTAGTCTTATTAGGAAAAGGCCAGCCAAGTCTGCCTATACATTTTATATTAATTATATTCAATCTGTTTTTTTAGAGAGAACAAGTATTGATTTACTAATTGGATTCTTACTACAATTAGATTAACCAAACACACTTGTCATAATAAACTTGCTCTACAAAATCTCTACAGACAAAATATACTACTCAATCACTTATCTTTATATACATAGGTTCTAAGTCAATTATTTGTGTTGAATTCATTCTTTACATAGTTAGACATTCATCATTATGAGTTTTTTAATCACCTTCCAAATCAAGTTTGATATTGATCATGTATATTAACATCTTAGCTTTTATTTCAGATTTCAAGTGGTGTTTAAACAACTGGATTGGAGATGTATGTTAAATATATGTCAAACCATGAAAAAATGTTTCCGAACCACATACTGAAGTTGTCTTGTGAATGGCATAGTGCTGCTGACTTATCCCACCAATCAACTTGCTATACCAAGTTTTTTATTCGTTGCTTGAGGACTTCCATGATATGTTTTCTGATTTACCGTCTATGGGGAATGTGAATAGAGGTTCTTGACACTAGAATGGTTTATGAGGTTTATACTTTCCGGATTGCAGTTGAGGGGCTTAGAATAGCTTTGAATAATAAAGGGTTGCGGCCAATGGGATTCATAGACACAGAAGTGGGGAAATAGCAATGTCACAGTATAATTTGCATCATATAGGTATTCAGCATCAGCAACCTATGGGACAGAGGTATAATGAAATTGATGCTCAATGGAATCCTGGTTATTACTCTCCTAGGCATCATGGTCTTAGTCATCAAAACTCTAGATCATCATTGGTTGATTATCCATCTTCTCCATCTGCAATGAGATACCGTGTGCCTTTTCCTGACATGCCAGATAAGGGAATTGATAGAGTGTCGGAAGACTATGCTCGACATCATGGAAATTATCACCATCCTTTGTATGACAATCAACCGCAGTATCTTGAGAATGTTATGTGACTGCAAACTGGAGCAGCACATGATGATAAGTCTGGTTTTCAAGGCAACGTTCTTCATGGTTCTCATGGCCATGATGGTAAGAATATATGTGAGCACTGTCGAATGAAGTTTCAAAGAGCTCAACCACATTTGGAGCATCCTAATATGCTTCCACCTGTTTCCGTTCCATGTCCAGAATGCCACTCAAGCAGGGAAGCTCTCACTGTGAATGTTAATGCCAAGTTACAACCTTCTATGTATCCCAATGATGCTCAGAATCATGAGAGGGCTGGTGGTTTGCAGCATCAGAGTTCTGGAAGAGTGTCTGATCATTATGTTGGTGATGTTCCGATCCTTAATTTCCCTCCTGGACATGGTAGTTTGATTGACGGGCTTCCTTCCAATCATGTTCACCAACAGGTTGGACCTGAATTGGGGGTTGAACTGTTCCCGGACCAAACCATGGCTGCTATGCCACGTCTAAAAATTCCTTCGTTGGAAGAATCCAGTGTGCAGTATGGAAATGCACCGTCTACTTATGGAGTAGATAATAATTACGCCATGCCTCCTGGACCTGTACCTAGTTATACTCTTTGGAAAAATGGTCCAACTCCAGTTCATATTTGACCACCATACGAGGCAACGACTCTACATCAGTCGGTTGATGGTGTGACAAATTCCAGACTGTTCAGAGGAGATGGAAGACTGGGTTTTTTCATTGGAATAGATAGTCAAAGTCTTTGGGTTGATTCGTCACAGAAATTTTGTGGTCATGATGGGTCATCCATCCCACAACACCCTTATGCAAATGCTCCGAAGTTAAATCCAATTCCCACCGGTCAGGAAATTCAACACCCAATTATTGTAGATGCCACCATTCATCCCCCACACGACGAAAATGCTGTTACTTGCTTGGAACCTGTGCAGCTGCAAAAATCTTCGCTTAATATCATTCACAATAATGAGGTTTTAAAAAATGATGCTCATTTGACTGAAGTGATGATGGGTTTGCAATCTATAAGTTTGCTTGGAGAAGGAAAAGAGGCGAAAAATGAAGACAAGGTTGAAAACTTTAATATGCAAAGGGTATCTTCTCGGGATCAAAATCAAATTGTTAAAGATGTATCCAACACTGCTGCTATTATTGTTGAGTATAATAATTCATTCTCGAAACCTTCATCCGAGTTTGGAATTGTCGAGAAACTGGTTGATAAGGACTGTTCTGCTCCCGGAGATTCTCAACATTTAGTTGTTCAATTCAATATCTTGCCTGATTTAATTGCTTTTGTTAAAAAGGATGCATTGGAATATCATGATGGGGTGAAACCTACAGGTGAAGAGCATGCCGATTATCAGATAAACAATCCGAATACCAAAGAAGAAACATAAAAAGAAGTTGAGCCAGTGCTAAGAAATTGAAATGATTTTGTTTTCTTATTTCAAAAGTAAAATGTGATTTTTTTCCTTTTCGGAGAACAGTGTTGTTTCAGATTGACTTATATGTCATTTGTGTTTATTCGTCATGTAGAAAGCTCTTGGTGATTTAGAATTAGACACTGAAAATGACTATGTAGATACTTCTAAAATCGAGCCTAGAAAACCTGAGGCAGAAGCAATTGCTAGGGGATTGCAGGTTTTCATCCCATCTTACTCGAAACTATTATGTTTATATCACTTTTTGTTTGAGGTCTTTATTTTCCCACATGACTTTGGTTTGATGGTTGGCTGATAATTTCTTTCAGACTAATAGAAATGATGATTTGGAGGAAATCCGTGAGCTAGGTTCTGGAACTTATGGGGCTGTTTATCATGGGAAATGGAAAGGTTCAGATGTCACCATTAAGAGAATAAAAGCCAGTTGTTTTGCTGGAAGACCATTTGAAAGAGCAAGATTGGTATTATTTGTATCTGAATATAAAATAGTCCTTTCTTTCTGATTTATTTAGTGATTTAAACTGTTGCTGGAAAATGAATTCTGGTGTTTGCATTTCAATGGATGATGTCAATTTGGGTTTTATCATTTCTAATAGCATCTGGCGCCATCAAGTTACCATTTAGCATCCCGTTTCTTGATGACCTCCTCATGTGAACATTGGCCAGTTGCTTTTGTAGATTGAATATTAATTACTTAAAAGTTCAAAGAAACACTACATACAATTGTATTTAATAGTTTAACATTTTGGAAGTTCAGTCTTTTAGGAAACTGTACAGTCACTTCAATTACTTGATTGAACTTGTATTAATTAAATATCAAATATTATAAAATATTTATTCATGTAGCTCACATGTAATTCATTGAAATATTTCCAATAACTTTGACCTATCAGTTTCTTTGGTCTTGTGGTATTCTCTTATGATAGAAGGTTTCTTGGAAGTACTTGACATGAGCATTGCAACAATTTGGTTCTTAGGCTTTGGCTTCTGTTTATTACTTCTCATTGTTTGTTACTTCTCATTGTTTGTTTGTTACTTTATAGAGGGCACTTCATAATTTTTTTTTAAATAAGAGATTTAAAATGCAGTAAAATTTAATAAATCAAATTTAAATTTATTTCTAATTATTCTTATATAATATTTAAATAATTTTTTATTTTAAAAATATAATTGAAATAGTTCATAAATTCGTACGAGACATAATCCGTTAGATTCTACAAAAAAAAAGATCATATATATTGCTTTAAATAATATAACACAGAAGACAATAAGTTAGATTCTATTTTTTCACTATTATATAAAAAGGTTTATAAACTGACACGGAACACAATCAATTATATTCAATCAAGAAAAAACATATATAAATATTAACACGGGACATAAGACACAACCAATTAGAGCTCGATGTATAAATATTACTTTCAATGTGCATTTAATTTCAATGTACTATAAATTATTAAATTTATCACTCAAACTATCAATTTGTTATTGTATTCTAAGGAAACAATAAGAGTGATATTTGTAAATTTTACCATCTCCTGAAACTCATTATTTGCACGAATCACTATCACCACATTACCTTTTTTTTAATCACCCAAATATTTTTAAATATTTATAATTATTAATGATATTTATAAATATTTATAGTTATTAGACATATTTGATTTATAATGTTGGTGATTTGTTACGTATTTATTTTTTAATATTTGCATTTATTAGTGATTTTATAATATCAATTATATATCAAACCAACAATCAAGTCTTGTCAAATGATCTTAAGATATAAATGAATTTACCCGTGCAGACGCACAGGTCTTCTACTAGTGTCATTTAATAACAATTCTAAGTACAAACCCTAATTATACAAACTCTATATTAAAATAAATAATACCAATAATAATAATATAATAATAATAATATTAAAATAATAATAATAATAATAACAAAAATAATAATATAATACCCAACTACTCCAATTATAAATAATAATAATAATAATAACAATAATATATTCAATTAACACTATTATATCTTATGATCCTAATTCTCATTTTTTATACAAAAAAATCTTTAATTATCAAATAATAGTACTAGTAATAATAATAATACAAAATTTTCTAATTAACACTATTATATTCAATTAACACTATTATATCTTATAATCCTAATTCTTTTTTAATTATTCTCTTTTAATTATTCTGTTTAATTATCTTATACAATTTTTTTAATTAACACTATTATATTCAATTAACAATATTATATCTTATAATCCTAATCCTAATTCTCTTTTAATTATTATTTTTTATAATTATATTTTTTTTGGAACTGTAATAAGATTAATAATAATAGTAACTAGCAGAGGATGAGGGCGAAACAGGGAAGAGGACGGGGACGTAGGCGGCCACATTTGGTGTCTTCGTCGCCAGAACCCAATCCATTGCCGTCTGAATCTCAGAATACAGTTGTAACTGATGATGAACAAGAAGCAGAGGTTTCGTTAGAGATACACAATGAGGAAGTCGAGATAGAAAAAGAGATAGAAAAAGCAAATGTGGAAGATGAAACCCTAGCTTCGAAAGGTGGGATTAATCATGGAAAAAGCGATTGCAAGGATGAAAGTGAGAATCGAAAGTTGTGGGTAGATGTTTTGAGCGAAAATAGGAACCCTTCGAAGGGAATATCAATTCAATATGTTGCGCCAAATGTGGTAAATGGGGAACTAGAAATAGAAATTGAGGAAGATGACATTGAATCAGAAGTAAAGTTTTGGGAAACTTCCCTAATCATGTACGCATTGGGGGAAAGTTTTAGCATGAACATGGTGAAAATTTTTATGATGAAGTCATGGAATTTTGTCAAGCTGCCTGATATGTTTTATCCCGATGAGGGTTATTTTATCTTAAGATTTAGCTCACACTCTGATATGAATGTTGTGTTAATGGGAGGTCCCTACTACATAAGGAATGTGCCATTGTTGCTGACAGAGTGGAAGCCTGACTTCAACCTCAAAAGAGATATGCTGCGAACCTTACCGTTGTGGGTGAAGCTGCCTCAACTCCCCCTCCACTTTTAGGGAGCCAAAAGTTTGAGTAAGATTGGAAGTGCTATAGGAGTCCCTCTGGTCACTGATGAATGTACGGCAAACAAACTGAGAGTTTCATATGTCCATATTCTTGTGGAGGTGGATATCACTAAGGAGCTAAAAAAGGAAATTATGATAAAAGATGTGGAAGGGAGAAGAATTTCTCAAGGGGTTGAATGTGAGTGGAAGCCCCTCTACTGTGAGAGCTACCAAAAATTAGGACACCAATGTAAGGAGACTGGAACCAATAAGGTTAAGCAGTGGAAGCCTAAACCAAAGCCACCTGATGTGAAGTTAGGCAATGAAAGTGATGTGGTTGTTCCAACAGTAACCCAAGTTCTGCAAGAAGAGAATGACAATGGTGAACAATGGACAAGGGTGACGAAGGCCACAAGAGATAAAGGTAAGAGAATTGATTTGGTTGAATCTAGTTCCAATGTGAATTGTATGAATGGGTTTGAGCCTCTAGGGATTTTGAAGGATCCTCTAGTGGTCTTTGACAGGGGTCCATGTTAGCTTCTTGGAATGTTAGAGGGCTAAATAAACCGGGGTAAAATCAGAGAGATAAGCTCCCGTCTCCATAAATTTAAACCTGAATTGTTGATCCTTACTGAAACTAGTGTTAAGAGGCAAAAGGCAAAGAGTATTAGAGAGAAACTTAATATGTATGAGAAGTATTTAGATAATTACCAAAACCATGAAAATGGTAGAATATGGCTCTCTTGGGATGATAAGAAAATTAATGTTCAGTTTGTTAGTAGTTCTGATCACTACTTGCACTGTGGTATATTTGACAACTTGGGGAAGTTCAAATTCTGGTTAACAGCTGTATATGCTCATAACCAATTGGAGCTGAGAAGAAACTTGTGGAAGGATATAGAAAAACTTCAAAGTAGCCAGCAGGATCCTTGGTGTGTCATTGGAGACTTTAATAATGTGGAAAAGGCTCAAGACAGAGTTGGTGGTAGAATGGCTACAGAGGTTGAGTACTTAGATTTGCAAGACATGATGAATACTATTGGGTTTAGTGAGATGGATAGTAGTGGTGATAACTTCACTTGGAGCAATAAACAGGTCAGTGGTACTATATACTCTAGAATTGATGGAGTTCTTGGGAATGTCACTTGGTTCCAAGAGAATATGGACAATCATTTGAAGATATTGCTTCCTAGTGTGTCAGACCATGCCATGTTGTGTGTGGAAGGTAAGATCCAACCTCAAGTCAAATTTAGAAGATTCAAATTTAATAATTGTTTGGTAAATCAGCAGGGGTTTAAGGATGTTGTTAGGACTAGCTGGAATAAGCCTAGTAGGGGGGACTCCTATGGTCATTCTTTGGCAGAAACTTCAAAGGCTTAAACATATCATTGTGAAGTTTAGTAAGGACATGGCTAATGTGAGTAAGCAGGTGGAGCAAGCCCGGTTGGAGCTAGACAGTGCTCAAAATGATCTTGTCCTGAATCGTATGGATAGAAATGCAATAGAAAAAGTGAAGAGATATACTGAGAATGTTGTTAAGTGGAATGAGCTGGAGGAAAGCATCCTTAAGCAAAGAGAAAAAAATGGTTGGTTAAGGATGGGAGATGGAAACAATGCTTTCTATTTTGCCACTATTAAATCCAAACATCAAAATAAGAGCATGAACATCCTCCATAAAGCTAATGGTGATACTGTTACAAATCAGCAGGATATTAAGAAGAGGTTATGGAGTTTTACAAAAACCTTATGGGGAAAGCTGCTAATTCTCTAAAGCATGTGGATGTAGAGATTATGAGGAGAGGCAGTCAATTCACAAGAGATTAAGGTGAGTTCCTTACATCACAAGTTACTAAATAGGAGAAATTTAAAGCCCTAAAGGGGATTGGAGACTTGAAAGCCCATGGGATTGATGGGTATGGTGCTAAAATTTTCAAAGCTTGTTGGTACATAATTGGTAAAGATCTCATGGCAGCAATTCAAGAGTTCTTTGAGAAAGGCAGTTTGTATAAAAAGTTTAATATGACTATTGTTACCCTCATTCCTAAGCATGATAATGCAAAGGGTGTTAAGGATTATAGGCCAATTGCAGGCTGCACTACTTTATACAAGATAATTTCAAAAATGATGACCAATAGATTAGGGCAGGTCCTGCAACAAGTTATACACCAGAGCCATGCAGCATTTGTTCCAGGGCAAGTAATTCAGAATCATATTCTTTTGGCTTTTGAGTTAATGAAAGGCTACACAAGGAAGGGTGAGACTCCGAGATGCATGATGCAACTTGACCTTCAAAAAGCTTATGATATGGTGGATTGGAAGGCCCTTAAGAGCATATTGATAGAAACTGGGTTACCTAAGAGATTCATTGGTTGGATCATGTTAGCCTCTACTACGGTGAGCTATCGTTTTAATATTAATGGTGAATTGTCTGATGTGTTGCAGGATAAAAGAGGAATTAGACAGGGAGATCCCATATCTCCTATGCTGTTTGTGATTATGATGGAATACATGAATAGGATTATGGTTAAGATGCAGCAGAACCCTAACTTTAATCATCACAGTAAGTGTGAAAAGTTGGCCCTTACTCATTTGACCTTTGTTGATGATGTTCTTCTTTTTAGCAGAGGAGATCCTACATCAGCGTATTTGATTCTTGAGGCTTTTAAGAAATTTTCTGAGTCAACTGGCCTTGCCATCAACCCCAGCAAATTTCAGGTTTTCTGTGGTGGTAGGGATCTCAACTGCATTCAGGAGGTGAAGAACATATCTAGATTTGAAGAGGGTAAGCTCCCAGTGAAGTACCTTGGTGTCCCTCTGCTTAGTAAAAGGCTTACTCTGAGTCAGTACCTCCCTTTGGTGGAGAGGATAGTTAGTAGAATTAAACACTGGTCTGCTAAATTACTGAGCATAGCTGGTAAAGTCCAACTAGTGAAAAGCATTACCACGACTATTGCTCAGTACTGGATGAACTGCTTTCCTATCCCCAAAATGGTTGTCCATAAAATTGATACTATCTGCAGATTCTTTATTTGAACTGGTAAAGCTGATACGAGTAAGAAGAGCCCGGTGGCATGGTCTAAAGTTTGTAGTCCTGTTAGAAAAGGAGGGTTGAATATCATCAATTTGCACATATGGAACATGGTGGCTATGCTGAAGTGTTTATGGAATATTAGCATGAAGGTGGATTCTCTGTGGGTTAAGTGGGTGCATGCTTACTACTTGAAAGGAGAAGACATAATGACTGCTGAAACCAAGAATTCAAGCACGTGGATTCTGAAAAATATAATGTTGAATCGAGATAAAGTGAACCGTATTCAGCAGGTTTGGGATGAGATGAAAATGAAAAGGAGATTCATGATGAGTAAGGTTTATTTGCTGCTGGTTGATCAAGACAATATCGAGTGGTGCCATGTTATTAGGCATAACTACGCCAGACCTCGTGTTGTGTTATGTTGTTGGCTAGCCTGTCATGGCCGACTGGCCACTTAGGCGAGACTGGTGAAAATGGGAATGCTGCAGGATAAAGTGTGTCAAATTTGTGGCTTAAGTGAGGAGACCCAGGACCACTTGTTGTTTGAGTGTGAAATGTTGAAAGAGATTTGGAACAAAGTGCTTCAGTGGCTGGGAATAAAGCATCATCATTTGGCTTGGAAGGATGAAATAAGATGGATCTTGAGACATACAAAACGGAAGGGTTGTAAAGTTGGAATGCTAAAACTGGCCGTAGCCGAAACGATATACGGTATATGGCGGTATAGAAATGCGGTGATATTTGACATTAATAGGAATATTGAGAATGTAACTAGTGGGATTATAGAAAGTATAATGTATAGAGGTTGGAAAAAAGATAGATATAGGGATCACTTATCTAATTTGTTGATGTAGTTTGTTTTTGGTGGGTTGGATCCATGCGATCGCCTTGTTTTTGTCTTTGGTTTTTGGAATATAATTTCGTTTATTTAAAAAAAATTATAATTTTTTATATAAATTTTGAATTACTTAGTTTTTCTAAATAATAAATACAAATCACAAATATAATTATGTTTAATAAATTTTATTTTAATAATTATTAAAATTATAACTAATACACTATAATTATATAATTATGATAATATAAAAAATTTTAGAAAGTAAATAAATACATTAATAATTACTACTCAGCAAAAATTGCAAATGAAAGAAATCAAGTAAGAATAAAATTATTTACTACTTTATACATATTTTTATATAAATTTTGTATTATTAATTTTTCTAAATAATAAATACAAAACACAAATCACAAATATAAAAATTAATTTAATAACTAATTATGATAAAAATTGTTTGTAGACAATAATGATAACTTAATATCACATATTTATATGTGGAGTGATTATGGATAGAACAATAATAAATAATAAAATAATAATAATAATAATTTAAATTATTAATTAAAATCTATATTAATACAATAAATGAGTGAATGAATATAATTAAAGAATATGATTTACAAAATAGCAAAAAGAAAAAAAATTCAAAGGTTTATGATTATGGATAGAACAATAATAAATAATAAAATAATAATAATAATTTAAATCATTAATTAAAATCTTCCACATTTTGCTTGTAATTAAATTCAAATATTGATGAATGTATGGCTTTGCTTTTGTTTTCAAATCCTATATTTGGATCAAGTTCATCAATAGAAGAAATAGACTATACACTAATATTTTTTAATCTAGTTTTTCTATATGAAAAATAAGTATTATCAACCATTGACTAACACAAATCTTAGTAAATCATGAATATGAAAATTTTGAAACCTGGACAAAAATTTAAACACCGCAAAAATTTGTATGAAATATGACGGTTTTAAAATTGCGTTTAATAAAACCGCCACTATTTACATTAAAATATGACATTTTTATAAACTGACGTAGTGTTAATAGAAAATTGACAGTTTTGACCGCCTTTATTTTGACACGTCAGTTCCTTTACAGTGAATTTTGTTTTTATTGTTTTTTTAAATCGAATATTTTCTTTTATAATTGTAGAAATTGATCTATATAATTTGATCGTACCTGGATCAGACAGTTTCTGGTGGCCAACGACGCCTGTCGAACTCCGGCTCCAGTGAGGTTGAAAGACGGCCGGGGGGGGGGGGTGTACCTGCAAGGCACTCCGATGCTCAAGTAAGGTGGTTGTCAGAGAAAGAGCAAGTACAGAAGTGTGAGTAGAAGTGAACTTAACCTGACCCTCTCAAGTGAGAGGGTATTTATAGAGAGCCCCCAGCGTGGGGCCAACGGTTACTTGCATTGGGCTGGATTGTCAGGCCTAATCCAAGTAACTGCCAGGGCTTACGTGGCGTAGTGAAGACCAGCCCGTGGTCTTCGCCCTGGGGTAACCGCTCCTAGATCTCCGGGATTAGGGCAGACCGATTCCATCGGGAGTGGGCAGTTACATGAGAACGTGTCCTCGTGGGGAGGACTCCTAGGCGTCGAGGAGAGGCGTGTCCTCGCGGGGAGGACTTACTGCGTGGCTGGAGATGACCCCTCACGGGGGCAATGTCCTCGTGTCGAGGAGGAGAACTCCGGGGAAGGCTCAATGCTTCTGCCCGAAGTCTGCACCATTCGTGTCCGACGCTGTGGCGTGGTACTTGCCCGACATGGGCTTGACTAAGTCCTTCGTATGGGCTACCCCAAAGCATGTGGGCTGGGCCTATTCGGATGTGGAGCAGGTCCTCAGCCCAGTCCGGAACAGGAGCCCCCTAAGTCGTTGCTCTGAGACGTCAGAGTGATGACTTAAGGGTCCAGGTTATGTCGAGGGCGTGCTCGTTCGGGGAAAGGCTTTGAGAGGGGAACAGTTGGTGAGCCGGGCAGAAGCGAGCTGTAAGCTCGTGCGAGACTGTTCGCAGGGGTCACCTCGCGGGGACACGAGGAGTCAAGGCCGAGGTGAACGAAAAGACGCGTGTGTTGGGGAATGAACAGACGCGCCTAGGGAAACGTGTGCCACGCGTCACGCCTCATCATGGCATAGGGCGGCTACCCTAGGGTAGCGTAATCGATTGCCTAGCGACTCCTCGAATCTCGTGAGGGGCTTATATAAGGGGAGAGTTCGTGCCATTTGCACGTTCCCACCTTTTTCGCTCTGCATCTCATCTAGTCATCGTTGCTGCTCCGCCGCCGTACCCCATCGTGCACTGCCGTCTTTGCCGTTCTAATCCGCTCTCCACTGCTCAAGTAAGTTCTTTGTCCCTTATGGCTCATTTTGTTTTCTCTTCTTTGGTATTTTTCCGGCGAGTTGAGGGTGTTCCTGGCGCTCCGTTAGGGTTCCGCCGGGAACGGTGGGATATTCTTAGGGTTCCGGTGGGTTTTGACGGTGGTTTGGGATGAACATACCGAGGGCAAGATGAATGTCCCGAGGGATCTCATGAATGCACCGGGGACACATGATGAATGTTCCGAGGTCTCTTATGAATGAACCGAGGACACATGATGAATGTTCCGGGGAAGTGAGATAGGGAGATCGGGGAGCGGAGAGAGAAAGGACGGGGGTGACGGCCTCAGGCAGTCCGCCGTGTCCCCGAATGTTTCTTGCTCGCTGCCCTTTCACTTGATCTGCGGTGGAAGGGTGGACTTGGTCGCGATCGACGAATTCACCTGTTTCCCTCTGCTTTTCAGGTAAAAATGGCCGCGAGGATTCCGGGGGTTATCTACGTAGATACTGAGTCCGACGTGGATGAACCCGTTCAGATCCCCGGGGAGGCGCCCATGCATCCGGCAGCCGAATGGGCCGGGGAAGAACCTCTGCGGCTCGGGTCGTGTTTCTCGGTCGACGACACAGACGCGTTCGCCTTCGTCGAAAACGTCCCCGACGGAGAGGAGGCCACATGGATGGTTTTCCAGCCCCGGGTACACCATCGCATCTGCTCGAACTATCGCGGGCTGCGATTTCCCATGTATGAGTTCGCCTTCAAAGAGGCTGGTATCCGTCTCCCCTTCAACAGCTTCCAACTCGGGGTCTTCAACCGCCTGCACTTGGCGCCGTCGCAGCTTCCCCCCAACTCGCTTGCTTTTATGTGGACATTTGAAATCGTCTGCGACTATCTTCGAATTGGGATCACCCTCGAGCTCTTCTTCCGTGTCTTTCATTTGCAACGCTCGGCGGACGATGGGAGACATAGTTGGGTTTCTTTCAAACAACCCCAGAAGTTGTTCAAGGTGTATGTGGATTCAATAAGGGGCTTCAAGAGAAGGTTCTACTATGTCATGCCCGCGACGCACTCGACCGTCGGTACACTTTATGACATTGTGCCCGAGGGATCCGGGGGAGAGAGGTTCGTATCCAAGTGTCCTCTGGAGTGGGAGGAGGCTCACTTCGCGCTCGGCACCGAGGATTAAGCCGTGAAGCATAGCGCGCTGTCGGAGGATGACAAGGGGGCGTATGCCACATTGGTCGCCTTTGTCAAGGGTTTCAACCGGGCGGAGTGTGTTGGTCGGGATGGAAACCTCCTCTGCGACTCCCAAGGGAGGGTTTTGCGAGAGGCTCGCTATATCAATACCCGGGGGCTCCTCGAATGCAAGTCTCCCGACGAGGCCAAGAGGTTCTTAGGTGGGATTTCCTCGCCATATTCGGGCCTTTATTTTTCTTTGTCTCTGTGCTAACTTTTTGTGTTTCCCTTGCAGCTCAAATGTCTAACGCCACCGAGCGTATCATGAAGTTGGCCACTGAGCGGGCACCCAAGCGCTCCAAGAGCCGTGTTCGAGATATTATTGAGGCTGTAGCGCCGGTTGGAATGACGAGTGGCTCCTCCTCGCCACAATGCAGCCAGTCTCCTCCCCCAGAGAGCACCCCTGCCAAGAGAGCAAGGACCGAGGAGCCCGTCCTCGTGGATCTCGTGGACCATGTCTCGCCGGAAAAGTTTCAGCTGCCCACTTGCCATCTCCAGCGAAATTTCTTCGAGGGAAGCCCCCCTGTCATTGCTGATGCCGAGGTGAAGGCGGTTTTGGGTATGGACGGGGCGGCCAGGAGAGAAGCATTTGTCGAGGACCTTGCGGCCATGATGCGGGTCTTTGAGACTGCCTTGATACTGAACGACGGGGCCCCCTCTTCCTCCGAGCTACAGAATCTGAAAGACGACTATACTACCCTCGAGGAGGAGAGGAATAAGGTTGCGGCTGATCTGCTGAAGGCCCAAGTTGAGTGCGAGGGTCATGCCAATACCCTCCGTGAGCTGAACGAGGTCAAATCTGCCCTGAAGGCGACCTAAGAGGAGCTTGATCGCTCTCGGGAAAAGGTCGAGGAATTGGAGGCTGTTGTCCGTCTCGCGGAGGATGAGTCCCCCGTGGAGAAAAACCTTGCTGACCGCGCCGCTCTGATTGGCAAGATTCGGGAGCTTCAGATATATAGCCTGGAGGCTCTGGAGATAGGTTTCAAGAATGCCATGGAACAGATCGCTGCTGAGAATCCCTGGGTTTCGTTGTTGCTCGACAGAATCGACCCGTTCCTTCGTGTGGTCGACGGCAAGCTCAACATTCCGGAGGAGGGTCAGGAGGGAGATGGAAGCCGGGTCGAAGATGACATATCTGTGTAGTTCCTTTGGTTGTTTGGCCTGCGCGCCGTTTTCTTTGTAATGATTTGTGCCCGGCCTATGTGTCAGGGGCTTTTTGACGCTTTTGTACTACTTGTTTTGTAACACTCGTACACTGGGCTTCCGCCCGTTTTAATGTACTCTTGTTTACTTGCCAGTATTGTTTGCATGTTTTGAACTGTGTGTGATGTGTTATTTGTTATACTTTATTTTTTCCTAAGTAATAAGGCTTTGGGATTTGCTCGACCTTGATAGTCCCTGACCGCGTGGAGAGCTGGTCGGGCGGCCGGAGGTGTATTTCGACCTTCAACGAGGCTAAGAGTTCGATTGAGGTCCTAGCCTCATGGCATGAACTTCCCATCGCGAGCTAGGTGTTATGCCCGGTTGGTACGACGACAGTGGGCCTCGATCGAGGTATCCCCGCCGGATCAAAGGTCCTCGTGCACACACAACGCGGTCTCTGATCGTCGTGTTCTGTATAGGGGTGTCGCGCTTGTACCCTAGCGCGTCCCCGTAATCGCGGTGCTAGTGAGCCGCGGGCAGTGTTTAACTGTAGTACTGCTTGAGCTTTTCAGTATTCCATTGTCGAGCAAGTTCTTCCCCGTGCAGGTTTTCGAGGAAGTAGGCTCCCGTCTCCGTTTTCCCGCGGACGCGGTACGGGCCCTCCTAGTTCGTGGCGAGTTTGCCTTCTCGCGAGTCCTTCTGGTTCCTGCGTAGGACGAGGGTGCCTACCTGAAACTCACGTTTGATAACTTTTTTCGTTATAACGTAGTGTTATTTTTTGTTTAAGTGAAGCTTCTCGGAGAGAAGCGCCCGAGCGTGTTTCCTCGACGAAGTCGAGCTCTTCTATCAAGGCTTCATCGTTTACGTCCCCGTCGAGGGGGGCTTCCGTCCTCCTCGAGGGTTCCCTAATCTCCACGGGGATCACTGCTTCCATTCCATAGGTCAAACGGAAAGGGGTCTCCCCGGTCGTGGAGTGTGGGGTCGTTCGGTAGGCCCAGAGGACGCTGTGTAGCTCCTCGACCCACCGTTGTTTGGCGTCGCCCAGTCGACGTCTCAATCCTCGAAGGATCACTCTGTTCACCGCCTCAGCCTGCTCGTTCGTTTGAGGGTGCTCGACCGACGTGAAGTGCTGCTTCGTGCCTAGTTTTGTGACGAAGTCTTGGAAGTTCCTGTCGGTGAACTGGGTTCCGTTGTCGGTGACAATGGCTTGAGGCACTCTGAACCGGGCGAGGATGTTTCTTTTGTAGAAACGTAGTATGTTGAAGGAAGTGATTTTGGCCAATGCTTCTGCTTCAATCCACTTCGTAAAGTAATCCACCTCGACGATGAGGTATTTGTTTTGATACGATCCCTGGACGAAAGGTCCGAGGATATCCATCCCCCACCATGCGAACGGCCACGGGGAGGATAGCGTTGTGAGCTCGCTGGGAGGAGCGAGGTGCATGTCCCCGTGCCGTTGGCATTTATCGCACTTCTTGACGTGCTCCTTGGCGTCTTGTTGCATGGTGGGCCAGTAATATCCTGCCCGGAGTGCTTTACGAGCTAGCGATCGTCCGCCGAGGTGTTGTGCATTGATTCCCTCATGAATCTCCTGGAGTATGCCGGGGACCTTGGACTCCTCGACACATCTGAGGAGGGGAATAGAGAACCCTCGGCGGTATAGCTTGTCCTCGACTATAGTGTACGAGCATGCCCGCCTCTTGACCATTCATGCCTCTTTGGGATCTTCGGGCAGTTTTCCTGTCATGAGTTATTCGTATACCGGGGTCATCCAGCAGCTGCTGTCCCCTATGGCGTTG
Organism: Lathyrus tuberosus; assembly: GCA_022829125.1. NCBI lineage: Eukaryota > Viridiplantae > Streptophyta > Magnoliopsida > Fabales > Fabaceae > Lathyrus > Lathyrus tuberosus. Next base: position 1,605,400 of record JALAZF010000605.1, read on the forward strand.
ATGTCCGAAACCATGATCGGTTTGTCGATGCTTGGGCGGGAAAGCACTTCTTGTATGACAAACTTGTTCCCGCCTTTCTTCTTTGTGCTCGCCAATTTTGACAAGACATCCGCTCGGGCATTGTGCTCGCGGGGAATGTGAGTTACTTCCACCGAGGTGAACTTTTTCATCTTTTCTTTTACTAAGGCCAAGTATTCTATGAGGCTGTCGTTCTTGGCTTGGTACTCTCCTCGGACTTGCGAGGCTACGAGCTGAGAATCGGTGAAAAGTTTGACCTCTTTGGCGCCGAGGTCCTCGGCCAGCCGGAGTCCTGCGAGGAAGGCCTCGTATTCGGCTTGGTTGTTCGAAGTCGGGAAGGACAGTTCGAGGGACACCTCGATCAGGATGCCTTCCTTGTTTTCGAGGATGATTCCCGCCCCACTTCCCTTCAGGCTGGATGCTCTGTCGACATAGATTGTCCATTTCTGTGACCCGTTGGTCGAGGGTTCCGGGGCGGTTATCTCTGCTACAAAGTCAGCCAGTACCTGTGCCTTCAGGGCTTTCCTCCCTTCATATTGGATGTCAAATTCGGCGAGCTCAAGCGACCACCTGAGCATCCTCCCCGCCATGTCCGGTCGTCTTAGGAGCTGCCTAATAGGCTGTTCGGTCCTTACGCTGACGATATGGGCGAGGAAGTAGTGGCGTAGCCTCCTGGCCGCGGTGACGAGGCCCAGTGCGACTTTCTCGATCTGCTGATATCTGAGCTCGGGGCCTTGGAGGGCTATGCTCGTGAAGTAGACTGGCTTCTGCCCGTCCGAGGTTTCCCGAATAAGGACGGCGCTGACTGCTTCGCTCGTGATCGCAAGATACAAGAAGAGTGTTTCCTCGTTCTCAGGCCGTGAGAGGACCGGGGGTTGCGACAGGACTTGTTTCAAGTGTGTGAGTGCTTGCTCGCATTCCTCGCCCCAATCAAACTCCGCTTTTTGTCGAAGAAGTTTAAAAAATAGGAGTGCGTACTGCGCAGATTTGGCGACGAAACGGGAAAGGGCGATGAGCATCCCATTCAATGATTGTATCGACTTCTTTGAGTTCGGGGTAGGGAGCTTAGAGAAAGCCCTACACTTGTCGGGGTTTGCCTCGATTCCCCGTTCCGTGAGGTAAAATCTGAGGAACTTCCCAGCCCGGACGCCGAAGGTGCACTTGTCGGGGTTAAACCTCATGCGGCACCTCCTCGCCGTGTCGAACACCTTCTTGAGGTGTGCGGCGTGGTCGACTTCTTCTGCAGATTTGACGATCATGTCGTCCATGCAGACTTCGAGCCTATCGCCGATTTCAGTCTGGAAGACCTTGTTCATCATCCGTTGGTAGGTCGCACCGGCATTCTTCAGACCGAAGGGCATTACGTTGTAATAGTAGTTGCCCGACGCGGTCATGAAGACCGTGTGTTGTTTGTCGACCTTGTCCATGGGAATTTGGTTGTATCCTGAGTAAGCGTCCATGAAGGATAGTAGTTTGTAACCTGTAGAATTTTCGACCAGTTGGTCGATGTTAGGCAAGGGATAACAGTCTTTCGGGCAAGCCCGGTTGAGATCAGTATAATCAACGCACATTCTCTATTTTCCATTATTTTTCTTAACAAGTACAACGTTGGACATCCATGTCGTGTATTTGGCTTCCGAAATAAAATTTTTCTCTAGGAGGTCTTTTACAGCTTTCTCAGCAGCCTCCGCTTTCTCGGGAGACTGCTTGCGCCTACGTTGTGCTACGACCTTAGCGGCCGGATCTACGGCGAGCTGATGGCAAGCCACCTCGGGGTCGAGGCCAGGCATCACGGATACGCTCCACACGAAGAGGTCAGCATTCTCCCTTAGACATGCTTTCAGCTGCTCTTTTGCCAGGTCGGGGATCCCGGCGCCAATCTTCACGTTGCGATCTGGATCGTCCCCGAGGGTCACGAGCTCGAAGTCTCCATCTGGGATGGGGCGCGCTGGGTGGAGGGGCTGCCCGTTGTTCTCCGCCTGGCAGTTGAGATCTTCGACTCTGTCTTCGTCGGGCTCGCCGGAGAACCTGCTGTCGAGGTCGACCGCGTTGACGCACGGGAGAGGTACCTGTTCGGCGTCCGGGGGTGGCTTGGCCACGACTTTAGGTTTGGGACCGATGGAACTTAGGCCCTTGACGTCGATGTCCCCGTGCATCGTCACTACTCGTCCCCTCCTCGTGTAGTACTTCATTTTGAGGTGGACCGTTGATGGGACCGCCGTGAGTTCAGCAAGGGTGGTCATCCCGAGGATGCAGTTGTAAAGGGACGGGCATTCGACCACCAGGAAACGGATCTTCACCTGTCGGGCCGTGTCTTCGGCCCCGAACGTAACCATTAGCTCCACGTAACCCCGTGGTCTGGTGGTGGTTCCATTGAACCCCTGTAGGTCTGACCCGACGTACGGGGTCAAATGCCTCTCGTCCAGCTGAAGGGTCCTGAACAAATGAGAATACATGATGTCGACCGAGCTCCCCTGGTCGACTAGGATTCTTCAGACGTCAAAGTTCGCCATTTGTACCCTGACCAGGAGGGGAATAGTGGCGTTTGGTGCTCCCCCGGGGAGTTCCTCGAGGTAGAAGGTGATGGGATTGGAGTCTCCCAGCAATTTCTCGAGGGTGGTCGCTTTCGCCGATGTCGCGGATTCCAGTTCGTCAAACTTTCGTTTGATCGATCCAACCGACACTTTCCCGGGATTGCCTCCGGAGATGACCATTGCTTTGGGGAAGCCTTCCCAGGTACTGCGAGCAGTGACGGGGTCCTCGTCGGGGAAGGCCGCCCACATGTTGCGGATTGCCTCTTCGCCCTCGATGATTGGGGGGACGAAGAAGTCCTCGGGTCGAGTGACACTGAGGGCGACCTGAAGCTGGTTGTCGCCGGGAGGAGGTGTTGCCTCCTCGACGTTCTGTGCTTCCTTTGAATTGGGACGAGGAGGGTCATTCTTTTGGGCATATTTCTTCAAGTGCCCCTCTTTGATGAGAATCTCAATGGCATCCTTGAGATGGATGCAGTCTTCGGTCACGTGCCCGTGGCTTCGGTGGAACCTGCAGTACTTAGATTTTTCAACGTTTGATTTGGGAGCAGCGAGCTTCGGGAAGCGAACTCCTCCTTTCACAAATTCGGAATTCTGACAGTCAGAGAGGATCCGAGACCGGGGAGTGTTAAGCGGGGTGTACTCCGTGAATCGGCCAGCCGGTCCGCGTTATTCCCGAGGATCATGGTTGCGGTTCTCTTTCTTATTTTCTCCTCCCCGTCGGGGAGAAGAGTCTTCATCTTTGTGGCCGCGGGAGCCTTCTCTACGTCTCGTCTCAAGAGTGATCTGAGCTGCTTCAGTATCCTCGAGTTCGATGTACTTCTGGGCTCGAGCGAGAAGGTCCTCGAGACGCAGGGGTCTTCGGAGGCCTATGGATTTGGCAAAGTCAGACCCGGCGCGCAGTCCATGGATAATTAAGTATTTCTTCATGTCGTCGGTCGTATGGACCTCGGCTGCCTCCTTGTTGAACCTCTCGATGTAGTTTCGGAGAGATTGTTCCTCCCTTGGAAGATGCTCTCTAGGCCAGCCTCCGTCTTCGGGTGTCGATGAGACGCGGTGAAGTGTTTAGTGAAGCGTTGCTTCAGTTGCTTCCATGACGTGATCGAACCATGTTCCAGACCCTTATACCACGTCATGGCTCCCTTCCGCAAGGTGGTGGGGAACAACCTGCACCTGATGGCTCCCTTGACGTTTCGAAATTCGACCATTTCTTCGAAACTCTCCACGTGATCGTCAGGGTCGATCAGCCCGTCATAGGTCCCCAATGGTGGGGGTTTCTCCATGCCCGCAGGGATTGGGGCGTTCATGATTTCCCATGACAAAGGGGTCCTCTAGTCCTCGTCGTCGCTACCAGCCGGGGATCTCGAAGGTGATCGATGGTGCCGTGGAGGGGAGTTCCTCGAACGGTTCTTTGGTTTTTCTTTGGTCTGCTTGGACTTCTTGGAGGTGGTGGAGGCCCTGGGTTCCTTCCGAGGCGGGGAACGAGGGCGTTTCTGGGAGATCGTCGGCTGGGGGCGCTCTAGACGCGGTCGGCGACCCTGGCGTACCGGCGACGGGGTCCGAGAATCTTCGAAAGGGGTCCTTCGCGGGGAAGGAGAACAGCGAGGTGACGGGGGACGGCGATGTCTTCGCGGGGAAGATCGTTGTGCCCGTCCTTGCTCCAAGGCTCCGATTCTGGTGTTCTGCTGCGCGATCAACTGATTGGTCTGGTTGATCAATGCAAACAGGGCCACGGTGCTCGGGTCCGCATTGGGCGGTGGGGCAACTGGTTGGGGAATGGCTTGCTGGTCGTCCTGGCGGGCGGTGTTGTAGGCCACATCCTGGGAGTCCGGGGAGGCGGTCTGCCCGTCTCTTATGTCGCCTTCGCCGCCGTTGAGGATGACGGCGTCCTCGCGGTGGTTCCCGTTCTCAAGTTGTGCGAGCACGGTGTCCAGAGCCTGGTTGACTGTCGGATTGGCCATGTTGGTGATGAATGGAGGAAGCTTTGGTTTATCGAGCAGAAAAACAGGGAAGCTTATAATTTCCCACAGACGGCGCCACTAATCGTACCTGGATCAGACAGTTTCTGGTGGCCAACGACGTCTGTCGAACTCCGGCTCCGGAGAGGTTGAAAGACGGCGGGGGGTGTACCTGCAAGGCACTCCGACGCTCAAGTAAGGTGGTTGTCAGAGAAAGAGCAAGTACAGAAGTGTGAGTAGAAGTGAACATAACCTGACCCTCTCAAGTGAGAGGGTATTTATAGAGAACCCCCAGCGCGGGGCCAACAGTTACTTGCATTGGGCTGGATTGTCAGGCCCAATCCAAGTAACTGCCAGGGCTTACGTGGCGTAGTGAAGACCAGCACGTGGTCTTCGCCTTGGGGTAACCGCTCCTAGATCTCCGGGATTAGGGCAGACCGATTCCATTGGGATTGGGCAGTTACATGAGAACGTGTCCTCGCGGGGAGGACTCCTAGGCGTCGAGGAGAGGCGTGTTCTCGCAGGGAGGACTTACTGCGTGGCTGGAGATGACCCCTCACGGGGGCAATGTCCTCGTGTCGAGGAGGAGAACTCCGGGGAAGGCTCAATGCTTCTGCCCGAAGTCTGCGCCATTCGTGCCCAACGCTGTGGCGTGGTACTTGCCCGACATGGGCTTGACTAAGTCCTTCGTATGGGCCGCCCCAAAGCGTGTGGGCTGGGCCTGTTCGGATGTGGAGCAGGTCCTCGGCCCAGTCCGGAACATAATTGTATAGAGTCCTAATATATTTTTTATATATTTGAGGATAAAATTTATTCTTTTCTACTTTTTTTTACAGCATTGTACATGTTTTTATTTTAATTTTAATAATTGCTACATTTATGTTAATTTTTATTTCTTCTAAGTATTCATTTTTAATTTTTGGTTAATTTAGTCATAAATTGCAACTTTAATCTTTATTTCAATTCTTGCACATTTTGTAATGTAGTTGAATCTAAATATTACAATATCAAAAAAATTGATGTAATGTATATTTAATTGCATAAAAATATAATTTTTTTGCATAATTTATAATTTTTTGGTTTAAACCTGTATTTTTATGCATAAAAATATAAAATTTTTGGTTTAAACCATAATTTACAACATTATACATGTATTTTTTTTTTCATAATTTATAATTTAATTTTGGATTTAAATTTGTATTTTTCTGCATTTTCATCAATTTTACCGGTTTAAACCGCCATAATAACACTTTTATAATTTAATTTTTGATTTAAATTTGTATTTTTCTGAATTTTCATTAATTATGGTGGTTTAAACAGCCGTAATAACACTTTTATAATTTAATTTTTGGTGTATATTTGTATTTTCTGCATTTTCATTAATTGTGGCGGTTTAAACCGCCGTAATATTACTTTCATAATTTAATTTTTCGTTGAATTTTGTATTTTTCTGCATTTTCGTTAATTGTGGCGGTTTATACCGCCGTAATAGCACTTTTTTAACCGCCGCAATTTTCAAAATTGTGGTGTAAAGAATTTTTTTTTTTTTGGCTCCGGACCTTAAAAATGTTAGTATTTTCTCATTAGTAGTTTGTTTCAATAAGTTCCTATAATATAGGACATGATAGAATTAGTTTTACATTTGACTCATTCTTGTTTTGTTTCACGTTTCCTGAATTTATGGGAGAACCTGAATTCATGGGAGAAGTGGCTTTATTTCAGTTTCTTTGTAAGGCTATTTAATAGCTGCAGTTGGTTACTTTTCAGAATAACAAATATCGTTGCATTTTGTGCAATTTGCTATTGTGTTCATTGTTTTATTAACATTTGGCATCAGAGCTTGTCAGACAGGCCTGATTGAGAGAGAAAATAGAGGTGTTCTTCGAGTGAAACACGAGAGAAGAGGGAGAAAGAATGGCGGAGAGCAGCAACAACAACAGTACGTTTGTGCAGCCTGCCATCCCTAAATTTGATGGCTATTATGAGCATTGGGCCAAATTGATGGAGAACTTCCTTCGAGCAAAGGAATTCTGGAGTCTTGTAGAAGACGGAATTACTGTGATTCCAGAAGGGAAAGAGCCAACGAAAGCAGAGGCGAAACTCATCGGAGAACAGGAATTGAAGGATAAGAAAGTGAAGAACTATCTCTATCAAGCTATAGATAGAGAAATCTTGGAGACCATTCTTAACGATGACACATCCAAACAGATATGGGATTCAATGAAGCAGAAATTCAAGGGATCAACTAGAGTCAAGAGAGCACAACTTCAAGCTCTTAAGACTGAGTTTGAAACCTTAAGAATGAAGGAAGGAGAGACCATTAATGCTTACTTCGGAAGAACACTCTCCATTGCCAAGAAGATGAAGGCATGCGGAGAAAATGTGAAAGAAGCAGACATTACAGGAAAGATCCTACGCTCTTTAGTTTCCAAATTTAATTATGTTGTGTGTTCTATTGAGGAATCAAATAATGTTGAAACACTAACTGTGGATGAACTCCAAAGTAGTCTCTTAATCCATGAGCAGAGAATGAGAGACCAGTTGAAGAAGAGCAGGCCTTAAAAGTGACCTATGAAGCTCGAGGTGGAAGAGCCAGAGGCGCAACTAGGGGCCGAGGAAGAGGAAGAGGAAGACAATTTGTTGATAAGTCTACTGTGGAATGCTATAGGTGCCACAATTTGGGGCATTATCAATATGAATGTACAAATTGGGAGAAGAGGGCTCACTATGCTGAAATCAATGATGAAGATGAAATGCTTCTAATGGCACATGTAGATCTCAAGCAGAACAAAAAGGAAGGAATCTGGTTTCTTGACTCCGGATGCTCAAATCACATGTCCGGAAACAAGGAGTGGTTCATGCATCTTGATGAAGGGTTCAAACATTCGGTAAAACTGGGGAATGACTCTAAATTGATGGTGATGGGGAAAGGAAGCATAAAGTTGGAGTTCGGAGGTCAAGTTCAAATTGTAAGTAATGTGTATTTCATACCTGAGTTGCATAACAATTTGCTCAGTGTAGATCAATTGCAAGACAGAGGCATCACTATACTAATAAAGAATGGAGCATGCAAGTTGTACCATCCAACTCGGGGACTTATAATGGAAAGCTTAATGACTGCAAATAGAATGTTTGTAGTCATCACAAACATTCTCATTGCAGATTCAACATGCTTTAATACATATGATGAAGAGACAAGTGAAATTTGGCACAAACGATACGGACACTTGAGCTATAAAAGTCTTGCCTTGCTGCTTAATAAGAAGATGGTTAAAGGGCTTCCAAACATCAAATCACCAACAAAGAAGTGCACAAGTTGTATGCAAGGGAAACAACACAAAAAAGTTATACCAAAGAAGAGCAAGTGGAGAGCCACAAAGCAATTACAACTCATTCACTCTGATATTTGCGGTCCTATCTCACCTGCATCTTATAGCAAAAAAAGGTATTTGCTAATTTTCATCGATGATTTTAGTCGAAAGTTATGGGTGTATTTTCTGAATGAGAAGAGTGAAACATTTTCAACCTTCAAAAATTTCAAAATAATGGTGGAAAAGGAGTCTGGCTTATCCTTATGTAGTTTGAGAACAGATAGAGGAGGAGAATTCAACTCAAAAGATTTCACAGATTTTTGCAAATCACAAGGGATCAGGAGACAGCTGACTACGGCATATACGCCTCAGCAAAACAGAGTTGCCGAACGTAAAAACCGAACAATTCTCAACATGGTGAGATGTTTACTTGAAGAGAAGAAGATGCCTAAAAAGCTTTGGCCAGATGCTATGAAATGGACCAGCCATATTTTAAATCGGAGTCCCACTGCCTCTTTGAAAAACAAAACTCCAGAAGAATGCTGGAGTGGTTTTATACCTAACGTTGAATATTTCAGGGTCTTTGGATCCATTGGCAATGTCCATATACCTGATGCTAGGAGACAAAAATTAGATGCAAGAAGCAAAAAGCAAGTGTTGATCGGCTACAGTGAAGAATCAAAAGGGTACAAGATGATTGATCCTTGTACAAATAAAGTAACAATCAGCAGGGATGTAGTGTTTGAAGAAGGTGAAAAATGGGTCTGGAAAAACACAGCAGAAGAGACAAAACATGACATTTTGGACTGGGGAGAAGCCTATGAACAGACATACAATCAAGGGGGGAAAGTGAAGATGAAGCTGCCCTAAATGAAGATGAAGGAAAGACAGCAGACTCAAATCACGAAGATGATGAGACCATCTCAAATGATGCAGCAACCTCACAAGATCAGACGGATGAAGACACCAATTCCAGTGATGATGTTATTAGTGATGTCGCTGCCTTACCAACTCGAAGAAGAAGACCGGCTTATCTAGAAGATTATACCAGCGGAGAAGGGCTCTCGGATAATGAGGTACAAAACTTCGCTCTCTTTATTTCTGAATCTGATCCGTTGTCTTATGAACAAGCAGTAAAATCAAAGAAATGGAGGGAGGCAATGAATCTTGAGATCAAAGCGATGGAGAAGAACAATACATGGAAGCTGGTAAAAGCTCCTCCCGGAGTAAAGGTGATCGGAGTCAAATGGGTTTATCGAACCAAATTAAACGAGAACGGAGAAGTTGACAAATGCAAAGCAAGACTGGTGGCAAAAGGCTATGCTCAAGAAAAGGGGATAGACTACAATGAAGTTTTCGCTCCAGTAGCAAGATGGGACACCATTCGAACCGTGTTGGCCGTAGCAGCAAGGAATCACTGGAAAGTTTTCCAGCTTGACGTCAAAAGTGCTTTTTTACACGGTAAACTCAGCGAAGATGTGTATGTTGCTCAACCACAAGGCTATGAAGTGAAAGGGGATGAGAACAAGGTGTACAAGCTTGAGAAAGCCCTTTATGGCTTGAAGCAAGCTCCGAGGGCGTGGTTCAGTAGAATTGAGGGATACTTCATCAAAGAAGGATTTGAAAGGAGCTGTTGTGACCACACTCTATTTGTCAAGAAGCTTGAGGACAACAAAATTTTGATTGTAAGTCTCTATGTCGATGACCTTATTTTTACGAGTAATGATTTGTCAATGGTGCAAGGCTTCAAGACCTCAATGAAAAATGAGTTTGAAATGTCCGATCTTGGCGAAATGAGGTATTTCCTGGGTGTAGAAGTTAACCAGGGCAGCAATGGAATTTACATCAGTCAAAAGAAATATGCAAATGAAGTAATTGAGAGACTTGGAATGAGAGGCTGCAATGGAGTCAGAAATCCAATAGTGCCAGGAAGCAAATTGACCAAGGAAGGAGGAGGAGCAAAAGCTGATGCAACAATGTTCAAACAAATTATTGGAAGTCTCATGTATGTGACAGTGACAAGACCTGACTTAATGTACAATGTTTGTCTCCTAAGCAGATTCATGTCAAATCCAAAGGAAACACACATGTTAGCAGCCAAAAGAGTATTGAGATACATTCAGTCCACTGTAGATTTCGGTATTTTTTATAAAAGGGATTGTACAACTGAAATGATGGCATATACAGATAGTGATTATGCCGACGATTTGGATGACCGAAAGAATACCTCCGGATATGTATTTATGTTAAGTGGTGGAGCTGTAGCTTGGGCATCTAAGAAGCAACCTGTGGTAACCTTGTCAACCACAGAAGCAGAATATGTCGCTGCCGCCTCTTGTGCCTGCCAAAGTATCTGGATAAAGCGGATTTTAAAACAGATCAAAGGAACTCAAAATGACTCTGTTAAAATTCTCTGTGATAATTCTTCCACTATTAAACTTGCGAAAAATCCCGTCTTCCATGGGAGAAGTAAGCACATCGATGTACGATTTCATTTTCTAAGAAATCTTACAAGTGATGGATCAATCAATATGGAATACATTGGTAGCAATGAGCAACTAGCTGACATCATGACCAAACCTTTGAAGATTGATCAGTTTGAAAAACTCAGAGAAGCAATGGGCGTTAGAAGCAGTCTTGGCATAAACTAACATGTAGCTGACATGTTTAGTTTAGGGGAGAGTTTTGTTAGTATTTTCTCATTAGTAGTTTGTTTCAATAAGTTCCTATAATATAGGACATGATAGAATTAGTTTTACATTTGACTCATTCTTGTTTTGTTTCACGTTTCCTGAATTTATGGGAGAACCTGAATTCATGGGAGAAGTGGCTTTATTTCAGTTTCTTTGTAAGGCTATTTAATAGCTGCAGTTGGTTACTTTTCAGAATAACAAATATCGTTGCATTTTGTGCAATTTGCTATTGTGTTCATTGTTTTATTAACAAAAACCGCCCATGAATATGAATCCTTATTTAATTTTACTTTATAACTCATATGATCCAATATATTTTCTACTAAGAAAATAAATTCAATAAAACTCAATGATATATGTCAATCAATTCCTACTCAAAAACCAAAACAAAATACAATAACTTCGATTTCCTAAACACATTACAGCGTAATGTTCAACTATATCAGTGAGCACATAAAAATTGGCATCTCCATATTCAACACTCCAAATCAAGAGGAAAAAGAGTTAAGTTGAACTCAAACTATTCTTGAACCAATCAGTGACACCTTGAACCACATAACTCGTGAAATGATTGTCTATTTTAAAGTTTTAAAATAAATAAACTATTAAAGTACATTACGTCAAAAATATTTGTATTATGTTTATATATAGACAAAAAGCAAAAGGTTACAGCTAGCGAAAAGGAAAAATAATTGAAATTTGTTAATATAATCACATTATTTATTCACAGATAAAGACAAATTGAAAAAGGATTATAAAAAATTATTTAAATAGAAAAATAGTTAGAAATAAATCTCAATTAATTAAATATTTCTTTATTTTAGACTGAATAAAATATTTGTGAATTTTGGCTATGAATATTTTGACATAAAAAAATGACGCAAATAATGACATTCAAAGCTTTGACTGTAATTCAAAGTTTTTTTCGAACAGCTAAAAAAATCTGATTTAATCGACACAATAATTTTTTAAAGATATCTATTTTAGTTAATGACGTTAGAATTCAAAATGTAGTGTAATATTAGAACAAAAAATCTTTGGATTAAAAGTTAGATATTTATAATTCACAAATATTACTAAACACAAATATTTTGTTAACTCAATTTTATATACTAGTTAATACATTATTTTTTATGATAAATTTCGAAAATATATTAAGAGTTTAACAACTCTATGTTTTAAAAATAGGTTTTACTAAATATACCTCACAATATAAGTTTTTTATTCTAGAGTTTAAATATTTGTTTATTTATTAAATCATATTTAACAGATTTATGATACAGCTGTCAATAAAAATTAGGATAACATAAATTGGTATTATAACAATTTTATAATATATAGTTTTAGTATTATTTCATTAAAAGAAAAATACTTATTAAAATTTTATTTTTTTACCTAATTGAACAGAATTCCATTTATATTATGAAACAGATTGATTTGGCCTCTTTAATTGGTGATTTTATATTAAAGATAAAATTTTAAAGAAATTACTATTATTGAATATAAGATATGCTTTTGTCTTTTTTTTTTTTTTGGTTTTTCTGCGTGTATATAATAACTTTGGTTTGAGTATTCATCATTTCAAAACTACAAACCATGGCTAACCATAATGTTTTTCTATTCTTTTTCTGCGTGTCTGTAATTTTTTTGGTTTGTGATGCCACTCAAAGTGGTAATGAATACATTGTATACATGGGCTCACTTCCTAAAGAAGAATCCTATTCTCCAACCTCTCATCATTTGAACATGTTGCAGCAAGTCTTTGATGGTGGCAACATACAGAACTTCTTAATCAGAAGTTATAAGAGAAGTTTCAACGGTTTTGCTGCCATACTCAATGATCAACAAAGAGAAAAACTTGTTAGCATGAAAGGTGTTGTCTCAGTTTTTCCAAACCAAAACTTTCACACACAAACCACAGGATCCTGGAACTTTATTGGATTACCTCAAACAAGCAAAAGAGATCCGGTTGTTGAGAGTGATATGATCGTTGGAGTCATAGATAGCGGAATATGGCCTGAGTCTCAAAGTTTCAACGACAAAGGTATATATTTTATCAGTCAAATTTAAATATATTAGTGTAATTATCGTTATTTGTAAAATTTGTTATATGTTAATTAGTTCCTTAACAGAGATCTGTTTGAATTATTTATAAATATTGTTCATATTTATAAATATTGTTTGTTATAAGTATCTTAGAGCATTGAGCAAAATCATTGTCTATATGGTAGGAAGACTAACAATATTTATGTGTTTGTATGATTGATTAGGTGTTGGTCCCATTCCAAAAAAGTGGAAGGGAGTTTGTAAAGGTGGTTCTAACTTCACTTGCAATAATAAGCTGATCGGAGCACGATTTTATGGTGACACGGATAGTGCAAGAGACGAGGCTGGTCATGGAACCCACACAGCATCAACTGCAGGTGGAAGAGAGGTGGCAGGCGTGAGCTTTTTTGATCTTGCAAAAGGCACCGCAAGAGGTGGAGTCCCGTCTTCAAGGATTGCTGTGTATAAAATATGTGGTGCAGATGGTGCATGCCGTGGTGATAGTATATTAGGTGCATTTGACGATGCCATTGCGGATGGTGTTGACGTCATTTCACTCTCAATTGGGGGTCAAGATGCACTAGATTTTTTGAATGATCCTATTGCCATTGCTTCTTTTCATGCCATGGAGAAGGGAATTCTAGTATCGCATTCAGCAGGAAACTCAGGTCCTGACGTGAGTACTACTTCAAGTGTAGCACCTTGGTTATTTAGCGTTGCAGCAACTACCATAGATCGTAAATTCATTAGTAAGCTCATTCTTGGAAATGGAAAAACTTTTGTTGGTACTTCAGTGAATGCTTTCCCCTCAAATGGCACAAAAATTCCAATAGCGGAGGGTACTTGCTCAGACGGCTTATCTAGAACATCGGTGAAAGGTAAGATTGTTTTGTGTGAATCACGGGGGTTCGAAGAATCGGTTTTTCAAAGTGGTGCATATGGTATAGTCTCCAGTGTGGAAGAGTCTTTAAATGATGTGGCTTTTGTCTCTGACATGCCTTCCACTAACTTGAATTCAAAAGACTTCCGTCTTGTTCAAACTTACACAGATTCCACTAGATCCCCCGAAGCTGAAATTTTGAAGAGTGAGATCTTCCAGGACACAAGTGCGCCTAGAGTTGCTTCTTTCTCTTCCCGTGGTCCAAATCTAGTGGTTCCAGATATTATGAAACCGGATATAAGTGCCCCAGGAGTGGACATCTTGGCTGCATATTCACCTCTAGCCCCACCCTCTTCTCATATTGGTGACACCAGAAAGGTTAGTTATAACATAGAATCTGGAACCTCCATGGCGTGTCCCCACATTACTGGAATTGTTGCCTATGTGAAATCATTTCATCCAGACTGGTCGCCCGCAGCTATAAAATCTGCTATCATGACAACAGCAAAACCTGTGAATGGCACTTATAATGATTTGGCCGGGGAGTTTTCTTATGGATCGGGGAATGCCAATCCAGGACTAGCTATTAACCCGGGACTTATTTATGACATCACTAAAGACGATTATGTGCAAATGCTTTGCAATTTTGGTTACGATGATGAAAAAATTAAACAAATTAGTGGGGAAAACTCAAGTTGTCGTGGAACTTCTAACCCATCATTAGTAAAAGATCTCAATTATCCTGCACTAGTGATTCCTGTTGTGCCTCAAAAAACTTTCAATATCAAGTTTCCTAGAACTGCTACCAATGTTGGTTCTCCTAATTCAACCTACAAGGCTACTGTCACTCCAATTCCAAATGTCAAGATTACAGTGGAGCCAAATGTTCTCTCATTCAAATCATTAAATGAGAAACAATCATTTGTTGTCACAGTTGTTGGGAGTGTTGGATCAACTCAAACTGTGTTTTCGTCCTCACTTGTTTGGTCAGATGGCACCCACAGTGTCAAGAGTCCAATCGTCGTACAATTAAAGTCTTAAACCATGTTATTGTTGTGATTCTTTTGTAAGCTACATAAATGATTCTCAAATATCCAATAGATTATGATTCTGTGTATCAATAAAATTTTCATGTTTATGTTGATTTCTTAAATAATCTAAACTCAATGTGCATATAACAAAAAACAAAGAACGGTGAAAGATACATTTACTTGCAGAAGAAAAATAAACCATATAACCACTAACAGCATCCACATCTATACCACCCATCTAATATAAATGGACTCTATCTAATATAATATATTATTTCACATGTCTCAATTAATTAAACCACTCAACTATATTTTTCAAATATCCATACCACTCATCTAAAATTCTAAAACGGATCCCACTAAATTTAAAACATATTTCAAATTTATATTTTATATTAACATATAAATATATAATTTAAACAAATTTATTCAATTATATTAAAATTTATTAAAAAGGAAACAACATATATTTAGAATAAATTAAAATATTCAAAAATAAATAAATAAAACAAAAATAAAAATACATTGAAAATTTCATAAACGCTAAAACAAACTAGTAGTAGAAAATATACTAAACATGTAGAAAATATACTAAACATTTAAAATAATTTTTAGTTATGATTATTCTCATGTCCAAAACGTTTCCATATATGTTCTATCAAGTCTTGTTGAAGGTATCGATGAATTTCCTTGTCGCGAACATGATGTCTTTTGCGTAGAAACTTCTGAAAATCGTTATTAGAATCATCTGGTGGTGCGGTCGGGTCATTGCCTAAATGCTCATAAGAATAATTAAAATTGCCACCATATGTGGCACGTTCATCTTCAACAATCATGTTGTGCAATATGATGCACGTATCCATTATACGCTTCAATGCATCCAAGTGCCAAGGTCGAGCTGGGTTACGTATGATCGCAAATCGAGACTGAAGAACTCCAAATGCTCGTTTGATATCCTTTCTTGCACCTTCTTGAC
The DNA here is from genome assembly GCA_022829125.1 of Lathyrus tuberosus. Classification (NCBI taxonomy): domain Eukaryota; kingdom Viridiplantae; phylum Streptophyta; class Magnoliopsida; order Fabales; family Fabaceae; genus Lathyrus; species Lathyrus tuberosus. Next base: position 1,620,844 of record JALAZF010000605.1, read on the forward strand.
CGATTGGTCGACGTAACGAAGAAGGTGATGGTGGATTGTATTCGTTGCTTGTTGGTGTTGGAGGGTTAGAAGATGACGAATATGCTCCAGAAGCCGTATTCTTTGTTCTTTTTGCAGAAGGTTCAGATGAACCTGCAAGCCATTTGGGTTCATCTTTCAATAATCTCCATGAACTCTCAAATGTAAATTTTTCACGCTCATCTTGGTAATAAATATCATACGCAGTTGAAATGATGTTGCTCTCGGAGCTACCGCTTTTTTTTATTCATGGCTTGCCTATAACACCTAACAAATTTATTAACAGAGGGGTTAATCTTTTTGTGCCATCGACCTTTTAATGTCAATGGTTCCCTCTCTTGAAAATTCTTGTCGCGATGCTTATTATAAGCTTCACCAATCCTCTTCCAAAAGCTGTCTCCTTTTTTATCAACCCCAACAATTGGATCCTTTGAAACGTTGAGCCATGACTGAATAAGAAGCTCATCCTCCTTTGGTTGAAATATTGTTTTCGGTATTTTTACAACCGATGTGGTTCCAGCATCTTCATCAAGGTTGATAGTTTTTAAACCATCTTGAGTGCAAAATTGTGGGATTTCAGACTCTTGATCATTTGATTACACACCGCTAGTACCAATATCAACTTCACGAGGCATAATGAGATTAGTTGTCTGAGATGAAAATTGTTGATATTGATATAGAGAATGTGATATATGATATGGAGAGTGTGATGTATGATATGGATAATTTCCAAATTGTGGATTATTTTGTGGATTTGGAATAAGAGGAGGGTTGCCACCATTTTGTATAAAATTGAACCAAGAATTATGGTGGTTGGGGTTCATTGAAAAAAATGTTCAAATAAATTTTTTGAAATAAATAAATTTTGAAGTTAGTATGTAACTTTAAAAAAATTTATTGAAATATATATAGGAGAAAAAATTACTGTTAAAAAAAGAGTTGTTAGAAAAGAGCTGTTAAAAAAAAAGCTATTAGAAAAGAGCTGTTATAAAATTATCTATTTTGTTTGTTTAAAAAAAGAGCTCTCATATATTTATTAATAATATTATATACTTTTTATTATATTTATTGTTTAAAAATTATCTTTTAATTTGTAATGCTACGGTGCCAAACAAAGCGACTCTTGTAATGTTTTACCACGCATGAATAGTATATATTGTTGGAATCAACCCAAAAGCTATGGGAATTCCTTCTATCACGCAACATTTATACAGAAAAGTAGAAAGAAAATAGGGAAAAAGAGGATGAATAGTGTTCTTGCTGCCCACAAACTGTGGGACTTTCTCTCTTCTTATTACTCACTCTGCAACTGCAGAATTCTGTGAGAAATTACAAAGTGTTGTAATTGTTACAAAATAATGAGGGAAACTCCCTATTTATAGAATTAGGTTTGCTTGCATCTCAAGACAAAGCCCAAACTATAAAAGCCCAAATTAAATCTATTTAGATCTAAACAAATCTAGCTAAATCTAAACAAATCTGTGTAACAAACATTTTCGACAGCATCCTATTTCGACTTCGACTTCGACACTAGACAACAACCTGTTGTCTTCGACTTCGACTTCGACAACAATGGATTACATTCAACACACCACCTAATACATTGTGTCTAAACTATATATGTTCATCATAGACCTTAGCCTTTTGAATCCTTCGACTTGCACTCCCTTCGTCATGATATCTGCAATCTGATTCTCAGTTCTGCAGTGTTCCAAATTCATCTTCCCTTCTGCTACCTGCTCTCGAAGATAATGGAACCTCATCTCGATGTGCTTGCTTCGACCATGAGCTATTGGATTCTTCGCCAAGTTGATAGCTGACATGTTGTCGATCTTCATGGTAATTGCTCCATGATTCTTCCCTGTAATCTCTTCGACCAGATTCACCATCCATGTTGCTTGACATGCAAAAAGAGAAGCAGCTATATACTCTGCTTCACATGATGATAGTGACACTACTGGTTCCTTTCTCGAACTCCAAGCTACTGGTGCACCACCTAGCATAAACACATATCCAGCTGTGGATTTTCGATCCTCAGCATCACTACACCAACTTGAATCAGAGTATCCCACTAACTTGCATTCTTTTCCTTCATCAGCTGCTGGAAACAAAATTCCATAGTCGAGAGTTCCTTTCAAATACCTTAGTATCTTCTTCACCGCTGCTAGGTGTGATACCTTTGGCTTCTGCATGAATCTACTTACCATACCAACACTGTATGCTAAGTCAGGCCTTGTGTGACAAAGGTATCGAAGTGACCCAATAAGTCTTCTGTATTGGGTTGGGTCGACATCATCTTCATCTGAATTTTTCGACAGTTGCTGTCTGGGCTCAGCTGGAGTCGAAGTTGGGTTGCAATCTTGCATCTCAAATCTCTTCAATATTTCGCCTGCATATCTTCTTTGATGCATCATCAAACCTCTACTACTCTTGTAGAATTCGATGCCAAGGAAATATGAGAGATTTCCCAAGTCTGACATTTCAAACTCTTCACTCAGGTCACGTTTGAAATCTTCGATCTCCTTCTTGCAACTTCCTGTTATCAACAGATCATCGACATAGAGACATAGTATAAGCAATTCGCCATTGCTTCTTCTTACATATACTCCATGCTCAGTTGTGCACTTCACAAATTCCTTCTCCCTTAGAAAACCATCAATCTTCTTGTTCCAAGCTCTTGGAGCTTGCTTGAGTCCATACAGGGCTTTGTGCAGCCTGTACACTTTTCTCTCTTTGCCTTGTTTCACAAACCCAACTGGTTGTGCAACATAAACTTCTTCGTCTAAGGGGCCATTCAGGAATGCACACTTCACGTCCATCTGACATGTGTGCCAATTATTCATATTTGCTAGACCAACAACCAACCTGATTGTTTCGATCCTAGCAACTAGTGCAAAGACTTCGTCATAATCAATTCCTTCCTTCTGAAGAAATCCTTTCGCTACGAGTCTTGCTTTGTGTCGAACTACTTCACCTTTTGGATTCGACTTTACTTTGTAAACCCACTTCACATCAATTGTCTTCTTACCTTCAGGCAATTCGACAAGTGACCAGGTGTTGTTGACTTCGATGGATTCTATTTCCTCATTCATTGCTTTCACCCACTTCGAATCTTTCAATGCCTGAGCTGCATTGACAGGTTCGACATCTGCATAGAAAGCATAGTGTACCAGTTCACCTTCTTCATCGACAACATCATCTGATGTAATCACACATTCCTGCAATCTTGCTGGCATTTATCTTGTTCGACGAGGTCTACTTGGTCCTGCTTGGTCTTCGACACTTTCTTGTCGAACTTCTCTCTCAGCTTCTCTAGCTGGTTCTTCACAACTGATTCTTACTGAATCTTTGTTGACATTTTCTGTCCAGTCCCACTCCTTAAGCTCATCAATGATCACGTCTCTGCTGATCACAATCTGCTTGTTCACTGGGTCGAACAATTTGTATCCACCTGTCGAATGATATCCCACCAGGCCTTAAGATGACTTAAGCTTGGCTTCACACCAGACCTATGTGCAATCGATCCAAAGACCTTAAGATGACTTAAGCTTGGCTTCACACCAGACCAACATTCTTCTGGCGTGATTCCCTTTAGCTTCTTCGTCGGACACCTGTTCAGAAGATATGTCGAAGTCGAAACAACTTCTCCCCATAATTCTTTAGGAAGATGTTTGCCCTTTAACATACTTCGAACCATGTTCATGATGGTTCAATTTTTCCTTTCTGCAATTCCATTCTGCTGTGGAGTGTAGGGTGGCACCACCTCATGCACAATCTCTTCTTTTTCACACAGTCTGTCGAAATCTTTCGACACATATTCTCCACCACCATCAGTTCTCAAAACCTTGAGCTTACGACTACTTTGTCTTTCGACCATAGATTTGAACTTGGCAAATACCTCAATCACTTCACTTTTCTTCTTGATCAGGTAAGTCCACAGTTTTCGACTGAAATCATCTATGAATGTGACAAAGTATCTGTTACCTCCCATAGAATCGACCTGGATTGGCCCACATACATCAGAGTACACAACATCAAGAATTCCCTTCGACCTGCTTCCTGCATCCTTACTGAAGCAATTCTTGTGTTGCTTTGCCTGCACACATTCCTCACAAACTTCATCTGGAATGTTAATTTATGGCAAGCCTGAAACCATGTTCTTTCTCTTCAGATCTCTGATGTCTTTAAAGTTGAGATGCCCAAGCCTATAATGCCATATCCACTCATCTCTGCTAGCTGCAGTTGCAAGACACTTGTGCTCCATCACATTTAGTTCAATCTTGAAGGTTCTATTCTGAGACATTGGAGCCTTCAAGATCAACCTACCACTTGCGTCGACAACTCTCATCACCTTGTCTTCGACCAACACCTTGTAGTTCTTTTCGACCAACTGCCCTATGCTGAGCAAATTGCTCTTCATTCCTGGTATGTACAAAACATTGGAAATTATTGACCTCTTGCCATCCTTCCTCTTAATCAGAACATCTCCAATACCTTCAGCTGCTAGAGTATTGTCATTTGCAAATTTCACTGTGTTCTTCATTGAGGGCTTCATGTTGACAAACCAATCTTTCCTTCCAGTCATGTGTGATGAGCATCCTGAGTCCAAGTACCACTGGTCCTTGAAACTCTCATTATCTCTGGTTGTAACCATCAACATCATACCTTCTTCTTCTTCATGCTTCGCCAGCTTTGCATCATCTTATTGATTTTTTCTTTCAGGACATTTTGTCAAATAGTGACCATACTGGTGACAATTATAACACTGAATGTGGCTTTTGTCAGGCTTTCGACCACCACCTCTTCCTCTACCTGCAGCACCACCTCTTTGGTTGCTTTGGTTCTGGGTCCTTCTATGGTTCGACCAATTCGCCTCTTGCTGATTTCCTCTGCCTGTCGAATTGTTGTAGCTTCCTCTACCTTTGTCGACCATCTTTTCTTTACCCTTCTTATCTTTCGCTGATTGAGCTTGCAAGGCCACATCATTCTTCGACTTGCCTGCAGCTCTTTCATCCATTCTTTGTTCATGAGATTCAAGCGTCCCTTGAAGCTCTTCTTTCGTCACCTTCGACAAATCTTTTGATTCTTCTATGGCTACTACCACGTGATCAAACTTTGGAGCCAACGATCTCAAAATCTTTGAGACAACTGCTTTCGTCGCCAACACTTCTCCACACACCTTGATTTGATTCACAAGTTTCGTAACTCTTGTGAAGAAATCTGTTATGCTCTCATTGTCTTCCATCTGAAGCAACTCATAAGCCCTTTTGTGAGTTTGTAAGCTCACCTCTTTCACCTTCTCTGCGCCTCCAAACGATTTTTCCAGAATCTCCCATGCGTCCTTCGCTGTTTCTGCATCACTAACTTTCTCAAAGTTATCTGAATCAACACATTGATGGATTATAAAGAGAGCTTTATAATCTTTCTTCTTCAACTCTTTGAAAGCAGCCTTTTCTTGATCCGTCGCACCTTCTTCAAGAGTTGTTATTCCTTCCTTCACAAGATTCCACAAATCTTGATAACAGAAAACAACCTTGATTTGCTTGCACCAATTCTCATAATTATCTTTCTTGAGAATTGGAAGGTTTGCTGGAAAATGGCCGTTTAGATGATTTGTGGCCATCGCGTTCTTGCGATTTCTTGCCCTTGAATCTCTTTAACCGGAGCTCTAGATACCAGATGTTGGAATCAACCCAAAAGCTATAGGAATTCCTTCTATCACGCAGCAATTATACAGAAAAGTAGAAAGAAAATAGGGAAGAAGAGGATGAATAGTGTTCTTGCTGCCCACAAACTATGAGACTTTCTCTCTTCTTATTACTCACTCTGCAACTGCAGAATTCTGTGAGAAATTACAAAGTGTTGTAATTGTTACAAAATAATGAGGGAAACTCCCTATTTATAGAATTAGGTTTGCTTGCATCTCAAGACAAAGCCCAAACTATAAAAGCCCAAATCAAATCTATTTAGATCTAAACAAATCTAGCTAAATCTAAACAAATCTATGTAACAAACATTTTCGACAGCATCCTATTTCGACTTCGACTTCGACACTAGACAACAACCTGTTGTCTTCGACTTCGACTTCGACAACAATGGATTACATTCAACATATATATATATATATATATATATATATATATATATATATATATATATATATATATATATATATATATGCTGTTTTTACTGACAAAAAGTGTATGGAGCTTTGTGTGGCACTCCCCAATGTGGGTGCTCTAAGGGCTCTTTCTTCATGAGAAATAAAAATTTAGGCTTAATTGCAACTATAGTCCCCCTATTTTGTGTTTTTTTGGGTTTTGATCCCCCCATTTTAAAAACCACGATTTTGGTCCCTTTTTTAAGTTTTGAGTTCAATTTTGGTCCCCCACCCCAATTTTAACGCTGACTGTTCATGTACTGTTCATGAACAGTGCATGTCCGTACATGAATAGTGCATGTCCGTACATGAATAGTGCATGTCCGTACATAAACAGTGCACGAACAGTTGGATCAAAATTGGAGAGGGGACCAAAATTGAACTCAAAACTTAAAAAAGGGACCAAAATCGTGGTTTTTAAAATGGTGGGATCAAAATCCAAAAAAACATAAAATAAGGGGACCATAGTTGCAATTAAGCCAAAAATTTATTGTAAAAAAAACAAAAACAAACCGTGAAGTTCACTCAAAATGGAATTCAACCGGTTTAATTTGTTCATAATCAAGTTGAACCAAATTATTGGTTGAGCGCACCAATTTTGAATTTTAAAACCTATCCAACTTTTAGTGAACAATCTATTTAAAAAAAAAACATTTAACAAGGTGAATTGATCCATTATACTTTTTCATTTTTTTTAATAAAAAATCGTTTTTGACAGTTTATTTTAGCATTTTTCTATAAGCATGTTTTTTACTTAATTGACTATAGAATTATATAATATAATGATAATTTAATATTGATAAAATCACTTATTCTATTTTTAAAATAATTTTTTTTTTTTTAATTTATACGCAGTTATAATACAACTATAAAATAATTAAATAAAAGTGTGAAATAAATTATACTTAAACTAAAATAAGTAATATATACTCTATTATTTAAATATAATTTACGTAATGCAAAATTTAGAATTTAAATTTAACTATTAATCGTTAAATGAAATATTATTTTTTTATAATAGTAATTTATATTGTTTAAAATAAACTTCAAGTTTAAGTTATGTTTAAAACGGTGAAACAAAGAAGTTATATCACAGACACACAAAGGATAAATCAAAATCTAAAGAGATCTAAGAAATCTTAGAAGGAAAAGAAGACTTACATTGCGTGAGAGGATAGTGACTTGGAGTCCTTAGATGATAAAGAATTCAACATATATATTATGGAAAATCATCAAGATAATGTGATAGAGAGTATTATTAGTTATAATTTTAATATTTTAGTTTATTATTAAATTAAGGTTTTATAGTAGTTGGTATTTTAATTGTTATTGAATTGGGCTGCCTCTAAGTAATTGGGCATTTTAGTAATGACTCATTAGTATCATTATATATGTATTGTCTTTTGACACATTAGAGAAAAAATGAAAAAAATCAAGTTATCTTTTTATTCTCATTTATCTTTATAGTTTTATTAGTTTTTCTCTAATAGTTTTGTTAGGGTTTGTTAACATCCTAACAATTGGTGCTCTCATTTTCGATCTCATTCATCCAAATTAAATGGTCATTCCAATGTTTGAGGGAGAAGGAGATTCCTACTGGAGGGTGCTATGTGTTGAAAAATATTTCAAAAAGCAAAGAACTGCAGAAAAGATGAAGCTCCCAGAAGCTGTGACCAAATTGCATGGTCATGCTCGTCAATGGTGGCTTTGGAGGTCTCAATTTCATTCTCCGTTATGTTGGGATACATTCACCACTGTATTTCTCTGACATTTTAAACCTGGATGGAGAGAAATTTTGCCAATAGAAGAGGAGGAGGAGCCAGATCTGAAATCTATGAAATCCATAGAAGGAAATTCCTTCCTTGAAGAGGTTCCTGCATTTGAAGGTGACCAAATAGACTTGAATGACTCGTCAATTCCAAATCACACACATAAAATTTTATCTTCTTCTTCCCATCATTCTGAAACCATATATTTAGTATCTATAACAACTCCCACGACTGAACTTCCTTCCAACGATGAATATTTTCACGGGGTTTACGAAATTCCACCAAAACCTCCTTTCGATTGCACGTCCAAGGCTCCAAATCCAAGCTTTTCGAAGTCTTATTTTACACACATGGGTTTTAACGATGAGGATGAGGAACCGACTTTGGCTTAAAATCCGGTAATGACGATGTATTTTCCATGGATCTAATCTGTGAAACTGTCGAAGAGGATGTAGAAGAACTCATTGATGAGAATTATGTGATTGCTTCTTCGGTTGGACCTGAATATTATATTGATGAATTTGATCCAATGGTTACTGTCATGAAGGTAGAGCAAGCTCCTTTAAAATCACATGCTGACATCGGTGGTTTAGATGCCCAGATACAAGAAATCAAAGAAGTCGTTGAGCTTCCCCTGCCAGATCCTGAACTGTATGAAGATATTGGTATCAAGCCTCCAAAAGGAGTCATTTCATTTGGAGAACATGGAACACGAAAGACATTGCTTGATAAGGCTGTGACACCGTTTTCTCCACCTAAACCTCCGAATTTGCAAACCTCATCGGATCCTACTTTCTACATCAACAACAACGTCACTTGGAATCTCGAAGCTAACATGCCTCCTTCGCTATGGTTCGAAGATGTAGAAACACAATCACCACTGACGACGCTCTCTGATTAACTATCGGTACCACCACTGCCACTTGAACCAACTCACCATCTGTTTGTTGAAATTTCAGAATGAGACGCTTCCAGATTCTTCGTCGCAGAGGTGTTGCACATCATCTCCATGACCTATGATCCAGGTCCACTTGTGACTAAGGAAATTGAGTTTCCGAATAGCCCACACAAGTCAGAACGAATTGTTCCTTATAGCACATTGAGTCGGGACTACACAAATATGATACTTTTGTTTTTTCAATTGGACCTGCATCAATGTTCTGCAACCAAACCACCTTCGGTGTCACCTCAAACAGGTTGGGGACATAATGATCAAAAAGTTAAAGAAACTGATTTGTTGAAGGTTCACCAGAGCTCCATATGTGTTTCAGCTGATCAACCCTGTGAAGGAACCAACCCACTTCTAATTCCTTTTGGTTTAAAAGAGAATGATGAGGAATGTGTAGTTCTAGGTTCAATTTTGCCTACCATTCATGAGGACGTTTCCAAAGTTTTTCCTCCCACCAGGACATCATTACATGAATATCCAAGGCTTAGTGAAGAGGCAGTTTTGGCTACATGCAATCTGGACCAATGGTCTATGGACTTTGATACCAATACTAAACATATCAAAGACTCCATTTCCAAATCCAAACAAGCTGGTGCCGTCAACCGCCTTGGACCAGAGCTCGAGATTACTGGATGTGGCTGCGAAGACCGCTTCTTACAGCTCGACACCGTTAACCACTCATGGGAATGTTTGAAGGATATATTGGTTGGTGATTTGACTGATGGCATTGTGTGTAGTATTGGAATGCCTATTATGAAAGGTTCTGAGAGATATAACTGTCAGGTTTTGTGTTTCAACCGTAAGATTATTATGATAAGATCCAAAATGTGGCTTGAAAATGATGGTAATTATAGAGAACTTCGATGGGTTACCGCTTGGAAACAAAGAGATCAACTTGATGATGTAAGGTTTTATAAGATGCTCATGAATTGTATGGCAAAACCAGGAGATGTTGCAGCTGTTAGTTTGCTTGGGAATGACATGATCTGGTTGAGTCTGATGCGAGAGAGCAGTGTTCTCGGATGTATACTGAAGAGCCTTTGTATTTCTGGGAGGATTAAAGTCATTATTGATAAAGTCAATGATACTTCATATGGTGATGGTTTTGTGTTTTTTATTGCTCCATTGGGTTATCAGATTCCACCTAATTCAGCTGGTGGTGTTTTTGGTCTTTTTAATGCTACTACTAATAGTAATTCTCGTATGAACTATGTTGTTGCTGTTGAGTTTGATACTTTTGTTGGGGCTACTGATCCACCAATGAGACATGTTGGTATTGATGATAATTCTTTGACTTCTGTTGCTTTTGGGAAATTTGATATTGATAATAATCTTGGTAATAATTGTAATGTTTTGATTGATTATAGTTCGGATAAGAAGATGTTGGAAGTGTTTTGGTCTTTTCATGGAAGGATTGTTAAAGGTGTTGGAAATGGAAATGGAAATTCTTCACTGTCTTATCAGATTGATTTGATGCAGAAACTGCTTGAGTATGTGAATACTGGATTTTCGGCTTTCACGGGTCTTTCGACGGAAAGTAATATTATTCATTCTTGGGAGTTTAGTTCGAATTTGAAGTCGGATTCGTCGGAGGATGTTCTGTTGGAGGGAAATGGAGGAAAAGGGTCGTTGAAAACGGTTGTGATTGTTGTTGTTGTCCTTGTTCCGGTTAATTTGGTATTTTTGATAGCTAGTGTTGTTGGTTGGTTGATAGTGAAGAGGAAAAGGAAGAATGACGGGCTTGATGAATATGGAATACCTCCTGTTTCGGCAAAAATTGATTTGGATAAAGCAACAATACCGAGAAGATTCGAATATAGCGAATTAGTTGCCGCTACTAATGGTTTTGCTGATGATAGAATGCTTGGAAAAGGAGGGTATGGACAAGTTTTCAAAGGTGCTTTAAGTTATTTAGGAAGAGTTGTTGTTGTGAAGAGGATTTTCGCCGATTTCGAGAATTCAGAAAGAGTTTTCATCAACGAGGTTAGGAAGTATAAGCCACGAGCTTATTCACTTATGGAAGATTTGATGAACTTGAGCACATGTTCGAATCAGAATTACGCGCGGCTCAGGTGTTTCGATCTTTATAAGTTGCATTCGTGGGCTGGAGGGTCATTAAAATTTGAAAATGGAAGATATCAAAAAGGAACTACCGAGGATGTTAATGATTGTTGCATTGGGATTCCGGTTTATTTCACTGATGTTCAAAGAAGGACTGTTTTGGATGCTGTAACTATTATTGGTTTGAACCCGCTTCGGTTGCTTCATGAAACTACTACTACTGCATTGGCGTATGGGATTTATAAAACATATCTGCAGGAACATTATGCTGCTGCGCGTTTTTGTAGATGGTCGTACAGTAGCTGGATAAAGTGGAAATTGAAGTGGCGTATGTGCAACGTTGTGGTCTTGGTATGTTGCAGTGGAATCATGGTTGACTTGTGGGGTCATGAAACTTGCTTTGGCATTTGCAACTGTGAGTTTTGCATGGAGGGACAGGTTTGTAATTGTTTTGTTAGTGTAGTGGTTTATCATGGCTGAAAAAAATATAGTTATGGAGTTGGAACTGAAGGTGGGCCATGGTTGATAGGGAGATGTTACTCCAATTTCTAAATTGTCTCCGTTCAAGAAGTGGGATCCCGGAATATATCTCTATTATATTTTAGAACCTTGAGGACAAGGTTCAAGTGAACCCCGCGGCAATGATAGAGAGTATTATTAGTTTTAATTTTAATATTTTAGTTTATTATTAAATTAAGGTTTTATAGTAGTTGGTATTTTAATTGTTATTGAATTGGACTTCCTCTAAGTAATTGGGCATTTTAGTAATATCCCATTAGTATCATTATATATGTATTGTCTTTTGACACATTAGAGAAAAAATGAAAAAAATCAAGTTATCTCTTTATTCTCATTTATCTTTATAGTTTTATTAGTTTTTCTCTAATAATTTTGTTAGGGTTTGTTAGCATCCTAACATAATGAGATAACTGTTATAAAATTAACCAAAACTATATAGAGATGAAGGAGAGTTGAAAGAGAGAAAGTAATCTTATATTATCTTCTTCAAAATGTACATTTTATATTGCAATATGGACCTTATTTATAGGACTTAAGGGATATGGAAAGTCATAACTATTAATAGGGAATATGAAGATGAAAAGAAGAATAAGAATGGACATCCATTATTATTTTTATTCATAACACTCCCCCTTGGATGTCCATTGAGGATATGTCTTATTAAAACCTTACTAGAAAAAACCCAGTAGAAAAAAATCTAGTGAAGGAAAAAGAGTACAATATCCTTTCATTTCTCCCCCTCAGCTGAACAATCGTTTCTTCGATGAAGACCAATCTTTTGTACTAGTTGATTAAAAATTCTACTTGGGAGTGACTTTGTGAAAAGGTCTGCAAGATTATCACATGAACAGATTTGTTGGATGCTTATATCACCACTCTTTTGAAGATCATAATTAAATAAAAAACTTTGGAGAAATGTGTTTTGTCCGGTCCCCTTGAATGTAACCATCTTTCAATTGAGCGATGCATGCAGTATTATCTTCATATATGGTTGTTGTATTTAATGTCTCAGAAGATAAACCACAAGTATTTTGTATGTGTTGAATTAAGGATCTCAACCTAACGCATTATCGACTTGCCTCATGTAATGCGAAAAGTTCTGCATGATTAGATGATATTGCTGATATAGTTTGTTTCACCGATCTCCATAAAATAGTTGTACCCTCACATGTAAATAAATAACCTGTTTGCGATCTACCATTATAAGGATCAGACAAGTAACCTGCATCTGCATAACTCGTTAATTCGAATCTGGATACTTTGGTATAAAACAAACCCATGTTTATTGTACCTCTAAGGTAACGAAGTATATGTTTGACTCTGTTCCAATGTCTTCGTGTAGGTGAAGAACTATATCTTGCTAATAGATTGACAGCAAATGATATATCAGGACATGTATAATTAGCAAGGTACATTAGTGCTCCAATTGCACTGAGATATGGTACTTCAGGACCAAGCAATTTTTCATCCTTTTCTCGAGGTCTGAAAGGATCTTTCTCCACATATAATGATCTAACAACCATTGGAGTAGACAACGGGTGACATTTGTCAATATAGAAGCATTTTAACACCTTTTCTATATAGCCTTCTTGATGTACAGATATTCCTTTGTCCAAATGTTCAATTTGCAAACCTAGACATAATTTTATCTTTCCTAAGTCCTTCATCTCAAACTCTTTCTTTAAATAATTCATAGCTTTTGGAAGCACTTCAGGAGTTCCGATAATATTTATGGCATCCACATAGACAGCTATTATTGCAAATTCCTTTCCTGATCTTTTTATAAAAATACAAGGACAAATGGAGTTATTTGTATATCCCTCTCTAAGCAAATATTCACTGAGACAATTATACCACATTCGTCCAGATTGTTTCATCCTATAGAGAGAATTGTTCAAGCTTATGGAGTAGCTTTCTCGAGATTCGGAGTGGTGTGTATCTGGTATATTGAACCCTTCAGGGAGTTTCATGTAAATTTCACTATCAAGTGAACCATACAGATAAGTTGTTACAACATCCATCTTGTGCAAATTAAGCCCTTCATGTGCTACAAACTTAATTAAATATCAAGAATTGAATTGCATCCTCTGCAAGTGGATATGTTTCATCAAAATAAATCTTAGGTCTTTGTGAAGATTATTGAATAACAACCCAAGCTTTGTATCTCACAATTTCACCATTTATTTTACTTTTTCACAAACAAAATCATTTATATCCAATTGGTTTTACACCTTCACGTGTTCGAACTACAAGTCTAAAATCGAGTCACTTGTAAAGTGAGTTTAATTCGTCTTCAATTGAATATATTCATTTTGGCCAATTCTCACTTTGTCTACAATCTTTTATAGACTTTGACTCATGATCCTCATTATTATTTATTATAATATAGCGCTATACTGTATACGAAGACATTGTTAACATTGACTTTATTTTGGTTCCATCATATTCCATTCATGACATAATTTATCGAGATCTCCTAATTTTCATAAATTTCAGGTACCTGGTTAGTTCTTCCGGAACTCAAAATTAAATTATGTCAAAGTGCTCTTAGAGTTTTCATATCCTCATTTGGGTCATTTTAAACTTTAGTTTCTTTTATTGGTAGAGGACTTTTAACAACGGAACCGACTTTTCTACCACGCTTCAGGTGCAGTTATAACTCATTTGCAATATTATATTGTCCAATATTAGAATCCACCTTGAGTGGAATATTAGCAGCTAATAATTTGTTTCATAAACTTTGCAAATGAATTGTGTTTTGAACTTCGAGGATCAAAATTATATAATAATATTTTATTTCAAATTGTTCATTTGAACTTCTGGTTCACACTTTGAGCTGCTTATTCTCTCCCCCTAATGTTGCGAAAATTAATTTATCAATTGATAATCAGCCTACTGAGCTTCAAGCACATATCCAATTATTGGACCAAGATAAACCTCAAATACGATATTCATGTAAAATGAATTTTTTGAACATTCTTTCAAAACTCTTCTTAGTGTACTATATTGGAGCAATTGAATAATTACAACACATCCAAAAGTTTACTTAGATGAGAAGTATTAGATTATGAATCTAAAATAATTTGTAAGTTAAGGGGAGAATTATCATGCACTAACTTGTTGGCTTAATGCGAATAAATATCTTAATACCATACTTTGTGTGTTTCAAATATCTAATTTAGAATTGATGATCTCACAAGTATCAACTATATAACTAACTTTAGACGTCTAAAGAATGGATCTTCAAGTCCATTTTTTATGAGCATGTTCTTCAAGATGTTCAATATTAATTTTAGTAATATATGTGAAACTTATCAAGGAATTTCTGAAAAATCCAGAAAACAAGATCTTAGTCTAATTAGTTGAGAAAATAATTTTACAAACTTCTGACTGTGAATAGACATATGCACAATCTTTTAGTCGATGCAACAATTAATGTCATAAAAACTCAATTTCTCAAATTTTCCTTTAGGAACACACAAATTTTATTGGCCTTGAAGAAACTTCTGGTTCTTCAAAACTAGTTCTCACATCATAATACATCAGATGACCCAACCGATTTTGCCAACAACACACTTAAGTGTGATTTGTAAACATCTGTTACCATAATACATATGATTCTATTCTTCTAATTTGTTTGAATCTCTATTAAATATAAAATTATTTGTATATAATATATATTTTTCAATCTTAATAAATTTACATTTATTAATATTATTCATGCAATCCTTTTGTGATTGTCAATTTTTCTAAGATCCGTGAAAATCGTCACTGATACTTTTCTGATCAATGGTGACAGAATAATTATTTTCTTATCAATCATCAAGGGATAACCGTTCTTTTATGAATGAATAAAATTAATTTATTCTTTGAACAATCCTCTAGGGATCCTTTAGAAATATATAATTTTTTTTCGAGAGGTAGATCATAGATCTTCAAACAATGATAAAGATAAACAATTTTCGTGCAATCCTCCGGGGATGCATTATAAGTTCTTCAAGAACTATATACATTATTATTTTTCAATCATTCATGGATCTTGATTAGTTCTTCAAGAACTATATAATAAATTATTATTTTGCTATCCTTCAGGATTTCTTGATAAATTCTTCAGGAACTATATAATAAATTATTATGTTGCTCTTCTTCAGGGATGTTTGATAAGTTCTTCAAGAACTATATAGTAAATTATTATTTTTCTATCCTTCAAGGATATTTGTTAAGTTCTTCAGGAACTATATAACAAACATATTATTTTATAGTCTTTCAGAGATATTTTAACATTATTCATCCAATCCTTCTGGGATTCATGAAAATCATTGTTGATTTTTTTCTTTTAATCAATATATCAATACATAATAGGTAGAATTAGAAATATATATTACGAAACAAAAAATAATAATATTACCTTCTAAATCTTGAAGCTTCATATCGTTAGACCTTCATTATCAAACTATTTGTATCACTTCTTAGACAATTATAGTTAACATTCATATGGTAGAGTTTCGTGCTGATAACGTGTTATGAAATTAACCAAAACTATATAGAGATGAAGGAGAGTTGAAAGAGAGAAAATAATCTTATATTATCTTCTTCAAAATGTACATTTTATATTGCAATATGGACCTTATTTATAGGACCTAAGGGAGATGGAAAGTCGCAACTATTAATAGGGAATATGAAGATGAAAAGAAGAATAAGAATGAACATCCATTATTATTTTTATTCATAACAATAACCTCTTACTTTTTTTATCAAGTTCTTTTCTGCATTTGTAAGAAGCTAACAAAATAAACAACTAAATTAGAAAAAATTGTCTTTATCTTCAAGGATACAATTTCTTTCCTTGAATCTAAACAAATAAAAACTCGTTGAAAGAAATAGAAAATCTTAGGGAGATACAAAATGATCTAATCCAAAACTCTTCCCCCTCAAACTAAGGAGTATATGAACTTCTCAAGTGTGATAAATGTGATACTTTGAAAAATAAGATTTACGATCTCCAAAAAAAATACTTGACAAGTTTACTAAAGGAAGAGACAACTTGAATATTTTGTTGGGAAACCAAAGAACTTCCTACAACAAAATTGATCAAGGGTATGAACCCAAGAATAATAGTAAGAATTTTAGTAATATTTGTAATGCTAAATCTACATCTCATTGCAAAACTTGAAAGTGTAACTACTATAATAAAGACGATCATATCGTTATGTCATATTTCAATAAAAAAAGTCATGAAAGCAAACAAGAACATCCTCTTTCATACTTTTATAGAAAGAATTGTGAGCGTAAAATGGAAAATATAAATGCCTCATCACATCCTTGTGTTTGTAATATAAAATCTAGTAGTGATAATATTTATGGAACTAATAGTAAAGGGCCCAAAATGGTATGGGTACCTAAAGTTAAGACCTGGATTTTTATTGCAAAAATGCTTTATAGTTTCAAATGCAAAATCATATCTTGATACTGGTTGTTCAAAGCATATAACCGGGGATGAAAATGTATTCTCCTCCTTCACTCCTAAGAAGGGATTATTTGTTTGTTATGGGTGTTGGAATATTTTAATAATTTAGTAATATATTAATATTCCAATAATTATGTGGCCAAATATATTTATTTAATTATATTAGCTATTTTATCAAATAAAGTGCCTTAAATAAATTCTGTGATCAAATAATGTTAAAAGGCTATTTAGATTTTATTTAGGAATGATTTAATTAATTAATTAATTAAATAATTGGTATGGGCTCAAATATGAGTGGATGTCAGGATGACCCATTTGAGAATAATGGGAACCCTAGCCATCACACTATATATAGGCTATGGTCCCCAATATACCGTACAACAAGCAATTATCTCTTCTCCCCATCTGAAGAGAATTCGAGGCATAATGAGTACCGATTGAGGAAGAACCACAAACGTCATCATCTTCCAGGTTTTAGGGTTACCACAAAGGCATTTTTCTCTATGGAGGTATTCCTAAAATCAATTTATCGATTCTTTATCATTATATATGCTTGATTTCCGCATTTTGTTGAGCATGTATATTCGATTGACTGTTAATGATTTAATTCCAACAATGGGGATAATAATAATAAGGGAAATATTTTAGGTTTTGGTATCGTTGGTAAGTTCCTTAGTCCAACAATTAGGGAAGTTCTTTTTGTTAAGGTTTAAAGCATAATTTACTAAGTATAAGTCAATTATGTGACAAAGGTATCTGTATAATCTTTGATTGTTTTGGATGCAAGGTTATAAAATCTAAATCAAATTAAACACCATTTACGAGCTCAAAATTTTGAAATATCTACATGGTGAGTTTAAATAAAATTACTTCAAGTGATATATGTCTCCTGAGTTATGAGCATGAGTCTTGGCTATGGCATATGAGAATAGCTCACATCCACATATGGACTACTTAAATAAGTTAGTACGCAAGGATCTCATAGTCGGTCTACCAGACTTACATTTAAAAAAGAATAGATTCTGTGATGTGTGCCAAAAAGGTAAGCAAGTAAGGACCTTTTTTAAAGAAAAAATTGTTTCCACATATTGTCCCTTACAACTACTTCATATGGATCTCTTTGGCCCATTTAGAACTGTGATACTTGCTAGTAATGTCTATACTCGTGTAGTTGTGGATGACTATTATTGCTACATATGGACACTAGTCTTATCTCAGAAAAGAGACATGTTTGCTTCCTATTAAACATATTCGTGGTTATCCAAAATGACAAAGGGGTAAGCATTGCATCCATCATGAGTGACCGCGATAGAGAATTCCAACATGAGAAATTAAAAAAGTTTGTAACGAGAATGGTATTCGGTATACTTTTTCCACTCCATGAAGTCCCTTAAAAATGGGGTAGTAAAGAGGAAAAATACATCTCTAGAAGAGCTTGCAAGGATGATGCTCATTGAGAGAAATCTTCCAAAATAATTATGGACTGACGTATTAAGAATTACTTGTTATGTTATGAATCATGTCTTAATAAGACCAATTTTTAAAGTGACGCCCTACGAGCTATATAAAGGAAGAAAGCCTGATATTTCTCATTTACATGTCTTTGGGTGTAAATGCTTTATGCTTAACAACGAGAAGGATAGCTGTAAAACCCCATATTTTATAAACGCTCTGGATAATATTAATTGAGACCAATTGAGATCCATTGTGCTCTGAGAATTTATCTGATAAGATAATTAGAGCAACTGATGAACTCAGAGCCGATCAGATTAATATTATCCAACTCTAAGGTTTTAGTAATTGGTGCTTTGAGCTATTTTGGACATTTAGTAGTGTTACTAATTTTGGGTAATTTCTCTATATCATTTCTTTTCCATCATTTTTCATAAGTTAGAAACATTTGGAGAAAGAGAAAGTGAAGAGAAGGAAAAGGAAAAGGAAAGAAAAGAAGAGAAAGTCCAAGAGCTCAAGACCAAGGATCATCCACAACTCTTCGTCAATTCATCTCAGCTTCTTCATCATCATCTTCTAATCCAGGTGGGTTCTAGATAGAGACTTTAGTTGTAGAATTCTTGGGATTCTAGAGTTAGGTTGGATATTGAGAAAAATGAGCAATTTTGCAAATCAATGAAATCTAACGGATAAAATGTGATATAAATTGTATAGAAACACCATTATGTATGTATAATCATCTGTTAATGCTTGGTTTTGTGTTTGAAATGATTTTGGTTGAGATTGGAATGGAAAAGAGTTCAAGAAAACAATTATTTTTGCCTCTGCGCCCAGAGTAACCGGTTACCTTCTGGTGAGTAACAGATTACCCTTTGAAAAATTGGGGTTTTTACGCAGGAAATGAACCAAGTAACCGGTTAACGTGTGGTGGGTAACCAGTTACCTAAATGTGTCTCTAACTCTCATTTTGGCTCTGTTTCTCAAGTAACCGGTTAACGTGTGATGAGTAACCGGTTACCACTGTTTATTTTCCAAAGATATTTTCTAAAATTCATAACTTTTGACTCGGGTGTCCGTTTTAAGCATTCTTTATATCGATGTGAAGCTATGAAATAGTTCTATGCTATGGAAAGTAAAAATATTATTTATGAGATGGATTTTGCCAATTATGGGAATTAATCGGAATTACGTGAATTATGTAAAACGGAACTTTTTGAAAATCTAAAAGCTTAAAGAGGTGAGCTAGTGAGGAAACCTTAGTACACAAGAATGACTTAGAGATTTGTGCGGCAATGCTTACATCGATACTAGAATAGTATCTTTGTTAAGTAGTTGTTAGTGGAGGACCGTATTTCCTCCGGTTTGTATTATTGTACCTTGATAAATACCATGACCCGTGTTTAATCCTTTTGGTGTAGGATGGTCAGGGAGAAGTATTTATTAAGTAGGTAACTGTGACCCGTGTTTAATCCTTTGGTGTAGGATGGTCGGGGAGAACTTACTTAGCGGTTGGTATCGTGACCCGTGTTTAATCCTTTGGTGTAGGATGGCCGGGGAGAAGTACCAATTATAGATAACCGTGACCCGTGTTTAATCCTTTGGTGTAGGATGGTCGGGGAGAAGTTATATGTGTTAGGAATCCGTGACTCGTGTTTAATCCTTGTGTAGGATGGTCGGGGAGAAGATTTCCTTAACCGTTTTATGGATAACCGTGACCCGTGTTTAATCCTTGTGTAGGATGGCCGGGGAGAAGTTATCTACGTTAAGGATCTGTGACCCGTGTTTAATCTCCTTGTGCGGGATGGCCGGGGAGAAGATTCCTTAACTAGTTGTCGTTTTGTGACTTGTACGAGGTGTTCTCTAGTGAGAGATGTTGTGAACTCGAAGTCCTTCCCTTTCCCTTGGACTTGAGTTAGGATTTGGTTAGAACCTTGTAAAGCCGAGAGAATCCATAAGATAGAGAACTCACTGAGATTTGATGTATCCCACCCCACTATTGTTGAATATTTCAGGTACTTCAGGTTCCGCGAAGGGTAAGGATAAAGCCGTGTAATTATCCTTACTTGGGTGTTGGCTTAGCTTCCATTGTGGAGTTTTTGAGATCGTTGTCAATCTAGTTCTTAGTATTTATCTTTGGAACATCTTGTATATATATATTTATGCCATAGTTTTTTTGTATTAGGCTTTTTGGGTATGTGTATGTATAATGTGTTTACCATGGACTTATGGTATTTCAGTACCAAACATGGATTTCATGTATAATATATGCTTTAATGTATGTATTTATATATGGGTGTTACAACTGGTATCAGAGCAGGTCGTATCCTCGACCTAGCCATGAAATAGTATAAGTATTTTCTTTCCGTTTCATATGCATTGTGTCCCCATTGGTCTTAAGTGTTATATTTATGGTATTGAGCCTGATTAAATTAATCCTATCTGTATGACCTTTAGAAACATGGCCTACGGACGCAGAAACAACCGTGGTAGGCCCCGAACTACTCCAGTTGGGACGAATCCGCCAGGCGGCGATAAGAATGACCCTTTGTATCAGTTTATGCAAC
The DNA here is from genome assembly GCA_022829125.1 of Lathyrus tuberosus. Taxonomy (NCBI): domain Eukaryota; kingdom Viridiplantae; phylum Streptophyta; class Magnoliopsida; order Fabales; family Fabaceae; genus Lathyrus; species Lathyrus tuberosus. The sequence goes on from JALAZF010000605.1 coordinate 1,641,803, forward strand.
AGATGCAGCAGCAACAAAACCAGTTTATGCAGCAAATGGTACAACAATTGAATGGAGGCCTGCATCCTCAGGTGGTTGTTCCAGAAGCTGCAGGTGGGACTTTCCGGGATTTCTTCCGCATGAATCCTTCAGAATTTCATAGCGGATTAGATCCTGTAAAGGCTCACGAATGGATAGTCGGTATGGAAAGAATTTTCTTAATAGTGCATTGTAGCAAAGAGAATAAGGTGGTATTCGCTTCGCATTCTTTGAAGGGTCCTGCCATGAGATGGTGGGAGAGAGCTTCGGCTCTTATTACTATCCAGGGTGTGCCCAAGGTCTGGGAACGATTTAAGGCAAATTTCATGGAGAAATATTTTCCTAGCTCCTTGAGGCCTCAGAAAGAATTTGATTTTCAACAGTTGAGACAGGGTAATATGATTGTGTCTAGTTATGCTGAAAAGTTTGAGGACATGGCTGCTTATTCTAGGCAGGCTATGTATGCTCCGGATGAACGGTGGAAAATAGATCAGTTTCTTTTTGGACTAAAAGCTGAAATCTCACATAGTGTATCTCAGAGGGAATTCACCACTTATGCTGAAGTTCTAAGGCAATGCTATGTGGCCGAGCATAGTTTGAAGAAAGTCCAAGCTGAAAGTGTCGCAAGTAGGGGGAGTTCGAGTGATCGTAGGAGACCCAGTCAGCAGTTTGGGCCTAGATCACAAGCTTTCAAGGGAAAGCAGGTTGATATACCTAATGTTGTTCATTTGTGTAGAGTGTGCAACCAACATCATTTTGGGAAGTGTGTCGGTGGGAGTTTTAGGTGTTATAATTGTAATGGAGTGGGTCATGTGGCTAGAGATTATACTCAGAATAGAAACCAAGTGCAAGGAAGGAATACCAGACGGGTTTATACCTTGGATGCGAGAAATAAGAAAAGTGACAACTCTTTAATTGCGGGTACGTGTTTCATAAATGGGCATCCTTGCTTTGTTTTATTTGATTGTGGGGCAACGCATTCTTTTGTGTCAATGCGATGCGTGAAGCGACTTGGGTTGCAAGTGATTCCTTTGTCTCCTCCTATGGTGGTCACTACCGCCATGGATGAAATGGTAGAGACACTGTTGATGTGTGAAAACTGTGTTTTGTCTGTGGATGGTAGAATTTTTCAGATTGACCTTATTTGCTTACCGCTTAAGAAAGTTGATGTCGTTTTAGGGATGGATTGGATTTCTGCTAATTCGGTATTTATTGGGTGTGAGGAAAAGCTAATCACCATTCCATCTGTTGAGGCTATCCCGAAGGATATGTTAACAACTATTTTAGAAGGTACGGTGGGAATGATAAATTTCTTATTTGAGGAGGAGAAATCTGTTTTACTGGTTCTTACTAAGGAGGGGAGTAGTGACCAGCAAGTGTTGAGCATTCCTGTAGTCTGTGAGTTTCCTGAAGTTTTTCCCGAGGACGTTACTTCTCTTCCTTCGGAGAGAGAAGTTGAGTTCTCTATTGACCTGGTACCAGGAACGGCTCCTATATCCGTTTCTCCTTATCGGATGGCACCACTTGAATTAAGAGAATTAAAGGACCAATTGGAGGACTTAATGGCTAAGCATTTTGTTGGACCTAGCGTTTCACTATGGGGAGCTCCAGTGTTGTTGGTAAAGAAGAAAGATGGTGGGATACGTCTGTGCATTGATTATCGTAAGTTGAATAAAGTCACCATTAAGAACAAGTACCCCTTACCCAGGATAGACGACCTGTTAGATCAATTGAAATGAGCCTGTGTGTTCTCGAAGATTGATTTACGGTTGGGTTATCATCAGAACTGTGTGAAGAGCTCCGACGTGTCTAAGACTGCATTCAGAACCCGTTACGACCATTATGAATTCTTGGTAATGCCTTTCGGTGTGACTAATGCTCCAGCTTTTTTTATGGATTACATGAACCGTATATTTCAAGCTTACTTGGACCAATTCGTCGTGATCTTTATTGACGATATTCTTATTTATTCTCGTACTCCGCAAGAGCATGGAGAACATCTGAGAATTGTCTTATCGGTATTGCAAGAGAAGCAACTTTTTGCTAAGTTAAGCAAGTGTGAGTTTTGGATGTTGGAAGTTAAATTTCTGGGTCATGTTATATCTCAGGGTGGAGTGGCGGTAGATCCGTCAAAGGTAGAGGCAGTGATTAATTGGGAGAGACCGAGGAATGCTTCAGAGGTTAGAAGTTTCTTGGGATTGGCAGGTTACTATAGAAGATTCATCAAAGGTTTTTCTCAGTTGGCCCTCCCTATGACCAAACTTACTCGAAAAGAGTGTCCTTATGAGTGGGATTCGGGTTGTGAGCAAAGCTTTATGAAATTGAAGGAAATTTTGACGACTGCTCCAGTGTTAATTATTCCTGATCCTAACAACTCTTATGAATTATTTTGCGATGCTTCTAAGATGGGATTAGGAGGTGTTCTGATGCAGGGCGGTCAAGTGGTAGCATATGCTTCTCGACAATTGAAAGTTCATGAGAAGAATTATCTAACTCATGATTTGGAACTAGCAGTGGTTGTATTTGCACTGAAGGTGTGGCGTCATTATTTGTATGGTGTACATTTTGAAATGTTCAGTGACCATAAAAGTTTGAAATATTTATTTGACCAAAAGGAGTTGAATATGCGGAAGCGAAGGTGGATGGAATACTTAAAAGATTATGACTTAGAATTAAAGTATCATCCAGGAAAAGCAAATAAAGTAGCAGATGCATTAAGTCGGAAAATGGTTCACAGTGCCGAATTGATGATATTGGAGTATGCTTTGTTGGAAAAGTTTAGAGATCTTAATCTCCAGTTTATGTGGACTCCGAATGGTGTAATTATGGGAAATTTGAATGTCAATTCTATTCTAAGAGATGAGATTCTACAAGAACAAGTTTTAGAGGAGAAATTTCAAGAGATGTTACTTCAACCGGGTTTTACACAAGCAGCAGATGGAATCGTCCTGTTTAATCAACGGATTTGTTTTTCGAATGACTCGATATTAAAAAGAAGGATTTTTTATGAAGCTCATAAAGGTACTTTTACGATACATCCTGGATCTTCGAAGATGTATCAGGACTTAAAGAAGGATTATTGGTGGCCCGGAATGAAAAAGGATATTGTGGTGTATGTGTCAGAATGTGCGGTATGCCAATAGGTGAAGATTGAACACCAAAGACCAGGTGGTCTGTTGCAACCTTTAGAGATTCCAGTTTGGAAGTGGGATAGCATTTCTGTGGACTTTGCAGTAGGTTTACCCCGTACGCAAGGTGGTTATGATTCTATTTGGGTGATTATGGATCGACTAACGAAATCTGCGCATTTCTTAGCCGTGAAAACTACTTACAAGGCAGGTCATCTTGCAAGGTTGTTTATTGCTGAAATTGTGAGATTGCATGGTGTTCCCTCTAGCATTGTGTCCGATAGAGATCCAAAGTTTACTTCGAGGTTTTGGAAGGTTTTTCAACAAGCTATGGGTACGAGGTTGCGTTTGAGCACGTCGAATCATCCTCAGATGGATGGTCAGACTGAGCGAACAATACAAACGATGGAAGATATGTTGAGAGCTTGTGTGCTAGAGAGTAGAGGAAATTGGAAAGAACTTTTACCGTTGATTGAGTTTTCTTATAACAATAGTTACCATGCGAGTATCGGTATGGCTCCTTATGAAGCATTGTATGGGAGAAAATGTAGAACACCTTTGTGTTGGGCGGAATTTGGTGAAGATAAAATTTTGGGACCCGAAATTATTCAAGAGACTACGGAAAAGATTCGAATGATCCGTGAGAAAGTTAAACAAGCACAAGATCGTCAAAAGAGTTATGCGGACAATCAAAGGAGACCTTTAGAATTTGAGGAAGGTGACCATGTGTTTTTGAAAGTTACTCCGAGATTGAGATTGAAAGGACCATTTAAGTCACGCAAGTTATGTCCGAGATACGTGGGGCCGTATCAGATCTTGGAAAGGATTGGTGAAGTCGCTTACAGATTAGCCTTACCACCCTCTTTGTCAGGGATGCATGACGTCTTTCATGTATCTCAGCTCCGAAAATTTATTCCTGATCCTCTTCAGCCAGTTCTACCGGAATCAGTGGAAATAGAAGCAAACTTGACTTTTGAACCGTAATCGAGTAGTATTGTGGGAAAAGAAACAAAGGTATTAAGGAACAAAGACATTCCTCTTGTTAAGATGCAATGGGATGTGATGCATTCGGGTGATGCTACTTGGGAACTAGAATCGGAAATGCGAGATGCTTATCCTCACCTTTTCAGGTAATCTTTAAATTCGAGGACGAATTTCTATTTAAGGAGGGGAGGATGTAATACCCCGTATTTTATAAACGCTCTGGATAATATTAATTGAGACCAGTTGAGATCCATTGTGCTCTGAGAATTTATCTGATAAGATAATTAGAGCAACTAATGAACTCAGAGCTGATCAGATTAATATTATCTAACTCTAAGGTTTTAGTAATTGGTGCTTTGAGCTATTTTGGACATTTAGTAGTGTTACTAATTTTGGGTAATTTCTCTACATCATTTCTTTTCCATCATTTTTCCAAAGTTAGAAACATTTGGAGAAAGAGAAAGTGAAGAGAAGGAAAAGGAAAAGGAAAGAAAAGAAGAGAAAGTCCAAGAGCTCAAGACCAAGGATCATCCACAACTCTTCATCAATTCATCTCAGCTTCTTCATCATCATCTTCTAATCCAGGTGGGTTCTAGATAGAATCTTTAGTTGTAGAATTCTTGGGATTCTAGAGTTAGGTTGGATATTGAGAAAAATGAGCAATTTTGCAAATCAATGAAATCTAACAGATAAAATGTGATATAAATTGTATAGAAACACCATTATGCATGTATAATCATCTGTTAATGCTTGGTTTTGTGTTTGAAATGATTTTGGTTGAGATTGGAATGGAAAAGAGTTCAAGAAAACAATTATTTTTGCCTCTGTGCCTAGAGTAACCTGTTACCCTCTGGTGACTAACCGGTTATCCTTTGAAAAATTGGGGTTTTTACGCAGGAAATGAACCAAGTAACCGGTTAACGTATGTTGGGTAATCGGTTACCTAAATGTGTCTCCAACTCTCATTTTGGCTCTGTTTCTCAAGTAACCGGTTAACGTGTGGTGAGTAACCGGTTACCACTGTTTGTTTTCCAAAGATATTTTCTAAAATTCATAACTTTTGACTCGGGTGTCTGTTTTAAGCATTCTTTATATCGATGTGAAGCTATGAAATAGTTCTATGCTATGGAAAGTAAAAATATTATTTATGAGATGGATTTTGTCGATTATGGGAATTAATCGAAATTACGTGAATTATGTAAAATGGAACTTTTTGAAAATCTAAAAGCTTAAAGAGGTGAGCTAGTGAGGAAACCTTAGTAGACTAGAATGACTTAGAAATTTATGCGGCAATGCTTACATTGATACTAGAAGAGTATCTTTGTTAAGTAGTTGTTAGTGGAGGACCGTATTTCCTCCGGTTTGTATTATTGTACCTTGATAAATACCGTGACCCGTGTTTAATCCTTTTGGTGTAGGATGGACGGGGAGAAGTATTTATTAAGTAGGTAACCGTGACCTGTGTTTAATCCTTTGGTGTAGGATGGCCGAAGAGAAGTTACTTAGCGGTTGGTATTGTCGCGGTGAGAATTGGATACCAAGCTATTATATTAACTTGAATCACATTTCTTTTATTTCACCACCGTCTTTGATTTATCCAAGGGAAGGGAGAAAGATCGAATACCCACAATGCAATGCAAATGCATACTAAGATTCTAAAGTTCGGGGGTTGGTTATACCTAGGGAAGGTGTTAGCACCCTAGATATCTGTAGTACTCTACAGGAACCTCTTGTTTATTTATGTTATTTGTTTTTTTGTTTTGCTAAGGGTTTAAGGGTAGGTGACCTAGAATTCTATTCCTAAGTGTGCTCGACAAGATATCGCATCTTGTGCCTACATATCCTGTCGGGAGGGAATCAGAGCACTTGTAGTTCCTCTGAAGGATACTAAGGTTTGTTTAAAATTTTAGGAGAAAAGATGAGTCATCATCTTAAGAAACCACCACAGTTTTTGAAATTTGTTTGTATTTGTGGGGTATGGGATTGTATGTCCCTTCTTTAAGATGATTCACATCTAATTCTCTTGCGTGGAGAATTAGGTGAGCTAAGGTTTAATTGATTTTAAGGGGGACTAACTTAGGAAGTCTATCCTAAAGTTGTCTAATAAACTTATCTTAAGGGTGTAGAGATTATGATGCAAATGGTTATGCATCACGCACAATAATTTGATTATCATGCGTGAGATTTTCCCTTGGATATGATACAATTAATTATATTACCGTTTAAACGAGAGTGCTAGCAAAGTGGGCTAGTCTTGTGTCTAGTGACCAAAGGTTGGTAGCGATGCCCAAAGGCGACCGACTTACATAGGTGGAAAATGGCTCGACGTTGGATCGAGAGTTTTACATTTTTGAAAGGTTTAGAACACTAAAAGCAATGCATACATCAAACATAATGATAAACAAACAAAAGCATGAGCAAGACATAATATCAAACAAAACTAAACCTACTTCACACACAAGCGTACTATTAAGCGCGAGGGATTCTAACGGGGAACGGTTTATTGAGAAAAGAGTTTTAATCTAAAAGGTTTATGTTATTCGTAAAGATATTAGGTTAAAGATTATTTTAAAATTTAAAAGGTTAAAGATTTTTATTAAAAGAGTTTTAGTCATTTTGAAGAAAATTTTATCACTTAGCTTCAAGGTTATTTAAAGGAAAAAGAGTTTAATTTATTTAAAGGACTTTATGGAAGTTTTAATTTTATTTAGGAATCATGTTAGAGATTATATTTTAATTTGAAAGAGTTAAAGGTTTCCTATTAATAACAAGGTTTTAAATATTTTAAAGATGTTTTTTTCATTTAATTTAGCTTTAAAGTTATATTATATAAGGGTTATTTAAAAAAAGAAAGAGAGTTTTTCTTATTAATAACAAAGAGCCTTTTTTTATTATAAAAGATTTTACTAATTAAAATGTTTTAACAAAAAGTTTTAATTTATTTAGTTATATTTAATAAAAGGTGATATTTGGAATATAAAAGAAATTACTTTTATTAAAGGGGATTATTAAAGAGAAGTTCTATGTTTTATTTTTTAGATAAAAGAATGGTTATATCTTAATAAAAACTAAATTTAAATATGATGAATTTATTTAAATAAAAAAAGTTAAATTAAAAAAATATTATTTTAAAACGGAGGGATCAGGTGGTTCGCGAGGGAGAGAGGGTCCATCATGGACCCTCAGATCTCAACCGTATGATGCAAATGAAATGTGATCCGACGTGTAAAGTGTGAGGGTACATAATTGTGGTGAGTGCGTGTGTATGTGATCGTTGAAAACAAAGTTCAGAAAAAACAAACGCTTCAAACTTCTCTCGATGGTCTCTCTCTTTCGATGGCGTCTCTCTCTTTTCTCTTCCATTCAGATTCACTCGCTCCACGTCGCTTACCACCATCTCTCAGTCGCTCTCGCACCTTATCTTCTCTCGATTTCTCTCGCATTCCGATCGAAACCCTAAATCGCAACGGCAACAAAAAGAAACCCCAAATCCCGCAGAAACCGTAAATCCCCAATCCACTATAACTTGAATGATTACATATACAGAGATTCAAAATAATGAAAAGGGACGTAGAGTTGCCGACGATTGAAGATGAGGAGGACGCGATCGAGCCTTCAATGATCCTTACCCAAAGATACGTCTTCTACCTCTTCCTCTTTTGTTTGAATTTTTTTTTATTTCTTCTCTGCCACGCGTGTGTGTATGTTGTGTTGCTCTGTGAATTTGTTTGGTTTCTGGTATATGTTATGATGATTATGTAGGCGTTTGTGACAGCTTGATGAATGATGAGTCTTCTGGTGATGTTATGTGATGTACTGATGTTGGTTGTGTATTGTTGGTGTTTTCCTTTTTGCTCTGTTATGTGTGTAATGTAACATGTAAGCGTGGTATAAAAAAAAACTCTCTCGTATTCTGTGGTCTGATGTCCTTTTTATAATGCTTTGTGAGTTGAAATCTAAATCAATCGTGTGAATGTCGGCTTAATAAACTTTCCATTTTTCTTTGATTCTGTTAGAGTAGTTTCCAATTCTATTGATTTTTGTCAATGACATGTTGCAATCTTGTTTTGGAAATAATTTGAATCTGTTGGGGACATGTTTGGTGTTATGAGCATAAACTCTGATTTTGTCATGAATTAATGATTGCCAAGATGATTATCTGATTGTGTCTGATTTGTTTAGAGGACTGCTTTAATGTCTTGATTGTGTTTCTGTTTTGGAATGAATTGAACGTGTCATGGAGTGTTTTAGGAGAGACACATTTATGGTCATTTGATTTCCCACTGCGTTTCATATGATTAAGTTGAAGATTTTGAACTTCCCACTTTTATTGCACTTGGATAATGCTGGCAATTTTCCATTAATTTCCGCTTCGGAACTAACATTTCTCAGCTTCATTCATTTTGGAAAGACTTGTGACAGCAGCATATTAGCATGTGTAATGCTACTATCCTGGAAAATTCCCACGTAACAAAACCACAAAGTTCTTACTGTGATTTATTTTTTTATGAAGCAGGTGCGATGAATGCGAAAGCTGGTCTTGGAGTCCAAGGGGAGTTACAGGGTGTTGTACCCCAAAATTTTCCCTTAGATCCATTGATCTTCTGCATGTCATTTTAGGTCAATCATGCTGCATGACTAACCCTTTTTATCAGGTTTTTGTTTGTGTTTGTTTCTTTTATCAGGTTTATCTTGAGGAGATTCAAGGAGCGATTGATCAATGTTTTTGGATGGAGCATTGAATCAAGCAAGTCTCTAGGAGATGTCTCCATAACCCTAATCCCACCATGGCCAAATTACTACTCACTTTATCTACCCTCAATTGTCACCTTCATTTTCTAAACCTATTTCATCAACCTTTTCATTTAACCTATTTTATTCAATTTGTTCAATTTATTTCTCCTAAACCACATTTAATCCTAATCATTTGCCAAACCATCTTTTATTATTTATTTTTCCTAATCACCTTTGTTTACAACAAGAATATAAAAACCATTCTTATTTCCTAAGCCCATTTGGTGAGCCCATCGTGACCAAAAGGAAAGGAGTATGTTGCAAACTATGTGGATTTTAATTTCCTTGCCATCAACCAATAAGGAGCAAGCATTCCTCCTTTGACTTTTCAACCTTGGCCATCCACCAATGGACAAGCGTCGTGTGGCATTTGAAGAAGGAAAACAATTCAACAATCTCCTTCCTCCTTGTCGTGACCTTGATTTACATAAGGAAGAGAGGAATTCAAGAGATTCAATCAAACTCATTTCAAATCCTCGATCTTTGGCGCGTTTTAGTTCAATTTTTGATCCCAAGATATTTCCTCTTTGAGCTTCCACGACTCGGTTCGTCAAAAAGAAACTCTGAGCTTTCCCTGATTCATCTTCCACTCTGCCACACCCTGCATCACCTGCGAGATGGCCATGGCATTGTCCCTATCAGTTTCCTCTTCTATTGTTTGTTTGTTTGACATCAGGAGTGTATCTTAGAAGCAATGCTCAATTTAACGTTTGACCCTGCAATCTCTGAGCATTGGAGCTGCAAGGAGCATTTGTCTCCCAAGGTTACAACATTGGATTTCAAAATTACAAACCCTAGCCACCAAGTATTGGCTCTTTGGTTGAATTCAACCCGGCCCAATGAGTTGGCCTATATAAAGGAGCTCAATTTCGATTCAAGATCATCAAAATTTTTCTCGCAAAAAAAAAAACATACAAAGTTTCTGAGTTTTTTTAAGTGTCACGAGCAAGAGGGGAAGAGGTTAGTTTTCTTGGAGCTTTGACTCAGAAGAGTGAGGCTCATCACAAGTGGAAGGCACAGTGAACATTACTCCACTAGGTAACCTTCCATCTCTCTTAATATCCATATCTTCTTCATGAATATCATGGCCATTTTGTTCATATTGACATGTGACTGAATGTGTGTTTGACATCAATAATGAAATATTTTGGTTTGTTTTGCTATGCTATTATGCTTCAGGTCATTGAAATGTGATTGATACCCTATTGAACTAGTTTTGCTCCTTTTCACTATAATGTTATACTATCAAACTTTGTTTATGTGTCATGGCTGTTATCATGATTAAAGATGCTCTTTGGCTCTTGTGTTCTTGATGATTAGTGTTTGTAATGTAGGATTGCCTTGACTGATGTTTAGTATCCATATGCTTCTATGCTTGGAGTCATATGTATCTGTGTATGCAAGAATGTTTGCCCTGTCACTGATGTTTGAGTTTGCATTTGCCCTGTTAAAAGTGTTCTTCATTTCCATAAAGTATTGGCATGGTTTGTGGCCTTAAGTTTTACTGATCAAATCTGCTAGCTGGTTTCCATGTGTGTGGCATATATATGTCTGTTGTTGAGTTATATTTTTCATGTTTGCCTTTGTTCTGTTGCGTACCATATTTGAAATACCATGATGTTTACTTCATTGCTTTATCAAGGTTATAACTACTCTCCTATTGATTGACTTGCTGATTGGTCCTTAGGTTAGTTCTGGTTTTTAAGTGAACTGATATAGTCTACATCTTTGTTCTTTTGCACATTGTCCATGCCCCTAAGTTTGTTTTCACCATGCTTTTGTTTTCACTGTTGAGTTTTCATGCCTTGCTGAAATTCTGTGTCAAGAATGTATACATTAACTTTGATAATTATACTACCAATCCATTTGTGTTTGTGTCAAAATATCTCGAATTTTTTTTATCCTAGTTGTGTTTTCTAACTTTGCTGCTGAATCATAACTTGATGTTTTTGAACTGCTATTAATCCTTTCTATGACCTATATATTCTTGATGTATCTCTGCTATAGCATGAATCTATGTCTTTGTTCACCTGTTCATGTTTGCACATTCTGATATGCTCATCAGTGTATAATATGTCATGAGTCTCGCACTTGGTCCTACACAATGTTCATGCCTCTAGGCTACTAATCTGTCAACTGTATGCACCCAGATCATGCTTGTTTAAATCTTTGGCAATTTGTGTTATTTGTATTCATTAGTATGATGACTTGACCTGTTTCCCTCGATATGTGTGTATGTGTTCATGACTGTTTGAGTTCTTTTTTTTGTTAAGTTTGTTGACTGCCACACTACAATCACTCTAACCATTGTTCTTTCCACTGATCACACACTCACACCACAATTAGAGATTAGTTTATCATGCTACAAATCTGTGTTAGGTTTCGTTTCTCACTCTCTGATAGTTATTCGTGAATGATTTTGAGACCATATGCTTTCTGGTATACCTGTTGAACTGATGTGTTTGACACCTTGTTGCTTTGTTGAAATCATGCCCCTGTTTTTGCTTCTAGTATAGTGTTTGTTGAACCTGGTTTGTAGATTCATCTAGAGCTGCTGACATTTTCTTCACTTTGTTTTTACATATTGACTATACCATGTTCAGTTTTGTTCTCATTGATGTTTGGTTAATGACGTGAGTGGCACAAAATGCGTGACTTCACCTATTTGTTTGCCTAAGTTCCAATCTGTTTGCCAACATGTAGCTTATGATCAAACCATGCCCTACTATTTTTTTTTCGAATTCTCTAATATGTATGCCCTTGTGTGATTTCTTTTGGTTGTGAGTGTGCTTGCTGAACTTTACCTGCCATACCATTTGGATCTGCTAGTTTATTAAATGTTTCCCATTTTGTTTTCCTTTTCATTAAACTTCCTTTGGACATGTTGTACACTTGTTGTTTTGATGATGTTTAGTGTTGTGGCCTTATATCTTTGAATGATGTTGTGTTAATTGTATGAGCATATCCTTTCCTTGGTATTTATCACGTAACAATTCTTGGTCTCAAATGATTAATCATGTTTCTGTTTGCGTTCTGTTGGTATGGCTGATGCGTATGGCATAGTGTGAATACTGATATCGTGTTTGGTTTCATGTTAGTTGGTTTGTGTCATTTATTTGGAATATACGCGCAGGTCAATTTATATGGGACTGGGGTTCGAATCTAAAGGACTGGGGTTCGAATCCCCTCGCCCCAGTCTTTTATAGTCTTTTTTTTCTTAGTTTCACTTGTTTTAAAATATATGTTTGTGTTTTCATCATGTGTCAAACGCGCGCAATGGTTCAGTTAGCTATGGTTTTAGGCTATATGCGAAATGTCTTGAGTTCAAGCCCTAGTGATACCATTTCCTCTCTTTTTATTACTTGTTGATTTTATCATTTTTAAGTTGATGCTTCAATCTTCAAAATATCATAACTTGCTTAATTTTTATCCTCTTCCTTCCGTTCTTTTTGCTATGTTTACCTTATTGAATCTATTTTTCAAGTGTAAAAAGAAGTTCATAGAAATATTAATTTTTTAGGCCTTTATGCATGATTAGATCATAAGTATTCATTAGGTTTTTTTTATTGCACTTTCTTATTCATCATACTATGTTATGTCTACATATCATGATTGATCTTTGTCTAATATGTATAATTCTCACTTTGCATTGATATCATAAACTTTATTTCATATCACCATCTTGTTCATGTCTTATTGCATCATCATTTTTGAATTATTAACTAGTTATTTCTTAGTAACTTACAATTGTTATCTTTCCCCCCATTCCAAAGGGATATCACCTTAAATTGACTTTCAAAGTCATCTTACCCTATCCTTCTAGGTTCACCCCTATTTCTTGGCTATCGTGAGCCAATGAAATCATAACTAGAAGTAGGTTGGAGTTCTTACACTCTATGTGATTCTCATCATCATGAGGACTCACTTTCCCCTTTATAACTTAGACTTAGAGAATTATCGTGAACTCTAAAATGAGTCATACTCATTTTCCCCTTGGAACTTTGGCCATAGTCAATGGTTCCTATCCCTTCACCCTTAGATCGGTGAACTACGGATACTCTGATTCTACTCTGTCATACCCCAAATTTTGACCACTTAGATTCCCATCATTGTGCAAATCATCATCACAATATGGATGGATCCTTATACCTCATCAGTCTCCCCAAAGATGGGTGAGCATTCACTACTATCAAAAATCAGGGTTTCAAGCCCTCTTTGAGCCTTAGACAGAGGATCAATCAAGGAATGACTTGATCTTCAACTTGTCTAACCTCCCAAGAACCTACAATGGATCAAGAGGACTCCCACTTCAAGGATTAAGCACAAGGCTGCTCCCTTCTAGGTGGATTAAGCTTCAAGATCGACACTGTCACCAAATTAGGGTTTTGGTCGACTGGGGCCACCAGTTGGAAACTTTCCTCTGGGCACAAGCCAATGATCCAAAACATAACCTAACATACTCCATGGAACCTCATGGACCCAGTCATCAAGTCAATTTTGCCTCAGGGGATGCATACATCAAAAATCAGGAATTAGGGTTTCTTGACCTAATTCACCCCTAAGTTGACTTTTGGGACAAATCAAAAGCCAAGACCTCAAGACATGAATTGAGGGTTTTTGATATACCATATTGATCCCTTTGGAACAATGGATTAAGCCAAGAAGCTTGAGCAACAAGTTTCAATTTCATCTGCACCACAATTAGGGTTTCGCGGGAAAAGTCAACTGTAACTTTGACTTTTGACCAGGACATGCTCCCAAACCCTAGGACATGATTTAATACACCCTATAACACCCATGGGACATGCCCATCAAGTTTGATTTAGGTCAAGGACATGATTTCCTGAAGGATTGCACAGTTTGGAATTCATTTGATAAAAAGTCAACTGTGCACCAAAGTCAACTTTGACTTTTTTAGATTTTTCACTAAAATGGATTTTTAACCCTAAAATGATGTTAATGTATGATTTGAATCATCATTCATCAAGGAAAATCAAGGAAAGTTGGATAACTTGTAAAAGGGGTAACTATAAAAACTTAGAAAATTTTCTAAGTTAAAAAATAAAGTGGCTAGGGTACCAACTTTGGAGGATCATAACTCCTAAACCACAAAGCCATTTTTTCTCATCCAAAGATGGATTTGTAGCCCTCATTACCCTCTACAAAAACTTCAACTACAAGTCATTCCAATTCATTAAAGATTTTGAGTTATGGAGTGATCAATATGGCTGAAAAATGAAAATGTCACTTTTTCCAAGACTTAGTGAAATTTTCACTAAGTCCAGATCTGCCTTCATTTTTTTACAAATGTAGGGGGATTTTTCACTTGGATTCAAAAGAGATCAAAACCAAATATGCTCAAACAGTTGTTGTATCATGTAAGGGTTTTCCAAAATGATCAAGAACATCACCAAATTCAACTTACACCATGAGATATGACATTGGCAAGTTGCCTTGCTGAAATCTGTCAAGGCAAGGCAGAATTTGCAATTTTGCTCGATTTGCCAAAATCAGCCAAATTCAAATGCTCCTATCCACTTGGACACATCTGAGGATTGATTCTAAAGGGTACAATCACTGAGTCAAGCCTCCAAAGTCCATGGAACAAGAAATAGCATGTTGAACCTAGAATAGCCAAAATAGGGACAATTCTTCAAATTTGGATTGAAGCATTCAATGGAAGCATCAAGGTGGCATGGACTGAGCCATTCTTATCTGAAATCAGTCAAGACTTATCCAAGACCAAGGGAACCACAACTCTGAGCCCTAACCTCTAGTCAATGGCTAGAGGAGACTTGCATTTCCATTGGCCAACATTAAACAAACACCTGCTGCAGTTGCCATCCACTGTGGATCCCAAAACAAACTTGCTCCACTATAAATAGAGCTCAATTGTGTTCAGTTTGAGTACACCAAAGCCATCAAACAGATGATTTCCTCAAAATCTCTTCTTTCACCTCAAATTTGCCTTCCAAAGCAAGTAATTCTGAGTTTTTGAGCAAGAGAGCAATTCCACTCAAACTAATCACACACACACCTCATATATATCATATGTAAGTTGTGCAAACCTTCAAAAGTGACATGTAATCACAACATCACAAAGTCACCTCTCAAAACCTCAAAATAACACTTTTTTTGCATTTTTCAAGCCATGTCTTGATTCAGTCACTTTCCAAACCAGATAAAACCTCAAACACACTCCAAATATCATCCTTGAACTGTCCCAAATGGTTCCCACCATCTGGAACACCATTTGAGGGAGTTGTCATTTTGGTCACTTTTGACCCCTTTTGCAAGAAAGGGACTGTTTGTGTTTTTGCAGGTACCAGCTGATTCCAATCATCCTGAAAGCATCCAAGGGATCATTTGAGGTTGTTCAAAGCATAAAACCATATCTGGAGCAAGGGAGTGGGCAGATTGCTGAGAAAACTCCAAAATCTCAAAGAGGGGTAAGCCTCTCAACTTGCAGTCACCAAAATATGTGTGCATTTTAAGTCCATTGATTATGCATCTCTTATACATGTCATATGTGTTATGTTTGTGCCAATTGATCATGTAATTCATGCCTGTAATGAGTTGTAGCATAGAACATGCAATTATAGGTCATTTTCAAAACCACTATCGGGTTTTGAGGAGGGAGTGTGATATGAGAAAACCACCACCACCATTGGATTCCTTGTGAAATTCTGGCCCAGATACATATAAATTTTGTCTCAAACCATTAAGAATTGAGAAAGTTATGACCTTCACGTTTTTGAGCCAAAACTTGCCTTGGGCAAGCCAAAATCATGTCATACCTTGTATATTTGTTGTTTCATTTCAAACAATGGATGTATCACCACCCCAGTGGTAAGGTGCGCGCCTTGTATGCTTGAGGTCGTGGGTTCAAACCCCACCCATGCCATTTTTGTGATTTTTCACATTTTTGCTATTTTTCCAATTATTTTCATGTTTTGTTAATTATTTGGAAAATTAATAACTCACTCAATTTTAATTATTTTTGATTGGTTCTTTTTGTAAAAAATCACAAAAATACTGAAATATTCATTTCATCAAAAAAATTAGATTTATATTATTTATTTAATATAGTTAGTATTTTTGTGAATAAATGCCTTTTATTTGTTTTTAAACCCTTTTAAAAATAAATATCCATGTTGAAAAATCAAAACCAAGTAGGTTTTAATTCATCTTGTGATTGAAACCTCATTTTTCAAACCTAAAAACAAAAATCACAAGTTTTTTATTCAAACTTATTTGGAATTTTGTATCATTTTAATTAATTTTTCCTTGAATAATTACTTTAAAATGATGAAATTAGGGTTTTGTTGATTCTCACCTTAACAAACTTTTTTCAAAACACTCATGGGCCTCTAATAGAGTGTGAGACCCAATCCTTTTTTAACCAAATCATTTTGGGCCTCAGTGTATTGTATAAGTCCCGATACCGTAAAAAATAAACGGCGCGATCGTCGCCCTTTTAAAAATCATCTGGGCCTACCCTCGAGTAGTAAGACCCATTTCTTTTCTTTTAAAACTTTTTGGGCCTCTATTAGAGTGTAAGACCCAACCCCCTTTTAACCAAAACCATTTTGGGTCTCACTTATTGTTTAAGTCCCTCTGCGTTAAAAGAAATCCTCGGCGCGATCGCCATTTTAAACGAAAAGTCAACTGGGCCTACCCTCGTGTTATAAGCCCCACTCTTTTTCGTTAAAACTTTTTGGGCCTCTTGAGAGAGTGTAAGACCCATCCCTTTGTACAGAAAACCTTTTTGGGCCTCAGTCACTTGATAAGTCCCTCTGTACAAAATCAAACAGTGCGCTCACTAGTAAAACCCTGGGCCTCTCCTTGAGATGTAAGCCCCAAATCTTTCTTTTTCAAAGCACTTTCTCCTTTGATTTTGAATATAATGTTGTTTTCAATTTTTCTTTGTTGAACAACTAACCAAACAACATGGAAGCTCTACAACCGAGTAAGTTGTTATACGCTTTCATTTACTGCTTTCATATATATAATTGTATTGTGGGGCTGCTCGTTGTAAGTCTCCTTTCACAAACTCATATATATATACCTGTATTGTGGGGCTGCTCATTGTAAGTCTCCTTTCATAAACTCATATCGACTGTGTAATAATAGTATAGATATTTCGAATTTCCCCGGCAACTACGTCTAGAACTAGGTGACGCCGTTTCATTTAGTCGTAGAAATAGACAACTAGATCCCCAATAGGATCACCAGATACAGTCTTCTCTTCGGCTGTCCTCATTAGGAATTATCAAGAAACTCTACTCCCAAAGATGAATGTATTCTCCGTGAATGGCATCTTTGAGTTTCTTCCAAATTCTCGGACTTTCCTGACTTTGATCTATTCTCGGTGAATAGCATTGCCTTGAATTTCTCGGGATTTGGGGACCCATCGGCTTCTTAAAAGCATCGGCCTCCTCTTGGGCATCGTACAAGGACCCACAGGCTTCCTAAAAGCAAACCCGCCTCCTCTTGGGCTTAGTACAAGGACCCGTCGGCTTCTTAGAAGTATTCACAGACTCCTCTTAGGCTTCGTATAATGATCTCTTCCTTCGGGAATGATAGCCTCCTCTTGGGCTTCATACAAGGACCGATCGACTTCTTAAAAGCTTCCAGCCTCCTCTTGGGCTTCGTACAAATTGTCTCGACGACCTTCTAGAGGTATAGGAACAGAAATTAGTCATCTTCATAGAACAGTCCTTTCATAGAGTCTACTACTGTTTCTCAAAGCATAGTACAAAAGATAAAACTCTAGACTTGGACAGCCTCTCTTTCGTTGAGTCTCAAAGACATTCTCAAGTGACCCCTTTGTTAGATAGGAAGAAACCCGTAGACTCGGACAGTCTCAGTACCTTTCGGATTTCCCTGTTTCCTTAAAGAACAGGGAACAACCCCGATCCCCAGATCAAACCCATGAGTACAGTGTTGCTCATATAAGAACTGATTTTCTCTTAATCAGTATACTAGACCTGTCACTCAACTAAAGCAGTCACCAACGGATAACCCCCTCTTAGGCTTTGTATAATGATATCCCCAAAAGAGTCGGTCTCTTTTCGAGCCTCCGCTTGGGATTTGTACAAATGGTTCTCCCCAGCGGAGCAAACCTTTCGCCTCCATCTCGGGCTTCGTACGAGATACAAAAAGACTCCCTCGTTGAGTCAAATAACTTTTAGCCTCTCTCTCAGGCTTTGTATGAGACACATAAAAGACTCCCTCGTTGAGTCAATCCCTCTTTCGCCTCCATCTCGGGCTTCGTACGAGATACAAATTCCATTTAGCAAGAGTCAAACTCTTTTTCAGCCTCCATCTCGGGCTTCATACGAGCTACAAAAGATTCTCCAGCTGAGTCAACTCTTTTTTTTAGCCTCCTCTTAGGCTTTGTATAACGAAATCCCCCGCTGAGTCAAACCCTTTTAGCTTCTCTCTCGGGCTTTGTACGAGACACATATTAGCCTCCTCTTAGGCTTTGTATAAGAAAACCCCTAGTTAATCCAATTAACCTTTTAGCATCAAATCTGTGCCTCGTTCACAGTACACAAACATCAACAACTCCTTCCCTTTCATCTAATCGCTGTAAGCGGTAAGCCTCTGGATCATCTACATCCATGCCACTGTCCTTCTTTTAGCATGAGAAATTCCTAAGGAAAGATGGCATTGCTCTACACTGAGTTAAAGTCTTCTCCTTCAGGTTAAAACCCCTTCTTAGGAAATTATGGCATTGCCGGATTCACATATCCCGATTAAAGTAATTCTCCTTTACCCCTCTTTAGAGATGACAAACTCTCTCTAAAGTCGAGACTTTTCAGCTTCACGTCTTGGGCTTTGAACAAGACACAAATAGACTTTTTAGCTTCACATCTTGGGCTTTGAACAAGATACAAACGACCTTTCGCTTCACGTCTTGGGCTTTGAACAAGACACCAAAACCCCATTTCCTCCCATAGAATAGGAGGAACTACGAACGCTCTGATTTCCCTGTTTCGGTAAACGGGAATACGTAGGCATAAGATCGAAAGAAAAGATCTTAGCGAGCACACTAAACAAAAACCCAAAATCCCATACTTTCACACATCAATCAAAAAACGTCCGTCCTAACATTCCAAAACATCTCTTCGAACAAAATAACCTAGGAGAATCCCCGAATCTTTGTAGCATCTGTAAACCAACAGTGTTGACTGTTTAACCTCAGTATGCAAGTAGGGTTAGTTGGAGACATCTATTTCCCTTCCTTCATCAGCTTTAAAAGGATAAAAAATGAATCGAGCTGTAGTGCCAAGAGCGGTTGAGCTTCGCAACCACGTCCAAAAATCGCTCGCTACAGAAAAATGGCGACTCTGCTGGGGAAATCATTGTATCCATGCATTGTTTATTCATTCTTGTCTCCTAGGTAGAAACCTTCGCTGAGATGAGACTTTTTGACTCTATTAGGATCTTAGGTCAAAACCTTCACTTGTGTAGAAACTACAGAGTGGTGACTCCGCCGGGGAGCCATTTCTGTCAGGAACTTAGGATTCATAGCTTTATAGGTCTAGGATGATTAGGACAAATATATATACTGCTTTTCCTAATTGCTATACGTGTTTATTTTTCTGCTACTGGGAATGCGTGTGATGCCGCATGTGGTGAGATTGAGTATACACCTAGGAAAAACCAACCATTTCGTAGTGCGGAAGCTATCGGAAATAGTTGTCACGCGATACTACCCTCATTTGAGGCTGGTGATCTATTCTCGGTGAACGGCACTTACTCTAAGATTGCTTTACAACTCGCTGGCGATCCGCTTGTTGTTTTGCTTTCCTGGGAGGAGCTGATGATAATGAGTACAGGTACAAAAATCACCCTAGTATAAACCTTTGGGGATGGGTAGAGCCTTGACTTCATGACAACGACCCTCTGACCCCATGTTTTTTCTATGTTTTTGTGTGCTGCATTCATGCATTCATTTAAAAAACATTAAAACAAAAAAAATTTTCTCTTCTAGTCTCTCTTTTTTTCAAATTAAACTAAGACTGTGATTGTAAATATCAGAGAAAAGGATTGCACTAATGGATTTCGGTAGAAGGAGAACTCATAAGTATACCTTCAAGGTTCCAAAACTAGAGGATCTGAGAGGTTTGGCGAGAATGATCACAAACCAGGAGGCTTTCAGAGCCAAGTACGGAGGTCTGCTACCTCTGCTAAGAGTCCATGTGATTAAGGGAATCATGGATGCGCTCGTTCAATTCTACGATCCGGTTTATCACTGTTTTACATTCCCGGATTACCAGCTAGCACCAACGCTGGAGGAGTATTCTCATCTGATCGATTTACATATCACTGATCGAGCTCCATTTTCTGGACTGGAAGAAATTCCAAAGAATCAGACTATTGCAAGAGCAATTCACGTGGATGAGTATGAAGGCAAGACTCACTTGACTACCAAGGGTGGTATACAAGGTTTGCCAGCCCAGTTCTTAACAAAGAAAGCTCTGTACTTCGCTAGTATAGGGAACGGGATTGCTTTTGAAAGCATCTTTGTCTTGCTCACCTACGGGTTATTTTTGTTTCCCAACATCAATAACTTCGTCGATATCAACGCCATCAAGGTTTTTCTCATTGGAAACCCTGTGCCGACTTTGCTCGCGGACGCGTATCATTCTGTACACTTAGGAAATTTGTACAGCGGATGGGAGATCACATGTTGTGTACCTTTGCTTTATAAATGGTTTATCTCCCATTTTCCTAAGTCTGCTGCTTTTGGGGATTGCAAGAGTATCTTGCGCTGCTCGCAGAAGATCATGTCTCTTACCAACTCTGACATAGATTGGTGTAATAGGATTTATAATGGGATCAGGATCATTGATCGTTGTGGAAACTTCCCCAACGTACCCCTCATAGGAACTAAAGGAGGAATCAACTATCATCCGATATTGGTTCGTCGTCAGTTTGGATACCCGATGAGGCTTGTTCCGCAGAACGCTCATCTGGAAGGTCTTTTATTCAAGGAAGGAGAAAACGACAGAGCACTAAAGATGGAAATAGTGCACGCTTGGAAGCACGTTCATAAGAAAGGACGAGAGTCTCTAGGAAAACCGTATTGTGTCTCGGTGGAGCCTTATCTTCACTGGGTACAAACTAGAGCTCTCAAGCTAAAGATGCCTTATCCTCGTTATGGAATTCTTCCGCCAAGGGAATCTGTCATGTACTTCATGACTGAGACGGAAAAGCTTCAGGTTACTCTCAACAAAGTTCAAAAGGAGAGGAGGTCTTGGAAGAACAAGTACCGCACCCTTAACGTAGAGTGTATCCAAATACAGCAATTACTGAAAGAAAAAGATGCTTTGATTGAAATTTTAGAGCAACATGCTGTAGAGAACCAAGATGACCAAAGGAATTTGCTCGCTCCTTTCACCTGGCAAAGGAATGACAACCCGACAACGGACCAAGAGCCCCGGTCAAAGAAAAGGAAGTTCCAGAATCAGCACCCGAGTTCTCTCGGGACCCCTTAGCTTAGGTTTCTGTTTCTGCACTTTGTAATCTACTGTATTTCCATTTCTGTAATCCTTTGAAATTCAATAAAAAGGGGTTTCCCCACTGTTTGATATTTGCAATCTAATTGTCGAAGTTTATTTTGATTAAACCAAAAAACAATTAATATAATCATTGCATTTCATCATTCTCACATCGCTTATTCTTCTTACCTACGAATCTCATGTTTGTGTCTCGGTTCTAGAGTCAAACTGTCTCATTCGTATAATACTCGGGCCAATCGTCAGAAAAGGATGGATGATCTTGAGGAAGAAAACAGAGAGTTGAAAGAAGAGATCGATGCTCTGAGAGAGGATATGAGAAAGCTTCGTAACGACATGAAAGCCATGGCAGAAGCTCAGCTACAAAGAACTGTGATCTCAGAGATCACCTCAGCACCCATAGTGGATAAGTATGATCCTAGGTATCAGATGCCGAAAGATCGTCCTTGGAGCATGCCTGTTAACTATATCCCGGAAGGATATGTTCCGCCGATCGTTGAAGATCAGGGAATCACAACAGATGCCGCTGGTCCTGAAGGTTACAGACTTCGCGAAAGCGAAGATGCCAGAGGAATATTAAAGACTCCTAAAGGTTACAAACTTCGGGAAATGCCAAGATTCACTGCCGTAGTTACGGTACCACCCCCTGTGGTGCACACTGTCCCGGAAGAACAGATTCCACAAATACCTGCTGGTAAAAAGGAAACTATGTTTGACCGAATGGAGGAATTCCAGGAACAGTTCTTGGAAATGCAGAAGGAACTGCAAGCCATTCGCGGTCAGGATCTTTTTGGAAAGGACGCCGCAGACCTTTGTCTGGTCCCCAATGTGAAAGTTTCGCACAAGTTCCAAGTGCTCGACTTTGAAAAATACAAGGGAAACTCTTGCCCTCAAAGTCACTTGACGATATACGCTCGACGGATGTCAGCTCAGACTGAGAATCAGGACCTACTGATTCATTACTTTCAGGATAGTTTAACCGGTGCCGCCTTAAAATGATACATGGGTTTAAACCGCGCCACGATCAGCACATTCCGAGATCTTGGCAAAGCCTTCGTTCAACATTACAAATATAATTTGGACATGGTACCAGACAGAGATCAACTTAGATCAATGTCGCAAAAGGGCAAGGAAACCTTTAAGGAGTACGCTCAAAGATGGCGTGAAATTGCCGCTCAAATTTGTCCACCTCTTGAGGAAAAAGAGATGACAAAGATCTTCTTAAAAACCTTAAGCTCATTTTACTACGACAGGATGGTTGCCAGTGCGCCCAATGACTTCACCGAGATGGTGGGTATGGGAGTTCGTCTTGAGGAAGCCGTCCGAGAAGGACGTTTGGCAAAAGACGGTGGACCATCAAGTAGTACAAAACGATACGGTAGTGCTCTTCCTAAGAAAAAAGAGCAAGATATTGGGAATATCTCTCTCGGAAAGCAAAGGCGGCGTTATCAACCAGTAGCAGCTATAACTCCTGCTATCAATCCCGCGTCTGTTCCTATGTATCAACCTCAGGTTACGCAGAGCCAACCTAATCAGCAAAGGACACAACAGCCTCTTCAGCAGGCTCGTCCTCCATACAACAACAACCGTACAAAGCCGCCACCAGGGTTTGATCCTATACCCGTATCATACGCAGAACTATTTCCGTTACTACTGGCTAAGGGGCACATTCAGACTAAGTCTCCTCTTACAGTACCGGAAAATATGCCTTTTTGGTTTAAGGTGGATCAGACATGCCCTTATCATCAAGGAGGATCAGGGCATAACATAGAGACTTGTCTCAATTTCAAGTCTGATGTGCAAAAGCTTGTTAGGAATGGGCTCTTATCTTTCAAAGATACGAATCCTAATGTTCTCACGAACCCGTTGCCTCAACATGAGAAAGCTGCAGTCAACCTGATTGAGAAAGAGACTAACAATGTCTATCAAATTCATGATGTACTCTTGTTGAGGACCAATCTGGTCAAGATGCATTGTAGACAGAGTGGATATGGCCATGTGCCACCTCATAACTATCACCGGTGTGATATCTGCTCTAAAGACAATCAGGGATGTTCGGTAGTGCAATCAGCTCTACAGGAACAAATGGATCTCAGATGGATCCAAGAGCACCGAGTTTGTGGAGTTAACATGGTCTATACGAACTCCAACATCATTCAGAACCACGACATCCGTGCGATGAATGTCAACTTGGTGGCGATGCACTCAAGGCAAAGCCAGTATCATAATCTGCCACGGCACGATTACAGTTCCTGTCTGACTTGCTCGGTAAACAAACAAGGATGCTCTTTCATACAAGAGGCCCTCCAGCATCAGATGGATCTTGGATGGATCCAAGACTACCATGATAGGAACCCTTATCATATCATCATGGTTCAGATCTTTGATATTCGCGTGATGAATACCAACCTGGTAGAGTTACATGCTGAGCAGGTCCGACTCGGATTCTTAATCTCACATGACTATCAAAGCTGTAAAATGGGTTGCGAAAATGATCGGGTTGTACCCTTGTCCAGGAGGCACTTCAGCACTTGTTAAATCACTGGTGGATGCCAATCTATATGGATGAAGATACTCAGCAGATTAGTATCAGTAATAGAAACCCCACTCGGCGTCAAAGTCAGGATGTCCGATCAGTGGAAGCTAACCTAGTAAGGTTACATTGTATTCAAAGTGGGCGTGGCCAGGTGCCACCACACAATTATGACCGTTGTGGTGTCTGTTCGGAAAATAACCAAGGGTGTTACCTTGTGAGAGCAGCTCTTCAGGGTCAGGTGGATCGTTGAGAAATTCATCCATATCCGGGTTCCGGACCCATCAACTAGTCGCCAGACTATCTCACCAATCAAATTGAGGACGTTGTCGTCATCTCTGATCATCAGAGGACTAGGGATGTTTTTGCCATCATCCCTCTACTTGACGAATCTAAAGTTCCCAACCGGGAATGGATCGAGATTACTTATGATGGTCAAAAAAATCAGAAGGTTCCCATAGTCATCTATCTACCGGGACCATTACCGTATGAATCAACTAAGGCTATTCCTTACAAATACGGTGCAACAATAGTTGAAAATGGAAAGGAAATTCCATTACCCTCCGTCGTGAATATTGCAGACATCAGTCGTGTAACACGGAGTGGTCGAATCTTCAACCGAGGAGTTGGAGAGTCCAACAAAGAAAAGGAATTTCAGGCAGAAGTTCCTGATCCACCAGTTGGTCAATCCAGTAATCCCGACCTTTCGAAAAACGATGATGAGATGCTGAAGCTCATCCAAAGGAGTGAATATAACATTGTTGATCAGCTGTTACAAACTCCTTCAAAGATCTCGGTATTATCACTGTTACTCTGTTCAGAAGCCCACAGGGAGGCTCTACAGAAAGTCTTAGAGCAAGCCTTTGTGGAACAGTATGTAACAATCAGACAGTTTGATAGTATTGTCTCTAACATCACTTCCTGCAATAATTTGGGATTTAGCGATGAGGAATTACCCGAAGAGGGCCGTCGTCATAACATGGCGCTCAACATTACAGTTAACTGCCAGGACGATGCTTTAGCCAGCGTACTGGTAGACACAGGGTCAGCCCTGAATGTTATGCCGAAGTCCACTTTGATGCAATTATCATTCAAAGGCCCTCCGATGAGAATCAGCGAGGTCGTCGTCAAAGCATTCGACGGATCCAGAAATGCGGTTATCGGCGAAGTTGATCTTCCCATAACTATTGGTCCTCACACTTTCCAAGTCACTTTCCAGGTCATGGACATCCGGGCAATATACAGTTGTTTATTAGGAAGACCTTGGATACATCAGGCTGGAGCGGTCACTTCGACTCTCCCCCAAAAGCTAAAGTTCGTTCAGGACGATCAACTCATCACGGTTTGTGGAGAACAGGCCTTGCTCGTGAGTAACTTGTCATCATCTGCTGGTATAGAACCCGAGGAGGTTATTGGAACTCAGTTCCAAGCACTGTCGATGAGCAAGGACAATCAATCCCAAGGAGGAACTTCGATTTCCTCATACAAAGATGCTATTAAAGCGGTCGAGAGTACCGATACCAAAGGATGGGGACAGCTTGTCATTCCTATTGATAATAAAACAAAGAAGGGTCTTGGTTTTTCTGCAACCTGCACCCAGACAGCTGTCAACAATGAAAGTCTTCATCCCATTCAGAACTTCTTCCATAGTGGAGGCTTCCTCCAACCAGTGACTCAAGTAGTCCATGCTATCAATGAAGAGGATCCCTTTGACATAGATGAGGAATGGAAATCCTATCTTAACGAGGACGGTTATGTGTCGCAGGACGAAACGCAAACTCCATTTTGCTATCCCGCACAAAGTCCTAGATTCATACCCAGGTCAGACGTCGAAATGATATATGGAGATTGTGATCCGGAAGGATGTCGTGCTCCCCCAAACTCATTAGAGGAAGACACTCTGATGAAAGACAACTCTGACTCTACCTACTATGGCCCGATGGATGGTCTGCCAATGTGGCAACCTTACCCAGGAGACTTGGGGCCAGAAAGTCAGCCGAGTAATGACACTCAGCTGAGCATCATTGAACAGAATACCTGTTTCCCCACCATGTCATGGGATCAACACTCGGGTCATTCGGAAACTACTCAACATGACGATGAATTCGCAACATTTGCAGGACTTGAATTCATCAACTACGCCTTTCCTGAGGTCAACGTCATCGAGAGGGATGACTCCTCCAGTTCGAAAGAAGTGTGGGACACCTTGGGACAACCAAGTGGAAAATTTGATTATATGGTCAAGTACACCGCTCCCGAAAGCTCTCGTATCAGGCTCGAAGATATCCAGCCAACTGGATGGGGAGATACAGCTGAGAGCACAAATACTATGCAAAATACAACTGAGGAATCCTCCTACGACAATTCTGCCTGGGAGACAGATTCCAATGATCCTGCTCCACCAGAAATCGGCGTCATTTCTGAAGACAAATCAAGGAAGGTGCCAGACTTTGTGATTCACCGAGGAGTTCGCCGCCAGTGGGTTGCCGTCGAGGTTCCGAAGGTCGTTCACCAGTCAAAGTAATTTCCATCTTTAAACCTTTCACCCTGCCCAGGTGAAACGGATGTTTTGATAGGGCTCGCTTTCTGTAAATTTCCCTCTTCGCTTTGCCCGAAGCAAAAGAGTTTTGTTTTATAGGGCTGTAGTTTCAAGATTCGACTTGTTCATTAATAAAATAACGTCGTTCTGTAATTTCCGCATTAATTGCTGTTTTCTTTTTTCGCTTTTCTCAGAAAATGGTAATCCTAAAAAACAATTAAAAATAAAAACAAGCAGTAAAATAAATACACTGCACACACTTGCATTTTCTCTATCTCTTCTAAACACGAATCATACCGACATGCAGATTGCTTGTTTTACACCCCGTTGAAACATACGATCCGATGCCTTCTCCCGACTTTGAGTTCCCGGTATTTGGGGCTGAAGAAGAAGTTGACAACGAAATTCCAGAAGAGATCTCCCGATTACTCGGACAAGAGGAAAGGTCCATTGAACCTTACAAAGAGCCGTTGGAAACGGTAAACTTGGGTTCGGAAAGAGAAAGAAAAGAAATCAGGATTGGGGCACTGCTCAGTCCAACTGCCAAAGAGAGTTTGATAAAGCTTCTCAAAGAATTTCTCGATGTATTTGCTTGGTCCTATCAGGACATGCCAGGGTTGGATACCAGCATCGTGGAACATCACTTACCGTTGAGATCGGAATGTCCTCCAGTTAAACAAAGGTTGAGACGGACTCACCCGGACATGGCCATCAAAATCAAAGAGGAAGTACATAAACAGATTGACGCGGGTTTCCTCGCTACATCTGAATATCCTCAATGGTTAGCCAACATTGTACCTGTTCCAAAAAAGGATGGAAAGGTCAGAATGTGTGTCGACTATTGGGATCTGAACAAGGCAAGTCCAAAGGACGACTTCCCTTTACCACACATTGACATGCTGGTAGACAGTACAGCAAAGTTCAAAGTTTTCTCCTTCATGGATGGATTCTCGGGCTATAACCAGATAAAAATGGCGCTGAAAGACATGGAGAAAACTTCATTCATTACCCCATGGGGTACCTTTTGTTACAAGGTAATGCCATTCGGTTTGAAGAACGCCGGGGCAACCTATCAAAGGGCCATGACTACTCTGTTTCATGACATGATACACAAGGAATTCGAGGTGTATGTCGATGACATGATTGCAAAATCTAAGACAGAAGAGAAGCATGTGACCCATCTGTCAAAACTATTCGAGCGTTTGAGAAAGTACAAACTTCGCTTGAATCCTAATAAGTGCACCTTCGGTGTCCGTTCAGGGAAACTCTTAGGGTTCATCGTCAGCCAGAAAGGAATTGAGGTTAATCCTGACAAGGTCAAGGCCATTCAAGAAATGCCTTCTCTGAAAACTGAAAAACAAGTCAGAGGATTCCTGGGACGTTTGAACTACATCTCCAGATTCATATTCCTTATGACCGCCACGTGTGCGCCGATTTTCAGATTACTGAAAAAGAACCAGGACTGCATTTGGTCAAAAGACTGCCAAACTTCCTTCGACAGTATTAAGGAATACCTGTTGAATCCGCTGATTCTATCACCTCATCCGCTGATTCTATCACCTCCAGTGGAAGGAAGACCACTGATCATTTACCTCACGGTCCTAGAGGACTCAATGGGGTGTGTACTTGGCCAACAAGACGAAACCAAACGGAAAGAGTTTGCCATTTACTATCTAAGCAAGAAGTTCACCGATTGTGAAACTCGGTACACGATGCTCGAGAAAACTTGTTGCGCTTTGGCTTGGGCAGTCAAACGTCTTTGCCAATACATGATTCGTCACACTACTTGGTTGGTCTCCGAGATGGATCCAATCAAGTACGTATTTGAAAAGCCTGCTCTCACGGGAAAGATTGACCGTTGGCAGATGCTACTATCAGAATATGACATAGAATACCACGCTCAGAAAGCCGTTAAGGGAAGTATTTTAGCCGATCATTTGGCTCATCAACCGATTGACGACCAGGAATCAGTCGGGTTTGACTTCCCAGACGAAGATGTCATGTATCTAAAAATGAAAGATTGCGATGAACCGTTACCCAGTGAAGGGCCAGAACTGGATTCCCAGTGGGGACTTATCTTTGACGGAGCAGTTAATCATTACGGAAACGGAATTGGGGCAATCATTGTTACCCCTCAGGGTACCCACATTCCTTTCACCGCTAGACTTACGTTCAGATGTACGAACAACGAGGCTGAATACGAAGCTTGTATTATGGGTCTCGAAGAAGCGATTGATTTAAGGATCAAGAACTTGGATGTATACTGCGATTCAGCCTTGGTTATCAATCAGATCACAGGAGATTAGAACACATACCAATCAGGATTGATTCCCTACAAAGACTATGCAAGAAGGTTGCTACCCTTCTTCAACAGAGTTGAGTTTCATCACATCCCTCGTGGTGAGAATCACATGGCTGATGCTTTAGCCACTCTTTCTTCCATGATTAGCGTAGGTCGATGGAATGACCTACCTAAGATTGACGTAATGCGCCTTGAACGGCCCGCCTACATCTTCGTGATTGAAGCAGTCATAGACGACAAACCTTGGTATCACGATATCAAATGCTTCCTTCAGAAACGCGATTACCCACCTGGGGCATCCAGGAAAGATAGAAAGACCCTCAGAAGACTAGCAGGTAGCTTCTTCCTAAGCGGTGATACTCTCTATAAAAGAAACTTTGACATGGTTTTGCTCCGATGCGTCGACAGACCAGAAGTAGACATGCTTATGAAAGAAATTCATGAAGGTTCCTTTGGCACTCATGCCAACGGACACACAACGGCGAGAAAAATTCTCAGAGCTGGGTACTACTGGTTAACCATGGAATCCGACTGCTACAAGTACATGAGAAGGTGTCACAAGTGTCAGATATACTCCGACAAAATTCATGTACCGCCAACAAATCTCAAAGTTCTCTCTTCCCCATGGCCTTTTTCCATATGGGGAATCGACATGATTGGCTTGATAGAACCTAAGGCTTCAAACGGACATCGGTTCATCCTTGTGGCCATTGATTACTTCACCAAGTGGGTCGAAGCAGCGTCGTACGCTAATGTATCCCGACAAGTGGTGGTCCGATTTATCAAAAATAATATCTTCTGCCGTTATGGTGTTCCAAGCCAGATCATTACGGATAATGGATCTAACTTGAACAATAAGATGATGAAAGAGTTGTGCGCAGAGTTCAAGATTAAACACAATAACTCATCTCCCTACCGACCCAAGATGAACGGAGTGGTAGAAGCGGCTAACAAGAACATTAAGAGGATTGTTCAGAAGATGGTTGTAACCTACAAAGATTGGCATGAGATGTTACCCTTTGCTCTTCACGGTTATCGTACATCTGTCCGCACTTCAACAGGGGCTACCCCTTTCTCTCTAGTGTATGGCATGGAGGCAGTGCTCCCCATAGAAGTAGATATCCCATCAATCCGGGTATTGATGGAAGCTAAGCTTACCGAAGCTGAATGGTGTCAAAGTCAACACGACGAACTCAATCTGATCGAAGAGAAGCGAATCACGGCACTATGCCACGGTCAGTTGTATCAACAGAGAATGAAGAGGGCGTTCGACAAAAAGGTCAGACCTCGCATCTTCAGTAAAGGAGACCTTGTGCTAAAAAAGATACAATCATTTCTCACTGATTCGCGAGGCAAGTGGACTCCGAATTATGGTGGCCCTTATGTGGTCACGAAAGCTTTCTCAGGCGGCGCCTTGAGACTTGCAACCATGGACGGAGAAGAATTTGCCTACCCCACGAATGTTGATGTAGTCAAGAAATACTTCGCCTAAACTAAAAAAAAACGTCTCGGTGGATTGAAAACCCGAAAGGGCGATCCAGGCAAAAGTTAGAGACATGAAAAAATCATCCCGATGGATTGGAAACATCATAGTACAATCCAGGAAAAAATTAGGGATAATGGCAAGTAACTATGTTCAACAGAGGCAAGTCCCTTAGCAACAGTTACATTACCCATCAGAGGAAAACTCCAGTCAAGGTCATCTTCGACAGAAGCTCAGGATGCCCCGAATTCAAAGTTGGTAGAAGGATAGTGGTCGTTATGTTTCAACGTAGCCTTTTCCCTGTAAATTACCATTTTATGAACTTTGTATATACTCTTTGGAATCACGCGTTTGGTTGATCTCCATCTTATCAATGAAATTTGAGCCTTTGTGCTTTTGTTTGTAATTCTTACTTGTTTTAGCTTTACAGAATGACGTTTTTAATATGATTAACGATTCTTGAAATAAAACAAACGAACTTACTTGTAAAACTTTTTCTGCTTTAAAATAAAGATGGCATTTCTTTTGACTGTTGAACATCGAAAGAACATCGATCACGTCTCCAAAGGCGTTTGAACTTCAAAGTGCAGAATCAAAGTACTCCTTCTAAGCCAGTGCGCCTGAATGAAGGATCAACTATATCAGATGCGGTTTTCCCGTCTGGTACCCTCGGCCGAGTTCTCATCTCCTAAGCCCGACCAACATAGCTCCCAGCAGGGACTATCTCTCCTAAGCAAGATGGAATTGCTATTTTGAACCAGCGGTACTTTTTCGTCCCAAGCAGTGGCCGAGTATCCAGTCATGTTCATCTTTTAGTTTGTATGTCGCGTCTGTTTTGCCAGCATAAACATACATACATCATGCATTTTTTATTTGCATTCACATTTCATATTGCATCACCATCACTTGAGTCGGTCTTATCCTGTCGTGATAATCGTCCTCTCAATTGAGTTTGTCAGTTCTTACCTCGTCAGGAAGTGTTGTGTCTGATCAAACTCGTCTCCAGTGTATCTTTAGATCAGAGTTGGCAATTGGCCACTTTGATAACTTGAACCTCTGAAAGACCAGAGAACCTTCAACAGATGTCACTCTTCGCCATTGAAGATGATATCCTTGCTTTCCCGGATTAAGGAAAATCCCCAGAGAAAGCCTCTTAAGCAAAGGTTCGGCAGTACATCAGTGTTTCTTCAAAAAGCCGCTGATGAAAAGGTCATCGGCACCTCAAAATTGGATCCCATCATATGGCATTTCTCCGGGAAGATCCCGAGAAAAGTATGATGCAATGACCCCAAGCGAAAGCAGTCTCTCCAGAGACTCGCTTTCCCCAGTAGAATCGACAAATGGCATCTCCAACAGAGAAGTTTGTGCACCTCTACAACTCAGACGACTGGGTTCCCCAACAAATCTGACATCAAAACTTTTTCCGTCAAATGGCATCTCCCCAGGAAAATTCGGCGAGAAGTTTGAGGAAAACTGCTACAAATAGCGTTCCTTGTCAATAAAGTTTATTGACAAAAGAAACTAAGACCAGTTCCTTGGTAGGAAACCAGGATCGAGGGGAAGTTTATTTCAGAAACTAAGACCAGTTCCTTGGTAGGAAACCAGGATCGAGGGGAAGTTTATATCAGAAACTAAGACCAGTTCCTTGGTAGGAAACCAGGATCGAGGGGAAGTTTATTTCAGAAACTAAGACCAGTTCCTTGGTAGGAAACCAGGATCGAGGGGAAGTTTATTTCAGAAACTAAGACCAGTTCCTTGGTAGGAAACCAGGATCGAGGGGAAGTTTTACCTTTTCTAATCATCATTGCTTAGCAAAAGAAGATGAATGTGTAAATTACCATTCATAGACGCCGTCAAAATTTTGGATATTCCGATATTTAATCCTCTTGCACCCCGAATGCCCGAATGCCCGAATACCTTCGTCATTCACACCTTCGGGTCCAAGAAGATTAAATAGGGGCATCTGTCATACCCCAAATTTTGACCACTTAGATTCCCATCATTGTGCAAATCATCATCACAATATGGATGGAACTTTATACCTCATCAGTCTCCCCAAAGATGGGTGAGCTTTCACTACTATAAAAAATTAGGGTTTCAAGCCCTCTTTGAGCCTTAGACAGAGGATCAATCAAGGAATGACTTGATCTTCAACTTGTCTAACCTCCCAAGAACCTACAATGGATCAAGAGGACTCTCACTTCAAGGATTAAGCACAAGGCTGCTCCCTTCTAGGTGGATTAAGCTTCAAGATCGACAGTGTCACCAAATTAGGGTTTTGGTCGACCGGGGCCTCCAGTTGGAAACTTTCCTCTGGGCACAAGCCAATGATCCAAAACATAACCTAATATACTCCATGGAACCTCATGGACCCAGTCATCAAGTCAATTTTGCCTCAGGGGATGCATACATCAAAAATCAGGAATTAGGGTTTCTTGACCTAATTCACCCCTAAGTTGACTTTTGGGACAAATCAAAAGCCAAGACCTCAAGACATGATTTGAGGGTCTTTGATATACCATATTGATCCCTTTGGAACAATGGATTAAGCCAAGAAGCTTGAGCAACAAGTTTCAATTTCATCTGCACCACAATTAGGGTTTCGCGGGAAAAGTCAACTGTAACTTTGACTTTTGACCAGGACATGCTCCCAAACCCTAGGACATGATTTAATACACCCTATAACACCCATGGTACATGCCCATCAAGTTTGATTTAGGTCAAGGACATGATTTCCTGAAGGATTGCACAGTTTGGAATTCATCTGATAAAAAGTCAACTGTGCACCAAAGTCAACTTTGACTTTTTGAGATTTTTCACTAAAATGGATTTTTAACCCTAAAATGATGTTAATGTATAATTTGAATCATCATTCATCAAGTAAAATCAAGGAAAGTTGGATAACTTGTAAAAGGGGTAACCATAAAAACTTAGAAAATTTTCTAAGTTAAAAAATAAAGTGGCTAGGGTACCAACTTTGGAGGATCATAACTCCTAAACCACAAAGCCATTTTTTCTCATCCAAAGATGGATTTGTAGCCCTCATTACCCTCTACAAAAACTTCAACTACAAGTCATTCCAATTCATTAAAGATTTTGAGTTATGGAGTGATCAATATGGCTGAAAAATGAAAATGTCACTTTTTCCAAGACTTAGTGAAATTTTCACTAAGTCCAGATCTGCCTTCATTTTTTTACAAATGTAGGGGGATTTTTCACTTGGATTCAAAAGAGATCAAAACCAAATATGCTCAAACAGTTGTTGTATCATGTAAGGGTTTTCCAAAATGATCAAGAACATCACCAAATTCAACTTACACCATGAGATATGACATTGGCAAGTTGCCTTGCTGAAATCTGTCAAGGCAAGGCAGAATTTGCAATTTTGCTCGATTTGCCAAAATCAGCCAAATTCAAATGCTCCTATCCACTTGGACACATCTGAGGATTGATTCTAAAGGGTACAATCACTGAGCCAAGCCTCCAAAGTCCATGGAACAAGAAATAACATGTTGAACCTAGAATAGCCAAAATAGGGACAAGACTTCAAATTTGGATTGAAGCATTCAATGGAAGCATCAAGGTGGCATGGACTGAGCCATTCTCATCTGAAATCAGTCAAGACTTATCCAAGACCAAGGGAACCACAACTCTGAGCCCTAACCTCTAGTCAATGGCTAGAGGAGACTTGCATTTCCATTGGCCAACATTGAACAAACACCTGCTGCAGTTGCCATCCACTGTGGATCCCAAAACAAACTTGCTCTACTATAAATAGAGCTCAATTGTGTTCAGTTTGAGTACACCAAAGCCATCAAACAGATGATTTCCTCAAAATCTCTTCTTTCACCTCAAATTTGCCTTCCAAAGCAAGTAATTCTGAGTTTTTGAGCTAGAGAGCAATTCCTCTCAAACTAATCACACACACACACCTCATATATATCATATGTAAGCTGTGCAAACCATCAAAAGTGACATGTAATCACAACATCACAAAGTCACATCTCAAAACCTCAAAATAGCACTTTTTTGCATTTTTCAAGCCATGTCTTGATTCAGTCACTTTCCAAACCAGATAAAACCTCAAACACACTCCAAATATCATCCTTGAACAGTCCCAAATGGTTCCCACCATCTGGAACACCATTTGAGGGAGTTTCCATTTTGATCACTTTTGACCCCTTTTGCAAGAAAGGGACTGTTTGTGTTTTTGCAGGTACCAGATGATTCCAATCATCCTGAAAGCATCCAAGGGATCATTTGAGGTTGTTCAAAGCATAAAACCATATCTGGAGCAAGGGAGTTGGCAGATTGCTGAGAAAACTCCAAAATCTCAAAGAGGGGTAAGCCTCTCAACTTGCAGTCACCAAAACATGTGTTCATTTGAAGTCCATTGATTATGCATCTCTTATACATGTCATATGTGTTGTGTTTGTGCCAATTGATCATGTAATTCATGCCTGTAATGAGTTGTAGCATAGAACATGCAATTATAGGTCATTTTCAAAACCACTATCGGGTTTTGAGGAGGGAGTGTGATATGAGAAAACCACCACCACCATTGGATTCCTTGTGAAATTCTAGCCCAGATACATATAAATTTTGTCTCAAACCATTAAGAATTGAGAAATTTATGACCTTCACGTTTTTTAGCCAAAACTTGCCTTGGGCAAGCCAAAATCATGTCATACCTTGTATATTTGTTGTTTCATTTCAAACAATGGATGTATCACCACCCCAGTGGTAAGGCGCGCGCCTTGTATGCTTGAGGTCGTGGGTTCAAACCCCACCCATGCCATTTTTGTGATTTTTCACATTTTTGCTATTTTTCCAATTATTTTCATGTTTTGTTAATTATTTGGAAAATTAATAACTCGCTCAATTTTAATTATTTTTTATTGGTTCTTTTTGCAAAAAATCACAAAAATATTGAAATATTCATTTCCCCAAAAAAATTAGATTTATATTATTTATTTAATATAGTTAGTATTTTTGTGAATAAATGCCTTTTATTTGTTTTTAAACCCTTTTAAAAATAAATATCCATGTTGAAAAATCAAAACCAAGTAGGTTTTAATTCATCTTGGGATTGAAACCTCATTTTTCAAACCTAAAAACCAAAATCACAAGTTGTTTATTCAAATTTATTTGGAATTTTGTATCATTTTAATTAATTTTTCCTTGAATAATTACTTTAAAATGATGAAATTAGGGTTTTGTTGATTCTCACCTTAACAAACTTTTTTCAAAACACTCATGGGCCTCTAATAGAGTGTAAGACCCAATCCTTTTTTGACCAAATCATTTTGGGCCTCAGTGTATTGTATAAGTCCCGATACCGTAAAAAACAAACGGCGCGATCGTCGCCCTTTTAAAAATCATCTGGGCCTACCCTCGAGTAGTAAGACCCATTTCTTTTCTTTTAAAACTTTTTGGGCCTCTATTAGAGTGTAAGACCCAACCCCCTTTTACCCAAAACCATTTTGGGCCTCACTTATTGTATAAGTTCCTCTGCGTTAAAAAAAACCTCGGCGCGATCGCCATTTTAAACGAAAAGTCAACTGGGCCTACCCTCGTGTTATAAGCCCCACTATTTTTATTTAAAACTTTTTGGGCCTCTTGAGAGAGTGTAAGACCCATCCCTTTGTACAGAAAACCTTTTTGGGCCTCAGTCACTTGTAT
Organism: Lathyrus tuberosus; assembly: GCA_022829125.1. NCBI lineage: Eukaryota > Viridiplantae > Streptophyta > Magnoliopsida > Fabales > Fabaceae > Lathyrus > Lathyrus tuberosus. The sequence continues at coordinate 1,677,796 of JALAZF010000605.1, forward strand.
AAGTCCCTCTGTACAAAATCAAACTGTGCGCTCACTGGTAAAACCACGGGCCTCTCCTTGAGCTGTAAGCCCCAAATCTTTCTTTTTCAAAGCACTTTCTCCTTTGATTTTGAATATACTGTTGTTTTCAATTTTTCTTTGTTGAACAACTAACCAAACAGCATGGAAGCTCTACAACCGAGTAAGTGGTTATACGCTTTCATTTACTGCTTTCATATATATAACTGTACTGTGGGGCTGCTCGCTGTAAGTCTCCTTTCACAAACTCATATATATATATATATAAAACTGTATTGTGGGGCTGCTCACTGTAAGTCTCCTTTCATAAACTCATATCGACTGTGTAATAATAGTATAGATATTTCGAGTTTCCCCGACAACTACGTCTAGAACTAGGTGACGCCGTTTCATTTAGTCGTAGAAATAGACAACTAGATCCCTAATAGGATCACCAGATACAGTCTTCTCTTCGGCTGTCCTCATTAGGAATTGTCAAGACACTCTACTCCCAAAGATGAATGTATTCTCCGTGAATGGTATCTTTGAGTTTCTTCCAAATTCTGGGACTTTCCTGACTTTGATCTATTCTCGGTGAATAGCCTCCTCTTGGGCTTCATACAAGGACCGATCGGCTTCTTAAAAGCTTCCAGCCTCCTCTTGGGCTTCGTACAAATTGTCCCGACGACCTCCTAGAGGTATAGGAACAGAAATTAGTCATCTTCATAGAATAGTCCTTTCATAGAGTCTACTACTGTTTCTCAAAGCATAGTACAAAAGATAAAACTCTAGACTCGGACAGTCTCTCTTTCCTTGAGTCTCAAAGACATTCTCAAGTGACCCCTTTGTTAGATAGGAAGAAACCCGTAGACTCGAACAGTCTCAGTACCCTTCGGATTTCCCTGTTTCCTTAAAGAACAGGGAACAACCCCGATCCCCAGATCAAACCCATGAGTACAGTGTTGCTCATATAAGAACTGATTTTCTCTTAATTAGTATACTGGACCTGTCACTCAACTAAAGCAGTCACCAGCGGATAGCCCCCTCTTAGGCTTTGTAAAATGATATCCCCAAAAGAGTCGGTCTTTTTTCGAGCCTCCTCTTGGGCTTTGTACAAATGGTTCTCCCCAGCGGAGCAAACCTTTCGCCTCCATCTCGGGCTTCATACGAGATACAAAAAGACTCCCTCGTTGAGTCAAATAAATTTTAGCCTCTCTCTCAGGCTTTGTATGAGACACATAAAAGACTCCCTCATTGAGTCAATCCCTCTTTCGCCTCCATCTCGGGCTTCGTACGAGATACAAATTCCCTTTAGCAAGAGTCAAACTCTTTTTCAGCCTCCATCTCGGGCTTCATACGAGCTACAAAAGATTCTCCAGCTGAGTCAACTCTTTTTTTTAGCCTCCTCTTAGGCTTTGTATAACGAAATCCCCCGCTGAGTCGAACCCTTTTAGCCTCTCTTTCGGGCTTTGTACGAGACACATATTAGCCTCCTCTTAGGCTTTGTATAAGAAAACCACTGGTTAATCCAATTAACCTTTTAGCATCAAATTTGTGCCTCGTTCACAGTACACAAACATCAACAACTCCTTCCCTTTCATCTAATCGCTGTAAGCGGCAAGCCTCTGGATCATCTATATCCATGCCACTGTCCTTCTTTTAGCATGAGAAATTCCTAAGGAAAGATGGCATTGCTCTACACTGAGTTAAAGTCTTCTCCTTCAGGTTAAAACCCCTTCTTAGGAAATTATGGCATTGCCGGATTCACATATCCTGGTTAAAGTAATTCTCCTTTACCCCTCTTTAGAGATGACAGACTCTCTCTAAAGTCGATACTTTTCAGCTTCACGTCTTGGGCTTTGAACAAGACACAAATAGACTTTTTAGCTTCACATCTTGGGCTTTGAACAAGATACAAACGACCTTTCGCTTCACGTCTTGGGCTTTGAACAAGACACCAAAACCCCATTTCCTCCCATAGAATAGGAGGAACTACGAACGCTCTGATTTCCCTATTTCGGTAAACGGGAATACGTAGGCATAAGATCGAAAGAAAAGATCTTAGCGAGCACACTAAACAAAAACCCAAAATCCCATACTTTCACACATCAATAAAAAAACGTCCGTCCTAACATTCCAAAACATCTCTTCGAACAAAATAACCTAGGAGAATCCCCGAATCTTTGTAGCATCTGTAAACCAACAGTGTTGACTGTTTAACCTCAGTATGCAAGTAGGGTTAGTTGGAGACATCTATTTCCCTTCCTTCATCAGCTTTAAAAGGATAAAAAATGAATCGAGTTGTAGTGCCAAGAGCGGTTGTGCTTCGCAACCACGTCCAAAAATCGCTCGCTACACACTCCCGTAAGGATACGTAGGCGCAAAGTGCGATGCTTTGTCGAGTATACTTAGATATAAACCCCTAGGGCTCCAACCTTTAGCATAGCACCCTTAGCAAGCGAGTAAGATATAACAAGTTAAAACAAGAGGTTCACGTAGAGTACTACGGACGTTTAGGGTGCTAATACCTTCCCTAGGCGTAACCAACCCCCGAACCTTAGATCTCCCCCCTTTAGGTTTTTCTCGATCTTGAACCTTTCCTTTGGATAAATCAAAGTCGGTTGTGAATTTAAAGAATACGATGCAAGTTAATTAATATCTTGTTATCCGATTCTCACCGCAACAGAAATGGCGACTTCACTGGGGAAACTTTTGAGGGTTAAGCCTATCTTGTTTTTGCTTTGCTTTATTTATGCTTGCTTGCTATATTTATGTATATCTGCTTGATTGCCTGTATATGCTTTGCCTGCTTATCTTTTGTTGGTTTGGTTCTTGAGTGGTGAGATAAATCCTACACCCGGATTTGAGTGCAATTAGGATATAACGATGGTATTCAAGGAGGCTTTGAGGGAGTCGAATCCTAAAAAGTTGAATTGAGAACACCATCACTCAGTTGAGGCCCTCTTGAGAGTCTAGTTATGTTGAACGAATCCGTTCGTGAAAGCATGCTACTCTCGACCTAGGAGCCCATGATATTGAGAACCGTAGTTACCAAACCCCACTAAGCCTTTTAGGATGTAGTGCGGTGACCATGATGGAGTCTATTTCTGAATTAGTTGTCACGTGATACTACACTCAGACGAGATCCTCTTGAGAATTTTATTGATTACCAAGTCATCTAGGAAATCGTTAAAATTCGAAAGATGGGTTGTCGACTCTGGGAACTTCTTAGAACCCTATTCAACAGGTGAAAACCAATAGAACATACCAGTGGGAAGGGTGAACCTTTGGCTCCATGCTCAACCTATCTCCCCTTTGCCTTTGTTTGTGTGTGCTTTATGTGTGCCTTGCATTCATACATCATAAGCATTCATGTTGCATCTGTTTCATGGAACTCAGACTTCTTTTCTTATATCAGAGGGATATCATGGATAGCTCAAGAAGAAACACCATCAAATACACTTTCAAGAGTCCCAAATTGGATGACCTAAGGAAATTGGGAGATTTGCTAACAGACCCTGAAGGATTCATAAACAGATATGGGAAGTTGTGGGTGTTGTTGAAGAAGACCATTGATGAAGGACTCCTCTCAACCTTGCTTCAGTTTTATGATCCAAAATATCACTGTTTCACGTTCCCTGACTATCAACTCATACCCACCCTTGAGGAATACTCTCAGATAATTGGTTTGCCTATCAAGGATGAGTCTCCATTTCCTATCTTCGAGAAGGATCCTAAAGAGGAGGAAATAGCCAAGGAAACCCATCTGGAGTTAGTTGACATTAAAAGTAATTTAATCTCTAAAGGAGGAATGTTTGGGTTAACTACTAAGTGCTTGTTTGAAAAGGCTCGTTACTTCGCTAAAAACTCCAACAGGGATGCCTTTGAAGCTGTATTTACATTGCTTATCTATGGACTTTTCTTGTTTCCAAACATTGACAACTTTGTAGATCTAAATGCAATCAAAATCTTCTTGAGATGAAATCCAGTACCTACACTGCTTGCTGAAGACTACCACTCAGTCCATACGAGAAACGCTCATAGAAATGGACAGATTACCTACTGTGTCATCATACTGTATAGATGGTTTATTTCACATCTACCAAAGGCAGGTGCATTCTAGGATTCCAAGAAAGGATGGTGGTCTCAGAAGGTCATGGCACTCTCCCATGCAGACATTGACTGGTATAATCGGTTGTATGATGGAATCCTGATTATAGATAGCTGTGGAAATTATGGCAATGTACCTCTTCTTGGCATTAAAGGTGGTATCAGTTATAACCCCGTATTGGCACGACGCCAATTAGGGTATCCTTTAGAAGACAAACCTCTTAGTGTTCATGTGGAAAGTATTTACTTTGAAACATATGACAAGAACGAAGAACAGAAGAAATTGATCTTGAACGCTTGGGGTAGCAAGCGCAAAAGAGGAAGAAGTTCTTTAGGAAGACCTAACTGTGTGTCCTTGGAGCCCTATCTCCAATGGGTTAGAAGAAGAGCTATAGAGCTAAAGATGCCCTACAAAAGGCAAGAACCAATTACTTTGAAGAAAGAGCTTGTTTTGTACTTCATGTCAAGAGAAGAAGAGCTGGAGATTTCTTTAAGACAAGCCCAAAGGTCAGAAGAAGCCTGGAAGCTCAAGTATCAAGTGGTTGTTGAAGAGAATCTGGAACTCCAGAAGCAGCTGCAGACCAAGAATGAAGAGTTACTCTCATGCAAGAAGAGAAAGGCCCTAGAAGATCCAAGTTCCTCTAACAGTCAGCCTCCTGCTTGGAAATCTATTCTTGACAACCTCGTCGCCGAAAGGGATCAGATGGAGAAAGAAATCAGAAGACTCAACACAAGGCTCTTAGGAGAATTTCCTTAGGACTTTCTAGCTATTATTTAGCTTTATGTTTAGGGATTTTGAAAGTGTATCAACTATTGTAATTCACCTTTTATTTAATGAAACGAGGTCTTTTGATATCTCTTGATATTTTGCGAATGTTTGAATTCCATGAAACTTTGCATTGCATTTTGCATTCCTGCTAAACTATCAAGTTACTAATCTTGCTTTGCAGATTTTGTAGAAATGGATGCCACAGGGAAAAGAGCCTGGCCTTATTTCTTTAAACTATCGGAGGTGGAGCGTCTGTTGTGGTTAGGAGAGATGATTGAAGATCAGTCAGCCTTCGCTAACAGGTATGGATGCGTCATTCCACTGATGAAGACACCAATAACTGTAGGGCCTCTTGAGGTGTTGGTCCAGTTGTATCATACCGCGTACCGGTGTTTCGTATTCCCTGAATTCTAGTTGGTACCAACCCTGGAGGAGTTCTCAGCCATGATAGGAGTTCCAGTCAGAGAAGCCCCCATCTTTTCTGGGATTGAAGAAATGCCTTCTGCCAGAGATATTGCCAGAGTAACCAGGATTATACTATTTGACATCCAAGCCAACCTGACTAACAAGGGAGGGAAGCGTGGATTTCCTGCCTAGTTCTTGATGGAAAAGGATTTGTACTTCAAAAACAGAGGAAGTGAAGCTTTGTTTGAGTCAACTCTAGCTCTGATGATATATGGGTTGTTTTTATTCCCGAATGCCAAGAACTTCGTGGATACCCAAGCCATTCAGCTTTTTGCAGTTAACAATCCAATCCCAACGCTGCTAGCTGATGTTTACCATTCCATACAGACCAGATACTCAAGAGGCTGTGGACCAATTGTTTGTTGCGTAGCCCTCTTTTACAAGTGGTTCGTTTTTTATCTTCCGAAGACTCCGACTTTCTGGGAGGCCGAAGACTATAAGATTTGGTCCAAAAAACTGATGGAGTTGAAGCATACCGACATCAAATGGTATGATTCAACTGAAGAAGGAATCATTATAATCCATAGCTGTGGGGATTGCCCCAATGTGCCTCTCATGGGAAGAAACGGTTGTATAAATTACAACTCTGTCCTTGCACGCCGTCAGTTGGGTCATCTGAAGGAGGTAATTCCAGATGACGAAGATATGCAGATGATGTTTTATGATGAAAGGGGAGGACCTGAAATGAAGATGCGGTTGGAGCGTGCTTGGCGCCAGATTAACAGACAATTATGGAAGGCTGAATACCCAGTCACAGAGGCTCACTTGCAATGGTCTCGTGACATAGCTCGTGTAATGATGAAACCACATCCTTACCATGAATCACCTACCAAGAAAAAGCAGAAGATGATAGAGGAGTTAGGAGAATTGGTTCTCGCAGAAGAGGAAACCAAGGAGCGTATCATCAAAATAATGAGAGTAATTAATGGAGGAGAAGGATCATCAACCGGTGGATTCAATCTCTAGTGTCACTATTGACATTTTTGTTATCGTTGTTCTTTTTCACTTTGATGTATTTCTACTTATGTACTTGGAGTATGGGATGCACTGCTCCTGATGTAATGTTCACCAGACTCTTGAATGAAGAAGTTTATTTTATCAAGGAATCTATTATCTATATTATTTGCAAAATTTCTTTGGTTTCCTGATAGTTTAGCTTGCATTTGCATGTGCACCCTCATTTGCATCTTCATGTGCATTTTGTCTTCCCTTGTCTTTGTCTTATGTCACCGTGTTCTCTTCAGAATCGTCACACTGGATCCCCGCCACAACTACAACACTCGGGCCCAAGCTCGATTCAGGATGTCAGAGGCTTACGGAGAGATGGACAGAGTCAACAATGAGCTGAATGAGATAAGAGGAGGAATGGGACAAATCCTCGAGGCAATTAATGTTATGAAAGCAAAGATGGACACTCAGGTCACCGTGGTCTCTGAAATCGTCATCACAACGGTAGAACCTCCTATCATCCCTGTCATCCCTACTCTGGGCATTGTAACGCCCCGATTTGTTTGATTGTATTTATTTATTTCATTTATGTGAATTTTGTGAAATGTGTGGATTTATTGTATTTTACCTGTTAATTGAGCTAATTGGTTAATTTCTCTGATAGATAAAATAATTGTATTAAATTATTATTTCTTTTAAACTTTTATTCCCCGAAATATATTTCATCGGTATGTTTATGTTTTATAGCATTTTGGGAGCGTTTGCGGGGTATTTGAGAGTAGAGGCATTTTAGTCATTTTATATTATATTTTTATAACTTAGAAAGAAAAGAGATAGAAATAGAAAGGAGAGAAAAATAGAGAGAAAGAAATAGGAAGAGGAAAAAGAGAAGAAGGAAAAAGAAGAGAAGAGAAAAAGAGAGAAAAAGAGGAAAAGCTAGGTTGGATCAAATCAACTTCTAGAATCGATTTAATCGGGTAAGGGTGTGAAATTCAATTATTCTATGCGTGTGTATGATTATGTATGTGTTTGTGTTGTTGATTTTGGAATGTATGAAAATTTAGAGCAAAAATCATAATGTTTAGAAATTGGTAGAAATTGATTTCAAATGTGTTTAAACTCATGTAGTTGTGTTCCTTGTTGTTTATACATGTTGGATATGTATTGTTATACCTCAAATTGGTGTTTTTCTGAATTTGGATGATGATTTGGAGGATTTTGGGTGTGAAACCCGTAACAGCAAAAACCTGCAAAATTTCTGGTTTGCCCAGGTCATACGCGTATGGGGCATGTTCATACGCGTATGGTCCTTGGTAATACGCGTATCATGGGCGAGTTTTGGGGCCATTACGCGTATGGGATGGGCCAATACGCGTATGGGATGTCTCTTTTCCCGGCCATCTGGTGAGATGCGTATTGTACGCGTACGAGGGTTTTGCCATACGCGTATGACAGGGGCCATACGCGTATGGGCAGGAGAAGTGTAAAATGGGACTTTTCAAAATATCGTTTTCGTTTTTCTTTCGTAACTTGTGTTCCGTTTATCCGATTTTTACATTCTTGGTATTGTTGGAAAGCTATTGAGCTGTACTATATGATTATGATGATTTGGAAGTTGTTGTCCGATTAAATTATGTCAGGAATTTGGAATAGTTTCATTTTGTCGACTTTTACCGTATTAATTAAGTGTAATTGATGTGTATCATGTAATGTGCTTTTAATATGGATATCGTATGACTTGTGTGATGTTATATGATGTGAATGCATGTGATGACATGTTGTGGTGATGAATTGTGGCCGAAAGGCAAATAAATGCAATGTGTTGTATTTGGTTATATATGCATGTTTATGGTTGCATATATGTGTGAAGATGCATTGGTTGTCATGAGTTCTTGTGTGTCAAGTATCATGATATGCATCTTGTGAAGTCGTAAGCCTTATACAAAGAGGTGGGAGCGACAGATTGATTCCTGAGAGAATCTGCTATAACATCGTGAGCCTTAAAAATAAGAGGTATGAATCGCCTTAAAAATAAGAGGAATGAAAACGATGATTATAGATGATCGTGAGCCTTATACAAAGAGGACTGCAAGCGATCGGATCGTGAGCCTTATACAAAGAGGACTGCAAGCGATCCATAAACGTCGTGAGCCTTATACAAAGAGGACTGCAAGCGGCGGGTGAACATCGTAGGCCCGACAGGGAGTTACAGTGATGTAACGAGCGATGATTCCAGCAGAGTTCCTGAGTGAACTAGTGTTGAGATTTGATGGAGTCGGTACCGCATATGCATTTTGCATAGAGTCATTGTGTCGGTCTCTTTGCATCTGCATGAATTATGATTGCATTGGTTATATATGGAAATCATGATTTAATTGATTATGTGTGAGACGTTGTGATATGCATTTGTGATAAATGTATTATGCATGATTAATATGCAATTGGGAATGGAGTAATTATGTGATTGAGCTTGTGATAGCATTTGTGAATTGATGTGCATTCGTCTTAAATGCATTGAATTATGAATGATATGTTTTGTGTATAAACATATGCATTATGTGTGAATATGTGATTATGTGAATACAATCTATATATGCTTTATGTGTTGGCATATGATAATTATGGTGAGAAGACTTGATATGTGTATTTTTATGTCGATATATATAATTATATGCATTTATATTATGATTGTGTTTCTCACCCTTCTGCTGTTTTATAATGCTCTATGAGGCATTGCAGATTAGATGCTGGAGGTCTTTTGTGAAGCTTAGGTCTTCATTCTTTTGTCGGTCGGCTCTGATATGTGACACCGGGCAGTCGGGAGATCGATTAGGATTATTTTGTGATGTTGTATATATACATGATTCTGTTGATAACAGATAAACCTTTATGTGATATATATATATATATATATATATATATATATATATATATATATATGATATTCAGTTTTAGATTTTCCGCTTTCATTCTAAAATCTGAAATGTGGGTGTAAGGAACTGAGTTCCTCTGTTGATTATTACCCCACTGTTGCATATCTTTATGAGCAGGTGTTGTATGTTTTGTTCCAATATAATGTGATTCTCCCTGTCTATGCCATGATAATTTAAATATACTCTGATGAAATTTTGAATTTTTATTTATCACTTTAATAGCTTGGGGGTATAGATTGGAGGTGTTACAGGCATGCCAGAAGATTTTATCCGTGCTACAGCTCCTTTGACAACGCAGCAAGCAGTTCCTTTGATCAATGAGACTCTTCAAGCTATTCCTACTTATGCTCCACCAGCAGTGCATCCGGTTTTCCATAACCACCAGCCCTACGACTATGTTGATGTGTGGGAAGAACGAGATGATAGACACGATAAATTGAGAGAAAGTGTTGAAACGATGCAGAGGAAGATGAAGGCAATGGAGATGAGTAATGCTTTCAGTACTGACATCAAAAACATGTGTTTGGTTTCAGATTTGGTTATTCCACCCAAGTTCAAGCTGCCAAGCTTTGAGTTGTATTCAGGGGCCACGTGTCCCAAATCTCACTTGATTATGTACTACCAAAGAATGGTCGCGCATGTAGACAATGACAAGCTGATGATTCACTGTTTCCAGGACAGTTTGAAAGGGGTTGTTGCTAAGTGGTACTTAAGTCTAGACCAGTCCCAGATCCGTTGTTTCCAGGATGTAACTAACGCTTTTGTGAAACACTATAAATACAATATGGATCTAGCTCCAGACTGAAGACAGTTACTGAGTATGTCCCAGAAAGGTACTGAGACTTTCAAAGAATACGCACAACGTTGGAGAGAGACTGCTTCTCAGGTCGAACCACCATTGACTGAAAAAGAGTTGGCTGATTGGTTCGTAGACACAGTAAAGCCTGAATTTTATGAGAGGATGATCAGCAGTGTCAGTGCAAATTTTACTGATATTTATGCCATTGGCGTGAAGGTAGAAGCAGGATTAAAGAGTGGAAAAGTGATTGGTTCTCCTAGTAGTTCAGCTGTCGCCAGTACTAAGAAGACTCCTAGTCATTCCCATAAGAAGAAGGAAGGAGAAACTAATGCCATTATGGTAGGGAAGACCCAGAGCCCTCGATGGAAGCAACCAATGTATCAGCAACAACAGAGGCCAAATTTCTTGCAGCATCTAATTTACCAGATGCAGTATGCTCAGCAACCCTACGTAGCTGCAGTTACACCTACGTTTAATCACCAGGCAGCGCAGCAGGCGCCGACATATCAACAGACAGCTCTTCAGCAATGGCCTAAAAACCAGAATTATCAGCAACCAAGACCACAGGGTCCGCAGCAGAATTCTCCCCACAAGAAACAAGGAGGAAAGCCAGCATTTCCACCAATACCGATGTCATACACAGAGCTTTACCCTTCTTTAGTGGAGCAAGGGTTGATTGTTACCAGACCTTTGGCGCCACCAACAGAGAAATCTATGCCTTTCTTCAACCCAAATGCAACTTGTGCTTTTCATCAAGGAGGCGCTGGTCATGACTTAGAGGGTTGTTTAGCATTGAAGAACGTAGTAAAGGGTTTGATGGAAAAGAATATCCTTTCATTTGCTGACAATCAACCAAATGTGAAGAACAATCCTTTACCTACCCATGGGACCACTAATGCTATAGAAGATGAGAATGATGAGGTATTAGTTTTGGATGTAACGAAGATCAAGACCCCTATCAAAACTTTTCATGCTAAGCTGTTTAAAGCTGGGTTAGTTGAAGTTTGCCATGATGACTGCGAAGAATGTAATGACAGTACCAAGGGCTGCCATTTGGTCCAAGATTACATTCAGTATTTGATCAATGAAGGGTTCCTGCAGGTGTTCAGTAGAGAAAAGGAGGACAAAGTTGCAGCGATTGAGTCTGTGTTTAACCTTCCAAAGCTAAAAAGGTAGGTATCCAAGTCCAACGTACCCAAATTTGGGTCTGTAGTTCCTGTATTTAATAGACCAGCGCCAATTTTCAATAATCCTGAAGCGGTTAATGCTTCCACCATTAGTCATTCCAAGCAATGTGACATCAGACAACCTGTTCCATTCAGGTTCCGAGGGACCAAGGCTGTACCGTGGGTCTATGAGAATGTTATGGATAACAGAAGGCGAGAAGACGTGATTCCAAGGAAAGAGGTGGGAATCATGGTTGAAGACGTAGTTCCAAGGAAAGAGGTGGGAACTACTGTTGAAGATGTGACCAATATAGTAGGAACTGGGAAGTTGACACGAAGTGGAAGGGTCTACACTCCTTCTTTCAAGGAAACCACACCCAAGGAAACTGTCGTTCCCATCCCAGCCAGAGATAAGGGAAAGGAGATAATTTCTCAAGAAGCAGATGAAGAGTTCCTAAGAATTATCAAGAGGAGTGATTACAAAGTAATAGATCAGCTCAATCAGACACCGTCCAAGATTTCGATCTTATCTCTGTTAGTTAATTCGCCAGTTCATAGATCAGCTTTGCAGAAAGTACTAGCCCAGGCACATGTAGCTCAGGATATAACAGCTGGACAGTTTGACCATGTCGTCGCCAACATTACAGCCTGTAATACTCTTAGCTTCAATGATGAGGAGTTACCCCGAGCTAGAAGGAATCATAATTTAGCTCTGCATATATCAGTGAAATGTTAGGAGGATACGATGGCTAGAGTTCTCGTAGATACCGGTTCATCCTTGAATGTCTTGCCGAAAAGAACTCTTGATAAATTGTCTTACCAAGGAGCCATAATGAGACCCACCTCTCTTATTGTCAAAGATTTTGATGGTTCAAGAAGATCGGTGATGGGAGAAATTGAGCTACCTGTTTTGATTAGCCCTCAAATATTCAACATCCTTTTTCAGATCTTGGATATCAACCCTGCCTACAGTTGTTTACTAGGTAGACCCTGGATCCACGAAGCTGGTGCTGTAACCTCTACCTTACATCAGAAGATGAAGTTCGTGGCCGATGAGAAGTTAGTTATCATACATGGCGAGGAGGACCTTATGGCCAGCAACTTGTCCTCATTTCGTTACATTGAAGCGGATGAAGATGCTTTGGAAACTTCTTTCCAAGCTCTTGAAATAGCTAATGCCGTTATGCTTGACGACAAGGAACCAGTGACCTCTGATTGTCCATCTTTTGCTTCTTTCAAGAGCATTCAATCTGCTTTACGAGGGGGAGTTCCTGAAGGCTGGGGCAAGATCGTCGAAATTCCAGAAAGAGAGAAATACCAAGGGTTGGGTTACAACCCAACTTTTGAGGGGAAAGCTGCTTCAACAAAAGGAAGACTAAGGACCATTCAGGAAGTGTTCGTCAGTGGAGGACAGCAAGTCCATGCAATTATTGAAGACGCTGAAGATGAAGATATCGATCACTTGGTGTTTCGGTGTGACGCTGCTTTAAGTAACTGGGAAGCCATTGAGATACCTACTTTGTACCCGTTGACAGAGTAATTTGTTTTTTAGCTTTGATGTTTTCAATTCCGTAGCCTTGTCCGAGGCTTTCGGATTATTTTGTATGGGCCACCGCTTTTAAATCTTATTAATCAATGAAAGTGTTTGTTTTGTTAAATTCCTTGTCTTTATTCTTGCTTTCGTTTTAAGAAAAATGGCAATCTTTTCAAAACTGCATTCTTTTTCTCTTTCTTGCATTCATGTTTGTGCTTTTTTTTAATAAGATAAATCCCTCCATCGTGCAGAATGATTCCCAAACCCGTTGTATTCAATGACCCTACTCTCACTATCGACTTTGATTCACCTATTTATCAAGCTGAGGAAGAGGAGGATTACGAGATCCCCGGTGATTTGGCAGAAATGTGTGAGTATCAGTACACGGATCTTCAATCACACGAAGAAAGAGTTGACGTCATCAACCTTAGCACTGAAGAAAAGAAGAAAGAGGTCAAGATTGGGGTAACGCTTGGGGCAGAGATCAGACAACGTTTAGTCTTGCTTTTGGAAGAATATGTAGATGTGTTCGCTTGGTCTTATCAAGGCATGCCTGGATTGGATACAGACATAGTAGTTCATAAAATACCGCTCAAGCCTGAATGTCCACTTGTGAAGCAAAAACTCCGTAGAAGTAGACCGGATATGGCTCTCCAAATCAGGGATGAGGTTAAGAAGCAATTGGATGCAGGATTCTTGGCAGTTTCAAAATATCCAGAATGGGTAGCCAACATCGTGCCGGTTATGAATAAAAATGGTAAAGTGCGAATGTGCGTAGATTACAGGGATCTCAACAAAGCTAGTCCCAAGGACGATTTCCCACTACCACATATTGACACTTATGTGGATAACACAGCTAAGTTTGCAGTTTTCTCCTTCATGGACAGTTTTTCCAATTACAATCAGATTAGAATGGACCCAGCTGACATGGATAAGACTACATTTATCACCCCGTGGGGAACCTACTGTTACAAAGTTATGCCCTTTGGTCTGAAGAATGCAGGGGAAACCTACCAGAGAGCTATGGTAACTTTGTTCCATGATATGATCCACAAGGAAATTGAGGTATACGTGGATGACATGATTGCTAAATCCCGAAGCGAGGAAGAACATTTGGATCATCTTTTGAAGCTGTTTAAGAGACTCTGGAAGTATCAATTAAAGTTGAATCCAACCAAATGTACCTTTGGTGTCAGATCAGGGAAGTTGCTCGGTTTTGTCGTCAGCCAGAAAGGAATCGAAGTAGATCCTGACAAAGTACGAGCTATTCAAGAAATGCCAGCTCCACAAACTTAATCACAAGTGAGAGGATTTCTGGGTCGTTTGAACTATATATCCAAATTCATTTCCAACATGACTCCAATTTGCGAACCGATCTTCAAACTGCTCGGTAAAGATCAGACTGTAGAGTGGAATGCTGATTGCCAACAAGCCTTTGAGAAGCTCAAAAGATATTTGCAGGAACCACCTATTTTGATTCCTCCTGTTCCTGGAAGACCTCTTATCATGTACATGACTGTTCTAGAGGGATCCTTGGGTTGTGTATTGGGCCAACGTGATGAAACCGGTTGCAAAGAACATGCCATTTATTACTTGAGTAAGAAGTTCGTTGGTAGTGAAAGCCGTTATTCATTACTTGATAAAACCTACTGTGCCTTGGCATGGGCCGCTAAACGTTTGAGGCAGTATCTGATATGCCACACTACTTTGTTGATCTCGAAAATGGATCCAATAAAGTACATCTTTGAGAAGCCTGCTCAGACAGGAAGACTCGCCCGTTGTCATATGCTATTGTCAGAATATGATATCCAGTATGTACCTTAGAAGGCTATTAAAGGGAGCGTATTATCAGAATACCTCGCAGATCAGCCTGTTGAAGATTATGAACCACTTAAGTTTGAATTCCTGGATGAAGACATTATGGTAGTAAAAGATTGTGAAGGGTCTGGTCCTAATGAAGGCTTTGAGATTGGTTATAGATGGAAGATGATGTTTGACAGTTCTTCCAATTTCAAAGGGCATGGTGTAGGTGTTGTATTGATAAACCTCGATGGTGGTTACACCCCTTTCACAGCAAGGCTGGATTTTGAATGCACCAATAATATTACTGAGTACGAAGCGTGTATTTTGGGACTAGAAGCTGCTATTGATCTTGGAATCAATGTTCTTGAAGTTATGGGTGACTCTGCTTTGGTCATTTATCAAGTCAAGGGTGAATGGGAAACCAAAGATGAAAAGCTAATTCCATACCGTGCTTACATTATGGAATTGATTAAGTGTTTTGATGAGATCACTTTCCGTCATGTTCCCCGTGCTGAAAATCACATGGCTGATTCCCTAGCTATGTTAGCTTCAATGTGGCAAGTCAGGTCTCATAATGAAGCACCTCTCATCAGTATCGAGCGCAAGACCGAGCCCTCTTATTGCCAGGCAGTTGAAGAAGAGAAGGATGGGAAACCTTGGCTTCACGACATCATGAATTATCTGAAAACTTAGGAATACCCTGTTAACGCTTCCAATCTTGATAAGAAAACTTTGCGAAGATTGTCATCCAAATTCTTTCTCAGTAACAATGTGCTTTACAAGAGGAATCATGATATGGTCCTGCTAAGATGTGTTGATAGACGGGAAGCAGACCTGTTGATTCACGACATTCACGAAGGAGCCTTTGGCACTCACGCCAACAGACATGCCATGGTTAAGAAAATCTTGAGGGCTGGGTATTATTGGTTAACTATGGAAGCTGATTGCATCCAATACGCCAGGAAATGCCATAAGTGCCAGATCTACGCGGATAAAATGCACGTTCCTCCCACCTTGCTGAATGTTCTGTCATCCCCTTGGCCTTTCTCTATATGGGGCATTGACATGATTGGAGCCATTGAGCCAAAGGCTTCCAATGGTCATCGTTTCATTTTAGTGGCCATTGACTATTTCACTAAATGGGTTGAAGTTGCTTCCTTTGTCAATGTAACGAAGCAAGTAGTTGCTCGTTTCATCAAGAACAATATCATTTGTCGTTACGGGATTCCCGACAAGATTATCACTGACAACGGAACAAATCTGAACAACAAGACGATGAAAGAGTTATGTGACAATTTCAAGATTGAGCATCATAATTCCTCACCTTACCGTCCCAAGATGAATGGAGCTGTCGAGGCCGCCAACAAGAACATCAAGAAGATTCTGCAGAAAATGGTCAAGACTTATAAGGATTGGCACGAGATGTTACCGTTTGCTCTGCACGGATACAGAACTTCGGTTCGAACCTCGACAGGGGCAACCCCTTTTTCCCTTGTATATGGAATGGATGCAGTACTCCCCATTGAAGTGGAAATACCATCTTTAAGAATCCTGATGGAAACTAAGCTTGACGAAGCTGAATGGGTTAGAGAGAGATATGACCAACTGAACCTCATTGACGAGAAGCGGTTGACTGCTATGTGTCATGGTCATCTATATCAGAAGAGAGTGAAGATGGCGTTCGACAAGAAGGCCCGTGTTTGGGAATTTCGAGAAGGAGAGCTTGTACTCAAGAGGATTCTACCATCTCAAAGGGATACTCGTGGAAAGTGGGCACCTAATTACGAAGGTCCATTTGTAGTAAAGACTGTATTTTCGGGAGGTTCTTTATTCCTCGCAACAATGGACGGTGAACAGCTCGCACACCCAGTGAATGCTGACTCTGTACGGAAATACTATGCTTGAAAAGAATTCTAGAATTTTAGTTAGTAGGGAGTAGGTCATTGAATATGACGTAATCCTTTCCTTTTGCCATTTTTCAATTGTAATGATCCAGGAAACTTTGCTATTGGCAAGTTACCTTTCTAATGAAATCAGTTTTTCTTGAGCCACTTCTTTGTTTGATATTTATCTTTGCTCTGACATTTTTCATTGTTATGCAAAACTTCACTCACTTATTAATAATGATTTTTTAAAAGCGGAATGTTTTGAGAAAGAACTCTAAGCTCTAAAGAAGATTGGCAATGTCTCCCTAACTTAAATGCTTTAACAATGGCTAACTTCTAAGGGCATCTCATCGAAATCTATGCAAGATGTTCGAAGAAAATTTGTTTCCCCAGTAAATTAGGGATGTTCCCATATGGACTTTGAAGACTGACTATTTGCGCAGATTCCAGTGTGTTTCTTCGTAGTGGACACGGTGCTTTCCTTTTGGCTGTCTCCGGTCTGTCGTTTCTTGCATATCATTTAGCATTCGCATCATACCATAGCATTGAGCATCCTTGCATTTTTGGGTGTCTTGTGTGCGTGGTTTTGTTTTGCTTTCCTTTCCCCTTTGGTGGGTTTTTGGTTCTTTGTCTTTGTTTTGCGTGTGTGTCCGGTTTCCTTGCCTCTGCGCGCCAGGTTTTGACCATTTGTGTGGTATTCCTCAGGAAGTCTAACCTGCAACCGTGTTATTACCTTTATCACCCCATTTGGGAAATTTTGCAAATCCAGTAGCAGCTCAGATTATCGTGAATCTGTATTTCTGGTTATCGTGAACCATTTTCTTTGAAATCAGGTTATCGTGAATCTGTATTTCTGGTTATTGTGAACCATTTTCTTTGAAATCAGGTTATCGTGAATTTGTATTTCTGGTTATCGTGAACCATTTTCTTTGAAATCAGATTATCGTGAATATGTAGTTCTGGTTATCGTGAACCACTTCCTTTGAAAACAGATTATCTCGAATCTATATTTCTAGTTATCGTGAACCATGTTGCCTTGTATTTCAGGTTATCGTGAACCTGTACCTCTGGTTATTATGAACCAGCTGTTCTTTTTCGGTTATCGTGAACCATTTGCTTATTTCAGGTTATTGTGAACCAGTATTGTTTAAATCTGGTCAAATATAAACCTAAACCTAAATTATTAATCCTGCTCATACTGGTAGAGCAATTATTTATTATTTCAACTAACTCTTGTGAATACCAGAGTCTTTTCTTGGCTCAGTAGCCTTATTACCTTTTGAATTCCAGGTGTTTTTATCTGGCGTGCAGAGTTTGTCTCTGTCTTTTCTGGCTTTTCTTGAAGATCCCGTTCGAACTCTTCGGCATAAGAAATCCCCAGAAAATCTTTTCTTCAGGTGTCTTTCCTTTTGTTTCAACTGATCTCTAGTGGAGATCATGTCTTCTTTCTGGTTTCTTGCCCAATAAGATTGTGCCTTTTCCCCAGTGTCGTCCGGTCATGTTTGAACTTGTCGTCCATCTCCCCGGATCTTTCCCCAGTGGAGAATCCCTTTTGTTTTCTATCCCCGGTGTTTCCTCTGGGTCTTCCCAGTGCGTCTTTTTTGTTGGTTAGCCTGCATCCCCAAAGAGTTTCTTCTTTGTGGATACTAACCTTCTTTCTTTGCTTCCCTAGTGAAGCTTTCCTCTGTGTTTGGTAGCTTCTCTGTTCTTTGGTGTCCTGTTTTGTCTGCATTCTTGCATCTTGCATGGCATCATATCATCATATTAGTAGCATTGCATGTCTTTGTATCTAAGGGCAAAATTTTCGGTTTGCTGTATTTAAATACCTTTCACCTTGATGTCCCAAAGATCTTCGTTCCTCGTGCCATCTGGCGAAGATATTTAAATAGGAGCAACTGTTGTACCCCAAATTTTTCCCTTAGATCCATTAATCTCCTGCATGTCATTTTAGGTCAATCATGTTGCATGACTAACCCTTTTTATCAGGTTTTTGTTTGTGTTTTTTTCTTTTATCAGGTTTATCTTGAGGAGATTCAAGGAGTGATTGATCAAGGTTTTTGGATGGAGCATTGAATCAAGCGAGTCTCTAGGAGATGTCTCCAAAACCCTAATCCCACCATGGCCAAATTACTACCCACTTTATCTACCCTCAATTGTCACCTTCATTTTCTAAACCTATTTCATCAACCTTTTCATTTAACCTATTTTATTCAATTTGTTCAATTTAATTCTCCTAAACCACATTTAATCCTAATCATTTTCCAAACCATCTTTTATTATTTATTTTTCCTAATCACCTTTGTTTACAACAAGAATATAAAAACCATTCTTATTTCCTAAGCCTATTTGGTGAGCCCATCGTGACCAAAAGGAAAGGAGTATGTTGCAAACTATGTGGATTTTAATTTCCTTGCCATCAACCAATAAGGAGCAAGCATTCCTCCTTTGACTTTTCAACCTTGGCCATCCACCAATGGACAAGCGCCGTGTGGCATTTGAAGAAGGAAAACAATTCAACAATCTCCTTCCTCCTTGTCGTGACCTTGATTTACAGAAGGAAAAGAGGAATTCAAGAGATTCAATCAAAATCATTTCAAATCCTCGATCTTTGGCGCGTTTCAGTTCAATTTTTGATCCCAAGATATTTCCTCTTTGAGCTTCCAAGACTCGGTTCGTCAAAAAGCAACTCTGAGTTTTCCCTGATTCATCTTCCACTCTGCCACACCCTGCATCACCTGCGAGATGGCCATGGCATTGTCCCTATCAGTTTCCTCTTCTATTGTTTGTTTGTTTAACATCAGGAGTGTATCTCAGAAGCAATGCTCAATTTAACATTTGACCATGCAATCTCTGAGCATTGGAGCTGCAAGGAGCGTTTGTCTCCCAAGGTTACAACATTGGATTTCAAAATTACAAACCCTAGCCACCAAGTATTGCCTCTTTGGTTGAATTCAACCCGGCCCAATGAGTTGGCCTATATAAAGGAGCTCAATTTCGATTCAAGATCATCAACATTTTTCTCTAAAAAAAAAACATACAAAGTTTCTGAGTTTTTTTAAGTGTCACGAGCAAGAGGGGAAGAGGTTAGTTTTCTTGGAGCTTTGACTCAGAAGAGTGAGGCTTATCACAAGTGGAAGGCACAGTGGACATTACTCCACTAGGTAACCTTCCATCTCTCTAAATCCATATCTTCTTCATGAATATCATGGCCATTTTGTTCATATTGACATGTGACTGAATGTGTGTTTGACATCAATAATGAAATATTTTGGTTTGTTTTGCTATGCTATTATGCTTCGGGTCATTGGAATGTGATTGATACCCTATTGAACTAGTTTTGCTCCTTTTCACTGTAATGTTATACTATCAAACTTTGTTTATGTGTCATGGCTATTATCATGATTTAAGATGCTCTTTGGCTCTTGTGTTCTTGATGATTAGTGTTTGTAATGTAGGATTGCCTTGACTGATGTTTAGTATCCATATGCTTCTATGCTTGGAGTCATATGTATCTGTGTATGCAAGAATGTTTGCCCTGTCACTGATGTTTGAGTTTTCATTTGCTCTGTTTAAAGTGTTCTTCATTTCCATAAAGTATTGGCATGGTTTGTGGCCTTAAGTTTTACTGATCAAATGTGCTAGCTGGTTTCCATGTGTGTGGCATATGTATGTCTGTTGTTGAGTTGTATTTTTCATGTTTGCCATTGTTCAGTTGAGTACCATATTTGAAATACCATGATGTTTACTTCATTGCTTTATCAAGGTTATAACTACTCTCCTATTGATTGACTTGCTGATTGGTCCTTAGGTTAGTTCTGGTTTTTGGGTGAACTGATATAGTCTACATCTTTGTTCTTTTGCACATTGTCCATGCCCCTAAGTTTGTTTTCACCATGCTTTTGTTTTCACTGTTGAGTTTTCATGCCTTGCTGAAATTCTGTGTCAAGAATGTATACATTAACTTTGATAATTATACTACCAATCCATTTGTGTTTGTGTCAAAATATCTCGAAGTTGTTTTGATCCTAGTTGTGTTTTCTAACTTTGCTGCTGAATCATAACTTGATGTTTTTGAACTGCTATTAATCCTTTCTATGACCTATATATTCTTGATGTATCTCTGCTATAGCATGAATCTATGTCTTTGTTCACCTGTTCATGTTTGCACATTCTGATATGCTCATCAGTATATAATATGTCATGAGTCTCACACTTGGTCCTGCACAATGTTCATGCCTCTAGGCTACTAATCTGTCAACTGTATGCACCCAGATCATGCTTGTTTAAATCTTAGGCAATTTGTGTTAATTTGTATTCATTAGTATGATGACTTGACCTGTTTCCCTCGATATGTGTGTATGTGTTCATGACTGTTTGAGTTCTTTTTTTTTGTGTTAAGTTTGTTGACTGCCACACTACAATCACTCTAGCCATTGTTCTTTCCACTGATCACACACTCACACCATAATTAGAGATTAGTTTATCATGCTACAAATCTGTGTTTGGTTTTGTTTCTCACTCTCTGATAGTTATTCGTGAATGATTTTGAGACCATATGCTTTCTGGTATACCTGTTGAACTGATGTGTTTGACACCTTGTTGCTTTGTTGAAATCATGCCCCTGTTTTTGCTTCTAGTATAGTGTTTGCTGAACCTGGTTTGTAGATTCATCTAGAGCTGCTGACATTTTCTTCACTTTGTTTTTACATATTGACTATACCATGTTCAGTTTTGTTCTCATTGATGTTTGGTTAATGACGTGAGTGGCACAAAATGTGTGACTTCACCTATTTGTTTGCCTGGGTTCCAATCTGTTTGCCAACATGTAGCTTATGATCAAACCATGCCCTACTGTTTTTTTTTCGAATTCTCTAATATGTATGCCCTTGTGTGATTTCTTTTGGTTGTGAGTGTGCTTGCTGAACTTTACCTGCCATACCATTTGGATCTGCTAGTTTATTAAATGTTTCCCATTTCATTTTCCTTTTCATTAAACTTCCTTTGGACATGTTGTACACTTGTTGTTTTGATGTTGTCTGGTGTTGTGGCCTTATATCTTTGAATGATGTTGTGTTAATTGTATGAGCATATCCTTTCCTTGGTATTTATCACGTATTCTTGATCTCAAATGATTAATCATGTTTCTGTTTGCGTTCTATTGGTATGGCTGATGCGTATGGCATAGTGTGAATACTGATATCGTGTTTGGTTTCATGTTGGTTGGTTTGTGTCATTTATTTGGAATATACGCGCAGGTCAATTTATATGTTTTTGGATCCGTTTAACAACCGGATGTACCGGCCACCCCAGTGGCAAGCCCCTTATCTAACACACCTTGCCTAACCTAAAGGACTGGGGTTCGAATCCCCTCGCCCCAGTCTTTTATAGTCTTTTTTTTCTAAGTTTTGCTTGTTTTAAAATATATGTTTGTGTTTTCATCATGTGTCAAACGCGCGCACTGGTTCAGTTGGCTATGGTTTTAGGCTGTATGCGAAATGTCTTGCGTTCAAGCCCTAGTGATACCATTTCCTCTTTTTTTATTACTTGTTGATTTTATCATTTTTAAGTTGATGCTTCAATCTTCAAAATATCATAACTTGCTTAATTTTTATCCTCTTCCTTCCGTTCTTTTTGCTATGTTCACCATATTGAATCTATTTTTCAAGTGTAAAAAGAAGTTCATAGAAATATTAATTTTTGAGGCCTTTATGCATGATTAGATCATAAGTATTCATTAGGTTTTTTTATTGCACTTTCTTATTCATCATACTATGTTATGTCTACATATCATGATTGATCTTTGTCTAATATGTATAATTCTCACTTTGCATTGATATCATAAACTTTATTTCATATCACCATCTTGTCCATGTCTTATTGCATCATCATTTTTGAATTATTAATTAGTTATTTCTTAGTAACTTACAACTATTATCTTTCCCCCCATTCCAAAGGGAGATCACCTTAAATTGACTTTCAAAGTCATCTTACCCTATCCTTCTAGGTTCACCCCTATTTCTTGGCTATCGTGAGCCAATGAAATCATAACTAGAAGTAGGTTGGAGTTCTTACACTCTATGTGATTCTCATCATCATGAGGACTCACTTTCCCCTTTATAACTTAGACTTAGAGAGTTATCGTGAACTCTAAAATGAGTCATACTCATTTTCCCCTTGGAACTTTGGCCATAGTCAATGGTTCCTATCCCTTCACCCTTAGATCGGTGAACTACGGATACTCTTATTCCACTCCCGTAAGGATACGTAGGCGCAAAGTGCGATGCTTTGTCGAGTATACTTAGATATAAACCCCTAGGGTTCCAACCTTTAGCATAGCACCCTTAGCAAGCGAGTAAGATATAACAAGTTAAAACAAGAGGTTTCTGTAGAGTACTACGGACATTTAGGGTGCTAATACCTTCCCTAGGCGTAACCAACCCCCGAACCTTAGATCTCCCCCTTTAGGTTTTTCTCGATCTTGAACCTTTCCTTTGGATAAATCAAAGTCGGTTGTGAATTTAAAGAATGCGATGCAAGTTAATTAATATCTTGTTATCTGATTCTCACCGCAACATAGGGGAAAAGCATACTAAAGTCTACGACCTCCTTGATTTCCTTTGTAGACAAGCTGCTGTAGCTAGGTTAGAATTCAGACAACATATCAACGGAATGAACAACGTGTTTGCTTTCTTTCATAGTCAGGGCATGAATGAGGCATAATTATTGCTTTCTTGGACGATTTGCAGCTTATATGAACTCGGCTGAATGGCATAGAACTGGATTGGTTTGGACTTGCATTACGCACTTGACTTAGGTATCCTCCAAGTACTCATTTTGGAGGTTTGGTTTCTTATAAGTAGTTCATGGCATTTTGGTTTATTCTTCAATTAACACATTTTGAATTGCCACCCTAAACTCCTCTGATTGACTGCAGGTATGTCTACTGTGACGGTAGGTTGAGAGGCGGTTCGTGCAGGGCTGCTGCTTCTACTCCAATCATTTCCACCGTAATTGGTCGAGCTGAAATGTCGTTCAAAAGGCCTTGGATACGACTGGATGCGGAGGTTCAGGGAAAGTTACTTGGGAAGCCTAGCTACACAAAATGTTTGGTAAGTAGCATGATATTGACAATAGGTGGGTGAATTGGTATGTGGATAGATGAATAGAATTGGTACTTGAATGGATGAATTTGAATTGTGAATCATGGTTTGATGAATTTGGAATTAGTGAAAGCTGTTGAGAATAATTTTTGAAGTGGTTATGATAGGGCCATTGAACTTCCTAGGTTCTACTTAATTATTTCTTAAGGGTTCAAACTAGAAGAGCTGAAAAATGTATCGGTTTATATTTTTTTTTGTGGAACCAAAGTCTCTGGTATGTTGATCATATTGATGCATGTTTCCACCCTCCCTCTTAGCTTGAATGTCCTTCATGTGGTTCTCTTGAATGCTTACTGATTTTTGTGGACCTTCCATTTTGTGGTCGATGTGATAAACGCTGAAGACCATTTCTTTCCATCGTGACATATCGTGTGTTTAAGATTTGAGTTCATTGTGCTTATTCTTTTTCAGGCTAAACTCATTGGAATCAATTGTAAGAACTTCAAAGTTATTTCTTTTTGTCCTCCATGCTATTCTGAATTGGTACAAGTGGTTCCGTCTCTAGGCCTCTTGAAATCGCAAGTTCTAGGTGCTTAGAAATTGGTGTCAACATGGTAATGACGATTTTCATACTGAAGCACAGTGTAACCGATGAAGTTCACGATAAATCGGTAAGACAATATCTTCAACGTGCACTCGTCCTTCCTTCTCTATTTCGGTTTTGATCTTAATTCATCCTGAATACTAATAGAGCTATTAACTTCAGCATATTCATACACCGCTACCGTTGCCACAAGAATCATGAGGATTGAGGCAAAAACTGAGGGTTAGCAAACAATTTTCCGCGAACTTTGCTTTCAGCCGAGTTACATGTGATATGATTATCCTTGATCTTGCAACTATCTGGTAGCATGGAAGATATCTGGCGTTTTCGCTTTGTCAACATTTCTCATCAGCAAAAGAGTGATGGCATCGAAGAACCTTGAAGAATGGATGTCAGGATATGCTCACTTTCATCATCACCACTAGTTGCAAAGAAATTCCTATTTTACATAGAAATGTAAACAATGATATTGTTCTCAAGCATTATTACCTCAACTTCTGTCCGTGCATGCGTCTCACGTGCATGTGGCTAGTTTGAGCTGTTTGTACGCACTATTGTGTAGCTTTCAAATACTTGTAAAGAATATGGACTTGGAATTAACGTGAACATGTGAACCTTGTAAACCACCTCTTATTTTGTAAGTCTTGAATTTTTAAATGGGGAAATAATATTAAATTGACTTTCTATGCTTAAAATACGAAACCTTTGTATCATTTGAAAACTTGAGCTTGGCTTAAAATAAGAACTTTCAACTTGAACCTCTTTGAATTTTTGGAGTGAAAACGATATGACCTTATAGAAGAATTTGAATCTTTAAAAAGAGTCTTGAACTTTTTAAGCCAAGATGAAATTCCTTGAAAATAAGCTTAAGAGCTACTGACGATGGCATAGGACCTCATTCCTTATTGAGACCATGAGTTCTTTGGCTTGGAATTTGAAGCTTGACTAAATCCAACGGACACTCAGTGCACTTGAAGATGAACATCTCCCATATTTAAGCTTTCTTGGAGTGTCTTTCTTATTGAATCCATTATTTAAAAAACATCCATATCTTGGAACACACATATCTCTTAAATAAGGAGCTTACATAGAGGGGTAAGGACTTAGTATTCTGTGGGGGAAAAAACTGAGGAGTCTTGAGGGAGAAAAGGCTTGGTAGTGGTTTAGGGATAAAAAGGTGAGAGCACAATCTCACAGGGCCAGGGAACCTCCACAATCACACACACAACATATCCTTCAGGACCTTGAATCTTC
The DNA here is from genome assembly GCA_022829125.1 of Lathyrus tuberosus. Lineage (NCBI taxonomy): Eukaryota > Viridiplantae > Streptophyta > Magnoliopsida > Fabales > Fabaceae > Lathyrus > Lathyrus tuberosus. The sequence goes on from JALAZF010000605.1 coordinate 1,703,164, forward strand.
TGCAGCAGCACCTGTACTCACAAATGAAACAAACAAGCAAAATCTAGATGAAGCGGTTAGTTATGCACGGGTGATGGCCTAAGATGTTATGCAAAGAACAAGGCGGGGATCTTAGGGTCAAAAATTAGGGTGTGACAGATGCCCCTATTTAAGTTTCTCCTATTCGGAGATATGGAGATTGAAATCTTCGTCTCGACGAGATAGGAGTGACTTAAATACAAACATGCACGAATTTTTGGCCCTAAGATGCCTCAAAATGCACATGTTATGGCATGAAATGATATGAAAGACAGAGAAACCTGTGAGGAGTAATGTCACAGGGGATAACTGGCTGAAACTCCGAAACACAGCTAAAGAAAATAGGATCCGACGAGGGACAACTCAGCGAGACAAGACTCCACGGGGAAAGATCCAACTCCACTGGGGAAAAGAGACTACCAACTGACAATCACAAGGTATCTCGAACATAGGGTGGTGATTTGTGATGAGGTCCTTTGACAAAACCACTTGAAAAATCTGATGTCATGGTCAACTGGAGGAATTTTCAAGAGATATCAACTGGAGGAGTCTATTGTCGGGACTTAGAACCTCATTTGAGAATACCTTCTGCCAAGGTTTTATTGAAGATGTGTCCACTGTCAAAGATATTGGGGAATTTGCTGAGAAAAATGACTGTCTGTCAGAGTTTTAAATTAACCAGGGAATCTACTGCCGAGATCCTGGAAAGAAACGACTGTTTGTCGAAGTTTACAATTAACTAGGGAATCTACTGCCGAGATCCTGGAAAGAAATGACTATTTGTCAAAGATGAAAGTTAACCAGGGAATCTACTACCGAGATCCTGGAAAGAAACGACTGTTTGTCGAAGTTGAAAGTTAACCAGGGAATCTACTGCCGAGATCCTGGAAAGAAACGACTGTTCGTCGAAGTTTGCTGGAGATCTACTGTCGAGAATAACTAGGAATCCACCTACTGCCAAGGTCTTCTGGAAATCTACTGCCGAGAATAACCAGGAAAATACCTACTGCCGAGGCCTTCTGGAAATCTACTGCCGAGAATAACCAGGGAAATACCTACTGCCGAGGTCTTCTGAAAATAAACGACTGTTTGTCAAAATTTAAAGTAAACCAGGGATTCTACTGCCGAGATCCTGGAAAGAAGCGATTGTTTGTCGGAGTTTAAAGTAAACCAGGGAATCTACTGCCGAGATCCTGGAAGTTTCATCGGGGATTTTCAAAAGAGATGTCGGCCGACTGACTTGTAAAATGTCTTCTCAAATAAAGAGAAAGATCATTTGAATCTTCCCCAAACTTCTCGAAGAGATGCCGTTTGATGGAAGCAAATTGAATTATTGACTCACTAGGGAGAATACCGCTGAGAAATGATATTGCTGTAGCTGAAAACTGTGTTGAAGATAGTAAAATTCTTGTAATAGAGATTCTCAAATAAAGAGAATACTTGTAAAGTCTTCAATAGTTGATAACCTTGATAACTTCACCGAGGATTTGATAAACTGTCTTTAGGAGACTGTCATTTATCATCCGAATAGAAAACCTGATAACCAATCAAACTGCTCAAATAAAGAGCGGTCGTTTATCGTCTGGGTATAAGTCCCATGAAATGTTGAAATAATACTGCTAGAGAAATAACTTCTTATCTTCCATGGAGATCTTCGAATAAACTCTTCCCGGGGAGACAAAGTGCAAAATAAATGCACGCTCGATCTAGGTTCAAAAGCCTGGAGAGATTCAAAATTGTGATTATCAGGGACCAAAGTTCAATTTAGGAAATAACTGAAAAGAAACGGTCAAGCAAGACTCCAGCCATTGAAGAATGAGCTCAACCGGGGTTTATCTTTATCCAAAAATGGAAAAGAAAACTAAAGCAACCATCTTCCACGAGGGTCGAACTCAGTGGGGAATTTAGAAATGATGTGCTCTTTCTGCCTAGGGCTGACGATTCTATTTGGAGGGAGCAGACAAACCCAGTCACTTGGTGATAAACACGGCCAAAGTGAAAGAACAAACAAACAAACACAAAGAAATGCAAAATGCAAAAAAATGCGCACATGCCATGAATATACATGAAAGAATGCCATGCTATGCTTATGCTTATGCTTATGCTTATGCTGACAAAACATTGAAGAAGAGGTAAACTAGAGACGAAATAAGCATCTCGATACGGATACTCGACCAATCTTCGCAATATAAGAAGCATCACTGGGGATGAATGGAGAGCCACATCTGGGATCACAGTCATGGATCAGGGTTTCAAAATTCTCTGGGGAAAAAGAGAGCACTCCGCTTAGGGATGAACATCATGACTTCCCTTAGGATTGTAAAGATGAACCTTGTGATTCTGTTGGGGATGACAAAGATTCACTGGGAACGAATCAAACTCATGATTGAAGAGACTTTATGGAGGATAAAATAAATATCCACTGTGAGCTGAAGTAGCCTGAATGAAAGTTGTAACTGGATAAAATAAATATCCACTTTGTCGGGGAAGCTTGGATCAATAGTAGTTGAAGATATCATATACAAAACTTCGAGGGGATGAAATAAACATCCACCTTCAATGGAGAAGATTGCAATAGTGAGAAAATCCAATGAGGAGTGAAATAAACACTCGCTTCGCTGGGGAAGGTTGAAACCAAAGATATTCACTGAGGATTCTTAGGTTGCCGACTGGAGAAATCTTGCATCAAACATGCCATGACTGGTCGAAGTAGAGATTCACCGGGGAATAGTTATGACTACCTGAAGAAAAGACTTACTCGGGTGTCGTCACATTACTTGGGATATAAATTCTTTTGGGCATGGATAAAGAATGTTATGATAACAAGAGTAGCTCCGCATTGATGAGCAGCGTGGTAGTCGCCATTTTGAACAATTGTTGTTGTGAATGGATCAAAAGTAATCTACACTTCTCAAAATGCCCCAGATCACTTGGTTTATGAGAAAAAATAGTTCCAAGAGGATTTTACAGAAAACTTGGCATCCAACCGTCCCAATGTTTTCAAACTCTTGGAGAGATTGTCGAATCTCGATGTAACTGGCCCTGATCGACTGTGCTCTATACAAATGAATCTTCGAACTTGGAGAGATTTATCAAATCTCAACTTAACTGCCCCAGATTGACTATAATCTTGCATAACTGGGTCTTCAAACTTGGAGAGATTTATCAAATCTCGACGTAACTGCCCCAGATTGATGGTATTCTGAGTCTTCAAACTTCTTTGAGAGATTTATCAAATCTCGACGTAACTGCCCCAAATTGATAGTGTTCTGAGTCTTTAAACTTGTCTCTTGAGGTCAGACTGTGAGAGAAACAACTGGGAAACAACTTGCCCCTGCTCAGCAAAGTCTTCAGGTAACGTGCCCCTGGATATGGTCATCTGTTTGAAATGATCTGCCATTTACTCATCAGAGTTTCAAATCTCAAAAGAGCTAGCTCATTGCTTATGCTCGTATGCTAGCTTCTATGATGTCAAGCAATGTTAGCAAGCAAAAAATGTTAATTCTGAAATTGCTAATGCAACGTATGTTTGTCTTGAAAATTTTATTCGAAATATTTTGGTGGTTGAATTACCGATTTTGTAATGTCGACGCAAATTTGAGCATAGCTCATAAGAGTCAGGAAACAATATCTCAATGAGTAAGCTTTTGAAATAAACCTTTCTTCAATTAGGACTTTTAAGGGTTGTATCCTGGATTGGTTCACGGTTTAAGAAACAAAGGATATAAGGCTCAAAGTTTGTTTGTGCCCACCCAATCTTCGTGATATTTTACTCTATTTTTTTTTAAATTACCCTACCCCGGGTTAAGAGTGAGGGTTTTTTTTATTTGGAAGAAGAAAAACTCATACTTCAAAGGTTCGAAAGGGTTAACGAGGGTATATCTCCTTATATCTTCAGTGTTTAGGATTTTGAAAAAATGCCTTATATCACTAGCAGAGTTTTATTCAAAAGCATACAACAAGAGATCTTGCGTTTGATTTCATCATCCTCCATTCAATTCTCTGCCAAGGCAAGAGATCGGGGTAGTATTGGCATTATAAAATAGAAAAAGCATTTTAAAAGGAGTGAAACGAATGGATTTCTTCAAGACAAACATTATTATTGCATTAATCATTCAAAATTAACAAATTCTCACACGCAAATAACAAATGCATTAACAAACAAGGTGCATTACACGCGAAAAGCAGTAAATTAACTAAAGCTTTGAGGAGATTGTCGCAGTCTGAGCTTATGGTTTTCACATTAGGTCTAAAATTTCCAAAAGACAAAACACCACGTCGCATTAGCCTTTGTACCTCATTCATCAGTAGTCACCACTGGTTCTGGCATATTAAAGCGCGGGACTACGACATTCATCCTTTCTCAGGAATATGAAGAAGTTCCTGATCCAGCATATCTTGGAGATCCCTCTTCACGACAGAACATCCACGGGGATTCCTTGAGCAGGTTTTGCAAGAAGTATGATTATGCTTGTAGTGGGTAAGCCTACACAGATCGGCATGCATATCCACCAAAGATCCTCTTATAGAATTCACGTCAGAAATACGGTATTCTTCGAGACATTCTTCCACAGGGCTTTCATATTTGGGCAACATGTTAGTTGAGATGTTGGGCCCAGAATCCTCAAAAGACAAAATGCCACTTTGCACTAACTTCTGTACTTCAGCTTTCAAAGCATAACATTGTTCAATGTCATGGCCATGTGCCCCTTGATGAAATAGACAAAAACGATCAGACTTAAATCACCATGGGATCTTCTTTGGGATGGTCGGCGGTTTCTTCGTTTGCACCAGATTCTTCTATACTAAGGCAGGATATAACTCAGAATAGGCCATTGGGATCGGGTCAAACTGATCCACGTGTTGTTTATTTTCGCTACGAGATCCTTTGTACTTTTCTCACAAAATGGTATCAGCAACTTGTTCCTTCTTCTTGAGCAAACCCTCTCTAAGATCCTTAGAGCTGTTAGGAAAATTAACGGGAGCCATGGAAATGGGCACTGGCGTGACTTCAGAAGTCTCGGTCCCTTGAAATGGAGTCTGGGAAATGTGAGGAGAAGGTTGACTTCGAGCAGCGATCAGAGTTTCAACCAAAGCAGAGAGATTTTCCACACCATCCCTCAAAGCAGTCACTTCCTTGCGGAGTTCACGATTTTCATGCTCAATGTTATCCATCCTTCCTTTTTGATTGGCCGGAGTATCGTATCAAAGATTCAATTTGACTGAGAAAAGAAACACGAATAAAAACCTGGAATGCAAAGGAATGCAAATGCAAATGCGAATGCTATGCAACAAGATTCATGGAACTCAGCTATTTATAATCATTGAGGGATATCAACAGGCTCGCTTATTAATCATGAAAAAGCGGTTACAATCATTATTACCGGAATACTAAAAATCGATTTAATACAAAATTAAAACGCGTCTGTACGCCTTACAACAGTCATAACGTAAAGCTAAATAAAAGCTAATGATAGATCTAAGGAGACTTTTCTAACGGTCTTCCTTGAGTCCTTGACTTTCTTCCAACTGAGCTTCTTCTAGAATAAGCTTGTCGACGAAGTGTTGACTGATGACTAGAATGGGATAAGACGTCTTGTTTCTTGAAAAAAGTAGATTTTTTTTTTATAAATTCCCCTTTTGTAGTCATCTTAGCTTGAATATTAACCGAAGATAGGAAATGGGAGCATATCTTAAATTAGTAACTCCATCAGCTGAGAATATTCTTTATGAGTTGACAACAGCTAATAACCAGGAATAGTGATAGGCTGCAGTAGAACGGAGATGATAGCTTCCCAATTTGGTTTTGAACCTTTCTTCATTTGTCAGCAAGGTCTCCAGTCCCCTTAGATCGTCCAGGTTATGAATCTTGTAAGTGTACTTCAACGTCTTCTTTCATTTAGAGTCTATGGTATCCCTACGATGTTTACAAATAAGACTAAGTTCCATGAATCTTTATGATAAGATGCTGATGAATGCAGGGATGCAAACACACAAAGCACAAAGTATAAAGCACACACAAGCAAAACAAACAGGCAAAAAGTCCTAGGTTTGAAAGGTCACAACATGGAGACAAGGTCTAACCATCCCAATAGAAGTACACTATAGTTTTAAATGTACCTGCCGAACGGGTTCCACAAAGTTCCCAAAGTCTACAATCCATCTTTTGGATATTATCGATTTTCCAAATTACTTGGTGGTCAATAATATTCTCAAGAGAATCTCGTCTGAGTGTAGTATCGCGTAGCGACTATTGCAGAAATAGACTCCCGCATAGCCCCCGCACTACATCCTAATAGGCCAAGTTGGGTTAAAGGTAACTACGGTCTCCAGTCTCGATGGCCTTTAGTTTGAAATAATATCGTCTTCACGAATGGACTTGTTGAACAATATTAAATTCGAGAGGGCCTAGACTTAGTGGTGAAGTCTCAATTCAACTTCTTCAGGAATCGACTCCCTCAAAGTATCCTTGAATTCTCACCGTTCCTATCATAATTTTCGCTCTAGTTCGGGTGTAGGACTTTGTCTCACCACTCAAAGTGACAACCCAAGCAAACATAACAAATACCAAGCAAGCATATAACAGATATATAACAAATAACATAAAAAATCAAGTTAGGGGGAACCCTCTTATGAAGGTATCCCCAGTGAAGTCGCCATTTCTGTCGCGGTGAGAATTGGATACCAAGCTATTATATTAACTTGAATCACATTTCTTTTATTTCACCACCGTCTTTGATTTATCCAAGGGAAGGGAGAAAGATCGAATACCCACAATGCAATGCAAATGCATACTAAGATTCTAAAGTTCGGGGGTTGGTTATACCTAGGGAAGGTGTTAGCACCCTAGATATCTGTAGTACTCTACAGGAACCTCTTGTTTATTTATGTTATTTGTTTTTTTGTTTTGCTAAGGGTTTAAGGGTAGGTGACCTAGAATTCTATTCCTAAGTGTGCTCGACATGATGTCGCATCTTGTGCCTACATATCCTGTCGGGAGGGAATCAGAGCACTTGTAGTTCCTCTGAAGGATACTAAGGTTTGTTTAAAAGTTTAGGAGAAAAGATGAGTCATCATCTTAAGAAACCACCACAGTTTTTGAAATTTGTTTGTATTTGTGGGGTATGGGATTGTATGCCCCTTCTTTGAGATGATTCACATCTAATTCTCTTGTGTGGAGAATTAGGTGAGCTAAGGTTTAATTGATTTTAAGGGGGACTAACTTAGGAAGTCTATCCTAAAGTTGTCTAATAAACTTATCTTAAGGGTGTAGAGATTATGATGCAAATGGTTATGCACCACGCACAATAATTTGATTATCATGCGTGGGATTTTCCCTTGGATATTATGCAATTAATTATATTACCGTTTAAACGAGAGTGCTAGCAAAGTGGGCTAGTCTTGTGTCTAGTGACCAAAGGTTGGTAGCGATGCCCAAAGGCGATCGACTTACATAGGTGGAAAATGGCTCGACGTTGGATCGAGAGTTTTACATTTTTGAAAGGTTTAGAACACTAAAAGCAATGCATACATCAAACATAATGATAAACAAACAAAATCATGAGCAAGACATAATATCAAACAAGACTAAACCTATTTCACACACAAGCGTACTATTAAGTGCGAGGGATTCTAACGGGGAACGGTTTATTGAGAAAAGAGTTTTAATCTAAAAGGTTTATGTTATTCGTAAAGATATTAGGTTAAAGATTATTTTTAAATTTAAAAGGTTAAAGATTTTTATTAAACGAGTTTTAGTCATTTTGAAGAAAATTTTATCACTTAGCTTCAAGGTTATTTAAAGGAAAAAGAGTTTAATTTATTTAAAGGACTTTATGGAAGTTTTAATTTTATTTAGGAATCATGTTAGAGATTATATTTTAATTTGAAAGAGTTAAAGGTTTCCTATTAATAAAAAGGTTTTAAATATTTTAAAGAAGTTTTTTTTCATTTAATTTAGCTTTAAAGTTATATTATAAAAGGGTTATTTAAAAAAAGAAAGAGAGTTTTTCTTATTAATAACAAAGAGATTTTTTTTTATTATAAAAGATTTTACTAATTAAAAGGTTTTAACAAAAAGTTTTAATTTATTTAGTTATATTTAATAGGGTTAAATAAGTTTTAAGTCCCTATAAATATAGCGATTTTCAATTTTGGTCCCTCCAAAAATTTCCTTCAAAGAATGGTCCTCATAAAATTTCAAATTTTAACTTTTGGTCCCTCCTGCCAATTAGCGTCGCTAAAACCGTCGCTAAATACAAAACCGGCTAAAACCGTTGCTAATTCTGTCTCTAAGTTGTAAAAACCGTAGCTAATTGGCAGGAGGGACCAAAAGTTAAAATTAAAAATTTTATGAGGACCATTCTTTGAAGGAAATTTTTGGAGGGACCAAAATTGAAAATCGCTATATTTATAGGGACTTAAAACTTATTTAACCCTATTTAATAAAAGGTGATATTTGGAATATAAAAGAAATTACTTTTATTAAAGGGGATTATTAAAGAGAAGTTCTATGTTTTATTTTTTAGATAAAAGAATGGTTATATCTTAATCAAAACTAAATTTAAATATGATGTTAAATTAAAAAAAGATTATTTTAAAACGGAGGGATCAGGTGGTTCGCGAGGGAGAGAGGGTCCATCATGGACCCTCAAATCTCAATCGTATGATGCAAACGAAATGTGATCCAACGTGTAAAGTGTGAGGGTACATAATTGTGGTGAGTGCGTGTGTATGTGATCGTTGAAAACAAAGTTTAAAAAAAAAACAAACGCTTCAAACTTCTCTCGATGGTCTCTCTCTTTCGATGGTCTCTCTCTCTCTTTTCTCTTCCGTTCAGATTCACTCGCTCCCCGTCGCTTACCACTATCTTGCAGTCACTCTCACACCTTACCTTCTCTCGATTTCTCTCGCATTCCGATCGAAAACCAAAATCGCAACGGCAACAAAAAGAAACCCCAAATCCCGAAGAAACCCTAAATCCCCAATCCACTATAACTTGAATGATTACATATACAGAGATTCAAAATAATGAAAAGGGAAGTAGAGTTGCCGACGATTGAAGATGAAGAGGACGCGATCGAGCCTTCAATGATCCTTACCCAAAGATACGTCTTCTACCTCTTCCTCTTTTGTTTGAATTTTTTTTATTTCTTCTCTGCCACGCGTGTGTGTATGTTGTGTTGCTCTGTGAATTTGTTTGGTTTCTGGTATATGTTATGATGATTATGTAGGCGTTTGTGACAGCTTGATGAATGATGAGTCTTCTGGTGATGTTATGTGATGTACTGATGTTTGTTGTGTAAGTATATTGTTGGTTTTTTCCTTTTTGCTCTGTTATGTGTGTAATGTAACATGTAAGCATGGTATCAAAAAAAACTCTCTCGTATTATGTGGTCTGCTGTCCTTTTTATAATGTTTTGTGAGTTGAAATCTAAATCAATCGTGTGAATGTTGGCTTAATAAACTTTCCATTTTTCTTTGATTCTTTTAGAGTAGTTTTCCAATTCTGTTGATTTTTGTCTGTGACATGTTGAAATCTTGTTTTGGAAATAATTTGAATCCATTAGGGACATGTTTGGTGTTATGAGAATAAACTCTGATTTTGTCATGAATTAATGATTGCCAAGATGATTATCTGATTATGTCTGATTTATTTAGAGGACTGGTTTAATGTCTTGATTGTGTTTCTGTTTTGGAATGAATTGAATGTGTCATGTAGTGTTTTAGGAGAGACACATTTATGGTCATTTGATTTCCCACTGCGTTTCATATGATTAAGTTGAAGATTTTGAACTTCCCACTTTTATTGCACTTAGATAATGCTGTCAATTTTCCATTAATTTCCGCTTCATAACCAACATTTCTCAGCTTCATTCATTTTGGAAAGACTTGTGATAGTAGCATATTAGCATGTGTAATGCTACTATCCTGGAAAATTCCCACGTAACAAAACCGCAAAGTTCTTACTGTGATTTATTTTTTTATGAAGCAGGTGCGATGAATGCGAAAGCTGGTCGTGGAGTCCAAGGGGAGTTAAAGGGGAAAAGCATACTAAAGTCTACGACCTCCTTGATTTCCTTTGTAGACAAGCTGCTGTAGCTAGGTTAGAATTCAGACAACATATCAACGGAATGAACGTCGTGTTTGCTTTCTTTCATAGTCAGGGCATGAATGAGGCATAATTATTGCTTTCTTGGACGATTTGTAGCTTATATGAACTCGGTTGAATGGCATAAAACTGGATTGGTTTGGACTTGCATTACGCACTTGACTTAGGTATCCTCCGAGTACTCATTTTGGAGGTTTGGTTTCTTATAAGTAGTTCATGGCATTTTGGTTTATTCTTCAGTTAACACACTTTGAATTGCCACCCTAAACTCCTCTGATTGACTGCAGGTATGTCTACTGTGACGGAGGTTGAGAGGCGGTTCGTGCAGGGCTTCTGCTTCTACTCCAATCATTTCCACCGTAATTGGTCGACTTGAAATGTCGTTCAAAAGGCCTTGGATACGGCTGGATGCGGAGGTTCAGGGCAAGTTACTTGGGAAGCCTAGCTACACGAAATGTTTGTGTCGCACCTCGAAAATTCATCGAAGACACGACCCTCGCGCGAAAGGCGCGGAAAACAGGTTCGACAGAGTCGCCACCAAACTTTATTTATCCCAAAAATAATGAAAGGAAAATATCAAGAAAACCCTTTTAAAGGAAGGGTAAGAACATGGTCGTCGCAACCACATTCCGGGTTCGGGAGTTGGTTACGTGAGGGGAAGGTATTAGCACCCCTCACGTCCGTTGTACTCAACGGGAACCTCTTAGTTCGAATTGTGAGGAATGTTATCTAAGCTTGTTTGTTTTCTTCTCAATGGTAAATGCGAAAAGGGTAAAGTGAAAGGTTTCGATTACTAAGGGGGAATGAGGGGTTTTAGGATAGGGTGCTCGGCAAGATCATCGCGACCTCGGGCCTACGTATGCTCATTCGGACGAGAATGAGAAATCAGAGCAATCGTAGTTCGACTACGGGGTTTGACGGAAAAAGATGGTAGTGTGGAGGGAAAACGGAAGATGGAGGGAAGGTAGCTCTCCAAGATCATCGCAATCCTGTGCCTACGTATCTTTACTCGGACGAGAATAAAGAATCAGAGCAGTCGTAGTTCGTGGTACGCCCACGAAACAAATGGGGTTATTGTTTTTGGGAGACGAAAGATTGAATGACAAACAAACCAAGGGGCGTGCCTCGAGAGCAGTCACTCAAGAATCTAAGGAATGCGAGACTCCAAGAACTCAGTTCTTTCGTGCTTGATTGCGAAAAATACTCGATAAAGATTAAGTGTTTTAAGAGGAAAGGGTGAACGAATAACAACCCAAGGGCGTGCCTTAAGAGCCATTCATTCAAAGACCCAAGGAATGCTAGATTCCAAGAATCTCCTCCTTTCGCTAGTTGATTAAGAAAGCGTTTGAAAAAAAATTGAGTCGAATTGGGTTGCAAAAAGACGTGAGGATCGACACTAGTCCCTAGGGGTGCTCCTAGTAACGAAACCTCGAGACGTGCGAGTGTGCATTTGACGACGAGTCAAAAGGCACTCGACTTACGAGAATGTTTGGAAGAGTGGTACGACGACGAGTCGAGAATTAGTTTGGAAAAGGTTCGATTGGTTAAGTGTTTTGGGGAGAATGACGATTATTCGATAAACGAGACGTCGGCCTCACAACCAATTAATCGGGGCATTATTGGGATGCTAGATCCCAACGACGCCTTTTTCATTCGATTGATTTACGAAATATTGTTTGATGAACAAAAAAAGTACCACGTGGAATGCTAGACTCCAATGGCATTCCTTTGTCCAAATAGTTAAGGCGAGTGTTTTAGGAGCGAAAAGATCGAGTGATCGCCACCTAAGGCGTGCGCCTCATTAGCGGTCACTCAAGAACCCAAGAGGTGCTAGACCTCAAGAATTCAATTCTTTCTCAATTTAATTAAGAAAAATGGTTTGAATATGTGTTGATTATTTTATGCGTTTGACCAAATGATTAGATAAATATGAATGTGAATACGATATGGATAGTATGAATAAGAATATGAACAATAATAATCAAGATAATATTGACAAAATATTAAAGTTGACGTAAAATAAAATTGGTCTCGTCTTAATCACGATTTAATCGAGAAATCGATAATCGTTGACTTTTGACTTTCATTGACCAAAATGAAAATAAAAAAAAATAAAAAAAAAATAAAAAAAAATAAAGTGACAATTAAGAAGTTAAATCGAAAATGTGAATACAAAAAAATAAAGGTCTCACCTTTATCGAGATTTAATCGAGAAATCGATAAATCGATCGATATTTAGTTTTCATCGACCTAAAATAAATAAATAAAGAAATGTAATGAAATAAATTGAATAGAAATGAAATAAAATCGAAAATGCTAGGAAAAACAATAAAGGTCTCACCTTTATCGAGATTTAATCGAGAAGTTGATAAATCAATCGATATTTTGGTTTTCATCGACCTAAAATAAATATAAATGAAATAAAAATAGAAATAAATTGAAATGCAACGTAAATCTAGTTGCTAAGTAGGCCTCATATAAATCAAGATTTAGAATTGATTTTAAAATCAACTTAATCAAGATTGTTGTTATGTCATTGGCCCCATATAAAAGAAAAGAAATTAAGAGAATGAAAGAAAATTAATAAAAGATAAAAATATAAAGAAACAATATTTTCCTCTTAACAACACTTCTAAAACAAAGCTTATCAAAAACAATTTTCTATTTAAAAAAAAACGAATAACCCAAAAGGGGGGGGGGGGGGGTATGCTGAAAAAAGGGTGGTGTAGGAGTGTGGATCACGTGGGCTGAAAAGCCCATCATCCCAAGAAGCATATGATGGTGAGTATATAAACAAAAAGCCTCAAACGGGCTTAAAAACCCAACAACAACATCCAGGGCATGTTTTTTTTTAAGACAAAATGGGTGGAAAGCTTAGCATCAAATCCCAAAGAAACCGAACCAAGGCAATGAATCACGCTCAGAATAAATACGACTATGGTATTTCAGAGAAAATCAACCTTCTCGACTCAACCAACTTCACAATTTCATCTCCCTCGCTCAGTTTCGATCTCAGCTCTCTTCTTTCGTCTCTGTTTTTGTTCAGATTCTTCGCTTCGTTCTTTGTTCGCGGTTTTGGTTCAAGCTTCGTCTTCGTCTCGGTCAATCCTCACTCTCAGGTTTGTGTTGATTTGTGGTTCAGGGTTTCACTCTCTTCATCTCACTTCTTCTCGTTGTTTCGATTTCGTTTCCGGTTCTATGATTGGGTTTGTTCTGGGTTCGATTTAGTTTTGGATGTGAAATAAAAATGAAATTTAGGTTGAAGGTTTGATGGTGGTTGAGTGAGGTTTTGGTTTGGGTCAAGGAAGAAGATTAAAGTGGGAGAAGGTTTTAATGAAAAATGGATGATTGTGGTTTTCCGGTGATGGAGGAAACGGTGGCGAGGTTTTATATGTTGGTAATGGTTGAAGAGGATTGTTGTGGTTGGGGAAGATTATTGTTGTTGGTTTGATTTGATGAAAGGAAAGGGATTCGATTTGAATAGAAATTATGAAGATGAGGTTTGGGTATTTTTCAAGGCGTTCTGAGCTGTTGTGGTTGGTTTATGTGTTGAAGAGGGTTGTTGGTGGTTGTTGTGGAAGAAGGTTTGCGGTTGAATTTGGGGAAGGAGAAGGGTTGAAGGTTTTCGCAGGGGTTGTTTGGAGGCGGCTTCCATCCCAAATCGAGAGTGAGGGTGGAGTGGCTTTATAGAGGGATTTGAGGGTGTTTTTGACAATTGGATTTGAGTTTTATGTTGCCACTGCGTTTTATGCGTTGTTGTGTTGTCTCTTTCAAATGATGCAGGTCCTGATGTTGTTGTTGGTTGTTGGTAGCAGGGTGCAGAACTGCGGGCTGTTGGTTAGAGCAAGAGTTTTGGCGGCTTGTGTTTGTTTTGTTGATTCAGGGTACGGTGTTGATGCAGCGGTAGTGTAGAAGTTGGTCTGGCGTGACACGGTTTTATTGTGAGGCAGTAGTAGCTACAAGTGTGTGTAATGTTGCTGCTTGAAAAAACTTGTGTATATTGTATTGTGTAATCATGCTGCTATGTTGATTTGCTGTAGCGTTGCAAGTTTGCTATTTGTGGTGATGGTGTATAGGTTATGTACAAGTGGGGTCAAGTGGGTATATGGTGTGATGATGTTTGTATTTTTACAGTCGAAAGTTATTTTGTGTGCAACGGCTTAGTGGTAATGTTGGATTTGTGGATGATAGGGCCGAATTACGTGGTTGTGGTGAGGTTTCCAGTTGTTATTATCTAGATAAAAATGAGCTTAATATTTTGTAATTGTTTGCCACCTTGTAATAAACCATATGGTAATAAACCATAGGCCTCCACATGGACTTTGAAATTTATTCTATGTAATGACAAATACACATGGGCTTTTGATTAAGTGAATGATGGGCCTCTTTTGTACATTTAGTCTTGAAATTTTTGTGTATGACCCATGTATATTTTGTAGAAACCACCTTATTCATTTGCACTCAAATGTTTTAAAAACACGGCCACGAGGATTCTTGCACTTGATTCTTGATTAAAAATCATGATTATTAAAATTGAAATCCCAAATAGAACCCAATTCTAACAATCTTGACTTGTTCATTCGAATGTGACCTTGGACTAATCTATAAACCAACTTTGATCTTTTAAATGAATTGGGACCTTGAAAACTGAATCCACCTTGATCTTGTAGCAATCTGTATCTTGACGAAGCAAAGCCTTAATTGAAAAGTGAACTAGATTTTGATGACTATCAGACATGAAGCACTATGGATTTGGCACAGTATAATAACAAGCCCTAATTAGACACTCAGACCCACACCACTGAAACCATGTATACTCTGGCCTGATCTTGAAACAAACTCTTGACCATTGAATCCTCAACTAAAATCTGATTCGACTCAATTCGTCCTCATGATAAAAACAACATATTTTTTTGGATTTTTCTGAATAATTGTCAGTGGATGGATGTACAGATGATGGTTATATACAGGTAGGACAAATTTGGGGTATGACAGATGCCCCTATCTAATTGGCTCAAACTGAGTTAGATGAACTGCCACGGCGTTCGGTCTTTCGAGGTATAAGTCAATTAGATATTAAGAAGACCACAAATTTGTCCGAGAAGAAAGAAAATGATTGAGAAGTTGGAAAAAACAGAATAAATCTGACACCAAAAGGATGACAGACCTATCACCAAAAGGATGATAGTGAACACACACACACGGACCCTTCCACCAAAAGGATGGAAAATGAGGTCAACGCCTGCTATTACCGACGAAGTAATAGGGCACACACACACAGACCCTTCCACCAAAAGGATGGAAATGAGGTCAGAGCCTGCTATTACCGACGAAGTAATAGGGCACACAACACAGCCTGCTATTACCGACGAAGTAATAGGGCACACACACACAGACCCTTCCACCAAAAGGATGGAAATGAGGTCAACGCCTGCTATTACCGACGAAGTAATAGGGCACACGCACACAGACCCTTCCACTAAAAGGATGGAAAATGAGGTCCATGCCTGCTATTACTGACGAAGTAATAGGGCACACACGCACACAGACCCTTCCACCAAAAGGATGGAAAATGAGGTCAAAGCCTGCTATTACTGACGAAGTAATAGGGCACACACGCACACAGACCCTTCCACCAAAAGGATGGAAAATGAGGTCAAAGCCTGCTATTACCGACGAAGTAATAGGGCACACAACACAGCCTGCTATTACCGACGAAGTAATAAGGCACACACACACACAGACCCTTCCACCAAAAGGATGGAAACGAGGTCAACGCCTGCTATTACCGACGAAGTAATGGGGCACACGCACACAGACCCTTCCACCAAAAGGATGGTAATGAGGTCAACGCCTGCTATTACCGACGAAGTAATAGGGCACACACGCACACAGACCCTTCCACCAAAAGGATGGAAAATAAGGTCAAAGCCTGTTATTACCGACGAAGTAATAGGGCACACAACACAGCCTGCTATTACCGACGAAGTAATAGGGCACACACACACAGACCCTTCCACCAAAAGGATGGAAACGAGGTCAACGCTTGCTATTACCGACGAAGTAATGGGGCAACGCACATAGACCCTTCCACCAAAAGGATGGAAATGAGGTCAACGCCTGCTATTACTGACGAAGTAATAGGGCACGCAACACAGCCTGCTATCACCAAAAGGATAATAGGGCACACACACGCACACAGACCCTTCCACCAAAAGGATGAAAATGAGGTCAAAGCCTGCTATTACCGACGAAGTAATAGGGCACACAACACAGCCTGCTATTACCAAAATGATAATAGGGCACACACACAGAGACCCTTCCACCAAAAGGGTGGAAATGAGGTCAAAACCTGCTATTACCGACGAGATAATAGGGCACACACACAGCCTGCTACTACCAAAAGGATAGTAGGGCACACACTCAGCCCGCTATTACCGACGAAGTAATAGGGCACACAACACATAGCCTGCTACTACCAAAAGGATAGTAGGGCGCACGACCCAGCCTGCTATTACCGACGAAGTAATAGGGCACACAACACAGCCTGCTATTACCAACGAAGTAATAGGGCACACAACACATAGCCTGCTACTACCAAAAGGATAGTAAGGCGCACGACCCAGCCTGCTATTACCGACGAAGTAATAGGGCACACAACACAGCCTGCTATTACCGACGAAGTAATAGGGCACACAACACATAGCCTGCTACTACCAAAAGGATAGTAGGGCGCACGACCCAGCCTGCTATTACCGACGAAGTAATAGGGCAAACACAACACAGCCTGCTATTACCAAAAGGATAATAAGGCACACAGACAAAGGTTGTCACTCACCAAAAGGACGACACATAGACCAAGGGTTTATGGATCGGCGATACCAAAAGGATGACGAATTAAGACAAGCTACTACCACCAAAAGGATGATAGGAACTTCTTATTTGTGAGGACCAACACCAAAAGGATGAAGGTTAGGTTGAGTTGATTGGGTTTGGCTATCACCAAAAGGATGATAGTAAGGCAATTGACAAAAGGTCAAGTTTGCAGGGGAGGTGATGAGATTTATTTGGAGACATGAATAAAAGGTTGAAGTAAAGAATTCAATTAGGAGGTCCCACGAAAAGGAAAGGGAAACAGTGAAAAATAGAGAAGGTAACCCGCCAAGATCTACACAATCTTGTGCCTACGTATCTTTACTCGGACGAGAATTAAGAATCAGGGCAGTCGTAGTTCGACTTGCAGAAACGATTCAATGAGGAACGCCCACTGACTCGGAGGAATGTTTGAGGATTTGAAGGAGATGCCCCTGACTGGGCTGAAGATCATCTTGCAGTCTCGAGATTAATCATGGATCTCACACATGTATAAATGCTTGATTTTGTAATGATGTGCAACGCAAATGCTGACGCGCGGAGATGCAAGTGCTGGGGAAGTATAACTTGTTTTTTTTGGGTATGCATATGATGCAAATGACGAATGTAATGCATATGATGCGTATGATGTTGAATGCGATGCATATGATGCGTATGATTGCAGACAGGTGATTGGATATGTTGGAAAGATGCCAACATGGTGGACTTTTGGGTAGCTGCCAATGCAGATTGGACTTAGGGTGGTGGGAGGGATTTTGATTTCCTCGACACTCAGTTCGTTGAAGACGCCACGATTGAAGCGGACGAAGATGTTCTGAATGCCTCAAGTTTGGTCACTTGATGATAAGTCATTTCTGAGAAGACCGTGGCCTTGCGCTTGATGGTCAGGGTTGCTTGCTGCAATGGGTCTTGCCCTAGTCTGAACATGGTAATGGTCTGCCCCTGATTAACCAGTTCTGGAAGTTGATCTTTAAGTGTTAAGCTTTGATGTGCTTTGAGATGGCTTTCCCCTGATTGAGTTGTTGACGGAGTTTGCCCCCAGCTTGTGGGTTTGAGGGAGTCTTGATTGCCCCTTGTTGGAATGTCTTTTGATGTCTAGCACTGATTTTGCAGTTTGCACATTCGCAAATGGTAATCTTAATACAATGCTCATGCAAGTTTTGAAAAAGAGTCGTTTATTAGAGTGTCGTGATAGTGAGACGAATGGACCGTTAGCCCAAACGTGTGCTGATTTTGATGGTGTGAAAGATATAGCAAGGAAAATGACACCAATGCTGAAGATTAGCAAATATGGAGAGTCAGTTTACGCAACCTTGCAACAATATGCTTTCAGAATAAACCTCGCCTCAATTAGGTCTTTCGAGGGTTGTAACGTGGTCTGGTTTACGGTTTATGAAACAAAGGATATTAGGCTTAAAGCTTGATTTGTAACCCCTTTCTTCGTGATGAACTTCCAGTCCTACGTTCAGTTAATTCTGCACATGTTAGTATTCCAAAAGGGTTGACGGTGTAAGAGTGATGATTCAAGGTTTGGCTCGAAATGGCAGTCACCTTTATTTTGTCAGTGGTGAATTTCAGTGACCATTTGGTTTGGACATAGTGGTCACTGAATCTTATTTTGTTTTTTTTTAGGGTTCGAGGGCCTCTTTTGACTTTTTTTTTATCCCATCTTTTGCATGGACTGATTTTCTTGTCAAGTCCATCGGGATTGCATTGATTTTTGCCTAAGTCTCCTTTGAGGTGCTCGACTTAGCAGGCTTTTGCTTTTTTGTTTTTTTTGTTTTGTTGGATGATTGTGACTGCCAAGTCATGGGTATTGATGAACAACCGACATGTCTTTTGGATTTTGCTTTGTGATTTTAGTGCGTAATTGGGTTAACTGAACACTACCCTGCCCCAGGTTGAGTGTAAGGGTTTGAATATCCGAAGAAAACTGCTACTTCTAGGCTCGAGGTGGTTTACTAGGGATTAACTCCTTATCTCTCCAGTGTTTGGGGGTTTGAAACAATGCCTGTACATCCTCGGCGGGATTCTTTCTAAAAGCATACAGTTTGCAATTATGGGTATTTCGTTTTCATCATCCTCCCTCCAATCATTGCTAACAACAGTTGATAAAGAGAGTGAAGTGGAAATAAATGTGTATGTGACTTGCAGTAAATGGAAAAATGAGTGAATACGACATAACTGATTCAAAACATGCATAATCAATACATTAAGAAAACCAAATATGAAAGGCAATGTTCAAAGCATACAGTACTTAAACAAATAAAGACAAAATACAAGAATGCAAAATGATGGGATGGCAACATGACTGCCTTCTTCGGGGAATGAACTTGACTTGACTTGTCTTGACTTGATGCTGGCACTAGCTTGGCGGCGGCATAGGGTTGTTGATGACATTTGGAGCCTTCCCATTGAACACGAGATACCTTGAGTCGATCATGTCTTGAACCTTGTGTTTGAAAGCTCTGCAGTCCTCGATCGTATGCCTTGGAGCACCCTTATGAAACTCGCAATGAGCATTAACATCATAATCTGGGGGAATGATAGTTGGAGGAGCTAGGTCCCTTAGAGCGATTGCCTTCTTCTCCGTCAATTGAGCAAAGATCTGAGCATAGGTCATTGGCAGACGATCAAAGTCTCTATCAGACCTCCTTGTCCTCTGCTGATTAGGCTGACGTTGTTGAGCAGCTCTCTGTTGTTGATGTTGGGGAGGATACTGATACCCTTGCTGGTTGTATGACAGTTGCTGAGGAACCTGTTGCTGAGGCGTTGGAGTTTGAACAGCTTGAACAGTTGGCTGATAAGGCATTGGAGCATATTGCGCAGCAGCAACATATGGATACTAGAAGTATGGCATTTGATAAGGCATTGGAGCTGGCGCTTGTGGAGCTTGCCCCTTATGAGCATAGACAGCATTTGTTTCACCCTCTTTCTTTTTGAATCCATTGTTGAAAGGTTTCTTGGCTTGAAACTGGCTGCTAGAACCTCCTTGGATCTTTCCGCTCTTCAGACCTTCTTCGATTCTCTCACCGGCGATTACCAAATCAGAGAATCCAGCGGAAACATTACCAATCAGCTTCTCATAGTACTGGCCTTGCAAGGTACCCATGAAGATGTCAATCAGTTCACGGTCAACAAGAGGTGGATGTACCCTGGAAGCTAGCTCTCTCCAGCGTTGCGCGTACTCCTTAAAGGATTCGTTATCCTTCTGAGCCATACTCTGAAGTTGAGTACGGTTTGGAGCAAGGTCAGTGTTGTACTTGTATTGCTTGACAAATGCATCAGCTAGATCATCCCAAGTGCACACATTGCTACGCTCCAGCTGCATGTACCATTCGGGTGATGCCCCAGACAAGCTGTCTTGGAAGCAATGCATCATCAGTTTTTCGTCTTTGGCATGGGCAGCCATCTTGCGGCAGTACATCCTTAGATGCATGTGGGGACAACTGAGGCCTTTGTACTTCGGGAATTCTTGTACCTTGAACTTGGGAGGAATGACAACATCTGGCACCAAGCACATATCCAAAGCATTCAATGAAGTTGAGTTGCGCCCCTCCATGACTCGGAGTTTCTCAGCTAGATCACGACACATCTTCATGGCTTCAGAATCCTGAGCAGCAGTAGGATTGATAATCGGGATAGCAGCATGGTAATTCTGTACCTCATCATACTGATCTACCAGGTTCTCTTCAGCATGAGGAATAGGAATCTGAGTGACAACAGGTTGAGCTTGTGGAATAGCTCCAACAGTAACTCCAGGGGTTGGAAGTGGTTGAGTGGTGGCTCCTTCAGCAGCAAGAGTGAAGTTCATTGGTATCTCATAAGTGATGGGGTTGGGAACAGGAGCTGAGAGCCTTGAGGGTGACCCTTGAATCTGTGCATTGTTGTTAGCAGCAGCGGCTTCACGCAGTTATTCTTCTCTTCTAGCCGCCATGATGGCTTCAAGAATCTGATCAATCTTTCCCTTCATAGAATCTATTTCTTCTCTGAAGGCAGCTTGCTCTTGCTGAATCTGCTCTATCGTTCTTCTTGTGTTGGCTCGAGTTGCGTATTGGTGTCAAGGAATCAGCTTGATTTACTGGAGAAGGAAGGAAGTTGAGGTGAGATTCTGAGGTTGAAAATGCAATGCAAGATGCGTAACAGATGCAATGCAATGTAATGACATGAGATACAATGCAAGATGCAAGATCCAGGATCGCAGATCACAGGTTCAAACAGTTCTGAGGTCGGCCGTTCGCGGGTAGATGACCAAAGTCTCTGATTGAAGAAACCTTATAGGTAGGCTCTATGAGGAAAGTTCTAGATTCTTTACCCACAAACCCACTCACGGGATAGTTTCTACGTTGATGGATAAGGTTCCCAGGATTACAGACACTAATCGCATCAACGTCACGCAACAGGCTAGCTGCATTACGACGATAATGACGACAAGGTCTCCCCTGAGCGGGGTCTTCATGCTAGGCGCACAATGAGCGAGTCCTTGGAGACTAACACTACACAACCACCAATATAGAACTTGGTTCTAAGAGTGGTTCATAGAGTCACGGACCCTTCATGAATCAAGTCGTGCAACAGGCTAGCTGCGTTACAACAAGATCTACGAAAAGGTCTACTCTAGGGGAGCTTTCATGCTAGGCACGCAAGGAGCGAGTCCTTGGGGACTAACACTACTCGACATCCAATTCTAAACTATGTGTTCTCTTTGCTTTTACCAAAGCTCGGGTGTAGAGCTTTACTCATGATATCATCCCAAGATCCAACAACCAAGAACAATAGGAGAAAGCAATAAGAGAACAAATACGTAAACGAGAAAAAACATGCAAACAAAGATAAAGCTCCTCACAAATCACTCTAAGATAGGCTTGACTCTCTCTTGCATGAAGCATAATTCCCCAGCAGAGTCGCCATCTGTCGCACCTCGAAAATTCATCGAAGACACGACCCTCGCGCGAAAGGCGCGGAAAACAGGTTCGACAGAGTCGCCACCGAACTTTATTTATCCTAAAAATAGGGAAAGGAAAATATCGAGAAAACCCTTTTAAAGGAAGGGTAAGAACATGTTCGTCGCAACCACATTCCGGGTTCGGGAGTCGGTTACTTGAGGGGAAGGTATTAGCACCCCTCACGTCCGTTGTACTCAACGGGAACCTCTTAGTTCGAATTATGAGGAATGTTATCTAAGCTTGTTTGTTTTCTTCTCAATGGTAAATGCGAAAAGGGTAAAGTGAAAGGTTTCGATTACTAAGGGGGAATGAGGGGTTTTAGGATAGGGTGATCGGCAAGATCATCGCGACCTCGGGCCTACGTATGCTCATTCGGACGAGAATGAGAAATCAGAGCAATCGTAGTTCGACTACGGGGTTTGACGGAAAAAGATGGTAGTGTGGAGGGAAAACGGAAGATGGAGGGAAGGTAGCTCGCCAAGATCATCGCAATCCTATGCCTACGTATCTTTACTCGGACGAGAATAAAGAATCAGAGCAGTCGTAGTTCGTGGTACGCCCACGAAACAAATGGGGTTATTGTTTTTGGGAGATGAAAGATTGAATGACAAACAAACCAAGGGGCGTGCCTCGAGAGCAGTCACTCAAGAATCTAAGGAATGCGAGACTCCAAGAACTCAGTTCTTTCGTGCTTGATTGCGAAAAATATTCGATAAAGATTAAGTGTTTTAAGAGGAAAGGGTGAACGAATAACAACCCAAGGGCGTGCCTTAAGAGCCATTCATTCAAAGACCCAAGGAATGCTAGATTCCAAGAATCTCCTCCTTTCGCTAGTTGATTAAGAAAGCGTTTGAAAAAAAATTGAGTCGAATTGGGTTGCAAAAAGACGTGAGGATCGACACTAGTCCCTAGGGGTGCTCCTAGTAACGAAACCTCGAGACGTGCGAGTGTGCATTTGACGACGAGTCAAAAGGCACTCGACTTACGAGAATGTTTGGAAGAGTGGTACGACGACGAGTCGAGAATTAGTTTGGAAAAGGTTCGATTGGTTAAGTGTTTTGGGGAGAATGACGATTATTCGATAAACGAGAAGTCGGCCTCGCAACCAATTAATCGGGGCATTATTGGGATGCTAGATCCCAACGACGCCTTTTTCATTCGATTGATTTACGAAATATTGTTTGATGAACAAAAAAAGTACCACGTGGAATGCTAGACTCCAATGGCATTCCTTTGTCCAAATAGTTAAGGCGAGTGTTTTAGGAGCGAAAAGATCGAGTGATCGCCACCTAAGGCGTGCGCCTCATTAGCGGTCACTCAAGAACCCAAGAGGTGCTAGACCTCAAGAATTCAATTCTTTCGCAATTTAATTAAGAAAAATGGTTTGAATATGTGTTGATTATTTTATGCGTTTGACCAAATGATTAGATAAATATGAATGTGAATACGATATGGATAGTATGAATAAGAATATGAACAATAATAATCAAGATAATATTGACAAAATATTAAAGTTGACGTAAAATAAAATTGGTCTCGTCTTAATCACGATTTAATCGAGAAATCGATAATCGTTGACTTTTGACTTTCATTGACCAAAATGAAATAAAAAATAAAAAATAAAAAATAAAGTGACAATTAAGAAGTTAAATCGAAAATGTGAATACAAAAAAAATAAAGGTCTCACCTTTATCGAGATTTAATCGAGAAATCGATAAATCGATCGATATTTAGTTTTCATCGACCTAAAATAAATAAATAAAGAAATGTAATGAAATAAATTGAATAGAAATGAAATAAAATCAAAAATGCTAGGAAAAACAATAAAGGTCTCACCTTTATCGAGAAGTTGATAAATCAATCGATATTTTGGTTTTCATCGACCTAAAATAAATATAAATGAAATAAAAATAGAAATAAATTGAAATGCAACGTAATTCTAGTTGCTAAGTAGGCCTCATATAAATCAAGATTTAGAATTGATTTTAAAATCAACTTAATCAAGATTGTTGTTATGTCATTGGCCCCATATAAAAGAAAAGAAATTAAGAGAATGAAAGAAAATGAATAAAAGATTAAAATACAAAGAAACAATATTTTCCTCTTAACAACACTTCTAAAACAAAGCTTATTAAAAACAATTTTCTATTTAAAAAAAACGAATAACCCAAAAGAGGGGGGGGGGGGGGGGGTATGCTGAAAAAAGGGTGGTGTAGGAGTGTGGATCACGTGGGCTGAAAAGCCCATCATCCCAAAAAGCATATGATGGTGAGTATATAAACAAAAAACCTCAAACGGGCTTAAAAACCCAACAACAACATCCAGGGCATGTTTTTTTTTAAGACAAAAAGGGTGGAAAGCTTAGCATCAAATCCCAAAGAAACCGAACCAAGGCAATGAATCACGCTCAGAATAAATACGACTATGGTATTTTAGAGAAAATCAACCTTCTCGACTCAATCAACTTCACAATTTCATCTCCCTCGCTCAGTTTCGATCTCAGCTCTCTTCTTTCGTCTCTGTTTTTGTTCAGATTATTCGCTTCATTCTTTGTTCGCGGTTTTGGTTCAAGCTTCGTCTTCGTCTCGATCAATCCTCACTCTCAGGTTTGTGTTGATTTGTGGTTCAGGGTTTCACTCTCTTCATCTCACTTCTTCTCGCTGTTTCGATTCCGTTTCCGGTTCTATGATTGGGTTTGTTCTGGGTTCGATTTAGTTTTGGATGTGAAATAAAAATGAAATTTAGGTTGAAGGTTTGATGGTGGTTGAGTGAGGTTTTGGTTTGGGTCAAGGAAGAAGATTAAAGTGGGAGAAGGTTTTAATGAAAAATGGATGATTGTGGTTTTCCGGTGATGGAGGAAACGGTGGCGAGGTTTTATATGTTGGTAATGGTTGAAGAGGATTGTTGTGGTTGGGGAAGATTATTGTTGTTGGTTTGATTTGATGAAAGGAAAGGGATTCGATTTGAATAGAAATTATGAAGATGAGGTTTGGGTATTTTTCAAGGCGTTCTGAGCTGTTGTGGTTGGTTTATGCGTTGAAGAGGGTTGTTGGTGGTTGTTGTGGAAGAAGGTTTGCGGTTGAATTTGGGGAAGGAGAAGGGTTGAAGGTTTTCGCAGGGGTTGTTTGGAGGCGGCTTCCATCCCAAATCGAGAGTGAGGGTGGAGTGGCTTTATAGAGGGATTTGAGGGTGTTTTTGACAATTGGATTTGAGTTTTATGTTGCCACTGCGTTTTATGCGTTGTTGTGTTGTCTCTTTCAAATGATGCAGGTCCTGATGTTGTTGTTGGTTGTTGGTAGCAGGGTGCAGAACTGCGGGCTGTTGGTTAGAGCAAGAGTTTTGGCGGCTTGTGTTTGTTTTGTTGATTCAGGGTACGGTGTTGATGCAGCGGTAGTGCATAAGTTGGTCTGGCGTGACACGGTTTTATTGTGAGGCAGTAGTAGCTACAAGTGTGTGTAATGTTGCTGCTTGAAAAAACTTGTGTATATTGTATTGTGTAATCATGCTGCTATGTTGATTTGCTGTAGCGTCGCAAGTTTGCTATTTGTGGTGATGGTGTATAGGTTATGTACAAGTGGGGTCAAGTGGGTATATGGTGTGATGATGTTTGTATTTTTGCAGTCGAAAGTTATTTTGTGTGCAATGGCTTAGTGGTAATGTTGGATTTATGGATGATGGGGCCGAATTACGTGGTTGTGGTGAGGTTTCCAGTTGTTATTATCTAGATAAAAATGAGCTTAATATTTTGTAATTGTTTGCCACCTTGTAATAAACCATATGGTAATAAACCATAGGCCTCCACATGGACTTTGAAATTTATTCTTTGTAATGACAAATACACATGGGCTTTTGATTAAGTGAATGATGGGCCTCTTTTGTACATTTAGTCTTGAAATTTTTGTGTATGACCCATGTATATTTTGTAGAAACCACCTTATTCATTTGCACTCAAATGTTTTAAAAACACGTCCACGAGGATTCTTGCACTTGATTCTTGATTAAAAATCATGATTATTAAAATTGAAATCCCAAATAGAACCCAATTCCAACAATCTTGACTTGTTCATTCGAAGATGACCTTGGACTAATCTATAAACCAACTTTGATCTTTTAAATGAATTGGGACCTTGAAAAGTGAATCCACCTTGATCTTGTAGCAATCTGTATCTTGACGAAGCAAAGCCTTAATTGAAAAGTGAACTAGATTTTGATGACTATCAGACATGAAGCACTATGGATTTGGCACAGTATAATAACAAGCCCTAATTAGACACTCAGACCCACACCACTGAAACCATGTATACTCTAGCCTGATCTTGAAACAAACTCTTGACCATTGAATCCTCAACTAAAATCTGATTCGACTCAATTCGTCCTCATGATAAAAACAACATATTTTTTTGGATTTTTCTGAATAATTGTTAGTGGATGGATGTACAGATGATGGTTATATACAGGTAGGATAAATTTGGGGTATGACAGTTTGGTAAGTAGCATGATATTGACAATAGGTGGGTGAATTGGTATGTGGATAGATGAATAGAATTGGTACTTGAATGGATGAGTTTGAATTGTGAATCATGGTTTGATGAATTTGGAATTAGTGAAAGCTGTTGAGAATAATTTTTGAAGTGGTTATGATAGGGCCATTGAACTTCCTAGGTTCTGCTTAATTATTTCTTAAGGGGTCAAACTAGAAGAGCTAAAAAATGTATCGGTTTAGATTTGTTTTTGTGGAACCAAAGTCTCTGGTATGTTGATCATATTGATGCATGTTTCCACCCTCCCTCTTAGCTTGAATGACCTTCATGTTGTTCTCTTGAATGCTTGCTGATTTTTGTGGACCTTCCATTTTGTGGTCGATGTGATAAACGCTGAAGACCATTTCTTTCCATCGTGACATGTCGTGTGTTTAAGATTTGAGTTCATTGTGCTTATTCTTTTTCAGGCTAAACTCATTGGAATCAATTGTAAAAACTTCAAAGTTATTTCTTTTTGTCCTCTATGCTATTCTGAATTGGTACAAGTGGTTTCGTCTCTAGGCCTCTTGAAATCGTAAGTTCTAGGTGCTTAGAAATTGGTGTCAACATGGTAATGACGGTTTTCATACTGAAGCACAGTGTAACCGCTGATGTTCACGATAAATCGGTAAGACAATATCTTCAACGTGCACTCGTCCTTCCTTCTCTATTTCGGTTTTGATCTTAATTCATTCTGAATACTTTTAGAGCTATTAACTTCAGCACATTCATACACCTCTATCGTTGCCACAAGAATCGTGAGGATTGATGCAAAAACTGAGGGTTAGCAAACAATTTGCCGCGAACTTTGCTTTCAGCCGAGTTACATGTGATATGATTATCCTTGATCTTGCAACTATCTGGCAGGATGGAAAAATCTGGTGTTTTCGCTTTGTCAACATTTCTCATTAGCAAAAGAGTGATGGCATCGAAGAACCTTGAAGAACGGATGTCAGGATATGCTCACTTTCATCATCACCACTAGTTGCAAAGAAATTCCTGTTTTGCATAGAAATGTAAACAATGATATTGTTCTTAAGCATTATTACCTCAACTTCTGTCCGTGCATGCGTCTCACGTGCACGTGGCTAGTTTTGAGCTATTTGTACGCACTATTGTGTAGCTTTCAAATACTTGTAAAGAATATGGACTTGGAATTAACGTGAACATGTGAACCTTGTAAACCACCTCTTATTTTGTAAGTCTTGAATTTTTAAATGGGGAAATAATATTAAATTGACTTTCTATGCTTAAAATACGAAACCTTTGTATCAAGCTTGACTTAAAATACGAACTTTCAACTTGAACCTCTTTGAATTTTTTGAGTGAAAATGATATGACCTTATAGAAGAATTTGAATCTTGAAAAAGAGTCTTGAACTCTTTAAGCCAAGATGAAATTCCTTGAAAATAAGCTTAAGAGCTAGTGACGATGGCATAGGACCTCATTCCTTATTGAGACCATGAGTTCTTGGCTTGGAATTTGAAGCTTGACTAAATCCAACGGACACTCAGTGCACTTGAAGATGAACATCTCCCATATTTGAGCTTTCTTGGAGTGTCTTTCTTATTGAATCCATTATTTAAAAAACATCCATATCTTGGAACACACATATCTCTTAAATAAGGAGCTTACAGAGAGGGGTAAGGACTTAGTATTCTGTGGGGGAAAAAACTGAGGAGTCTTGACGGAGAAAAGGCTTGGTAGTGGTTTAGGGATAAAAAGGTGAGGGCACAATCTCACAGGGGCTAGGGAACCTCCACAATCACACACACACAACACATCCTTCAGGACCTTGAATCTTCTGCAGCAGCACTTGTACTCACAAATGAAACAAACAAGCAAAATCTAGATGAAGCGGTTAGTTATGCACGGGTGATGGCCTAAGATATTATGCAAAGAACAAGGCAGGGATCTTAGGGTAAAAATTAGGGTGTGACATGTATCGTGACCCGTGTTTAATCCTTTGGTGTAGAATGGTCGGGGAGAAGTTATCTGTGTTAGGAATCTGTGACCCGTGTTTAATCCTTGTGTAGGATGGCCGGGGAGAAAATTTCCTTAACCGTTTTGTGGATAACCATGACCCGTGTTTAATCCTTGTGTAGGATGTTCGGGGAGAAGTTATCTACGTTAAGGATTTGTGACCCGTGTTTAATCTCCTTGTGCGGGATGGTCGGGGAGAAGATTCCTTAACTAGTTGTCATTTTGTGACTTGTACGAGGTGTTCTCTAGTGGGAGATGTTGTGAACTCGAAGTCCTTCCCTTTCCCTTGGACTTGAGTTAGGATTTGGTTAGAACCTTGTAAAACCGAGAGAATCCATAAGATAGAGAACTCACTGAGATTTGATGTATCTCACCCCACTATTGTTGAATATTTCAGGTACTTCAGGTTCCGCGAAGGGTAAGGATAAAGCTGTGTGATTATCCTTACTTGGTTGTTGGCTTAGCTTCCTGTTGCACCCCAAAATTTGCCCTCACGTCTTTGTGACAAATTGATTCAAGAAGCTTCCTCACACTCCTAGGAGTCTCAAAAAGCTCAAGACTACTCAAGGATTGACCCTACAAGCTCTCCTCCTAAACAATCAACCTACAACTAGGGTTTTATTTTTCTCAAAAGGAATTGAGCTCTCAATACCTCAGATGGACTTCATGGTTCTCTATGTGCTCTAGGGTATCCTCATGTCAAATCTCAAGCCTTGCTTCACAAGTTTGCTCAGTCAATTGCAAATGATTAATAGTCGATTGTATTGGACCAAAAGTCAACTTTGACCAATTTATAGTCAAACGTCATCATTTCTTGCCAACATCAAGATTTTGAAGTCCCACTCATCATTTGATCAAGGGTTGATCATGATTCCTCAAGAAAATCAAGATTTACTCAAAAGTCAAAAATTGCCAAATTAGGGTTTTCTTAAGGAAAAGTCAACTAAACTTTGACCATGCACAACTTTCACATACTTCATCATAAATTCCTCAACCAAAGCTCATTTTGAAGGAAATTCAATTCTCTACAACTTTGTATCTCTAAGCTCAAGGCCAAAAATGTCTCGTTTGAGAGATATGGACCAAAACTTTACAGGTCATTTTGAAAGTCAACAAAAAGACACTTTTTCGTCAAAGCAATTTACACAAAAATAAAGACTTCAACTGAAAATTGATCAACACGAAAGTTGTAGGGGACATCTTGAGGGTTCCAAAAATTCCAAAATCACCTTCATATGACAAAAATTGAGAGAGTTACGATTGGTGCAAGTTGAGCAAAATTTGAGAAACGCATGAAACCTACATTGAATATTTTTGAGCTTTTGGACCAATTGGCCTATCTTTTAGGGTTGAATCATGTTTATGACATATTCAAGGACCTCAAAGTTCACTTTGGTATTATTTTTATTTTATTTTATTTTGATTTTATTCAAAGAAGTAAACAAAATTAAATAAAACAAAATAAATCAAATAATGGTGGGCACATGGATCCTTTTAATGGAGTCTCTAGAAGGTTAAAACATGTCATTCAAGGCCATCAAAACCCAAATAAAACCGTGAGAGAGAGTGAATGAAACATGGTTTTCAAAAAAATTAAAATGGTTGGAAACATGTTCCTTGATCCTAGCTCTTCAATGATTCTTTGTCTACCATGTTTCTCCTATAAATACAAGGCTCAAACACAAGAGGAAGAGGCTTCAAAGGGAGGAAGGCTTCCAAATCACAAAATTCTTGAAAAAAAGGTGAAAATTCAAAATTCCATTTCCAATCATTCTCAATCCAAACCAAGGATTAAATACTCATCCTGAAGGTTCGATTCCCACCCCATGCAATTTCCTTTTAACCATTTTCTAATCTCTTTCTTTTATCATATTTCAATTATTTTTTTTTTCAATTAAATTAAAACAATAAAAAAATCATAAAACCGTTAAAAGAATAAAAAATATAGTTTAGGTTATGTAATCATTTTTTAGGCATAGATTATTTTTATTAAAATTAATTTTTTAGACTTAGACTTATAATTAATTAATTTTTGTACAAATGAATTAGAAATTAGGTTTATTTATTTTAAAATTATCTATCAAAAATAAAATAAAAACGAATATTGATTTAGATATTTAGGACATTTAACTTGACTTTTAATATGTATTTACTTTTCGTTTATCATTTATTTTCTTAGAATAAATGTATAGGTTTGTGCATAAATTGCACGATTATATTATGTAACTGTCCATAAGCCTTGTAATAGTAGTTTACATTTCTTGCACGATTATATTATGTAATTGTCCATAAGCCTTGTAATAGTCTATGTTACATTCTCTGACGATTATATCATGTAACTGCCCATAAGCCATGTAATAGTGTAGGTATTTATTTTTTGCACTTATATTTTATTTGCTAGATAAATAGGCATGTATGGCAAGACCTAAAATCAAATGTTAGAATAACCTATAACTCAAGATAATATAATTGAATCAAGGCACATTGCACGCATTCACCTCTAGGGTAGGCTCTCTTTGTTGCCTTACGATTAAAACGGTCATGTCCCTCGAAAGTAGGGGTACTTTAGCAAAAGACGCTTACGAATAATATCATCATAGTCCCTTTGATATAAAGATCATAGTCCCTCGATGACCCTTCGAGCTGTCTACAAAAAAATGATCTTGTCCCTCGACGACCCTATGGAAAAATGATGATAGTCCCTTCGCATTGCTAAAGTATTCTTACATGTTGCCTTCTATGACCATTCGATGACCCTTTGCTGTCCCTCCACATCCAATAGACAGTACTACCTACCCACTAATGGTATGGATAGTACTATCTCTCAAGGAAAATGATAAGTACAAGAAAGACCTTACAAATTAGGTAAGTAACTTTTAAATGCTTGCTCACAACTCAAAAACGAATACTTTTCATATCTCACTTTTCAAAAAATATTTCTAAAAAAAAAACACTTTGTATACATTCTTACACGAATTATTACAAAGTCAAACTTTTACAAAATATTTTCAAAAATGTTCACTCACATTCAAAAAGTAAGTAAAAAAGGTGAGCTAAGCATTTAAGAGCCCATAGATAACCATGGATACAAAGGGTGCTAATACCTTCCCTTTGTATAACTTACCCCCCGAACTCAAAATCTAGCAAGGTCTTTCATGTTCTTTTCAGCCTTTCCTTATTGGATAAAAGAAAAGTCGGTGGCGACTCTTGCTAACCGCAACATGTTTTGCGAAAACAAAACAAGAAAAAAGTAAGTTCTCCCACCGTGTTACACTTCCGTTGTGGAGTTTTTGAGATCGTTGTCGATCTAGTTCTTAGTATTTATCTTTGGAACATCTTGTATACATATATATATGCCATAGTTTTTTTGTATTAGGCTTTTTGGGCATGTGTATGTATAATGTGTTTACTAGGGACTTATGGTATTTCAGTACCAAACGTGGATTTCATGTATAATATATGCTTTGATGTATGTATTTATATATGGGCGTTACAATAGCCTTGGAAATTTTGACGCAAAAGGTGATGAAGGTATATCCATAGGACATTCTACTTGAGCAAAGCTTTTCGAGTCTTTACCAAAAGAACCCTAACTATAGAAGAAATTTTCACGTTATTTTTAATGAAACTAACCCTAAACCATTAGAAATAAAGGTTACAGATTGTGTAGATATTGTAGAGAAGACAAAATTGGAAGAGAATGATCGAGAAGTAGAACAAAATCAATTTCAAGCTTTATATCTAGACATGTTCAACATCCAAATGAATAAACCTCTATAGATAATCAATATCTTATAAGGGAATGGAAAATGGTCAAGGACCATCCTATTTAGAATGTTATTGGAGATATCTCTAAGGGAGTTACCACTCGACACTCCCTTAACAAGGTATGTAAATTTGCGGCCTTTGTTTCACAAATTGAGCGTAAAGGAATTGATGATGTTATCGTTTAAGAACATTGGTCTCTTGCATGCAAGAGAAGATAAATCAATTTGAACAAAACAAGTTAATAAAGTGATTGGTACTTATTATGTCTTTTGTAACAAGCTGAACGAATATGGAAATGTTTTAAGAAACAAAGTCAAACTTATTGAAATGGGATAAAAAAAAGGAAGGAATATATTTTGATGAAAAATGTGCTCATGTAGCTCGGTTAGAGGCCATAAGGATGTTCTTAACCTTTTTCTGTATCATGAATTTCAAACTCTTTCAAATGGATGTAAAGAGTGCTTTCTTAAACAGTTACTTCTAGGAGGATGCATTTGTTGATCAACTTCTAGGTTTAATAAAATAAACTTTTCATCATCATGTTTTCAAACTTGAGAAATTAGTATACAATATAAAACAAGCTCCTAGATCATGTTACAATCGTTTAAGAAAATTCTTGCTTGAAAACAAGTTTCAAAGAGGACAATTTGAAAAAACTCTTTTTATCAAGAGAATCGAGCATGATGCACTTCGATGCTACAATCAAATCCTTGTGCAAGGATTTTTCTAAAATGATGCATAATGAATTCAAAATGTTAATGATGGGGGGATTTGATCCTTCCTTGGCCTTCAATTTCATAAAGCTAAAGAAAAAGCCTTCATAAATCAGGAAAAATATTGCAAGGGCTTCTAAAGAGGTTTGACATGAAGAAG
This sequence comes from Lathyrus tuberosus, assembly GCA_022829125.1. Lineage (NCBI taxonomy): Eukaryota > Viridiplantae > Streptophyta > Magnoliopsida > Fabales > Fabaceae > Lathyrus > Lathyrus tuberosus. Next base: position 1,736,256 of record JALAZF010000605.1, read on the forward strand.
TCCAAAGTCATTGCAATTCCAATGGCAACCTCATGAAATCTAGACAAGGATAAGAATTGAAAACTAGAAGATGAAAGAAAACACAGAGATATGATCGAATCCCTCATTTACCTTATTGCATCCTGTTGTAATATCATGTTTGTTATGTGTTTTTGTACTTGTTTTCCAAGATCCCCAAAATAATCACACCTCATATAGTCAAATGCATCGTGAGATATCTCACTGGCACAAAACAAATGGTTTTATGGTACTCCAAGAGAGCGGAATGTAACTTAGTTAGTTATACTGATTCTTATTTCACTAGGTACAAATTGGATAGGAAAAGTACCAATGGTACATGTCACTTACTTGGAAACTCGCTTGTCTCCTAACATATGAAAAAACAAGCGAGTGTTGTATTATCTACAACTAATACATAATATGATGTTGTGGATAATTCTTGTGCGCATATTATATGGGTGAAACAAGAACTTAGTGATTACAGTGTTAATCTTGGATATTTCCTGATAACATGTGATGACCCTAAGCCTTTAAAACTCACCAAAAACCTGATACTTAATTCGCTGGCTAAACACATTGAGGTTAGGAACCACTTCATCAGGGATCATGTTGAAAAAGACAATGCGTACTTGAGTATGTGACCTCGCCTAATCAACTCACATACATTTTTACTAAACCACTTTCTAAGTAAATCTTCTTTTTCATAAGAACTGAATTAGAAATCTTAAATCAACCATGCATGTATTAATATGCTAAATTGTTCTTCCCTTTCCTTTAAATGATTATATGTGTTATGTTTGTTTTACCTCTTTTTTACTATACCAAATAGAGAGAAGTATACTCTCAAAGGGAGTAGAGTATACTATATACTCATTATCGCTCCCGGGATTTTCATCCAACTACAAACGCGAAAGTGGCACGGAAATAGGGTCGCCAGCAATGTGTATTTATCCCAAGAGAGGGAAAGGAAACACTGCGTAAACCTGAGGGAAGGAAAAGAACATGGTCTCACGACCAAGAGAAACGACTAAGGGAGTCAGTTATGCAAGGGGAAGGTATTAGCACCCTCACGCGTCCATCGTACTCGATGGGATTCACGCTTGTTGTCTCGAGCAAAGGGTGTCGTCATCTGGAGCTCCGCTGCTACTGGAAAGGAGAAGGAACGGGAATGGAAAAGAACGAAGAAACGGAGAAGAAAAGTAAAAGAAGTGACTCGATAAGACATCGTCGTCCTACGCCTACGTATTCCCTCGTGCAATGGGAAAGTCAGAGTCAACGTAGTTCGGACACGAACTAAGGGGGGAGGTTGTTCGCCAAGACATCGTCGTCTTGTGCCTACGTATCCTCAATCGGACTAGAGAGAGGAAATCAGAGCAGTCGTAGTTTGACCTAACGAGGCCTTAGTGTTTTTTATGAGCGACGTTAAGTTCGCGTCCGACAGTTAGGGTCGATGCTTGTTTGCGACGAGACGGAATTAAAGTGCCCTTTCTGAAAAAGGTTTGAAACTGAACACTCCCGAGGGATGAAAAGGTTTGAATTTGTTTTATGTTTTTTAGACAAGAAGTGGATTGAAGTTAGTTTGTAACTTGCATTGCACCCAAGTCTACAACATAGGAACGAATACGTCGCGTATCGTCCCCAACAGGACGTACACTAAGTATCCTAGAAGAATGAAGGGAAACCCCTCATACCTCACTTCCCATATATAAGGCTCATGCGCAATACACGTTAACCTTTATTAAGTGTTTTAGAAAGGTTGTGAGATGAGAAGAGAAGACTCAAAGGATAAAAAACACTAAGGGGAAACTAAATTGTTCCTAATGTTGTCATACAAAAGATGGCCCTAAGGTCAAGGTTTGAGAACCTAAGTCTAAAGAGAAGAGAGAGATAGCACTATCTAATGCTTATCCTACCTCACCTTAATCAAAAATTAAGGATGAGCTAGGATCCCAAAGGGATGTGAGAGAGTTCTACACAATCAAGCATTATATCATGCTATTCACAAAAGGAAAAGACAAGTAAGATAAATGAGAAATGAAAGAAGAGATGAACATGGATAACCATCCACATGTTCAAGCATATTACCTCTTCCCCTACATAAAAAGTTAGTACCAAATGATGACAAGTAACGAATACAAGTATCAAAAGTAAATCAAACAAATGCTAGTTGCTTTAAGAAGACAACATAAGAAGTAAACAAAGTTTAAACCAAAAGGAAAGGGTCCTAAGGGTTAAGGAACATCCAAGGTCAGTAGGTACATGTCAATGTATCCTACTAAAGTTAACATGCCAAGTGAAAGCACACAATGTCAAACTATGCATCAAAAGTTCACACAAATGCAATTTGAGCAATAACTATGCAAGATGAAAGCATATGAATCATAAACATGAATAAATGCATATGTAAACACCAAAGTCAGAAGTGAATGACTTTTAATAAGGCATGGAGATGTCATTAAGGTAGCATGTAAATCTTAAATGCCAGCATTGATTAAGATTAGGCAACAAGAAGTGCAAACAATCAACACTTAAGTTCATACAAGGAAGCACACTTGTAATGCAAGTAAAGAATGGAAGTACAAGATGAACATACTTGGGAATGGATGCAAGTCAGTAGCACATGGTATTTAAGATGAAATTTAGAAGTCAAGAATGATCATACAACATCCACACAAGTCTCATGTTAAAGTACATGTTCAAAATTAGAAACAAATAGGTGCAAACAAGTTCAAACAAGCATGCAAAAATTTATGGACTTAGAAACATGCAAGATGCAATTAGAGGTCATGGCATATGATTGCAAAAAGAAGTGGAATCATGTCAAAGTGAATGTGCAAAACCATACAAGGGTTGATACAAACATGTGCTCAAAGAAGGTCAAGTGAGAATGCACAATTACACAACACATTTCAAGTTAAAACATGTGCATACAAGTCATGTAAGGATGAACTTTGAGTGACCTATAACATGAGAAAAGTGACCTATAATGTTCATGCAACATGGATTAAAAGGTCTCAACAATTGTCAAAGAAGTTTGCACACAATGTATATTAAAATCCTAGCACAAGTCTTCTAACATTCACATAAACAAACATGCTTTTATGAATTCCAAAAGAACATGTTAAGAGGATAAGAAAAATTGGAAAATGCAAACATTTTGAATTGCAATCAGTGTGCAAACATGTCTCAAAAATATAGCTCAAAAGCAATTACCAAACATGCTCAAAGATGCTTCACAATCTCATACCAATCACACAAATAAATGGCTCAAAGATCTCATTCAAAAGTCAATAAAAAATGACCTAAAAAATCTATGAAAAATGTATGCGATGCCTTAATATACCATACAAGCATGTGTCAATTATCATGTGAAAATTCAACACAAAACTATGTCAAACAAATTAGAAATGAAGTATGTATCATGAATAAATGCACATACAAAAGTAATTAGAAGAAAATTCATGAAAATATAGCAAAATAACCCAAAATCAGATGTAAAAATAATCCAAAATTATTTAAATGTCTAAGAATGCATCATGAATTTTTTGGGAATTTTATCATGCATAAAAGTATTTTTAAAAATTAAAAATGAAACAATTATGAAAAGAAAATAAAAACAAGGAAATATGCCAGGGGGTGCCACGAAAGCAATTACCCAGTTCAATGTGCTTTGGGCTCAAGGAGAAGGGGTACGCATAGCAAAGCAAGCCCAATCCAATAACACATGCTCAGAGGAGGTCCATACCATGGATATTAGTCAAAAGTTGACTCAATAATATCCCTTGGATCTAGTCAGCGCAAGATGATCACAAAAAAATGCAAATCACATGATTCACCATGCAAGCATATGGTAAGTAACAAGGATGCACACACATGGAATCACACAACTCAAAAAATATTCAGAAAAAAGATCACGTGCCAGGGATGATGGATCATTAATGCGTTGGCGTGTTTTGGTGCGTTGGATCAAAGCAATCGTGTGGCTATGTTATAATCTGAGAAAAAACTAGGGTTCAGGCAAGGTTCATGAATTCAGGTGGTCGGAGAAGACTCTGGTCGTCTTCTCCGGTGATCCTCCGTCGTGCTCAGTCCTCAAACATGCCAGAAATGGACGTGCCTTATATCAATCTCTTCCTCTCTCCACGTAGGTCACATATCCAGGTCCAAAAATCACATATCATGCACACACAAAGAGAGTCAAAGGTTCAAATTTTGCCCTAAGATTTCAAACTAAGCACCTATGGTGCCTATCAAATAGCCAGAGGTTACATTGCTCCTATTGAGCTCCAAAACACACAAAACCAGGCTTAAATTCAAAATAAGATTGCAAGACAAGAAAACCAGAGGTGAAGCACTTGATCTTTGAAGTGATTATTTGCCAAATAAAGGCAATAGAAATGCTTGAAATCTCTTGCAATCAGTTGAGAAAGATGAAGAAATCAATGTGCAAACCTTGTAGCTTCAAATCCTTGCTTCTATACACCCCTTAGATGCAGATTGATGAAGAAACAAGCTCCAAAATGTTGAGGAGAATGATGAATATGAAGCTTCGAGAGAGAGAAATCTCAGAGAGAGAGAGTGTGTGAAAATTGGTGAAAAGTGTAGAATGAACCAAAGTTGGTTGCAATTCTGTTATGGAATCTATTTATATCCTTGGTTAGATATTAACCAACTGTGGTTAACAGTTAGAAGTTTGGTTAACAGTTGGAGAATGAGTTGAGTGAAGTTAAAATGAAAATGAAATTGGAAATGAAGTGAATGAAATGGTGAAGAAATGGCACGGGTTTGTTCACACGTGGAGGGACCATATGATCTTATGGTGTGATCATGATGAGTGGTGGTGATGCATGTCACTGAGTTTCTTATACAAACTTCTTGTGCAAGCTTCTTTTCCTTTTTATTATTTGAAGATGGATAAAGATGAATATTGAAGATGGAACCCAAGAAATTTCTCTCCGCTGGAGATTACCCATGGCTTCTACCGAAGACAGATCCCAAAACCTGGATCTAAAAGATGCCAATAACAATTGGACTTAAGACCTGCTGGGGATGTCAACCGCTATTGAACAAACCACTGCGAGGATCACCACCAAACTCTGCTTGGGGAGACAAGTCAATGATTGCGAACCTGCTTTAGGATATTACTGAACTTAACCTGCTGTTGGAGGAAAGATTTTACCCTGCTGGGGAATATCAGCGACTATTAGCAAACCTGCCTGGAGAATGGTGATTGAAGACACCAACTCTGCTAGGGAATACCATCTAGCTTACTCATCTGTTGGGGATTAGATTGTACCGTTGCTGATGAGAAAACATTTCCTGACTAACTGAGGAAAAATGGGTGCTCAGACCCTATGGGGAAATAACCTCTTTGTCCAAGAAGATATTCCATCAGTCTCTTGCTGGGGATGCAGAAGTATCAACTTCTGGCTACTTGCTGGGGGAATGACAAGTCAACCACAACTCTAGCTGGGGAAACAATCCTCTGTACTCTGGCTGGGGAGAGTGACAACCTGCTAAGGAGGATGAAATTTCAATGCTGAGGAGAATAGCTCTACTGGGGAGAAATCCTGCTACCCTGCAAACAAAATCAATAGTATATGCAAAATGGCTATCTAGATTACCATCCTAATGATTGTTGTCTGAGCAATTTCCACTGTTTTTCGATATGCTTCGCAAAGCTTAACATTTTCGCATGCAATGTTTATAAAAAATATCGGACGTTTTCACAAATAAAACAGTAAAAGTAAAAACACAAATGGCAAGCTCTTTGAATGAAAATTAAAATTTTATTGAATAAATTGGCCTGTAAATAGGCATTTACATCTGGAAGCAATTCCTGAAAAGAGGTAATTGCACAAAAGTAAAATAAAATACACATGTCGGCAATGTGGGGAACAGATATCCACCATGATTCAATTCAGTTATGACCCGATATGGGTCTTTTATCCGTAGATGCTTTGAGCTTCGAAGAGACAGACTGGACTGATTCCTTTCCTGTGAAATTTCCAAGTATCAAGAGTGTTCACAGATCAAACGCAGATCGTAGCCTCTTGCTTTCAAATCCCTAACTTTTGCCTGGATCGCCCTTTACGGGTTTTCAATCCACCGGGATACCCATTTTTGCCAAAGTTGCCTTTCCAGGTTTTCAACTTTGCGGATTTATTATTTTCTTTTTTCTTTTTATCCCTAATTTTTTCCCGAACCTTTTCTTTTTATGGTTCGCCGGGATGCCCCTTTTTTGCCTGGACTTTCTTTTTGTGTCCAGCGGGTCTCTTTTATGCAAAGTATTTTTTTACTATGTCTGCGTTCACAGGGGACGTAAAATCTTCACCATCCATAGTTGAGAGTAATAAGGCTTCACCAGAGAAAACCTGTCTTACTACATATGGCCCTTCATAGTTCGGAGTCCATTTGCCCCTGTGATCTGTTTGAGGAGGAAGGACCCTTTTCAGAACTAATTCACCAGCCTGAAAACACTGAGGACGCACTTTCTGATCAAATACTTTCTTCATCCTGCTCTGATACAACCGACCATGTGCAATGGCTGCCAATCTATTTTCCTCAATAAGGTTTAGCTGATTCAATCTGGCACGCACCCATTCAGCTTCGTCAAGCTTCACATCTTCCAGAATTCTCAAAGAAGGAATCTCAACCTCTAATGGTAGAACTGCTTCCATACCATATACCAGTGAGAAAGGAGTTGCCCCAGTTGATGTGCGCACCGAATTAGGATACCCGTGTAAAGCATAAGGCAACATCTCATGCCAGTCTTTATACGTCACTACCATTTTTTGCACAATCTTTTTGATATTCTTATTTGCTGCTTCAACAGCCCCATTCATCTTTGGACGATAGGGAGAAGAATTGTGATGTTCGATCTTAAAGCTCTGACATAACTCCTTCATCATCTTGTTATTCAGATTTGAACCATTATCAGTAATGATTCTCTCCGGGACTCCATACCGGCAGATGATGTCCTTCTTGATAAATCGAGCTATCACTTGTCTAGTGACGTTGGCATACGAGGCTGCTTCTACCCACTTCGTGAAGTAATCAATGGCAACCAAAATGAAATGATGCCCATTGGAAGCAGTCGGCTCAATCTTTTCGATCATGTCAATGCCCCACATGGCAAAGGGACAAGGTGACGACAACACATTCAGAGGAGTAGGCGGCACGTGCACCTTATCGGCATAAATCTAGCATTTGTGACATTTTCAGGCGTATTTGAAACAATCAGACTCCATAGTCATCCAGTAATACCCCGCTCTCAACAGTTTTCTAGCGATAACATGCCCATTGGCATGGGTACCGAAAGAACCCTCATGAAATTCTTCCATTAACAGGCCTGCCTCGTGTTCATCAACACAATGTAGCAAGACCATTTCAAAGTTCCTCTTGTACAACACATCGACTTTATTCAAAAAGAAATTCCCTGCCAACCTCCTCAGAGTTTTCTTATCTTTGGCAGACGCACCCTCCGGATACTCTTGATTCTTCAGAAAAACCTTAATATCATGATATCAAGGTTTGCCATCTGATACCCCTTCAACTGCAAACACAAAAGTGGGTCTATCCAGACGCATGATCCTGATTAAGGGAGTTTCATTCCAACGGTTCACCTGATACATCGAAGACAACGTTGCTAACGCATCTGCCATCTGATTCTCCAATCGGGGTATATGATGGAAATCAACTCTGTCAAAGAAAGGTAACAACCTTCTGGTATAGTTGTTATAAGGCACCAGATTGGCCTGACGAGTTTCCCATTCACCTGTAATCTGATTAACTACCAACGTAGAATCACCATAGACATCGAGGTTCTTGATTCTCAAATCAATCGCTTCTTCTAACCCCATGATGCACGCTTCATATTCTGCCTCGTTGTTGGTACATATGAACGCTAACCGGGCAGTGAAAGGTATATGAGAACCCTTCAGAGTTGTAATGATTGTCCCGATTCAGTTACCGTATGAGTTAACAGCCCCGTCAAAAACCAGCTTCCATTGGGATCCAATTTCAGGTCCTTCATCAGGCAAAGGCTATTCACAATCTTTCATCTTCAGAAACATGATGTGCTCATCAGGAAATTCAAACTTCATTAGTTGATAATCCTCAATTGGTTGTTCAGCAAGATATTCTGACAAAACACTTCCCTTAATGGCCTTTTGGGAAACATATTGGATAATGTATTCTGTCAGAACCATCTGCCAACGGGCTATTCTCCCAGAAAGCACTTGCTTTTCAAACACATACTTGATCGGATCCATCTTCGAAATCAAAAGGGTTGTGTGGTTTAACATATACTGCCTCAAACGCTTAGTTGTCCAAGCGAGTGCACAACATGTTTTTTCTAGAATTGAGTATCTCGACTTAGAATCAGTGAGCTTTTTACTCAGGTAGTAGATGGCATGCTCTTTTCTACCTGACTCGTCTTGTTGACCGGGAACACACCCCATTGAATTCTCAAGAACCGTAAGATACATTATTAATGGCCTTCCTGGTACTGGTGCCATAAGGACCGGAGGTTCCTGCAAATATTCTTTTATTTTTTCGAACGCCTTTTGACAATTTTCATTCCTCCTGACCTCTTGATCTTTTCTTAACAATTTGAATATTGGTTCACACGTGGCTGTAAGATGAGAGATGAATCTAGCAATGTAGTTCAACCTCCCTAAGAAACCACGAACCTCTTTTTCTGTTCTCGGCTCAGGCATTTCTTGTATGTCTTTTATTTTAGCAGGATCAACCTCGATACCTTTTTCACTGACAATAAACCCCAGTAATTTTCCCGATCTCACCCCGAAGGTGCACTTGTTCAGATTCAACTTCAGTTTGAATTTTATCAACCTATCAAACAGCTTCTGAAGATTCACCAGATGCTCTTCCTCCATTTATGACTTCGCAATCATGTCATTAACATAGACCTCAATCTCTTTGTGAATCATATCAAGAAAGAGAGTCACCATGGCCCGCTAATAGGTTGACCCAGCATTTTTCAATCCAAATGGAATCACCTTATAACAGAATGTTCCCCACGGTGTTATGAACGTAGTCTTCTCCATGTCCTCTGGGGCCATTTTGATTTGGTTATACCTAGAGAAGCCATCCATGAAGGAAAACACGGAATATTGAGCAGTGTTGTCCACTAACACATCAATGTGAGGAAGCAGGAAATCATCTTTCAAGCTTGCTCTATTCAGATCTCTGTAATCAACACACATCCTGACATTTCCATCCTTCTTAGGTACAGGCACAATGTTAGCAACCCACGGAGGATAACTTGTCACATCCAGAAATCCAACATCTATCTGTTTCTGAACCTCTTCTTTAATCTTGACAGACATGTCCGGTTTCGTTCTTCTCAACTTCTGCTTAACCGGAGTACATCCCTCTTTGAGCGGCAGTCGGTGTACCACGATGTCAGTGTCAAGCCCAGGCATGTCTTGGTAAGACCAGGCGAAGATATCCACATACTTTCGAAGCATTTTAATCAATATTCCCTTTACACTGTCTTCCAAAGTAGCCCAAATCTTTACCTCTTTCTTTGCATCCTCAGTTCCCAAGTTAATAATCTCAATTTCCTCCTGATGAGGTACAATGACCATTTCCTCCTGTTTCAGCAGTCTGGCAAATTCCTCAGGTAGGTCACAATCTTCATCAGTCTATTCTTCAGCCTGAAAAATGGGATTGTCGAAATCATACCGAGCCATAGCTGAATCATGATTGGTGGTATCTGAACAAGGAAACCTGCATGATTGATGATTTATGTTTATTATGTATGCAACAAACAAAACACATTTCCATTTTGCTGTGATTTTATGCAAAAATAAAAACAGAAAAAATAGGGATCAAAATATGTGAATGTGAAAACGTCCTTTATTAATGATAAAGAAAGCACACAAAATATTCAAACCCTACAAACAAGAATCACTACGTCTTGGGCAGAACGTAGGATTGACATATATGAAAAACAAAGGCAATTACTCTGGGCCGGTCACTTGAATGGCTTTCTCAGACGACCAGTTGCAAAGACTTTGACCTGGAATGCAGGGGCGGATCCAATTATCCATATCGCAATCGCTATCCCCTTCCTCATCAATAGCATTAACTCTGTCAAAGAACACACCAGCACTGGTGAAGCGAACCGGACCATAAAATTTGGGAGGCTCCTCAGGACGTCTGGGTGGCTTGTAATCCAGCCCATAAGTATTCTGTTTTTTCTGGACCTCGATAACCTGACCCCATTTCTGTGAACTGCCGGCTTCGACCACAGCCCGTGAATCCTTGAAGGAAGACATAGAAACCTCCGGCTGATCTACCACTGTAGGCTGCTTGGATACTTCAGACTAACCGACTTCCTTGGGAGATTCTTCATGAACTCTTACCGCTTCGAAGGCTTGACATAAAGTTTCATGTATTTCACCATCTACCTCCACATATTTGAAAGTATACAGGTGACTTATCATGATATCCTTTTCTCCGCACACTGTCACCACATGTCCGTCTACCATGTACTTTAGTTTCTGATGCAGAGTGGACGTCACAGCCCCAACACTATGAATCCATGGACAGCCCAGTAAACAACTGTAAGCAGGTTGGATGTCCATGATATAGAAGGTAGCATCAAAAACCTCTGGACCAACCTTAATTGGCAGCACAATTTCCCCGAAGACAGATCTCTTGGAACCATCGAAAGCACGTACCACCAAATCACTTGGCGTGCAGATTAACCCACGAGTGTCCAACTTCATCAGTGCTTTCTTCGGTAAAACATTCAAAGATGACCCAGTATCAACAAGCATATGCGACATCAAAGATCCACGGCATTCAACTGAAATGTGCAAAGCATTATTATGATTTCTCCCAGCTGGAGTCAAATCTACATCGGTAAATCCCAAACCATTTCCTGCATTAACATGAGCCACTACCCCCTCCAGCTGATTAACTGAGATCTCCTGGGGTACATACGCAGCATTCAATACCTTCAACAGCACGTTTCGATGCGCCTCTGACACAATAACAAAGATAAAATGGATATCTTAGAAGGTTTTTGGTGCAACTGATCAACAATTTTGTAGTCGCTCTTCCTGATTAGCCTCATGAACTCTTCCACGTTCTCCGAGAAGGAGTTGTCAGCTTGTTTAGTGGTGGAATCATTCACTACTTGCTTCTGCACAGAATTATCCACAACCTGCTTTCCTTTTTCTGGCCTAGAACCACCAGCCTAATCATCATAGGGGATAAAAACTCTACCACTCCGGGTAATAGCTCCTGCTTCATCATTACTTTCAACACTGGAGTTCATCACTGACGTTCCCACTAACTCTTGCTTCTGTCCGTCAACAAACACTTCGGCACCATAATTCCAGAGGATAGCCTTAGTACTCTCATACAGAACGGGCCCAGGAGTCGTAATAATGACCGGCGCTGGTCTTGCCGGCGTTGAAATGGTTACCGTCTTGAAAGGGATAGTAACAGTGGCAATCTCATTCTTTCTGCCAATAACTTCTTTCTGTTGATTGCACCTATCGAACTGTAACCGACCTTCATTAATCAGCTTCTGAATACCTGATCTCAATAGATCACAACCATTTGTTTGCAACATACACTCTAAACAACTTTTATCACAACCAATGAACACTCCACCCTTCAGTAGTCTCTCTTTCACTACCAACAAAGGAGTCCTCAATTCATTCACGTCTAGAACCAAATTCAAAGATTCACCCTCTTCTATAACAGCGTTGGAAAAGTTGATGGCCTTCGAATCCACCAAATCTTGGAATTTATGCTTAAAAGCTTTACAGTCCTCAATGTGGTGTCCGGGTGCCCCAGAATGAAATTCACAGTGGGCATTGGGATTGTAACCCGGAGGTGGATTGCCAGTAATAGGAGCCAAAGTCCTATTCTGAATTAATTGCAATTGCATCAGATGTTGAAACAACTGGGAATAAGGCAACAGTGGAGTATCAAAGTGCCTATTCTGCTTAGGCCTTGCTGATATTGGCGAGGAGCCTGATTTTACTGTTGCTGAGGCGGAAGTGTTGCAGGAATAGTCACTGAGGCCATCTGCTAATTATAATTCTGACGCTGCTTTCTCTTACCGCGGTATGAAGATACATAATTCGCTTCCTCTTTTTTCTTATAATTCACATAAGGTTTCTTCCCTCCACTAGAAGATGACCCATCACTGCCTGACACCTTTTCGGCTTTAATTCAGCTTTCCAACATCTCCCCAACCAAGATTAAATCGGCAAATTTCCCAGACATGCAAGGTAACAACTTCTCGTAATAATGGCTCGGTAGAGTAGCCTTAAACAGATTCAACATCTCATTCTCCAACATGGGAAGTTGTACCCTCGCTACCAGTTCACGCCACCTCTGGGCGTATTCCTTGAAGTTTTTATTGTTCTTCTAAGACATACTCGGCAGCTGAGTCCTATTGAGAGCCATATCAGTATTATATTGGCAGTGCTTGACAAAAGCCTCTACCAGCTCTCTCTAATTATGGACGTGACATCTCTCCAATTGCATATACCACTCCAGCGATGCCCCAGACAGGCTATCCTGGAAGAAATGCATCAGTAATTTCTCATCACTAGAGTATGCGGCCATCTTCCTTGCATATGCCCTAACATGAGTTTTTGGGCAAGTAGTACCATTGTATTTCTCAAAGGTGGGGACTTGAAACTTATGTGGAATTCTGATGCCTGGGACCAGCCTTAGATCATCCAAATCCATACCCACCGAGTTTTCATTCACAACCCCCTTTAGATGTTCTTCAATCAATCGGATCCTCTGATCATTAACAACCGGGAGACCGGCATCTCCGCCTTGCATAGAGAAGATATTGTCTTGTTGGTCATCAAAGTGATGGCCATGAACTGTATGGATACTGTTTCCTCCTCCAACCACAAAAGGAATCACCACATTTTCCCCTCTGCCCGGAGGGATAACAATAGAGGGAACAGGAACTCCGCCTGGAGAACCATTCTGAACACCGTTTCCATTAGCACCTCCGCCCGGAGGAATAACATTGTTCTGGAGACCACCATGTAGTACACCATCCTCATCTACTCTTGCCACCAGGGGCTGAACAAGGGTTCTGAGTTGTTCCTGCCCCTGTGCAACTCCTTGCATCAGTTCCATGAATTGGGCCATACGGGCCTGCATGGCAGCCATCTCAGCTTGCATCTACTCCATGATTCTAGCTTGATTTCGTCGGGTCGCGTAACGATGGATGTTGAAATCAGCTATTCTGCCTGTAACCAAATAAAGGTTAGGAAATCACGGGACGAATACCTGTTATGCAAAATGATATGTATGCATGCAAATGACATGTTTAACCACTTCCAGGTCATTTCACACCCTAATTCCAGTCTTAACCACAAGAAGGTGAATAATATACACATTTTGTTGAGAGAGTTTTGGGGAGAAGAAATGTGATATGATAATGTGCTTGTGAATATCAACATTGACAAGGAATCATCTCTGAATAAACCGGTCATTTTCAAATTAACAGAAAGCCAGTACGTGCCGAAGCATTCTACAACGAAATCATAAATTGGAAATACATCAATAGAATGGCTCCATCAACAGGCCTGATGGTAACCACAGTACATCAACAAAAACTGCATTAGGAAAATGGAAAGAGAACTATCAATCATTTAGCTCCAAATCTTTCAACTGCTCGCTAGAATGCCTGATTTCTTCAAAGAGTATTCTGGTGCGCTTATGGCTTGGTTTTTCAATCATTTCCTTGATCAAAACATTCCTCTTCTTCAGAGCTTCAATTAATGAGTCCATGTGCATTAAGAAAGTTTCGTCATTACTCACTTCTTTAGGCTTTTTCACACCAGCTAATATTTTGAGTCCTATTCTGTTTCTGTCATAGCATCTTTAAGTTCTCTCTTGGAAGCTTTTAACTCAGCTCTAACCTTCTTCAACTACTCTTGGCTTTTACCAACATCTTCACGATGCTTTCTTCGTTGTGCATGTGCTCTCTGAAGTTCCTCGTCTCTGGACTTTAGCTGCTCTTGCAACTCTGCATTCTCAATTCTAACTTCGTCCCATGCTTGCTGAAGTTGAGTGAGCTTGGCTTTTGTTTCGGCCAAGGATTGTTTAGTCTGCCTGTAAGTTTGAGCAGAAGTTTCGACAGCCATATAAACTTTCTGGTAATGCCGGGCTCTGTCGGCAAAATCTTTTTCTCTTGCTGTTAAGATCTTTTCTATGTTTTGGGCTTTGCATTCCAATTCCTTGTTGGTATGTAAAGCATCTTGAAGACGGCTGCTCAAATCAGAATTCTCCACTCGAAGCTCTTTCACCAAGGCTTGCAATTTGTTGAATTCTTCCATGGTGGCAGTATTTCCTTCTTTCTCATTCTCAGGATACAAAGGGGGTGCCTTATCAAAAGGCAAGTGAAAATCTTCAACTCTCTTCTTCACCCAATCTTCATATGCTGGATAAGCCCGATTGTTGGGTTTGCCTAGAGCGACCTTTCCTTTCTTTAGTACATTGGCCCAGGCCTCATAAGCTTTTTGTACCGTTTCCAAACCACCTGATGCATGGAAATACAACGACTCTTCTACATCCCTCTTAATGGGCAGACCTATCAGAGCGTACCCAAATTGCCTAATGGCCAAAGAAGGATTGTAGTTGATTCCTCCCTTTCTTCCTATCAATGGAACATTGGGGAACTCACCACAACTATCGATAATGTCCTTACCAAGTAGACCATGGTCTATCCATACAATGTTTTTGGCAACCAGTCCCATTAAACGCTGACTTCATTCTAGAGAACTTTTGGAATCCACAAAAGCACCTGACTGCGGTAAGCGATTTGCGAACCATTTATAAAACAAAGGTGCGCAACAATGAACCACCCCTCCTCTTTTCTTTTCATTTATGTTGTATAAGGCGTAATGAAGATCTCCCAATAGGGTTGGCACTGGATTTTTCATCATGAATATCCTAATGGCATCCACGTCAACAAAGTCGGGCTCGTTGGGGAACAATGCAATACCATATACGCAAAGGGCCAATAATGCATTGAAAACAACCCATTTCTTGTCTTTCGCCGCCTCCTGAGCTTTCTTTATCATATACCCCAACTTATAACCACAGAGCTTTCCTTTTTTAGAGATATTGGCCTCTAACTCTGACTTGCTCAAATAAAGAGCACCGACCATTTTCCCAAAGTCCAGATCGCCCTTAGAACCAAAGAATGGAGGCTCTTCCTTGATAGAAATCCCTAGCATGTTGGAATATTCCTCTAAGGTAGGTACCAACAGATAATCCGGAAACACAAAGCATCTCAGAGGAGGGTCGTAGAACTGCATCAAAGTATGAAAACCTCGGTATTCGTAATCACTGATATTGTGAACAAAGGATAAAATCCACCCATATTTTTCTTTGAAAGCCTCCAACACATCAGGGCTTGCCATTCCTTTCAGGATAGTAATAGGGCCTAGAGTAGGCGTGAGGAATTTGTAAATAATGATGTTCTTCTTCTCTTTAATATTCATCCTTGTGAGAACCCGGTGACTAGAATCAAGAGTAGAATATGAACCTGGAAATGAATAAACATGTATGTTAGGATATGTAAATGCAATACAAAAGACATGGGATCAAAGTGCCGCGTGTCTGTGCTGGACTATGAACAGTGTCGGTGTAGATCTGAGAATATTATAGAACTGTGGACAAGAACCATCTAAATACAGTAGGATGAATCATCCTTTTGTGTAATAACACGAGAAAACCGGGTATGTGGGAGGTTATGGTTACCTGCAAACCTGCAAACACCCGCCCGTCCTCACATGTGGGTACTAAAAAAATGAGGATCCTCAATATCACGGGCTCTCAGGTCGAGAAATGATGATACGTTCGCCATTTCTGGTTTGGCATCATCATCAATCGAGGAGGCCTCAACAGATTCCCCTCTAAAAGGTTATCGTATAGCAAGTTCCCAGCATTGGGTCCTCGGATCGAGAATGTGTAATGGGTTTGCCATTTCTGGTCTGCCATTATCACATCTCGGGAGGAGTGTCGTTACTGAGTCCTCGGGAATGGTCACCAGAGTCGACAGTTCCTCAAGAGAATATCCACTGGCCTGTATCAACATACAGTAGCAGATAGTTCCCGATAGAACCTGTTAGTTGAGTATTAGTGGGGGTTGTTTTTAATCGTCTCCACAGGGATTGTTCGATATTTGATGCGTGTCGTTCAATAATTACGATAATTTAAGTTCAATGGTTTCAAAAGGTTCTCAATTGTTTGTAACATTAATTTGTATCAAAAGCAAATGGTGACAAAGAGTTTGTAAAAGTTTTGATAAAAGCATGTCAAGATTAGGTTTCGCTAATCCTTTTCATGTATAAACTATTAATCAAGCATATGAACTCGGTTTCCGACCAATACAACCGCGTATCCTCCCGACTAAGTTTATGTCTAAAGCAAAGCCGTGAGTATCGTTGTTTAGACCGTTAGATGATGTCTCACGCTTACAATCTAAACAACAATCATTAATATCAACACAATGCGAATAGCAAATCCCAAATCTATGTCTAGAGTTTGGTTTTTAAGAGATGAAATTGTTAGATCATGATTTGTAGAATCTATGTCTAGAGCAAAACAAATCACCCATAAAGCATTAAGAGAAAACAACTTCATCTATATTGATCAAAGACTTTGTTCATATACAATATATCAAAAGCAATACATAAAATCAGAATCAACTACATCTAACCTCAACATAGAATGTTTAGCTACCACTTCTCATGGTAGTTTGGATAACAAGTAAAGAGGGGAGATGAATGAACATCCACGATGAATAATCGAGAATGGATGCGACTTCAGCTTCTCCAAGTGAAATTACACTCTTTGATGATCAAAATACTGAAAACTATGATTACTAGTGAAAATGAACAAGAGATCCCTAACAAATAAAGTGGAAATCTATTTATACATTTACAAACTCAGCACCCTTCGCCTAGCGAAGGAATCATTCGCCTCGCGAATGAACTAAAACATGGCACTTCAAGTGCCTCAGACTTAAACCGCCCACAAGAATTATCGTGGGTTCGCTAGGCGAACCAAATCACTCGCCTCGCGAGCCTTCGCTACCTCATTCGCCCCAGCGAAGTTTGGGTGTTTTCAAAAGTGGAACATTCTGCCACCCTTCGCTGGCACACTCGCCCCGCGAATACATCAGCGAGCATTCGCTAGCTTACTCGCCCAACGAATTTACCCAGTTTTCCTACTGTAGGTTTTTGCATACTTTCTGCCACCCTTCGCTGGCACACTCGCTAATGTTCGCTAGGCGAACCTTCGCTGGCTACTTCTCCAACACTCGCCTAGCGAATGCTGTTGTTGATTTCTTCCTTCAATGGCAACTTGCTTCCAATCATTGTGTATCACAATCTTGATCTTTTTATGCCTATTCCTGCCCATTAGCACACAAATTACAAGCACCACAAGTATATTTCAATGAATGCACAACAACATCATTCCACACTAAAATCAACATATTCCACATGGAAAGAAATGAAAAATGCCAAGTAATTCATACAAATATATATCATGATTGACATCTAACAAACTCTGCCAACTGACTCTTTGTTTGTCCTCAAGCAAAGTATGCCTCTCCTGAGGATTTGCTCGAGCACTCAATTCAACCAAGACGCGAAAAATGGTTCAACTAAACAACGATCACAACAATGCAACAATTACACAATTCAAGAACCTATAATGTAAAAGAACTTGACTCTTAAACAATTTCAAACAATGTTTCAAGAGACAACTAACTCATCATGCACATGTCATTCTACAATCCTCTTCGAAAAAGGATTGAAGGCAAACGTGCATACAAGCACGGGACAATTACACTCAAATGACCAATGATGCAAATACTAAGCAATTCATACCATATCTCAATGAACACAAAAGCATTCATAGAAGTAAAAGATCACAGAGGACTTTAAGATTGTAGTTTGGTCGGGTAAACAAAAAGGGACATTTCTAATGGCCATTGAAATGAAATTGCCGAAGCAAAAGAACATTCACTATACACATATTCACACAACACAACTTCATTCCACCAATTTTTCATTACACCTTCACAAACTACCGTGCACAATTATTGAACTTATTTTTTTTCATTCAAACAAGCATTTTCTCATTTGTACAACATATTCACACTCTTTTCTTTACATGCTTGCTTGAATTTTTTCAAAATTTGGAGTAATGCACCCATCTTCTTTTTATTCTCCCCAACTCATTTTCGACTCAACCTAAAGTGAATGCTTCTTGCTTTTTAAGGCAAGGAAATCAAAGTATACAATTTTCAAAGGTTCAAGAAGAAAATGTTAGAAACTCACCAAATTCAGTGATGAACCAACTTGCAAATTATGTACTTAAAACAAGTTCATCACTAAACTGAGTTCTAAACTGTTTAGGCTCAAAGGGGCTACCAAATGCTCACTCCTCACGGGTGAATTACTATATAGACATGGTTGTGCTCACTTTCAACAAGTGCCTTGATCACTTCTCATACTTCCACAAAATCACATGGTCACAAGGTAAGGCATGAATTAAAAGTAAAAACAACATTCATCATCAATCCTAAACATATAGTAACACTTTGGAGGCTTCTCACTTTAATGGTTTTTTATCCTAAAATGACACATGCATTCAAAGGAAGTTGTAACATGAAACAACATTTTCAATCGCACCAAGACACAAAGTTCTAAAACATACAAAATTCTCGAACTAGGTAACGATGTACCTTGTCGCAACACAATGCTTACGGTACTATCATAGCCCTCACATCTTGGAGGAATTTTCCATTAAAATCAAGAGTCTCCAACCTAACTTCCAAAACATATTAACAATTTAAGTGTTGAGCATTCGTAAACAGAAGAACTCAACACTTAATACAATAATAATAAAAAAAAACAAATTATTAGTAAAAGCGAAAACAAACACACAACATTACTTAATAATAATAATAATAAAGTACTTGGTGTAAAAACATCTACAATATCCAAAAGAGTACCTCTAGGGTACGAGTACATCATCCAAAAAGTACCTCACGGGTACGAGTACATCAATAATATACTAGTAAAAGCTGGAAAAAAAACAAAAAACAAGAAAACTTCACTTTGGTGACCAAAGGAAGTGCACAAGTCTATGATCCAAAAAGAAATCAATCCTCCTCATCAGACAGCTCAATATCCTCATCACCGCCAGCAGAAGTAGCCTCCTCCTCATCATCAGCATCATCATCACCCCCTCCTAAAATTGGCCTGGCCTCAGGCCAACCAGCATGTGCAAGGAAATGCTCCCTCGACATCATAGTGTGCTCAGTAGAAGGGTCCCGGATCTTCAATTGGAGAACCTGCAAATAATCATGTATGTCAGTCATGGCACGCTACTGGGCAGCCATCCAATCCCAATTATATTGGAAGATCTCCTGCTGGTACGGATAAAAGGACGGCGACGCCGGTTCAAAACCTCCACCAGTCTCAGCTGCATCTTCAGCACCAGCCCTTGAAGACTCACCAACAACTCCTCTAGCCTTACAGAACTTATCCACATACCGATCATCAATTGCAGATGGAATAGTGACCTGTCTGCGTGCTGGGATATCCACACCAGAGTGAGCACACAAGGACATGATAAGACATGGAAAAGCAAGCGGGGCATTCTTGCGCGCCGCAGTACCTCCCAAACCACTTAAAATAATTGCCTTGATTTCATCTGCAATGATGCGGGCCACGTCAATCTGAACATTCATCTGAATGTTGTGAATAAGATGAGCAAGAGCAATAGGAACTGTACTATGATGAGACCTTGGAGAAATGTTGGTAAGCACAAACAGTAAGATGAGCTGAACCAAAGGCTGCATGTCCACCCTTCTGAATCTAACCGCAACCCCGAATGAATTCCGATCCACTTCCTTACGAGGAAGAAGTAAATCCCGGATCATCTTTTCAATGTCTCGGTGGAGATGCAAGTCGCGATGGTATGCATCCAACTCAGTACCAACCAATGGCAAAGGATCTCCCAAAACAGTGTTGATCGTCCTCTGATCAAATCTAACCACATCCCCACTAACAAATGAGGTCCAACTAAATCTCTCCCCATCATCCGGTAAAGCATTGGCATAAAACTCCTGAACAATTTCAATATTGTACCCATCGAGCGGAGTCATCAAACGATCCCATTTCTTCTCCACAAATAGAGCATCAATTGTTCGGTAGTTACCCCGGTCACTTAGTAAAAATCTCTTCTCAGCCAAAATGTGCTTTCTCTCAAGGGTTTCATATATGGCTGCTTGCTTAGCTCCCCTAAATCTGTCTTCATCAAAATGCACGGGCACCTGCCTGGAGGTTGAAGCCTTTCGCTTCTTAGTCGCGTGAATTGTCGTTTTTGGTGCCATCTGCACATAACAAACAATAAAACAAAACAACGACAAACAAATGCATTAGTGAACCAAAACAAACCAGCCAGATACTTACATTTCCTAAAAAAAATGTTAAAATTTTCATATGTTCGCTCCAGGTTCGCTTGGCGAAGACTGGCTAACATTCGCCCCAGATTTGCGAAGCGAATGCTGGCGAATGCTCGCGCAGGCTCGCGAAGCGAACAAAGCAGCGAACCCGCGAAAATGCAAAAAAAAACAATATTACAACCAGTCCACAAACAATCTCTTTTTTCCAAATATCATTCTATCCATAATGCCTAGGTTGTTTCTAACATGCAATCCATAAACGAAATGACAGAGGTTCCAAAAATTTCCCAAAACCCTAATTGATTTATCATGAACATAAACAATGCACAATGAAATAAACAATGAAAGAGTGTGCAAACCTGAATTTCGCACGGTACTGGTGAGATTAGGGTGAATGGAAAATGGAAAGAGAAGTGTTGCCAAGTTCTTGAGAGGAAAGGAGAGGAAAATAACAAATACGGTGGAAAAATGGGAATGGTGACCAAGGACTTAGGGTTTCCCCCTCTATTCTGATTCAAAATGGTCTTGGGCCCAATTGGGTGGCCCACCCACAATTCATTTTTCTGATGTGGAAAAACTTGGATTGGTCCGTCTCGCTAGGTTCGCGGAGCGAAGGCCAGCGAATGCTCGCCCCAGCTCGCTAGGCGAACGCCAGCGAACAAGACAGAATTTTTGAAAATTTTACAGGTTTGTCCTGCTGCCACAATGGAAATGGTTTAAACTTGTAAAATCACTTAAAACAGCAAATTAAAGCAAAAATACTTACAATATTGGGGTGCCTCCTAACAAGCGCTTGTTTAACGTCGGCTAAGCTCGACGGTCCACCACAATCTCACGAATCGCGGAAAGGAACAATGGCGGGATTCCGCTCGAAATCTCCTCCAAGATACACTTTCAATCTTTGGCCGTTGACAGTCCAATTCTCGTTGGTTGTTGTATCTTCTATTACAATTGCTCCATAAGGCTTGATTTCTCGAATCCGAAACGGACCCGACCATTTAGACCTTAACTTTCCGGAAACAATTTTAACCGAGAATTGAAAAGCAGGACCAGTTGTCCCACTTTGAACTATTTGATGACAATTTTTTTGTCATGGTAAGACTTTACACGCTCTTTATACAGTTTATTGGAATCGTACGCCCGGAGGCGTAATTCATCCAACTCGTGTAATTGCACTTTTCTTTTTTCACCGCTAAGAGTTGGATCAAAGTTTAAAAATTTTAAGGCCCAAAATGCCTTGTGTTCCAACTCTACCGGTAAGTGGAAATTCTTACCATAGACAATTTTAAACGGCGTGAGACCGATCGGAGCCTTAAAAGCGGTCCGATAAGCCCACAAAGAATCATCTAGTTTGTTGGCCCAATCTTTTCTAGAGGTCGAAACAGTTTTTTACAAAATGCGCTTTATCTCACGATTGGACACCTCCGCTTGACCGTTAGCTTGAGGATGATATGGTGTGGCAACCTTGTGCTTCACACCATATTACTCCAGAGCTTTGTCAAGCTGAGTGTTACAGAAGTGAGATCCTCCGTCACTTATCAACACTCTCGGAGTACCAAAACGCGCAAAAATGTTTTTTTTCAAAAATTTCACAACGGTTTTTCCATCGGCTTTAGCACAAGCTATCGCCTCAACCCATTTAGAAACATAGTCCACAGCGACCAAAATGTATTCATTAGAAAATGAAGATGGGAATGGACCGACAAAGTTGATCCCCCAACAGTCAAAAACTTCAATTTCTAACATATTTTGCAAAGGCATTTCGTGCCGTCATGAAATTCCTCCACTTCTCTGGCATTTGTCACAACTTAGGGCATGCGCATGCGCATCTTTGAATAACGACGGCCGATAAAAGCCCGATTGAAGGACTTTGGTGGCCGTTCTTAATCCATTGAAGTGTCCTCCATACGGAGAGTTATGACAATGCCACAGAATATTCGTGGCTTCCTCTACCGACACACACCTTCTTAAGAGGTTGTCGACACCAAGTTTAAACAAATGAGGTTCATCCCATACAAAGGACTTGGCATCCGACAAAAAATTTCTTTTTTGATGGTGCGTTAGACCGTCCGGTATCAATCCGGCGGCTTTGTAGTTAGCCATGTCGGCGAACCACGGTCTAACCTGCACCTTAAACAATTTTTCATCAGGGAACTCCTCTTTGACTTCACATTCATTCTTGGTCACGTCAACGTTTACCAGGCGGGATAAGTGATCCACCACCAAATTCTCGGATCCTATTTTGTCACGAATTTCAAGATCAAATTCCTGTAACAAAAGGATCCAACGAATAAGCCTCTACTTAGAATCAGGTTTGGTGAGCAGATACCTTATAGCCGCGTGGTCCGTGTAAACGATGACTCGTGAACCAATCAAATAGGAACGAAATTTCTCCAACGCATACACTATGGCAAGCAACTCTTTCTCAGTTGTTGCATAATTAATTTGATCCTTGTTTAAAACTTTGCTCTCATAATGTATCGCGTGGAAAACTTTCATTTTCCTTTGACCCAAAACAGCCCCAACCGCATAATCACTTGCATCGCACATTAGTTCAAAATCCAATTTCCAGTTAGGTGCAACGATTATCGGTGAGGTTGTTAAACTTTGTTTTAAAAAATTAAACGCAAAAAGGCAAGACTCGTCAAAGTCAAAAATCTTACCTTGGACGAGCAAGTTGCTCAATGGCTTTGCGACCTTTGCGAAGTCCTTGATGAATCTACGGTAAAACCCGGCGTGTCCAAGAAAGCTCCTTATGCCTTTGACATTCATCGGTGGTGGCAATTTCTCAATAACTTCCACCTTGGCTTTATCAACTTCAAGGCCCTTTGAAGAAACTTTGTGACCGAGCACAATTCCCTCGTTCACCATAAAGTTGCATTTTTTCCAATTAAGCATCAAATTGGTGTCCACACACCGTTCCAACACCGTATCCAAATTTTTCAAGCAAATATCAAACGATTGTCCAAAAACCGAGAAATCATCCATAAAAACTTCAATGGTCTTTTCGATCAAATCCGAGAATATCGCTTGCATACACCGTTGAAAAGTTGCTGGTGCATTACATAATCCAAACGACATCCTCCTATAAGCGAAGATTCCAAAAGGACATGTAAAAGCGGTTTTTTCATGATCCTCCGGGTTCACAATAATTTGGTTGTAACCCGAATAACCATCCAAAAAACAGTAGAATTGTTGACCGGAAAGCCTTTCGAGCATTTGATCCATAAAAGGTAGAGGGAAATGATCTTTTCTCGTAGCTTTGTTCAACCTACGGTAGTCGATGCAAATTCTCCACCCGGTTACGGTTTTTGTTGGAATGAGCTCATTTTTCTCGTTTCGGACCACCGTTAATCCGCCTTTTTTCGGTACCACATGCACCGGACTAACCCACGGGCTATCAGAAATGGGATAAATCATTCCGGCATCTAACATTTTTACCACTTCTTTTCTAACCACTTCTTTCATGATTGGATTTAGCCGGCGTTGAGGTTGAGCAACCAGTTTAAAATCTTCCTCCATAAATATACGGTGCATGCAATACGAAGGGCTTATGCCTTTGAGATCGGACAACGTCCATCCCATTGCATCCTGATTTTTTTTCAACACTTGAATTAAGCGGTTCTCCTCGTTTTCAGATAAAATACTACTTATGATCACCGGTTTACTACCACCGTCATCGAGAAAAGCATACTTCAAGGTTGAAGGTAACACTTTCACTTCAAGTTGGGATTTTTCCTCATTCACCTCTTTTTTTAGAATTTCCTCTTCATACTCCCAAGGTTGCAATTCTTCTAAAGCTTCAAGCTCTAACAAACACTCTTCAAGAGCTTGCTCTTCTTCAACCGAGAATACTTCCAAGGAATCATCCAAAGCTCTTTGTAAAGGGGTAATGACATGAATTTGCTTTGTGACATCAACAATCACTTCCTCCGTTGCATCGATTCGAAAACAATCACTTTTATCTTTCTTGTGCTTCATGGCATCATAAAGATTGAAACACACCTCTTCATCTTGGACTCTCACTTTCATGAGACCATCGTCCATGTCAATTGCCATTCGGGTAGTTTTCATGAAAGGCCTTCCAAGAATCAAAGGTGCATCATCATCCTCCTCCATTTCAATGACAACAAAGTCTATCGGAAACAAAAATTTGTCCACTTTGACCAACACGTCTTCCGCTACACCGTGAGGACGGGTAGTGGATTTATCTGCGAGTTGCAACGTCATTTGTGTGGACCTCAATTCCATGTGTCCTAACCGTTTCACAATCGACAAAGGTATCAAGTTGATACTAGAGCCTAAATCAATCAATCTGTTGCCCACATAGATGTTTCCTATAGTAACCGGCAAGGTGACTCGTCCCGAATCACATTCTTTCCTCGGGAGAGTACGTTGAATGATGGCGCTACAACTTGCATCTACCATAATCGTCTCTTGATCCGTATACCTCTTCTTCTTCGTGAGGATATCCTTCATGAATTTCGCATATTTAGGCATTTGCTCCAAAGCCTCAGAAAATGGAATATTTATTTGTAATTGTTTGAAAATATCCATGAACCGAGAATAGTGCCTCGCACTATCTTTCTTTGTAGGAGCATGAGGATATGGTAAGTGTTGGATCGGAATATTGTTCATAGGTTCTTTTCCCTTCCTAGTTCTTTTAACTTTTTCTTCACTCTCTATTTTTTTCTCATTCTCACTTTTTTCCTTCTCATTTTCAACTAAAACACCCTCAACATTTTTTTCTACTTCAATCTCATCACTGTCTTTTTCTTTTTCAACTACAACCTCCTCCTCCACTACTCTTTTACCTACACCCATGTCAATCTCTCTTCCATTTCTTGTGAGAATTGCTTTACAATCTTTAGGATTCGGAAGCGTATTTGCCGTAAAGTTTCCTTTTTGTTGGTCGGCCAATTGTATTGATAATTGCCCGACTTGTGTTTCAAGATTCCTTATGGCCGCATCGGTATTCTTTTGATTGGAAATTGCCATTTGCATAAATTGAGTAAGAGTGTCTTCCATCTTCGTATTTCCAACGGGAGCTTGCGGAGGTTGAGTGTAATTTTGGTATTGTTGACGATTTGATGGTCCGGCTTCTTGCGGCCTCCATGGTTGTTGATAACCTTGGTTAGCCCTTTGTTGGTAACCTTGGTTGCCTTGTTGATACGGAGGTCGGGGTTGGTATCCTTGATTTCCAGCATAGTTCACTTCCTCCACAACGGGAGGACAATAACCGGTCGGATGGTCACCTCTACATAGTTCACAAACTAACACTTGCACATTTTTACTTGATGATCGTTCAAGGCCATCTTATCAATAATAGTTGTGGCTTCTGCTGCGGTTTTGCTTAACAAGGATCCACCAGCGGTGGCATCTAACAAGGTTTTGTGTACAAGTTGAAGCCCATTTTGAAATATATGAATTTGTGACAATTCATCAAAACCATGGCCCTTGCACTTCCTTAACATTGATTTGAACCTCTCCCAAGCTTCATTTAGAGATTCATTGGCTCCTTGTGTGAATACCGCGATGACGGTCTTTACTTCCATAAACCGAGTGTGAGGGAAAAATCTCTCCAAAAATTTCTCTTCCAATGCATTCCAATCCTTCATTATGGTTGTTGACTGATCAAGGTACCATTCCTTGGCCTTCCCAATGAGGGAATGCTGGAATAGTCTCTTGAACAGAGACTCCTCTTCTGCCTCAGGTGCACCAGTCGCTCCCGCTATTTCATAGAATTTCGTCAGATGGGTGAAAGGATCTTCATGATCCATACCTGTAAATGGACTTTGATATAACAATTGAAGAATACCGGTCTTCATTTCGGAATGACGACCATTTTGTGCATGGCGAGCGAACTGAGCATTGTGTCTCAGACTATTTGTACAAGGCCTAGAAGCAGGTGGTGGTGATGGTGGTGGAACTGCCTCCATAACTGGAAGTATCTGTGGAAGTGGTGGTGGTGTAGAAGTACTTTCCTCTTGTTCTTGCTTTTGTCTTGCTAGCTGCCTCCTTCGTCTAGTTCTGCTGTTGATTCTACGAGCGGTTCTCTCAATCTCAGGATCGAAAAGAAGTTGGTCCGCAGGTAGTTTCCCTCGCATAAACTAAGTCTGCACACTAAAAAAAAACAAATTAACAAGTTCAAGATAGAAAATGGTAACAAGCTTAACATAGCTCAACTATCGCAATGCTTGCAATATCACTTAACAATCCCCGGCAAAGGCGCCATTTTGTTAGTTGAGAATTAGTGGGGGTTGTTTTTAATCGTCTCCACAGGGATTTTTCGATATTTGATGCGAGTCGTTCAATAGTTGCGATACTTTAAGTTCAATGGTTTCAAAAGGTTCTCAATTGTTTGTAACATTAATTTGTATCAAAAGCAAATGGTGACAAAGATTTTGTAAAAGTTTTGATAAAAGCATGTCAAGGTTAGGTTTCGCTAATCCTTTTCATGTATAAACGATTAATCAAGCATATGAACTCGGTTTCCGACCAATACAACCGCGTATCCTCCCGACTAAGTTTATGTCTAAAGCAAAGCCGTGAGTATCGTTGTTTAGACCGTTAGATGATGTCTCACGCTAACAATCTAAACAACAATCATTAAGATCAACACAATGCGAATAGCAAATCCCAAATCTATGTCTAGAGTTTGGTTTTTAAGAGATGAAATTGTTAGGTCATGATTTGTAGAATCTATGTCTAGAGCAAAACAAATCACCCATAAAGCATTAAGAGAAAACAACTTCATCTATATTGATCAAAGACTTTGTTCATATACAATAGATCAAAAGCAATACATAAAATCAGAATCAACTACATCTAACCTCAACATAGAATGTTTAGCTACCACTTCTCATGGTAGTTTGGATAACAAGTAAAGAGAGGAGATGAATGAACATCCACGACGAATAATCGAGAATGGATGCGACTTCAGCTTCTCCAAGTGAAATTACACTCTTTGATGATCAAAATACTGAAAACTATGATTACTAGTGAAAATGAACAAGAGATCCCTAACAAATAAAGTGGAAATCTATTTATACATTTACAAACTCAGCACCCTTCGCCTAGCGAAGGAATCATTCGCCTCGCGAATGAACTAAAACATGGCACTTCAAGTGCCTCAGACTTAAACCGCCCACAAGAATTACCGTGGGTTCGCTAGGCGAACCAAATCACTCACCTCGCGAGCCTTCGCTACCTCATTCGCCCCAGCAAAGTTTGGGTGTTTTCAAAAGTGGAACATTCTGCCACCCTTCGCTGGCACACTCGCCCCGCGAATACATCAGCGAGCATTCGCTAGCTTACTCGCCCAGCGAATTTACCCAGTTTTCCTACTGTAGGTTTTTGCATACTTTCTGCCACCCTTCGCTGGCACACTCGCTAATGTTCGCTAGGCGAACCTTCGCTGGCTGCTTCGCCAACACTCGCCTAGCGAATGCTGTTGTTGATTTCTTCCTTCAATGGCAACTTGCTTCCAATCATTGTGTATCACAATCTTGATCTTTTTATGCCTATTCCTGCACATTAGCACACAAATTACAAGCACCACAAGTATATTTCAATGAATGCACAACAACATCATTCCACACTAAAATCAACATATTCCACATGGAAAGAAATGAAAAATGCCAAGTAATTCATACAAATATATATCATGATTGACATCTAACAGAACCTCGTCTGGCTGTGGGTCTCGTGAACAACAATACGTGGTCACCACCATGCAAGTGTCACGACTATCCACTCTAAGACCTATGTGTATGCTCAAGCCTGGGTAGTGGGCTTATCTCTCAGAACCCCCCAACCTGTCAAACAGAAAATCCAGTACAGCACAACACAATATAACATAATAATGATATGCAATGCAATAAATGCGGTAAAAATAGTAAAATAGTAATACAGTAATACAGTAAAATAGCAAAATAAAGCACCACAGCAAACACCCAATGGAAAAAAACAGACAAGCGCTAGGATTGACTCGCAAAAGGGGATGGACCAGCAAGACGTCAATATTTCCCCAGCAGAGTCGCCAGCTGTCGCTCCCGGGATTTTCATCCAAGTACAAACGCGAAAGTGGCGCGGAAACAGAGTCGTCAGCAATGTGTATTTATCCCAAGAGAGGGAAATGAAACACTGCGTAAACCTGAGGGAAGGAAGAGAACATGGTCTCACGACTAAGAGAAACGGGTAAGGGAGTCGGTTACGCGAGGGGAAGGTATTAGCACCCCCACGCGACCATCGTACTCGATGGGATCCACGCTTGTTGCCTCGATCAAAGGGTGTCGTAATCTGGAGCTCCGCTGCTACTGGAAAGGAGAAGGAACGGGAACGGAAAAGAACGAAGAAACGGAGAAGAAAAGGAAAAGAAGTGACTCGATAGGATATCGTCATCCTACGCCTACGTATTCCCTCGTGCAATGGGAAAGTCAGAGTCAACGTAGTTCGGACATGAACTAAGGGGGGAGGTTGATCGCTAAGACATCACCGACTTGTGCCTACGTATCCTCAATCGGACTAGAGAGAGGAAATCAGAGCAGTCGTAGTTTGACCTAACGAGGCCTTAGTGTTTTTTATGAGCGACGTTAAGTTCGCGTCCGACAGTTAGGGTCGATGCTTGTTTGCGACGAGATGGAATTAAAGTGCCCTTTCTGAAAAAGGTTTGAAACTGAACACTCCCGAGGGATGAAAAGGTTTGAATTTGTTTTGTGTTTTTAGACAAGAAGTGGATTGAAGTTAGTTTGTAACTTGCATTGCACCTAAGTCTACAACATAGGAACGAATACGTCGCGTATCGTCCCCAACAGGACGTACACTAAGTATCCTAGAAGAATGAAGGGAAACCCCCTCATACCTCACTTCCCATATATAAGGCTCATGCGCAATACACGTTAACCTTTATTAAGTGTTTTAGAAAGGTTGTGAGATGAGGAGAGAAGACTCAAAGGAAAAAAACACTAAGGGGAAACTAAATTGTTCCTAATGTTGTCATGCAAAAGATGGCCCTAAGGTCAAGGTTTGAGAACCTAAGTCTAAAGAGAAGAGAGGGATAGCACTATCTAATGATTATCCTACCTCACCTTAATCAAAAATTAAGGATGAGCTAGGATCCCAAAGGAATGTGAGAGAGTTCTACACAATCAAGCATTATATCATGCTATTCACAAAAGGAAAATACAAGTAAGATAAATGAGAAATAAAAGAAGAGATGAACATGGATAACCATCCACATGTTCAAGCACCTTACCTATTCCCCTACATAAAAATTTAGTACCAAATGATTACAAGTAACGAATACAAGTATCAAAAGTAAATCAAACAAATGCTAGTTGCTTTAAGAAGACAACTTAAGAAGTAAACAATGTTTAAACCAAAAGGAAAGGGTCATAAGGGTTAAGGAACATCCAAGGTCAGTAGGTACATGTCAATGTATCCTACTAAAGTTAACATGGCAAGTGAAAGCACACAATTTCAAACTATGCATCAAAAGTTCACACAAATGCAAGTTGAGCAATAACTATGGAAGATGAAAGCATATGAATCATAAACATGAATAAATGCATAGGTAAACACCAAAGTCTGAAGCGGATGACTTTTAATAAGGCATGGAGATGTCATTAAGGTAGCATGTAAATCATAAATGCAAGCATTGATTAAGATTAGGCAACAAGAGGTGCAAACAATCAACACTTTAGTTCATACAAGGAAGCACACTTGTAATGCAAGTAAAGAATGAAAGTGCAAGATGAACATACTTGGGAATGGATGCAAGTCAGTAGCACTTGATATTTAAGATGACATTTAGAAGTCAATAATGATCATACAACATCCACACAAGTCTCATGTTAAAGCACATGTTCAAAATTAGAAACAAATAGGTGCAAACAAGTTCAAACAAGCATGCAAAGATTTATGGACTTAGAAACATGTAAGATGCAATTAGAGGTCATGGTATATGATTGCAAATAGAAGTGGAATCATGTCAAAGTGAACGTGCAAGACCATACAAGGGTTGATACAAACATGTGCTCAAAGAAGGTCAAGTGAGAATGCACAATTACACAACACATTTCAAGTTAAAACATGTGCATACAAGTCATGTAAGGATGAACTTTGAGTGACCTATAACATGAGAAAAGTAACGTATAATGTTCATGCAACATGGATTAAAAGGTCTCAACAATTGTCAAAGAAGGTTGCACACTATGCATATTAAAATCCTAGCACAAGTCTTCTAACATTCACACAAACAAACATGCTTTTATGAATTCCAAAAGAACATGTTAAGAGGATAAGAAAAATTGGAAAATGCAAACATTTTGAAGTGCAATCAGTGTGAAAACATGTCTCAAAAAGATAGCTCAAAAGCAATTACTAAACATGCTCAAAGATGCTTCACAATCTCATACCAATCACACAAATAAATGGCTCAAAGATCTCATTCAAAAGTCAATAAAAAATGACTTAAAAAATCTATGAAAAATGTATGAGATGCCTTAATATACCACACAAGCATGTGTCAATTATCATGTGAAAATTCAACACAAAACTATGTCAAACAAATTAGAAATGAAGTATGTATCATGAATAAATGCACATACAAAAGTAATTAGAATAAAATTCATGAAAATATAGCAAAATAACCCAAAATCAGAAGTAAAAATAATCCAAAATTATTTAAATGTCTAAGAATGCATCATGAATTTTTTGGGAATTTTATCATGCATAAAAGTATTTTTAAAAATTAAAAATGAAACAATTATGAAAAGAAAATAAAAACAAGGAAATAAGCCAGGGGGTGCCACGAAAGCAAATACCCAGTTCAATGTGCTTTGGGCTCAGGGAGAGGTGTACGCATATCAAAGCAAGCCCAATCCAATAACACATGCTCAGAGGAGGTCCATACCATGGATATTAGTCAAAAGTTGACTTAATAATAGCCCTTGGATCTAGTCAGCGCAAGATGATCACAAAAAAATGCAAATCACATGATTCTCCATGCAAGCATATGGTAAGTAACAAGGATGCACACACATGGAATCACACAATTCAAAAAATATTCAGAAAAAATATCACGTGCTAGGGATGATGGATCATTAATGCGCTGGCGTGTTTTGGTGCGTTGGATTAAAGCAATCGTGTGGTTATGTTATAATCTGAGAAAAAGCTAGGGTTCAGGAAAGGTTCATGAATTCAGGTGGCCGGAGAAGACTCCGGTCGACTTCTCCGGCGAGCCTCCGTCGTGCTCAGTCATCAAACATGCTAGAAATGGACGTGCCTTATATCAATCTCTTCCTCTCTCCACGTATTTCACAGATCCAGTTCTAAAAATCACATATCATGCACACACAGAGAGAATCGAAGGTTCAAAGTTTGCCCTAAGATTTCAAACTAAGCACCTATGGTGCCTATCAACGAGCCAGAGGTTACATTGCTTCTATTGAGCTCCAAAACACACAAAATCAGGCTTAAATTCAAAATAAGATTGCTAGAAAGTTCGATCTATGAACCTGAACTTCAATGAAGCTTTGAAAACAAGAAAACCAGAGGTGAAGCACTTGATCTTTGAAGTGATTATTGGCCAAATAAATGCAATAGAAATGCTTGAAATCTCTTGCAATAAGTTGAGAAAGATGAAGTAATCATTGTGCAAACCTTGTAGCTTCAGATCCTTGCTTCTACACACTCCTTAGATGTAGATTGATGAAGAAACAAGCTCCAAAATGTTGAGGAGAATGATGAATATGAAGCTTCGAGAGAGAGAGAAATCTCAGAGAGAGATAGTGTGAAAATTGGTGAAAAGTGTAGAATGAACCAAAGTTGGTTGCAATTCTGTTATGGATTCTATTTATATCCTTGGTTAGATGTTAACCAACTGTGGTTAACAGTTAGAAGTTTGGTTAACAGTTGGAGAATGAGTTGAGTGAAGTTAAAATGAAAATGAAATTGGAAATGGAGTGAATGAAATGGTGAAGAAATGGCACGGGTTTGTTCACACGTGGAGGGACCATATGATCTTATGGTGTGATCATGGTGAGTGGTGGTGATGTATGTCACTGAGTTTCTTATACAAACTTCTTGTGCAAGCTTCTTTTCCTTTTTATTATTTGAACATATATGGCAATGAAGGGTACATGGTCATGTGATGTGTAAGAGATTGTATGGCTAATTATGGCAATGTTGTACATGGTATGGCTGATGAAGCATGCGCATGAAAACAACAAAGATGCAACAAATTCAGCCTAAATCACTTGCTTGGTAAGGAAGAAAAACAGTTGGCATGATATGAACTTTGGAGGAATAAATCTCCATGACCATGGGATGAAATGGTGAGCTTTTGAAGTCTTTGGAAAGAGATCATGGAGTATAACAAGACTGGAGTTGAAAATAATTGCAATTGAACCACCTTAGATGTTTAAAAATGGCCATGAATTTGTTGGCACATAACTGAAGTAGCATGCCACCCTGACCTGCCTCGACCAACTCTCATGCTTGTGAAATGGATCAGTTGTAGGTCCCCTCTTTGAACCAATATATCTCTCCAATGATTGATCAAAAGAAAAATCTTTCAACACCAATTTTGTAGAGGGGATCAAGATGAACAAGTTTGATGTTAAACATTTTTTCAATTGAAACCTCCATCAATGAGATATTTGGCCATGAGCTTGGACACAACATGCACACCAAGTGTTTGTTGAAATAACTGCGTGCTGGCTGGGCATGACTTGCCAACTTGCCTTGATGTGTCTCAACTTTAACCCACCATATCTCTCTCAATTTTAATCCAATGGAGATGTTCTTGGTATGGTTTTGAAGCTTGGAATGTGAACTTTTGATAGGCCTCCCTAACTTTTCAGTTTGGAGCTTGGAAAATGGATAAAGAATGCCTCAAAAGTGACCCTTCAACTTGATAAAACTTGCCATAAATGGAAACCCTAAGTTTCTAAATTTGGCAACTTTGAATCTTTCTTGACTTTTGATGAAACCCTAGACATTCCTTGATCAAACCTTCACCAATGATCATATTTGAGATAAGGAACATGAAATTGACCTCAAAAAGTCAAGAGTTGACTTTTTCCTCTGCACAATTGACTTTTCCCCAATTCTCCTGATTTTGAATCAATTGATCAATTGAAGATCTTCTGAAATAAACCAATGGGCAACACTTCATCCTTGGACAATTAAGAGCATATGGAAAACCTTGAAAACAAACTTTGGCTCAAAAAACCATTTGCACTGACTTTTCACCAAAACCCTAATTTTGCACTGATTAGGAGAATGTGATCCACTTGAGATTGCTCATGTACCTTGATCCCATGCCAAGAGCCAATGGTATGCAATGATGATAATGCAATGAAACATAAGCCAGTTAGAGCTAAAACAAGAGGGCAAATTTTGAGGTGTGACACTCATGTGAGAGGGAGTTTAACCACTCAAAGATTTATCTATCTATTTTATCTCTTACCACCTCCCAGAGAGATGTGTTGTCATCATAAAAAAGGGAGAATGTGGATTTATATGCTTGCAGGTATGGAGCTAATAATTCTGATATTATTGATTATCCTAATGTTTTATTGAAGACAATGCTGATGCTTATTGAATTTGTGGTGATATCTTTCAAACTCTTTCAAAAGGGTGATTAACTTGAAGATATCTCAAGTCTCATCAAGTAGGAGATTCAAGGTTCCAATGAAATGCTTATATGATTGATGTATCTAGGAAAAAAACTTGAAAGCCTCTGAGTTGTGAAAGATAGGAGGTGTGAAAGCTCGCCTTGTCATGTCTGTCTAAGTAACCAAAGTCTTGTGAAAATATGAGATTAACTCCTAAGATACTATGGAAACTCACACGCACACCTAAAATGTTTTTAAGGCCTCTATTTTATAAAAATTGCTAAAATTCTTTTTAGGCCTAGACATTTGACTAGAAGACTGTCTAATTGATTAGAAATTTTTTTCCACTGAATAATCGATTTGACTTAATGACCTAATTGATTATTTTCACATGTTGAGTCTAAAATTGATTGGGACAGTCTCTTAATGATTTGTAAGGGCTAGTTATCAAAACCTTTCATTTGTGGTGTGATCAATAAATTACTGGAGGCCAATAATCGATTACCCTAATAGATTATGGCATTGATTCGACATATGGATTGTTTCCTTTTCTAGCCTCGTTATCTCCAATATAAAGGACACCTCTTCTAATTCGAAATCAAACTAGAATTTAAAGTTTTCCTATTTCTTAATATTTTATTAATCTCCTTCTCTCTTTTATATTTTCTTTTCACCAAAGATGTCTTAGTGTCCTGTGATTGAAAACTACTTATGAGGAAAGTATTGTAATAGTTTCATGCCTTTGTTTATTTCAAGAGTTTGATTCTCTTGAAGATTTATGCTTGGTTCTTGAGATAAACCAGTGAAAATATTTGTTTGGTTCTAGAACTTAGTCAGTTAAAGGTTCTCTATGACCAATTCGAATAAATTATCACCAACTTTAAAGGTTCTCTAATAACCTGGCCCTAATTTTCCTTAAAGTGATTTTCTATGCTAATGGAATATGTTAAGACTAGTTTATTACAAAATATTCCATATGTTTTGTTCACGAACCAGAAATGATGTTTCTATCTCTCAAAAGAACCATAAATGATGAGAGATGAGAGATTGTTGATTATAGACAATGGCTTCGATCTCCTTTACGGTGGTGCAGGGTGGACCTGCATGGTTAGCACTCCAACCCCTAAGTTAGTTAAAGATTCAAGATGAGTAAAGTGAAATTGGAGATCTGATATTATGTACCTTCTCATAGCATGTGAATTGTATTATATGTTGAGTCGAGTAGAGTGAGCTCTAGGCAGAATGGGTCTTAGTCAATTAAGTCTTTGGCCAATCCATAACATTTACCCCTAAGGCTTTGCCAGGCGTTGAGGGAGCCGCGGTTAGCCTTAAGTATCATTGATCGACCTTTATGTCGCAATCTAGTGTAAAGTAGAACTAAATCATTTAGGATCATTTTTTTTAAAGTAATTGGGAACAAACACATATAATATGGTTCCATTATTAAGACACTTCGTCACCCATTCCTGACATGTACGACAACGTGACCAGCTAGGGTGTGGCACAGTTCATAGAGTGCGTAAATGCACTTGAGTTTGGAGTGTTTCCATGAGTGGAAATCTGAAAATTTATCTCTTTACTTCAGCTTGTAGTCGGTCCTGATCCTTTAACCGCCATTACTTATAAATAAGGTGAGTTGAATATCTAGGAAGTTTTTGCAACTTTTTAGCTTTCAAGCCTTCAATTATTTTTTCAGAGAAACGTCTTAATTCCTTTTCCTAAGAATGTCACTAGGAGTGATTCAGAGCTTCGTTTAAAACTTTCGTTCTTTATTCTTCTTTCCCTTCATTTAAACCTTCTAACTCAATCTTTTTCCTTCAGTATTCCCTGTTTCTTTAGTTAGGATGAATTGATTTTTGTTTTGTTTTTTAGCGAGCGATTTTGGACTGGAAACTTCACCTAGGTCATTCCTTAATTCTCCTCATCCTTCTATTAGTAGCGATTGTGTGAGGTAGGAAATCATATATATATATATATATATATATATATATATATATATATATATATATATATATATATATATATATCTGACGATTCTGTGTCATAAAGGAAGTCTAAGAGTCTCTTAGAGGAAGATACTTCTTCTTCTAAGCCATTAGCCATTCTTATATTGAATTTTGGTAGAAGAACAGTTCATGCTGAAGTCCCAATGTCCCCTCTTATCATGTCAGAAGAGGGGGTATTGGCCGACTTGAAAAATAGATAACATAATAAAGACTTTGTTTATGCTCAACTTTGAATTAAGGGTCGTAAACCTTGTGACGCTAGAGTGTTAGAACGCTGAAATTGTTTATCTCGTCTAGTTGCGTTGGGGTATGACTAGGTAGATACATAGGTAGCAGGCGCTTCATTGGCTTTGGGCACTAAGGTCGCCCTTGGTGATTTTGACAATGTGGTCGGCGATCCTTCAGACAGGTTAATTCTTCTGGTGTTGGAGGAAAAGAGGATATTAATGGACTAACCTAGCAAGTGTACCAGTAGTGTCAAAGTAATAAAATAATTCGTCTCCACAAGGATTATAAATTTAACAAGGTAATAATAGTGCGATTTAAAAGAAATAATTGAGGGGGGTTTCGATAGTGTTTTGGTATGAAAACAATATGAGAAAATTAACAGAGTAAAGTTCAATAATGAAAAGCGATTAGATATTTATTTCGAATCCCCTAATTATACATGTTGATGAAATATGTATTAGATAAATTACGATTACGATATTATCTCACGACGAATTAACAAGACCACTGTAATCAATTCCTTGGTGTACAACTCACTAATTTACACAATAATTCCATAATTCCTTAAGCAAATTCATAGTTAAATCATGTGTTACTAAGTTTGTTAATTCACAACCCACAACTTATAATTACCTATTCTTAGTTAATTCTTAAGTTGAATAATTATCCTAGTTCAGGAAATAAGCAGCCATCAATTATTAGTAGCAATTTGTTAAAAGTTGAGGAATAAAATTTATTATGAGAGTGAAGCTTTTGGACATTTTAAATTATTTTTTCCTACTCTTTTTTTTAAATCCCTTTGCTTGTGCCAAATCATCATGGTTGCTAGTTGACTCTTTAACTCTAATAATGAACTCATTCACTTGAGAACTATTTATTGAATTAATTTGAAACTTGAGTATGTGTCAATCTAATTCATTAGTGATTTTGCGAAGAAAATTGAATGCTTATGGACTTTTACATGCTTCAATGGCTATCCTAATAAGGCGAGGACAAATCTCCTTGTAACGTTGAATTAGGGATGAATCAACATCTTCCACCACATAGCTAACATCAACATTATGTGAAGTCTCACTTCTAACTAACTTTGTCCACCTTTTTAAGATATAATTTTCTGAAATTGTTTTAACATCCATATGAAAAAACAATCTTGAACAATGACAACAAAGTATACCAAAATTCTCAAACTTACTACAAGAGCAACAAATTGAATTCTTATTCAAATCAAATGAAACTTTACACTCACCCAAATTACTCTCCATGGTAATAACACAATCAGTTATGGGTATTTGAATATCAATGTTTTTACCAGAGCATGTTTCAAAAAATCCATACTCGTGTTGGAATTGATCAAATATACTAGGAGTATAAATATAAAACACTTTTTTGTGAAATGATGTCGTCAATAACAGAAAGAGAGAAGAAGGAAGAAGAAGAAGAAGAAGAATTGGTTAAAACTGTTTTACTATTCACTTTCTTAATAAGTGTTCAAAGATTACAAGTGAATACTGTCGCTCCCAGGATTTTCATCCAGGTA
This sequence comes from Lathyrus tuberosus, assembly GCA_022829125.1. NCBI lineage: Eukaryota > Viridiplantae > Streptophyta > Magnoliopsida > Fabales > Fabaceae > Lathyrus > Lathyrus tuberosus. The sequence goes on from JALAZF010000605.1 coordinate 1,774,161, forward strand.
CAAACGCGAAAGTGGCGCGGAACACAGAGTTGCTAGCAATGTATATTTATCCCAAGAGAGGGAAAGGAAATAATGCATAAACCCGAGGAAGAGGGAAAGGAATGGTCATCGCAACCATAGCCTGGGTTCGGGAGTCGGTTACGCGAGGGGAAGGTATTAGCACCTCACGCGTCCATCGTACTCGATGGGATCCACGCTTGTTGTCTATTCTAAGGGTGAGTTATCCTAACAATCTATGGTTGTACTAAAACGGGGGAGGGAAAACAAAAACAGACTCGATAGGACGTCGTCGTCCTAGGCCTACATATTCCCTTTGTGCAATGCAAAATTCAGAGTCAACGTAGTTCGGACCAAGTTCTTTTTGTGTTTTTTATGAGCGACGTTTAGTTCGCGTCCGACAGTTAGGGTCGATGCCTGTTTGCGACTCAGACGGAAAGTAACGTGCCTTTTTTGAAAATAGCCTTTAATTTGACAATCCCGAAGGACAAAAAGGTTTGAAGTTTGTTTGTATTTTTTAAGACAGAAGTGACTTGAGTTAGTTCATAACTCAACTTGAACCAAAGTCTATGACACGGGAACGAATGTGTCGCATAGTCGTCCCCAATAGGACGTATGCTCAACACTCTAGAAGAGAGAAGGGGGACCCCTCAATCTTCATTTCCTATGTTTAAGGCTTGTGTGCAAGGCAAGTTGACCTTATTAAGTATCTTAGAAATTGTTATGAGATGAGAAGAGGGACTCAAAAGAAAAGGAAAAAAAACTACGGGGAAAATCTATCCTAATGTTATCATGCAAAGATGGCCCTAAGGGGAGGTTTGACAACAACCTATGCCTAAAGAAAAGAAAAGAAAAGAGATATAAAGAGTGAGGGTGAACATGTATAACTATCCACACCCTCAAATAACTTATCTCAGCCCCTGCATACAAGGTTAGTACAAAACGGTCATAAGTAACAATAAGACGAATGAAACCCAAGCAAGTCACAAACCAAAGAGAAAAGGTTACAAACCAAACTAAACTCATCCAAGACAGAATATACACCTTAGAGGTGACCCACAATGTTTACCAAACACAATCAAGCAAATAGAATATAAACAAGTGGCAAAACAAACAAGAGAGTTATCAAAGAAGGAATAGAAGAAGGAAGAGTGGATATGCAAGATGGTTATGCAAGAATGCTTCAAATAATATCCAAGTCAGAATGTGGATGACCTAAACATGTGCCTAAACATGCTATGCAAATGTCACATGAAACATACAAACAGATATCCAAGCATCAAACATCAATAGAAGAAGAAGGAAGCATTTAAGTGAAACATGTCCAAGTATGTAAGATGAAGCACGAATAGCATATGACATGAATGAATGCAAAGCTCCGAGGTCAGAAACATACATCAAATGAAGTGCAAATTAATGATAAGGCATGGCATACATAAACCAGACATAAGTCATGAGTAAGCATAGATGGGAAGAGGTGAGAAGATAAGTCAAAGAAAAGGCATGTAAACCAAGCATTGAACATATGCACAAAGTATGCAACAACCTTACACCAATGACCTATGATAGTAATCAAGTGACCTATAACAATTCAAACATGGTTTATGAAGTCAAAGAAGCATAATAAACATACCCACGCGCACACACAATTACTCAGAATTAAAATAAAAGAACACGTGAGGAACACACCATTCATTAATGCGCTGGCATTGTATAGGCCATCAGATCATATCAACGTATACGAATGGATCGTCAAAAGCAAGATGAGAGGTCCAGATGGGAGGTGCATGGTAATTAACATGGATGGACACACACGCAACTAATGACATAAAACAAAATTTTAAACGATGTGGCAAGCTGTGGACCGTGGGATCAAAGTAATAGACGGTCGTGATTTCATCTTCCTCATTGAAACCCTAACCGGCCGAAAAAAGAACCGGACGCCGGAGCCCTAGCTCCGGTCGTCATCTCCGGTGACCATCACCCCCAAAATCCCCAGAAAACACATATAAGTACACTATTTTGATCAGAAAAACATGAGGATCAAGAAAATCACATTATTTTTCACAAACAATCAACACAAAGAGCAAATCGAACGAAATAAAGTATGGTTCAAAACTTTAAAACTCATCATACAAACAATATAAACGTCCAAACTCAAAACAAAATATATCAGGATTATCCGTGAAGGTCACACATCATTATACGCACCAAAAAACTGAGTTCTAAGACCATGAAAAAAATGCACTAACCTGAGATTACGCAATACGTGTCCTTGCTGTTAGCTTCAAATGATGGTTGCTTCGTGCTCTATGGATCCCAAGGCTTCAGATTGTGAAAGAAGTTTTGGAAAAACTCTTGTGGATTGTGAGATTCGAAGCAATGGAGGATTAGGGTTGAAAGTTTTGTTCTCCTCAAAATCACGTGTCCCCTCCTCAACCAGTGCATGAGTAAGCTTAAATACATTAGGTTATTCCACTGATTAGCATTTGGGCCTTGTTAATTCCTCACTTAATGAGTTTTGGGTGATTTTGGAAATTTGCATAATGTGAAATACACCCTCCTCCATGCATGTACACCCAAGCCTTTGATGATGGATCATTCACATTTCAATTGCTAATCACACCTGTACGGAATTTGGGCCTTGAGATGTCTTGGCTTATGAATTTTCAATGATCTTGTAATTTTGCATAATGGGAAATAAGTGATGAATAAGCCATGGATCCGCTTGATTCAAAGGCCAAAAATTCTCCTTATGGAATGTACCTTGATGTTCGAATGTGCCTTGAAGCAATGGAACCAAATATAGGTCACTATGTCCCAAAATGCAAAAGTTGTGAAAATGGGCCCATGAGAAAACCCTAAAAACCACTTTGCCTTCTTTTGATCATAACTTGAGTTTCACAAATGATATGGAGACCATCTAGTACTTTTTGGAAAGAGTAGAAAAAGATCTTCAACTTTCATGTTTAAGAAAAATTCATTTGAAGCTTCCTTGTTGGTGAAAAGTCAAGTTGAATGTAGTGTAAAAACTTGCCATAAATGGAAACTTTCAAATTATAGGTCATTTCCAAATTTAGTAACTTTTGTACCAACCCTTGATTCTTGATAAATGGTATGAAACTTGACCCTTGAAGACCATATGAGGATGTGAGACCTTGAAAACCTTGAAGAGAACCTCAAAATTTCACAGTTGACTTCCCCTCTCACTGTTGACTTTTTCCCAATTCTCCTGATTCTCAGTCAATTGACCAGTTGAACCTCTTGTGAACCAAATTGATGGGCCATCTTCCATTCCTAGATACTTAGGGACCCAAGGAATACCATGGAATCAAGTCTTGCCCAAAACATCAGAAATAAACTGACTTTATAGCAAACCCTAATTTTGGTACCCTCAATCTATGAGGAAATATCACAGTCTCCAAATCCAAATTCCTCTGAATATGATGTGTATCCTCTCCAAAAAAGGTAAGATGTGCCATTTGGTGATGATAAAAACCCAAGAAGCTGGCCCATTGGAGCAATAAACCCAAGAATCTCAAAACCCTAGTTTCAGCACTAGTTAGGAGAGAGTGGTTCTCTTGAGATCTCTTGCCAATTGTGAACTCTTGATGATGTGATAGACCAAATAGGATCTCTTGGATAATATATGGACTTTTGCTTGACCCTTTGAAGCACACCTTCTCCTCTTGGACTGCCTCAAGCACCTTGACCCCATGCCAATGATCAATGATATGCACACATGATAATGCAAAAATGAAATGAAACACAAGCCAGTTAGTACTAAAGTAAGGAGAGCAAATTTTGGGGTGCTACAAATACCAACAATTAACCTCTCTCAACAACCTGAGAGAACTAATCTATTTATAAACTACCAAGCTAACTTAGGCTACAAACTAACTTAACAGTTAGGCTTACAAGCAAGGCCCAATTCGACATGCTAACTTAAATATAAAGCTAACATATTTCAAAAACATGCTTGAACATACTTCGACTACAACATGCACAACTCCTGTCAAACCATGAAGTTGCCCTTATCGACACTAGAGTTTGATCCAAATACCACAAATTTCCACCTTGGAATAAACTCTACATTAACAAGAGAACAAATTAGCTTTCATCATGCAACTTTATCAACTGCATACAGTGGAAAAACTTGCTACTCGACAATGTTTTGTGATCATATAAGCAACATTGTCATCAGTCAAAACCTTCAGCATTTGGACTTCTCCATGCTCAATTATCTCTCTAATGAAGTGCAACCTCGTATCGATGTGCTTGGTTCGCTCATGATAGACTGAATTCTTCGACAGGTGAATTGTACTCTGACTATCATATTTAACAGTGATAACTCGACCTTGAAGTTTCAACTCCTTAGCAAAACCTTCAAGCCACAATGCTTCTTTCACAGCTTTAGTGAGGGCGATATACTCCACTTCAGTGGTTGTTAAGGCAACAACCTTTTGAAGTGTTGCTTTCCAACTAATTGGTGTGCCAAACATAGTGAACACATATCCAGAAATAGATTTTCTGGAATCCATACAACTTGTATAATGAGAGTCGACAAATCTTTCGATTTCGACTTTCTTATCTTCACCACAAGTTCCACCATAAATCAGGACTCTGCTCAAAGACCCATTTATGTACCTTAGAATCCACTTCAATGCTTGCTAGTGCGCCTTCCCAGGATTGGCCATATACTTGCTTACAAGGCTCACTTCATACACTATGTCTGGCCTCGTACATACCATAACATACATCAAATAACCTACTATACTAGCATATGGAATGATATTCATATATGCTCTTTCAAATTCAGTATTAGAACTTTGAGTCGTACTCAGATTGTATTGAGGATTAGTCGTTGTTAGAACAAGCTTTGAATTCCACCTACAAAATTTGTTAGGAATCTTCTTCAGGTATGTCTCTTGAGATAAGCATAATCTTGACTGCTTTCTATCTCTCCGGATGTCAAACCCAAGAACTCTAGAGGAAACTCCCAAATCATTCATGTAGAGCCCCTTATCGAGTTCAGCCTTCACCTTCATAACATCTTTGACACTGTTGCTCGATATGAAAATGTCATCCACATAAAGCAACAAAATAACAAGTGAATTTCCAGGTCGAAATCTGAAGTAAACACAGTGGTCGAACTAGCTTCTAGTGAAACCTATGTGTGCCATGAACTTATCGAAACTCATTTTCCATTGTCGAGGTGATTGTTTCAGACCATACAAGGACTTATTCGGCTTGCACACATAATCTTCCTTTCCCTTTTCTGCCCTTCTGATTGCCTCATCAGGATTAGTTTATCTAGATCACCATACAGGAAGGTTGTCTTCAAGTTCTAGGCCGAACTTCTCCACCATGGCTAACAAGATTCTAATGGATCTATGGTTTACAATATGTGAGAACACATCATTGAATTCATCACCTTCTTTCTGAGTGAACCCCCTAGCAACCAACCTTGCCTTAAAACGCTTTAACATCACTCCTTCGTTTTATTATCATGAAGAGATTTCATCTCATCATCCATGGCTTTCAGCCATTCAGTCTTGTCTCGACTTCTCATAACTTCATTATAGTCTCTAGGTTCTTCATTTAGAACCTTACTTGCAGAGATTAAGGCATAAGCTATAAGAGCTGCACAACTAAGGCTCTAAGGTGGCTTAATGATTCTTCTAGACCTGTCTCTTACCAGCAGGTAGTCATTATCAGTCTCCTCAGCTTCGACAGCAGCTTCATCCGAGTCATGCAATTCAGTATCACTATGCTACACCTAAACATGAATCTCTTCTTGTTCCAACTCTTCTTTAGAGATCTTTGAACATCGACCAATGTCATCAGTTTTCTTGAAATCCATCTCAGATTCATTGAAAAGTACATATGGACTTGTGATACACCTCCTGTGACCTGGCTCTAGGCACCACAACCTATAATCTTTGACTCCTTATGGGTATCCAAGGAACATACATCTCAGAGCTCTCGGTTCAACCTTGTCTTGCCTAATATGAGCCTAGGTTAAACAACTAAATACTCTAAGTCTGTCGAGACTAGGTGGATGTGTCATGCCTTAATTTTTACCCCTAAGATCCCAAATTCATTTTCCTCATTTACATAACATCAATCATCTTTTGTGGGTATGTTTCATGCATTACCAATCCCATAAAAATACAAAAAATATGTGTCTTGCTTGCTTTGTATATAACCTAGGGCTTTGCATCAAGGAGGTCAAGTGGTTGGTCAATCAGGGTTTAGTGTGATCCTCAACATCCCAAGCTCGTCTACTCATTCATGGTGATCACGAGGTTTCTCTCATCAATAATCAAATTTGAGTTGGCATCAATTCAAGTTCATCAAATCCCAATTCATCAGAAGCTCCAAATTAGGGTTTTGGTCAAAGTCAGCATGATGTTGACTTTTTTACCAAACATGATCTCGTGGCTTGGAACATGATTCAAAGGCTTCAAATGCATCTTCATGGTCTATTCATGTGATTCAATTGGATCAAGAAGCTTGATCTATTGATAGTTGAAGAATTTTGATTCAATTGATGAAAGGTCAATAGATGCCCAAAGTCAAAGTTTAACTTTTGACATTTTTGGTCAACTATGAATTTCTCAAGTCAAAAATCAAGAAAACATGACAATGATTAAGTTTGATCAAGATAAATTAAGAAAATTAAGAAGATCAAGAATTGTCAAATTTAGGGTTTTAGAAATTTCTCTAAGTACCGAAATTTCATGTTCATGGGGGTGGCTTTCCAAGGCTGTAACTTCCTCCTCAAGCATCCAATTGAAACACTCGAGGCTTCAATTAAAGATGACATTTGATAATACAAGTTGATGAAAATTTTAAGCCAAAAGCTTTCTTGAAGTGGAAGAAATTGATAGTGGAGTTGAGGTTTCAAGTTGGTTCAAATTCCAAAACACTTAGAAATTTGTCTAACTTTTTAACCTTTCCAAGTGCATGACTTTATGGTCAATTTATGACCAATCCAAGCAATCATTTTTATGCTTGAGGTCTGCTTTTAAAGGGCATACTTCTTACTTCATCATAGTGGAAGATTTGAGGACAAAAGCTTTCTTGAGGTGGAAGAAATTGATGGCCAAAATTAGGGTTTCACATTATGGAGGAATGCAAAATGAGCCAGAATTTTTCTAAGTGTTTGAATTCAGTTTGCTTAGCACGATTTTGGAGGCACTTTTGGACACTTTCCAAGACTTTCCTCAACTTGTCATGAACACAAAACTTGTTCCTTTATGTCTCAGCTTTACAAAGATACCAAATTTATGCAAGATTGACTCCTACAAATAGGGCAAAAACCTGCTCCAACTGCTGCATCTGATCAACATTTTGGCATCATGTGAAAAAGCAACTTTGGTCAAAACTTGTTCCATAAGTTGTAGCTCTGATACAACTAAGTTCAGATGGCTAAATGCAACTTTCCTAACCTAAAAATGAATGCTCAAATGGTCATATATGCCAAAGTCCAAGCCTTAACATAGGGTACCTCTTTTTTCCATTTTTGTGAAATTGGTCCAAGACTCAAAGCTCCAGACCTAGCTTCTGATCTAAACCAAGTCCTTAACCTATTTCAAACCTCTATAAATGCAGCATCATCTCATAATCTAAGCAATCATAAATAAGCCAAGCATTTAGCACAAATATCACATTTGCACCAAAAATCCAAAAACTCCATTAAAGTGCAAATTTGAAACTCACAATTCCTTGACCTTCCTACCAATTTCTTTTCACAAAAACATTCCATAAACTACCTAAAAGTTTCTGTATGCATTGAAACACAACTGTGACCTCCCAAACTCCATGTCTAAATCTCATTTTGTTACACTTACAAGTTGATTCGGGTATACCAATTTGGAAAGCTTCAAGTGATTCTAAGCACACCATTGCACTCCTGGAAACTCAAGGAATCTAGGGGAATCTTCATTTCACTTCTGCAACTGCATTAAAAGGGGCAACAGACTCACTCTGTTGGGTATATTTCCCATTTTCTCATTCTCATACTTTAGAGCATCATTTTGATTCATTCTTGTCATGGTTGTATGCGCAATAACATAAGGAACAAAACCCCTAAGCTTTCATCCATTGATTGTTAATATATGCCATTTAATTTTGTTTTGAAATTCTAGGGTTTTTATGGTTTTAGATCAAATGCATGAGTTAGAGCCAATTTCAATTTAAACTAAGACCGCATTTGGATTCCTTGTTAAATTATGAGTGAAATGGTGTATTCACTTGTCTTGTTTGGTTCATTTTTGATGAAGTTGGAAATTGAATTTTGGAGCTGGCTGGAGGTAAACGATGACTCTGCGTGCGTTTTTTTTTTAATATTTGATTTAAAATATATATTATTGAAGTGGATATGATGACAGGCCAACATGCATAGAGAGAAAAAAAAAAGGAACACAATCACAACACAAGTGCATAACGTGGAAACTCCAAAACTGGAGAAAAAACCATGAATGTTGTCAATAGACAACCCGAGAATAACACTATATGAAAATTGTTACAACACATAATATACCCTTAAATAACCTAGACCCTTAGTACACCCACAATCTCAAAAACAAATATTTAATTACATCTAACAACACTCTAATATAAGAGTATAAGAGAACAAAGAAAGTCAAATGCAAGCTTAAAGTGGTTTTGACTGGTGCATCTTGGAATGGAGAACTTGAATCCTATATATAGCCTTTGACTCCCTCTTCCTTTACCAAACTAAACAATGTGGGACTTGTTCAACATGTATATTTTTTCAACCAACCTCAACAATCTCCACCTTGCTTGAAAATAATAGTTAAGCTTTCATTGTCTTCATCGACAATCATACTTTACCATAAAGAGTATCAACATGTATATTTTTAACCAACTATAACAATCTCCACTTTGATTGAAAATAATACATAAATTTTCATTGTCTTCACCAACAATCATACTCCATGATAAAGAATATAGTCACTTGAAGCTAAACCCCTCCAAAAATTTCACATTGTCTTCACCGACAATCATAGTTTATCATGAAGAATAAATTTGACTTGAAGCTAAACCACTCCAAAAATTTCACATTGTCTTCACCGTCAATCATAATTTTTAAAAAATTATACTCCACCAAAAGAAGAGTATAATTCACTTGAAGGTAAACCACTTCAAGAATTTTCACATTGTCTTCACCGACAATCATAGTTTTAAAAAACTATCATACTCCACCTAAAGAAGAGTATACTTCACTTGAAGTTTCAACCTGGTTTTCGACATGTGAAAATTCTTGAAGCAAGAATTTTCACATGTCGAAAACCAGGTTGAAACTTTATGGTGCAACTTCCATGTTGGCAGGAAGCTCTTCAACCACCAACATAATATTGCACCTTGTGTAATCTTGATTGTATCAACACATCTTTGACTTGAACATTCCAAAAGTCAAAAAATTCTTCCATTAATTTTCTCTAGGCCAATCTACACAACGGAATTTGTGACTGCAGCTCAACAACTCTCTCACAATACTATCCTACTTTTCTAATGTGGAAGATCAGACAAAACTATAACCACAAAGCATACTAAGAACATTTATCTCTGGTTCGAACCAAAAGCTCTGATACCAGTTATTAAGAAAAAAACAAACAAGGCCTAGAGAAAAGAGGAACACAATCACAATACAAGAACATAACGTAAAAACTCTAAAACAAAAAAAAAAAATGTTCTGCCCTTTGAGATGGCAACATATAAGTTGTTTCTTGTAAATGTAAATTGTGATTATGTTCTGCCCTTGCTTGACAATTTATTATGGTTTGTGGCCTTAGACTTGATTGTTTTATAATATGCAAGTAATTATTAGCGTTGCGCTAACAGTATTTTTTTTTAAAAAAAAAGACATTTTTCATAGGTAGATGAATGAATTACTATTGCACTTACTTACAAGTTTCTATTAGTTAAACATTTCTTTGCAGTTCAAAAAATACACATAAAATAGTATTAAAATACCAAGAGGTTTTAATACATTAATTTTTTAATAAAGTTATTTTAAGGTTTTGTTATTACTCATAAGTTGGTTGTCAAGTCAAACTCAATTCAATTTACCAGCTTTGGTCTACTTTAAAATTAAGAAATTAACTGTGTAACAATTGGGATTGGGAAAATGTTGCAACTTTTCAAAAAATATTTTTTTTTTCCAAAAAATAAATAATTGTTTTTTTCTAAAAAAATTAATTTAAAAAAAAAATTATAATTAAATTAAAATATTTGAATTTTAAATAATAATCAAATTATAATTGGATCCAAAAATAAAATAGGGTTGCATAATTCATTATTAATAATTAAATTATTTAATAACTATTTAATTATATTCAAATATTTTTAATTGATTTGGATTTGGTTATGAATTTTACACACACGCTATATGAATGTGAATTTGTTACGGATTCTTTCTTTCTCTATCTTCAACAAACTTTTCTGCCACCTTTCTTCAGCGCAATCTTGAATATGTTTACCTTTCTTCGTCGTCGTCCATCACCAACACCACCACCACCACCACCATCACCACCATCATCACCACCACCACCACCACCGTTGCCCGTCTTCCAGCCACTTCATGTCAATACTAACAGAGCACTTCAGGGGTTGCCCCATGTGCCCGAAGTGATCGTAAACATAGAGGACTCCACCGCAGTAACAGATGTCGCCGGGTCAACCGAAACTGCAGCGGCGGTAACTGAAGCTACTACTAAAGCTTTGCAGTCGATTTTAGAGGAATCAAGATTGGAACTTGATAATTTCGCTGAGGTGCGTTTCACTACATTTCAATTGTTTGTAGCTCTAGGGGGTTTCACCGCAGTGGAACTCCACAAGCAGTTGATAGAAGAGTCTTTGCTAATATACCTAGGGTTAGCCGTGCTGCTTCTTCACATCATCTGGCTTTTACGCCTCCTAATGCAAGATAGAGGAAAAGAATGCATTTTAAAGAACGTTATTACCATGCTGTTTAATGCTGTCATAGTTTCATTGTTAGCTGCATTGTTTGGAATCAATTACTTGGGAGGATCGATCGTTATCTGGGTGTTGATATTCATCCTGATCCTATTCAAGAGGGGGGGTCAAATTTGGGAAGCGTTGAACTCACCACCAAGAACCATTGTAAGGTCCAATGAAAATGCTGCCACCGCAGCATTGCTTTCCGTTTTGCGACAATCGCCATTGGCCCTCAATGACAATTTTGCTGAGGTCCGTTTTGTTATGTTTCAAATGTTTGTGGTTCTCGGAAGTTTCATAACTGTTACACTCAAAAAACAGGTTACCGATTATCTGACAGAAGAAAAGAAATTTTCTTTGTTCATCTTCCTAGGTTTAAGCATGGTATTTCTGCACATATTCTGGCTTTTATGCCTCCTAATGGAGGATAGAGGAAGAAACTGCATATTAGACAATCTTACTGCAATTGTGTTCACTGCCATAATAACTGTTTTGTTTGGTACACATTTTGGAATTGAATACTACCGAGGAATGGCGCTTTTCTGGTTTCTGACATTTGGTGTGATCCTGTACAAAAAGGGTAGTCAAATTTGGAAAGCAATTGAGAATCCGGAAGATAAGATGGAATAATTTGGAATTAGGTAAGAGAGCCTTAGATTAGGTTATCTAAGGGTTTAATGCATTTCATAATGATGAGGGAAATTTAGGTCTTTGTAATCAATGAATATAACTAAATTGTCTTGAAAAAGTTAATTCAAATACTTCCATTTTTTTGTTATTATTGATTTGTTTTTTGTAATTTTGGTAATTTAACAAATATAGTATGTTATGCAATTCATGGCTGAGAAGTGTCATGCCGTTATTGTTTGGTTAAACCTGGTGGTGTAAATGCTAATCCGAGATTATACTGTCAAAGACTTTGAGTGAAAGACTTTGACTCAAAGTGGCAAAAAATGGCCTATAATATACTGTCAAATTGAGCTTGTGTTATAGGGTCAAATTGAGCCTTGTATCTTAGTCTTACTACTGCCTTCCCATGATGAGTACGTTTTGGCAGAACTGTATAACCTTTAGTTTGTAGGAATAAGATTTCGTAAATATTTATTTTTAGTGTGTTGGCCTGTTATTCTCTCTTGTGATAATTTCTTTCATATAACAAATGATTTGGACAGTAATGATACATTTCTTGTCTCCTTCCAAATGTTAGTGACCGAAGACTTTTCTTGTTCATTTTGCTTAATGCACTGTGCGATCTCAAAGGTATATGATGTGGTTTATACTCTAAAAGCAAGTATGATGCATAACATTGTAAAATTTTCAATTTTATGTAATCAAACCAAGTTGATTGTGTATTTTATTATAATCACTTCAAACTGAGAAGCAAAATGAATTACAATATCCTTCCATGAAACTATATATACATGGATTTATTTATCTAACATGTAGAGAAACTTATGAGTTGTTGAGACATGCACATAGATTATAGATCTCTTGGCGGTTAACAATAAGAATAATTGCAAATAAGATTCCCCATAAGATCAAAACAATGATAGCAGCTGTCTTGGAAGCAGAGCTGATTTCCATTACTGATATTGCAGTTGTTATGATAAGTATGCATAGGATTGCAAAAATGCTTTTGTTAACAGCGTGGTCTAGAGTAAACCGCAGTATACATATTTGGTAGATTAAAACCGCAGGGACAAGTGAGACAATATTAAACCATTCAGGTAAATGTTCTTCCCTAGCATTACCCTCTATAGGGATGAACTTACTCTCTAGAGGGATGAACATCCCAAACATGCATAATACCACTGAGATTATGACTATTAAACCAATCCTCCCTCTGTCTTTATTTTCTTGATCTTCTATGCTTTTTTCATTACACTCTTCTTCAATCACAATCACATGATTTTCTCTATAAATATAACAGATCTCTATGTTCCTACAAACATTTTTCAAACATTTCTCATATTGCAGAGAGATTAAAACAAGAGTATGCATCAGGGTAAAAGCAATAATAGTACCTTAGATCTGACCTCTTAAGATCTTCCTTCACAGTAACTTGAACTTCCATTTTTTTTTGTTAGAGAAAACTTGAGGAATGAATTACAAGGACTTTTAATCTAATTTCACCACGTGAAAATTGGGCAAGTTAGTTGTTCATTGACATTCAAACAAGGAATGAGTATCCTAATTTCACCACGGGAAAATTGGACAAGTTAGTTGTTCATTGACATTCAAACACGGAATGAGTGTCCTTTTTTTACTCAAAATATTCACCAAGCGTGTAGTATATTTTTTTGTTGTCCACAAGATTGTTACCATTTTTTAGGAAATTTGTTACCATTTTCTTTTCAAAGTAAATTGTTACCTTTTCTTTTTATAAGTATTAGTTTATTAAATATGTTATAGAGAGATAAAACTCTGAAACTTTTATATAAGATTTCAATGGATATGGACAGATTTAAAATAGTTACCCAGTGTCCTCTAATAAAGTTATTTTTATTTTATTTTGAGAAAATTTATCTAGTATGTCATAGCCACAAAGTTATTTTAATTTTATTTTGAGATTTGGCAGTTTATCTATTGTGCATTGACTATCAATGTATAATTATTTCACACGGACAATATATCTTTTATTTTCTTTTTATATAATATAATAAATATAATTCTATGTATAAATTAGTATATTATCAATGATATAATATATTTTTGTTATATGTTAGTTTTTTAATTTCAATTGCTTTGTTTAAATAATATTTAGTTTAAATGCTCTTTTGATCGTCTTAATTTGGTGGTTTTAAACTTTTCGTCCACCTTCTATTAAGTTTTTCTTTTTGGTCCCTCTATTTGATTTTTCTTGAAATTTATTGGCCCCTTCAAATTTTGCATATATGACGGACTCATTTAATACGTGACACTGTTATAGTGGAATCAAGTAAGCAATTGTGTAATTGAAAAAAATGAAAAACAATTTTTTATATTCTTTTATTTTAACGTGGAGTCCATTTTGGTCCCTCGAATTTTAAAAAGACCAATTTAATTATTTATTTCCTCAAAAAGCCCATTTCCTAGAAACATCGGTTCTTTTAAAATACATGGCATCCTAGTTGGCAACTTCTCACTACCAGCATTGTTTTCATTGAGTTTCCTCTCACATTTGGACCCTAAATTGAATCAGAGCATAAAAATTGTCATCTCCATAGCCTAACCCTTAAATATGTTATTGAAGCAAATGTGTAAATGAGTTCTTGGCGTTTTTCATCCATTGCAAAAGGGAATAGAGTCGGTAGGTGTATTCAAGCTCCAATCTGCGATGGAGACTCAATTGGCATTGTGGAGACATTGCTATTCTTCATAGGAAAATAACACTTATAATTAACAACTATGGAAAGCAATTTTAAGGATGTCCACACTTTAATATAAGCATTCCTAATCATTCTTCTTTCTCATGAATTCTAGACAAACTAAGTTGGTTTGTAACAATTTATTTTGGTTTCTTAATGTGCACATGGCTCTACTTAATCCGAGTGTGTGTTCTTTGATTGGTTATATGGGGAAGTGGAATATGGAAAGGATCACTTTATAATGAAGCGAAAATTAAGGTTGGAAAATTTAATTACAAAGGGCAACAATTGAGGAAAAAGACAATAATTATTAGAAGTTGAAGTGGATTTTAAGAACACAATGAAGTGGAAGAGAGTTTTAAAGATTTTGTTTTTTTAACTCTATTAATATTCATATTGTTATGATGATCCCATTGTACCATTTAAATGCAAATATTAATATGTATCAATTAATATGAGATGTAATGTTACTCTAAATCAAGTTGAATGCAATTCTATTTGAAATGGATGCAATTCTTTTTTTGTTTTAGTTTATATCAATCGAGTTCAATCAAAATTTGGAAATAAATTTTGCACATAAACCATGTTATTTACACATAGTCAGTTTATAATAGGTTAATGAATGTTGACAAAATTATTACCACATAGATCAGGTTATACCACACGAACTCAATAAAAATTTGGACATAAATTTTACACATAAACCTTTTTTTTTCTTCATATAATTAGTTTTTGACAGTTACATGAATGTTGACAGAAATGTTATCATATATTCTAATACTAGGTAATGCCAGTCGAGTTCAATAAAAATTTGGACATAAATTTTGATATAATTTTTGTATCAGTTAATATGATTTTTTTTTTTTAACCTCCACAAATATCCTTTAAAAATCATCCATCAAGAACAATAACATGTATGGAAAGTTTGAAACTCTCTTTACATATTGCATATCATATGCAAACTCTTTTGAAATGAGGCCTTCTATAATAACACTCTTTTAACTTGACTGGTGAGCCAAAATATGTTCTTTGAATTTCATGATAATAGTCATACATTCTATTGTAATGCTATAAGAATGAACCATCCACCCTGTCTTTAGCTGGACATCTTGCCCTAATTGCTTTTGTATTGTTAACCCTTACATTCTACATCCTTTGAGCATTTTCCTTTATATCCTTAATCTTCATCATTGGGTTATTTTTCAAGGATTTTTGAATTCTCTTACTTAACTACTTTGGACTCATAATCTTGACATTAAAATCTCTACTTCAAGGTGTCAAATATTTTTCTAACTTTCCAAGATTCATCCATTGGCAACTTAGCACAACAGACTTCTATTCGAAATATGACTCCACACACAAGAGGAGGGGGGAGTGAATCGTGTGTTTCAGAAAAATAGTTGTTTAAAAAACCTTTAGGATCACATTTAGAGTTTAAAATCATTTTAAAAGGATTTTAAAAATTAGCAGCGAAAATTAAGAATAAAATTCAGAAAGTAAAGTGTTAAGGGATAAATGGATAACACCAGGAATTATAGAAGATCGGTTAAAAATAAATGACATAATCTTCTCCCCAAGATTTGTTCTTGATAGTATCAAGTAAATTTTAAGAGCTGGGGGGGGGGGGGGGGGGGGCAGTGAATTTTGTGTTTCAGAAAAATAATTGTTTAAAAAACTTTTAGGATCACATTTAGAGTTTAAAATCATTTTAAAAGGATTTTAAAAATTAGCAGCGAAAATTAAGAATAAAATGCAGAAAGTAAAGAGTTAAGGGATAAATGGATAACACCGGGAATCATAGAGGATCGGTAAAAAAGAAAAGACATAATCTTCTCCCCAAAATTTGTTCTTGATAGTATCAAGTAAATTTTAAGAGCTTTTAGTTGGTTGAACTCTCAAACCCCGTTATACAAGGAAAATGAATCTTCTAAATAATTGCAAACCAAATAGAGAGCAACAGAGAGAAGCATAGTCTTCTTTCCAATCGAAAACTTGAAGCAATAAGTCCCAAAGCCTAATCAAAATTTTACCCAGACTTATTTTGAACCAATGTGAGCTTTTAAATCGGGCTAAGCTCACAAACCGAACGAAGTTTTTTACCAAGATAACCATGAATCAATGTGAGATTTTATACCGAACTGATCTTGAATCATTAAAACCTTTGATTGGGCTGAGCCTTTGAACCGAACCAGTGACTTAATAACTAAAACCCCATACCAAAGCTTTTAAAGGGTTTAGCTTCAAACCCAAATAAACAATCCCAAATTGGATAAATTATTCAACTAAGGTAAAAATATTTCTTGGTAAATTTATAATTCTACCCTTTCAAAAATACAAAGATACCTCACTTGCAAAAGACATTTCTCGAAAGCACCACAACTAAATTTTTAAGTGAGAGAAAGTGAGAAAATATTTTTAAAGAGAGGAAGAGGAATGAGATATGAAAGCTCATGATTCTAAATTGTGAAATATGGGGGAAGAGAGCTCTATTTATAGGCTAGACATTAGTTAGTAGGTTTTATTCGGAAGAAAAAAAAGATATCATGCTCTAATCGATTTGTTGACCTAAAATTAATCGTTTAGTTGGTTTTATTCGGAAAGAAAAGATATATAGTAGTTATCATTCATTAAGACATTATCCTAAACACTTAAGGCTCATTTTTTCACTAATCATATCACTTGGGTATAAGTTTCATTCGATTAGTCATTACCAAAAAATTGCCCATATAACATTTTTGAAAGCTCCTGATTCAAGTGGCATTGATTTAAAATATTTTGAGAAATATTTTCTTAAGAAAAATAATCTATAAAACTTGTTTCAGTGCGTGTGTGCTTAGGCGTATAACTTTATAAAAAATACCTTATGTTTTTACAGCATATTGTTCACTCATATGTGACTTGTCGAGCATTCACACTTCCTCTCTTTCATTCTTTAAAGCTTCAACTGCACCTCATCGACTATGCTAATTGCATATTTTAAGTATAGTCAACTACAAAATATATCATACATGATGCTTCCAATTACACCTCACCGGGATAATGAGTACTCTTCATCAAATTCCGCTCTTCTCTGATTTAAGGACATTATATAGCTTGAAGCTTAATGTAATAAATCAAAGGAGTGTTGATGATTTTAACATCTAGCGTTCTAAGACATACCACTACTTTCTACAAGTAACTATATTAAGACAAAAATAGTCCAATCTTTCTATTGTTTTATCATTTAGTATTCTAAAATGCTCCAAACTTTGTGCAAATAACTAAATTAAGACCCCTTTGGCCCTTTCTACAAGCCTCTCCTTGAACCTTAGTTCTTCAATCCCCAAAATATCTTCTTTCTTCTTGAAGATTCACTTCCATCCAATCACCGATGGTCTCTCAACTACTCACTACAACACTCTAATTTTGTATAGGTAATTAAAAATATTTGAAAAAAGTGATACTAATTTTAATTTAATTGCATTTTACCATCACTATGATTTTCAATTTATTTTATAAAAAAAGAAATCTAAAAAAGCTACTTTAGTCTATTTATCATTGTTTTAATTTGATCATAAAATCTAAAAAAAATATTTAAATTGTTAATTTTTAATAAAGAAATTAAAATAACAAAATAAAAATAAAATAAAACAATTTATCTTAACTTTTAGTCTTTCATAACAAAAAAAAATCATAAAATTTGATCGGAAAAATATGTATAAATAAAATTCTAAATACTTTTATCATCAATTAAAAAATAATGTGCGGAAAAATACAATAAATTTGGAGTCAAACTTTATTGTTTGACATCTTTTTGTTTAATTAGTAAAAAAATATGAAAAAAAAAGAAAATTAAAAATTGTATTTATTTGACCTCATAATTTGAGCACAAAATTTTGTTTGGGTATCTGATGTTCTTCCCGGAAGGAATAAGTGTTAGCTGTATTCTTTGAGATGCCAAAACGATCTTGTTGGAATCAATTCTTTGTGTTTGAGAAATAGAGGATATATATAAGTTGTAATAACTTTGATTATAATGAAAATATATCAGTGTAAGGGAACTAGTGTAGCTTTGGTTTAAGGGGTGAATCAACATAAAGTTTGTGTGTTTAATCTCTTTTCCCTGATCTCTTTATCTTTTAGCATTTTGGATTGACTTAAATTTTTACTTGAAACAAGCTGAAAAAGATTCAACCGGTCAACACAATTCAAAATCATATTTCTTGTATTTTCCACCTTTATAACGAATAAGTTCAGCATAACCATATCTCTAAGGTGTTACAAGTAGGGGTGGCAAAACGGGCCCGGTCCGTTGGGCATGCCCGTTTTACCCGCACTTTAGTGCGGGGTGGGCCAAAGGTTTAGGCCCTCACCCTCTAATGTGTCCGCTCCGCCCCGCCCCGTTTTCTTCGCGGGCTTTTGTGGGCACGAGCATTTACATAAAATTTTGTATTTTTAGGTTTAAAAGGTGTAGTGCCCGCGGACTTTCTCCGCCCCGCCCTCACGTTTTTGCGGGGTGGGCATAGGTTTTGGACCCGCATCATCAATAATGACCGCCCCACCCCGCCCCATTTTTTCGCGGGCATTTGCGGGGCGGGCCTAAACGGGGCGGGCATGCCCGTTTGCCACCCCTAGTTACAAGCTAACTCCTTGCCATATCATGAGCCTACTCATAATCTAGAGTCATTTTAGGTTTCCATTCTATATATAACTAGAAGCGGGAGCCTTAACTTTCTACTCATCTCTAGTCTCACTAGTAGGAACCTTCGACTCAAACGGATTCTATTCCACATTAGTATCAGAGTCTTTCACTTCCATGTCTTTACAATTTATCCCTATATGAGTCTAATAAAAGTAATTTCACTACTTATGATAAAATTTGATCTTCATTGTTCCATATTCCATATCTTTTATGAAATTCTGGCCTATGCAGACAGCAGATGTCCTAACAAATGTCAAGACATTGTGCTACATATGTAGAAGCAAACTTCACTCACATTGAGTTTTGATGAAGACAACACAACAAGCTCTCTACAAAGATAATATGCAAAAAGAAAGAGAATCAAGCTACATGAAGTACAAGATGTTCAAGTTCAAGAAGATATCCTAAGTACTATCAAGTTGAATCAATTAGCTTCAAGTGTTCAAGTATCATGAAGATCAAAGGTTGAACAAAGGTATATCAATGTCATTTAAAATGCTTATACAAGTGTTCAAAAGTGTCTCAAGCATACAATATATATTGATAAAATAGTTCTCAAAATATTTCTTTAATTGGAAAAATTATTTTTTCATTTTTGAACCATATTAAATCACTTTCAAATATAATCTATTGACTTGGGTAAATCAATAGATGTTGTATAAAATTGGTTCAAATACTTAGACAAATTTTTTAATTATTTAATTTATTTAAACATTCAGTTTTTGGTAAATTATGGCGTTTTTAACTGTCGTAACAGCACCAGAAACCGCCATAGTTCACACCGTTCTGAACCAGTATTTTAAATTTTAAATTTCAAAATTATTTGGTAAATTGTAGCGTTTTGAAACGACGTAACAGACCAAACAACCGCCACAATTTACAACGTACTGGAACAGTGTTTTTTATTTAAAATTGAAAAATGTTTTGTTTGAATGCATCTTTTCATGGCATCTCTTACATCATTTGTCTTATTAAATTCAGAATTTTTCTGACCATTGCCATGACTTTTGAATGGTTGCTTTCATCAATATAAATACATGTCATTTTCAGATTAAAACTTACCTCCTAGAAATTTCATAATAAAAAATCCACTCATTCTTTTCATCTTTCAGTTATTCTTCAAGTGTTCATTCAAACATATTTTTGAGAGAAACCTTTGCATAAATTTCACACATTATCATTGTTTCATCTCATTTTATTTAAGAACACTTGTATATTTCATTTAAGTGATATTTATTTCAAGGAGAAGATCGATCGTGAAGATTGATAGCATCATATTCTCAAGACATCAAAGTTATATCAAGATTATCTTTTGTATTACCTTGTTGTCCAGGATTGTTGGAAACAAGTGAGTGTTTTGAAGAGGATTGTTCTTCATACACTTAGTTACCTATAGGTTAGATAGTAAGCATCACCATTGGTGTGATTAGGCTGTACAATAATTCTAAACTATAGTGAAATCTCTTTCGTGTTGAAGGAGGAGTGGAGTACTCTCGGGCTGTGAGGGGAACCACTATAATTCTCTTGTGTCATTTTTCCTTTCCGCACTTTACTTTCAAGCACTTATCATCTAACGGAAAAATAACCAAGAACCGGTAAAAAGATCGAAGAAATTTTTAAGAGCCTAATTCACCCCCCCCCCCCCCCTTAGGCACATTTACAACTTACAACATAATCTCTTAAACTTGGAGGCGCACCTGCAGACTGATACCTTGAATATCAGAACTGCATCCTCATAGATGTCACGACATCTAATCCAACATGTCAGTCAAGAACATATACAGCAAACTGTAAAGTGCAGAATGTTAAATTTACACAGTAATTGTTAACCCAGTTCGGTGCAATTCACCTACATCTGGGGGATACCAATCCAGGATGAAGATTTCACTATTGTGTAGACTGTTACAAAGCTAAACTCCCACATTTACAACTTTATCCCTAACATCTACCCCATGAACATCTTAACCAAGGCTAAACTCCATGATTTACAACCTTGATATGAGATACCCCACTCACACCCTAACCACAACCTGTGTTATCTCTGTCTTCTGCCATCACAGAATCTGTCACGGTTTCTTGACCTTCAAGTTATCTTGGACTTGCTTCAAAGCTTCATCCAAGAACAATACACCAACCATTACCTACAGGTTTCTGGTTGTGTACTTGCACCTATGTCGTCCTCTCTGCATCCCATAATACAGAGGGGAACTACAACCCTAAGAGCCAAACAACTCTCAAAACCTAAACCCTTATTTTACAAAAGAGAACTAGGTTACAATTGTTACATAAGGCATCATAAACCCTAGGTCTAAGTCTTCATATATATAGTCTTCTGTCTTGGGCTTTCTATTTTTGATCCTTGATCCAGTATTAAAAAGCGCAGCAAATCTTGGACAGATTTGTTACACATTCAAATCCTGCTATATCAGTCCAGGATGTCGTATCTTGCTGTTAGGACATCTTCTTCGACATCTTTGTTCTTGGCAGTTTCTTCATCTTTATTGTTGATATGTTTTACCAAAATTTAGTCAAACTCTAAGAGCTTTCAATCTCCCCCTTTTGACAAATTTTGGCTAAAACATCTCCTTCTGTAATCTGCCATTAGCAAGACTCCTCCATCTTGGGAATTGATTGAAGTTTGAAGAAATCTCCCCCTCAACACATTTCTTTTTCCTTCCCAGAAAGATCTAGAACTAGTGTAGAAGACTCCTCCAGAAAGAAAACACCAGTTGTAGCCTTTGTAACACAGATTACATAAATTATGTAACCCAGGTCACAAGACACAACCTGTTTCACAACTCAGATCACAAGACACAAAAACAAGAAATTAGTAAGTTAAGATGAAAGAACATCTTCATCCACCATTCTTGCACCGCCACTGCACGAATGAACCCAAAACCACCCAGAATACTATTCTCCTCCCCCTTTTTAGCCAAAACATGGCAAAAGTGACCAAGACAGCTCCATATCCAGACGCAACTCATCCAGATCTTGAAAAAAGCCATCGAACACTCACTTGAAGAGAAATAATTATGAGACCAAGAAGTGTCACAACAATCCTATTTATAGCAAGCAATTGCCTTTGAAAGAAACGAACCATCGAACAACACGCTGGTCAATTCAAATCGCCAATAACTCTACTAAATGCGCATCGGCCAAGACTGTTGACTGTTTCTTCTTTTGAGAGAACCGACCAAAGAACCCATAACATGAAGACATGTTGTATAACAATGTCCTGACATCATGTCAGACATTGTCTATTCTTCCAGGTTCTTCTTCTGATTTGACATCACAGAGATTTCTTTACACATAAATATAATCCCAGTCTGCAAGAGAAAAATAAATTCTCCCAGACTCAATTAATGATTCTTAAGCATCCAATAAGAACCATACAAGTATGCATTGCCAAGTTTCCCACAACTTGCAACAACACTCTAATGTCAAGACATCCTCTTTGAAATCTCAGTTTGCTTGACACGCAAATGCAAACTGGAATTTCCACTTCTTCCTCGCAGCAATTCATCTTAGACCAAGGGGCCTCTCCCCCTGACTAAGGTAACAGGTGCTCCTCCACTGAGCACCCAAGCTAATGACTGGAAAACATAAGACACATCTTTATGTCTTCAAGAGCGCACCCTCTGTTCAGCACACCTGCTGAACGCAACCATTAACTCATTATTGTTCCCTCTGACAAGAAACAATAATTACTCACACATGATCAAGGTCATGCATCCCATGAGTATGTGTAAACAGATCATAACAAACTCTTAGCTTAAGATCAAACTCCCATTGATCCCCCTCATTCCACAACCATCTTATACACCTCACGAACTCCTCTTAAATTCTACTGTATAGATATCCCGTTGCTTGAGGCACAAGCCAATTGAATTAGAATGCTTCACATTCCTCAAAGAGACGCGCAGGGTACCTTAGTTTGTTATCATGATGTCAGCTATCGTATGCATGCTCCAGAACTTTATAGTGACTAAACTGATCCATTACTAGCATGACTTGCTCCAAGGGCTCACTATGCCGTATGCAAGATTTTCCACTAACCTCACCAGGCCAGCATTAGAGATACCCCTAATCCAAGACAGTCATTCCAATCATTCTCCCGTATGATAATCTGGAATACTTCTGATTTATGGTAAATCTCTACTTCTGAACACATCCAGGAAACAGACTTTCATGCAATCAACACATGATCCACTTCAGTCTTCAAAACACTTACATCTTTTTTCCAAGGGACCCTTCTACTCCATCATTCTCCAGGATGATCATGTAGACACTTCTTGGACACGATGCAAGTAACTAGTTCATCACAGAACCTGAGATCCTTCACCAATGATATCTAACCCAAGGATGTTCTAACATCAGTTAGAACATCTTCTGCACATCACAGACACCACACATTATGGTTCTTGATATACTCCACCACTGGACTTACTATCAGCATAGTAATCCACACTGAAGATCTTCAAACAACACTGAGCCACCAGCTTGAACAAAGAAGACTTCAGGAACCCAGAGAGAAATAAACTCTCAACCACCAAGAAGGTATGCTTCCATTCTTAACCCAGAACTTCTGACACAAGCTCCCAGAGAACCATAACCTTCAATAATTTCAACTAACTACTCTTCTACAAAAGAGCAATCAGTTTCAAGCATCCTGCTTGAACACACATTGCAAAGCCAATCAAATGCCACCTTTTGATTGACCTTACTCATCTTCAGAACTCTCACAGAGATATCCTGATCCACCAATGAAACTTGATCTTCAAGTCACATGAACTACTTGCCCCATAGCAAGACATCTTGGAACCACCAAGCCTCTTAGTCATGTAACATCTTCCTATCCACAGCTCCTGCAAACTACATGAGATAGACCTTTTTGAAGCATCCTATTGTTCATTCCTGTAGATCACCCTATCTTAAGTTGATGTGTCACTACACCAACTGAGATTCTGATGTTGAACCAGATGTCAGAACATCCAATTGTTGAATTCAGCTCCTTCTTCTGCCACTTGAAAGAACTTCCTCCCATAATAGAACAAGAGTCCCATGCTCTCATAGACTTGATTCACCAACCAAGTTTGAGTAGACAACCTCCTTTCTGTAGATTTTGCAGTTATTCTATACAAGCTCACACCTTGATGAATACCTGCTAATGCTTCTCCAAAGACTTCAAACGTGCCACTGTCTGAATCTTCAGAAGGAATAGTTAGAAACTACCCCCCATAGATGTACCAAGGATGCCACATTTCCTTGAGTTGAGCCGTCTTCACGAAGTTGCTGATATTGCCACCTATCTGAACTCTATGATGAGCATTCTGGAATGCCCTAAAGTACATGGATCAGAAATAAACCAATCCAAGTAGTCATCAAGATTATGATATCTTCATAGTCTTCCATCTCTATCTTTAACAGCATCACCATCTGGACAAGTCAATCATAATACTTTCCAGGAACAGACGCTAAGCCAATAATCCCAGGTCAACACCTAGGAGACTCCTGAGCGAATGTAGGACCCCTCCCATGATTCTCCAAACCTCTGATGAAAAGATGTCAGAACATCTGACAGAACATCCTCAATCTTGAATCTCAAGGATAATCAATTAAATACTTGTGGATTCCACAAATAGCAATTGATCTTAAATCCTTGTATAATAACCCTTATCCAAATCCAGCATCTTCTGAATATCCCAAGATATTCCTCTTTATGTTGTCTTCTTCTGTTTGTGCAAGTTGTTAAGATATCAAGGTTGCCCCCTTGACTCAAGCTCTTAAGATTCTCTCTGAACGAATCTCAATTACCTCAACTGTGTGAACTCATCCTTAGGGCTGGAAAGTTTGAGTTCTTCCATGCACATTTTTGTGAATGGTGAAAATAAATCACCTCCACGGTCTTCACTTTGTGTCTCAAAGA
This sequence comes from Lathyrus tuberosus, assembly GCA_022829125.1. NCBI lineage: Eukaryota > Viridiplantae > Streptophyta > Magnoliopsida > Fabales > Fabaceae > Lathyrus > Lathyrus tuberosus. The sequence goes on from JALAZF010000605.1 coordinate 1,799,101, forward strand.
AACACCTTCTAGTCAGAAGAGTAACTAGAAGACTCCAGATACACGACATAGATGTCTTTATGAGTGGACTTGAGAGAATTCTTAAGTATCTTTGACAACCTAGTCGTCCAAACATTTATCAAACTCCTAGAGCAAGAACCTGATAAACTTTTTACCTCAACACTTCTCCTCTTCAGCTTACTCTAAACTGTACAAGGATACCAAGTTTCCAAGTACCAAGTCATCATAACCAGATATCTGATCACAACTTCCTTCACTCCATTGCTCCCGACTCTGGAATAAAAGAATGTAGATACCTTTAAAATTATAGAGGCCGACGATTGAGACCTTCCACCAACTGTCTTCAGTAACAACTCCAGAATCCCATAATTCTAGAGCTCTTCCATCAGAAACACATGCAGCGGAACCACCAAGGAAACAAGTCCTGCTTGACCTAATAAGATGTCAGAACATCTTACAAGACACACCAACAAGAGAACTAGCCACTTCTCCTGTAGTTGTTGTAGAACCTCCTCGGCAACATGAACAACCTCCGGGTTATTCCCACAGATCCAGAACATCCATCTCATCCATTAATACCCGTGAGTATGTCTGAGTTGATTGATCTGATCTCCAAAACTCCTCCTTGTTTAAACGCTAGAAAATATCTCTCATGGATCTCATCCAGAACCAGACAGGATGCCTGCTCTGATACCAATTGAAATTTTGGCCTATGCAGACAGCAGATGTCCTAACAAATGTCAAGACATTATGCTACATAATCTCTTAAACTTGGAGGCGCACCTGCAGACTGATACCTTGAATATCAGAACTGCATCCTCACAGATGTCACGACATCTGATCCAACATGTCAATCAAGAACATATACAGCAAACTGTAAAGTGCAGAATGTTAAATTTACACAGTAATTATTAACCCAGTTCGGTGCAATTCACCTACATCTGAGGGATACCAATCCAGTATGAAGATTTCACTATTGTGTAGACTGTTACAAAGGTAAACTCCCACGTTTACAACTTTATCCCTAACATTTACCCCATGAACATCTTTACCAAGGCTAAACTCCATGATTTACAACCATGATATGAGATACCCCACTCACACCCTAATCACAACCTGTGTTATCTCTGTCTTCTGCCATCATAGAATCTGTCACGGTTTCTTGACCTTCAAGTTATCTTGGACTTGCTTCAAAGCTTCGTCCAAGAACAATACACCAACCATTACCTACAGGTTTCTGGTTGTGTACTTGCACCTATGTCGTCCTCTCTGCATCCCATAATACAGAGGGGAACTACAACCCAAAGAGCCAAACGACTCTCAAAACTTAAACCCTTATTTTACAAAAGGGAACTAGGTTACAATTGTTAAATAAGGCATCATAAACCCTAGGTCTAAGTCTTCATATATATAGTCTTCTGTCTTAGGTTTTCTATTTTTGATCCTTGATCCAGTATTAAAAAGTGCAGCAAATCTTGGACAAATTTATTACACATTCAAATCCTGCTATATCAGTCCAGGATGTCGTATCTTGCTGTTAGGACATCTTCTTCGACATCTTTATTCTTGGCAGTTTCTTCATCGTTATTGTTGATATGTTTTACCAAAATTTAGTCAAACCTTGATGGTAACCAATAAAGAGACACTTTAGAGACCTAACATCAAACTTGTATTTATTAATATGCCCAAACTTCAAATCTCCAAAAAAACATAAATTTAAAGTAGTCTATCAACTTCCCACTCCAAACCTCCATATGTGTGTTGAACCCTATTCATGTGGAAGAGGATTTATTGATCAAATAAGTTGTACTAGCAACAACTTGACCCTATAAACTCTTAGGTAACTCGTGTCTCAACAAAATTCACCTTACTCCAAAATGATCTTCTTCATGCATTCTTCTAGGAAATTTTGTTGTAGTGTCTTAACTTTGGTTTTATGCCTCTTTATAGCTCGTTTCCTACAAAACACATTAAATACATCTAGAAAAAACTCTAGACCTTCAGTTCTAAAATGTTATAAAAACTTTCAGTTTAGTTCTCAAATTATTTTTTATATGAGTATGACATTCTTTAAAATCTTATAGAAAATCTTAAATCATAATGAGAAAATCAAAAACCATCCTCATGTGATGCCACCCTTGTTATAACCCATATATCAAAATGTGCATACTCAAACTATCTACTAGAATTATACATACCACTCCAAACTTCATCCTATTAAGTTTTCCTAGTGCGCAATAAGCATAAAATTCTAGTTTGTTTAATGTCTCACTTGTTGGATAATGTGGTTGTTGGAAATATGTAGCAACACTTGAACAAAGAAGGTGTTGATGAAGATTGCACTTGAAAATTCAAAGCGTGTGAATTTCACACTAACCTTTAGGTTCAATTCACCCTTACCAATTATTATATATTGGAAGCAATAAGGATAAACGGCGAATTCCCTTCAGGATACTTTGAATACCTTAATGTGAAATTGCACAAACACGCTAAGCTTATCTTTTTATAATAGTTTACAGAAAATTGTTTCATATACTTCACCATGCATTAATGAAGTAAAAAATGATTTTAGAATAATTGAAATAGTGAAAATGGATGTGAATATTTTTATTTTCGTGTCCTTTATGATTCCCAAGTGTCTCTATTTATAGAGAAGTTTATGTCACTTGGTGAAGAGAAGCAACTTTTAGATTTAATTCTACATTTTCACAATGAACAGATATATTTTATCAACGTTAAAATATAATCACAAGTGTTATGTTGGTTAAGTGGAAAAATGTGTGTTTTCCAATCTACAAGTCACGAGTTTGACCCTTGTATTGCTTCATTTTGAATTTATTTTTGTTACCGTTGGTACAAAACAAATAGTAAAAAAAATTTCAACGTAGGATTCAAACCATGCACATTAAGGTTAAAGAACACGCCTCATTAGCATCAGGTCATGCATCTCAACATATTATTTTTGCTTCTCAATATTATATATTAACACATAAATATAAACTTACGTATTTTGGAAATCTCTTACAATCCCCCGCCATTTAAAAAATATAATTAAATCTCATATTTTTGGAAAGATCATAGTTTCAAATAATGGTATCTTACGATTTGAACCATTACGTAGTAAATTAAGTTTTCATTCACCCCTAAATAGATTGATACACAAGTTTTGAACCAATTATTCATTAGAACAAGCATGCATAATTCACACATGAAATCTTGGTATTATCAAAAGAATTATAGAAATTGACACATTTAATATGACATTGCGTCACGTACCCTTTTCACGAAAATTTAAGCGTAAAACCCTTTAACTCTATGAAACGGCCCCACTTCATTCTCGTATAGGTAGACTATATCAGAAATGCAACCATAATTATGCATTCCAGCAAACATATGATATATGTCTATTAAGAGTAAAACTCAACCTTCCATCTTTTACTTATGGTCCCCATGTACTTTTGCTCTTTGGGATGTCTTTATAATCAAGTACTTGCAATCACTCTAATAGTGTACTTTCACCATTGAACTCAAGGCTTAATTGTAACTAAGTGTGAGTTGAGTTTCCACTATTGGTGATCAACTAGATATGGGCATTAGACCCGTTCTCATTGATGTCTTCAACACCATGTCTTTTGTCAGACATTTCGTCAAAGGATCTGCAAGATTATTTTTTGTTCTTACTAACACAATGGAAATTACTCCATTTGAAATTAAATCATTCACATAACTATGTCTTATACCAATATGTCTAGATTTTCCATTATATACTTAACTATATGCTTATGATAGTGTGGACTAACTATCACAATGTATGAATACAGATGTCATTGGCTTTGTCCAAATAGGTGTCTCATACAATAAATTTCTTAGCCATTCAACCTCTTTATTCTCGGCAGCTTGAGCAATAAATTCTGCAGCCATGGTGGAGTCGGCAATGCAAGTTTGTTTCTTAGAACCACAAGAAACTGCACCTCCACCAAGATTGAAGATCCATCCACTAGTAAAGGCTTGATCTTCTACATATGTTACCTAACTGGTATTTGTATGAACTATCTACCATTTACAATAAAGTTCCCTGCTTTGCCAATTCTACCCTTTTCCAAAAAAAAATTTGCACTGCACAAGGGGTATATCCGTAACTAGAGAATTCACCACAAATTCAAGACACATTCATGCTTCCATTGCCTCACATCATGTCATGTGTCATGTTCTCTTTGGTCCGGAAGTCTACTATAGATTTTCCCTCCATACATAGCTTCCTCACTTCCAATGCGAGCTCATTCATCACCTTCATCAGATTTTGTATTCCCTCTCTCTCCTAAACCACCGCGCCTGCATTGAAGCTGAAGGTAAGCTCGCATTTTTTTTCAGTTTTCCGTCGAATGCTACAAACCGTCATGCGCTATTTATGAACTAAGTTTTCATTTTACTCATGCAACATCAACCCTGTTTTGCTCTGTTTTCATCTTTTCCATTCTGTAGTTGATGTTAAATGTGTCTCAAAATATCATTTTGGTTGTTCACCATTAACCCTGTTTTGTCTTCATTTTGCTGCATTTATATTTTACAGACGTTTTGATAAATGACTTTTGATCAACATTTGTTTCATGTTATACATCATTACATCGTTTATGCACATAACAATCTTTGCATCTTCATTTTGCTGCATTTATATTTTACAGACGTTTTGATAAATGACTTTTGATCAACATTTGTTTCATGTTATACATCCTTACATCGTTTATGCACATAACAATCTCTGCATCTTCATTTTGCTGCATTTATATTTTACGCACGTTTTGATGTGCAACATTTGATGAACATTTGTTTTATGTTATACATCCTTACATGGTTTATGCACATAACAAGCTCTGCATGATGTGTTCAATGTTCTCAATATTCAGTTATTGTTTTGTTGTGTAAAAGTTATAATGCTTGGTTGTCTAGGAAAAAAACTATGTCAAGACCTCCAATACTGATCAAGGATCTGGTCAAGGGAAACATAGTGTGGAAGATGCATATTAGGGTTGTCGATTTGTGGGTTGTTAAGGAGATAAATGGCCAACAACATGTTGAAATGGTCATTCAGGATGGAAAGGTAAAACATTTTCACAACTTTTTACATGCTTCTGTTTGTTTTAACATTTTTTGTTAAAAACTTTCACAGGCAGACCGGATACATGTGACCACTAGAAGCAGGGACTTCAAAGATTGGTTAGACCAACTCAAGGAGAATGAAACATATTTCCTCTACAATGGAGAGCCAGTTTTTAATGATGGCCATTTCAAGGTCTGTTCTAACCCACTCAAATTGCTCTTCAATGGAGGGACTACCGTGACTAATGTGGCGATACCAGAAATACCTACTCACAAATTTAACTTCCGCGCCATACAGAATTTTCTCAATGGAAAATTTAAACCTGATCTATTGTATGGTGAGTTTACACCTGTGCTTATGTTCATTCGCCTGTGTATAGTTATATTACCATGAATATATCCTTGAATTTTACTCTCCAAATTGTTTAACTGTTACAGATGTTATTGGTGTTATACAAGATGTATTAAGGACGCAAATGGGAGGTGGTGGCAAGAAGTCTTGCGCAAATATCACATTGCGTGATATTGAAGGCAACGTCATTGAAGTTGCGCTGTGGGATGATTATGGAAAGCAATTCATTAATTACAATAACCCTAACAAAGCCCATGGTCCTACCATTATCATCTTGACACATGCTTGGTGCAAGACAAATACAGGTTTAAAAAATACCATTTGCTGCCATGTTTCTCAACTGCTGACATTCATACACTATTGTTCTCCCTAACTACCTTTTTGTATGCTATGTCACAGTTTCTGGATTACCAAGTCTATCAAACGCATGGAACGGTTCTAAACTTCTCATAGACTTTGATCATCCACAAGTTGAAGAGTTCAAGTCCAGGTAATATTCAATGCATTCACTTCTTACGTATTTATCATATCCCTTAACAAAGATACATGTCTAAAGGCTGAACTAATTATGTTATAGGTTTGGACCAAGTGACTTATCTACTGCAACTGCACTTTCTCAATCCGTGACATGTGATTCATCCATTCAATCCACTAACAAAAAATGGACTAGCCTCAATGAGGTCAAGAGTATTCGTGCTATATATGAAGCCGGCAAGGTATGTTTCTTATCCGACCTATATGAATGCTTATGAATTCATTCTGGACATGTGTTTTATGATTTTACCTTTATGAATGAATCTTGAACACAATAGGATTGTTTCGCAACAACTATTGGCACTACGAAACGGTTCAAAGCTTCGAAGTTTGGATGGTATTTTGAGACTTGCCCTGGCTGTAAAGTTTCTAACAAGTCAGTTGGTGCAATATTTGTATGTTCTTGTGGACTTACTAATGTAGATCCTGTCACAAAGTAAGCCCATGTTGTTTCTTACACGTTACATTTTAACTAAAATTTTTGGTTAATTATTAATTGACTTCTCCTATTTTTTGTTGCGGTAGATTCAAACTTGAAGTTGAAGTTGAGTATGATAACCACAAAGGAACCTTTGTATTTTGGGATAAGGATTGTATTCCTTACACGAAGAAGTCTGCAAAGGAATTACGACAATTAATGAAGGAGGTTATTATTCTGCAACATTACTTGTACTATGAATTTTTGTGAAAGACTGTCATGATTTTTATAACCATTGCGATTGATGCATTTGTATTTGCGTAGACTGGAGAGGACAATCCAAAAATCTGGCCTGCTCATCTAGATGTTCTGTTGAATAGAGAGATGGTTTTCAGTATCAAGTATCAATCCTTTTACGAGCAATTCTCTGTGGTTACGATACTCAGCGAGGACAATCTCTACAATAAGTTTCACAACTTCCTCACTCCAAATGAGGTTCTTCATTTGTGTTTTTAAGACTCATTGTTCCATTAGTCATTGGTTCATTATTGTTTAATTATTGATGTTTAACTATTTCCAGCATACTTCAACTCCACCTGCTATGGAAAGTTGTGAAATGTCTCCAGCCAAAGAACCAAAACAAGTCATGGTATGAATCCTTAACTAAACTGTTATTCATTACTATTAATGATTCTCGATTATTTGACATAGTTGTTAATAGTTTCACAATGGCATATGTAGGGCCTTGAGTCATCTCAACAGTCGCACTCTGCAGAACCATCCTCTGCTGCAAACCACCCTTGGAGTCCTTCTGCAAGCTCCAACAGTACACCTGCCAAGAGGGTTGCGCAAGCGAGTTCTGCAAGTGATCTCAATCATGCTGAGGAGATTACCCCGAAACAATCTGCCACTAAGGCTAAGCCTGGAAAGAAGGAGTGAAATGGTTTGCGGCCGTCACAAAATATCCATTTTTTAATGCATAATCACAAACGGAACGCTTTTTGAATTGAGAACTTCCAACTATGATGCCTTTTGTTGACTGTTTCGTGTCGTTATGCATGTTCTATGTACTTTATGTTGTAATTTTACACCTTAACTTATCATTTAAAAGTAGTGTTGTAATGGATATATTAAGTTAATTTTCTATTCCTAATTGAATGGCCTATATGGATTATTTCCATATTCTGAATGTCTTAAGATTTGGTTATATATGCCTGGATGAACCAATGTATCTGTTTGTTAGGTTTATCAGGTGTTTCTTGGTTCTGTTAGGATTAGGTACATGTGTCTATATGACTTATGAAAGCATATGTAACAAGTTGCTTATTAATGCTTGATCCATTAAGAAGCCTTCCAACTATTACATGAAATCTTCTCCATGCTTTCTATACAAATAAAGGTTTACAATGAATAAGAGGATTTTGTTCCCAGGCATGGCTGTATATACTTGTGTCCATATTACCTACTCTTCCCACTCAAAAACCAGACTGCATAATTTTATCACCATGTCGCATCATATACATAGTCTAAGAGAAGCTTTAGTTTATATATAGTTTATATATTTAACAGGAGCATGTTCATAAAAAGATAGATGAAAATACAATATTTTTCAAAGCATACTGTATGAAAAAAGTTTAGTAAATAACCTTTGAATCCACTGGTGGTTTTCTCAACATTTCAGTTTGCAGTCCTACTCCATAATGAGGCTGCAGTAAAACTTCTATTTCACTGCGCAACGTATTTGAAACAATCATGATTATGGAGTGGTTGGTTGTTTCATAAACATCTTGATGTACTGTTTGCATAGGCACCAGTCTTTTTTCCAAACGTAAGGCCAAGCATTCCTACATTGGGAACTGCCAGTAATGGAAAACCTGTACAATTTCCTGCTATAGGTCAGAAGAGAGAGACTCATATTTCCAGGATTTTGGTAATATATTTGATATATGGTCAGTTCAATAATAAATGCATAAGACTTTAGGCTATGTATAGGCAGCCTGCTTTTTGTTTATCATGGATCTTTTTTACACATTTGACAAGGTAAATCCACTTTAACCAAAGACTTTTTGGTGTAATGTCAGAGTTTATATTATATTTTAGTTGCTTTTCCCTTATATGGAAAAGGTTAGCAGATTTGAAAAATATCCTAAATGTCTAACTATTGCTTAACCCATTTTTCGTTATTGTTATCAACACAAGTTTATTACCAAGGGATACATAACAAAATATAGCTGACTAAGCTATGTAGAACAAGTTTTACTTAGTCCTGCCAACTAGGATCATTTTTAGTTGGTGTTAGTATTATATATTAAAAAAAGTTGCAGAACAGTCCTCAACATGGTATGCTACAATTTACATTGCTTATACTAACTGAATAACAAACTTTTATTGCAGAAAAAAAATAAACCAAACCAATGCCATACCTGACAATGTTTGAATTGCAAATGAAGAGTGAGGACTGTTGCTGACCAACTTAAGAAACCAGGGCATTGTTGATAGATAAATTTTTCTGCAATACGGTGAGTATATTAATGGGACAGATGAGCATATCTTTGTTTCAAGTTTACCCTTTCTTGGAATCTCACATGAACCAACTGGTTAGCCAAAATTTGGAGATAAATCTATATATCCACTGAATTTGAACATTGTTAGACAAATTAGATTACATAACATAGAAGTATTAAGGTTACCTCATTATACATGTTGGACATGATTCATAGTGTATGCTACAACAATGGATTTCAGCAACAACCCTTTTTCTGAGTAGACATTTTTAGTATCCCTTTCACCAATGCCTTAGAATCTATCTAATATACAACCACTTTTATAGGAAAGATTAAGATAATATAAGTTTGTTGAAGTCATTTATGATGCAGCACCTACCTCATTAGTGTTTCTATGGAACATGAATCCAAGTCATTCAAGGACCATTTAATGCTATTTTACTAAGCTTCTTTACCATTAATTTACTGCTTCTTTACTAACCATCTATACTAAGCATGTAAAATACAATGCTTATGGTTATAGTGTATTTAAATGTTGAATATCATTATTGTTGTTACATTTTTTTATGCATTAAATGGTCCTTATATGATTATATAGCAGGTGTTTTGAGGCAACAAGAATGGACCCTATTGACAACATTGGGTCAGCGAAAAAAGCAAGAGCAAGAAGATCAATGATACTGAAAGAAAACCGCTCAAAGCGACAATGACAAACTACTCAACAGATGCTTGGTATGGACGGAAGTCATAGTACTCCAAATATTTTCACAATGCGACAACCATTGTCCGAGCTGACCCCGTCGTTTCAAAACATTACGCCTATCTCACAGACAGTTGAAGAGAGTACTATGATCAATGCGGTGTTACTCGGTTCCGAACCAAGCCGATCAAGACATGGTTTCAAAACAAATTTAAGGGCCTGCCAATTACAATCTTTGGGAACAAATTTATTGTCCAAATTTACATCTGATTCAAATGTCAGTTCAAATATATTTGTTACCCCTTCAACAAGCAATTATACGCAAAATGGATTGCCATTTCGTCTTAACAGCGTCAATGAGTTTGGAAGCTATTCCCATACAATCACGTAAGTTTCATAATTTTTGTGTGTGGTAGTAACATGTATTGTATTCTACAATGATTTATGGTTAATATGTTGAACATTTATCTACATGATTCAACCGCATTTTTCGTTATAATGTACTTTTTTGAATATTATGGTTTTAACAGAAATACAAGCACAGCCAAGACAGGTCGGGGCAGGCCTAGCAAACGCTTGGGAATTCCAGTTCGCGCATTAAATTCTGGCATAGACAATCCTATTAACACAAATGCCACAGAATCTGCTACTTCTAACACAGCTCCCGGTGAAACCTCGCATGCTCGGTAAAGGTTCATTAACTATCTTGACATAAACAGGATTGTCTTACTTTTATGTCACAATACTGTTAAGATACTATGCCTGCATGTGAGTCATACTGTAACGCCCCGAATTTAATTAATTAGTTAATTAAATTATCGAAGGATTTTATTATTGGATTTAGACGAAGTTTGAGAATTAATCGAGTAATTGGGTGTTATCGGTATTATTTTAAGAGGCTAATTGGATTGATATGTCGATCGGAATTATTAAGTTAAAGTCGGATTAATAGTCGGTTAATCGAAAAATTAATAAGTTGATTATGCTGAAGGAGTAATATTAGTAATGATATTATTATTTATTTGGGTTAGTTGTGGTGTGGTATGTAGCAATGTGGAGGTGTGGATTAGTTGGCCCATTAAATCAAATAATAGTATTATTATTATTATTAATATTATTTGGAACAAAGAGAAAATAAGAAAAAAAAACACACAAGGGTTTGTGAAGAGAGAAAAGTTGTTGTACGTGGGAGAAAGAGGAGAAACCAAGGGTTTGTGGATTAAGCCGCCGGAAGAGGAAGTTTTGGAGAAATTGATCGTGGAAGTTACAGAGGAAAAAGTCTTAGAGAAGAATAAGGGTTTTAGAGGAGAGAAAATAGCTTGGAAGCAAAGAAGGAGAAAGAAGAACTCATGATCATGTCTCTATTTTCGCACTTATGGTACAACCTCCACTAAACAGGTGATAACTTTTTACTCGTAATTTCAATTAAAGCGATTCTTGAATTTATGGAAAGCTTACGAAATTCCCTTCAATTTGATATATGATTTCGTGTTAATAAGTTCAGTATTGAAGGAGAAAAACACATTTGAAGTTTGGGAATTCATGCTGGAAATGGGTCAAATAGTAGTTACGGGATTGATAATGAGGGAGGCTGAATTTTGGTCAAGATAGGAACTCAATGGCAGCATGTTCATATTTCTAATCTCCATGGATGCAAGAGGAGAGGAAAAGAGGCATAGAGGCAAAGGGTTGGAAATTCGATCGGAGGACTTTAGAGACTAACCGGAAAATTGTTAGAGCAACCGTCAATCCAGGTAAGTGTGGGATTCGAATTTTATAACCGGGAGTATGATAGTTGATAAGTGGGATTGGGTTATATAATTTCTCTACTGTGATGTTGATTTTGTGTTGATTTTATTGTGGAATTTATTCTGGTATTATGTGTTGGGGAATATTTTTCTGGAATTACTCTCTCCGTCCCACAATGAGTGACCCATTTGGAATAAAATGGTGTACCAAAATATATGATCCATTTCACTTTCCAATACAACTTTTCCTATTTTACCCTCTAATTAATATTACTTTCATCATTCCCAATATATTACAAGGGCACTTTAGTAAAAATATCATTCTCTCTCCTTCATTTATTCTCTTTTTCTTAATTTATGTGAAAAGTCAACTGGATCACTCATTGTGGGACGGAGGGAGTACTAAATTTAGGGTATTTAGAAATTGATTTTTAGTAATAGTTTAGAGACCCATTTAAGATTCGGATTGAAATGAAAAGTCGTAGAATTCACGTTTGATGGTTCCAACTCAATACTATATGTTTGGTATGAATGAGTATGTGTTTGTTTCGAAGAAAATAATTGAATCGGTCGGATTTTTGGACGAAAATGCTAAATCCCGTAGGGCTATTATGCAGAAAATTCTGGTTTCGGAAAATTTGGAAAGTTCATATCTTTTGATCCGTAAGTCGGTTTTGACCCCCGTTCGAAGCGTTGGAAAGCCAACGAGATGTTCTTTCTAGTAAAAATGATTTTGAGGTCTGTATCTGGTTCAATTATAGCAGAAAATTGAAACCGTATCGTTGCGTTGATTTTTACCGTCGTGAATGTGTGCGATTGAGGTGTTATCGTGCAATATGCCTCGACAATGTTAACGAATAATAATGCAGAGGAATAGCAATAATGTGGGGAATTAGGAATGTTAGTAGCAGGTTTTATTTTAGTACAGGAATCAATTAGCGAATGACAGACCAAAGGAGTTAGCAGAGTATTAAAATAGTACCGAATAATAATATTAGTAGTTTTAACCGGTATACTTGTTTAACCGAAACAAGTTGAAATTTTGCAGAAATAATTCGTAAGTGGTTGTAGTTATTTTTGGTCGGTTGATGTATGGAATTAGTCGAATAAGTGTAATTAACCGGTAAGGTTAGTTGTCCGGAATTTAATGAAAATTGGCGGGATAACTAATATAAATTAGTAGGTATTCTTGGTTAGTTTGTTTTGTGGTAATTATGTCGATTAAGTTGATTTGCAGGTACAGTTGAATAGGTTGAATTGTCCCGGTTTATGGGCACTGTTAAGTTGTAGGTCTTATGACCAATGTTTTATGTTGATGTTGAATACGTTGTTGATGTGGTGATGTTGGTGATGTGATGTTGAATATGTTGTTGATTAAGTTGCAGGTCGAACGACCAATGTTGGATTAAGTTGATGCAAGTGGTGCATGTTTAAGTTGTTGTTCTCGTTGTTGTTATTGCGTTGTTGTTGTTGTGACATTGTGGTTATTGTTGCAGACATACATTTGCATTGATTAAGTTGGCCTTGATGGCACCTGTTTAAGTTGGCCTTGACGACATCCGATTAAGTTGAAAATGCCTCGATAACCTGGCATATGTTTAAGTTAGGAGTTTTACTCCGATGGTACCACATGCATATGCATAGTTGAGTCGCATTTGAGTTGCATGTTGAAGTTGTTAATATTATTACGTTGGTGTTGATTGTTGGTGTTGTTGATATAAGTTGTTATTGTTGTGAGTTATTGTTGTTATAAATTGTTATTGCTGTAAGTTGTCGCTTGATACAGGTTGTTGTTATAAGTTGTTGTTTGTTATAAGTTGTGGTTACTCTTAAGTTGTTTACTAATAGTTGTTGTATGACTGTTGTATGAAGCGGTGAAATTTGTGTGATTCTAATCTAAAGAATAGCTGTGAAGGTTTGAAGTCTTAGTCGCTATTAGTTCAAGTTGGTGTCATGCTCTGATACGTAGCACTCGGGGGGAAATGTTTTGTTTATGTTGTTGTTCCTAATTGTTGTTATTACAATAATTCTTGAATAATTATAAATTGAAGTTTTGATCTAGTTGAATAAAGTGAATATGATTTATAAGTTGTGGAGGCCGAATGCTATGTATCTATTTTAAAAAGAAATACAGGCTTATGTTATTGGCTTTGTTGTTCAAGTTGAAAATGTGACATCTCATTCGTTTTATGTTGAACATTTTGCACTCTGATTTTTAGTAAACGTTGGGTAGAAAATGGGGTGTTACATTAGTGGTATCAGAGCAGGTCGGTCTGTCCGGCCAAGTTGTCTAATGTTGTTTATCCCTTAGTATGCGACATGTGTGTGGAACACTGTCGGTACTTGTTTGTTTTCCTGATCGATGGTATGCAGGAGTTGGTTTGAAACAAGTGGGGGAGAAGTTTACTTCTCAGAGATGTTTATAGTACGTGAAGTTGAATCAAGGTGATATTGATCGTAGGAGTGCAAGTGTTGTCAGAACTGTGTTGTTGCAAATCGACGAGAGTATAGACTCATGATTTTATCTGTTGGTCCAGTTGAGACATTTGAAGGAGGACAAGTTAGTATGATCGATGTTTGCTTCTCGGAGAAGAGAGGGCAATGTGACGAATAGTGATATGCAAGTGGAGTATAGCTGGAGTAAAGTCGGATGATTTTCAGAGTTAAGTGAAAAACAAGGATTGTTGGAAGAGTTTGGAAGCAAGAGAAAGAGGTAGAGCTCATGTTCACCAAGTTCGGTTTTTATTTTCACATTTATGGAACAACCTTCAGTATAAGAGGCATAACTTTCTACTCGTAACTCCGATGAAAGCGATTCTGGACTTTTCGGAAAGTTTACGAAATTCCCTACAGTTTGCATATACAATTTGCCTTCAGGAAGTTTTTGAAGAGGGAGAAAAGTGTGTTTTAATATTTGGGTCTGATGCTGATTTTTGGAAAATTCTGCATATGGAAATTCTGAACCAGTCCCGTTGTAAGGATGATAACTTTTTACTCGTAACTCAGATTCGAGCGATTCTTGAAGTTCTGGAATCTTTACGAAATTATCTTCATTTTAGAATATGATTTTGCGATTGACAGGTCTGTATCAGAAGAGATATCTGTGGTTGAAGTTGAGCGACTATTGCGGAAAAATTTGGAAAGATGAAGCCGAGTGTGAAATTTTGATAAGAATAATATGTTGGTAATTATAAGGATGTGACGGTATCTGAGAAAGCATCGAGATGCAATTTATGTCGAATAAGGAGAAATAAGTGATGATGTCATGTGATAGTAATGTTGAGAAAAAGACGGATGGTTGATTGGCAACGTTAAAAATTTTAACTTGGATAAGAGTTGTAATTGGAGCGAGCCGAGTTGGATAATACTTAAAGTAGTAGCGATTCCGGTGTTGGAAGGATATTTAATAATTGTGTTGTGCTTCAAGCATGTATAAGAGATTGTGTATTGGATTTTGGACGTTTTGGTATAATTGATGAAGTTGAAATTAAGGAAACTAAGAAGACGTTGATAAGCCTCAGAGAGTTGGCGGAGCATTGTGCTTACGGACTTTGGGCACAAGTTGTAGTACGCTATTGTGTTGGGTAATGATGATTTATGCCAGTGTTATGGTTGCCGACTGTCTATTGACAAATTGAGGAACTGATCACCCTTAATCTCTTGTTGATAGTAGACGGAATCCTAATTGATGGATAGATGTATCGTGCCAACTAGAATAGTACGTACGTTGAATTGGTTGAAGTCAAGCCAAGTGCTTGTGGGTTGTTTATTTTGTCGTTGTAGAATCATATATGAGCGTATTAGTTGAATTTAAGGATGATGGCATGAGGTTGCGATTTAATTGATGAGTAGTATGGAAATTCGCAGTTGAGTTCTGGGTAATTTGAGAATTGAGTTGCCAGTAGAAAAAGAAGTGAAGTTATAAGTTGAATTGAAAAAGTGGAACTTTTGGTTGGTAAAGATGAGTTACTTGGTTGTGTTAATTCGGATAAGAATTTATGAAGAATTGTGTCAGTATGAGTAAAAGTCGATAATTTGGTTTGTTGGATTAGTTGGAAAGGAAAAGATGATTTATCTGGTTGAAGTTAATTGTACACAGGTACGCTATGTTGTTGTAATGATGTTGCGTGTTTAAGATGATTTTCGAGGAACGTGTAGATAGGAGGTGGTAAAGTTGTAGTTTATGTTTGATGATAATCGGGAGATTCGTGGAAGTACAGGTATATATTATCCAAGATTTGGGAGTAGTCGTCGTTGTAATGGTGTTGAATGTCAGAGGAGTTATCCTACGGATCTAAGTTGAAGTACTCGGTAACTACGAGAGTGTATAATACCTGTTGGAACGAAATTCTGAAGAATTAAGTCGAAAGTAGTTGTTATGTCGGTTTGGTGATTAGAAGTTGGAGTTAAACTGAGTAGTCTTGATACTTTGCAAGTAATCAGAGTTGCGCAGTTGAAGCGTGATGTGCCAGAGTGTTGTGTTTTCTTGTGAATAACGCTGATTGTAATAGGATGTTCTTGTAAGTTGTTGGTTGATGATGATTCGTGTGGCTATTAGTCAAATTATGTTATTAAGTTGGCTATATTAATGTTACGATAAGAGTAATACGGCGAGACGAATGGAGTTGTTGGTGCTTCGTTAATGAAGTGCACCTGAGTATGGAGATAAGGATCGTATGTGTGTTTTGGTGTTGATTATATTGCTGCGGTAATGATGCGATGTGGTATAGTCCAGCATAGGAAAGTGAAGGTTGTTACTATGTTGTAAGGTGATCGTTTCAAGATATTGCTAGAATGGTTGGCGAATAGTAACGGTTATGTTGCAAGAGTAATTAAAGTATCAGAGTATATGTATTGGGTTTAAACCGTGATTGAGTTGTTGTTAAATCGAAAGATTAAAATACGAATGTTGTGTGTTAAGGATGGTTGTGTCGGATAGATTTTCGAGGACGAAAATGTCCTAAGTGGGGGAGAGTTGTAACGCCCCGAATTTAATTAATTAGTTAATTAAATTATCGAAGGATTTTATTATTGGATTTAGACGAAGTTTGAGAATTAATCGAGTAATTGGGTGTTATCGGTATTATTTTAAGAGGCTAATTGGATTGATATGTCGATCGGAATTATTAAGTTAAAGTCGGATTAATAGTCGGTTAATCGAAAAATTAATAAGTTGATTATGCTGAGGGAGTAATATTAGTAATGATATTATTATTTATTTGGGTTAGTTGTGGTGTGGTATGTAGCAATGTGGAGATGTGGATTAGTTGGCCCATTAAATCAAATAATAGTATTATTATTAATAATATTTGGAACAAAGCGAAAATAAGAAAAAAAAGCACACAAGGGTTTGTGAAGAGAGAAAAGTTACTGTACGTGGGAGAAAGAGGAGAAACCAAGGGTTTGTGGATTAAGCCGCCAGAAGATGAAGTTTTGGAGAAATTGATCGTGGAAGTTACAGAGGAAAAAGTCTTAGAGAAGAATAAGGGTTTTAGAGGAGAGAAAATAGCTTGGAAGCAAAGAAGGAGAAAGAAGAACTCATGATCATGTCTCTATTTTCGCACTTATGGTACAGCCTCCACTAAACAGGTGATAACTTTTTACTCGTAATTCCGATTAAAGCGATTCTTGAATTTCTGGAAAGCTTACGAAATTCCCTTCAATTTGATATATGATTTCGTGTTAATAAGTTCAGTATTGAAGGAGAAAAACGCATTTGAAGTTTGGGAATTTCGTAACATTTTACTTAAACTAAGTGTAACCGAATCAATGTTTACGGCTTAGTTTGAGGCAAACAAAACTTATGAAGAAGCAAGGTTACTAACTTATGGTGACTTTGTTTCTAAATTTGTTTATCATAAGCGAAGTAGGAGTTGGAAGCCGAGGAAACAAGGGTATACCATTGGTCGTCTTATTTGGGTTCCTCAAGGTACAGGTGAACTATTTTATTTAAGGATGATGCTAACTATCAAGAAGGGGCCATTGTGTTATAAAGACATCAAGAAAATTGATGGTAAACAATATAAAGCTTTTAGAGGAGCATGCTTTGCTATGGGTTTTTTACAGGACGATAGGGAATTTGTTGAGGCAATTAAAGAGGCACATGTTTGGGGTTCCGGTTTCTTCTTACGTAAGTTATTTGTAACGATGTTGTTGTCGTCATCCATGAACAGACCCGAACATGTCTGGAGAAAGACTTGGATGTATTTATCGGATGGTATTCTCTACGAACAAAGAATGTTGACAAGAAATCAAGGTATCACAATTTTTACTGTATTTCATTTTCCTACTCCATTTGTTTACAAGCTAAGACACTTCAATTATGACACTGGTATACCCTGTTTCCGCAAGGTAAAACCGTGTTTTACATTAGCATTATGTAGAGTTTGGAATTAGATACGAATACTTTTTTTTGCATTTCAAGGATGAGGGTTCTATTTTTAGTCCGACCGTGCAACCATTTTTGTCTGCTGCAAACTTTTACCGATGCGTTATTAAAATTTACTTCACCACAATTAATTCATAAACAATTGTATTGTATGCTGCAAGTTGTTACGTGTATCATTCTTTTAAGGAAAATAATTGTATTCTATCCTACCAAATTAGCAATCTGATTTAATAACTAGCAGATACTATTCTATCATGCAGCATGAAACAGTATGTGGCCAAATTTACTTTGTAGCATGTTGCGTAGTAATGCAGACTGGTACTACCTTGCAGCCTTCTTTAAAAAACAGCTTCATAGAAACCTGAGCATTCCTTGTGGTCTGTTTTAAAAATAGAATTTAACTAACACCTGCGGCTGCCTTGCATAGACCACTTAAAAAGAGTTTCATAATAACCTGGGGCTGCCATGCAGAAATTCAAAAAAACAGCTTTGGTTGCATTTTTGAATGCCACTTTATATTTCAATTACTTTGCACAAAGTTCTTATGTCGCTTTCGTATCAGCTGTATTAATTCCTTATTTCACCATAGGTTTGGCACTAACTGATGAGCAGCTCAGAGAACTTACACTGGTGGCAATTGAGAAACTGTTACAGAATAATAATAGAAGTTTGAATGACTACAAGACAATGCCATATCCAAGAGATTATGTGGTTGTGGATGTAGGAAATAGACTTCTTTATGAAGAGCGTCAATATGATCCTGTTGCTCAAGAACAAATTTATTTAAATTTGTGTTCTTCTCTTACAGGTAGGTACTTTCTTTGTCGTTTAAAATATTTAACCTTAAGAATTATGCATTGACATGTAAACGAATCTTCTCTTATTTGTAGATGAGCAAAGAGGCATTTTTAATGAAATCATGGATGCTGTAGAAAGGCAACAAGGTGGGGTGTTTTTCTTATATGGGTACGGTGGGACTGGTAAGACTTTTATGTGGAACACTTTATCAGCAGCACTTCGGTCTAAGAAAAAAATTATCTTGCCTGTTGCCTCAAGTGGGATTGCAAGTTTATTGTTACCAGGTGGAAGAACAGCTCATTCTAGATTTAAGATCCCAGTCCCTACTTTAGAAACTTCTATTTGCAACATTAACAAAAAGGATGATCTTGCTGAGCTTCTAAAGATGACAGATCTTATCATATGGGATAAGGCTCCTATGGCTAACAGGTTTTGCTTTGAGTCTCTTGACAAATCCTTAAAAGATATTATGAGTGGATTGCCAGGTGCATCTAAAAAACTATTTGGAGGTAAAGTTGTTGTGTTCGGAGGTGACTTCAGACAAATTCTCCCCGTCATACCAAGAGGTACTAGATCTGATAGCATCCATGCTACCATCAATGCGTCTTATATTTGGGATGAATGTACAGTCTTGAAGCTTACAAAGAACATGCGCTTGGAAACTGGTGCAACTACTTCTATGGTTGAAGACATAAGGAGTTTTTCAGAGTGGATTTTAAAAATCGGAGATGGGACCATGTGTGAGCCAAATGAGGGTTATGCTGATATTGAGATTCCACCAGAGTTTTTTATTTCAAATTTTTCTGATCCGATTCAGGCAATTGTTGAGGATACATACCCTAATCTGATTCATAATTATCTTGATGCTGACTATCTTCAAAGTCGTGCAATATTAGCTTCAACAATTGAAGTAGTAGATGATATTAACCAATATATCACAAACCTTCTTCCAGGTATGAAACTCGCATTTTTTTATCCATTCTTATGGTAATACTAAAAAGTAGCGTTATATATCTTACATTGTCATTCATTTAGTATTTTCTTCAAATATTGTAGGAGATGAGAAAGAATACTTCAGTAGTGATTCTATAGATAAATCTGATGCGACTACGTTTGATGCATATGAGCATGTCACGCCCGAATTTCTGAATGCTCTTAAAACTTCTGGATTACCTAATCATTCAATCAGGTTGAAAGTTGGGGCAACAATAATGTTAATGCGCAATCTAGATCAGTCTGAAGGGTTGTGCAATGGTACACGCCTCACTGTAACCAGACTTGCCAATCATGTCATTGAAGCTAAGATAATTTCTGGAAAAAATATTGGTAACATCATTTACATTCCTAGGATGTCTTTGTCCCCCTCACAGTCACCATGGCCTTTTAAATTGGTGAGACGTCAGTTCCCAATTATTGTTTCCTTTGCCATGACAATTAACAAGTCTCAAGGACAATCTCTTGACAATGTCGGTTTGTACTTGCCAAAAGATGTCTTTAGTCATGGCCAATTATATGTGGCTATCTCTAGGGTTAAATCCAAAAAGGGTCTCAAGATTCTTATTCATGACAAGGATAAAGAAGCATTGAGTACTACTACGAATGTCGTCTTCAAAGAAGGGTTCCAAAACATCTGAAAGGTTTGTTTTTATGAGATCTTTTTTTCCTTCGTACTAACAATGTTAAACATTTGTGAATTACATAACTAACATTGTGCATTGTTTCTTTATCCATTTTTCAGGTTCAAGGCTTCAAATTATTTGGAAGATGTTTGTAACATTTTTGTTTCATAAGCCTTTGTAAAACATCTTGAAAAAACTGTTTCTACATGAATGACATTTAATTTTTATGACAACTCTATCAATTTTGAATGCAATTGTTTTCTGTTTATGTTTTTAATATTTATAGTGTCTTAAGGGAGTGGATTTTTTTCTGCTATTGATGTAGACATTCATATACCATCAGACTTTTAAGGCTTGAAGAAATGAAGTTACCATCATAGTTTACCACTTTATGGAGAGAATGTGAAGGTGATGGCAGAAAATTATAAACTAACTATACTGATACAGAAAGTTAACTCTTTAGTTGTGACCAATTGCTGAGACCTTGTGATGATTTAACCTCAAAGTGCATTGCTCTTAATGGCTTAATTTTTTTTAACAGTAATGCTTAAGTTCTAATAGATGTCACTTCATAATATGTTCACTTCTATAGCCAAATCAACATAGTTATTCCAAATTTTGTACAGCAAATTGAACATATATGTTCAAACTAAAATTTTCAGATCAACAATAGCAGTTTCTTTATACAGCAAATACAACATATATTGTCAAACATGCACAACCAATTCCTATAATTACATGCAGTCCTTCTAAAACACACATCAACCAAAATTAATATTTCCTAAACAAGTACCAAGCTCAACATATTACCATTTCTAAATATGCCATAGTCAGTGTAATGTACTATTCCACATTTCTAAATAAGCTCAACATCTGTTTTGGTATTCTGATTGTACATAATATCAGTGTTTACAATGTACTATTCCACAGGCCTAGACATAATAATCAGGACCAACTGAAAAAAATGAACAGAATGAAACATATACACTACAATGCCAGTGTATTCAAAAACTCGAGACCACATCCCTAAGCTTCGAATCGATTTCAAACAACATGCAGTCATTTGAATTACACAGCCAAAAAACATGACAGTGTATTCAAATACTCCACACCACATCCAACTGACACACTAATCCATTTCAAATCCTGTGAACAAAACCACCCTAACCTTCTAAAACACATCTAACAACAACCTGTCAAATTAATTAGACAGCATAAAAAAAAGACAGGATATCAAAGCACCCCAGTCCACATCAAACTGACAGCATAACCATGTAAAAGAACTACCCACAAAATCACCCTAACCTTCTAATCCACCCCTAACAACAACCTGTCAACTGAATTATGCAGCCAATAAAAAATACAGGGTATCCAACAAACATAGTGCACATCAAACTGACAAGCATCATTGATTAAATAAACAAAGCAACATTCAAATTAGGACTTTTTAGCACACAAACAAACATTGAATGCTCATTCACCATTATAGTAATAGTATATCATTCAATTTATATGATTATATAATACATCCACCAGTTCTCAAAATAGATACGTACTTAAACTTAAACACTACAAACTAAATAACGTTTGAACACGACATTAGCGTACCATAACTTACACAAAATATACTTAAATACTAATCGGTTGTCTAACTGGTTGCCACCTTACTACCATTACCAACCAACATACACCTCCAAACTATCAACGGTTTGACACTTTCACCACCAGCCTGTTGCAAGGAGGGTCCCTTAGCATGAATCGCAATTTATCACCTCTACGGAGTTGTTTGTTTTTCACAAAGTCCTTCCATCCTTTCCATATATACATCTCGACGCAATACTTTCTTGGAGAACGTTGCAGCTCACACTCATACCTCTCTTTGGTGTCGAAGTCATACAACCAAAAGCGTGGCCCAACACCCTCCAGGGCAGACTTGATAACTTTCTGTGGAAAGTGCTGCGAATAACCAAAAATAATTATCAATACATTGCACATGGCTTTCCATTAACTATCAACAACAACATCAGTTAACAACACAAACCATAACATTATTCGTAACCGTTTTTGCAGAGGTTATTTTTTTCGTCCAGATGTAGAATTTGGGCTTCATGCTCAGATCTTGATCACTTTCATCCACGGATCTGCAATAACACGAAGCATACAATCATTCTATTTTACGATACAAGCGTACGTGAAACAGAAACGACCAGGAACCATTTAAAACTCACGGATTAACAAGATAAATAACTTATGTCATACATGTTAACTTGCTAAAACAGTTTCATCTAAAACCCTCATTCACTGACTCAGACCTACACTTCAATTTGCCATATGAAACGTCTAACGAAGGTGATATGCCAGATCAAAATATACTTTCATTATTACACAGATTTCATTTCTACAGACTGTTCGTCAACACCAAAAAACTTTCTTAAAAAAATTGTACATCGAATTACAATTTGAATGTTTCATTAACACACAATCATACAAAGATGAACGGAAAATTAACATGCAACGTAAAACATTAATTCGAAATACACAACCAAACATGTAATCCAATGAACACACCATCGAAAGCGGGAACCATATCACATTTTCAAAACATGCAACATTCTGTGACAACACAAAGAGGAATACATTCACTAATAGCATGATCAACATCAATCTACTTACCGCGCCTGATCCTGTTGTTCCTCTTTCATCGCCATCCCACACGTAAAGCTTCCGAAAACGGTTCAGACAAGCAGCACTTGACTCTTCGTGTATACGGTATGGAGTAGAATGAAACTGAACTTCCACCCTTGGACAATGATGTTTTCAACACTATAGACCATTCCATGGGCCAGGTAAACCCTTCAGATTGTTTGGCCCACATCCTCTCTATTTTATTTTCCATTACACATTTCTATTTTTTATTTTTTTACTCCTTTTTATTCTTTAGTTTGCTATCAAATTTTTTCAATTAGATAGATTTGTATACATTATTAAGTGGTTCAATTAACCACTTTTCTTATATTATTTTTTTCTTTTCTTTTCACTACCTTTAAAAATAATAGGACTTTTTCTAGAAAATTACTACATATAGTTATTTCTACTATATATACTACATTTCTTTCAGTCTAAAATGTTACATACAATTTTTTCCCTTTCCGTACGTTATAGACATGCTTTTACCCGTGCGGGAGCACGGGTGTTATACTAGTATCCCTCTAAAACTGAAGGATATCCACTATAAGTTAAACTATAGTTAATTGTCCCTCTCAAGTATTTTAATACTCTATTAACAACATGACAATGGTATTTACTTGGATTACTTGTATACTGACTTAACCTAACAACAACATATGCAATATCAGGTCTGGTACACGTCATACCGTACATCAAGCATCTGATTACCTTTGAATATTCAAGTTGTGCCACTGGACACCCTTTATGTGGCTGCAAATTAACATTTTGATCAAATGGGGTAGAAACTGGTTTACAATTGAAGTGATCAAATTTCTTAAGCACCTTTTCGATGTAGTGAGATTAGGATAAACCAATATTTTCACCATCTCTTATGGTTTTAATTCCTAAAATCAAATATGCTTCACCCAAGTCTTTCATATCAACATTTTTGGATAATAATGTTTTAGTCTTTTCTACCTCATTTAAATCAGTACCAAAGATTAACATATCATCCACATATAAAAAAATCATGACACCTTTTCCATTGCTAAATTTAGCATAAATACATTTGTCAGATTCATTTATTTTGTATCCATTAGTTAACACAATATGGTCAAATTTTTTGTGACATTGTTTGGTTGCTTGTTTTAGCCCATATAAAGACTTGGTTAATTTACACATTTTATGTTCTTGACCTTTGATGACAAATCCTTCAGGTTGTTTCATATACACCTCTTCATCTAACTCTCCATTTAGAAAAGCAATTTTAACATCCATTTGATGGATTACAAGCTTATAGATGGAAGCAAGTTCCAAAAGCATTCTAATTGATGCGATTCTAGCAACAGGTGCATACGCATCAAAGTAATCAATACCTTCTTTTTGTGTATACCCTTTAGCGACAAATCTAGCTTTGAATTTTTCAATGGTACCATCGACTTTCTTTTTTCTTTTAAAGATCCATTTACAACCTATTAGTTTTGATCCTTGTGGGAGATCTACTAGTTTCCAGATTTTAATACCCATAATTGAGTCCATTTCTTCTTTGATAGCTTTTTTCCAAAAGGCAGAATATTGAGATTTTATTTCCTCTTCAAATGTTTTAGGATCATTTTCTAGGTTATAGAAAATTGGTCCATAACGAGTTATCGAATCATTATTTCTTTCTATAAGGAACATGAAGAAGTCTGATCCATAGTTTTTCACTTTTCAGATTCTTTTACTTCTTCTAGGTTCTAAACATGCCAACATATCATTATTATATACATTACTTTCTAAACTTTGACCATTATAATGAACACTGTCTTTGGGATTTTGAAGTGAGGTAAATCTACTTTCTTGAAAAATTGCATCTCTTAACTCAATCACGATATTAATAGGATATGAGTCATTGGATTCAATAACCATGAATCTATATGCTTTGCTATTTTTAGCATATCCCAGAAATACACATTCAATTCCCCTTTCTCTCAATTCCTTTCTTTTTGGTTCAGGCACATTTACAATTGCTCTACAACCTCAAACTTGTAAATAATTAAGATTGAGTTTTATTTTCTTCCAGAGTTCATATGGGGTTATCTTGTTCCTTTTATTAGGAACTCTACTCAGTATATAACATGCACTTTGCATGGCTTCACCCCAATATCCTTTAGACAAACCATAATAGGATAACATAATGTGAAGACAAGCTTCCAATGTGTTTTGATGAAGACAATCCTATTGATGAATACAAGCTCAATAATGATATGATTAAAGAAGGAGAAAGAAGAAATGCATAAGACTTGACTACACTTGCAAGATTGGATTGATCAAACTTTTAGGTATATGAAATTCTTGACTAAAACATTCTCAATGCTAAAAATATTTATTATCTTGCATTGAAAAAATTATTTTTCATGTTTGAACCATATTAAATTACTATCAAATATAATCTATTGACTTGGATAAATCAAAAGATGTTGCATAAGATTGGTTCTACTTAGACAAATTTTCAATTTTTTAATTTTTCAGTTTTTTCAAACATTCTGCTTTTGGTAAATTGTGGCATTTGAAACCGTTGTAACAACACAAAAAAACTGCCACAATTCGCGTCGGTCTGAAACAGTATTTGAAGTTTAAGATTTGAAAAATGTTGCAAACTTGTTAGGTCAAGTATCCGTTTAACCGGCTTAACAAGTATTGTAGCAGAATTGAAAAATGTTTTGTTTGAATGCACATTTTCATCATATCTTTTCATGTCATCCCTTACATCATTTCTCTTATTAAATTTCAGAATTTCTCTAACCATTGCCATGAATTTTGAATGGTTGCTTTCATCACTATAAATTCATTTCAAATTTTCATTTTTCACTCACCTCTTTCATACAATTATTAAATCTCTCTACATTTATTTTCTACACAATTTTCATACTTAGATTTTTTTTTTTGAAATACATTTTCACATTATTATCATAAAAGTATCTTGAGAACTTAGAGAGAATTTGTCTTGAATCTTCATACTTGAAAGAGAAGAAGGCTTTGTTATAAGTCTTAAAAAAATCTACAAACTTCATTTATTTAAATCTATTGTAATTGTTACAAGTTCCTTAGTATCAAGGATTGTTTGATACTATGAAGGATCTATAGGAAGGTGGATTGTATCTTCTTGTAGAGGCCTTTACTTATTGTCCAGGATTGTTGGAAATAAGTGTGTTGTAAATCCAATAGTATTGTTCTTGGTGTTTTTGTTAGTGTCTTTATAGGAAGACTAGGATATTCTTGTATAAGTCCTAACAATACTAAAATCTCTTTCATGTTGAAAAGGGACTAGAGTACTCTCGGAATGTGAGGGGAACCAGGATATTTCTCGGTGTTCTTTATCTTTCTGTACTTTATCGCTTTCATCACTTAGAATCTAAATCGAAAAAAAACAAGAAAACATAAGTTAAAAACCGAATTTTTTTTAAAGTACCTAATTCAACCCCCCCCCCCCCCCCCCCTCTTATGTGCATACTCTACTTACAATTGGCATCAGAGCATGTTATAGGTAATTTGTTCTGACAAGATCCAGTATGACTTCCGCAAGTACTAATCCGGTTTTCAAAAATGGTGGTAATAGCAACAAACCCCCACTATTTTCTGGCGAGTATTTTGACTTTTTGGAAATGCGCATGAAGGCTCATTTAGAACCACAAGGAGAGGGAATTTGGGAAACCGTAAAAAATGGACCTCATGAACCATTTAGTGTCTTATATGGTGTCGGAACTCCAAAGACTAAACTGTATTATGATGATGATGATAAGAAGAAAATTCTAAATGAAAAGAAAGCTGATAACATACTACAAAGCGCATTAAGTATGGATGAATTCTTCCGCATCTCTCAATGTAAATCCGCGAGATTGAATACCTTGAGTCAAGAATACGAAATGTTCTGAATGCAGCCTGGAGAATCCATCGTCGCTTTGTAGAAAATATTTGTGCGTTAACGAATCATTTGATTGCTCTTTGTAAGACATTTTCCAATGATGAATTAAATCTTAAAGTTCTTAGATCATTAACCAGGGAATGGCAACCTAAAGTGACAACAATATCTTAGAAGAAAAACCTTTCAACTATGACGTTCGCATCATTGTTTATGAAACTTCAAGAACATAAACTAGAACTTGGAAGACAATAAAAACAAGAATAGCAAGAAATGAAATCCAAAGACATCGCTTTAAAAGTCGAATCAAAAGAAGAACAAGATGAAGCTCCTGAAGAGGATGAGAACTTCATGCTTCATGTGAAGAGACTAGGTAAGTTCTTTAATAAAAATGATAAATCTTTCAATTATGCAAAAAGAAAGAAAGATTTCAGGAAAAAGGAGGCTTCTACTTCAACACCCGATGTCACTTGTTATGAATGTGGTAAACAAGGACATATTAATACGAATTGTCTGAAACTATCTAAGAAAGGTGGCTTCAAGAATAAAAAGGAAAATAAGAACAAGAAAGCCTATATAGCATGGGAAGATAATGAGATAAGTTCTTCATCAGATTCGGATAGTGACGAATGTGCAAATCTAGCATTGATGGCTTCACGCCATTCTGATGATGAAGAAGAGGTTAGTAATGAATTTTCCATTTATGATAATGTTGAAAAGTATTTCAGTGGGGGTTTTTGTTATCGTATCCGCAGGGATTGTATGGATATTATCGTCGTTCTATAGTCGAAATCGTTTTAAACTTAGAGTCACAAAGAGTTTGGTTGATTTGTAACGGATCGTTTGCATAAGAATTTAATAACAACGGTAAAGAAATTGGTTTTAAAGGTTTGGTAAAAGCTTGCCAAGATTAGGGTTCGATAATCTGTTTCATACGTATTTACTCGATAAAGTATGTGAACTTGTTAACAATGAATATAATCACATATCCTCTCAACAAGTTTATCTCTAACACTTGTTGTGCGATTTATCATATTGATCCTTAGATGATCTCTCACTCTAACTATCAATATGATAACATTCAAAGATCAATATTTATGAACATCAACTCTCAAAAATATCTCTAGCCTCATGATTGTTGATGGATTAAAACTTAGGTCAAGTCTTAGAACATATTTCTCAATCATGAACCAAAACAAATTATAAACCATACAAACAAAGTTTTTCACCATATATTAATCATCAACAAAGTTCACAAACTAAATATCAAGATCAATACATACAAAATATAGGATTACCTACCACTAATCTTGACACAAGAAATGTTTAGCTACCTATTGTCATGGTAGCTTGATCAACAAGTAATAGACAAAGCTTTTGTTGCATCAATCTTCAATGGATCAAGGATTGAAGCATAAAAGCTTTGGATTCTAAGAAAAATAAGTAAAGATGAAGTTTTTAAGCTCCTAATGTGTTTCTAGGTTACAATGATTCTTGCAAAATGTGTTATATCACAAAATATCTTCAAAACAACCTAAGTACTACTTTCTGCCTAGGCAAATTCGCCGGGCAAGTGCCTTTTTCCACCTGGCGAAGCCCTCAAATGAGGCCACGTGACAGCTATAGTGCCAACTGGTCCATCAGAAAATATCTTCCTTCGCTGGGCAAATCCAAATTCGTCAGGCGAATCACCCAGCGAACCAAAGTTGTGAGCTACTGAAACTTGAAATGAAAATCAATTAATTCTCTTTCCTCTTTCTCGTCGGGCGAATCACCAAGCGAGCCACATATGCTAGCTACTAGAATTGTACTTTCAAAACACAAATTCTCTCGCTGCTACTTCTCCGGGCGAAGCAGCCTTCCTTCGCTTCATGCTCGTCGAGCGAAGCTTCTAATAGTTGCAGGCACGCGCATTTTTCTTTTCTTCGAGTTTTCTTCCGCATTGAGCTGCAATCTTTTGACATATTTTCACTACAAAATTAACAAACACATCAAACTATCTAATATTCACATAAATGTAAGAATCACTTAATAGATAAGTCATTTTCTGATTAAAGCAATAAAAAGAGCTTAAAGGTTTCAAATTTGGATATAAAAACTAGCATTTCTTGACACCTAACAGATAACGATGCTCAAGGGGCTATAGATGAACTTCTTAATGAGTGCAAAATTATATAGAAACCAATATCATCTCAAACAAAAGAAATTTTGTCTTTAGAAAATAAAATTGAGACACTGGAAAAAGATTACAAAGATGATGCAAAGAATGTGAATCTCTTTCTTCTCATATTGTCCAACTAAAAAGAGTTCTTGAAAGGTATAAAAATGACAAATTGATTTGGATGATGTTCTTAGTCAACAAAGATATTCTAACGATAAAAGTGGTCTTGGATATTCAAAATTTAGTAAACCAAATTCAAGTAAAACTATCTTTTTTTAAAGCTAGTGATCAAACTCTAAAAGAGAAAATTAACAAAGCCAAAATTGTTCATCCTTATCCTAAAAGGAAAAGATTTGTTAAAAAGAAATCATATGTTCCTAGGTATAAAATTAATCTTGTTCCTACATGTTTTTATTGTGGTATAGTTGGCCATACACCTAATGTTTGTTATGGTAGAAACTTTAAAATGGCAAGTGAGCATTATGTGTGGGTAAAGAAAGGTACTAACAGTCAAAAATTTGTCACACATTTTATTTTTGCTTCTCAATATTATATATTAACACATAAATATAAACTTACATATTTTGGAAATCTCTTACATCACTTCCTAGCAAACCCTATTTAGCTAGATCAATGTAACCTATTTCACTAACATGTCTTAATCTCAAATGTTATAGTTTGATTTTATTATGAAAATATTGACTAACTAATGATGCATGATCAATAACAGTAGAATAACATAAAATATACATACCACACATTTTTTACCTTCTAGAAATTATCAATGCACCATGAAAATTTCTCTAACATACAATGTTCAATTCTAAAGCAATATCGTAAATCATCAAACACATTCCAAAATAATAAATAGTCCTCAAGTTTGGGAATATACATCACATTGTGTAAAAGGATTAAGGAACTATATTTATCAATTATCTTGAGTCTAATTGACTCAATTCCATGAACCTTTCAAAGTATTATTGTTACCGATTCGAGAGACTCCACCTTCTTTTAACTCAAATGAGTTAAAATATTTCTTATATGGCCACATGTGATAGGAAATATTTATTTTATGAACAAACATATTTCAGTCTACAAATTTGTAGCCACTAGCGCACCGATAATCTCAAAACCATCATCATAAAAGGCATACGACAATAATCACATTTGCTCATCTTTTTGAGAAAATTTTTTGGAAGTGACATATTTTAAAACTAATGAATTATTTTTTGTCAAACCCCTTGCAGATGGACTTAGACTTAGATTTCTGTTTCATCTACTCTCATTACTAATTCCTCTAGAAACATTCAAGTATTTACAACTATCGTCAAGCTTAGACTCTTTAGTTGTTTTGGCATTTCCATAGTTTCAAAATCCGTTTTTGTAATTTGGATTCGAGTACCCCTTGTACTCATTTTTGTTAGGAAACTACGCCAAATTTCCTCTTGATCAGATTAGTGAAAGCAATAAAATGCAGAATAAAAGTGCACACAAATTGATAACGGAGTTCGGCCAATACTGCCTACGTCTCCGGGCTGCTGCAGACCTTTTATTGAAAAGGAGAAAAATTACACTGTGTTTACAAACACTCAATTCTCTCACAAACCCCACAACCCAATTACACCCAAGAGTTTCTCTCACAAAAATATTTCTCACACTAGAAATATTTTTCTCTCTGTGTTTTTCTCTCTCTCTCTCTCTGAGTTTTTTCTCTTGTGTTGTTGTTGTTGTGTATTTTCATTTGCAATGCCCGTATTTATAGTGAAGCAAATGGCATGGAAGCAAAATCAAAGTTGCTTGCAGCAAGCAAATTCAAAGAATGATGCAGCCTGCAACATTGAAAAGTTACACAGCAAAGTTTAATTTTGTTTTTTCGTTGTTTTCTTTTCTTTGTGTGTGGGGCCTAACAATTTCAATATATCTTGCTTATAAAAAAAAAATGATAATGTCGACCTTACAATAAAAAATGACATCTCTAAAATTTTCAAAAAATCTAGATAAAAAAATAGAGTTTTGTGATCAAGTTCATAAGTATTTTAATGTTAAGCGACATCCTTCTTATAAAGCTAAAACCATTCAAGTTAATTGGAATAATTTAACCTAGAGTTTTTAGCAAAAGTAATCCTAATGGGGATTGTAATGTCTAGTTTTCAAGAATAAAAATGACAATTGGAATTGATAATGATAGAGGTTGGACAAACCTCTAATTATAATGCGAGTTTTTATCACTGTCAAAATAATAGAGTTGAAACGTCTGTATTTATTAAGGAACTTTCATTTTTAGATAAGATGGTCGTGTTGATTATTTTGTGAATCACGGATTCAAATGTCAATTATTTATTTACCTATTTAGTGAGATTTCATGTCTCATTAAATTAGTTATGACTGGGAGAAATAAAGATGATATTCCCTTATTCCTTATTTCGTTTTCAATGGATTTAAAGTTGGCTAATTTACCATCTTAGATTTATTTTTAGTCATTATAGACCTTAAGTGTTACAATTCTATTGTATTGTTATCCTTATCCTTTTCTTTGTTTTATTCTTGAGTTCTTAAATAATATATTTAATGAGGCTATTGTTACAAGTACTTTATTTTTCCATTTAAGTATTTGCCAAGTCTCCCCTGATTTTTTCATTATTTTCTATTTTATTTATTCAATAAATTTTTAAGGTATTGTAGATGTTATGCGTTGCTCACGAGCTTCAAGCATAGTTTTAATTAAAAATAAGCAACAAGCATGCTATCAAAGGACACATTCTTTGTAATGTGTGTTGGAATTGACCCAAAAACTATGGGAATTCCTTCTATCACGCAGCAATTATACAGAAAGTAGAAAGAGAATAGGGAAGAAGAAGATGAATAGTATTCTTGCTGCCCACAAACTGTGGGACTTTCTCTCTTCTTATTACTCACTCTGCAACTGCAGAATTCTGTGAGAAATTACAAAGTGTTGTAATTGATTGATACAAAATAATGGGGGAAACTCCCTATTTATAGAATTAGGTTTGCTTGCATCTCAAGACAAAGCTCAAACTATAAAAGCCCAAAATATCAAATATAATCTAAATCATATCAAATCAAATCTAATCTAATAAAAACAAAATCTGAATCCCATCTAAATGAATCTGTCGAAACACTTTCGACAGTTCAGCACAACACTTCGACACATGAGTGTTTCGACTTCGACTTCGACTGCTTCCTTCTGCTTCGACTAAACAACAACCTGTTGTCTTCGACTTCGACACTATGAATTATAATTTAACACAATTCGACACATGCTAGTTTTCAACACTATGAATTATAATTTAACACACCACCTAATTCATTGTGTCTAAACTATCTACATTCATCATCGATCTTAGTCTTTTGAAGGCTTCGACCTGCACTCCCTTCGTCATGATATCTGCAATCTGATTCTCAGTTCTGCAGTGTTCCAACTTCATCTTCCCTTCTGCTACCTGCTCTCGAAGATAATGGAACCTCATTTCGATGTGCTTGCTTCGACCGTGTGCTATTGGATTCTTCGCCAAATTGATAGCTGACATGTTGTCGATCCTCATGGTAATTGCTCCATGACTCATTGATGTAATTTCTTCGACCAGATTCACCATCCATGTTGCTTGACATGCACAAAGAGAAGCAGCAATGTATTCTGCTTCGCATGATGACAATGCCACTACTGGCTCCTTTCTCGAACTCCAAGCAACTGGTGCACCACCTAACATAAACACATATCCAGCTGTGGATTTTCTATCCTCTGCATCACTACACCAGCTAGAGTCTGTGTATCCCACTAACTTGCATTCTTTCCCTTCATCAGCTGCTGGAAACAAAATGCCATAGTCGAGAGTTCCTTTCAGATACCTTAGTATCCTCTTCACCGCTGCTAGGTGTGATACCTTTGGCTTCTGCATAAATCTACTTACCATACCAACACTGTATGTTAAGTCAGGCCTTGTGTGACAAAGGTATCGAAGTGACCCAATAAGTCTTCTGTATTGGGTTGGGTCGACATCATCTTCATCTGAATTTTTCGACAGTTGCTGTCTGGGCTCAGCTGGAGTCGAAGTTGGGTTGCAATCTTGCATCTCAAATCTCTTCAATATTTCGCCTGCATATCTTCTTTGATGCATCATCAAACCTCTACTACTCTTGTAGAATTCGATGCCAAGGAAATATGAGAGATTTCCCAAGTCTGACATTTCAAACTCTTCACTCAGGTTACATTTGAAATCTTCGATCTCCTTCTTGCAACTTCCTGTTATCAACAGATCATCGACATAGAGACATAGTATAAGCAATTCGCCATTGCTTCTTCTTACATATACTCCATGCTCAGTTGTGCACTTCACAAATTCCTTCTCCCTTAAGAAGCTGTCGATTTTCTTATTCCAAGCTCTTGGAGCTTGCTTAAGTCCATACAGGGCTTTATGCAGCCTGTACACCTTTCTTTCTTCGCCTTGTTTCACATACCCAGCTGGTTGTGCAACATAAACTTCTTCGTCTAGGGGACCATTAAGGAATGCACACTTCACGTCCATCTGACATGTGTGCCAATTGTTCATATTTGCTAGACCAACAACCAACCTGATTGTTTCGATCCTAGCAACTGGTGCAAAGACTTCATCATAATCAATTCCTTCCTTCTGAAGAAATCCTTTCGCTACGAGTCTTGCTTTGTGTCGAACTACTTCACCTTTTGGATTCAACTTTACTTTGTAAACCCACTCCACATCAATTGCCTTCTTGCCTTCAGGCAATTCGACAAGTGACCAGGTGTTGTTGACTTCGATGGATTCTATTTCTTCATTCATTGCTTTCACCCACTTCGAATCTTTCAATGCCTCAGCTGCATTGACAGGTTCGACATCTGCATAGAAAGCATAGTGTACCAGTTCACCTTCTTCATCGACAACATCATCTGATGTAATCACACATTCCTGCAACCTTGCTGGCATTTGTCTTGTTCGACGAGGTCTACTTGGTCCTGCTTGGTCTTCGACACTTTCTTGTCGAACTTCTCTCTCAGCTTCTCTAGCTGGTTCTTCACAACTGATTCTTACTGAATCTTTGTTGACATTTTCTGTCCAGTCCCACTCCTTAAGCTCATCAATGATCACGTCTCTGCTGATCACAATCTGCTTGTTCACTGGGTCGAACAGTTTGTATCCACCTGTCGAATGATATCCTATCAAGATCATCTGATTCGACTTGTCATCAAGCTTCCTTCTCAACTGATCTGGCACATGTCTATGTGTTATAGATCCAAACACCTTTAAGTGACTAAGGCTAGGCTTGTCACCAGACCAACATTCTTCTGGCGTGATTCCTTCAAGCTTCTTTGTCGGACACCTGTTCAAAAGATATATTGCTGTCGAAACTGCTTCTCCCCATAATTCTTTGGGTAGAAACTTTCCATTCAACATACTTCTTACCATGTTCATGATGGTTCTGTTCTTGCGTTCTGCAATCCCATTCTGCTGTGGAGTGTAGGGTGGCACCACCTCATGTACAATCCCTTCTTTTCTACATAATGCATCGAACTCTTTCGACACATATTCTCCACCACCATCAGTTCTCAGAGTTTTCAACCTTCGACCACTCTGTCTTTCGACCATGGATTTGAATCTGACAAATACCTCAAACACATCACTTTTCTTCTTGATGAGATAAGTCCATAATTTTCGACTGAAGTCATCTATAAACGTGACAAAGTATCTGTTGCCACCAATCGAATCCACCTGGATTGGACCACATACATCAGAGTATATGACTTCAAGAAGTGCCTTTGACTTCCTTCCTGCATCCTTGCTGAAGCTATTCTTGTGTTGTTTCGACTGAACACACTCTTCACAAACTTCACTAGGAATGTCGATTTCTGGTAATCCTGACACCATATTTCTTCTCTTCAGCTTCCTGATGTCATTGAAGTTGAGATGGCCTAGTCGAAAGTGCCATAACCACTCATCTCTACTGGCTGCTGTTGCTAGACACTTGTGCTCCATCACATTGAGTTCAATCTTGAAGGTCCTATTCTGAGACATTGGAGCCTTCAAGATCAACCTACCACCTGCGTCGAGAACTCTCATCATCTTGTCTTCGACAACTACCTTGTAGTTCTTTTCGACAAGCTGCCCTATACTGAGCAAATTACTCTTCATGCCTGGAATGTACAACACATTGGAAATTGTTGACCTTTTGCCATCTTTCCTCATAATCAGAACATCACCAACACCTTCAGCTGCTAGAGTGTTGTCATTTGCAAACTTCACCGTGTTCTTCGACAAGGGCTTCATGTTGACAAACCAATCTTTCCTTCCAGTCATGTGTGATGAGCATCCTGAGTCCAAGTACCACTGATCTTGGAATCTCTCTTCATCTTTCGTTGTGACCATCAACAACGTCTCTTCTTCTTCATGCTTCGCCAGATTTGCATCAGTTTCTTGATTTTTCTTCTTTTCTGGACATTTTGTCGAATAGTGACCATACTGGTGACAATTATAACACTGAATGTGGCTTTTGTCAGGCTTTCGACCACCACCTCTTCGTCTACCTGCAGCACCACCTCTTTGGTTGCCTTGGTTCTGGGTCCTTCTATGGTTCGACCAATTCGCCTCTTGCTGATTTCCTCTGCCTGTCGAATTGTTGTAGTTTCCTCTACCCTTGTCGACCATCTTTTCTTTACCCTTCTTATCTTTCGCTGATTGAGCTTGCAAGGCCACATCATTCTTCGACTTGCCTGCAGCTCTTTCAGCCATTCTTTGTTCATGAGATTCAAGCGTCCCTTGAAGCTCTTCTTTCGTCACCTTCGAAAAATCTTTTGATTCTTCTATGGCTACTACCACGTGATCAAACTTTGGAGCCAACGATCTCAAAATCTTTGAGACAACTGCTTTCGTCGCCAACACTTCTCCACACACCTTGATTTGATTCACAAGTCTCGTAACTCTTGTGAAGAAATCTGTTATGCTCTCATTGTCTTCCATCTGAAGCAATTCATACGCCCTTTTGTGAGTTTGTAACCTCACCTCTTTCACCTTCTCTGCACCTCCTAACGATTTTTCCAGAATCTCCCATGCATCCTTCGCTGTTTCTGCATCACTAACTTTCTCAAAGTTATCTGCATCAACACATTGATGGATTATAAAGAGAGCTTTATAATCTTTCTTCTTCAATTCTTTGAATGCAGCCTTTTCGTGATCCGTCGCACCTTCTTCAAGAGCTGTTATTCCTTCCTTCACAAGATCCCACAAATCTTGATAACAGAAAACAACCTTGATTTGCTTGCACCAATTCTCATAATTATCTTTCTTGAGAATTGGAAGGTTTGCTGGAAAATGGCCGTTTGGATGATTCGTAGCCATCGCGTTCTTGCGATTTCTTGCCCTTGAATCTCTTAAACCGGAGCTCTAGATACCAGATGTTGGAATTGACCCAAAAACTATGGGAATTCCTTCTATCACGCAGCAATTATACAGAAAGTAGAAAGAGAATAGGGAAGAAGAAGATGAATAGTGTTCTTGCTGCCCACAAACTGTGGGACTTTCTCTCTTCTTATTACTCACTCTGCAACTGCAGAATTCTGTGAGAAATTACAAAGTGTTGTAATTGATTGATACAAAATAATGGGGGAAACTCCCTATTTATAGAATTAGGTTTGCTTGCATCTCAAGACAAAGCCCAAACTATAAAAGCCCAAAATATCAAATCTAATCTAAATCATATCAAATCAAATCAAATCTAATCTAATAAAAACAAAATCTGAATCCCATCTAAATGAATCTGTCGAAACACTTTCGACAGTTCAGCACAACACTTCGACACATGAGTGTTTCGACTTCGACTTCGACTGCTTCCTTCTGCTTCGACTAAACAACAACCTGTTGTCTTCGACTTCGACACTATGAATTATAATTTAACACAATTCGACACATGCTAGTTTTCGACACTATGAATTATAATTTAACAATGTGCCATTAAACTACCGTCCAACTAAAGATTAAAGAGAGAAGTTGGATCATAGTATATCTAGCAGCAATTGATTTTGTTTAGGAGTTGGTAAGAACTTGAAAGGCCCTCACCTTCTGTTTTCGGCTTAAATTCCTAACCATAGGGTTAGGGGCCTTGGTAGAAAGCGAGTTCTTTTGAATTCTTGCCTGTATAAGTGATCTAGAAGTTCTAATGGTCTGGAAGGTAGTTAGAAAAAGGAAGAATGTAAAAGGAAAACCTAGGATTTTAATATGGAAGGAGAGAAGTGGTAAACATTCTGGAGATAAAGATGAACTAACTGTTGGTGTACAAGGTGAAATAATGATGAAAAGAAGAGAATATATTATATTGAGAATGACGGCTACAAATGATAAGGATACAATGATTGGAATGACATCTACACTACCCTATTTATAAGCTAAAACTAGGGCTACAAAAGCAACAATAAAATACTAAAATACCCTCTAACAAACTTGGTCACCAAGTTTGTGAATATATAATTAAAATATAAATTATTATTCTAATACCATCCCTTAATTTATAATTCCTCAAAACTAACAACTCCAATTCCATCCCTTAAGCGAAGGAATTGATCAGTCTTGATAGCCTTCGTCAGAACATCTGCCAACTGCTTCTGGGTACTACAGTGCAGAACTTCTAACACTCCATTCTGAACTTGACTTCTCAGATAGTGATATTTGGTCTCAATATGCTTGCTTCTCCCATGCAACACTGGGTTTCTGGCAAGATTGATTGCATACTTGTTATCAATCATCAGCTTCAGAGGTTTGTCAACTTTGATCTTCAGATCCTCCAGCAAGTTCAGAATCCACACAGCTTGGCATGCAGTAACAGCGCCTGCAATATATTCAGCTTCACAGGTTGACAACGCAACAACAGGTTGCTTCTTAGAACTCCAAGAAATAGGACCTCCCAGAAACTTAAACAAGTATCCAGAAGTACTTCTTCTATCAACTCTGTCTCCACACCAATCAGAATCTGAGTAACTCAGAAGTTCTGATTCAATCTTCCTTCCAGAAGGAAATAGCACTCCATACTTCAGAGTTCCCTTGATATACCTCAGAATCCTGACAGCAGCTTGGTAATGGGACCACTTGGGTTTACTCATGAATCTACTAACCATTCCAACTGCATAGCAAATATCAGGTCTGGTATTACACAAATACCTCAGAGAACCAACCAACTGTTTGAAGGTTGTAGCATCCACATCCTCACCATCAGAATCAAAATCTAGTTTTTGATTTGTATCTGTAGGTGTGATAGAAGCCTTACAATTCTGCAGCTTAAATCTCTTCAGAAGTTCTCGTTCATACTTCAGCTGATGCAAAATGATACCTTTCTCAGAATATCTGAACTCCATCCCTAGAAAGTATGTCATTTTTCCGAGATCAGTCATTTCAAACTGATTCATCAGCACCTTCTTGAACTTAGCTAATTCTTGTTCAGAACTTCCGGTCAGCAATATGTCATCAACGTACAAACACACCAGAATCATATTTCCTTCAGAAATATGCTGAACATAAACACCGTATTCCATCTCACATTTCTGAAAACCCTGCTTCTTGAAAAATGAATCAATCTTCTGATTCCAAGCTCTGGGCGCTTGCTTCAATCCATATAAAGCTTTATGTAATTTGTACACCATCTCTTCCTGATTCTTTTTCACAAATCCAAGAGGTTATGACACATAAACTTCTTCTTCTAATGGACCGTTCAGAAATGCAGATTTCACATCTAAATGCATCAGAGGCCAATTCTTGTTAGCAGTTATTACAATCACCAATCTGATTGTTTCATGTCTCGCTACAGGTGCAAACACTTCAGAATAATCCAGCCCAGGTTTCTGCAGAAATCCTCTTGCTACCAACCTCGCTTTGTGTTTGCCAATTGATCCATCTAGCTTTAGCTTCTGCTTGAAAACCCATCTGACGCTGATGGCTTTCTTGTCCTTTGGAAGTTCTGTCAGCTTCCAAGTCTTGTTTCTCTCTATGGCATCAAGTTCTTCTTTCATGGCCTTTAGCCAGAACTTCTGCTTGAGAGCCTCTTCTGTACTCACGGGTTCAGAGTCTACTAACATGGCACACTGAATAATTTCTCCTTCAGAATCTACTTCAGTTTCTTGCAACATGTCAAACTCTGTAAATCTTCTTGGAATGTTTCTGATTCTCTGTGGCCTCTGACCTCGTTCAGAATCTTCTTCAGATGCTTGAACCCCAGAAGTTCTGTCCTCAGAAGTTTCTCCTTCAGAAGCTCTTGCTCTAGAAGGTTGACTTCCTCCAGAACCTTGACCACCTTCAGAGTCTGGCATATTCCCAGAGTCTGAATCACCACCAGAATCTGGATCATCAGAATCACCTTCATCTTCTGAGTCTCCTTCAGAGTCAGAATCACCATCAGTTTCAGAAATTCTTATTTCTGACCTTTCTTCAGAAGTTCTCACATCAGAATCAAATTGAGACTTATCCCAATTCCAAACTTCTGATTCCTTCACAATAACGTCTCTGCTGAACTCAACTTTATTAGTTTCTGGACAATAAAGCTTGTACGCACCGGTACTGTGGTACCCCACCAGTAACATTACTTTGCTTCTATCATCCAGCTTCTGTCTTCTAGCTTCTGGAACATGTTTGTAAC
Organism: Lathyrus tuberosus; assembly: GCA_022829125.1. NCBI lineage: Eukaryota > Viridiplantae > Streptophyta > Magnoliopsida > Fabales > Fabaceae > Lathyrus > Lathyrus tuberosus. Next base: position 1,838,635 of record JALAZF010000605.1, read on the forward strand.
AAACAGAACCAAACACCTTTAGATGACTAACACTTTGCTTTTCTCCCGTCCACTTCTGAATAGGAACTATTTCCTTCAGCTTCTTCGTTGGACATCTGTTGAGCACATATGCTGCGGTGGCAACAGCTTCTCCCCAGAAGTTCTGAGGAAGCTTCTTCTCCTTTAGCATGCTTCTCACCATATCAAGCAAAGTACGATTTCTTCTTTCAGCAAGACCATTGTGTTGAGGAGTGTAAGGAGCAGTAACCTCATGCTCAATTCCATTCTCCTCACAGAACTTCTGAAACTCTTTGGAGTTATACTCACCCCCGCCATCGGTTCTGAGAATCTTCAGAGTCTGACCACTCTGATTCTGAACCTTCATTCAGAACTTCTTGAATTCGGCAAACACCTCGTGTTTGAACTTAATAAGGGATACCCATATCATTCTCGTGAATTCATCAACAAATGACACGAAATATTTATTCCCTCCGATCGATTCTACTGGAAATGGGCCACACACATCAGAATGCACTACTCCCAAGGCATGTTTTGCTCTTTGAGCAACTTCTGACGCAAATGGAAATCTTGGTTGCTTTCCTTCCATGCACACTTTGCATGACTTCTCAGGCTTCTTAATTGTAGGAATTCCATGTACCAGCTTCTTCGAATTCAGATGTTCTAAGCTTCTGAAATTCAGATGACCAAATCTTCTGTTCCATAGCTCACTTTCTTTCACAACACTTGTTGCACTAAGACATTCAGAGTCAGAAGTTCTGACATTCACCTTGAATGTTCTATTCCTTCCCTGTTCGGACTCCATAATCAACTTCTGATTACAGTCATACAGCTTCAGAAGATTGTCCTTCATGGTAACTGAAAAACCTTTCTCAATTAATTGTCCCACGCTCATCAGATTGCTTTTTATGCCAGGTACATACCACACTTTCTGAATCAATGTTATTTTCCCATTATTCAAAACAACTCTGACATTTCCCATACCTTCAGCGTTAAGGTATTTGTCATCAGCACATCTGATCTTTGTCCTCTTCTCAGAATCAAAATCAACCAGCCATTTCTTATTTCCAGTAAGATGATTTGAGCAGCCAGTGTCCATATACCACCAGTCTGTCAAATTCGTATCATCAGATTCAGAGGCCATCAGTAGCACAGATTCATCATCAGAACTTCTGGCTATATTTGCTTCTTCTGACTTCCTTTCCTTGTTTGACCAACAATCTCTAGCAAAGTGACCAAACTTCTTGCAACAGTAACATTGGATCTTCTTCTTGTCATACTTCTCTTTTCCCTTCTGAGCATTCTTTTGCCTATCAGAAGTTGAGGTTTCTGACTTCTGACCACCATCAGATCTTCTCCTGGCTTCTGACCAAGACTGCTTCTGATGCTTCTTATCAGAAACTGCTTTCAGAGCCTGCTGCTCTACTTCCCTTTCAGAAGTTCTCTCAGTCAGACGCAACTCTTGCGCTTCTAGACTGCTTTGTAGCTCTTCAATTCTCATGGTGCTCAGATCTTTAGAATGTTCTATTGCTACCACAATGTAATCAAACTGAGGAGTAAGGGATCTCAATATCTTCTCAATGATTACTTGTTCAGAAATAGTTTCTCCACACGCCTTCATCTCATTAGTGATCAGAATCACTCTGGAGATGTACTCAGAAACTTTCTCATTGTTCTTCATGTTGAGATTCTCATACTGCTTTCGCAGGGACTGAAGCTTCACCTTCTTCACTGATGCGTCACCACCGTAACATCTGACCAGTGTGTCCCACGCCGCCTTTGCCGTCGTTGAATCTGCAATCTTCTCAAACACATTCGCATCCACACACTGATGGATGTAGAATAATGGTTTCTGATCTTTCTTCCTTGTATCCTTCTGCGCGTTCTTCTTCTCCTCCGTCGCATCTGCTGCTACCGGAACATAACTTTCAGTGACAAGATCTAGAACATCTTGAGCACCGAACAGTACACGCATCTGAATCATCCAACGATTCCAGTTTTTGCCATCAAATACTGGAAACTTGGTGTTCATGCCGCCGCCGCCGTTCATCATCTTCAACCTTGTACAGTACACTCAGGATCTCACCACACACAGTGTTTCCCAACCCACAGAATTAAAAAAAATAATGATTCTGATCAGAACTTTGTTCTAGATTCAACACAAATCAAGAACCAAAATTCAATCACACAAGAAATCCTCACGTTTCACTCGTGTTTCCCGTGTTTTTCCCGTTGATCCTAACCAGGCTCTGATACCAATTGTTGGTGTACAAGGTGAAATAATAATGAAAATAAGAGAATATATTATATTGGGAATGACGGCTACAAATGATAAGGATACAATGATTGGAATGACATCTACACTACCCTATTTATAAGCTAAAACTAAGGCTACAAAAGCAACAATAAAATACTAAAATACCCTCTAACAAACTTGGTCACCAAGTTTGTGAATATATAATTAAAATATAAATTAATATAAATTATTATTCTAATACTAACATCTTTCTTTTTTACTGAATTCCCAACAAACTATGGAGCTGGAGATATATGGTTGATATTTTCAAGGAACATAACATCCTATTTGAAATCTTTATCCCTGCGAAGTTAGAAAAAAGGAGTAAACCGTATGGTTTCGTGAGGTTTAGAAAAGTTGATAATGCTAGGATCTTAGCTGTTAAACTAGATAACATCCAAATCCAAGGGAGGAAGAACGATAGGAATAGGGGGATCACTGATAGGAATAGGGTTAAGAAACCTGATGTTACTGCTGTTGACAAGAATTATTCTGAGAAGGCGGGATGGAAGAAGACTACTCACGGGAATTCATATGCTGATGTGGTTTTAGGATCTAAAACCAAAAATCATAACAAGTACAACAGCATATACGAAACTAATTCCAATGATAGGAAGAAAGAGAATCAAAGAATGGTTGTTTTAAAATTTAACATAGAAGAAAATGAGGTTAAAAGATTTGAAGATGCTTTTGTTGGAGTCGTAAAGTTTCCGGGAAACTCTTTTAGTATGCAAAATGTGTTTAATTTGGAAGGTTATTTCCACATTAAAATAACACCCATGGGCCCTAATCTATGCCTTCTTGAAGACGGAGAAAAGAATGTTGTTAGGTCTTTAATCCAAGAAGAGGAAGAATGGTTGCTTAAATGGTTTAAGGACATCAGACAATGGTCTCCAAATGAAGTTGATAAGGACCGTCTCATATGGGTTAAATGCTTCGGGATCCCTTGACATGCTTGGAGAGTTGATTTCTTCAAATTCATATCTAACAAATTGGGTGAATACATCTGCAGTGATGAAGAGACGGAAGCTCAGACTAACTTAGATATGGCTAGAATTTTTATCAAATTGAATCGTGTTAACATGATGAACGATACTTTTGATGTCGACATAAACGATATTACATTCAACATAAAATGGTGGAAGATTATCTTGGTCCAAGAAGAACTATTATTCCTGGCAGTAAGAAAAATTCTAGCGAGTCTATAGTCAGTGAAACAGAGGATGGGTCTGAAGGAGATGATGACGGTAACGATGACGATTCTTTTAACTCTAATGAAGATGATGTTGGTGGCGACAGTAACGAGAAAGGTGGAAATTCTTTGGGAAGTGGAACTAAACTTAACCCCGCTGAAAAATTCATAGATGCAACTTCCAAGGAAACGGCGCATCAGTTTGACACGGATTTCGGTGATAAGAATCAAGTGAATGATGTACTAGATAAAGTTCCTCAAGACTGTTGTTTTAATGGTCAATACGAAAAGGTTAGTTTTGGAGGTAGTAGGGGGTTTTACAACTCTGAGGTGGCATCTAAATATCAAGACGCATTAAATGTATGTGTGTTGAGAGGGGAAAAGATGGGACAAGCAGAGATGGATAAGTCAGGCAAGTTGGAAACTTCCAGGAATCTTAGTTTCAAAGTTTTCCAAAAGGAAAATATTGGTTCTAGAGACTCTCTGGATCTTAACATCCTAGTGGGCCTCAAGTTGAACGATGAGGAACCTTTTTCTGGATCGGGAGTTAGGCCCATTCCTTTTCCTCTAGTAGATCCTATTATTATTAGCAGCCCCATAATTGTACCTTTCACCAGTTGGCATCCTGAGGATTCCGTATCCAATTTTCCATCGTTGACTGATAGTGAATCTAGGTTTTCTGGTGGTTCTGTCATCTGTTGTGAATCCATTTCTGACAATGATATGAAGCAAGGGAAAAAAAGGGTTAAGAAAAAACTGGAAGACGTTCCAGCCAAGATTTGGGTGTTGATGAAAGATATAGGTATTGAGGGTGAGGAGGACGATGAAGTCCTCGAATCTATAATCAGGATTTGGAAAAGAAATACAGAGTCAGATATGAGGCTTTGAAGGAGTCAGCTATCAGAGTCCCGTGAATTTATTATCTTTCAATATTATAGGGGGAGACGTCCTTAAAAAAAAGTGAGACAACTGATTATGAAAGAAAAGGCTGAGTTCTGTATGTTGCAGGAAATGAAACGACATTCCATAAATGATGGTTTTGTTAGAAGCCTATGGGGAGATGATGAGTTCGGTTGGTCTGCCACTGATTCAATTGGCCAATCTGGAGGTATGATTTCTATTTGGAATAAAAACTCATTTAGCCCTATATTCAGTTTTAATGGAAAAAGATTTCTTGGGTTGTATGGATTAGTTAGAGAGAAGACTATTTATATTGTCAATATTTACTCGTCATGTTCCTTAAATGAGAAAAGGAAGTTATGGGAGGACCTCATTAGACTGATCTAAATTCCCAAAGGGTGAATGGATCGTAAGGGGAGACTTTAATGCTGTTAAAACTAGTGAGGAAAGGAAAGGTAGGGGTAGACATAATTTGATAGAGATGGAGGATTTTGGCTTTTTCATTGAGGAAATGGATCTTTTGGATCTGCCTGTGGTAGGAAACATATATTCTTGGTTTAATTCTAGTGGATCTTGCAAGAGTAGGCTGGATCGCTTTCTCATTTCGGAAGTTTTAAGTCATGATTGGAAGGTGGATAGTCAGAAGGTGGGGAATAGAGATTTATCGGATCACAGGCCGATTTCTCTTATTTTCAATCATAAGGACTGAGGTCCTAAACCATTCAAATCGTTTAACGCGTGGTTTGAGCATTCTGACTTTCCCAAGTTTGTTAAAGATCCGTGGGAGTCCTTTGATGTTGCTGGTGATGCGTGTAGTATTTTGATCTAGAAACTCAAGGCTCTTAGAGGTAAATTAAAATGGTGGAATATCCATGTATTTGGGATGATAGATCTTAAAGTTGAGAAGAATATTGAGATAATTAATCAAATTGAAGACTTGATGGCGGTCTCGAATGCTGATCAACCAGATTTCTTATTGAAAGACAGAAGTGATGTGTTAGATGTCAAACATGCTATATATTTCTATTTGATACTTGATATTTTTCAACTCTTTTATATGTAATTGTGGATTTTAATCTTGAATTGTTGTTATACTTCAAACATTGTGAAAATACCTTTGGTGCTTGTAATGTGTGTGTTATTGTGAAGAAAAGGGAACTAATTGATCAAAGATGTAAGACACAAAGAAAGGATCCAAGTTGCCAAAGAAAGGAAGAAAACATCAGCAAGTTCGCTTTGCGAACTTGCCAGCGAATGTTCATTTTGTGAGCAACTGGCGAAGCTCCAGCAAATAGACCCAGGATTTGGACATTAAGAAAAGGGACTAAAGTTTTCTTTGCGAACTTCCCAGCGAAGGTTCGCTGATACATCGCTTTTCGAAGACCTGGCGAAGGACACCTTGGATGAGGCAGTAGCTAAAGGGGCCTAAGTTCGCTTTGCAAACTTGTAAGCGAATAGTTCGCTTTGCGAATAAAAGTTTGCATTGCGATCTTATGCAGAACTTTTGAGGCGGTTTATCTTATCAGATGCACTTCAGGTGCCAAATTTGTAGTTCGCTAGGCGAATGAAAAGTTCGCAGTGCGAACTAGGCTGATTTCAAGTGTACTATAAAAGCACTTTATGTATTTTCTTGGGATCATGACCTCATTTTATCACACCAAAACCTATTTTTCTGATATTTCTTCATCTAAGAGAGATTATTCACATTGAGAAGCTGGATTTGCATCCGATCTCAATTATTCGATGCGGGTGCTTTTTCATCTCCTCACGAAACTTGTGAAACAAGTTACCATGAATATGTGTAGCTAAACACATATTCTGTCAAGATTACTGGTAGGTAATCCTTCATTTTGTATGTATTGATCTTGATTGTAGTGTGTGAACTTTGTTGATGATAAATATAGAGGAAAAACTTTGTTTATATGGTTTATATTTTGTTTTAGTTCATGATTGAGAAATATGTTCTAAAATTTGACTTAAGTTTCAATCCATCAAAAATCATGAGGCTAGAGATAGTTTTGAAAGTTGATGTTCATAAATATTGATCTTGAATGTTATCATATTGATAGTTGGAGTGAGAGATCATCTAAGGATCAATATGGTAAATCCCACAACAAGTGTTAGAGATAAACTTCTTGAGAGGATATGTGGTTATATTCATCGTAACAAGTTCACACACTTTATCGAGTAAATACATATAAAACGGATTATCGGACCCTAATCTTGGCATGCTTTTACCAAATCTTTAAAACCAACTTCTTTACTGTTATTAAATTCTTATAAAAATGATCCGATACAAAACAACCAAACTCTTTGTTACTTTAAAAGTTTAAAATAATTTCGACTATAGAACGGCGACAATACACATATAATCCCTTTGGAGACGATAAAACACCCCCCGAAATACTTTTCAACAAGATGCATAGGAAGACATGTGGAATAATATGTTCCTTAAAGAAAGTATGCTTTATCTAAAATCCAGACTCAAGTGGACATTACAAGGAGACAACAATTCTAAGTATTTACATTCTTTATTTAATTCAAGAAGGAGATTGAATTCTATTCCTGCTATGAATGTGGGTTCTAATGTGGTAGACAATGTTGATAGTGTTAAACATGCAGTTCATAACCATTTTGCTGTCAAATTTCAAGAACAACATTCTTGTGGCTTTAACTTGGACCTAGGAGGCTTGAACAAACTTTCTGAAGAGAATAATTCAAAACTGACTGAACCTTTCACTGTTGATGATATTCTTGAGGCGATCAATTCTTATGACGGCAACAAAAGCCCTGGCCCTGACAGATTTAATCTGAATTTCATTAAGAAGACTTGGGATATTATTGGTATGGATTTCATCAATTATATATCTGAATTTCATGTGAAGGCCTTCCTACCCAAAGCTATTTTCTCTTCATTTCTAGTTTTGGTCCCAAAGAAAGATACCCCCAGTCTTTGAATGAGTTTAGGCCAATTGCTTTGATTAACTGCATCCACAAAATTGTCTCAAAAATCCTTGCTGCTAGACTAAGCCGTGTCATTGGGAAATTAGTTTCTACTTCCCAATCTGCATTTATCCAAGGCAGACAGTTACTAGATGGTGTCCTTGTAGCCAACGAAGTGGTTGATCTTGCTATTAAGAAAAAGAAAAGAGGTTTCTTGTTCAAGGTAGGTTTTTCGCAAGCTTATGATTGTGTGAGATGGAGTTTCCTTCTTAAAATTCTTGAGGCAATGAATTTTAGTCCCAAAAGGAGATATTGGATAAAAGGGGTTATATGTAACAGTTTTTCTTCTGTTCTTGTTAACAGGAGTTCGTCTAAAGATTTCAAGATGTTTAGAGGTATCAAGCAAGGAGATCTGGTATCTCCTTTCCTTTTCGTACTCGTCACTGAAAGCCTTGCCTTAGTGATGAAGAATGTTGTAAACAATTATATTCTGAAGGAATTGAAAATTGACGATGTTACTTATGTTAGCCTACTCCAGTTTATGGACGATACTCTTATTATATGATATGATTCTTGGTCCAATCTCTGGGCTATCAAAGCCATCCTGAGAGGATTTGAAGTCTTATCCGAATTGTCGATTAATTTCAGTAAAAGCAACTTAATAGATTTGGGGCTAAATGTATCTTCAGTTGAAGTTGCTGCCTCCTTCTTGCTGTGTAAGATGGGTAGGTACCCATTTAAATTTTTGGGTCTGATTATCGGGGGTAATCATAAGCGTGTTTCATTCTGGAAATCCATTGTTTCGTCAATCAAAGCCCGTTTATCTTCTTGGAGGGGGAAACTCATTTTCATTGGTGGTCGTGTCACCTTAATTAACTCAGTCTTGACTAATCTCCTCATCCATTACCTTTCATTCTTCTTGGCTCCAATTAAAATACTGAAGGAGATCAAATTTGTCCAAAGAAAATTTCTTTGGATTGGTGGTATTGATAAAAAAACTGTGTCAACTGGGTGAAATGGTCCTTAGTTTGCAAACCCAAAAACAGAGGCGGTTTGGGCATCAAAGATATTACAGTATTCAACTGTGCTCTTGTATCTAAATGGCTTTGGCGTGTGATTAAGGAACCTAATGCACTATGGTGTCGAATTATTTCTGCCAAGTATGGTTATGTGAAGACATTTCATTTGTCAAGACAGAACAGTGGCAACACTAGGAATTGGCCATCTTGGTGGAAAGATGTGGTAAGCTTGGCTGACCCTTCCTTTGAGAGGGGTTTCTTTGATCTTCTAAATTGGAAATTAGGTAACAGTGAGTTGATTTCGTTTTGGCACTCTTGTTGGGTTGGAGGTACGACCCTTAAACTTCAATTTCCTCTATTATTTGAGCATTCCACTTCTCAAGATGTCCTTGTTAAGGACTACGGTAGCTGGATTGGTAACAGATGGATCTGGGACTTACATGGTAGAAATATTATTTCGGTACGCGAGTTCTCGGAGTTATCTTTGTATTTGCACAATTCTTTACTAGAATACGCAACTAGTCCTTCTGTAGAAGATTTATTCTGGTGGCCTTTATGTGACGACAGTTTGTTTTCGGTTAAATCATGTTATTTTGCTTTCGTAACAGATTCAGCAGACGACGAGATTGATGGAAAAACTACTGAAGCACTGAACTATTTATGGAAGACCTTGATTCCTCTTAAAATTAAGATTTTTGGTTGGAGACTTTTCTTGAACCGACTTCCCTCTCGTGACAATCTTGCAAAGAGAAGAATCATTTCAAATCCTCATGAAACGGTTTGTGTCTTTTGCTTTCAGGTGGTTGAAGACATTCATCATCTCTTCGTCTCTTGTTTTAAAGTTAAATCAATTTGGCGGGATGTTGAATCTTGGATTGGCGTACATTTTCCATTTGTTTCTCTCTGTGTTGATTCGTTCATTCTTTGGAAAAATTCTTCTTTAACTTGTTCAACCTCTTGCTTGTTTTGGCTAGTCACTTGTTGGTGCATTTGGTGGTGTAGGAATCAGGTTATATTTAATGATTTTATAGCTTTTCCTAAACAAATTGTTGATAGGGTCATTCATTTCACTTGGAGATGGAAGGTTTTGAGTAGTAAAAAGAGTTCTAACTGTAATTTATATGAATGGCACAAGATGCCATTGGATTTCTTGTAACTTGTTATTGGTTCTTGTTAGCTTGTCCCCTCAATGTGCTGAACATATCTTTTTCCTGCTGTTTGGCAGTTGTACGGTTGGTTTTGGGATTGTTTTGTTCCTTATTAATGAATTTGATTATAAAAAAATAGTTTTAATTAAAAATATATACATTTTAATTATAATCACATAAAATTATATATATATATATATATATATATATATATATATATATATATATATATATATATATATATAATTTAATTGATATACACTGACAGTGTAAAGCTTTTTTACACTGTCAGTTAATCACAACCGTTAATTCATTTGAAATATTTGACTTTTATTTGAACCACTTAAAAAGTAATACCAACGGATGGTTGTGATGCATTGATAGTGTAAAAATTTTTACACTGACAATGCATAACAATTAATCTCATATATATATATATATATATATACCATTTTTACAATTATAGATAAAAAATGTTATTTTAGATTCAATAAATTAACAATGTATTTGTTCTATATATGGATCAAATACATCTCAATTTCAATTAATCTAAATCATAATCTTGCATCTAGAATATTTTTTTTTTCTTATTGTTGTATAGAAAAATTAAATTTATTGAATAATGTATTTGGTCAAATTTTGGTTAAATATATCAATTATTCAAATGTATTTTTTCTATAACTCAACAACTTAAAAAAAAAGTGTATTTACCCCATTTATTTTTCTATTTATGACTATAATAACTTATATAGATGATTGAATATATTAATTAATTTGGTCTTTTATGTGTTTATATACTTGCATTGTTTGGAGTTGAGATAAACATTCAGTTTTTCAAAAATACAAACAATGGTGAAATATAATGTTATTTTATTCTTCATTGTTTGTATGGTTTTATCACCCATAACGTTTTTTACGTGTTCTGCCACTGAAAATGGTGATGAAAGCAATAAAGTTTATATTGTATATATGGGGTCACTTCCTAAGGTAGCATCCTATTCTGCAAGCTCTCATCATCTGAGCATGTTGGAACAAGTGATAGGTGAGAGCGGCGTAGAAAATTCATTGGTTCAAAGTTACAAGAGAAGTTTCAATGGTTTTGCCGCCATACTCAATGAGCAACAACGGGAAAAGCTTGTCGCCATGGAAGACGTGGTCTCAGTTTTTCCAAGCACTAATTTTCACATTCAAACTACACGATCGTGGGATTTTCTTGGATTTCCTCAATCAATCAAAAGGGATCAAATTATTGAGAGTGATTTAATAATTGGAGTCATCGATAGCGGAATATGGCCAGAGTCCCAAAGTTTCAACGACAAAGGTATATTGCTTTATTTTTAAAATGTATCAGTGTACACTTAAAAAATGATTTATAATAACTATATAGAACAATTTGTGATTATTATACTCAATTAAATCTCTTAGAATATTTGGCAAAGTTATTGTTTATATTGTAGGAAGAAAAACCAAAATGATATTTATAGTGTATGAATGATTAGGTGTTGGTCCCATTCCGAAAAAGTGGAAGGGAGTGTGTAAAGGCGGTGCTAATTTCACTTGCAACAAGAAAATTATTGGAGCACGGTCTTACGGCAATGCAGAGGAGAATGCAAGAGACGAGGCTGGTCATGGAACCCACACAGCATCAACTGCAAGTGGAAGAGAGGTGCCAGGCGTGAGCTTTTTTGATTTTGCAAAAGGCACTGCAAGAGGTGGAGTCCCGTCTTCAAGGATTGCTGTGTACAAATTATGTGGCGCAGATGGCAAATGCACCGCTAGTGATATCTTAGCTGCATTTGACGATGCCATTGCGGATGGAGTTGACATCATCACAATCTCGCTTGGGAGCGATACTCCTCTTGAATTTCTTAGGGATCCTCTTGCTATTGCTTCTTTTCATGCCGTGGAGAAAGGAATACTCGTATCGCATTCGGCAGGAAACTCTGGTCCTGGCCCGAGTTCTACTTCAAGTGTAGCACCTTGGTTATTTAGTGTTGCTGCAACTAGCATAGATCGTCAATTCATTGATAAGCTCGTCCTTGGAAATGGGAAGACTCTCGTTGGTAGGTCGGTAAATACTTTCACTTCAAATGGCACTAAAATTTCAATAGTTAAGGGTTCTTGCTCTAGTGGCTTTGACAAAACAGTGGTGAAAGGAAAGATTGTTACGTGTGAATCACCGGGGTTTGAACAATCGGCTTTTCAAAGTGGTGCATCTGGTATAGTCTCAAATGCTCAAGTAAATGACGTTTCTTTTGTAACTCAAATGCCTGCAGTTAACCTTGATTCAAAAGACTATGTCCTTGTTCAATCTTACATAAATTCCACTAAATCCCCTGTAGCTGAAATTTTGAAGAGTGAGATCTTCCATGACACAGCTGCTCCTAGAGTTGCTTCTTTCTCTTCTCGTGGCCCAAACTCATTTATTCCAGATATTATGAAACCGGATATAAGTGCCCCAGGAGTGGATATCTTGGCTGCATATTCACCTCTAGTCCCACCCTCCGGGAATTCCGGTGACACGAGAAAGGTCAAGTACAACATAGAATCTGGAACCTCCATGGCATGTCCCCACATTACTGGAATTGCTGCCTATGTGAAATCATTTCATCCAGATTGGTCGCCGGCAGCTATCAAATCTGCCATCATGACCACAGCAAAACCAGTAAATGGTACTTATAATGATTTGGCTGGTGAGTTTTCTTATGGATCAGGAAATGCCAATCCACGATTAGCTGTTGACCCGGGACTTATTTATAACATCACAAAGGACGATTATGTGAAATTGCTTTGTAATTATGGATACAATAACGCAAAAATTAAACAGATAACTGGAGACAACTCAAGTTGTCGTGGTGCTTCTAACCTAACTTTGGTAAAAGATCTAAACTATCCTGCAATAGTGATTTCTGTTGCGTCTGAGACACCTTTCAATATCAAGTTTCCTAAGAAAGTTACAAATGTTGGCTCACACAAGGCAACTTACAAGGCTATTATCACTCCAATTCCAAATGTCAAGATTACGGTGGAGCCAAATCTTCTCTCATTCAAATCATTACAAGAGACGCACTCATTTGTCGTCACAGCTGTTGGGAGACTAGGATCACGTCAAACTGTGCTTTCGTCGTCACTTGTTTGGTCAGATGGTACTCACAATGTCAAGACTCCAATTATCGTGCACATAAAATCCTAAACCATGTAAAATAAATATGTGGTTCTTTTGTAGCATAAAAATATGTTTCTCTCCAGGCTCCAATAATACATTATATAATTTTAAAGTTTTCATGAACATGTTGATCTCTTTAAGATATAAATTTCTTCATGTTTCCTGTATGCTTGGAATAGTGTACACAACCTCCACTTAGTTTAAACTTGCGTTGAAAAATACAAAGAGAGAAAATTCGATAAAATACTATATGTGATGGTTTTCAATTCGTAAGTTAGATAAGGTCCTTGTAGGACGCCTCAAAATTGAAGTGTGTTCACCTTTATCGATTAGATGCATGCATCTGCATGATCATGTAATTTTTAAAAAAATATGATAATCATAAATAATAATCTTAAAAGGAAAAAATGTTAAAGTAGAATAAAAATGACTCTAATTATATGTAGCTTATCTCTAATGATGCATGGGATGGATTCATAATAGAATAAGAAAATAGTCTATAATATATATATATTTTAGTTTTGGTATTTTGACATTGTTTTTATACGGAATGTTATGTTACTACCTCCCTCTCCCAAATTATCTCTGTCTCAAATTATAAAATATTTTGTGTATTTCATACCAATTAAGAAACTTAATTATTATTTTATAGAAAAAAATAAATTATGTATGACTTTAGAATAATATCTTTCATAATTACATAGGAGAGAAAAATTAAAAGAGTTGAAAGAATAAATAATACTCCCTCCGTTCCTTTATAAATATCATTTTTTGAATAATTTTGTGTTCCTTTTTAATTGTTACTTGTAAATTTCAAGGTAGTATTAAATGCAATTTTGTCAAAATTACCCCTAGATAATTATTACAGAGAGAGAAAAAATAAAATAAATGTAATAAATAATTAGGGATGGTATAGGTAAAATAAGAATTATTGTATGAAAAGTAACAATATTGATTAACTTTTTTGGTGTGTGTAAAAAATCAAAAAGGGACACTTAAAAAGAAACAGAGGGAGTAATAAATACTTGAAGTATGTCGGCGAAATATCTTACTATTGCATTGGAAAGATAAAGTGACTTATAATTTGAGACAATTTTTTTTTACAATGTAACTTATAATTTGGAAGAGAAGGAATAATAAAATAAAATTGTCTTGCACACAAACCAAGGTAAAATAAATTATTAAAATGTGATACTAATATGTATTATGTATTAAATCATGATGTAGCTTTTAAAAACTAATGTTAACATATCTTTTCTCTATTTTTATTAAGTTAAAAATGTTATTTATGGTATATGAAAAACAAAAATTATGAATTAATTTATAAAATTACTTTTTATTAATGGTATAAAAATTTAAACTAAAAAAGGATTATAAATTGTAAATAGTATAATTAAAAAAAGAAACATTATTGTTTTATTAATATTAAGAAATGACATATAATTTATGGTATGAAAACGTACAATTTATCGTATATGAAAAACAAAAATTATGAATTGTTTGAACTTCTTGCTAGTTTACTAGATAATCTCAAGTCCAATCACAATATTTTCACAAGAATCATACCAACATAAATGTATTATACACATTTTACCATATAAAGCTGCAAACAGTGTCATTCTAATACTAGAATGGAAGTTGTTGTTGTAAGTAAACTCAACCAATGTTAAGTAACTATCTCGATTACCTTTCCCTGCTCCAAAACACAAGCTCAAAGCAAATCCTCCAAAGACTAAATCATCCTCTCTGTGTGACCGTCCGTCTGCATTGATAAACAGGACTCAACTTCAACTTAGTACCCATGGCTTCCTGCAAACTCCCCTGACACTCGATGTGAACCTCGAATCTCTATCAGAAACATTACTCGAATAAATACCATGCAAGTTAACAACCTTCTCAATATACACTTCAGCCAACTTCTGCAATGAATAACTAATCTTAATTAGAATGAAATGAGCCAATTTAATCAATTTATCCACTATACCGTCCCCTTTATAAGTCTTAGGCAAACTCGTCATAAAATCCATAGAAATGATGTCCCACTTTCACTCATGAATACTCAATGGTTGCCTCAATTTTGACGTCTCCTGATGTTCAATCTTCGACTTTTGACAAGTCAAACAAGAATAAACAAACTCGGCAATATCCTTCTTCATTCCTAGCCACCAAAACATTTTCTTCAAATCCTGATACATTTTAGTAACGCTGGGATGAATACTCAAACCACTTTTGTGACCTTCCTCAAGAATACTCTTCTTAAACTTCGACATATCAGGTACACAAACTCTGCCACAAAAATGCATAACACCATTCTCATCTATTCTGAAATCACCTCATTTACCTTGATTATTTAACACGGGTCAGTCAATCAATCCCAAATTTGATTTTTGACCTCTTCTAATTTCTTCGAGAATACCACTAATCAGCTTCAACATACTCAACTTCACACTATTTAGGAGTCCTTTCACACAATAGAATTTGAACACTAAATTACTCTATCAACTCAAATTCTCGAACGATAAGCATCAACGTATGCAATGACTTTCTGCTCAAAGCATCAACCATGACATTGGCTTTACCAAGATGGTAACTCAAACCAAAATCATAATCTTTCAGAAATTCGAGCCACCTCCTTTGCCTCATATTTAACTCTTTATGATCGAACAAATACTTCAGACTCTTGTTGTAATACCCCATATTATTTAAATGATCAATTGGATATCAGATGAGTATCTATGTGCTTTATCTGTGGTTAATTGGATTAACAAAATCCTCTAAGTGCTCTAAGTATTGTCAATTGGGATCAATAAAGCAACTGGAGAACTCTGAAGAGATCAATTATTTAGTGAAAGAGACAGATTGATATTTATTAGTTCAAGAGAGTATTTTAAGGTAACTCTAATGATTGATCAATTGGTGTCAGACGATAAAATATTAATTGGAGATATTTTACTCTGTTGGATTATATATATATATATGTGTGTGTGTGTGTGTGTGTGTGTGTGTGTGTGTGGTAAGAGAAAGAAAAAGAAAAAGAAATAGAAAGAAGAAGAAAAACAGAGAACGAGAGAAGAGAAGAGGAAAGTGGAAAAGAAGAAGCTTGGATCCTCACCATTGTTCATTATCTTCTTCAACCTCCTCTTCGATTATCAGGTGGATTCTAGTTAGACACTCTAAGTTCTAGAAATATAAGTTTAGAACTTAGGTTATATTGGAGAGAAAATGATTAAACGGATAAATCAATGAAATCTAATGGATGAAATGCGATATAAACTGTGTAGAATACTTGTTGTTATGTTTGGAACATGTTTTGGTTGATATAGTATGAATTGGAAGTGTTTAGGTGGAAGAAATGAGGGATTTTGGCCCCAAATGACCTATATTGACGCTTCTGAGAATTTCTGAGTTCGCAGGTTCGCCTAGCGAACCCAAGGCGAAGGGAAGGCGAAGGTTCGCCTAGAAGTTCGCATTGCGAACTTTATACCCTTTTTCTTCTGCCATGGTTCGCTGGGGGTTCGAATTGCGAACATGAAAGCGAACGTGGCAGATTTCCCATTTAGTTTCCTTCATAACTTTTGATCCGTAACTCGGATTGATGCATGGTCGGAAGCGTTGGAAAACTATTTTAATGCTCTATGTGATGGTGAGGCAGAGACATATTTATATGCTATGGATTGATAAGAAAATATGGAAAAGTAATGTATGTGTGAATATTGTAGTCCTCGTTTCCACCAAAATTCATGAATCGGGAAGCCAATTGATATGGGACTTGAAGCCTTGGAAAGAGAATCTAATGTGCTATTAAATGGTAATGTGAGACCATGATTTAACCAAGGATGCTTGGTAGAGGATAGTAGTGGCTTGTATGCCTTAAATATATGTGTGAACTACTATGTGGATTATGTTTTGACATATTATGCTATTATGTGTGTTTTATGATTGATATTGTAATATGCTTATCTAATATTATTGTTGAACATAATTGAGAGAATAACATGCTTAAAATGAATTAGGAAGAGTGAGAAAACCTTACCCCAAACCTAATGATATGAATCTAGGTTGTGACTAGGAATTGATAGAAACTCGGGATGGCGACGCTCGTGCATTCGATGTAGAAATGTGCATCCTTGACGAGTTCTGACCTAGAGTACATAACCTAGATGGCAAGGCTCGGGCACTTGGTGTAGAAACGTGCACCCGTGACGAGATTGGTCTAGGAGAGAGTGAACCACTAGTATGGAATATGTTGAACTTTTGTGATTATAAGAAAAGGAGAATGTGTCCTTGTGATTGCCGAATACAATCACGTTGTGTATATGATCACGTAATCGTAACCGTTTCATTTGGGTTGCAGTTTCATGAGTCTCGAGCTCCTCTGAAATGTATGCATGGTACTTGGAAGGTTTGATTCCCGCGTGTAGTACGAATGGAGCCTATGCTATGGGTAAAGAGACTTGTGACAGTGTACGGGCCGTGTGAAGTGACGAATTAAGGTGATAATATGTCCAAAAGTTCCAAATCCATTTCGTATGCCAAGTAAATTACAAGGATCCATGACTCAGGTCGACTTCTAGACGTAGAAGCGGACGGGAATAGGGGATGCCTTGGTACAGGTTATCGATTAGTGATATTTTAAATTGGTGAACTCGTGAACATGTTTCCATATAGTGTGAGATTGTGAACTCAAGGTCATTTTCCCTTCCCCTTGACTTGAGTTAGGATTGATAGAACCTTGTAAAGCCGAGAGAATCCATAAGATAGGGAACTCACTGAGATTTAATATCTCACCCCATTATTGTTGATTATTTTTAGGAAGCATTTGCAGGTTTGATTTATAAGTGGAGTTATGCTTGGATGTTTCAAGAGAAGTTTAGTTGAGCTTATTTCGCTGTGTATTATTTTCTTGTACAATGAGGAATATTGTACCTTATTCTTAGATTTTTATTGTTTTGGCTAATTTCCATGCCTTGTTCCATGGGTTGTGTTATGTTTTTAAAATGGTCAAGTATGTGAATTATGCCAATAGTCACTTATGATGGTGTCAGTACCAAATAAAACACTTGTATGGTATTATTCTAGATATATATTATACAGGGCGTTACAGGTTGTATCAGAGCAGGTCGTGTCCTCGACCTAGCCTTGAAACATCATTAGTAAATCTATTCCTACCTCTTAAGTGTGTCTTGCCAGCATGACTCTTAATATCATATTATGTAGTGTTGGACCTGATCAACCTAATACTATGTATGTGATAGGTAGAATCATGGTTGAGCGACCACGAGGACTCCGAAGTGTTGTTGAAACTTGTACTGTGAGAGAAGGCTCAAGCCAAGAGTTAGTGGTGAATAGTTTTGGTCAGCTCAGTTGAGATCTTAGTAGAAGTTGTGTTTTGGTTAGCATGGAATTAAAGAGTAGTGTGTTGTTCAAGCAATCCCTTGGAATTTTGGAGCCTGAAAGTTAAGGATCTCTATTGGGCGATTGGTTAACGTATTGAGAATATGTAAAATCGCTAGTAGAGCTGGATTGGCCACTAGTATGGATAAGAGTTTCAAGTAATCTCATTCCGTGGAAAAGAAAAGTTGTCTTGTGGAATGTGTGATGTAAGGTCCGGAAGTGAGATAATTATTGGTGTTTTGTTCTAAGGTCGTTATGGTATCTTAAATTAACGAGAGTACCTTAAGGAATGTGTTCGGAACAATATCTTCCAATTGGTTAAAAGTTGAGAGTTAAGGAAGTTCGGCTTATATGGGAACCTAAAGTAGTAGAGAAGTGTGTGAAGGAACACAAGGATGTGTTTATATGCTTCAAGTGAAACAAGTATGTGTCGGACGAAGAGTGTGTGATGAATTGCGTATATTCAGTTATGTAGAGAGATTAAGTTCGAGATACTACATCAGGATTTCTGTATTCAGTAAGAGACCAATATGGAATTTGTTAAAATTACCCAAGGAACAGTATAAGGTATTGTGTTGGAGAAGGAATGAGCTTCATTTAGTAACGGAAAGTGTAATGATACGGACCAAAAGAAATTTGTATTAAGAACAGAGTAAGTATCTTGGATTTAAGGAAATTTTAGTATGATGATTTTATATTTGGACATAAGAGGATTACAATGGAGAGCGAAGTAAACGCGGTATGGAAAACAGTATTAATGGTATGTTATGGGGAAGTGACAACGGAATGTATTTTAGACGAGTGAACAATAGAGTTTTAGGGTGTTGATGAACTTATAGTAAGGAAGTGTAACCAAGGATGGTTCACCCGTGAGGGCCTTAGTAGTATGATACGAAATTTGAAAGTTACACCTTTGTATTAAGAACAACCGTAGTAGTGACACCGTGGCCACAAGTGTACGTGATGGATTCTTATTCTTGAGACAAATGTGAAGGGATGTACCTTGTGGAACAGTGAATATTGTATTTTAAGAAGTAAGATTGTGGTAAAACAACGAGAAGCAAATCAGGACTTATTACGGACTAAGTATAAATCATGGAACGATTTATACCGGAAGGGTTTTGTAAATAGTTGATGAGAATTATCAGTTGCGAATCTTCCATTAAGTAATTTGGTGTAAGTATGGTGTGCAATGGATAGTGGAAGGTAAGAAATTCCGGTTAATGTGTACGAAGTGATGGAAAGGTTCTTCAAGAGGATGCATTGCCCCGATTTGTTTGCAAAGTATAGAGAAACTTCAGTAATGGTGAATAATCAGAATATTCAGAATCTACCTTTTGTTGGACTAAGAATGTTGTTGTTTTAGTTCTCACCAAGGAATTCAAGTGAGAAAACAAGGTTGTATGCTCGACATGAGATGTCCATCGCTTTTGTGGTACCGTATAATGGTTGTGTGTTGAATTGTGCTTATGGACGAATCAAGTATGAATTGTGGCTAAAACCTTAAAATGTCGTCATTATTGGCTTTCAGTTAGAGTGGTTGTTTGAGTAGGAAACGAACTATCCTGTCGAAGATTTGTCATGTGACTGCATCCGAATTTGGAATTTTGCCTTGTCACTTAGTTGGAGTGTGTCGTCTGAATGTTTTGACCTTGTCGGTTTTACCTTGAGTGGATCATGGTTAGTGAATGTTATACAAGTTAAAAAGCCACGAGTTGAGAATTATATAATGGATTAGAACAAACCGGATTGGTGGTTTTGAGTAGGGAGGGCTTTTGAACTAAAAGGAATTGGTTTTCAGTTTCTGCAGCAGTGTTAACCGATTAACACGTGCAAGAATGGTATTTTGTGCTGAATTTGAGGAGTTAACCGATTAACCTCGGCGGGTAATCGATTAACATGTGTGTAAATTGTGAAATCCCTTAGGAACCATCATCTGTGTTTTGTTGCCATATGTTCTTCCGATTGATAAGTGTTCGGAGAATGGAAAACGGGAATACAAGTAAATGAAAGAAGGATTTGTGTTTCGATATCGAAACTTCTGAAGGGTGTTACTTAGTCAATCATCTGTTTAGAATGACAAGGGAGTTGACTTTTGGGGAAGTAATCTTGTGAATTGTGTTAAGTGTGGGAAAGTCTTAAGTGTATTGTTATCATTACTCTTGAGGGTCTTAAGGACGAAGTTAGAAAATACTCACGAAGTGTTGATCTTGTAAAGATCATTTCGGTGTGAAATTATGGTGTTAGTAAGGTATGAACGGTTAGTCCAAGTTTAGTATTTGTTATTTTTCGTGAGTTCATGGAATCAGATTTAGACTCTGCGAGAGTAGTACCAGGTGTGTACAGTTGTAATTTAATCAGAAGTAGGAATTTGAAGGTTATCCTTCCAAGTAAGGGTGAGAATTGGACGTTTCGAAGTTAAGCATGTAACTTGGAATCAGTTATGAAATGGAACGAATGAGAAAAATGATTCAATTGAGCAACGTGGCATGGACTTCGAAAGTATGGGTGTATGTGGAGTGTTGTATTTGAATTGGTGAGTGGTATGGAAACTCACAATTGTGCTTCGGATGGTTTGAGTTTTGATAAGTAGTGATTCGTATATGTTTGAAGTTCCGTGATGGTGTTACATGTGATTGATTGAGATCTAGAATCAACAAGAAACATTGAATGAGTAAAAACCCCGTAAGAAGAATCGATTTGGAATTAGGTAACCAGAACCGAGAGTTGTTAAACTATTTTGGATATGAGTTCGAATTTAGAATGGATTTGGAGTTGTGAATGTTATGGTTATAACAGTGTAACTCTTGTACCTCTATCGTCTGGAGAGTGTTAGGCAGATATGATAATACTGTGTGTTGGCAACGAAATTATTCTACCTTAAGATGTCAGTAAGTTTCTTGTACCGTTGGTTATTAAGGATCCAAGTGGATAAGTATGTTTCTCCTTGGACGGTTAGCTAATTGGTAGTGCTCAAGAATTCGTAGTGTTCTACTATTAGAAGTTGGGTTACGAAGTAGAATGCGACCAAGTCTTTTGCATGACACAACAGATGAATTACGGAAAAGGCAAAGTTAGAAGTTAACTCGATATTGGAACAAGAGTATGATTAAGGACGTGAAGTTTGATAATTCTTGAAATTAAATATTTTGATCTGTGAAGTAAAGTTGGAATTGGAATACGTTAGAAATTTGAACTGAAGTTAAGTTAAGTATGGATTTAAGCCAAGGATACAAGTTGCGGTTATTGTTGAGTGGAGGAAATTCGGGGGCGAATTTCAATTTAAGGGGGGGGGAGTGTAATACCCCATATTATTTAAATGCTCAATTGGAGATCAGATGAGTATCTATGTGCTCTATTTGTGGTTAATTGGATTAACGGAATCCTTTTAAGTGCTCTAAGTATTGTTAATTGGGATCAATAGAGCAACTGGAGAACTCTGAAGAGATCAATTATTTAGTGAAAGAGACCGATTGATATTTATTAGTTCAAGAGAGTATTTTAAGGTAACTCTAATGATTGATCAATTGGTGTCAGATGATAAAATAGCAATTGGAGATATTTTACCCTGTTGGATTATATTATATAATAAGTTTATATACATATATATATATATGTGTGTGTGTGTGTGTGTGTGTGTGTGTGTGTGTGTGTGTGTGTGTGTGTGTGTGTGTGTGTGTGTGGTAAGAGAAAGAGAAAGAAAAGAAATAGAAAGAAGAAGAAAACAGAGAAAGAGAGAAGAGAAGAGGAAAGTGGAAAAGAAGAAGCTTGGATCCTCACCATTGTTCATCATCTTCGTCAACCTCCTGTTCGATTATCAGGTGGGTTCTAGTTAGACACTCTAAGTTCTAGAAATATAAGTTTAGAACTTAGGTTAGATTGGAGAGAAAATGATTAAACGGATAAATTAATGGAATCTAACGGATGAAATGCGATATAAACTGCGTAGAATACTTGTTGTTATGTTTGGAACATGTTTTGGTTGATATAGTATGAATTGGAAGTGTTTGGGTGGAAGAAATGAGGGATTTTGGCCCCAAATGACCTATATTGATGTTGCTGAGAATTTCTGAGTTCGCAGGTTCGCCTAGCGAACCCAAGGCAAAGGGAAGGCGAAGGTTCGCCTAGAAGTTCGCATTGCGAACTTTATACCCTTTTTCTTCTGCCATGGTTCGTTGGGGGTTCGCATTGCGAACATGAAAGCGAACGTGGCAGATTTCCCATTTTGTTTCCTTCATAACTTTTGATCAGTAACTCGGATTGACGCATGGTCGGAAACGTTGGAAAACTATTTCAATGCTCTATGTGATGGTGAGGTAGAGACATATTTATATGCTATGGATTGATAAGAAAATATGGAAAAGTAATGTATGTGTGAATATTGTAGTCCTCGTTTCCACCAAAATTCATGAATCGGGAAGCCGATTGATATGGGACTTGAAGCCTTGGAAAGAGAATCCAATGTGCTATTAAATGGTAATGTGAGACCATGATTTAACCAAGGATGCTTGGTAGAGGATAGTAGTGGCTTGTATGCCTTAAAGATATGTGTGAACAACTATGTGGATTATGTTTTGACATATTATGCTATCATGTGTGTTTTATGATTAATATTGTAATATGCTTATCTAATATTGTTGTTGAACATAATTGAGAGAATAATGCTTAAAATGAATTAGGAAGAGTGATAAAACCTTACCCCAAACCTAATGATATGATTCTAGGTTGTGACTAGGAATTGATAGAAACTCTGGATGGCGACGCTCGTGCATTCGATGTAGAAAGGTGCATCCTTGACGTGTTCTGACCTAGAGTACATAACCTGGATGGCAAGGCTCGGGCACTTGGTGTAGAAAGGTGCACCCGTGACGAGATTGGTCTAGGAGAGAGTGAAACACTAGTATCGAACATGTTGAACTTTTGTGATTATGAGAAAAAGGTAATGTGGGCTTAATGCGAATGTGGCCTTGTGATTGTCGAATACAATCACGTTGTGTATATGATCATGTAATCGTAACCGTTTCATTTGGGTTGCAGTTTCATGAGTCTCGAGCTCCTCTGAAATGTATGCATGGTACTTGGCAGGTTTGATTCCCACGTGTAGTACGAATGGAGCATATGCTATGGGTAAAGAGACTTGTGACGGTGTACGGGCCGTGTGAAGTGACGAATTAAGGTGATAATATGTCCCTTAATTCCGAATCCATTTTATATGCCAAGTAAATTACAAGGATCCATGACTCGGGTCGACTTCTAGAAGTAGAAGCGGACGGGAATAGGGGATGCCTTGGTACAGGTTATCGATTAGTGATATTTTGAGTTGGTGAACTCGTGAACATGTTTCCATATAGTGTGAGATTGTGAACTCAAGGTCATTTTCCCTTCCCCTTGACTTGAGTTAGGATTGAGAGAACCTTGTAAAGGCGAGAGAATCCATAAGATAGGGAACTCACTGAGATTTAATATCTCACCCCATTATTGTTGATTATTTTTAGGAAGCATTTGCAGGTTTAATTTACAAGTGGAGCTATGCTTGGATGTTTCAAGAGAAGCTTAGTTGAGCTTATTCCGTTGTGTATTATTTTCTTGTATAATGAGGAATATTGTACCTTATTCTTAGATTTTTATTGTTTTGGCTAATTTCCATGCATTGTACCATGGGTTGTGTTATGTTTTTAATATGGTCAAGCATGTGAATTATGCCAATAGGCACTTATGATGGTGTCAGTACCAAATAAAACACTTGTATGGTATTATTCTAGATATATATTATACAGGGCGTTACAGTTGGTATCAGAGCAGGTCGTGTCCTCGACCTAGCCTTGAAACATCATTAGTAAATCTATTCCTGCCTCTTAAGTGTGTCTTGCCAGCATGACTCTTAATATCATATTATGTAGTGTTGGGCCTGATCAACCTAATACTATGTATGTGATAGGTAGAATCATGGTTGAGCAACCACGAGGACTCCGAAGTGTTGTCGAAACTTGTGCTATGAGGGAAGGTTCAAGCCAAGAGTTAGTGGTGAAGAGTTTTGGTCAGCTCCGTTTAGATCTTAGTAGAAGATGTGTTTTGGGTAGCATGGAATTAAAGAGTAGTGTGTTGTTCAAGCAATCCTTTGGAATTTTGGAGCTTGAAAGTTAAGGATCTCTATTGGGTGAGTGGTTAAGGTATTGAGGGATATGTAAAATCGCTAGTAGAGCTGGATTGGCCACTAGTATGGATAAGAGTTTCAAGTAATCTCATTCCGTGGAAAAGAAAAGTTGTCTTGTGGAATGTGTGATGTAAGGTCCAGAAGTGAGATAATTATTGGTGTTTTGTTCTAAGGTCGTTATGGTATCTTAAATGGACGAGAGTACCTTAAGGAATGTGTTCTGAACAATATCTTCCAATTGGTTAAAATTTGAGAGCTAAGGAAGTTCGGCTTCTATGGGAACCTAAAGTAGTAGAGAAGTGTGTGAAGGAACACATGGATGTGTTTATATGCTTCAAGTGAAACAAGTATGTGTCGGACGAAGAGTGTGTGATGAATTGCGTATATTCATTTATGTAGAGAGATTAAGTTCGAGATACTACATCAGGATTTCTGTATTCAGTAAGAGACCAATATGGAATTTGTTAAAATTACCCAAGGAACAGTATAAGGTATTGTGTTGGAGAAGGAATGAGCTTCATTTAGTAACGGAAAGTGTAGTGATACGGACCAGAAGAAATTTGTATTAAGAATAGAGTAAGTATCTTGGATTTAAGGAAATTTTAGTATGATGATTTTATATTTAGACATGAGAGGATTACAATGGAGAGCGAAGTAAACGCGGTATGGAAAACAGTATTAATGGTATGTTATGGGGAAGTGACAACGGAATGTATTTTAGACGAGTGAACAATAGGGTTTTAGGGTGTTGATGAACTTATAGTAAGGAAGTGTATCCAAGGATGATTCACCCGTGAGGGCCCTAGTAGTATGATGCGAAATGAGAATGTTACACCTTTGTATTAAGAACAAGCGTAGTAGTGACACCGTGGCCACAAGTGTACGTGATGGATTTTTATTCTTGAGATAAATGTGAAGGGACGTACCTTGTGGAACAGTGAATATTGTATTTTAAGAAGTAAGATTATGGTAAAACAACGAGAAGAAAATCAGGACTTATTACGGACTAAGTATAAATCATTGAACGATTTATACCGGAAGGGTTTTGTAAATAGTTGATGAGAATTGTCAGTTGCGAATCTTCCATTAAGTAATTTGGTGTAAGTATGGTGTGCAATGGATAGTGAAAGGTAAGAAATTCCGGTTAATGTGTACGAAGTGATGGAAATGTTCTTCAAGAGGATGCATTGCCCCGATTTGTTTGCAAAGTATAGAGAAACTTCTATAATGGTGAATAATCGGAATATTCGGAATCTACCTTTTGTTGGAATAAGAATGTTGTTGTTTTAGTTCTCACCAAGGAATTCAAGTGATAAAACAAGGTTGTATGCTCGACATGAGATGTCCATCCCTTTTGTGGTACCGTATAATGGTTGTGTGTTAAATTGTGCTTATGGACGAATCAAGTATGAATTGTGGCTAAAACCTTAAAATGTCGTCATTATTGGCTTTCAGCTAGAGTGGTTGTTTGAGTAGGAAACGAACTATCTTGTCAAAGATTTGTCATGTGACCGCGTCAGAATTTGGAATTTTGCCTTGTCACTTAGTTGGAGTGTGTCGTCTGAATGTTTTGACCTTGTCGGTTTTACCTTGAGTGGATCATGGTTAGTGAATGTTATACAAGTTAAAAAGCCACGAGTTGAGAATGATATAATGGATTAGAACAAACCGGATTGGTGGTTTTGAGTAGGGAGGGCTTTTGAACTAAAAGGAATTGGTTTTCAGTTTCTGCAGCAGTGTTAACCGATTAACACGTGCAAGAATGGTATTTTGTGCTGAATTTGAGGAGTTAACCGATTAACCTCGGAAGTTAATCGATTAACATGTGTGTAAATTGTGAAATCCCTTAGGAACCATCATCTGTGTTTTGTTGCCATATGTTCTTCCGATTGATAAGTGTTCGGAGAATGGAAAACGGGAATACAAGTAAATGAAAGAAGGATTTGTGTTTCGATATCGGAACTTCTGAAGGGTGTTACTTAGTCGATCATCTGTTTAGAATGACAAGGGAGTTGACTTTTGGGGAAGTAATCTTGTGAATTGTGTTAAGTGTGGGAAAGTCTTAAGTGTATTGTTATCATTACTGTTGAGAGTCTTAAGGACGAAGTTAGAAAATACTCACGAAGTATTGATCTTGTAAAGATCATTTCGGTGTGAAATTATGGTGTTAGTAAGGTATGAACGGTTGGTCCGAGTTTAGTATTTGTTATTTTCCGTGAGTTCATGGAATCAGATTTAGACTCTGTGACAGTAGTACCAGGTGTGTACAGTTGTAATTTAATCAGAAGTAGGAATTTGAAGG
Organism: Lathyrus tuberosus; assembly: GCA_022829125.1. Lineage (NCBI taxonomy): Eukaryota > Viridiplantae > Streptophyta > Magnoliopsida > Fabales > Fabaceae > Lathyrus > Lathyrus tuberosus. Next base: position 1,865,146 of record JALAZF010000605.1, read on the forward strand.
TTATCCTTCCAAGTAAGGGTGAGAATTGGACGTTCCGAAGTTAAGCATGTAACTTGGAATCAGTTATGAAACGGAACGAATGAGAAAAATGGATTTAATTGAGCAACGTGGCATGGACTTCGAAAGTGTGGGTGTATGTGGAGTGTTGTATGTGAATTGGTGAGTGGTATGGAAACGCACAATTGTGCTTCGGATGGTTTGAGTTTTGATAAGTAGTGATTCATATATGTTTGAAGTTTCGTGATGGTGTTACATATGATTGATTGAGATCTAGAATCAACAAGAAACATTGAATGAGTCAGAACCCCGTAAGAAGAATCGATTTGGAATTAGGTAACCAGAACCAGGAGTTGTTAAACTATTTTGGATATGAGTTCGAATTTAGAATGGATTTGGAGTTGTGAATGTTATGGTTGTAACAGTGTAACTCATGTACCTCTATCGTCTGGAGAGTGTTAGGCAGATATGATAATATTGTGTGTTGGCAAAGAAATTATTCTACCATAAGACGTCAGTAAGTTTCTTGTACCGTTGGTTAGCAAGGATCCAAGTGGATAAGTGTGTTTCTCCGTGGACGGTTAGCTAATTGGTAGTGCTCAAGAATTCGTAGTGTTCTACTATTAGAAGTTGGGTTACGAAGTAGAATGCGACCAAGTCTTTTGCATGACACAACAGAAGAATTACGGAAAAGGCAAAGTTAGAAGTTAACTCAATATTGGAACAAGAGTATGATTAAGGACGTGAAGTTTGATAATTCGTGAAATTAAAGATTTTGATATGTGAAGTCAAGTTGGAATTGGAATACGTCAGAAATTTGAACTGAAGTTAAGTTAAGTATGGATCTAAGCCTAGGATACAAGTTGCAGTTATTGTTGAGTGGAGGAAATTCGGGGGCGAATTTCAATTTAAGGGGGGGTGAGTGTAATACCCCATATTATTTAAATGCTCAATTGGATATCAGATGAGTATCTATGTGCTCTATCTGTGGTTAATTGGATTAATGGAATCCTCTAAGTGCTCTAAGTATTGTCAATTGGGATCAATAGAGCAACTGGAGAACTCTGAAGAGATCAATTATTTAGTGAAAGAGACAGATTGATATTTATTAGTTCAAGAGAGTATTTTAAGGTAACTTTAATAATTGATCAATTGGTGTCAGACGATAAAATATCAATTGGAGATATTTTACCCTGTTGGATTATATTATATAATAAGAAATAGAAAGAAGAAGAAAAACAGAGAAAGGGAGAAGAAAAGAGGAAAGTGGAAATAAAGAAGCTTAGATCCTCACCATTGTTCATCATTTTCTTCAACCTCCTCTTCGATTATCAGGTGGGTTCTAGTTAGACACTCAAAGTTCTAGAAATATAAGTTTAGAACTTAGGTTAGATTGGAGAGAAAATGATTAAACGGATAAATCAATGAAATCTAACGGATGAAATGCGATATAAACTGCGTAGAATACTTGTTGTTATGTTTGGAACATGTTTTGGTTGATATAGTATGAATTGGAAGTGTTTGGGTGGAAGAAATGAGGGATTTTGGCCCCAAATGACCTATATTGACGCTGCTGGTTTGCCTAGCGAACCAATGGCGAAGGGAAGGCGAAGGTTCGCCTAGAAGTTGGCATTGCGTACTTTATACCCTTTTTCTTCTGCCATGGTTCGCTGGGGGTTCGCATTGCGAACATGAAAGCGAACATGGCAGATTTCCCATTTTGTTTCCTTCATAACTTTTGATCCGTAACTCGGATTGACGAACGGTCGGAAGTGTTGGAAAGCTATTTCAATTCTTTATGTGATGGTGACGTAGAGACATAGTTATATGCTATGGATTGATAAGAAAATAAGGAAAAGTAATGTATATGTGAATATTGTAGTCCTCGTTTCCACCAAAATTCATGAATCGGGAAGCCGATTGATATGAGACTTGAAGCCTTGGAAAGAGAATCCAATGTGCTATTAAATGGTAATGTGAGACCATGATTTAACCAAGGATGCTTGGTAGAGGATAGTAGTGGCTTGTATGCCTTAAAGATATGTGTGAACTACTATGTGGATTATGTTTTGACATATTATGCTATCATGTGTGTTTTATGATTGATATTGTAATATGCTTATCTAATATTGTTGTTTAACATAATTGAGAGAATAACATGCTTAAAGTGAATTAGGAAGAGTGAGAAAACCTTACCCCAAACCTAATGATATGATTCTAGGTTGTGACTAGGAATTGATAGAAACTCTGGATGGTGACGCTCGTGCATTCGATGTAGAAAGGTGCATCCTTGACGAGTTCTAGCCTAGAGTAGATAACCTAGATGGCAAGGCTCAGGTACTTGGTGTAGAAAGGTGCACCCGTGACGAGATTGGTCTAGGAGAGAGTGAAACACTTGTATGGAACATGTTGAACTTTTTTGATTATGAGAAAAGGTGAATATGGCCTTGTGCTTGTCGAATACAATCACGTTGTGTATATGATCAGGTAATCGTAACCATTTCATTTGGGTTGCAGTTTCATGAGTCTCGAGCTCCTCTAAAACGTATGCATGGTACTTGGCAGGTTTGATTCACGCGTGTAGTACGAATGGAGCCTATGCTATGGGTAAAGAGATTTGTAACGGTGTACGGGCCGTGTGAAGTGACGAATTAAGGTGATAATATGTCCCTTAGTTCCGAATCCATTTTGTATGCCAAGTAAATTACAAGGATCCATGACTCAGTCGACTTCTAGATGTAGAAGCGGATGGGAATAGGGGATGCCTTGGTATAAGTTATCGATTAGTGATATTTTGAGTTGGTGAACTCATGAACATGTTTCCATATAGTGTGAGATTGTGAACTCAAGGTCATTTTCCATTCCCCTTGACTTGAGTTAGGATTGATAGAACCTTGTAAAGCCGAGAGAATCCATAAGATAGGGAACTCACTGAGATTTAATATCTCACCCCATTATAGTTTAATATTTTTAGGAAGCATTTGCAGGTTTGATTTACAAGTGGAGCTATGCTTGGATGTTTCAAGAGAAGCTTAGTTGAGCTTATTCCGCTGTGTATTATTTTCTTGTACAATGAGGAATATTGTACCTTATTCTTAGATTTTTATTGTTTTGGCTAATTTCCATGCCTTGTACCATGGGTTGTGTTATGTTTTTAAAATGGTCAAGTATGTGAATTATGCCAATAGGCACTTATGATGGTGTCAGTACCAAATAAAACACTTGTATGATATTATTCTAGATATATATTATACAGGGCGTTACACTTGTGGTCACTAAACACTTCAAATATGGAACAAAATAGATAATGCCTCCAAATTTTTAACACAGACACCACGGGTGTCGACTCTAGAACATGTGTAGAATAATTCCTCTCATGAACTTTCAACTGTCTAGAAGCATAAGTCACAAGCTGACCATTCTGCATCAACACACCACCTAGACTCATCTTTGAAGCATCACACTACACAACAAAGGTTTCACTTAGACTTGGAAAAATCAAAATTGTAGCAGATGTCAGTTTCTTCTTGAGTTCTTGAAAGCTCTCTTCACACTAAACACTCCATAATTAAGCTTGACCTTTTCAAGTCAACTGAGTCAAAGGTAATGCTAACTTTGAAAAGCCTTCAATGAATCTTCTATAATAACCATCCAAACCCATAAAACTTTTGATATTTGTAACAGACTTTAGAGTCTCCTACTACAACACTACATTTATCTTTGATGGATCCCATGCGATACCACCACTAGATATCACATGACCAAGAAAACTCACTTCTCGTAACCATAACTCACACTTGGATAACTTCGCATACAAGTTATTTTCTTTTGAGGTCAGCAACCCAGCTTTCAGATGCTCCACATACTCTTTATCACACTTAAAATATATCAAAATATCCTCGATGAACACAACCACAAACTAATTTGGATAAGGATGGAAATTCCTATTCATATATTCCATAAACAGACCTGGTGCATTAGAAACACCAAACAACATCACAGAATACTCATAGTGAGCATATCTCATTCTGAATGCAGTCTTCGGAATATCTTCTGGTTTCACTCGAATTTGATGATAACCCAACCGTAATTTAATCTTACTGAATATGCAAGCACCAACATCTAATCCATCAAATCGTCAATTCTCAAAAGAGGATATTTGTTCTTGATAGTCACTTTATTCTGTTGTTGATAATCAACACACAACCTCATGTTGCCATCTTTCTTCTTGACTAATAACACAGGCTCTCCCCACGGCGAAACACTCGGTCGAATAAACCATTTCTTAAGCAACTCTTCCAATGGTTTCTTCAACTCACTCATTTCTAAAGCATACATTATGCACGGCGCCATCGACACAGGACTAGTATCGGGTGAAGGTGCACGAAACACAAGAAATAGGGGTTTGAATTAGGTTTCTGGATTAAAAACTTTTTCCACCCAATATATCAAACAGCAAGAATAAAGATAAAGATAAGAACACAAGTATTTTTTATCCTGATTCGCTTTAAACAAAGTTATGTCCAGTCCACCTGCCTGGGTGATTTCACCTTCAAAAAAGACTTAATCCAATAATCAAAGTGATTATACAACTCAAAGACCATGTGTCTAAGAAATTTTGAGAATTCTGACTATACCCTAGTCTCTTAAGGAATTACAACTCAAAGAGTAATTGTCAATGGCCTCTTAAGAATTATGACTACACTTAGTCTCTCAAGAAAATTAACTAAAGTTAATATAACAGGTTTTTGTATTTACAAGATGTTTCAATAAGCAGATACACAAGTTTAAACCAAATATTATAAGATATTCAAAGAGTTTATTTTCTTAGTGTATAAGTGTGGGAAACACTTCTTATTTTTTTTCATGTATCCTAAGTGTAAGCTTTGATGTTTTTCTTTCAGTGCGTGTGTCTCTCAATCTTCAAAGACATCTTTATATAGAAGCAAATACATCCATACATAAAATTGAATAATAGGTTTCAGCTAATTTTCTATTCAGTCATTCTTCACAATTTTACTAGCATCGATCAATTAACAAGGATCATCATTCGATTGATCTGATATCTCCATACATTTTGTCTTTCCTATTTTTCACGTTTTAGCTTATTGCAATCGATTGATTAATGGAATTAATCAATTGACATCATTATTTCTTTTAAAATTTTCTAATGTTTCATGTGATCAATCGACTGACATCGGGGGTCAATCGATTGTCATCAGCCAATTCTCCAAAAATCACAGTTTTAATCACGTTTCAGCAATCTTCATTTCTTCCAAAACCCATCTGAACATGTCCTAACACACCTAAACATTTTATATTGCAACTTCAACATCAGTAAGAATATGGTAACCAATCAATACACTAATTTTCATGTAATTTACAGATTAATATCAATTAGCCTTGAAAATTATCTTTGTGTTCATCATCATCAAACACATCAACAAGAATGATACCAAATCCAACCTCACATACAATTCAGATACCAAATTCCGAAATCATTATATCATGAACACATATATCAATTTCATAATACACATATCAAATCATGAATCACAATAATTGGAGATACAATTTACACAATTTTCATCAATAACACTTGAACACATCAACAATGGTGGAATCAAAAGAAAAACCTAAAAGAGGATGGGGATCTCTCTCTACCCTTCATACAATATACACCCATAGAAGAGTAATCTTCCCCATTACCTTAGATTTCCATAAAAGCAAGCTCTAAGCTCCTCAACAATGGTGTTTTCTTCCCAATTCCTAGGTTATCTCTCTTGACTCTTTTCTCTTGTTCCAGAATAATGTGTATTGTAAATGTTTACATCTCTCACCTTTTTAATTTGAATCAAAACCTAATTCCCCTTAATTTGGTTATTCTCTTATTACCCTAAACTTACTCTCATATTCCATATTTTTCCCTTACTCCCCTTACTAACTCTAATCTCTTTTATTTTAATTTTTTTTAATTCTAATAACTCAATTTTCCACCAAATTATCTACTATTTCTCTTATTTTTCTATAACTATCTTATTTTTATTTTAAATTTAAATTTCCTCCCAATAACATTATTTTTAATCATTTATCTCAACTTAAATTAATTAAAATTAATCCAATTAATTTCTATCATTCCCTTAACTCTCTTCAATACCCACCAAGACACATATATTCACCAATTATCCAAATAAAAGCATATAAATTAATTTAAATAATGAAATAGAACAAAAATAAATTCAATTAAATAATTTAAATAATTAATTTAACAAAAGCATATAAATTTAGTTGAATCATATGATTGTTTGAGATTATTTTGATCCTTTTATGTTATTGTCGTTATTTAATTGTTTTTTATCTTAATGCTTTTTATGTGTTAACGAGTGCCTAAATAGATATCGGATGAGTAAGGATTATTGATCATAAGTCTACTGATCCAATCTAGGAAAATTATTCAACTAGTAATTAACTAGTAATAAGTAATTATAAGTTGTTCCTTTTGAATTAACGAGCATAGAACGCCTAGTTTAAATCTGAATTGGCCTAAATAATTAGGAAATTATTGTGTAAATTAGTGAGTTGTACACCAAGAACTTGGGTGCAGTTAGGGGTGTACACAGGTTAGGTTGGATCGGGTTTGGCCAAACCTGTTATCCAACTCGTTCAAACTTCAATGGATTGGGTTCATTGTCCAACCCAAAATTTCATTGTCAAAACCGACTCGAACCAGCCCGTTCATTTATAGGTTGAGTTGGGTTCGCGGGTTGTGTTTCAAATTTTAAAAAAATTATTATTCTTTTTGTCGGTTTAAAAAATGTAACACAACTCAATACAATCATACTCATTTATAAGACTCAAATTCAATGAAACACGTTCTATAATATCTAATAAAATTCATCAACACGACACGACACTTGATAATAGTATAAAATTCAACAAGACACGTTATTTCTATCAAATATATAAGTTGAAAATGATACAAAAGAAAATAAGAAACAACATTTAATTATAGAATTACGTAAATTCATTGGTCTAATAGTATTATTGGTGGAGAATAAATTAGTTTTGAAAAAATTATGGTAATTAGTGAGATATTAATTTTAAATATTTTTTTAAAATAATAATAAAAATAATGATAAATTATTAAAGGCACATCAATGGGTTGGGTCAATGGGTCTGCGGGTTGCAAAACTCAAACCCGATACCCGAACTAAAATTATATGTGTTGTTATGAGTTGGGTTGGGTATACCCGTAAATGAATGGATTTGGGTAATTTATGGGTTGGTTTGGTTTAGGTCAGCGGGTTCATGGGTCGACCCGCACCCATGAACACCCCCTAGGTGTAGTGGTCTTGTTAATTCGTTGTAAGATAATAGCGTAATTACAATTGAATTAATACACAGTTCATCAATAGGTATAATTAGGAGATTTAATATAAAAGATCTAACCGCCTTTCATTATCGTACTGTAATCCAACAATTTCCTAATCTTGTTTTGTAATGGAATCATAATTGAAATCCCCTTGTTATTAAATTCAATTTGCATTATAATTACCTTGTTTAAATTCGGAATCCCTGTGGAGACAAACTATTTTAATACTTCGACAAGACTAGTACACTTGCTAGAATTGTCATCAAGTTGTATGTCTTAAATCCTTGAGTGATGAAGAGAGAGGAAATATGTTTTGAGATTGCAGAAACTAGAAATCGACTTGTAAGTCGACGATGGCTGATGGTGGAGCTGGCGCATTGGTGCAGCAAGAGACCGACGGTGGAGCCAACATGGTGTGAGGTGGCGACGATAGTGGGTCCTGGTCCAGCGAGCGGTTTGGTCTTGAGGAGCTCAAATTTGGTTTTCTTTATTCACGTATATTGGGCTTCATTGTTTTGGTTTGTGAGTTCGTTCGTTAATGAGTCATACTTTGGGTTTGTTCCATTTAATTTTAATAATTATGAACATGTATCGCTATCATTCTTGTCTTAACAACCTTCATAACTTTACCGTCGAAGACAAAGAGAAAGATTTAAGAATCCTAGTAATAATCTTAGAGAGTCAAGGATAAACTCTTAACAATGTGTTTTTGGAATTTGGGAAACCCTTAAAAAAATCTAAGGAGATTGAGAAACATTTTTAAACATCATGGCTTTGTGTGATTTATATATAAAGAGTTAGAGATTATTTTGTTTGATTCAAATATAAAAAGTTTGAGAAATTGAAAAACACTTTGAATAAAAAATATAATTTGTTCTTGCTAACTAGGGTAAATATTTTTTTATAACTCGTTTGTAATCTTTTATAAAACTTTTGAAATTATAGTCAAATAGAGTGTTGTTCTTCATCACATAATCGATTGTTTATTGAACTAGATGAACAAAATTAAGTTATTGTCCTATTACAAAGATAGTTAAACTACTACTAAAAATAATCACGTTAAATTAAATCAGATAAAAGACCAAATCATATCAATTATAGTTATTTGCATAATTTTCTTTAAAGAGATGAATTAATATGCACGATCACTGTAAAAAGTTTTAAACAGGCAATTCATCATCATCGTCTGTTTGAATTATTTTATGCGTCGTTAAAATAAAAGTCAAACTCTTTTTAACATATAACGTTTGTGATTAAATAATAGTGTAAAATCTTTTTACACGGATAGTGTATCTCAATTAAATTCTTTTTATTATAAAAAAAATCTTTAAAAACTATTTTATTTCATTTTTTTATTAATGACTAACACATATACTTAACTAGGCACTTGCTAGCTGTCATAAGTTTTTTTTTTCCGTATTTTTTCATAAAATGATCAAATATGATTTAAATGTATAAACAAGTATTCATATTCTAATTTTAATCAAGTAAATTACTTTGTGTAAAAGAAAAGTACAGTAAATTACTTATAGAAAAAACTAAAGTGGGTCTATATATATATATACACTTTCTCTTATCGTAACTTTATTTCTACGATTGCTATCATAAAATTATAAAAAATGATTTTAATATATAAAAAAAGTATTTATATTGTAATATTAAATAATAAGTTATATATAGGAAAAATTAAAGAGAAATTGATTATAGAATCGAAAAATTAAATGTATTTGTTTCAAAATTTAGACTAAATACATTTGAGTTTTGAGACAAGTATTAATTTATACTTGTTTTGTAGTGATTTTTGAGACACATATTTGGCAATAATAATTTAAATCGGTTTCGATTTAAATAGTGTATATAATATGTATACATGGTTTGGGTTTGAGCTAAGTATTAACTTTTTCAAAAATACAAACAATGGCCAAGCATAATATTTGTTTATTCTTGTTTTCCTATGTGATTTTGCCATTAACAACTTTCTTGGTGTGTGATGCCACTGAAAGTGATAATGAAAGCAGTAAACTTCATATTGTTTATATGGGTTCACTTCCTAATGGAGCATCCTATTCTCCAACTTCTCATCATCTAAGCATGTTGGAACAAGTCTATGATGGTAGCAACGTAGAAAATCTGTTAGTTCAAAGTTATAAGAGGAGTTTTAATGGTTTTGCCGCCATGCTCAATGATCAACAAAAGAAAAAACTTCTTGGCATGGAAAGTGTGGTATCTGTTTTTCCAAGCCAAAACTTTCAACTACAAACCACTAGGTCATGGGACTTCCTTGGATTTCCGCAGTCAATCAAAAGAGATCGTACCATTGAGAGTGATTTAGTGATTGGAGTCCTTGATACTGGAATATGGCCAGAATCTGAGAGTTTCAACGACAGAGGTATATATTTTAGAACAATTAGAAATATTAGAGTTTATATTGTAGAAAAAACAATATAATTTAAGTCTGTTCATTTGTTATATGATCGATTAGGTCTTGGTCCAATTCCAAAAAAATGGAGGGGAATTTGTGCCGGCGGTGCTAATTTCACATGCAACAAAAAAATTGTTGGAGCACGATTTTACGTTGATGGCGATGTGAGTGCAAGAGACAATCAAGGTCATGGAACTCACACATCATCCACAGCAAGTGGAAGAGAGGTGCAAGGTGTGAGTTTGTATGGTCTTGCCAAAGGCACAGCAAGAGGAGGAGTTCCGAATTCAAGGGTTGCTGTATACAAAGTATGTGGTGATGACGGTGCTTGCAATGATAAAGATATTTTAGCTGCATTTGATGATGCCATTGCTGATGGAGTAGACATCATCACAATCTCGGTTGGGGGCTCATTCATCATTGGTATTCTGCAAGATGTTATTTCCATTGGTTCTTTTCATGCCATGGAGAAAGGAATACTCACAGTGCAGGCGGTAGGAAACGATGGTCCTGAGCCAACTAGTGTTTCTAGTGTAGCGCCTTGGTTATTTAGTGTTGCCGCAACTACCATAGATCGTAAATTCTTTGATAAGCTAGTTCTTGGAAATGGAAATACTTTTATTGGTAAGTCAATTAATATTTCGCCCTCAAATGGCACAAAGTTTCCAATAGCTAAGCGTAATGCTCAATCCTGCTCTGATAAAAATAATACTCCGGAAACATGTGGTTGCTTAGACAAAAAAATGGTGGAAGGTAAAATTGTTTTGTGTGGAATAGCTTGGGCTGATGAATTAATGTATGAAAGTGGTGCATTTGGTTCAATAAAAAAAGTTGATGAATCTCTAAATGATTTTTCTTATGTCACTATGATGCCTTCCCTTAACTTGAATACAAAGGACTATGCTCTTGTTCAATCTTATACAAATTCGACTAAATACCCTATAGCTGAAATTTTGAAGAGTGAGATCTTCCATGACGCCGGTGCTCCAAGAGTAGCCTCTTTCTCTTCTCGTGGGCCGAATCCCGTGGTTCCAGAAATTATGAAACCAGATGTAAGTGCTCCGGGAGTAGAAATTTTAGCTGCGTTTTCACATCAAGCATCACCGTCTAATAATGTGGGCGACAAGAGAAGGGTTAAATACAACATAGATTCTGGAACCTCCATGGCATGCCCCCATATTGCAGGAATTGCTGCATATGTGAAATCATTTCATCCAGATTGGTCACCCGCAACTATCAAATCTGCCATCATGACCACAGCAAAACCAGTGAATGGTCCTTATAATGATTCTCCGGGCGAGTTTGCTTATGGATCTGGGAATGTCAATCCACAAAAAGTTGTTGATCCTAGATTGATCTATGACATCTCTAAGGAAAATTATGTGGAAATGCTTTGTAATTATGGCTTTAATACCAGCCAAATTAAACAGATTAGTAAAGAAAACTTAACTTGTTCTGGAACTCGTCACCGGTCCTTGGTAAAAGACATAAACTATCCTGCACTAGTGATTCCTGTAAAGGCTCATAAACCTTTCAATGTCAAAATTCATAGAACAGTTACGAATGTTGGCTCCCCCAACTCAAGCTACAATGCCGCGGTCATCCCAATTCCAAATATGAAGATTATAGTGGAACCAAAACATCTTTCATTCAAATCATTAAATGAGAAACAATCATTTGTCGTCATTATTGTTGGAAGACAAGAGTCTAATCAAACTGCATTCTCTTCATCACTTGTTTGGTCAGATGGCGCTCATAATGTAAAGAGTCCAATTATTGTGCAAATAATATCCTAAACCATCTTATTGTTATGGAAAATAAATTATGATGCTTTGTATCTCTAAAGTTGTTCATGTTTACTTTTAAAAGAACTATGAAAGAATGCTAATTAGACTTTATAACCATTAATAGCTCTTGCTAGTAGTGTTTGAGTTTGTTGTCCTATTAGCCAAAACAAAATCTGTATGGAAGCAGAAAAAATGGATCAAAATATTATATTTGATGGATTTTAATTGATAAGTTAGTTGAGCTTGCTTTAGGGCACTATTTTTGGGCCATGCAATGGCTTTGACTGCAGTGTTAGCTTAAATTCACAATTCAACTGTTTGTTTAATTTTTTATTTTTCTTATTATAAACATAAGTAATATCACAACCTCCAACTTAACCCTGCTCAAACAATTCAGTAAAAGAACTACTGTTTTCTCTCCAAGAACCACATAAGAATGCCTCTATTGTGATTTTTTTGCTTAGTTGATTTTGTTTTCTTCCCACGTTTCTTCCTCTTCACTACAGTGAGCATTCATGTGAATCTTTCTTCTCTTCATGTGAGATTTCTACCGGTTCTTTCCACCGTAGTGTGCTGATCTTCTATATCCTTTTTCTCCTTTTGACCAAATTCTAGCTCTTCTAACCAGAGTCGTATCAAGTTTTTTAAGGTCCTGTGTAAATTAGTCAGGGTTTAACAAGAAAACAAATAAATCGGAGTCTTATTTAATCACAATTTAACTTGATAAATATTTTATGAGACTTAATTTAAATATAATTTAATCCTAAAAAATTTGAGGCCTTGTGCAGTAGTCCAACTTGCACGCCCTAAAGATGATCCTAGTTCTAAGCTTGGTCACTTCTTGAAAATGATGAATTAGAAATTGATAGCTATTTACCACTTCATTGAAATATGAAGGACATATTCCAATGGAATATGGAATGGTATTCCATTGTCTGAATTTTTAAAAATCTGACGGAGCGGAGTGAAATGAAGTGGTATGGATTTCACTATAGTTCATCACTCACCACCATATTCTTTCCTCTTCGATTTGGGAGGAATGAACATTTTACCGTGTTTCGTCCTAAAATTTCCAAACAATAGAATGATATATTCCTTTTGCTCCGCTTCATTATGCTCTGCTCCATTCCGTTTCGTTCATTTCATAATATCCGAATATAACTTTATAGAGAGAATTGAAGAAAAATTAATCATTCCGCCAATAACTAAACAACAAGCTATGTTTGAATTGATGAACTAGAACTCAGCAGAGCAAAATAGAACATGATAAAATGAAGTGGAGCGAAATAGAATGGCACACATGTCACATCCTATTGTTTGTGTTCTTCTTTTATAATTTGAAAGAATTGAAATAGAAAAAAAAAATAGTTGATTCCATTGCATATATTGCGAATGAGATGGAATAATGAAAATTGACAAGAAAATAATAAGAATAATAATTGCAAGAAATAAATAAAAAGAGATAGATGTTAATCAAGTAGACAAACCCTTGAAATGCAAATGGTCATCTAGTTAAGCCCTAACTCCTAACATAAATAAACAACTCACTTCGAGTTATGACTGATCTGCTACTCCATTTTCTTTTCCCTCACTTCCTAACCTTAATACGCTTTTCACTCCATTCTCAACAGCTCCCCCTTCTTCCCCAACAATCAGGTTAACACACACACACTCTCTCTCTCTCTCTTCGCTTCAATTTCTTTCTCCATTTTTCTTGAATTTCTCTTTAGAACATATGTTTTATGCTATTTGTGTATCTCAAGCATCCATTATCCAGATAACATTGCTGGTACTTTAATCTTCACATATAGAAAATATGCAACATAGATATTTTGGTCTTTAGATATCTTTTTGGGTTATTTTTGGTTAATCCTAGAAGATTTATTGCTCTTCAACGTTTAAACTTGCTAGTTTTCAATAATGAAAAAGATGTGTTATCATGATCTCTTTAATCTATTGGAACAAATCATGGAGAATGGTGTTTTAGGAGTTTAAATTTTCATATAAGGTTCATTCTCTATACATCTAATTCATCTTTTATTGTTCTTACTAACACTATAGATTATTGAAGTCATCCTGCTTCTCCCTTTTCCATTAACTAAGAAATCTTTAGAAAAAAGTTTCATGTTCATTAGATTGAGAAATTTGTGTTATACATTATTGAGGTTTTTCTTTCAAAATATTGATTTTAATTTTTAAATCATCATTTTCCTTCTTCAAAGCAATTTCCTATTCAAGCAAAAGTATATAGTATTTTTCCAATACTTTAAACGTTTTGGCTTTTATTTTAGCTTGGTTAATCATATTCTTCAAGGTAGATATTAAATCAGACCTACTCAAATTATGTAATCCTTCGATCCACCAAAAATCACTTTTCTCTAAACTTAAAACTTCAATTTATAGACAAACTTATGAATCTCGTGTAAGGCGCACCATTTTCTCAGTGTGCCTACCTTGCTTTGACCCCCTGACAAACCATTTTTTCTTCTTCTGCAAGCAATGCTTGCATGTCTTCCACGTGTCCTTGGTCACATTTCCTCGCCCAGCACACCACCCTCTCGAATAGAGCACTAACCCTTACTTCACCATGAATAACTTGCACTAAGTGCAACCACCTAGCCCTACATTGCACTTAGCACACCTGTAGGTGAGGCCTAGCGAGCCTTGATTCTTCAGGGTTTTCTTTTTTCTGTTTTCATTCCGATTCGTGATTTTCCAATTCTTTTCACCTGATTTTGACAAATGCGTGCAAGAAAAGTACAAATAGGTGTTTCTTTACTTTTCATATATAAATCGAGGATTTTTGCAATGATTACTTGTAAAATAAGTAGATAAGTGTCGACGTTTTTAACGAAAATATGACATTTACCAGTGTTAGATTGTTGTTGAAACAAGGAAGATAGCAAGTCCTTAACTCCAAATAATTAAGCTTATTGTCCCAAAAAATCATATCCTGATATAAGCTCTGTTACAACCTGAAAACACCTTAAAAGTGTGCATTTGAATAGATTTTGACTGATTATTTATAAATGTTTTAAATTCATTACTTTATAACTATTGTATGTTGATTGAGAGACTACTGTATTTATTCAAATCGAGTAAACAGGTGAGATTTAGAGAAAGGCTGAGTACATTTGCAGTTGGAGAAACTCATCTAATGAATTTGGATTGAAGCAAAAGATGGAAGTGGTGATGTTATCTAGAAAAGGTGATTGTCATTAATGCGATAAGCATATGAATTTTCTATTGGGAATTTCTAATTTAGAAACAAGTTCTTTGAGTACAAATAACAGATTAAGTTTGAAGTTGTGAAGATTGTCAGTCATCATGTAATTTTATTAAGCATTCATGTTTCTTTTAAGTTATTTCCAATGTATTATGTCCTAGTTTTAAGAGGGAAATGGAAGACAATAAAGAAGTTGAAAAAATATGGTAAAAGGAGGTTTTGTGAAGAATGTGTGAAGTAAAAGTCAAATTAGCCCCTAGAAAATGTGTGCCCATATTTGTGCCACAATTTGGTGTAAAACAACAAATTGTTCCACGATGAAAAAGTAATGTGGCATGATCCAACAGTTACAAATAATTTTGTGGAACGAATAACAGAGGTCATGGCACGGTTTTTTCATTCTTCTGACGTGTTTAAAAGGCAGCAGGGTTGATGTGACAAGGGTTGGCATGTGAATGCTTTTGGATTTTGAGTGATGACAAAACTAGGATAGTGTAACGTTATGTATATTGGACAGTATCATCCTATTCTAGATGTGCATTTTAGTGTTAGGAATCATTTGAGTAAGTTTGAAAACAAGCTTGCATCAAAATTGCATTGAAAAACTTGTTTTTGGGTGGTCAAATCTTTTTAGGCCGACACATGCAAGAACAGGTCGTCCTATACGACTCTCAAGTCCAGTATAGGCCGACCTATAATAATTTTCAAACTGGCTCCCATGGTGCAGTATTGAAGCCTGTAGCTTCTTTCCACAGGTCACCTCACATAGGCTGACTTGTACACATCACAAACCTCCATAGGCCGACATATGATCTTGACAAGCCGACCTGATTGCATTAACAGGCCGACCTATTGCTTTGACATGTCGACCTATACGATTTCCCAACTTAAAATTCTCATTCTTGCTCCAACTTATTGCATTCCTTTTGTTCACTTTTCAAAATATACCATATATACTCATACATGAACATTTTTCTAGCAAGGTACTAGTGAATTACCTATACGAAACCAGATTACAAAAAATTCCCATAATCTTCAACCTCTCTTCTATGCACACACAATTGAACTACACATAATCATTTTTTGATTGGGTGACCATCTAGATTAGGGTTGATAACGTCCAATTAGGTTGGTGCAACCGAGGATATTGGGTTGAGATCTTTGTGTGTTTTCAATAAGAAAATCAAGGTGGGTTTTTCCTTCAAGATCAGTGTGATTTGAAGGTTTTGGAAAAGATCACGTCAACACGAATTCGACCGAATGAAGGCCTTGGGACAAGGTGGTTTCCTTGCAAGGGAGTAGCGCGAGACAGTGAATCGTGTTCGGGAATCTTGGGTTCAACAAGTACGTGCTCGGGATAATCGGAGGATTATAGCCGCATTGTTGGTGACTTGATCAAGCTTTGATCAAGGGTTTGGAGGTGGTTGAATCAACAAATATCAATAGGGTTTGTGGGGTTAGAATTATTCACCTCTTGTGTAAATATTTTTGCAAAGATAAGGTAAATTGCAAGTATCTCAATTCGATTTCGGATTAAGGGTAGATGTACCCATAGCGAGGCTGATTGAGGAAATGCCTAAACAAATCTTTGTGTCTCTTTATAGCTTTAATTTTCTTTAATTGTTGTTCTTACAAATTATCGATTTCGTTGTTGTTTCGATTAATTCGACTGGAAATTATTTTCAACTTTATTTTAAATTATTGTTGTTGACATAATCACAATCACTTTGATTGTGCTTGGCTTTTTACATCAACAAAATTAATCGAATTTCCAAACGTGATCAATCACACACAAAGTGTTCGATAAATTGTCTTTGAGTATTTTTATCGCTTTGTGTTCATTGGAAATAAGCATTACGAATAGCGTTGCATTTGATTGATCAGTGACTTGATAATTGTTGAACAATTTGTGTTCATTATCATTCCATATGGTTTACATTGCGCGTATAGATTTTTGATAGTAGATTCGGTTAGACGATTCGGTTCGGGTTGTTTTCCGTTGTGCCATATTTTTTTAAAACAAATTTTTGCCAAGAGTTTTTTGTTTTAAATTTTTTATCTATTCACCCCCCTCTAAATCGAAGACTATCGTCTAACAAGTGGTATCAAGAGCTCCAGTTAATTTCGTGCTTGAGATTTACTCTTTAGAAGAATGACTATCGAACCTAAGGGAGCGTACAATATAGCACCAATTTTCACCGGCGAAAATTATGGCTATTGGAAAGCTCTTATGCTTATTCATATCAACTTTGTTGACAAAGTTGTATGGGATGCTATCCAAAATGGTCCGAACGAAATAACTACGACCAATGTGGAGGGTGTTACATTATCTAAACCGGAAGCACAATGGGATACTAATGATTGGAAATTGTGGTCACATGATTGGAAAGCGAAAAACATCCTCACATTCGCTTTGGGTGTTGATGAGTTTTATCGTGTTTCTTATTATGAGACCGCCAAAGCTATGTGGGATGCATTAGAGATTTCCCATGAGGGAACTAATGATGTCAAACAAGCTAGGATCACACATTAAATCAAGAGTTTGAATTGTTCTATATTGAGCATGGTGAAACCATTGCGTATATGCGAAAACGGTTCACTCATCTCATAAATCGGCTAAATGTGCTAGGTAATCCTGTTTCCAGTGAACTTGCTACTAACAAAGTTTTGAGGTGTTTAAGTAGGTAATGGCTGTAGCGGAAAAATTGTGAGTGTAAGCTATTGATTAACTTAACTCGAAAAGCAAGAGTCGCCACCGCACTTTTATTTTATCCAAAAAGGAAAGGAAAAAGAGCGAACAAAACCTACACAAGCTCTACAACAAGAACAAGTGAAGAGAGTCTGAGTAAGGGGGTTGGTTACGCAATGGGAAGGTGTTAGCACCCAAAACGTCTATAGTACTCTATAGGAGCCCTTTTAAATATCTACCGCTTTTGATCTGAAAAAGTTTGCTTGAAAAGTGATTGAGGAGATGAGAAGAGAAATTGTTTTTAAGATTTTTGTGTTTGGAGAGACTTGTCGTCTCATGCCTACGTACCCACGATGTGCAATGTAGGATCAAAACCCCGTAGTTCGTGGTACAAAGAATGAAATTTGTTTGTTTTGGTTGATTTTAAATGTAAAGACAAGTCGTCATTTCCAAGCGAATAATTCCGCTTAAAGAAATGAATCATGTCTAAACTTATGAAAAAGTTTTGAAAGAGAAACATGCACGAGGGCACAAAAGGAAAGTTTGATGAGTTTGATGTTTTTTAAAGTCTTTTGAAAGAAATGTCAACATGCTTATGTAGGTTAGCATTTGTTAAGAAATGAAAGGAAAAGAGTAAAGTCACTTGACAAAGTCAAGGTTTGATTATATGAAAGAAGTGATAGTTTGAAATCAAGAAGGTTTTGGAAAAGAGAGAGAGTTTTGAAAATTGAAGAATGGGGTGGAGAAGAAGAGACTATCCTAAAGCATAAGTAAAAGCTAAGGATAAGAATAGCCTAACCACACAAGTAAGCTTCATAGTCTTCGAACCATAATTCCAAAGCAAAGGGAAAAGGTCCTAGTTCTAAGTCTAAGGTTCCAAGAATTGCATTGGATGTCCAAGGTCTAAGTTCAAGGATTCAAGAATAGCATTGAAGTCCAAGGTCTAGGTGCAAAACTCCATGTCCATTGCAAAGGATAGTAACCATAGTCCAAGATTATAAGCACAAGTTTTTTAGAGGTTTTAGCCTTTATTAATGTTTTTGGTCCAAGTGGACAAAGAGAAAAAAGGCATAAGCATAAACATGTGTCCAACGGACAAAGGAAAAATTGCGGAAGCATAAACATATGTCCAACTGACAAAGGAAAAATTGCGGAAACATAAACATGATATAAAATGATAATAATTGAGCATAAAAGTAAAAGAGATAAGGAGCGAGAAGGAAATGTAAACAAAGTTAGAACAATAGTAATGTTAGTAAGTTAGTGATTAGTTGTTAGAGTTAGTGATTAATAATAATTGAATAATTGTGCTTAGGTCAAGATTAATGAGAACTCATTAGAGGATTGATAAGACCAAAGCCTCCTAACAACAAGTTTCATAAGTTTTGAACCAAAAGACAAATAATCAACCATTTTTTATAGTTTTCCGATAAGGGACAAATATTGCGCTATGTTAAGCAATCGCCGAGTAATTTACGGAGTAATTGCCCTACAATGAGGCCGGTCAATAGATCTATGTGTTAATGCATGCTAGATGAACGATATATAAATCGTCATCCGAAAGCAATACCGCACGAAAAGAAAAATGGTAACGATCTCGTCTTGATCGAAATTCAACAAAGGAATTCCAAGATCTTTTAGACTTTCATCGATCAAAAAGAAAAAGAATGAAGAAAAGTGGATCTAACATTTATGATCCTCACAACCAATAAAAAGAATCCAAAGTAAGAATTCAAAATAAAATCAAGAATAAAATGAAAACTCATTATATATTTTTTTGTATGACTTTTTCCAAAAAGATTTTAATAAAAAAGACAAGTAAACCGAAAATCATAAAAAAGAAAATTAATATAAAAAGAGAATTAAAACTAAAAAAGGTAGAAGAGAAAAAAAGATTAAAAAAAAAATAGAGAAGGAGGTTAGAATGAAAAGATGGTGGTGAGGGAAGTAATTGAAACGAGCCTAGCCCAAAAACCAAATGAACTCTTTAAAAAATGAAAATGAAAAGAAACAAAACATATTGTTCATCATCTTCTTCTTCGTGAGAAAGAAAACACGGTTACTATTTATGGCCATGGGATGTTGATCGGAATCCATTTTTACGGCAGCGATGGGACGAATATTTCACACGGTTTCGATCGTAATTGAAAGTAGATCTCAAATATACCATTGATTTCGTGTCACTGTGTTTCTATCAACCAAATCTGAACCACGAAAGTTCAATGAAAAAGCTTCAATACCTTTCGATTCAAGGTGAAAAAACGCTTCCAATCTTCTTCTTCTTTTCGTCACCAGCCACACAAATTTTTTCTCAATTGAACCGAACACTTGAGGTGATTTGAAGTGGATTCAGGTATGAAGTCTTTGGTTCTTCCTCTTCTACTTTTGTAGATTGCTTCTACTGAATCCTCTTCTTGAATTGTTGCACGTGAATTGTGGTTTCTGCACTTGTGCGAATGTTGTTGTTGATGACGATTGAGCGCTGAATTTTACAGTTGCAGGTGATATGAATTTGGTTTTCCGAATTTGTGGTGAAGTGTTAATTTGCAGATTAGTGAAGAATTGATGAAGGTTATTAAAGTAGAGTTTTGAAGTTTGGTTGAGTTGTGATGAAAGGTTAGAAGATGATGAAGCTTGAGGTATCAATTTGGCAGGATGTTTTTGGCTTTTCAAGCTTGAGAATTGGAATGAAATGCAAGGTGTATTTATAGGATAAGAGGGAATGAATTTGAAATGTCGTTTCTGAATTTTTTCTTGTGTTTTGTTCATTGTAATTTGCGTGATATCTTGCTGAATTTTTGTTGCGTTTTTCTTGATGCGTTGCTGCGTTTTGGAGTTATTTTGTGTGCAGCTGCTTGCGTTTTTGGATGGCTTGGACTTGGTGTATGTATCATGAAGTTGGTTGGAAAGCTTGGCACGATTTGTAGCTTGAACACGGTTGTTGCTTGTGTGTATCGTGTCTGTAGCATATGGAGATGGCTTGGCTCCAAAAAAAGAGTATGCAGCTTGTTTTCGTTTGGCAATGTTTGTGTGGAAAAGCTTTTTGTAATCAGTGGCTTGGAAAGTAACTCACGTGCCACGTTTTGTTGCATTTTACAGTAGTATTTCGTTGGCTTGGTGAAGGCTTATCATGAACTTGTTTCAATTTTTTTGTTTTCATTTCAAGATGTAAATAGACATATATTTTGTGATAATTTTTCCATGGGCCTCAATAAAAGATATGTGGGCTTTTGGGATTTGTAGTTTGGATAAAGCAAAAAATGGATAATGAAAAGATAAAAATGGTTAAAAATGGATTTGGAATATTTGGATAATTAAAGTAGGTTTCTAAATGGATATTTAGAAAATTGGATATGAACTTGGTTTTAGAAAAATGGGTTAAGAACTTGGAAAATAAAAATGGTTTAAATGGAGAAATAGATTTTATGAAGAATGGATAGCAAAAAATGGATATGGATCATGGATCTAAAAAATTGAATTTTGGAAATGGATATTGATTTTAGGAAAAAAATGGTTTAGAAAAATGGAGAATTAAAAATTGGTTAAAGAATATGGTTAAAAAAGATAGATTAGAAAAATGGATATTTATGGATTATGGATAAGAAATGGATAACCAAAATGGAAATGGATAACAAATCTTTACTTTTAGCCCAAAACAAATCTTGGCTTTTTTTTTCACAAGCCCCAGACAAAATATGCCATACAACTATCAATGAACAAACCATAACTAAACAACAACCATTAGAATCTGCTTGAACTTGTCTGAATCTGTTATTAGGGAAAATAAATCCACAGATGAACACACTTAAGCCTTGATCTCTGATCATGATGAACTTGACTTTCTGAATATAACCACACAACAGCTTGACAGTCACTGCTTTGAGAAAATAGCCACTGGCACAAATAACTTGCCCCTGGAACAAATGCTTGATAGTTTGACCAAGATTAGGTCAAACATCCATCTGAACTGGATCACGATCAAACAACCACTGCAAAACACACACACACACACACACACAGAGAGAGAGAGAGAGAGAGAGAGAGAGAGAGAGAGAAACAAGCAAACAACAACATATTTTTTGGTATTTTGGTTAGAGGTTAGTAAACACAGTCAAATGTAAAGCAGGTAAGAATAATATACAAATGCTCAGGAGAAACAAAGATTGTGATCTTGTTTGTGGTATGAGATGCAAATGAGATGTGCGAAATCTTAGGGGTAAAAATTAGGGTCTTACAGCTGCCCCTATTTAAGTTTCTTCTATCAGGAGATATGAAGGTTGAAAACTTCGTCTCGACAAGATTGAAGATACTTAAATACAGAAAACCAAATTTTTAGCCATAAGATGTCACAAGATGATATGAATGCAAAGGATGAAACACACTGCAGGGGAACTTGAAACAAAGGATTTACGGTAAATTAAGAGAGATGACGCGAAAAGACACGTCGGGGACACAAGCTATCTCTGGAAATCTGTCAAGGTGACAAGAAGTATCCATCAATAGTTGGAAAGAGATGGACAAGACCCTGAGAAGACGAGTAGTGACATCCAAGAATAGCATTGGATGGAAACTACAAACGAGACAAAAGTAAGCTAATAGACGTCCAAGAATGGCATTGGACAACAACAAGAAAGTTTCTGGTAAAACAACAACGTCATCCAAGAATAGCATTGGACGGAGGTGAAAACACTCTATATGGGGACAAGATATCCAAGAATGGCATTGGATGACAAGGTTAAACATCAGAGATATCCAAGAATAGCATTGGACTTGGATGGGGAAAAGGTGTCCAAGAATGGCATTGGACAAAAGAAATCTCAACATCCAAGAATGGCATTGGATAAAGTGAGAAAGATTCTTGAAAATACATCAGAAGTATCCAAGAATGGCATTGGATAAAAAAAGTTCACAATATCCAAGACTGGTATTGAATAAAGTGAGCAGGGACTTTCAGGAATGGCACTGAAAGGTAAAGGTAAATCACTGCATTCAAGAATGGCACTTGATGGTAGTGATAAAGACATCCAGGAATGGCACTGAATGCAAAGGAGAAAAATCATTCAGGAATGGCACTGAATGAACAGATAAGACATTCAGGAATGGCACTGAATGCAAGGAGAAAACTCATCCAGGAATGGAACTGAATGAACAGATAATACTTTTAGGAATGGCACTGAAAGGTAAAGGTAAATCACTACATTCAGGAATGGCACTGAATGCAAAGGAGAAAACTCGTCCAGGAATGACACTGAACGAACAGATAAAACTTTTAGGAATGGCATTGAAAGTAAAGGTAAATCACTACATTCAAGAATGGCATTGAATGACACTGAGAAAGACATCCAGGATGGCACTGAAAGATATCCAAGCAGATATATAATGGGGATTATAGAAGAGAGGCAAAATTTCCAGGAAAAGCACTGAGAGAAACAAGAGGAACAAGATATCCAGGTATGGCACTGGAGATCAAAAGAGACAGACATCCAGGAATGGCACTGGAGTGAAAGAAAAGCAAAGATCCAAGAATAACACTAGAATGGAAGAAAACAAACATCTAACAACAGCAATAGATGCACAGAGAAACAACAACATCCAGGAATGGCACTGGAAAGAAAGAAGGCGAACAAGACATCCAGGAATAGCACTGGGTGCACAAGGAAATAACAACATCCAGGAATAGCACTGAATGAAAAGACAGGCAACTGTTTGGTAGGCGCCAAGTAAGTTGCACTTTGGTCACAAGGTAAGATGTTGACAGCAACAGGACCTCGAAAAAATGCATATGAGCGCGAAGCACACTTCGAGCTATGAAAATCTTTCTATGTATGGTATATGAATGATTTATGTATGCAATGCAGATGATAGGGATAAACGAGATAGACTCTTTTGTGAGGGAAGAATGGAACTCTGATTCCTCAACACAGGGAACACTGCCCACTTTGCTTGGAGAGATGATGTTGAACACATCTCTGTCACTCTTATGAATTGTATCAGGCTGATGGTCCTTTGAGGAAAGACATCTTGAGGGTTCTTGAAGAAGACTGCCCCAGATTGATTGACTGATGAAAATAAACTGATCATAGCTTCAGTTTGACTGCTGCAGGGATAAAATGAACTGATCATGGCTTCAATTCTTGAAATGATTGTTTGAGGATAAACTGATCATGGCTTCAGCTTGACTATTGTTAGGGATGAACTGATCATGGCTTCAGTTCTTGAAATGACTGCTGAGAAGGCTAAACTCAGTATAGGTCTTGAAAGAGATATTCTGGTTAACCAATTCTGAGAATAACTTGCACTGAGCAACAAATCTTGAACTGATTCACAACAGGATCTGGAAGTAATGTGCCCCTGATAGGATCACTGACCAAGTTTCTCAACTATTTGAATATTTCTTGATGAGGAAAGTTTTCCTGCAAATAGGATTATTCAAACAAACATGGTAATTTTAATGCAAAGCTCATGCAATTTTTGAAATCAAAAATCATTTTTGGAATGATATTATTGATGCAAAGCGAAATGAATCAGTTGTCAAAACACGGTGATTTAGACATGCAAAGTGAAAAAGAAAGCAAAGGCAAGACATCAAAGCAAATGATTGGCAACAAACATAGGAGTCAGTTTACGTAACCTTGCTGTAGTATGCTTTCAAAAGAAACCTGGCTTCAATTAGGTCTTTTGAAGGTTGTATCGTGGTCTGGTTCACGGTTTTTGAAACAAAGGATATAGGCTCAAAGTTTATTTGTACCCAACCAATTCTTCATGATGATCTCCAGTCCTGTGCTCAGTTAATTCAAACTATGCATTCAGGTTCCAAATGATTTTGGAATTGCAACACTGTTAGGATGATGACTTAAGGGATTTTTGAGATGGCAATCACTTCTCTTACAACTTTTTCTTATTTTTGATGAGGACCTTAGTCAACTCGTTTTGTCTTCGAGGATTTTGGTAACCTCTTTTTTTTTTTGTTATCCCTAACTTTTTCCTGAACTGTGTCATTTGAGCTTACAGTCAGCGGGATGCCCCAATTTTGCCTAAGTCTCCTTCATAGGTTTTGACTTAGCGGGCTCTTCTTTTGATTTTTTTTCATTTTTTTTGAAAGATAGTGACTGTCTGGCTTAATGATTACGGTGAACCATCATTGGCTTTTGACTTGAAAGACATCTTCGACACTTTTTTGATGTGTGAGAAGGAAAACTTGTGATTGCAACCTTTACTAGAAAGTGTCTTGCATACACAGTCAAATTAACTGAGAACTACCCATCCCCAGGTTAATTTGCGGGTTTTTTCGTACAGAAAGAAACTTCAACTTCTAGGCTCAAAGGAGTTGACAAGGGATTAACTTCCTTATTTCTCTAGTGTTTGGGAGTTGAAACAATGCTTGTACATCCTCAACCAAGTTTTAAATTGAAAGCATACAGTCCAGCAATTTTAGGTATTTCGTTTTCATCATCCTCCCTCCAATCTTTGCATAAACAAAAGCTTGATAAAGAAAGTGAACAGGAAATATATTTTTGTTTTGCGAAAAAAGCATAAAGATGCACACAATGGATATGAATTTGAATCAAAACATTGCAATGCTCATTTCATTAAAATTACCATGAAAGTACAAATAAGGTTCGAAAGCAAATAGTCAATACAATCAAAGAAAAATGCAAACTGAAAGAAATAAGGCCTAGTGACTAATCAACAACAAGGATGAGTTGTCTTGTCTGAAACACTGGCTTTAGGAGATGATCCGTCTGAAATGACTCAAACTTCATTTGGCATGCTCTGGCAAATGATTGTTGACAACATTGGGATTCTCATCAAGAAAAGTCAGAATCTTTGAGTTCACCAATTCTTGTACTCTAGCTTTCAATGCATAGCAACCTTCCAAGTTATGGCATGCCCTACCTCGATGGAACTCATAGTGAAGATCAACCCTATAGTCGGCTGGGAGAGGATTTGGAGGAGGAGGTAGATCCCTCGTTGTAATCAAACCTTTCTGAACAAGACATGGATACAGCTCAGTGTAGGACATCGGGATAGGATCAAATTTAACCCTATTGAGATTCTGATTCTGTCTAATAGTCTGACGAGGACCTTGAACTAGTTGAGCATTGACAACAGGAGCAACTGCATCTACATATTGTTGTTGTCTGTGATGAGGTTTCCCTTCAACTGAAACAGCATGGGTATCGCCATCCTTTTTCTTTTGAAAATTCCCAGCATACTTTTTAGCACCACTAAAGGCTTCGGCATTAGTAATCCTTCCTTTCTTGATACCCTCCTCTAGTCTTTCTTCAATAGTGACTAGGTCAGCAAAACCAGATGATATACTGCCTATCATCTTTTCCCAAAAGAGTGGCTGAAGAGTGTCCATAAATAATCCAGTCAATTCTTTTTCAGCCAAAGGTGGCTCCACTTGAGCAGCTAGCTCTCTCCAGCGCTGAGCATACTCCTTAAAGGATTCTTTTTCTTTCTGAGACATGTTTTGCAATTGGCGGCGGTCAGGTGCCATGTCCAGATTGTACTTATATTGCTTTAAGAAAGCATCAGACAAGTCCATCCAGCTTTGGATACGGTTCTTCTCAAGTCCCGTATACCATTTCATTGAAGCCCCACTCAAGCTGTCTTGGAAACAGTTAATGAGTAGTTTGTCATTTTTGGCGTGAGCAGCCATCCTGCGGCAATACATCACCAAGTGGGTTCTGGAACAGGTGTGCCCATTGTATTTCTCAAAATCAGGAGTCTTGAATTTTAGAGGAATAACCAAGTCGGAAACCAAGCACATGTCCATTGCGGCAGCATTAAAGACATCACTTCATTCCACGGCTCTTATCCTTTTCTCCAGAGTTTGCCATTGCTCTCTGACTTCTTCAATGTATCGAGGTTCTCCCTGACTTTCAGATTGTGGACCGACAGCATGGTACACGAAAGGATTCTCAGGATTAGCTTGAGCAACAGAATGCACAATAGGCTGAGGTTCAGTGAATAATGGAGCTGAAGATACTGGCAGTGCAGACGGGACAAACACAGGAGTAGTTACAAAGGGTGGCGAGTAATTCGGAGGTAACCTATATTCTGGCCAAGTAGAAGTTGGTTGCTGAGTCAGCGGAGGGTTAACAGCAACAGGTGAAGTTTCAACAATCACAGTCCTCTGAGGTGGTTCACCTCTAGCAATCAGAACTTGCAGCATTTCTGTGAGCTTGGTCATACCGGCCTTCAACTCATCAATTTCCATTCTGACTTCGGCGTTGTGTTATTCTTGGTTTTCCATTCTCAATCTGACAGCAGCTCTAGTTCCGTAGTTGTGTTGAGGAAACAGCTTGACGGTGAACAGATAACTGGAGAAGGAGATAGTTGAAATAAGTTTTTGAGACAACTGGGAAGAATGCATATGTATGCTCATGGATGCAAGAGTGCTTGGATGCAACAACCACAAATAAGATCACTCGAAGCACACGGGTTCAAAGGTCCAAGTCACAAGCATGAAGCCACGGGTAAGAACCAATCCCACAAAAGGTGTGTACTAAGGTTTGTCTTCATTGTACCTGCAGAAAACAGTGGTTCTAACAGAGTGCCCAGGGTCCACAATCCATTATCAGACACACCAGTGCACCGATTTGCTCGGAGGTTGGTAGTTATCCTCAAGAGAATCTAACCTGAGTGTGGCATCGCGTAACAGCTAAGTCAGATTTGCATCTTCATAGCTTCCGTGCCACGATCCTAAAAAAGGCTAAGATGGGTTAATGGTTACTACGGTCCTCAGTGTTATAGGCTTCTATGGAAAAAGTAATGCCTTCACGATCGCTCAATCGGCATTAGTAATTCCAAAGAGGCAACCACCGGGTGGATGGATTCTCAAGTTCTTCTTTTTCAGGATTCGACTCCTTCAAAGTTCCCTTGACTATACCATCCTCCTATCTCAAAGTACACTCTGGTCCAGGTATAGGACCTATCTCACACACAGAGGAACTCCAGAACAAAACAATCAAGTAACAAGCAAATCAGATGAAAAGCAGTAAATAAATCAAAGTAGGTTAAACCCCTCAAGGGACTTATCCCCAGCAGAGTCGCCACTTTTCTGTAGCGGCAAAATCGTGAGTGTAAGCTATTGATTAACTTAACTAGAAAAGCAAGATTCGCCACCGCACTTTTATTTTATCCAAAAAGGAAAGGAAAAAGAGCGAACAAAACCTACACAAGCTCTACAACAAGAACAAGTGAAGAGAGTCTGAGTAAGGGGGGTTGGTTACGCAATGGGAAGGTGTTAGCACCCAAAACGTCTATAGTACTCTATAGGAGCCCTTTGAAATATCTACCGCTTTTGGTCTGAAAAAGTTTACTTGAAAAGTTATTGAAGAGATGAGAAGAGAAATTGTTTTTAAGATTTTTGTGTTTGGAGAGACTTGTCGTCTCATGCCTACGTACCCACGATGTGCAATGTAGGATCAAAACCCCGTAGTTCGTGGTACAGAGAATGAAATTTGTTTGTTTTGGTTGATTTTAAATGTAAAGACAAGTTGTCATTTCCAAGCGAATAATTCCGCTTAAAGAAATGAATCATGTCTAAACTTATGAAAAAGTTTTGAAAGAGAAACGTGCACGAGGGCACAAAAGGAAAGTTTGATGAGTTTGATGTTTTTTAAAGTCTTTTGAAAGAAATGTCAACATGCCTATGTAGTTTAGCATTTGCTAAGAAATGAAAGGAAAAGAGTAAAGTCACTTGACAAAGTCAAGGTTTGATTATGAAAGAAGTGATAGTTTGAAATCAAGAAGGTTTTGAAAAAGAGAGAGAGTTTTGAAAATTGAAGAATGGGGTGGAGAAGAAGAGACTATCCTAAAGCATAAGTAAAAGCTAAGGATAAGAATAGCCTAACCACACAAGTAAGCTTCATAGTCTTCGAACCATAATTCCAAAGCAAAGGGAAAAGGTCCTAGTTCTAAGTCCAAGGTTCCAAGAATTGCATTGGATGTCCAAGGTCTAAGTTCAAGGATTCAAGAATAGCATTGAAGTCCAAGGTCTAGGTGCAAAACTCCATGTCCATTGCAAAGGATAGTAACCATAGTCCAAGATTATAAGCACAAGTTTTTTAGAGGTTTTAGCCTTTATTAATGTTTTTGGTTCAAGTGGACAAAGAGAAAAAAGGCATAAGCATAAACATGTGTCCAACGGATAAATGAAAAATTGCAGAAGCATAAACATATGTCCAACGGACAAAGGAAAAATTGCGGAAACATAAACAAGATATGAAATGATAATAATGGAACATAAAAGTAAAAGAGATAAGGAGCGAGAAGGAAATGTAAACAAAGTTAGTACAATCGTAATGTTAGTAAGTTAGTGATTAGTTGTTAGAGTTAGTGATCAATAATAATTGAATAATTGTGCTTAGGTCAAGATTAATGAGAACTCATTAGAGGATTGATAAGACCAAAGCCTCCTAACAACAAGTTTCATAAGTTTTGAACCAAAAGATAAATAATCAACCATTTTTTATAGTTTTCCGATAAGGGACAAATATTGCGCTATGTTAAGCAATTGCCGATTAATTTACGGAGTAATTACCCTACAATGAGGTCGGTCAATAGATCTATGTGCTAATGCATGCTAGATGAACGATATATAAATCGTCATCCGAAAGCAATACCGCACGAAAAGAAAAATGGTAACGATCTCGTCTTGATCGAAATTCAACAAAGGAATTCCAAGATCTTTTAGATTTTCATCGATCAAAAAGAAAAAGAATGAAGAAAAGTGGATCTAACATTTATGATCCGCACAACCAATAAAAAGAATCCAAAGTGAGAATTCAAAATAAAATCAAGAATAAAATGAAAACTCATGATATATTTTTTTTTATGACTTTTTCCAAAAATATTTTAATAAAAAAGACAAGTAAACCGAAAATCATAAAAAAGAAAATTAATATAAAAAGAGAATTAAAACTAAAAAAGTTAGAAGAGAAAAAAAAAAAATTTTTTAAATAGAGAAGGAGGTTAGAATGAAAAGATGGTGGTGAGGGAAGTAATTGAAACAGACCTAGCCCAAAAACCAAATGAACTCTTTAAAAAATGAAAATGAAAAGAAACAAAACATATTGTTCATCATCTTCTTCTTCGTGAGAAAGAAAACACGGTTATTATTCATGGCTATGGGATGTTGATCGGAATCCATTTTTACGGCAGCGATGGGACGAATATTTCACACGGTTTCGATCGTAATTGAAAGTAGATCTCAAATATACCATTGATTTCGTGTCACTGTGTTTCTATCAACCAAATCTGAACCACGAAAGTTCAATGAAAAAGCTTCAATACCTTTCGATTCAAGGTGAAAAAACGCTTCCAATCTTCTTCTTCTTTTCGTCACCAGCCACACAAATTTTTTCTCAATTGAACCGAACACTTGAGGTGATTTGAAGTGGATTCAGGTATGAAGTCTTTGGTTCTTCCTCTTCTACTTTTGTAGATTGCTTCTACTGAATCCTCTTCTTGAATTGTTGCACGTGAATTGTGGTTTCTGCACTTGTGCGAATGTTGTTGTTGATAACGATTGAGCGCTGAATTTTACAGTTGCAGGTGATATGAATTTGGTTTTCCGAATTTGTGGTGAAGTGTTAATTTGCAGATTAGTGAAGAATTGATGAAGGTTATTAAAGTAGAGTTTTGAAGTTTGGTTGAGTTGTGATGAAAGGTTAGAAGATGATGAAGCTTGAGGTATCAATTTGGCAGGATGTTTTTGGCTTTTCAAGCTTGAGAATTGGAATGAAATGCAAGGTGTATTTATAGGATAAGAGGGAATGAATTTGAAATGTCGTTTCTGAATTTTTTCTTGTGTTTTGTTCATTGTAATTTGCGTGATATCTTGCTGAATTTTTGTTGCGTTTTTCTTGATGCGTTGCTGCGTTTTGGAGTTATTTTTTTGTGCAGCTGCTTGCGTTTTTGGATGGCTTGGACTTGGTGTATGTATCATGAAGTTGGTTGGAAAGCTTGGCACGATTTGTAGCTTGAACACGGCTGTTGTTTGTGTGTATCGTGTCTGTAGCGTGTGGAGATGGCTTGGCTCCAAAAAAAGAATATGCAGCTTGTTTTCGTTTGGCAATGTTTGTGTGGAAAAGCTTTTTGTAATCAGTGGCTTGGAAAGTAACTCACGTGCCACGTTTTGTTGCATTTTACAGTAGTATTTCGTTGGCTTGGTGAAGGCTTATCATGAACTTGTTTCAATTTTTTTGTTTTCATTTCATGATGTAAATAGACATATATTTTGTGATAATTTTTCCATGGGCCTCAATAAAAGATATGTGGGCTTTTGGGATTTGTAGTTTGGATAAAGCAAAAAATGGATAATGAAAAGATAAAAATGGTTAAAAATGGATTTGGAATATTTGGATAATGAAAGTGGGTTTCTAAATGGATATTTAGAAAATTGGATATGAACTTGGTTTTAGAAAAATGGGTTAAGAACTTGGAAAATAAAAATGGTTTAAATGGAGAAATAGATTTTATGAAGAATGGATAGCAAAAAATGGATATGGATCATGGATCTAAAAAATTGAATTTTGGAAATGGATATTGATTTTAGGAAAAAAATGGTTTAGAAAAATGGAGAATTAAAAATTGGTTAAAGAATATGGTTAAAAAGGATAGATTAGAAAAATGGATATTTATGGATTATGGATAAGAAATGGATAACCAAAATGGAAATGGATAACAAATCTTTACTTTTAGCCCAAAACAAATCTTGGCTTTTTTTTTCACAAGCCCCAGACAAAATATGCCATACAACTACCAATGAATAAACCATAACTAAACAACAGCCATTAGAATCTGTTTGAACTTGTCTGAATCTGTTATCAGGGAAAATAAATCCACAGATGAACACACTTAAGCCTTGATCTCTGATCATGATGAACTTGACTTTCTGAATATAACCACACAACAGCTTGACAGTCACTGCTTTGAGAAAATAGCCATTGGCACAAATAACTTGTCCCTGGAACAAATGCTTGATAGTTTGACCAAGATTAGGTCAAACATCCATCTGAACTGGATCAAGATCAAACAACCACACTCAATTTCAAATTATGCTCTTGTTCTGACAAACCTGCAAAACACACACAGAGAGAGAGAGAGAGAGAGAGAGAAACAAGCAAACAACAACATATTTTTTGGTATTTTGGTTAGAGGTTAGTAATCACTGTCAAATGTAAAGCAGGTAAGAATAATATACAAATGCTCAGGAGAAACAAAGATTGTGATCTTGTTTGTGGTATGAGATGTAAATGAGATGTGCGAAATCTTAGGGGTAAAAATTAGGGTCTTACAGCTGCCCCTATTTAAGTTTCTTCTATCAGGAGATATGAAGGTTGAAAACTTTGTCTCGACAAGATTAAAGATACTTAAATACAGAAAACCAAATTTTTAGCCATAAGATGTCACAAGATGATATGAATGCAAAGGATGAAACACACTGCGGGGGAACTTGAAACAAAGGATTTACGGTAAATTAAGAGAGATGACGCGAAAAGACACTTCGAGGACACAAGCTATCTCTGGAAATCTGTCAAGGTGGCAAGAAGTATCCATCAATATTTGGAAAGAGAGAGACAAGACCCTGAGAAGACGAGTAGTGACATCCAATAATAGCATTGGATGGAAACTACAAACGAGACAAAAGTAAGCTAATAGACGTCCAAGAATGGCATTGGACAACAACAAGAAAGTTTCTGGTAAAACAACAACGTCATCCAAGAATAGCATTGGACGGGGGTGAAAAACACTCTATATGGGGACAAGATATCCAAGAATGGCATTGGATGACAAGGTTAAACATCAGAGATATCCAAGAATAGCATTGGACTTGGCTGGGGAAAAGGTGTCCAAGAATGGCATTGGACAAAAGAAATCTCAACATCCAAGAATGGCATTGGATAAAGTGAGAAAGGTTCTGGAAAATACATCAGAAGTATCCAAGAATGGCATTGGATAAAAAGAGGTCACAATATCCAAGACTGGTATTGAATAAAGTGAGCAGGGACTTTCAGGAATGACACTGAAAGGTAAAGGTAAATCACTACATTCAGGAATGGCACTGAATGGTAATGATAAAGACATCCAGGAATGACACTGAATGCAAAGGAGAAAACTCATTCAGGAATGGCACTGAATGAACAGATAAGACATTCAGGAATGGCACTGAATGCAAGGAGAAAACTCATCCAGGAATGGCACTGAATGAACAGATAATACTTTCAGGAATGGCACTGAAAGGTAAAGGTAAATCACTACATTCAGGAATGACACTGAATGCAAAGGAGAAAACTCGTCCAGGAATGACACTGAACGAACAGATAAAACTTTCAGGAATGGCACTGAAAGTAAAGGTAAATCACTACATTCAAGAATGGCATTGAATGACACTGAGAAAGACATCCAGGAATGGCACTGAAAGATATCCAAGCAGATATATAATGGGGATTATAGAAGAGAGGCAAAATTTCCAGGAAAAGCACTGAGAGAAACAAGAGGAACAAGATATCCAGGTATGGCACTAGAGATCAAAAGAGACAGACATTCAGGAATGGTACTGGAGTGAAAGAAAAGCAAAGATCCAGGAATAACACTAGAATGGAAGAAAACAAAC
This sequence comes from Lathyrus tuberosus, assembly GCA_022829125.1. Classification (NCBI taxonomy): domain Eukaryota; kingdom Viridiplantae; phylum Streptophyta; class Magnoliopsida; order Fabales; family Fabaceae; genus Lathyrus; species Lathyrus tuberosus. Next base: position 1,898,270 of record JALAZF010000605.1, read on the forward strand.
ATCTAACAACAACAATAGATGCACAGAGAAACAACAACATCCAGGAATGGCACTGGAAAGAAAGAAGGCGAACAAGACATCCAGGAATAGCACTGGGTGCACAAGGAAATAACAACATCCAGGAATAGCACTGAATAAAAAGACAGGCAACTGTTTGGTAGGCGCCAAGTAAGTTGCACTTTGGTCACAAGGTAAGATGTTGACAATAACAGGACCTCGAAAAAATGCATATGAGCGTGAAGCACACTTCGAGCTATGAAAATCTTTCTATGTATGGTATATGAATGATTTATGTATGCAATGCAGATGATAGGGACAAACGAGATAGACTCTTTTGTGAGGGAAGAATGGAACTCTGATTCCTCAACACAGGGAACACTGCCCACTTTGCTTGGAGAGAAGATGTTGAACACATCTCTGTCACTCTTATGAATTGTATCAGGCTGATGGTCCTTTGAGGAAAGACATCTTGAGGGTTCTTGAAGAAGACTACCCCAGATTAATTGACTGATGAAAATAAACTGATCATAGCTTCAGTTTGACTGCTGCAGGGATAAAATGAACTGATCATGGCTTCAATTCTTGAAATGATTGTTTGAGGATAAACTAATCATGGCTTCAGCTTGACTATTGTTGGGGATGAACTGGTCATGGCTTCAGTTCTTGAAATGACTGCTGAGAAGGCTAAACTCAGTATAGGTCTTGAAAGAGATATTCTGGTTAATCAATTCTGAGAATAACTTGCACTGAGCAACAAATCTTGAACTGATTCACAACAGGATCTGGAAGTAATGTGCCCCTGATAGGATCACTGACCAAGTTTCTCAACTGTTTGAATATTTCTTGATGAGGAAAGTTTGCCTGCAAATAGGATTATTCAAACAAACATGGTAATTTTAATGCAAAGCTCATGCAATTTTTGAAATCAAAAATCATTTTTGGAATGATATTATTGATGCAAAGCAAAATGAATCAGTTGTCAAAACACGGTGATTTAGACATGCAAAGTGAAAGAGAAAGCAAAGGCAAAACATCGAAGTAAATGATTGGCAACAAACATAGGAGTCAGTTTACGTAACCTTGCTGTAGTATGCTTTCAAAAGAAACCTGGCTTCAATTAGGTCTTTTGAAGGTTGTATCGTGGTCTGGTTCACGGTTTTTGAAACAAAGGATATAGGCTCAAAGTTTATTTGTACCCAACCCATTCTTCATGATGATCTCCAGTCTTGTGCTCAGTTAATTCAAACTATGCATTCAGGTTCCAAATGATTTTGGAATTGCAACACTGTTAGGATGATGACTTAAGGGATTTTTGAGATGGCAATCACTTCTCTTACAACTTTTTGTTGTTTTTGATGAGGACCTTAGTCAACTCGTTTTGTCTTTGAGGATTTTGGTAACCTCTTGATTTTTTTTTGTTATCCCTAACTTTTGCCTGAACTGTGTCATTTGAGCTTACAGTCAGCGGGATTCCCCAATTTTGCCTAAGTCTCCTTCATAGGTTTTGACTTAGCGGACTCTTCTTTTGAATATGCTATACAACTACCAATGAACAAACCATAACTGAACAACGGCCATTAGAATCTGTTTGAACTTGTCTGAATCTGTTATCGGGGAAAATAAATCCACAGATGAACACAGTTAAGCCTTGATCTCTGATCATGATGAACTTGACTTTCTGAATATAACCACACAACAGCTTGACAGTCACTGCTTTGAGAAAATAGCCACTGGCATAAATAACATGCCCCTGGATTAAATGCTTGATAGTTTGACCAAGATTAGGTCAAACATCCATCTGAACTGGATCAAGATCAAACAACCACACTCGATTTCAAATTATGCTTTTGTTCTGACAAACCTGCAAAACACACAGAGAGAGAAACAAGCAAACAACAACATATTTTTTGGTATTTTGGTTAGAGGTTAGTAAACACAGTCAAATGTAAAGCAGGTAAGAATAATATACAAATGCTCAGGAGAAACAAAGATTGTGATCTTGTTTGTGGTATGAGATGCAAATGAGATGTGCAAAATCTTAGGGGTAAAAATTAGGGTCTTACAATGGTAGCCCAAGGTCACCGCCATCAAGGAGGCAAGTGATCTTAAGTCGCTTGATCTCACGGCTTTGTTTGGTAAGTTGGAAGAGCATGAGCAATAGCTCACTTGCTTAGCAAAATACGAAAAAGAATATAAAAATAGAATAAAAAATGAGAAAGGTAAAGACAAAGAGGAAGACAAGAAGTCCATAGCTCTAAGGACTTCTAGCTCAATGCCTTCACATTGTGAGCATGGTGATAGTGAAATCGATGATGACAAGAGCTTGTATGAGGAGGATATGAGGCTGTTCGTAAAGAGATACCAAAGGTATATAAGGAATAATGATATTAAACATTCTGACAAGAACATAGCTTAGAAGGTTGACAAGCTCATCAAATGATGATGAGAGAATGAAGAGCAAGCTTATAAGATCTTGCTATCATTGTGGTGAAGTAGGTCACTTCATAACGAAATGCCCCTTGAGAAAGAGAGATAAAGAAAAGAGCCATCACAAAACTTCTAGCAAGACTAGGAGAGCATATGTCACTTGGGAGAGTGTTAGTGAGTCCTCCAGTGATGAAAGCACAACTTCAAGTGTCTAATCCGGTTGAATTTGTCTTATGGCAAAAGGAAAAAAAAAAAGAAAAATGTAAGTCTCTCTAAGCTTGAGTATATAAATAATTCATCCTATTTGTAGCGGTAAAAATCGTGAGTATAAGCTATTGATTAACTTAGCTCGCAAAACAAGAGTCGCCACCACACTTTTATTTTATCCAAAAGGAAGGAAAAAAAGCGAACAAAACCTAAATGAGTTCTAAAGTAAGAACAAATAAACAGAGATAGGGTAAGGGGTTGGTTACACAAAGGGAAGGTGTTAGCACCCAAAACGTCTATAGTACTTTATAGGTACCTCTTTGAAATATCTACGATTTTTGGTTTGAAAAGGGTTTGCTTGTAAAAGATTGGGGAGGTGAGAAAATAAGTATTTTTTTATTAATTTTGTGTTTGACAAGATTTCCTGAGTCTCGTGCCTACGTACCTACAAAGTGCAACGGAGGATCAAAACCTCGTAGTTCGTGGTACAAATAACAAAATGGTTTGTTTGGTTGAGAATAATTTTTTAAGGGTTAAGGGTTATGGATTATGGAAGTGATATGCAGTGTGGGGGAGATGATCATACAATGTGGTGATATATTCAATTTTTCGCTTGATATTTTCGGATATGCATTTACGAAAATCTCGCTCAATGGTTAAATGAATAAGCTCAATGAAAAATACGAAGGAGATGAGATTTATGATTAATTTACAAAGGATGGTGTGACTTAAAGTGCATCTAATGATACATTTCCAAAAACATGTAAAAACAAATTTAAATTTTCAGTGATGTGCGGAAGTGGAAAAAGAAATTCCCATTTTGTTTGACAAAAACAATGTTACAAAAGATATTTTCTCCATTTCAAATTATAAGTCACTTTACTATAAAAATTTGTATCAAATTATAAGTAATATTACATTTCCAATGCAATATTAATGACATTTTCCCTAATATACTCTAAAATATTTATTATTATTTATTCTTTTAACTTTTTTTAATTTCTCTTTTATATATAATTATAAGAGATATTACTGTAAAGTTATACATAATTTGTCTTTTCTTTAAAATAATAATTAAAATTTTTAATTTGTGTGAAATGATCAAAACGTTTTATAATTTGAGACGGAGGTAGTAATATTTTAGGCGTAGTACAGACGGTAAATTTTGTTGTATGATAATGGCAGGTTATATTGTTAGAGAAAGAGTGGGCATGGTTGAAAAAAAAATGAAAAGTTGGAGACCACGTGACCTGAGTGAGACTGAGAGATGAATAGATTTACAGTCAAACACAACATTTGCTCAACCTATCGATGCTCTCTCTTTCTTCAAACTTACCTCACTACTACTATCGATGCTCTCTCATTTTTCTCTTTCTTCATTTTCCATCTTTTTTTTCTTCTTCTGCTGCTGCTGCTGATGATGGGGTTCAACAGTGTCAACTTCATCTATGCACTCTTTCTCACCATTCTTGTAAACGTCAACGCTTCAATTCATCACTACAACAAAGAACCCTTCACTCACCGTTCCAACGCTTTCTTCTTCCACGCCGGCACCGAAGCTATCCTCTCCTCCTCTTCTTCTTTCATCGGGTATTCTATTTTCACTCTCTTTCTTTTCACTCACTATTAGGGTTAGGTTAGGGTTTCATTCATTTCAATTCAATTCAGGTTTGAAACGGTGTCGTTCACCAGACCCAGAGAATCTGCTCTCACCTATGGCCAAATGCAAACCCACGCTGGTCTTGTTGAAGCTATTATTCTTGAAGTTAAGGACAGAAACAGAATTGGTGGATTCTATTTTAATCCCAAATCTGATTCCATTTGCTGTACCCCTGATCTTGCTAAACAATATAACTGTAATCTCGGTGAAGTTATCATTCATAATAATCCAGATAATCCTGACTTTCCCAAACGGATCAAAACATTCTTCCGAGGAATCGAAGAAGTTGCTCGCATGGATCTTCAAACTGTTCAAATCAATGCTACTGGGATGTATTATTTATACTTTATGTTTTGTGATCCTAACCTCAAAGGGACTACTGTTACAGGAAAAACTGTATGGAGAAATCCTAATGGTTATCTTCCTGGTAAAATGGCACCTCTTATGACCCTTTACGGTTTCATGTCTCTGGCTTATCTGTTACTTGGTCTTCTATGGTTTTTGAGGTTTCTTCAGTTTTGGAAAGAGAAGGATATTGTTCATGTCCACCTTCACTACCATATCACTGCTGTTATTGCTCTTGGGATGTGTGAGATGGCTTTATGGTATTTTGAGTATGCCAATTTCAATGTTACTGGTAGTAGGCCAATGGGAATTACCATATGGGCAGTTACTTTCACCTCTGTTAAGAAGACACTTTCGAGGCTGCTTCTGCTTGTTGTATCTATGGGATATGGTGTTGTTCGTCCTACCCTTGGTGCGCAGGGGGTTGTGTATAGAGTTTTGCTTCTTGGGGTGATGTACTTTGTTGCATGTGAAGCGTTTGAGCTTGTTGAGCATTTGGGGAACATCAATGACTTCTCTGGGAAATCTAAGTTGCTGTTGGTACTCCCTGTTGTTTGCCTTGACTCATGCTTCATTCTCTGGATCTTCTCTTCCTTATCTAAAACCTTGGAGAAACTGCAGGCAATTACCAATTTCACTTCCTTTCCGTATTCTTCAGTACTGTTTTTATGATTGTAATAATAACCAATTAACCATTGTCTCTAATCTCTGTTGGGTTGTGTTTCCTTTTTGGGGAAAGAAATAGTTGTTTACTAAGGTTTGAGGTTTACATAATGTGGAATATGGGCGTTTTATGTCGCTGTTAAAAATATGTGAGTTAGGCATATACTATTTCTACTTATTCTCATTTTCTATTTATTTTTGGGTGTAGACGCGGAGAAACTTAGCTAAGCTGGAGATCTATCGAAAATTTACAAATGCCCTTGCAGTGTCTGTGCTATTGTCCATTGCATGGATTGGCTTTGAGGTAGTTTTTTAAAAGATATTTGATGCATTGGAATAAAAAATTTTAGAGATGCAACTGATTTTCATTTAAGCATTTTTTTTAAATAAAGTAAATTAGAGATAATATTGCTAATGATCATTTGTTACTGTGGTTAACCAGCTGTACTTCAATGCAACTGATCCTCTAAGCGAGCTGTGGCAAATTGCTTGGATTATTCCCGCTTTCTGGGCCCTGCTTTCATACACTCTCTTGCTGGTGATATGTGTACTTTGGGCTCCTTCTCGTAACCCTACTAGGTACGTCCTTTCATGAATGGTGTTATTAAGAGAGTTACATGGTTGTTTTATGCCAATATTATATAAAACTTTGGTTTGAATGTCGATCCACTGCTAGTTATGTTAGATGTATTGTAACATGTAAAACCAAACTTTGTTTTGGATCTACCTTTTGCTAATGTATTTTTCTTCTTCGTTTCATTGCAAACTTGCAATTTATGCAGCACACTTTGGTGTTTACGTGATCTTGTGTTTTGTAAACTTTTCAATTGGATGTACCAGTACAGGTTTCTTTTAACTTATAGATAAAATATGCTCGTTTCCATTTGATATCTTTATACCTTTCTTTCCAATACAATAATTGCTACTTCTTGTGCACTGCTATAGCATGCCTTGATGGGTTTCTATTATATTGAGCGATCAATAGGTTCATTACTAGAAAAGCAGAGAACGATAAAGACTTGCTTTTGACCAAATGCCTTATTTCTAGTTAGCCAAAACCTATCATGTCACTTTTGAGTCCAATTGTCAACAAATACCTTTTACAAAACTTCTCTGCCTATACTTATTTATGACAGGACTTTAGGCTGTCATTTGATCCATGAATGTGATGAAAGATGCTTTGATTGTTGTTGTACTAGTTTCTAGCCCTACGGTGAATCTGGAGAAGTTTTAAAATACGTATTGTATTGGTTGTTAATTGAACCCTAAAGTGGCATGGAAAAACTCTAGACTGTGGAGAAGTTAAGTTGTGTTGTGTCTCTGTCTCTATATCAGAATTAGTATCATCTTTAGAATAATCTGTTTTTACCTCTCCATCATTTGATTCATGTCACTTTCTTTCTAATGTTCCTGATGCACTGGGATTGAATATTATATCCCAGTATTTGTTTTGCTGGTGTGGTGTGTACCTTTAAAGACTGATTGCATTTACACATTTTATTTCTAGATATGCATACTTAGAGGGAACAGATGACATTGATGAGGAAGGTATCTCTCTGACAAGCAGCATTGCAAAGATGAGTGGGGATGTGACAGCCAATCTTGAGCGGAAGGAAAGAAAAGGTTCTAGTGCCACAAATCTTACAATTGCAGAAGATATTGAGGAGGATAAACGAGAATAATGTCACTCAGATTTGTATAGTAGTGTTTCATATGTCATCATCTCTTACATAAGGGTTGTAAATATTCCTATATACAAAGTAGTTTTTTGTGCGGAAGGTTTCAGTTAGTAATGGAGAAACTGAGACACGGTGTCATAATTGCCAATGATACGTGAATCACATAGGAACAATTCTCCATAACATCTTTAACATATTTATGATAAAATCATTCCCCGGCGTAGTTTTAGATGTATGTCAGCCTTATTTATATGCCTTCTATATTTCAAGTCACAATTTTTTGAATATTCTCATCTCATTAATTAACTTCAATTGAATTTTGGGATTTCCATGAGCATACTTGTCAATGGCATTTAGAAGCCATGTTGTTGGGACAACATATGTTTTGCAAATTTAGCAGCATCATTATATTAACAAGTTGAATTTAATCAATAGATTTTAGAAAAAACAGTATCTCTAGCATAATAAATCAAAAAATTACAAGAGTTTGTCCTTTTCAATTTATCAATCCATTATGCATAGTTGGAACTTTATACTAGCTCATGGTGCAAAGTGCATTAGTCCTAGATTAAAAATTTGTTGAATCAGTTGCATTGAATGAAACAGAAGAATATGTGAAACATCGTCTTGCAATAGCAATGTCATACTTCTCAAGCACAGCATTATTATTTATTTTGGTTGAGTAGTCCAGCGGCTAAAATTCCCTTTTTATAGGTGAACAAGTGAGATGTTGCGGGTTCGAATTTTATCCTTGCAGATGTTGTCTTTGTATAGCTACTAATTGAGTTGACTTAACAGGACGAACACTTCATTTACTTTGGAACACATTTTTTAAGGCAGGTTAAACTAAGAGTTGTTTTAGGTCTAAAATAGTTGATTTTCATTACTCAACACATTTTTTAAGGTAAATTGAAAAAAGAGTTGTTTTAGGTCTAAAATTATTATCAATGCCCAATACTCTTTCTTTTTGTTTCTTGTGATGTTGGACATCTACATGCACATACTTCACCTTATTCCAGTCAAGTGACGTTTTAACAGACACTAACAATGCAATAACATGTTAATTTCTTCTCCTCTAATAATGATATTGCAGTGAAGGCATAAATTAATAAATTTTCCTTTCTCATCAACTTGTTAAAAATGATTATTTTTTTCCTAAATGATTCTTTTGATGTTACATTTTATAAATATGGTTTATGATATTATAGATTTCAATCCAACATGTATAAAATTTAATAAGATGTCAAAATCAAATTATTCAATAATAAAAATCATATAAATATGTAAAATAATACCTATATTAGCAATTTTAAATTTGAAAAAAAAATCACAACAATTTTAGTTCTTACATAATTTTTATTTGTGGAAACTAATCTTATATGATATATGTGGATACTAAAAATTAAAATAAAGAAATATTGTATCAAATAATAAATATTTTCTTGATAAAAAAATTATAAATATTTCAAAGTATAGGACTATTTACAACCTTTTTTAAATTCAAATATCTTTATTAAAAAACATAACATTGTTGAAACCATAAAGTTAGTTATGACCATGCTTTCACAAAAACAAACAAAAACAAAAGTTAGTTATCATATTTTCATAATAATAGAATGATGATTAAATTGGATTGCATCCATTTTCAAAAATGTATTGCCATTTGAATGAATGTAACTAACACGTACACCCCATTGCCCATTTCTTTCGCCATTTTCGTTTCACTTTCTCTTTCTATTCACATCAACCACAAAAATTCATTCTTTTCCATTTTCCTAATCTCGCTTTTCTTCCTAATCCTTCATTCCATTGCATTACAACACACTAACAAGCTTATACTGATTCAATGCTATTTGTAGATCTTTCAAATTTGTACTAGTAGAATACTTTTGCATGAAAATGTTGACAAACTTTACTTTTTTATGGTGTCTTTGGATTTTTCTTTCTGGCTCTTGTTGTATGGGAAGATTTGTGGTAGAAAAAAACAATTTGAAAATCACTTCTCCAAAATCATTGAGAGGTGTTTATGAATGTGCAATTGGGAATTTTGGGGTTCCAAAATATGGTGGAACCATGATTGGAACAGTTGTGTACCCTAAGTTTAATCAGAATGGATGCCACAAGTTTAATGATGCTGATACTTCCTTGAGTTCCAAGCCTGGAAGCTTTCCTTCCTTTGTTCTCATTGATCGCGGAGGTTAGTTACGCTTTCGAATTCTTCACTCTTTTTAATCATTATATGCCAACCAAGGAAGAAGAATCATAGTAAAAGTTGTTTTTTTCCTTCTAAACCATGGGTTTTTATGAAGTATGTAAACTTGTACTGAGCAGTGGGTATCTTTGAGGGCGTGCAAGATGGCTTAGCGCACAGGACCCAAAATATGTCACGGTTAAACCATGGCTTAATAAGACTTCGTAAAATGTTCATGTTTGAAGCGTGACTAATTTACTCAGAGCCTCCAAAAACTTGAGATGACTCTGGAACCATGTTGTTTTGTATGTTTGTGTCTGATTCATTTTATCAGTAAAAATTGAACTCGGTAGTCGGTACTCATGTTGTCACACATATTTGAGTGAAATTCACAAAAATCTTATCTGATCATAGAGACTAAAGAGTATTGGAATGATAGTGTGGGATAACATGTTTCTACCTCTTACATTGCAATTCTTTCTTCACTTTAGTAATTGTTATCATTGTTGTGAATAGCGGCTATAGCAGAATAGCGTAGCGGTGGAAGGGTTCGGCGCGACGCTATTGCAATGATTTATTTATGATGTGGTGTTTACTAACACATTGATCATATATATCATTTAGTACTAGCTAGAAAATCCCAATAGAAAGGCTCAAGTGTTCAAATCATTTTTTTTTTTTCATTTTTGTAGATTGTTACTTCACTTTGAAGGCATGGAATGCTCAGATGGGTGGAGCAGCAGCAATTCTTGTGGCAGATGACAGAGTAGAACCATTGATCACCATGGACACTCCTGAAGAAGGGAACGGTGCTAACGTCGACGATTATATAGAAAAGATTACAATTCCGTCCGCTCTTATCAGCAAATCACTCGGCGACAATATCAAGAAGGCTCTCTCAAGTGGGGGAATGGTGAACGTGAATCTCGATTGGCGAGAGGCACTTCCACACCCCGACGAGAGAGTTGAATATGAGTTATGGACGAGTAGCAACGATGAGTGCGGTCCAAAGTGTGAGAGTGAGATTAATTTTTTGAAGAGTTTTAAAGGCGCGGCTCAATTACTTGAGCAAAAGGGGTACACTCGGTTCACGCCTCACTATATAACTTGGTATTGTCCAGAAGCATTCATCTTAAGCCAACAGTGTAAAGCTCAGTGCATTAATAATGGGAGATACTGTGCACCGGATCCCGAGCAAGATTTTAGTAGAGGCTATGATGGAAAAGATGTTGTTGTTCAGAATTTGCGCCAAGCTTGTTTCTTTAAAGTTGCTAATGATAGTGGTAAGCCTTGGCAATGGTGGGACTATGTTACCGATTTTGCAATCCGATGTCCAATGAGAGCACATAGATACACCGAAGAATGTTCCGATCAAGTTATTCAATCTCTTGGTAGGTTGGATGTTTTCATGTTTCGTTGCGCGTAATAATGTGACCTTTTTCTTTTATGGTGTTTGATTATTTACGAGTGTCGTAACAAAACTTAACATAGCTGCTAAATCTTTCATGATTTACTTGATATAGGTGTTGATTTGAAAAAGATTAAAGACTGCTTAGGGGATCGTAACGCAGACGTTGAAAATCCTATCCTTAAGGCTGAACAGGATGCACAGGTTTGTATGAAGAAGAAAATTTTAAGTATTCTTATAAGTTTGTACTTTAATGGTTATTGCGTTTTTCTTGTACTTTGGTTTCAGATTGGACGGGGTACTCGTGGCGATGTTACAATACTACCCACTCTTATTATAAACAACAGACAATATAGAGGTTTGTGACAGCCTTCCAAGGTTTTATAGTGCACTTGCGTGTCGATTTTCCCAATATTTTGAATTGGAACTGTACATAACAGCAATTGATGTGGCCGCAATTGCAGTTGCGAACAAGATTGTGGCAACCTGAAACTTTAATATTGCACACGCAGTTGCAGATGCAATTAGAAACTCGTAATGTAAAACTACTTTGAATGATGGTTATTTATTTTTGCTTCGATTGTAGGCATGCTGTCGAAAGCAGCAGTATTGAAAGCAATCTGTGCAAGTTTCCAAGAGACTACTGAGCCATCAATTTGTTTAACTCCAGGTCCTTATTTTCTTACCTTTTTATTCTTGTTTTTTTGCTTATTTATGTTCTCTCAGCTATATCTTGTACCTTTGATTATTGCTATATGCAGACATTGAAACAAATGAGTGTTTGGTAAACAATGGTGGTTGTTGGCAAGACAAAGCTGCCAACATTACAGCATGCAGGGTATTTGGTTTTCTCAATCATGTTTCGACACGTTTTTGTTCAATATTCGTTTTGCGATTACTGATAATATTCTTTATAATAGGACACTTTCCGGGGAAGAATATGCGAATGCCCTATTGTACAAAATGTGAAGTTTGTTGGTGATGGATATACTCATTGCGAAGGTAGTAAATTAGTTTCTTCACTTATTTTAACCAATTGCTTCGTCTCCAAGTTACTAATAATTTCAAAACATGAAGCAAAACTAAAAATAACCTTGGACATTTATGTGAATGTTCGAACAGCTAGTGGACCTTTGAGGTGTGCAATCAACAATGGAGGTTGTTGGCAGGGATCCCAAAGCGGTCGGGCTTACTCTGCTTGTATCGTAAGTTAACTCTTCTCGTCTGCAACATCCTTTCATACATATATATATGCTTTTGATTACCTTTTGCTTCTGAATTGATTTTGCAGGACGACCGTACGAAAGGTTGTAAGTGTCCGCCTGGATTCAGGGGCGACGGAGTCCACTCATGTGAAGGTACTAAATTTGTTTGAACAATTCTATTGTCGAGTGCGTGAAAAAATTTATATCACTGTGGCATTGACTTGTTGATATGAACTTGTTGAAGATGTGGATGAGTGCAAAGAGAAATTGGCATGCCAGTGCCCAGAGTGCAGCTGCAAAAACACCTGGGGGAGTTATGAATGCTCGTGTAGTAACGGTTTGTTCTATATGCGCGAAAGTGACATGTGTATTGGTGAGTGAGTTTTCACCTTATCTAACTAGATTTTGCATTGAAAAGGAATTATTTGTATAATAATCAGTTTGTGATGTGTGATACAAAACTCAGGCAAGTATAGTGCTTCGGTGTCAAACGGGGGATTCGTTTGGATGCTTATACTGATATTAGGCATTGGTGGTGCTGGCGGATATGCATTCTACAAGTACAGAATCCAGGTATCATTCTGTCGCACTTATACTCTTACGTATTCTACTACGAAAAAAATAGTTGAAATTAAAAAAGAAAATGATGATATTGTGCAGAGATATATGGATTATGAGATAAGAGCAATAATGGCGCAATATATGCCGTTGGATAATCAACCAGAGAACTTAAATCAAGTTCAGCATGCTGTGTAGAAGATTATTATAGTTAAAGTCATATTTGTATGCTAAGACCAAATGAAAATTGTGACGTTCTCTACAATACAATCTATAGCTAGCTTTTTAGTTATTGTTGTTATATCAATTAATACGAAAAACAAGCTATTCTACATCTCCAAATAATTGCTTCCAAGAATTGATTTACAATTGTTAGAATTTAGTGAACAAACACAATTAGTTAGTTATTTGGTAACAAGTAACTTTAACTAATTCTTTAATTCAAAATTTCTTGGCAAGTACAATGACCATTTCACACAACAATGTGACAGATTCTGAATAGTAATGGCTATGTTTTAGCATCTGCAATTTGATTATCAGATAGGTCAGTGGAATCTTTCCTTGTCAATCATCATTTCACACAACAATCAACATATATTCATACATCAATACAATACTTTATTGCAGTTATACCAGGAATAACTTCATGCATTAACCGTTACAAACTGTAATACCAGGAATAACTTCATGCATTAACCGTTACAAACTGTAATAACAGTTGCAACATACATACTTAACTGTATGATGAAATACCACTACTAGGATTAGAGAGCCTAATCTCTTCCAAACTAAATCAACCAAATAACAAATTGAATAAGACTTTCTTATTCTTTATTCTATTTAAATATATTTACATTTAATTATACTAGATCGGCGTATGATGCACGGGTATTTTAGAATTAAAAACTACAATATATTTTGATATTTGATATTTAATTTATTATTATCATAAAAAAACTATATTGTACGCCATTTTTATTATGTTTGCAATGATACTATATTTCTTTTTACTGTGAAAGACAATAAATTAGAATAAAATATAATATTTTAGTTTTAATTTTATTAAATTAAAGAAAGGAATATTAATTAACTAAATAATATTATTAAATATTTCTTTGTAAATTACATGTGATGTTGTATCTATATCTTCACATTCATAGTTAGTCGCCAATATTTTCAAGCCTTTTCTTATAGTAACCTTTGACATAGCAACATATATTTGTTTATGGGAGAAAATTGATTGTGGTATATATACTCCAACATGTTTGAATGATTGTCCTTAAAAAAAAATGACGGGTAAATCATATTATGCAAAAGATCTGGATATGTGTTCTAAACAATAAGTACAAGTGGATCACCAAAACTTGGAATGAGCAATTTGTGTGGTATATTGACTATGATATCTACATCATTACTTTCTCCAATACTTTCATCACCAATTCCCGAAATCCATTCAGAAAATATCTTTCTTCAACGTCAGACAATGAATTTTCAACCAGAAGTTTCATGTTTGTAGTTAATGTAAATCTACAATAACACGAACAACATCTTGTCTATTTCCTTTAGGTATGACAGGAAGTATTTGGTGAAAATATCCACCAAAAACAACTACTTTTCCACGAAATAGGATATTTAAACTTCTATTATTATAAGATCGAAGAATATCCCTTAAATTGCAATCAACAGCTTTGAAACAATGTTTATGCATCATTGGTTATTCATCCCATATGATCATATTTGCCTTGGCTATTAACTCATCCAAATCACTTTTTGGAGTTATTTCACACGTTGAGCAGTTCTCCCTCTTGGAATACGCAATGCAGCTATCCCACTTAAAGCTATAGTTATAACAATTTCACCCCTTGATCTTAATGCTACCGACATTGACCTGCAAATATAAGTCTTTCCAGATCCTCCATAGCCATAAAGAAAAAAAGTCTCAGTTTCTTTTCATTGACCATTTTCATGATACAATCATTTCTTTTCTCAACAGTCATTATTGACATCAATCGACGATGTTGCTCAACCAAAGATTGCATGCCATAGTTCAATTCATTATAAATGAATCTATTTTGCAAACTATTGTTATTACTTTGCAAGAACATTAATGTCTTTATTTCAACTAAAGCATAATTTTTCCAGTTGATCGGTATTCAAGACCAGATCTAAAAATTTAATGTAATATATAATTAATTGAAATATATTAATTATTAAGAAATATACATAATACATAAATAAATAAATAAATAAAATTTAAGTTAATATGTAAATTACCTTCAACCTGCAAAAGGCGTATTTGTTTGTGTAAAATATCGTCACACAAATACTCTGAAGTGTTATTATAAACAAAATTTGGCCGAGATATTTGCTTATACACCATTAAAGTTGCAAACAATAGGTGCAAATAGTCTTTTGTACCACATTGGCTTGCCTCTACAATTGCATCTATGTATTCCTTATCATCATCCAAAAATTCCTTAACATCATCCAAAAATTTCAATGCATAGCAAGCTTCCTTGAAAGTCTCTTTTGTATCATTATTAACATTTTTTATTTAGGACCCTTCGCATAATTCAACAAAGTCCTCAAATAAAATATCTCACCAGATCCAGACGACACAAAATGAAGTCTTTCAACTTCAAAACTGTGTTTTCGTAGAGCACATTTATGATCTTGAGCTTTCCACACAAATTTTATAGGAAATTAATTGTATGTTAGATTTTTGGCTTTAGGGTGTTTTTTGTTGGCATCCATCCATGCCAAAAACTTTGTACAATAAACACATTTTTTATTCACAACATCCTCAAGATTAACATAATCATCATATATCACATGGTGTTCATTCTTTAAATAAAAATTGAGTCTTTCCACTAAAGACTCTCTATAATTAATATCAAAATAAAATATTCTCCAAACAGCTTCACATATTGACAAATATCTATAGTCGTAGTACATCTTTATTTCATCAAAACAATCAGATTTATTGCTTCCATTGCCACCACTATAAAAGGCAACAGTAACACGATCATGCCCTTTATTTATATATTTAAAAAAGATATTTTATTGGTCCTGAATGATTGCACCACTCGACATTTATATGAGCATTATATACTTCAATAACAATTGTTTATTGTAAGGAACCCACAAATCTATTATCTACAAATGAGTTACCTTTTTTAATAAACATGTCATTATCTCTCCTTATATATACTAGATATCCATCTACACCAATAATCGTAGAATCAACAAATTTTTTTGAAAAATGGTTTGTACACTTTCCATTTTGCATGCACGGAGATTTTTTATTTTGAATGTTGCATGGACCATGAATCATAAATGAAGATACAACTTTAAACAACTAAGGCTCTCTATCTTTATCTCGAATCTCGGCAGATATTATTTTGTCAATATCATTAGGATAGACACACTTATAATTAGGTTGGAGGAAAAGCAATATGTGAGCATGTGGAAGTCCGCACTTTTGAAACTCAATAGTATATATCACTGCAAATTTAAAGTAAATAGTATTAAATGTTAATTAAAAATACATTTGATTAATAATCATATAAAGGTTTTAAATGAGAAATAAAATTAGGTACAAACTTACATGCTTTCACTTTACCGAAAATAATTCCTTTCTTGATGTCTTTTACTAACTAATCAATATTAATTTAGAACAACCGACTTACTAAATAAGGCCTATCCTTTGGCTTGAGGTGATATGTTTTTTAAAAAATCAACAAATTCAAGCCATTTATGGTTGCATGTGAACGTGATAAATAAATCAGTATATCTAGTCCAACCACAAATTACCATAACATCCTGATAATTTTGTATCATATATCTTGCTCCACCAACAAAAGTAGACGACATCTTAATTCTCTTTCCTGATGATGTTGGATTAGTTTCTCCTCTAAGAATTAACTTGGTTAACCCCTTGTATATTTCAGCTCTTAAGTTGCTTCATGAGGATTGTTTCATCTAGGTCACCATACAAAAATAAGTCTTCACATCCATTTGTTTCAGCTCTAGGTAGAACTTTGCCACCATGGCAAGCAACATTCAAATGCATTTGTGCTTCACAATAGGAGAGAACACGTCATCAAAGTTAACTCCTTTTTTGAGTGAACCCCCTAGCGACTAACCTTTCCTTTTATCTCTTCGACATCACTCCTTTGATTCTCTCCTTCACCTTGAAGATCCACTTAGAGATGACTAATCTAGACCCTGTGGGTCTCTTAATCAGCTCCAAAATGTTGTTATCATGAAGATATCTCATCTTATCATCTGTGGATCTAAGCCATTCGGTCTTGTCTCAACTCCTTAAAACTTCCTTATAGTCTCTAGGCTTTTCATCCTGAACCTCACTTACCAAGATTAAGGAAAAAGCTATGAAATCTGCATAACCAAGTCTCTAAGGTGGTTTGATGATTCTCCTGGTTTTGTCTCTTGCTAAAAGAAACTAATTAAAAGTCTACTCATTCATTCAAATATTGTGTGCTTCTTTTTTCGACTTCAGATGGGTTTTGAGTTTCAACATCAACATGCTCCACCTTAACAGGAAACTATTATTGTTCCATCTCCTCTACAGAGATCTTCATACTTCGACCAGCGTCGTCAGTTTTATTGAAAGTCATTTTGCTTCATTTGAAAACTACATCTCGACTTGTGATACACCTCTTGTGACCTGGCTCTTGGCACCACAACCTATAAGCTTTTACTCCTTCACGATATCATATAAACATACATCCTAAGGCTCTAGGTTCAACCTTGTCTTGCCTAATGTGAGAATATGCTTCAGAACAAAATAATCTAAGTTTTTTGAGGTCTGGTGGATGACCTGACCAAACTTCTTTGGGCGTCTTCATCCCTAAGGCAGTCGAGGGACATTTATTTATCAGGTAAGTTGATTTACAACTTCCACAGCCCAAAAAACCTTCTTTTACCCCGCACTAACAAACATCCACCTTACTCTTTCCAGAATGGTTTGATTAAACACTTCAGCGAAACCATTTGTCTAGGGAGTATCTGCAGTAGTTTTGTGCCTTGCAATTCCAGACACATCACAATAGCTATTGAAACCTTCATTACAAAATCCAAGACCAATGTCAGTCCTCAACCTCTTTACTTTTCTTCTAGTTTGAATTTCGACCAGAGTATTCCAGCTTTTGAAATTTTCAAAAGTTTCATCCTTAGTTTTCTAAGTGACTACACATAAATTTCATGAGTAATCGTCAACTATGGATATAAAGTATCTTACCCCTGAGTGTGAAAGATTTCTTACAGACCCTTAAAGATCAATATGGATATAATCAAGGGATCCATGTGTTTTTTGTTTATCTTTACTGAACTTTACCCTATTGGATTTACCAAATACACGAGGTTCACAAAACTCCAGTTTTTCGATCTTGTGACCACCTAGAAGATTTTTCTTTCCCAATTCGACTAGAACCCTTTCAGTGACATGGCCAAGTCTCATGTGCCATAACTCAGTCTTTGACACAGATTTTGAGGATGCCACATATGCTAAACCACTTACGACCTCAGCCTCAAAGATATACAGTCCTTGCTTTTTTATGCCTCTCAAGACTTCCTCCGGCACCTTCATTACCCTTAGGATTCCTTGCTATCCTTTGAAGACATATCCTTTCTTTTCGAATTCACCAAGAAAAATCAAATTTCTATTAAGATCAGGTACATACCTGACATCATTCAACAACTTTATTGACTCATCATGGAGCTTGACTATTAGAAATCCAGTTCCTGTAATCTAGCAGGCTTTGTTGTTTCCCATAGCACTTATCCACCATCTTGATCACATAGTTCCTCAAACACTTTTTTTTTTGGATTCATGTGCCAACTACAACCTAAATCCATAATCCATTCCTTTTTAGAGTTGCTGCTAAAAACCACGAGAACATCAGATGATTCATAATCATCTTGAACAATGGTTGTGTTGCCATTATCCTTACCTTCATGATTATTTAGACGTTTAGAGCACACCTTTATTGTATGACCTCCCCTGTTAAGTGATAACACATAATTGCAGGAGCATCATTGCCATAAGACATCTGATGACCTTTACCCTTCTTCTTCTTAAACCTACCATCTTTCTTTGAGAGTTTTCCTTTTACGGACAATCCCTCACCAACAAAAGATGGTTTATGCTCATTTATTTCATTTAAGTCCTTTGAGTACAAGGATGATCGAACTTCTTCAAAGGTCAGGGACTCTCTTACATACAAGAGAGTTTCTTTGAAATGAACATGAGATCTTGGTAAAGTACACAACAACAACAACAACAACGTTGGATCTTCATCACCGATCTTGACATCAATAATCTCCAGATCAAGAATCAGCATATTAAACATATCCAGTTGTTGAGTCAAGACTTTGTCTTCACTCATCGTGAATAAATATAGAGCTTACTTCAGGTAGAGACGATTAACCAAAGTTTTGGTCATGTACAAACCTTCAAGTTTGTTCCACATGTCGTCAATCATTTTTTCCTTTGAGACTTGTCGGATAACCTTATCACCAAGGCTCAATATGATGGCACTATAGGCTTTCTCGATCATGGACATCTTCTCCTTCGCCATTAGGACAACATCATTCTTTTGTTATCCTTTCGACGCTTCTAACAAACCCTGTAGTACAAGAAGAGTTTGCATCTTCAAGCGCCAAAGTCCGAAATCACTCATTCCGATGAATTTATCAATCTCTTACTTTATTGACTACATCTTGTCCTCCACGTTCAACTTACTATTTTTTATGAAATCGTTTCCACGAAAATAGAGTATAATCGGTTTATTTATCAGTAAGAAAACCAGAAAGTGAGATAGAGAGAATAGAGAAAAGAAAGACGATTCAAAGTGGTATAAAACTCTGGATTCTTGATTCAATTATACATTAGAGAACAATGTTTATAATTGAATCTCAACCACATCACTTTTCCCCCTAATTAGAGTTATAGAGAAGTGAGGACTAGGATGTTATTTATAAGAAAATTAAAATCCTATCTTTCAACTAACATATTAGACAAATGTGCTAACAGACTAGCCCATTTCAACATGCTAACAACCTAGCATATTTCGGCAGCAAAACTACCTCTTCGACTTCGACAGAGTTTGATCCAACACTAACTTATAATCTATAAGCTACAATTTTCATTTTCTTATACTCTTATATTAGAATGTTTTGAAATGTAGTTAAATGATTTAGGAATGTGGGTATATTATGAACCTTGGATGGCCGAGAATAAATTACGTGTTTTAACAATTTTTCAAAGTGTTATTCTCTTGTTCCCTTTTGACAACAATCATAACTGTCTCTAGGTTTGAAATTTTCACATCATGTCCTTGTATTGTTATTGTGTTATTTTATTTTCTCTTTATCGATTTTTTCCAATAGGATGAACTGTATTTTAATGATGAACATTCCCCACGCGTGAACAGTATCGTCGGAGTGAACAATTCTTTTAAAGTGAACTATGATTCAATCACTTCATAACAAACACAATTAACTAACTATTTTAACAATTTTAATTAACTTTTGAATTACACTTTAACAACAATTAACCCTCTCCTTGTGTGAAAATAATAAATGTATAAAGCTAGGTCACCTTTAAATATGTATTTTGCTAGTAAATAGATACAATCGAGGGTCTAGATTAATTAATGAATCAAATTAACTAACGAAAAAATAAATAGAAATAAGATGCTTTGAACTTTTTTGCATACATTAACTAGGGATAATATTTAGTTATATGTAAGTGAAAAGCATAGTGAGTAGTTTGCATTTGGCAATTATGTCGAATTTTCTCTCAAACCAAATGGATTCTTCTTCTTCATCTTCTTGTTATTTAGCAAGAACATTGAAAACTAAACGTGGCAAGAATCTTCATCATCAACCTGCAACATGGAGCATGAGTTCCATGATCACAGCATTGCCACAATATCCATCATCTCCTCCTCCCGAAGACAATGCCACTCACTTCTCCACTCCAAGAAACCAGGTATAGCATAATTATTCCTTTTTTCCTTTATTCTCTCACAATCTTTCTGTTCATTATTGGTGACTCAAGAACCATGCTTTTATGATTATTTTTCTTGGTTCTTGAAAATGTATATATATGTTCAATAATTGATTGTTTTTTATGAATGAATGAATGAATGTTGAAATGTCAGAGATTAGGCATGACCTACGCAGAAAACAATTGCTTCTCTGATATCGATGAATGGTTGGAACATGCAAACAAGTTCTGCAAATCCTTCAACCATCACAATGAGGATAATCATGCAGGTTAGTTTGTTAGTTTATCATCGTTATTATAGATTTATATATCATGAATGATTCATGTAAGTGATGATAATTGTGTTTGATCAGAACAACAATGTGACTTGAGAATCTCAGCAGTATGCGACAATTTCTTAATAGCTCAAGAACATGAACTTTACAACATAATGTTACCATGTGTCAGAGAAGAAACTCCTCTTCCACAAAATATTACTTCATGCATTAACAGACATGGAGGAGGAGGAAGAGGAGATAGCAGATATCAACCTTATGATGAATTATTGAATCAAGACAGAAGGAGGAAACATGAAGCTTATAAAGATGTACGTAACAAGGTCAAACATCTTCAACTTATGCAAAGGTCACACTCATAACCTATTTAGAACTTATACTTCTCATTCTGATGTCTGATACGTGTCCTTCGTGTCTGGTTTTATAGTTTAGACACTAAGAAGATAGGTTTTGATTTGATAGGTTGAGAAGGAAAGAAGAAGCTATAAATAACTGGGAATTGCACCAAACCAGAAAAGCTATGGATCGCATGGATAAAATTCAGGCATGAAAACTCAACATTACATCATTTTTAGATGTAGCTTTCTGAAAATCTATGGATGATAGGCACTAATAGTGTTGTTTGTTGGTTGCAGAATGAGCTTGAAAGAAAGCAAGTAATGTCATCAGCAAAGACTCAAAAGAAAATAAGGTCGGTGAGGGAAAAGGCAGAGAAGCAGAAGCTGAAGCTGAGGCAATCAACAATGAAAAAGTTCAAACAACTTGAAATACAAGAAACTCATTCCTCTTCAGATACTTCATGGGACTCACGCTTACAGTTATATTAGAATAAAATATTTTTGTTCATTGTATTGAAACATGGGAAATAGTCTATTAGAGTGTTAATGTATTGTAACATAACATGGGAGTTACTGTTAAGTTTAAATCAAAATTTGCAAAACATAGTTGCATTAATTACACTCCACCATGTTTGGTTGCAAAAGGACTTGCACAAGTTATTAATCATGTGTAGAGGTTAGGTTTTACTAACTTGCAATTTTTATAGGTATATTTTTCTCCATGGAGCACATTGACATATGTGTGTTTTGGAGTCATCAATTATCATATGTGAAGTATTAAATCTATATTATTTTGAAAAATAATATATAAATTTTTATCTTGATGGTGATCCACGGGGGGATCCGTGGAAGACAGGTATAGAAATTAAAATTCTCTTGTGACAAAGATCGACCACAAAGAACAAATTTAGTTGTGGAGACGGAGAAGTACCCTCCGTCCCGTTCCACTTCATTCACATAATTGAAGAGAAATTTTGAGAATGACAATCTTTTTAAATTTATGAAATATTTTGAGAGACTATGTCGATTTTGTTAGGAAACAAGTGTGAGTTTTAAGTCCCACATTGTTTAAAAAAATGGAGGTTAAATACTTTATAAGTAAGAGAACTCATACACCTATCACCTTAAAGTTTTGGGTGAATATGTTATGTCTCTCTCACTTGTTTGGGTGAGTGTTTGACCTTTAGGTGAGTATTTAACCCAATGTGAATGTTTCCCCCTTATGATAACCCATCAGATTTTTCCCGTAACAATAACCTATAATAACAACCACAAATAAGAATCAGTTTTATCTCATTAAGTGGGGTAGGGTACATAGATAAATTTATAACATAATGTTCTATCTAGGACCACGTTTCTATCAAAGTCATTAATTTTAAGGTCTTTTTTTAATAAGTTTATAGTCTTTTTAGGTCTCTATCTTCCTCTAGTAGTTTGACTTCTCTCCATCTGATATCTACCCTAATCACAAAATCTATAAGTATTTTCTCTACATATTCAAAACCACCTAACTTTATTTCATCTTCTCTACTATAAATGTTACCGTAACACTATCCCTAATGTTTTCATTTCTAATAATATCATATCTTGTTTTACCACACATCCAAAGCAACGTCCGCATATCTTCTATGTTTAATTTATACTTGTGTTTATTCTTAATCGTCCAACATTATGTCACGTACAACATCACAGATCTTACTGTAGTTCGATAAAAAAATTCCTTTAACTAAAGTAATACCTTTGCTTCACATAAAATCCCTGGAGCTCTCCTCCATTTCAGTCATTCAGCTTAAATTTGATGATTTGCATTTCCTTCTATTTCTCCATCATTTTATATCACGAACTCAAGATATTTAAACCATGTGACTTGAGGGATGATATAGTCTCCAACTTTTACCTTCAGCGCTTCTTCTTTTGTTGAACTTACATTTCATATATTCCGCTTTACTTTTTACGAGAACCATGTGTTTCTAAAACTCGTCTCCAAGTTTCTAAAATCTCATTTAAATCATCCTTCGCCTCTTCAAGTATATTAAAATTTTTTGTCTAACTCATATTAGAGTTTGGCCTAACTCGTCCTTAGAAAACCGGCTTGTATGGTGAGGGGTGTCGATCACTCTATGGTCCGATTGATAGAATATGAATTTGAATTTGCTGTGTGGATATAAACGATGGACGACCTATGGTCCGGTTGATAGACTATGATACCTTACTAGAGTTTTTGACCTTGCTCATATTAGATTTTGGCCTAACTCATCCTTATAAAACTGAATTGTAAGATGATGGATGCTACTTTCTATAAACTCTTTAGAGGCTCTATATCTAATCAATGTAGGAATTTAAAACTATCTAATAAAGTGGGACTATATCATCTACAAAAAGCATGCATCTCGATACTAGTTCTTGGATGTGTTTTGTGAGTAAATCTAAAATTAAGGTAAAAAGGTAGGGGTTTAGTGTTGAACCTTATGCAACCCTATTGTTATGCATATGGAAACTGGGCAGGTGGGGGACTTGTATCAAATTATTTATTAATAATAAAAGGTATTTTTTTATTATGTTTGTTTTTCCAAGATAATAAAGTCCATAGAATAGCTAGTCTGTTTAATGAAATATTAAGTGTGACTTAATCATGAGATCTGATTAAACATAAAGACATTATTCTTAAAGTATTTATAGTCGAACTTTACTGTGAAGTTGGGTAACCTTAAAGCATTAAGACTATTATGTAGATAGACTAATGATCACATCTCATGGATCATGGATAAAGAGTCATCGCGTCTTAATATAGGTATAAATATTAGGAGTAATATTTATATTGGATTGACTCGCTATGAGAGTGCTACATAGAATGTTATGCAAAGTGTCATAAGTTACTCTCATGGTGATAGTGGTGTATACCACCATTCGACCTGAAACCACTATGGACCCTAGATGTAGAGTTGAGTACTTTATTGCTGATTAACCATTGTATATAATTGGATGACCATAAAAATAATTGATGGGTACTCCCCAAAGCATGCTGAGGAACATGTATGACCTAGATGGAATTCGTTCATCCTGTGTAACAGGATAAATGACTAAGGGCTCAATATCAACCTGGACAAGGATGACACGGTATATGTCTTGTGTTCAATATATACATAAGGGAAAAAAGGTAATTGTACACACAAGTATTATCACAAAATGTTTTGTCAGATCATATGACAATTTCGTGACTTGGGTACCAGTGATGTGTTACTAGATACCGTTACTGTATGTCTTTCCACCTTGTATCTGAACACTAATTGATACCCCTTCATACATATCTTGGATAGCTCGAATATATAAAAATATTAACTCTTTTCATCTCTAGGAATTTTCATAAAATCTCTCAAAGCACTCTATCACAAGTCATCTCCAAGGAAATAAAAGTTAAGTCTTGTTGGTTTATTTGATACTACTTCATTACACGTCGTATAGGTAGATTTCTTCCATGATGAAACTTTCATGCATAAAGCCAAATTTATTTTCAGAGAACTTATGATAATATGTTCAATGTTCCCGCCTCCGAAGTATCTTCAGATGGATTTTTTGTTCGTCGCTTCCGTTATCGTGAGAAAAAAGTTTTCACCTTTGAATCCCCAAACAAGCAGGTGCAAGTGAATTAAATTCTGTTTAATTTTTCCTTTAAATTGAAACTGGAACTTTAATGGAAACTCTTCACAAAATGTTTGTGAAAGCTCTTTATGAAATAGAAGAATGTGAAAGCTCTTCGTGAGGCTTTGAAATTGACACTGAAATTTTATTTTTGGTAGGTTTCCTTAACTCTGGTGATTGTTGGAGCGGTAAAGCGGCAAGCAAAAATATTTATTTTCGGAAGGATTCCCTCCGGGATTTATGTTGTGTCCACAGAGATCGGTTCGAGGAAAAGAATGTCGTTCGACAATCTCTCGCGTCAATGAGTTTGGGTGTAAATGGGTTTCAAACAAGAAAACAGAAAAGTAAATATCAACATAAAAATAATTCATTCTTCAGAGAAAATAAACTTATCAGGCATACATATAATCCACTCGTCACAAACATAAATTTGTCAATCATTTTCACTATACTACAATACGCGTCAAAATCATCCAGTATCGCTCACAAAGTGTCCATCTCTGGTACACTGAGCTGAGAGAGCAACCGTATAACTCTCGTCATCACTCTCGTGCACGACGCCTCGAAACATGGAAGGCATTAAGTTCCGACACCATAAAGATTATTCTCTAAATCTATCTCTAGCATCTAGACAATAGATATCCATCCCTAATCAAGATTTGTGATGTTTATCTCCAACACAACACAAATCCTAACATAAATGCAAAAATATCAAGGAAGACATCGATAATGATTTGTAAAGCAGATTTTATACAATATTATGATCAACAAATATACATATGTTCATAGTAAATATACAAACACCCAACAAAAAGAGATTACAAAGAGAAGAGAAGAAGAGGAACCAAACATTTCTTGGTTTGTCAACACCAATCGACGAGAGATTCGACTCCGGATCATCCCTATGCAAGCTCCAATGTTGTTTTCTAAGTTAATCTACTGAAAAATGAAAGTTTGATGCATTGGGAACAAATATTACTCAATCATCCTCTAAAAATTGTGTTTTTTGCCCTTTAATGGTGTTTCTGCCTGTCCAGTTTTGTCCGGCGGAATTCTGGGTCGCCCGACGGCGAAAGGAGGCTTATTTTGTAAGTTATCCAGCATTGTTCTAGAGCATCCGGCCCTGCAATGTATCGCTTGGTGCTGCTTCGCCCGGCGCTGCTGAAGCACAGCTGATAGTAGACAGCAAAAATCCTGCATTATTTTGGCCATAACTTTTGAACCGTAACTTCGTTTTTCGCCCGGTTCGAAGCGTTGGAAAGCTTATTCAATGCTCTATACAACAATGGCAAGATATACTTGATTGAATACCTGCAAAAATAAATGGAAATCAATTAAACTCAATGATATTTACACGATACGCAATATATACACTAAAATGTAAAGTAAACCTATTTACAAACGAATAGGGGTTTATTCGAACGATATCAATAAAAAGTATCGATAAATGCAACAAAACTTATATACAAAAATAGCTACAATTTGCACTTATCAGTGATTACTCTAAATTAAATATGATCTAAACAGTAAGCCATGGTTGTTTAGAATTTTTTTGTTTAATCTGAAAAATCACTGTATATATTTATCTATATAAATATTTTAAATTAATGTTTCAAAAAATTAGAATTGTTGCGATGTGTATTATCCATGTTGGCGGTAGATACATTCTCTATTCTTAACAAGATGAGTTTGACTCTTTATATTCAACTTTGATTCTTTTAGAATGTTGGCTTATCTTTACACATAGTTTTTTGCAATTTGGTTTTAAGTTCGGCGTTGGATTCGCTAGATTGTGTTTTTGTGTGTACCTATTTGCTTTGCATTTGACTCTTTACCACTTTTGTTTTGCATTATTATTTTTCCTATTTAGTATTGATATGTGGTTGTTGAATCAAGTTTATGTACCCCAGTTATCTTTGTATTTCCTTTATCTTTATATTTCCTTTTTGTTTTATGACTTGTTTCCTTGCTTAAAAATAAACACTCCCTCCATGCAAGTGTCTTTTTTTTAGTTATTCTCAAATCATGTCTTTTTAAAATATCAATGCAAAAATATTGTTTGAATTCACCGATGTACACTAAACATATTTTAGTAAGTAAAACCAATTTTTTCATTAAAATCAACTCAACTAATCATTAGTGTCTAAAAGTCAAATAGAATACATAAATAGAATACTTATATCTATTGAGGATGGACCAGTGTTTTAATAACGGCCTATGAGCAACCGACTAAACCATTCAAACAAAATCAAACCAAAAAAATCAAGGGAATTTTTTATCTCATCCTATGAGGTGGAGAAACGCTCTATGGAAAAACCAAAATGCCCTTTAGATTTAAAAAATACATCTCCGGACGAACCTTGTCTTAAGTCAAAACATTAACTGATTCGGAGATGCGTCTCTGAAAATTTTCAAAACACACCTCATGCATCCCTTTCTAAAAGGTCCATTTTATAAAGTTATTGATCTGGAGATTAATTTTCAAAACACACCTCCTGCATCCCTCTCTAAAAGGTCCATTTTATAAATTTAGTGATCTGGAAATGCATCTCCATTTATAAGGTCCCTATTATGCGATGAGCATTAAATCATACAATCGATATGAAAAAAAAGACATATATAAATCCAGATGGTCAAAATAAGTCATCAGCCGATACACAATGAAGTCAAAATATACAATATATTTGAAATAAGTCAAAATAAAAGATAATCGGTAATAAATCCAAAGTAGAAATACTATCAACTATTGTGTATGCCGGACTAAAGCTCATCGGCCTCCTCTCCACCCATCCTCTAACATTGTTTCTGGTACATGAGTGTCTCTCGTGCCTCCGTCATAATGGCATCTAGGACCTCCCTCACCTCAGAACCATAAAGAAAGATACCTCTATCAATGTCTGTCTACGTAATCTCCACAATGCAACGACATCTAGGCCGCACATCATGAGCATGATCTAACTGTGTCTGATCCTCCTCTAGTATCTCTTGATGAGCTGGCCTCGGTGGTTCTCCTAGAGCAGTTTTTATCATATATGGATGTGACACCCTGAAGAACCACATGATGTACCTGTCGACATAGCTATAGTCTCTCTCACCTATGGTACTTTGTGCTTCCTCTAGTACCTGATGACTAAGATAATCATCAAACATGACATCCATATCTCTACGTGTCATAAAAGGAGGAGCAGAGACAATAGGGTGTTTCGGAATAGTTTAGGTGTAGCCGAACTACCGCATGACGCATTCAGGCAGATGACGAAACGTCAGGCGTGAACTTCAAGTCAACCATCACGGGTATAATACCATGTCGTCAAATGGTTGCGTCTCACGGTGATCGACATAGTTGTTAAAGTACATATCTGCGGCTACCAAGCGATCAAAATAAACTCGAAACGACTCTATCGCCTGGTTCCTTTTAAGCGGGGCGAATGCAGAAGCACGCGGCATATCCTAAGTATAGGTCGGTACACACAACCAGCCGGAGATGCGTGGGAAGTGTTGGAGGATCCAAACTTGAAAAGGGTTGGAACACACAAATGATCAGTAAGGGCGTTGTAAAAATTTAATGAAAATGGCACGCAAACAGTAAAAGATCAATAAATATCATCGTTAAAAGTGTGATGTTGTATGTCACTTGCTTCGTCTTCCACCTACAACCCTCGGATAACTTAGAGTACAAGTAGACCAAACAAGTGGCCCCCTAGTTGTACTCATGGATCCGCTTAAAGTCCACGAAGTATTGTAGCTAGACAACATCCACATAAGTGATACTCACAAAAAGGGCAGTGCCAGCCAAATATTATAGGTATGCTTGCATAGCATACGCTCTATGCAGCCTCGCCTGCTCTTCATCACCTCTAGTCAGCTATGCTCTTATGAGTTCATATGTATATACCTTTTTTAAGAATTCAAACCTAGCATGAGCCCCTCTTGTTTTTTCCGTCTCCCTCGAGACATCCTCTGGGTCAACTCCAAGATAGTCTATCAACAACTCGAGTGCCTCATCTTTGTTAATCCTCCCATGATCTAAGAGTTTCCCCCCTAATCGAAATATGCAGCAGACACAATGCATCGTCGAGTGTGATAGACATCTCACCAAGTGGTCAATGAAATGATGATGTCTTAGTGTCTCATCTCTTCACAAATGCATTAAGCATTTCGTAGTTCGTCGTAACATAATTTTTCTTGCATAAGTCTTTCATCCAAGATAGAGACAAAGCAGAATAAAATAACTCGTCATTAGGCTTATGCAAGCCAGTAATCTTCCCTCATGGTTAATGAATTTCAGCGGATCAAGGTCATACAAAAAAATAAATCAATGTTAGAAACTTGTAATATAATAATAAACGTAATTTAAAAAGAATGTATCCAACTAATTTTACCTCTTCGTCCCATATATGTCTGACAGTATGGTCCGGATAAAGAGGCAGTAGTAACAACTCTAGAGGGCCTCCTCTAAATACCTAAGATGGCACTAGCTCATTAGCCTCAACAGCCTAAAATGGCATCAGCTCATCAACATAAGGTCTCTTCAGTGCCTGGGGTGGCACTGGTGCCTCAGGTACCTCTAGTGACTCGGGTAACTCTGCCGCCTGAATAGGTGAAACCTATCACCTACAGGAAGATGGAGGCAGTGATGTGTCACTAGGTGACACCCTTCTCTTACGTGAAGAAGAATGTGGAGATATTTAAGCCCTAGAAGTTAACACCTCCACATGAATCGAGCTAGGGAGAACAAAAGCCTTCGAAACCTGACTTTTTTCCCTTCAGAGAGATTCATGTTATGCGATCCTCATGTGCCTCTGTCTATCGCCCCTCTCAGGTATAATGCCTGTAAGTAAAGCAAACAAGTGTCACACAATTACTACAAGCAAGAAAAGAAAAAAAAACAGACATAAATAATGCATTGATTGTTATTTTTAACCATCAAACACATTTCTCATCATGTATAAACTATCAATCATCCAAAAATTATCTATTTCATAACCTAATCATCAACTTCTACAAATTTATACAAAAACACAAATGTTTGCAAAAATCAAAAACTTCCAAATTGTGAATTTACTTTAGTATTGAATAATCTCTTTGATGTACTTGATGTTGATGTTGATTGATTTTAAGAGAATGTAAGTTGAGAAAATTTGAGAAAGGTTTAGAGTAGTCCTTTTAGAAGTGAAGTGAGGAAGGAAAAGAGATTCTTGCACATTTCAAAACAAATATCTTCCAAAGATACATCTCCATAATATTTACAAAAATACATCACAATATTTTTTTTATATTAAATTAGAATTCTATTTACTCAATGTGCATCCAAACACATCTCCTAAATCTAAAAACACTTTTTATATCTCTCAAATCTGAAAGCATTTTTTTAATTTTCACATAATGCCCTAATCAAAAAATGTGAGAACCAGCCAAAAATTAGTCTCGGTCGTCTCTTTTCACATAAGAAATATTATAAATGGTGTTTGATTCAGTTATTTATAAGGAATAGGAGAAAAGATTTCGGCGTGATTTTGAGTGCTTCAAATTGAAGATTTTTTTGGAGAAGAGAAGGAAGTCAAAATAATTTATTATATTTACAAAATTAAATAGTATATATGTATGTATGTAATTCACCTAGTAGTATGCCAAAGTTTTCATATGAACAAAAGGACAGTAGAACTTCAAAACACTAAATATTTAATCGACTTTGAAAATTGATTTAATCTACGGTGTTTTTCATCAATGCCTGGACGATCCTGTTTTTAAAACATTGGGATGGAATTGATGTAGCCAATTTGGAAAAGCACAATTTGAATACTTGTGGAATCTAGATTAACATGGACTGGTATGGTCAAGAGAAATTTGATAATAGCTAATCGTTCAGACAGTATAAAACTTACAACAAAATATATAATTTACAATCAGAAATAGTGTTATTTTAGATCCTCATGGACACTGTGCAATTAGCCTAAAATGATTAGTTAAGAAATAGCTAGCTTAAAGTTAACAAGAAAGACAGACTTTGGGGACAGTTAGACCCAACCCGAAACCATACTCTCTTCCACTGGTTTTGGACCTCCACAAGATCTCGAGACTGATTCAAAAAGTTTTTCAATCTCTGGTGCGCATCTTATGAATGACCGGTTCCAGAAATTATACCTTAGATTCTGGCAATAACAAGAAAACAAAGATTCTGTTAATTGCAAGCTACTCATAAGAGAAGTATTAAACAAGCAAACCAATAAAAAAAGAATACCTTAATCAGCTCAATGAAAGTAATGAGGAGGCCCCAGGGATGAGGTCGATTTACAATAAGGCGTTCTAGCAAGACTCTTGTAATTTGTTCTTGTATAATTTCCTGTCATGCCAAGAAAACAGATGTTATTATTAATACAATTGGCTCATGTCAGATGATATTTGAGACATTGGATATACAAGTTTATTGCAAGATCAAAAGCTTATGTGAACCTGACCTGGTTTGATTCAGCAAACAAGTAAAGGATGACGAAGGAAAAGTAGTGTGTGTGAGTATTGGGATAACGCAGTTGGTTAGCAACAGCATTTAGGAAAAGGTACCGCCCTTCTGTATCCAAGTCAACAATTAAAGTCTGGAAAATATCCAAAGCAGCGCCAACAGAAAATACAGCCAGCCCGTATGTAGTTTGTGGCGATTGTGCATGGGGAGCTCGAGACTTGAGCTGCTCGATTGCCTGTAAATTAATAGCCCAAAACATTGTACATTTAAAAAAAAATTCCATGTTACGGAATGTTCAGATCATTATTACTATTTTTATGTAAAAATAATAAATGAAAATAAAAAAATAAAAAAACTCCATGTTACAGAATGATCAAATCATTATGACTAGGCTTCAACAACCCATGCTTATCCCACTAAGTGGAGCCGACTACTTTAATCAGCTTCTACCTTAATGTTCTATTCAGGGTCATGCTTCTGTCCAAATCGTTAATCTCGAAATCTTTCTTAATAACTTCTCTTATAGTTTTTCTAGGTCTTCCTCTATCTCTAGTTGTTTGACTTAACTCCAACTGATCTACTCTCCTTAGAATCTACAGATCTTCTCTCTACATGCCCAAACCACCTTGAGTCTATTTTCGACCATCTTTTCTACTATAGGAGATAACGCAACATTCTCTGTAATATTGTCATTTCTAATCTTATTATTATGACTAAGTTTATGTAAAAATAAAAATTGTAAGAGAAGAAAATTATAAGTATACATATAACAAGATGTTAAGAGCCCCATATTGGACAATATATGGCATAATATATGGCATGAACAAGTGTTTATAAGTGGGGGTAATCCTCACTCTACCAACCGGTTTTGTAAGGTTGAGTTAGGCTCAACTACATTTCTAAACATGGTATCAAAGCCTCGTTTAAGATCCAGTGGGCCACCTGCTATCAGGTTTCCGCTATCGGGCCACCTACCATTTATTTCCACGCTCCAAATGTCCAGTCCTGGACTCCTGGGTGTGAGGGGGTGTGTTAAAAGTCCCACATCGGACAATATATGGCATGAACATGTATTTATAAGTGAGGGTAATCCTCACTCTACCAACCGGTTTGGTAGGGTTGAGTTAGACCATATATTGTCGGTGTGTCTATCCGTACCTTAAGAAGTGACAATGTCTGAGAATATTTATCCCAACAATTTCGAAATTTTATGTCACACAATGGTATTCTCCCTCACACACCTCAACAAAGCGGGGTAGCCGAACGCAAAAATCGGCATCTCCTAGAAACCATATTTCTAAACACAAGACAATAAATAGTATTGTGTTGTGTTTCATAGTCAACATGCATTGAATAATAAGTTAACTTTGAAACTCCAATCTAAAAGGTCAATCTCAACAGAGAACAAGTAATCATTGACTGGTTGCAAATATATAAGTTTTAAATTTACAGCACCTGCATTCCAACATGCAGTACAAGGGAGTTGATTAATGGCACATTGTAACGAGTGCCGGCAGAGGCAGCTTCATTTGGTGAGAGTAGCAGCTTCTCTTTTAATTCAGATAAAAGTGGAGAAGGTTGTTCCCTTGTCTGCAGAAAGTTTGGATGAATAATTATAATATAGGAATAAATTTTAAACTAACAGTTATTTGCACTTGTGCGGCCTTGAGCAGCCTTGTCTATAAGAAAAAAAGAGATAGCAGTAAAGGAATAAAGAAATAAATCAGGGAAAATGTTCCCAAAGTCGCATATTACAGAAACGCAACTAGTGAATCAATCACGATTAATTAAAAGAGAACGAGACAAGAGACCTGAAGGTATTCATCTATGTCAGCCTTCATCTGCTTTGCTTTCAATGCTGCATCAACCTCAGAAAGAATGCGAGGGGATTGAGTTATTTCTTGAAGCAAATCAATCTGCATATAAAAAACACATGTCAATGAAATGAAGCAATGACACTCTATTATCCTGAACCTCAACACAAATTTTAAGAGATGTTTAGGATTCCAAGACCTTCAAATTTGGCGTTGAAGGGTCTGGCAGCCTCATACTACGCGGGAATGCACTTAGAATAATATTTCGCATTTGTATGCAACTTGGAGGGATCACATCACAGAAGGTAAAGTGATAGTCACAAAGGAACTCTGGGAAGTCATGAAGTAGCACCAAGAGCACCCTAAGTGTTCCCTTGTAGAGAACACGGACCTAATTATAACAAACAAATGTGCATGTGTAAGAACTATTGGACATGAGACCAAATTGAGAGCAAGTAACTGATCAAGAGACAGAGACAAACCGGATCTCCTAGCTCGGCATGCCTCAGAAAAGGCTCCATAAATTGGAACAAATCTACAAGCAACCTTTGGATATAAGGCCAACCTTTTTGAAGGTTACCAGTCAGCATTTTTGGCATGAAGCTCCTGTAACTAACCAACTCCAGCCAAGCAAAACTGAAGAAAAATTCCTCGTAAGAACCAACTATATCGTAAAACTAAAGAAGTGTATGACTAAATATAAAATTAAACAAGAGTATATGAGAAGGAAAATGTGTTTGTGTGAGAGAGAGAGAGTGCGAGATAGAACAATGCATAGGTTTCAAACACTATTGTTAGGACAACTATGTGTTTAAATCATTCCCAAGAAAAACACCCTGAAGGAACTTCAAAGGTGTTCACATCATGTACAGATAAGTACCATCATCGGACAAGTAACAGATCATAAACAGTCCAGTAAAATAAAGATTCAAAGCAAGTAAGCATACAGCAACCAAGCCTTATACCACAAAGTGGGGCTGGCTTCATGGATCAAACTATGTCATTATTTATAGACTTAAACTCCTCATAATAATTTATTGACTTTAATATATACATATACAAGGGGGGAGGGAACAACTGCATCTTGAATTTTTATCATCTTCATATAACTGAAAGTGTCAGAGAAGAGACCCAAGCACGGTAATTTAACAGTGATTTAAGAGAACTTAGACAAACTCAAATCCTCAGTGCAAAACATAATATCAGTTAAAGGATGGGGATTGTCCAACCATTATGAAAAATATGTTCACAGTATACCAAGTAAATATGGGACTCCAGCACTAACAAAAAAGCCCCGACAAAATGAACTGGAAGTTCACTTGACCATTTTCACCAAACGAGAATTCTTAATAAATTCAGCCATATCAGCATTTCCATACCAGAAACACAAATAGTTTAAAAGCTTAGATACAAATACTGTTCAATGATAAAATTACCATTAAACTACAAATCAGCCAACTATCAACCATAACTAAACAATTATATGTTACCTGAATCCAGGAACTTTGAGTGGTTGTAGAGCATGAAATGCATTGGCAAAACCAGTCAAAATCTGCAATATATGCAATAGTGTTAGTCACACACATATGACTGTAGTAGAGAGCATTAGGATTCACTTGATTTAAAATCCCTAGCTCCACTCAACAGTGTTGTCAAATAGCATTAATGGGTCCTTCATGGCAGATTGAGGATAATCTTTTGCTAACCGCTATAACCAATTTGTGAAGGATGATAGCAGTGGTATTTTATGGCATTTCACCATGGTTATTCATCCATTATCTATAACAATGACTCAACTTACCAACCAAACTATCAAATTTCACTAAAAAAACAACAAATTTTCTCTCTTCAAACCCTGGCCTCATCTTAAAATCTATCAAACTCAGTGTTGTCTATGGCAGATTGCAGAAAATAGCAGCGAATCAAAAATCCGCCATAAAAATACGGCGGATGGTGGAACGGAAAATTGCGGAAGCATGGCGGACAAACAAAAAACATTATTATATACATATATATACACAAATAAACAGTAACAGTACCAAAAAAACCGAATTCATGAAACTTAAACATTATTATATATGGAGGAAACTAGAATTCATATTTCAAGTTCTTCAAAATAGAACTTATAAGGTAAACAAAATAGATGGGGCATGTCTCGAATACTTAAAAACAGAACTAAAAAATAAAAGTAGTAATAACAATGTAACATAAACAAAAAATAAAAAAGAAATTGTCTACACTAAATAGAAGAAAACTTAAAGTAATAACAAAGCACTAATACACAGAAAAATACAGGACTAAAAAAACAGAGCTGGAGAAAAAACTAAAACGAAAAAACATAACATGCAACCGAAACAAGAAAAAGAAGGTTAGAGAAGAAGGGATACACAAGTAAGTAGAACACAAGAAAAACAACAGAGTAAAACAAATAGAGAAATAAAAGAGAGAGAAAAAAAACTGAAGAATACACATAGGGAGAAGAAGAAACGTGGAAAATAGAAAGGTTGTAGTGTGTTTTAGTTTTATAAGTATTTAATCAGAGTAATTATTTGTATTTAATAAGGGTTATTGGTATTTAATCAGAATTATAATTTAGGGTTGAGTAAACAAATACCCAAACACATTTTCAGATTTTTTAAAAAAAATAACGCGCAATTTCCGCCATACCTCCATAAAGCTTAAACTTGTGGCGGACACCATAGCGCCGCAATGCCACAACTTTTCCATGGCGCTATTTTGAATTTCCGCAACCCGCCATGACCGCAATTTGACAACACTAATCAAACTTCTCAAAATTTAACCCAATTCCTAGCTTCTGAATATTCAAATTTACTTTATATCACTAATCCTATAAACTGCTAAATTTTGATAGATACTGACAGGAGTTGATGGCATTAATCTTCAAAATCATTTCATGTCAATTTTATAAACCGCCAAATTTGGGGAAAATCAAAATGAAGGCTTTAGATAGCAAATAAAATTGGCAGGATTTGATTGCAACAAATCAAAAAAATTTGATTACATTTGATCAAAAAGTAATGAAGGACCGCCATCACATGTGAAAATCAGTTGAAGGACCAAATAGCAATCAAATGTATATTATGACATTTTTTATATCATGATTGCAAGTTTAAATAACAAGAGATTTACAAGTTTAAATTTATTCAATTCACCACACTAAATATTATTATCCCTTAAATATCTTTAAAATATTATTCTGCACTGAGATTCTCTGATCTTCCAATTAAGTTTATAAAGAGTGCAATCAACAAACTCTCTAACACACACATCTCAACACACCCTCTTCTATTGAGTAAATTCATATGGAACCCGCCAATTTTACATGGGACCTGCATAATTTGGCGGGAGACACATAATTTCCAACCAATAGAAGAGTGTGTGAAGATGTGTGTTTTAGAGAATGTGTTCCTTCCTTATATAAGTTTATATATCTTTCACAATTGACAATTAATATAAATTAAATATATGTAAGATTCACATGAATGTGAAGCATTATTTCACTTGACCATAATTCACACTGATTTTTTTATAAATTTCAGTTTTTTAGCTTACAGCACAGTCAACACCTAGAACAAAATTATGACCATTCTAAAATATAAACTAATGGAGAAAAGGCTTTGACCCCGTGTTTGTACCCAAAATAAAAAGAGAGAAAAAAAGGATAAATGAAAGTCACAAACACCTGGAGATTTGCACCATCAGTAACAGGCTCAAGTGAGCCAAGATCTAGAAGCCAGTTGATGAACAGTCTGAAAAATGGTCTTGGATTAAAAGAGACCTTCTTCTCCTCAGCATCTTTTACAATGAATCTGACAGTAACTGCTAGAATCTGCAAGAAAGCAATATGCTGTTTTAGACCACCGTAACAGAATTAATAAAGGGAGACAGACAGCATTTGATGTTTTAGTTTATTACATACCTTGGAGAGAAGAAAGAGTTTGCTTGATCCCTGTCACAAACACCCACCAAACTGCTAATAAGATAACTACTCAAGAGAAGAGAAAAGAAAAGAAGTGTAAAGTTGACAACCTTCAAGATTGAGAAGACAAGCTTTGCATAAACATCAATTGCGATAAATGACATTGACAGCATTTGTTGAGGAGATTGTAGTGCCCCTGTATTAATCCCCTCTGTGGATAAGCAATGTGCAACTGCGATTTCCTGGAAAGAAGATAAAAAACAGTATAAGTCAAATTGAAAAATCTAGCCAAAAGTATGAAAAAGTTAGCTGTATGGAGAAAGAAAAGCCACCGTTAACAGACGGAAAAAGCGATCTGTCATATCATCCCCCTTAAGCAGCCCACTCTGATGCAACTGTACGATGAAGTGGGTAGCAGATGTATCAATGGCATCAGGAAATTCACATATCTTATACCATTGAGCAAACAAAATGGACACCTACAACGAATACATAAGTAATCATTAGAAGCTTCAAGTTAAGCTAGTGCTTTGGTTCCATATAAATCTTTGGAGTTAGGATCTCTCTAATACCAAATGACATATTAGATATTATATAATAAGACGGGATAGGACATAAGAACTGAGCTGAATGATATTTATATACAAATAAAAAAAATAAAAATAAATAAAAATAAAAATAAAAACATACAACTTACAAGGACAATTAAGCATACTCTATTTACTAATATATTCTATGCAATGCATCTATGCAAATACAGGGGAAATAAAAAAAAAAACAATTTGAGATTGCATTTACATAGAGTTGGGAAAAAATGTTATGTGAGAAACTATACAACACAATTTATGTTGTCATATGTAGAGATAAAATGATAGGGAGGAAAATCTTTTCCTTATGAAGGAAAAATAGAGAAAACAGATATTTTAATACAAATGTATGTTCAAACCATTGAAGACATTCAAGTACAGAATTAAGGCGTTTAAAATTTCCAACAATTTATCCTATGGATTATCTGGACGGTGACGCAGCATGAGAAGCATCAATATAGAATGTTAGGTTTTCCCTCTTAGTGTTTTTAGCAGTGAAAAAATTCAGCCACTACCAAAAATTCAGAAATATTTGGTTCCAAATTGCAATTCTTATGCTCGAGATGAGCCAGTTATCTTTTCATTAGTTTTCAATGCAATAGAAATTCAGAGAAATTGAACTCTCAGTTATCTTCTTCATTCTCCTGTTTCCACTTATAGAGAAGTTGAAAAAGGTGTCTCTTATGGGAATGGAAGATGGGAAATTAGGATTAAGAGGGGACAACAGTAGTTCTAGAAAGAGGGTGAGTGGAGAGAAAAGGAAGGGATAGAATTTGTTATTTGTACAGCCAATTTGGCTTGGGCTCTTAGTTTTGAGAATTAAGAGATATTTCTCTGTACTTTATACATTCTGTTATCCTCTTGTTGTCATGTCTTTTGTGTAGTCACTGTATCAGTAAAGAATCTCTACTTCATAAATCAAAGGAGTACTTCCTTTTGTCGGTGTTAATTTCTATCACACAACATAAAGACATGACAAATAATTTCAAATATACCTGCTCACGGAATCCAGCAGGATCAGGTTTGACAGAATCTACAATGTTCAACTCTTCCCTGTTTGCAACTAGCAGACTAGGACCCTGTTTTTGATGAGGGACGGAGAAAATATCATGTTTCACAATAATAAAACTAAACAAACACATGAAACAATGGAGCAGTTGAAATATTAATCTTATATAACCTTATTGTCTCTAGATTGCCTTGATTTATCCTCCTTTCCAGCATTACTAGCAGATAAAGCAACAGGATTCTTGATCATCTCAATGAGTTGTTGCAACGATTCAGGGTATCCAGGCTTTGTAGCAAGCTGAAATTAAAATATGGTAAGATACTCGATAATGGCAAAAAACAAAGCCACTCAGATTTATAAACACAAACCTTTGCCAAAGCATCGATAAGATTGTGAAGTTCTGAAACAACTTTTGGTTCCTCAATGACCAAGGTTTGAAGAAGAGAGATTGAAAACTCCGTAGCAGCCTCTGTGCATTTAGGCAGTGAAGTTGTTAGATTATAAAAATATAAAAAGTGTAAAACAATGGAAGGTATTTTTTGGACATACTGTTTCTTCCCCCGTCAATAAATTTTGCCATGTGAACATTGTACTCAGTTAGATTTAGTAGTTCACTGCGGATGAGACCAACAGTAATATCTTTATTGTATTTCCTCTCTTCATCTGAGTAAATTACCTGCAAGAATCATACAATACATGTGCAAATAAATTATACACAAGACCTCGGTTGGAATATATGCCTCAAGTTAGCT
The DNA here is from genome assembly GCA_022829125.1 of Lathyrus tuberosus. NCBI lineage: Eukaryota > Viridiplantae > Streptophyta > Magnoliopsida > Fabales > Fabaceae > Lathyrus > Lathyrus tuberosus. Next base: position 1,937,459 of record JALAZF010000605.1, read on the forward strand.
ATATTTTATTTTATTTCTGTAAATTAACTAGAAGTTAGCTCCTTGATTAATGGTTGTATTATCAACTATGCCTAAGATCAGTGTCCTAAAACTGTGCAGGGATGGTATTAGGGCCAAAAGAAAATATCATTTGTAAATTGTAACTGCAATTTATGTTGTTAATTTCTTAAACTTTACTTCGCTTCTTTTACTGGTAGCATTAGAAGAAACCTAAACCATCAAAATTATAGAATGAAATTCAAAACAAATAGCACATGGAATTTTCTTTATAAAAACTACTACTGATGGCCTTGAATTTTCATTATAAAAATTTGGTACATATAACTAAAAGATAAAATAGAAAGGAATGACAAAAATTAAGCTTTTGACACATAAAATTCCAGTAAATCTACTTGAGTGGTGGAAACTTTCAGTGAACGAAACATACCCAACTAGTAAGCTCCTTGACAGCAAGCTTGCAAACATCACGAATGGCAGTCAAGATTGCAAGATACGCATAAACATGAACGCTGTTTGAAGCATTGTCATATAAACCCTTGAAAACCTGTTTTGATATTAGAAAATTGATAAATAATAAAGTAATTTTCAAATAGAAAATACTTTGATGATCATTCTTGGTCCTTCAACTGAAAGTGGGATGTTATGCGTAAGGCACGCAATTAAAACACACAACTACGGAAGAACCAAATACTGATCAATGGATAATATATCTCGCATCATGCATTCAGTATAATTCATGAAACACGGAACTTTGCAGAAGAAAACACACCTTTTGAGCCACAGCTAAAGCTGCCTCATCTCGACTAACACATCTGAGTATGATTTCAGGCACCTCAGAAATGACTCCCTAAATATAAGTAGAACCAAAACAAATATCAAAACTTGGGGAAAGGATCTGTCTAGAAAGAAACAGAAACAATCCAGGCAGAACAAGAAAAATTATAGCAGTGGTATCCTTGCGTAATTGCAAATTAGCTCAGAAGTAAAGTATAATTAAGAAAGTACCAAAAGTGAGACAAAACAATATACCTGTATTTCTGCCTCCCTCGAATCATTGTTGACCAGAGCCTCCAACTGACAACCGAACACATGCTGTTAATAAACAACTATAACAAACTCGAAATGAAAATAGTCACGCAAAAAAAATAACCAACAATTCATGGCATAACTGATGAGATGATTCTGTTTCATATATTATTTTATAACAATACTGCATGAAAACCTATAGGATTAGCTTCAAGGCACTACTGGAAGATGCCAAGCAAGCCTCCCCCATGGATGCATAACAACTTTATCCTCATCGACAAAAAATGACAGAAAAACAAATACAGAACAAATCTCAATAAACCTACGCTGCACATTCTTTTGAATCTGAAAACTAACCAAATTATAAAAGAAATCAAACAAAAGAGACAAATCTAAAACTATCCAAAAATAGTAAATGCAGCTAGGACTCAAACTAAAATTATAAACTTTATCTAAAAGATTATGTTCTAGATTTCTAGTACCACAAAATGGTCAATTCACCCATAATTTTAAAAGCCTGACTAGCTAGGACAATCTCTTCCCTCTTACAGTAACAAAACAGTGTGTTATCAAAATGAACCATCTGACACAAAATGGAGTACAAGTCTTAACAATTATTTGCATAGTGTGTAAAGTTAGATGGACATGAAATATATTAGCTATATAAAACTCCTCAAATAGAATAGAAACAACCAGCTATGAAGATCAGGAACAACCTTTTGTGCAACAATCTGGTATTTATCCAGAGCATCCCTTGTAGAGAGAGATGATTCCAAGAAGCTACTTCCAATGCGCTCCACGGCACCTGATGAAACCAGTGGCTGGGAAGAAGCTCCAGATTCCTTGCAATAACACAAGCAGATTTAGACGCCATTTGTGATACATTATGAATAGATGAAATTGTGATGCTTATATAAAATTCTCACTTTCACAGCATCTGAAGAATCCACTGCGTGCAACTCAGGGGTGGAAGCAGTTGAAGGAAACGAGGCAACAGAGTCTTTCTCCATACTATGTTGGGAAACATTGTCGGCTGCTCTAATGTTAATTGAGGCACTGAAATATTAAACGCAGAGTGTAAATAAAATTAGACTTGTTGAGTTTTAAATAAATCACCATGCTGAACAAAATTGGGCACCTATAATGTGGAGTAAAATTAGGTTCTGGCATATCATCTATTGGTCGAGAGAGCCCCTCATATCCTGTGGTTAGAGAGTAGCCAGGGCTTATCTGTCCTGATGCAGGAGCACTGGTGCCAGTAATACCACTATTAGCAGATTGAACAGAAACACTAGCGGACATTGAATGTGAACTCTGGCTGGACTGGTTTTGCCAAGGAAGCCGAACAAAGTCCTAATATAAATGAAAAGCAGTTAAACTGTGTAGTGTTCTTCAAACATCAATATCTCATCAAATATTTTAACACACAAGGAAGAATTGAATACCTCATAGACACGCTGTTGTGACAGGGACAACTGACCAGGTTTAGGGCGAAGGGGCTCTGGAACACCACCCATAGAACCTTGTGGATACAAGTTTGCATCAAAAAATGTAGAACCCATACCTTCTCGCTGCTTCTTTCTCAAAGAAAGTTGTTGACTAATCTCTGTATCGATGGTGTTTATTGCCTACAAAATAGCATGCAGCATCGAAGTCAACAAGCAGTAAGCAGACAAAGACGTGTGAATTTCCTAGAAAGGATTACAATTAACCTATTTTTATCATAGCTACTAGTATTAACTAATTACTAACTCCGTAAGTAATTTATCAAAACTATGAAGTCACAAGTCGTATCCCTCAGCGACATTCGCACAAGGCGAGATCAGGGGAGGGTACATTTATGTATATCCACCTCCCAAGAGGATTTTTATTTGAACCTGACCTCCAAATCACAAGGAAGCAACCTTACCAATTCACCTAGGCTTGCCCTCCATGAAATCACAAAAAAACAATGTTATACGCATTACCCTAAAACATGTATTTCCTTCACTGTAACACCAACATGTATGTTCTTGTGACCAATTAGGGGTCCCAAAATACAAGTTATACAACTACCATAAGTTTCAGTAATTAAATAATCATGGTTCGAATACATATAAAATTGTTATATCAGAGAACCAATATAAGCATAATTTTCCTTACTACCAGCATTGCCACAAATAACTACAACTACAGGAAAAGCCATCAAGAAGAGCTAACCTTGTCAGTGGCGGCATGTTCAATTACTGCACAACCAAGATCTAGATTATCATTGGTAACAAGTTGCACAGCTTGTTCTAAAATTTCGTTTCCAATATTTAAACTCTGAAGTGAAGTCTTCAGTTGATTTGATATTGATGTCCGTAAAGGTTCCTAGAAGAAATAGATTCAACAAGTAGCAGAAAATAAAAAGCCAATAAAGAGCCAATAAAAGAAATCATCCCAACAGAAATTGCTCGATATATAAAAATAAATAAAAGGGTTGGATAATGGTCATATTTCAGTGCATTACTTTGCATGTCACGTGAGCCAAACTCCCAGCCAGACTAGCAACCATCAAGTGTGCCGCATTTTTAATACGTTTTTCCTCTGATTCCATAGCATAATCCTGCAAATGCATAAATTAAAAATAAATAAAAAAATCAATTTGAGTATAAGTTATTTCTGAGATTAAGGCTATCAGTTAGAACTTGAAACAAGACAACAGCTGTTTCTATATGCCACCAATTAACCCATAACAACGATGCATCAAGAGAATTATTAACTTCCAGCTAACATATTTCCACTTCACTCACCAAATGTCTATAAAAAGAAAGCTATTAACATAATTAGAAAAATATAAATAACAAGTCACAACATTCCATTGTAGCAAATACTAAATTAGGTAACGCAAAAAATAGAATTGCAAAACCAAGCAGCGGGAAGTAAGGATCCGGCTTCTCTAAAGCGAGCAGTTCACTTTTGAGTCTAAAGTAATATCCATTGTTGTCCATGGCGGATGGCGGACCATGGCGGAGAACCAAAATCCCGCCATACCAGACGATATTTACCATTGCGGCGAGCCCAAAAACCGCCACGTATATCCGCCATAGCAGCCATGGCGCCACTATTTGAAGGCACATAGTAGGAAATCATAAGTTAGTAGAAATAACAACCATTGATTTTCCCACTTTACTATCTACTATAGTGGGAGCCAATTCGAGAAGCAAGGTTCTACTGAAATGTCAACCTTTAAAACAAGTTCCTTTGTTGTCTGGGTTGCTATGGAAACGCTACGCTGCACAATACTGGACACTATTTCTTTGATGGCTCTGTCCATTGCAATAGGTACCGCTCTGTAATAGATATATAAAGTTAGACCATCACAAAAACATGGACAGCAACCTGAAGAATATAGCAAGAACATCATACCTTTGAAAATGAATCTGTAACCCAAAACCACTGAGCTTTGGATTTATAATAACATGAGTTCCAATAGTATGTATCTGTGTTGGGAGCTATAAACATTTAAAAAAAAAAACATCAATTATGCATAAAATACAGAGCCATTAGGGGGATATACATGGTCCAAGAAGAAGGGAAACAAGTTTGGATGTTAACCTGGAAAGGTGCTGGAGCAGTATTTGCCTGTAACAGTCCTTGAGCAGAAGGTAATTGATCAGATAAGCTCAGAGGTGCTACTTTCTCATCTTCCATCAATGCTCCCGAGGAAATATGAATTGGGCCAGCATACTATCCACCCAGGAAACATGCAGAAAAACAATCTATAAATTAACAAAAACAGTAGCCAAAGCCCCAGATAAAGATAGGAAAACAAACCTGAGACATCATATGTGGATGAGCCCCGCTATTGGATGGATTAGAGACTTCAAGTGGTAGCTCTACTTGATTTACTGGAGGAACAAGGCCAGATTTTATATCAGAAATCATCTGTGATGATGCTCCAACATCTTTATTAGAGAAATCAGGGTTTCCTTCAATTTCTCTTTTACAATCCTTCAGGAGAGAAGTTGGTGTGACATCCTTCATATCTACGCCGAGATTTTTGTATAAAACCTGTATAACATAAGGATTTGAACAAATAGGTAAAAGAGAAATGTAACTATGACAACACCATTTTAAGAAGGATAGATAGTGACCTCTATGTCAAACTTGAGGTTCATTTTCAAGTTTGGCATTGAATAAATTTCAGCAAGCAATCCTAAAATGCCCATGGTCCAAGGATTAGGGGGCTGATATGCAAGACTGTTTTGGCATGGTTCAAGGACCTACATGAAATTGAGCGATAAATACAGCACAAAATTAAACATAATCATCAAAATAGATAATTATAACAACCAAGAATTCTACCTTTGAAGTAAATGGAATAACAGCAATCATCAGCCCCTTCTCATATGCCTACAAAATGGAATACAATAATATAAAGTACAATATAAATTGAAATTCCATTATTTCTTAACATATATACACTGTGGATATTACCTCTATTATCAAAGATTTTGGATCTATTTCACGAGCCCTCAAAACTTGATTCCGTCCAATTGTCAACTTTCCAAGCCAGCTCCCCAGATTTTTAAGCAAAGAGCGCTCTTCTGAACTTGACTTTATAAGTTCGGATCCTAAAAGAACCTGAAGAATACACCATGCATCATTTCAAATTTTCTGCACATATTCACTTCAATCAAGCAGAGAATAGTAACAAGACACAAACCTTGCAATTTTCATATGTTGCCAGGATAATCGCTCTGTTCAAAGCCTTTGAATTAACTTTGTCTAAGAATTTCAGGTACATGTCATGGAAATTTGGCTCAATGCTTGCTCTACCAAAAATAATCAATTTGTATAAGAGAAAGTAAATAAAAATCAATAAATACGATAAAAAGAAGAAAAAAAGAGAATACTATGCATGCACAAAAAAGCCATGCAAAATCTCCTCATTCAATGTTTGAGCTGAGTCAACAAATCAGTTATTGATCATCGGTTCGATTAATTTTGTAGGTAAAATTGACTACATCGTAAATACTTACATGTTCAACATAATTTATCTTACAAACATACAAGAGGTGAGTTTTGTATCCCCAAATCAAACACTGATGAACACTACAGCATAACATAAAACTTATCCAAAATCAAATAAGAGTTTCTAAAATATTTCTGTTACATCAACAGTTAATCTTTAGCTTCCTTGCTGAACTTAATTTCTGAGGCCCCAACTATACTCATTGCCAGCATATTACACCCCGATGTACATAAGTTTACATAAGTTTACGTGGATAAAGCTTTTAAAAGCAATTACATGATTCAATTACGAAGTATGCATACCTTTTCATGACCATATACTGTGCAAACCAAGGATAGTACTGCTCTTTCAAAATTTCAGTGAGCTCTTTTGCTTTGGCTTCGGTATTAGTAGAAGCTATATTATTAATTAGGAATGATATCTTGTCCTGAACCTCTGACCCTGGAGCCTATTAATAGTAAAGAAAAAAGGAATAAGTGAACATAAATAGAATAAAAGTCAGTTACATTTATACAACCAATTACACGGACATAGGCAGAGGGTGAAACACAAAATGAACATACTACTACACTCTGCACAAGAACAAAATTAAAACGATTGATGGTCTAAACTACTGAACACAATTATAAACAAAACTCAAGAAAACTGCGAATCTGATCAATTTCTTGTAAATGGTTTGAGCACCTCAATAGGAGTTTCTCTTTTCTCTGCAGCAGCGACCAAAGTTTCAATATTCAAGGCAGATCCAAACCCTACAACAATTGACAGATCAAAGAAACACGGCAAAATGTTAGAAAATGTGAACAGAAAGAAGCCCTAATACTTATGCCCTTAAGTAATCAACAGGAATTGTTCACAAGTAACAGAAATATACTGGTAGAAGTGGTTCCGCGAGACGGACGGACAAAACCAGAAGAAGAAGATAACATTGATGAGGCACTAGCTGTGTTATGTAACTGCAACAGTAGCAAGAAAACAAAACATTAGAGTAATAATATCAAAACACAAAATAGAGAAGGGGGGACATCACACCATTCACATCATGCTCTAGAAACACTGAAAGTACAGTACCTTATTGCCACTGGAAGTATCAGCCGGTATAATCACTGAAGATTGCCCTAGAGAAGCTAACGGAGGTTTCATATCAGTCGATGAACCAACAGAGGTCTTGTGAGAATCATCCAGAGGATTCTCACGTCTCTGTTGAAGCTGCATTGACAAATGCTGCTGCCCAGGTTGTATGACGCTGGAGCCGCTGAGCTGTTATTGGGATAGGGCATATAACAAAATCATTATTTCAAAACAGAAAAAAAAAAAAAAAAAAAAAAAAGATTGAAAGGACAAGAATAAGACTTTAGTGTGCATTCTCATTTTTCTCAAATTGCTTGTTTATCTAAATTTGATGTTTTGCAGGAGATACTATTATCAAAAAAAGTTGCTGCTGACTTCCAACTAAAATAGATATAACCTAAGTATAACCAAAAGTAAGATCATATTAAGACATAGAGAAGTTCAGAATAAAACAAGCAGGTTTAGAACAACCAACTTAGGCAACTGTATTGATGTGTGGCTACATGTTAATCTAACAATAAATAGCTTGACATCACGAAAAGAGTTAAAATATAGCTATAATTGTCTGGCTCATAATATTAACTCCACTGACATACCGTAAATAAATCCAAGTATAGCTATAACAAAATGATAAAAGTTACAAACAAAAACGGGGAAACGGTTTTATTTTTACCTCTACATGACTTAATGTAGCTTGTGCAGAACTATGGTTACTGATAACAGCGGAAGCATGAGTCGTCACATCTACATCTGTATGACCAGAGGATATCCTAGCAAGAGCCTGTTCGATGAAAGCAACTATTTCGGAATGTGTGCTGCGCAAATGGGAAATTTGCAAAATGTGATTGCAATACTGAGGCCACTCAATAAGACGGTCCACAAATTGCTCCAGTGCCAAACTTCCGAACATAAACATCTGTAAGATATGAAGGCACAGTCAAGCAAACATCAAATGGACCTTAAAAGAAATCCACTCTTCAAAACAACACAAACTTTAGAATCTGCAGGCTTGCGCAATGCATCAAGAACATATCGAAGAGCTATCCCAAGAGAGAGATGTGTCACAAGATGATGCTTAATCACAGACCCTGATACATTAAAAAAAAAAAACATTGTAATTGTCATAAAATAATATGTTACCATATAGTTCCAAATTTGTGCACACTCAAAAACATCATTTTGAAGTTTCATAAAACTACACCAGATTGATGAAGAGTTTGTGAAATCTTCTTAATTATATACCCAGAAAACAAACAAAAAAAAATTATTATAATTTGTTGTTCACCCATGCTTTCCATATAGTATGCAACTTACTACCCCAGATATAATGTTGTCTAATGGAAACCTAGTATAGTCGATAAATAATATTGATTAAATTTCATCATTTACAGTACCAAAATAAAAACTTACCAAAGATAAGTCCAGCAATTTTGAGTTGCATTTCTGGATACCTTGGGTAAAACTTATACTCCTCAAACAAGTTTGCAATCATGCATTCAAAAATCAAATTGTCTCTGTTAAAACAGACAAAAGTTAACGGGATATTAATATTTAGCCATAGATCGCATAATAGTTTTTCAAATCAGACACATAAGAACAGATAGACCAGATAATCATTCCTCACATATTTTCGTCAAGTATAAGTTCTTGCAAAGTGCAAACTCTGCTTTAAACATTACTAGATATAAATAACCTAAGTTGTAGCCATGAGATGACAGGGTACAAGTTGTCATTGAGAAAGGATCAAATGAGCGACAAGATAATATACGTCTTAATCTCTGACCTTGAAAATTGAAAACTTGTCATTTCTATTACCTATGGCAATTGAAAGGTTTAAGGCTATTGCAGATTTGATCAAATGTGTCTAATCTCCAAAAAAGAAATTACAAATAAGAAAAAAGGCAGGTTTGAATCCAAATAGCTCACAAAACACCTGGATGAGTTAGCTTACAAATATGCAACACTAGGACATTGCTTACAATACCAAACAGGTCATGTGCAAAACTTTTAAAAGACATCACCTCTTCACAGAAGATTCACTGAATCGGATTAGTGTTTGCACCACTGAAGGTACGGATATCTTATCATGAAACATCTCTTGGAATATCGCGTTTGCTTTATCTTCAACATCATTCGGAAATTGTGTAGAAGTAGGTGAATTAGTAGTCTCGCTATTTTGAAGCCTTGGATTTGAATCTATAATAGATATATGCAAACTCTCCAACTCCTCAGAAAGTAGTCCAGAGCTAACCAAGTCAGCATGAGATTTGAGAACCTGTATTTTGACAAAGTTAGATCTCGAATAAAAGTGAAGTTTGTTGAAGCCATCATAGGAATAAAAACCAATTGATCCAAGTAGAACCTTCAAGAATGTAGCAGTTGTTTCAGTAAAGAAATTCAGAACACCACCAGACAGATGAAAAGATTGGTCAGATAGATTATGTGATCCGAGAGATTGGATTTCCTTCAAAAACTTTAGGCATTCCTGCAAAGTAAGCCTATATATGTCAGCCACTACTCTGCTTATATAAATCCTGAAGACTACTCTGGACTTGATTATAAGCCAAAAAATGATTGAATTGTTGGACTGAAATATAAGCAAATGCCAACTGATCTATCAACATTTAATGTTACTATTTCAAAAATTTTGTTAAATTAACTCTTAATGTTGTGAGGAGAAGATGCACGTAACTACCATCCACTTAATATGCATGAAAGTGAGTATTTTGTTTATACATGAGCATGGAGTATAACTTAATAGCACAATATGAGATGACTTCTTACATTTGTCCTTCTAGTGTCTTTAAAAATTAGAAATCACGGTATCGGGATAGTAAAAGTACCTCGAAGAAGGCATCCTTGTATGTAGTTAAATTGTTACTCAACCACTTCTCAAGGTCAAGAATGTCTTTTTTTGAAGCAACAGCCGCTAACCTTATACTATAATAATAAGGAATAACTTCCACCACCGGTGCTAGAATCTGTAAAAACAAACAGTTCAAAAGGAAAACAACAATTACAAAGTCAGGAGATCAGCGGCATACAAAAGGACGGGTTTGAAAGATTACTGAAAAGGTAAATGGATGAAAGTAAGAATTACTCATTTTAGCATAATTTAGGTTCCAAGAGGTAAAATCATGACAGCAAACTATCTATTACAAAAATGGACCAGATGAAAAGTTCAAACTTAATATGAGAACCACCTTAAGCTCTTGGCAGATATCTACAATTCTCACAATGCTGCCTACATCATCGTTTTGAGAATCCATAAAGCCTCGCAGGACCAGATTGGGATTTATGTGCCAAAGGTGTAGAATCATTCCACTACCAACATCACTTTTTACTATCATGGGAAAAACAATCAGAGATACTTCTCGCTGGAAGAGGTTGTAAGTAGTCTGAAAGAACAAATGCAAACTTCATTACAAGAAAAGACATGGAAAAGGCACACTATGAAAGAGCAATGAATAGGAATCTATGAACTCTTACATTAACATGTGACATCCCAAGAAGCAATATTTCTGGACAGTGTTTAAGGGGGTAATCCAGGATTGACCAAACAACACTGGCATGACCCTTCTCAGCTAGCTGGCAGAGGACATCCAAAAGGTCAATACACAGCCACGCATGATTTGCATGTCCGTTTTGAAGCTTGTGGCCATGAATTGCATCAGCATATGCCTGCATAGAAATTTAAAGTAAAAATTTGGAGTTTGAATGCAACGAGAAAGAAAAGATGGATGCAAAGAATGAGAATAATACCAGTTGCCTCGCAGAGTGCGCAAATGTAAACATTTCTGGCGGTGCGGTTACGGCATATTTAAGGAAAGACAGCTGACCCTCGGTATTCTTCCAGACAGACCCGCAGACGGCGCGGAGCGGAAATGGTTCCTTCAAAGCGCAAATACAAACATTCCGAATTTCATGTCATATAGGTTGCATGTTCATCAGTTAAGCACCAGGAAAATCATATTTACAATTCTAATATATTACCTTACAAGCATGTTTATAAACAGACATAAGAAAAGAGAATGCTTCTTCACTGGGAAGGTAAAATCCTTCATGATCAAGATTTTCAAAAACACGGACCCAATTGGTTTGTGGTGCCTGTATAAGATATGAAAAAGCATGGGAAAAAGAAAATGTTCACTTCTTTGATTCCAATTCCAATAGCCAAATTAAACCCTGCAACATAATAGGCATTTTTATTTAAGAAAACTCACAAGACTCTTGACCGTATCTATCAACACATCAATATTCCAAGAGTTAAGTGGTGGTAACTCGGACAAGTTATTGTATCCAAGGGCTGCGCCGAAAGTTAAGAATGTGCTCTGGTTATCCTCCAGCCCAGAATGTGAATGTGCAATAGCACCAAGTAATTTAGAGAGCATATTATCCGTTAAAGGTAAGAAGAGTGACAATACTTCCTTGCACTGTGAGACATCAACTGTGCATCCATAACCTAGTTCCTTCACAAGATCCCCCATGTTCATTTCCTTCTGTATGTCTGCCAAAATAGCATCAAAATCATTTTCTTCACTCTCATGGATGAACTCCATATTCCTGTACAAGAGAGGAAAAGCAACTAAGCAACTAAGCAGACATGTAATCAATACACCAACAGCAGATGCAGCACCTTGGTAATCTAATATAATGCTTCAATTAATACAAAAACATAAAATAATATTCAAAGTGGTTACGAAACAGGCTTAATTCACCTGCACTTTAAATTTAATGAACAATTCAGAGGCTTCATCTTAGCCAATTATTCCATTTGTTAGGATAGATTAATGAACTAGTTGACTTAATAAAAGGTAAGCAGTAAGTATGCAGTGATTTCAAACTTTTTCCTCAATTGTCTTCTAGGCAAGCACACAACTAAGATAACTAAATAACTTACCACCTCAAAAAATCAGCCCCGTGCATCTCGTCAGGTAGCATCGGGGTCAAAACAAAAGGTGGTGTGTCATTGAACTGCACCAGCGATATTATCTGCATAAAGGAATCTACATGCTCAGAGAGACCCTCAGACTGCTTGAGGAACATGATAACACTATGAATTTGCTCATGGAAACTCAGAGAACCAGGATTGGTACACAACTCTTCAATCTGAGCCATGCAAAAATTCTTGCCTACAAAACAGTGATGATTTAGGTCAAATATATAGTAATAGCATTGCAGGAAATGTTGAGACATTTGAGGATATGAAAATTGGCATAGAGCTATCAGTGCAAGAAGAAATTAACATTATTTGTCAAGTTAAAATGGATGTAAGAATAACATTAAGCAATAATTGATGGAGAAATTGATTTCATACACACCACATAGTCTGGCATCGGGATTTTCAGAATCAGATAAAGCAAGGCCGATGGCAATTTTCTCCAATAAAGACAGCTGTAATCCATTACAAAAGCTTTCGAGGAAGCTTTCATTAATGTCTACATTCTTCATTGACTCGGAAAACACTGTGCTGAAGTTTGGTTTGTCCAAGAGGTACTTAACTACTGCCCCAAGAATTGGCTCATGTTGCATATCTTTTCTATCTTTTCTGACATAACTTAAGTGATCCAAGCAAGTTTGGAGCAGCAAAATGCATCCAACCGTTCCAAATTCAGTGAACTGTCAATGTTGATGAACAACCCAGTCAAAATAAAATTAAATAGCACAACAAAGAAAATCCACCATGGTCTGTTGACACTAAATCTAGCCTTTTATTCTACAGATTAAGTGTAATTTAATGGGGATGCAAAAAACACAAAGAGATAAACAATGATTCATAGTATAGCATAGCATCTAGAACATAGAGAAAAACAATAGCAAATAACTTCACATGAAACAGAAGAACGTTTCCATCACCACCTCACAAACAACATGAAATGGTTTGTTCCTAACCCAGTGTCACAATCAAATCTTGGTCAATTATACTAAACAATCACAAAATTAAAGCATAAAACTAACACACGCACATTTCAAACACACTCCCTAATACATAACACAGACCCAGTATTGAATTTAACCTAGAATCGCAATTTCTGAAACCCCACCACATTAACAAAGAAGAAATTTTACCGATCAGAAACAAAACAACGGCAAACACGAACGCAGAATTAAAAAAAAAAAATAGGGTTAGAATGAAGAAAAAAAGAGGTGAAATAACCTGAGAAAGTTGCTGGAGAACGGAGTCAAAGTTGACTTCGTTCAAGGAGTTGAGCAGGAACCGAATCTGATTCGAAGCCGTGGAGGAAAAATTGGCCATCATTCGCGAGGAACCGGGAGTCATCAGAGAAAGCGATCGGAAGTGTGTGTGAGAGAAAGAGAGAGAGAGAGAGATTTCAGTCAAGATTTGGGTCTGAAAAATGGTTTCTGTTAGCTTTTTTTTTTTGGCATTAAGATTGGGCCATTTTCAATTGGGTATTATATTGTTCAATATCATACTATTCTAACCTTCCAATTCATTCTTATTACATGCAATACTTTATTATCATATTCCTTTCTTAAATTGTTATGATAGCGTGTGATGACTTATATTACATGATAAATGTAGAGCATTTTTTAATATACCATCCATATTTTTTAGGCATCATGTAAATTTTCGTTTTTGCCCTTTAATTTTGGATGTGCACATCCAGACGCACCAATTTTTTAAAAAAACATTGATGTGTTCTGGATGTGCAAATCCGAAAAAATTCCTGATCTGCAGATCCGGAAAATAGCAGAACTTTTTTTTTTTTTTTAAATCAGTTTTGTTGGTTGGTCGCATATGTTAATATATCGTCGCAATTTAATATACATTCGAAAACATCCATATATAAAATAAAATAATATATATACATAATAATACTTCTGTCAAAATACAGTACATAAATGTAATAAAAATAAAATACATCAAACAAAAAACTACTGTGTATGGCGAAGGATCTGTCCTGGCTCCCCTGCTCCTCTGCCCTTACCCTCCGTCCTGGCTCGATGTTTGCGGTACTGAAGTGCCCCCTGAGCAATCTCAATAATCCTATCAACAGCAAATCTGCCACCAGAGCCCTCAGGGAGGTGACCGCCCGCAATGGTCTGCCGTGCTATCTCCTTTATCTCACGACAGCGAGGTAAGACATCCTGAGTATGGTCCAGCTAAGACTCTCGCTCCTTTAATATCTCCTGATGAGCAGGTCTCGGTGGCGATCCCTCAGCAGTGGACACCATGCATGGGTGTGAGACGGTATAGAACTACATGATGTACCCGGCCGCAACGCTCCAGTCTCTCTGCGCTCTGGTCGCCCGAGCCTCTTCCAATACCAAGTGGGACTGGAAGTCAGCATATAACTTGATCGTGAAGGCTGGATCAGATCCTGTAGAATTGTGCCGCCAAGTGCGTCAGGGATGTTGGTCGTATGGAGAGGAGGGGGTGTACCTGCAAGGTACTTCGACGCTCAAGTAAGAAAGGGTCAGAGAAAAGGGGCAAGTACAAAGTATGAATTCTTAGGGTGAATGTTGGATACCTGACCCTCTCAAGCGAAGGGGGTTTATATAGAGCCCCCAGCGCGTGGCCAACGGTCATATTTTCGGTGCGAAATAACCGTTTTTCCCAAAGAATAGGTAACTACCCCAACTAGCCATTGTGTCGGGCAGGGTGCCCAAAACTAGCCGTTATGTCGGGCATAGGCATAGTTCCGGGCACCTGCCCATAGCTGTTCGGGGAGCAATGAAGTCGTGCGTGACGGGCAGTAATTCTGGGGAGAAACGTTGCATTCCTTGCCCAGTTGGAGGGGCAGAAAGGTAACTTTTGCCCCTATGTAGATTGGACTTAGGCAATTTGGGCCGTTCTGGAGCAGAAGCGGGTTAGGTCATGTCTAGCCATTGGTCCAGTCCAGAACAGGAGTCCCCCAAGTCGTTGCTCCCGAGCATGGGAGTGATTACTTAAGGACGGTTTGTTGCTCCGGGGAGCTAGCATGGAGTCGTCGTTTGAAGACGAGGAGGATTGTCTTAATGCGTCTGTGACCCCTGGTGCTCGTGAAATTCGTGGTCGTGACCTTGTTGCCCGGTGTTCGGGGATAGTAACGGTCAGACAGAATTAGAAACGATGGGACACCACGTGTGCCTAGAGCTCCGTGTAGCGTTAATAGGCAATGATGGCTAGTGGATAGCCAACATGGCCTACGAGCGCGTGTTCGCACGTGCCCCTTTGTATAAAAAGGGGAAAATCGTTCCATTTGGAACTTTTTGCTCTGATTTCTCTCTGTTTCCTTCAACATTCTTGCCCGCAACCGCCGTCTGCCTATTCCGACCACCGCTTCAAGCTTCGAGCAGCTACTTTCGTCTACTTAAATCAAGTAAGTATTCTGATCCTTTGCTTGTTTTACTCCTTTTTGTTGTCAATGGTAGGTTGCATGTGGTTAGGGCTAGGTTTAGAGGACGAAACGAGTGAGTTTCCGGCGATTGTTGGTGGTGGACGGTGGCGGTGCCATTTTTCTACCTCTGACATGTCGCCGGAATTAGTGGTACGTTTCAGCGAGCAGGGTGGTCCACGGCGATGTTGCGACAGCTATGTATGTGTGATCGCCGTGTCCGTTCATCTTCTGAGTGGGTGATGAGTTTTCCGGCAAAATATTCCCAGATCTCGGTGAAGCTTTGCGATTTCTGGCGAAGCTTCAAACGGAAACTAGGTGTGAGTGCGGGGAAGCTCCTTACTCGGGGATGATTAGTTTTGAGCGTCTCCTCGCGGGGAGGATTCAGCTTTCCCTTTGATGTTAGGGCTTAGGTCGGGGACGTTGTCCTCAGCCCTTTGCGCGCCCTTTCACTTGACTTAGTGGTGGAAGGGTGGATTTGATTTGTTGTCGAATTCACTTTCTTCTCTGCTTTTCAGGTGATCGTAATGGCGACGGGGCCAGATAGAGAGGTTATCCTAGATACATCCGAGGAAGAAACAGGCTCTTCGGAAAATAGTAGCTCGACGGCCTCGAGCACCTCCAGTGATGTCGAGAAGGAAGATGACTTGGAAGTTATGGACGAGGACGTCGCTGAAGGTCCTGATGAAGAATGGGAGGTGGCCGAGCCTTCCGAACATGTGTCCACTTTCGCAACATATTTGGGCGATGTCTTCACGGAGGTTGGACCGGAGGGGGAGTGAAAGGTGCACTTCCCTACTGAGGAAGAGCGGGTCTCCACGAACTTCGGGGACCGTTTTACGATGTATGAATATGCCTTTAAGGAGTTGGGCCTGAGGTTGTCGTTCACTGAATTTCAGCAGTCAGTGTTCGTTCATTTGAGATTGGCCCCTACGCAACTGCATCCTAACTCGTTGGTCTTTATCCGGGCGTTCGAGCTGGTATGTGAGCATCTCTCCATAAGGGTTACTCTCCCTCTGTTCTTCACTGTCTTCCATCTTTAAAGGCAGTTATCAGGGAGGAAGTACGGCTGGGTTTCTTTGAAGCAGCCACGTAAGTTGTTCAAGCCTTTCTCCGAATCAATACGGACGTTCAAGGAGCGATATTATGTTGTCGAGCCCCTGTCCGAAGCTGCCCAGGATAGTACATACGTCTGGGAGATTGAGGTGGACGAGGATGGGAACGACCTGTGTGACGAGGAGGGGAAATTTATTGGGCGGAGAATCTATAAGTTCCTCATCCATTGGGCGCCCGATCATTTCGCCAAGAAGCCCAGCGACTATGTCCTCCAGCCGAACGAGCTCCACGGGCAGGATGTCGTGGCGTATGAGGAGTTGGTGAAGTGGGTCAACTCCTTCCGGCTTGCTGAGTGTTGGACGAGCAAGGGTAATCCGATCTTCGAGGAAGATGGGAGTCTGAGGGTTCAGCGTCGATTTATCAATATTAAGGCAATGCTGGAGTGCAAGACTCCCGTGGATGCCGAGAAGCTGCTTGGTAGTCTTAGCTATTTAGATTTTGTTCACGTCATTTCTTTTCCTCGTATCTAACATGCTCGTATTTTGTTTGTGCAGGTGAGATGCCTCAGGCCCACGACAGAGTTGTGAGGAATGCTCTTGCGAAGAACAAGGTCGGGGCAGCCCCTCCGAAGTCTCGGTTTGCTGGTGCCAGTGTTCCTCATCCCGTGCAGTCTCCTGCGGGGACATGTTCTTCTCCTACTCCTACTCTCCGGGGGTCTCCTCTTTCTTTGACCGGTCGATCCAAGCGGTAAAGGTTTAATGACGATGTGGACCTCACTCAGGCGTCGGAGAAGGGGAAGTTCGAGCTTCCTCCTTGCATCCATGATCGGAAGTTCTTCGAGGGGAACTCTCTGATTGTGCCTCGGGCGGAGTCTCTTCGCTTGGAAAGTATGGATCGCCCCGAGCAAGAGGGCGTTGGTGGCTCAGGACGTTTTTGCTTTGGTCAGGATGTTAGAGATGACAGTTGTGTACGCCGAAGGGGACTCGGCGACTGAGGCCGAACTTACTGTTGCCCGTGCTACCATGGCGTCCCTCAAGGAATAAGCTAAGGGTGCCGACGATGCTCGGAAGAAAGCTGAGGAGGAGGTAGCTCGGTTGAAGGAGGAGAACTCGACGCTGGCGGCGGAGAAGAAGTCTGCCGAGGAGTTGATCCAGCGGCTGAAGGCGGCCAATGCCCTAGGTGACGATGAGCCGGAAGACGTGAAGGAATTGGAGACAAGATCTGAGCTGGTTGCTCATTTGCTGACGGCCGAGGATGATGGTATTGTCGTCGCGGAGGAGTCTTTCAAAAACGCCATGGCTCAACTGCGGGTGGTGAATCCCGGGCTTGACTTTCCCGACGAGGGTACCCATTATCTGGCGCACGTTGAGGATGGTCGGATCGTTATGCCTGATGCTCTCCTTACCGAGGATCAACCCGCGGAAGACCAGGGGCCCCAGTCCGAGCCTGCCGAGCACGCAGAAGAGTGAGGAGTTTGTGTTTTTAATGTTGTAATTTGTCCGGCTTGTGTGCCGTGTAACCGTTGTAATTTATTTCTTGGGGGGCGTGGCCCCCGTTTGATGTAACCCAGTACAATCGTGGTCCTTGTGGCCACTTATCACGTTAAGTTATTATATGTTCGATTCTGTTATCTGCATGAATTTACTTGCTTTTATTTTTCGCTAAGTGTTGTACTCATGCTCGTTGTGAATGTATGTCCGCCCGTTATAGGGGGTATTTGACTTGTGCGAATAATTTGGGGGGATTGCTCGTTGTATATGTGTTCGGCAGTGAGGGGAACTGGTCGAACGGCCGAGGAATATCCTAGTGAGGTGCGGAGCTCAGGTCGCGTTTGAGGTCTGAGTTCGCGGCGTGAACGTCCCATCGCGGCTGGGGTTCTTTCGGTCGTGGTACTTTGACGACAGCGATGCTCAATCGAGGACCGCTGTCGAGCAGTTACCCGGCTCGTTACTGAGCGAGGTTCTGCTTTATTCGTATGCGACGCTTGTACCTAGACGTGCATAGTGGTTGGTAGCGGACGTCCGTTGTTGTAACGGGTCAACCGAGAATTTAACTGTAGTATTGTTTTAGCTTTTCGGCGTTCCATGGTCGAGCAAGTTCTTCCCCGGTGAGATGTTCCAGGTAGTAGGCCCCATTTTCCGTTTTTGCTCGGACGCGATAGGGCCCCTCCCAGTTGGCTGCTAGTTTGCTTTCTCGAGAGTCTTTGTGGTTTCTTCTTAGAACAAGGCTTCCCACGTCGAACTCTCACCGTATCACCTTGGCGTTGTGCCTGATGGTAATTTTTTGTTTCAGTGAGGCTTCGCGGAGGGTTGCACCTGTTCGGATTTCCTCGACAAGGTCAAGTTCTTCTCGCAATGACTCGTCATTCATCTCCTCGTCTAGGGGCGACTCTGTCCGCCTAGAGGGCACGTGAATTTCGACGGGACTTACAACCTCGGTCCCGTATGCTAGATGAAAAGGTGTTTCCCCGGTCGTTGAGTGTGGAGTTGTGCGGTATGCCCAAAGTACGTTGTGCAGTTCCTCGACTCATGCCTTCTTTGTTTCGTCCAAACTTCGCTTGAGGCCTCTAAGGATGACTCGGTTGGCTGCTTCAGCCTGTCCGTTTATTTGAGGGTGCTCTACAGATGTGAAGTGCTGCTTCGTGCCCAGTTGGGCGACGAAGTCTTGGAACTTCCTGTCTGTGAATTGCGTCCCGTTGTCCGTTACTATAGCTTAGGGGATACCGAAGCATGCAAGGATGTTTCGTTTGTAGAAACGCAGGATGTTAAGGGCAGTTATTTTGGCTAGAGTTTCCGCTTCTATCCATTTTATGAAATAGTATACGCCCACTATTAGGTACTTGTTATGGCTTGATCCTACCACGAAGGGTCCGAGGATGTCTAGGCCCCACTAGGTGAATGGCCACGGGGAGGACATAGCCTTGAGCTGGTTAGGCGGAGCTAGGTGCATGTCCCCGTGTCGTTGGCATTTATCGCATTTATTTACGTGTTCTTTCGCGTCGTGTTGCATGGTTGGCCAATAGTACCCTGCTCGGAGGGCCTTTCGGGCAAGCGACCTTCTGCCTAGATGTTGGGCGTTGATTCCTTCGTGGATTTCGCGCAGGATGTGCGCGACCATTTCTTCCTCGACACACTTGAGCAGCGGAATGGAGAATCCCCGCCTGTAGAGTTTATCTTCGACCAAGACGTAAAAGCAGGCTCTTCGCCTGACTGTGCTGGCCTCCTTTGGGTCGGATGGAAGTTCGTCTTTGGTGAGATAGTTGTAGACAGGGGTCATCCAACAATTGTTGTTGCCGATCACCTGCACGTCGAGTGTCGGGGAGGCCTTCTCGATGTTAGGTCGAGGAAGTACTTCCTGTATGACGGATTTGTTTCCGCCTTTCTTCTTAGTGCTGGCTAGTTTGGATAGCACGTCTGCTCGCACGTTATGTTCGCGGGGAACGTGTTTCACTTCCACTGTTGTGAACTTCGCCATCTCCTTCTTGACCAGGGCCAAGTATTCGGTCAAGTTGTCGTTTTTGGCTTGGTGTTCTCCCCGGACCTGGAGGGCCACGAGTTGTGAATCCGTGCAAATGACGACTTCTTCTGCGCCCAGGTCTTTGGCAAGGCGTAGCCCCACGAGGAATGTCTCGTATTCGGCCTGGTTATTGGAGGTTGGGAAGGACAAGGTGAGTGAAACTTCAACAATGATTCCTTCGTCGCTCTCCAGTATGATGCCTGCGCCGCTCCCTGCCGAACTCGAGGCACTGTCAACGAAAATGGTCCATTTATGCGCTTCGCTCACGGGGGAGTCTGCGAATGTCATTTCCGCGACGAAGTCGACCAGAGCTTGGGCCTTGAGGGCTTTTCTGCTTTCGTATTGGATGTCGAATTCGGATAATTCTAACGACCATTTGAGCATCCGACCGGCCATGTCTGGTCGTCCGAGCAGCTGCTTTATGGGTTAATTTGTTCGAATCACGATCGTGTGAGCCAGGAAGTAGTGTCTTAATCTTCTGGCTGCGTTGATGAGGGCCAGCGCCACCTTCTCTATCTGTTGGTATCTTAACTCTGGTCCTTGCAGCGCTTTGCTCGTGAAATAAATGGGCTTCTTCCCGTCAGGTGTCTCGCGGATGAGAGCGGCGCTCACTGCTTCGGTTGCCACGGTGAGGTACAGGTACAATGTTTCGCCATTGTCCGGGCGAGAGATGATCGGTGGCTCTGAGAGTGCTCGTTTTAGATGGAGAAGGGCCTCGTTACACTCCTTGGTCCATTCGAATGCTGCCTCTTTGCAGATGAGTTTGAATAATGGTAGGGCGTGCTGGGCGGACTTGGCCACGAAACGAGATAGTGACGCGAGCATCCCGTTGAGGGACTGGATAGATTTTTTGGACTTGGGCGTAGGAAACTCGGAGAATGCTCGGCATTTGTCGGGATTGGCTTTGATTCCTTGTTCCGTTAAGTAAAAGCCAAGGAATTTGCCCGCCCGGACACCGAACGTTCACTTCTCCCGGTTAAAACGCATTTTGTATTTTCTGGCCTGTTCGAAGACCTTTCTCAAATGGGCAGTATAATCGGTTTCCTCGTGGGACTTTACGATCATGTCGTCCATGTAGACTTCGAGCATGTCGCCTATTTCTCCCCGGAACACCTTGTTCATCATTCGTTGGTATGTTGCTCCGGCGTTCTTCAGGCCGAAGGGCATTACGTTGTAGTAATAGTTGCCCGATTCGGTCATGAAGGCCGTATATTTTTTGTCGGACATTGCCATCGGAATTTGATTATAGCCCGAGTAGGCGTCCATGAACGATAAAAGTTTAAAACCAACGGAATTGTCAACGAGTTTATCAATATTGGGGAGGGATAGGCATCCTTCGGGCATGCCTTATTGAGATCGGTGTAATCAATGCACATGCGCCATTTTCCATTAGATTTTTTAACTAATACAACGTTGGACAACCAAGTGGTGTACTTGGCTTCCGAAATAAATTTGGCCTCGAGGAGGTCCTTTACAGCTTTTTCAGCAGCCTTCATTTTCTCCGGAGACTGCTTTCTCCTACGTTGTGCTACGACCTTGATGGCGAGGTCAATTGTCAACTGGTGGCAGGCGACGGACGGATCCAGTCCGGGCATTTCGGCAGCGCTCCATGCGAATAGGTCGACATTCTTACGGAGGCATGCTTTGAGCTGCTTCCTCGCGATGTCGGGCATGTCTGCTCCAATCTTCACTCCCCGCTGAGGGTCGTCGCCGAACAGAACGATCTCGAAGTTGCCATTCGGGATCGGGCGCATCGGATGGGAGTTGCTGCTGGATGATGTGGACGGGTCGGCTGAAGCTGCTCGTTCCTCCTGCCGGTCTTCTTCTTGGAAGCGACTGTTGAGGTCGATAGAGTCGACCCGGGGAAGAGGTTTGGCCTCCTCGGAGCTGCTTGGCAATGCTGGCTTGCCCGATGCTTTTGGCTTGGACGCAATGGCGTTGAGCCCCTTTGTAGCTGACTCGAAACACCTACGTGCAGCTTCGATGTCGCTGTGGAGGGTGACGACCATCCCTTTTGAAGTGTAATACTTCATCTTCAGGTGGACTGTTGAAGGCACCGCTACCAACTCGGCCAGAGTTGGCCTTCCGAATATGCACTGGTAAAGCGACGAGTAGTCGATCACCAGAAATTTTACCTTGACAGATCTGGCCGTCTCAGCTGATCCGAAGGTTACGATCAGTTCGACGTAGCCCCACGGCTTGGCCACTGATCCGTTGAATCCCTGTAAATCGGACCCTACATAGGGGGTAAGGTGCGATTCGTCCAGCTGAAGCGTTGAGAACAGGTGGGAGTACATGATGTCGACTGAGCTGCCCTGGTCGACGAGTATTCTGCGAACGTCAAAGTTCGCCATTCGGGCTCTGACGAGCAAAGGTATGCTCGAGTTCGGGGATCCACCGAGGAGCTCTTCCCGGTATAAGGAGATAGGGACGGAGTCCTTCTGGGCCTGATCGAGCGTGGTCACTTTATTGGAGCTCGTGTTAATCAGATGCTCGAACTTGCGTTTCACGGAGCCCACAGTGACTTTGTTGAAGCCCCCGCTAGAGATGACCATGGCGGAGGGAAAAGTATCCCACGGGCTGTGGGCCGCGAAATAAGCAGGGGCGTTGAGCCCGTCCGGGACGTAGAAGTCCTCCGGTCGCGAGATGGACATATCGACCTGTATGTTGGCGTCTTCCGAGGAGGGTACTTCCTCCTCTATCTTCTTGGACTCCTGGGCGTTATGCCGAGGAGTCTCCTTCTTCTTCGCGAACTGTTTCAGGTGCCCGTCCCTGATCAGTATCTCAATGGCATCCTTCAGATGGATGATGCAGTCCTCCGTAGTGTGGCCGTGACTTTTGTGGAAACGGCAGTATTTTTATTTGTCTACGTTTGGTCTGTTCGGCAGCTGTTTGGGGAAGCGGACCCCTGCCTGCTTAAATTCTGAATTGGCACATTCGGACAAGATCTTTTCCCTGGAGACGGTCAGAGGAGTGTAGTCATGGAACCGCCCGGAGGGCCCCTTATTGTCACAGGAGTCACGAGGATGATCCTCGCGCCTCCGTTCGCCCCGACGAGATGTCGAGGCTTCCTCTCCTCTGAATGCCCGAGCATTCTCCTGATGGTGTGATGCTTAGACGTTGCTGGCCGCAACCTTCTCTTCGTACTGAATGTGTGATTGGGCTTTGAGGAGGAGGGCGTTTAAGTTCCTCAGTGGTGTGAGGCCAATGGCTTTAGAAAACTCGGAGCCTGGGCGGAGCCCTTGCTCGAACAGAAACTTCTTCATTTCGTCCGTTGTAGGGACTTGTACGACTTCCTTGTTGAACCTTTCGATATACGCGCGGAGAGGTTCATCTTTTCCTTGGATTATGGCTCTAAGGGAGGCCTCAGTTTTGGGGTGGCGGCGAGATGCTGTGAAGTGCCGTGAGAACATCCTGCCCAGTTGTCTCCACGAGGTAATGGACTCCTCGGGCAGTTGCTTGTACCATGTCATTGCTCCCTTTCGGAGCGTGGTCGGGAACAATCGGCATTTGATGGTGCCCCGTACGCCGCAGTAGTCTAACAGCGCATCGATGTTCTCGATGTGCTCGTCGGGGTCAGTGGTCCCATCATACGTGCCAAGTGACGGGGGTTTCTCCAAGCCTTTTGGGAGATTGGTAGCCAAGATCTCCTGGGACAACGGGCCGCGAGGCTCTTCGTCGCTGCTAGAACTGGTGTATGATGGGGACCGGATAGGATGCTCGCGGCGGCGGTTCCTCCGGGGAGAAGGGGAGCGGTTCCTTCACGGAGAAGGTGAGCGGGCCCGTCCTTTAGACTTGACCGGCAGAGATTGCTCGTTCCTTCGAGTCTTCTTGTGGTCATGAGCGTGCTGGTCACGCGGGGAGATCTGGTCGCGCTTCCGGGCTGCGCGAGGATCAGACTCTTGGCGCAGTCTTCGGTCGACGTCTCTCCAGGGCTGCGGGCTCCTTGATCGTCGCTGGTTCCTCCGCGTAGGAGGGGATCTTGTACGGTTGGACTCTTCTAACGCCCCGATCCTCTCGTTTTACTGCAGGATCAGGGTGTTGGGTTTGTTGATCGCCTCCAGGAGGGCTGCCACGGCGGGGTCGGTGTTGGGCAGAACAGGAACGGGTTGGACGTCAAGTGAAGGTTGATCGTTGTTGCGATCAGCAGGGGTAAGGGAAGGAGAAGCAGTGGCTCCGTCCCTGAGGAAACGAGTATCTCGGAGGAGAGATGACTGGCCGTCAACGTCAGATTTGTTGACTAGGAGGATGGTGGTTTGGAGATCATCCTTGGTGCGATCTTGGGAGGCCATGATCGTGATGATCTTTGAGAATTGTTTTGATCTTGGGTTTCTAAGGAAAGAAAGATGGGGAGAACAATGATTCCCACAGACGACGCCACTGATCGTGAAGGCTGGATCAGATCCTGTAAAATTGGGCCGCCAAGTGCGTCAGGGATGCTGGTCGTATGGAGAGGAGGGGGTGTACCTGCAAGGTACTCCGACGCTCAAGTAAGAAAGGGTCAGATAAAAAGGGCAAGTACAAAGTATGAATTCTTAGGGTGAATATTGGATACCTGACCCTCTCAAGCGAGAGGGTTTATATAGAGCCCCCAGCGCGTGGCCAACGGTCCTATTTTCGGGGCGAAATAACCGTTTTCCCCAAAGAATAGGTAACCATCCCAACTAGTCGTTGTGTCGGGCAGGGTGCCCAAAACTAGTCGTTATGTCGGGCATAGGCATAGTTTCGGGCACCTGCCCATAGCTGTTCGGGGAGCAATGAAGCCGTGCGTGACGGGCAGTAATTCCGGGGAGGAACGTTGCATTCCTTGCCCGGTTGGAGGGGCAGAAAGGTAACTTTTTCCCCTCTGTGGATTGGACATAGGCAATTTGGGCCGCTCTGGAGCAGAAGCGGGTTGGGCCATATCTAGCCATTGGTCCAGTCCAGAACATAACTCATCTATCTGCATGCGGGTCAAGCCTAGAGGAGCAGACTCACGAGGCATCCTGAGGATCGTCTGCGTGTAACCGAACTGACACAAGACGCGCTCCGGCAAGTATCGAGCAGTAATGGTCGAACTACATGTCAACCATCCTGAGAACAGCAAAACCTCATCGAACGGGCGCATCACACGGTGATCGGCATAGGCGTCATAAAAAACGTCCTCAGCAGCCATCCGATCAAGATAAACTCTGTAGGGCTCAGGCGCATGGTTCCCTCTGAGCAGGAGAAATGCAGTCACACGCGACATATCCTCAGTGTACCCCTCGACACTCCCCCAACCAGTAATCTTGGGAAAATACTGTAATATTCACGCCTGAAATGGAAAACATAACATCGGTGTCAAACATTATAATGAATATAGAAAGAAAAGAAATGAAAAAAAAAGACTTAGAATATAAGATTGTTACCACGTATAGTGTACAGCTGCCTGCCACAGTCTTGGCTGCTCAGAGGCAACCATCTCAGAGCCTAGAATAGGTGTATGCCAGCGTAGCCGCCCCCCAGTTGTACCCATGGATCTCTGTGGCAAAGGTACCTGAGGTAAACGATATCAACATAAGTGGCGCTGGTGCCCACAAACAGCTGTGTGCCGAGCAAAAATAGATAGTAGCATCTCAGGGCACGCTGCCTGTGGATCTCCACCTCAGCTGGATCACCTGATGCCCGTCCTGCCTCTGCAAGCTCCTCACGAAATCTGCGTATCAGAAAGGAGAACCGGACGTGTGCACCTCTCAACTGGGTCACCTCTTCAAGTGTATCATCTGGGGTAGCCCCAAGCTCCTCAGTCAGCATCTCTATCGCTTCCACCTTCGACATCTTACCGTGACGGAGAAGGGTACCCGTGATCGGTAGATGTAAAACGCACGAGATGTCGTCGAGTGTGATCGTGAGCTCGCCGTACGATAGATGGAATGAGGATGTCTCAGGGTGTCATCTCTTAACAAAGGCCATCAACATACCGTAGCTGATCAGGGGATACCCAATCCTAGAAAGGCCTCCGGGACCAGAGGTAGCAAGTGCATACTGGAACCACTCATCCTCTGACAGCTCCACAATCATGTCTATAACCTTGCCCCATGGTTATAGAACTTCTGGGAATCCTTCTCCTAAAAATTTCTAAATAAAACAATGTTACAAATGAAAATATTTTCAACGAAAACAATTCTATAAATAAACCGAGAAAGGTTACATGTCCTAGCCAGACATATCTGGCAGTATGCTCAGAGTACCCCACGAGTAGGGACATATCAGACGGTCCCCCAGGGTAACCCTCCAGCTCATCGAAATCGTCATCGACGTCACCACCCTCATGTGCTGGGTGATCATCCTTAGGAACAGGAATAAGGGATAAAATAGGAGCAGCTGATGGAGCTGGAGTCTCCCGACAACGCCTGCGTGCGGGCTGGGACCCTGATGAACCAGCAGTAGAAACCCAACGCCTTCGAGATGTAGAATTGACAGCTGACGGGGGAGTGGCCTGAACCTGTGATGTGGATGTGGCCTGAACCTGTGATGTGGAAGGCTGTGGTGTAGGATGTCCCTCAGCTGTAGAGGCTACCCCAACTCCCTCTGCGTCGGAAGCCTCAGTTGTAGACTGCGTCCGCTCATGTCGGACAAATGCGTGCTGAGCTGTCCGTCCATGTATGATACGATCGTCTCTGCCAGCCATGTAATCTGCAAAGCATAATAAATAAATTAGAATTTTTTAAAAATAATTAAAAAAAACAAACAAACAAAAAAAACCAAGTGTCTTCTGGATTTGCACATCCGGAAGTACTCAGAATATTTAACGTTGGGTGTTTCCGGATTTGCACATCCGGAAGCACCCAGAAGATTTAACGTTAAAATCCTTTCGGATCTGCACATCTAGTACGTATTTTCAAGTTCAAAAATAGCAGTCATGGTTACTGTACCATGGAAAAGGGCATTTTAATGCCCTGATCGTCCGTTTGAAGCTGCAAACAATACCTACATTGTCTCTAACCTATGTTATTCGTACTACCTAACAATTTTTACACCTAAATGTCTACCCTAAATCGATTACTCGAAAATAACTCTGAAACTCTAAAATTCGAAAACTTACTGATTAAATTGAGATACAGAGGATTTAGAGTGTCTTGATCGTTGTAGAAGTTGCTCTGCGCCGAACTCGAGTGAAAAAAATTGAGATTTATGGGATTGAGAATTTGAGAGTTTGAGAGAGTTTGGTGTTTGGAATATGAAAATGTGAAGAATGGGGGGAGGAAGAAGGTCTGACGCGAATTAATAAGACATTGTTCCGGATCTGCAGATCAGGTAGTTTTCCGGATATGCATATCCGGAACGCATCAATGTTTTTTAAAAAATTGGTGCGTCCGGATGTGCACATCCGGAATCAAGGGGCAAAAATTAAATTTCGCGTGGTGCCTAAAAAACTTGGAAGGTGTATTAAGAAATGCTCTAAATTTATCATTTCACATAAACAATGTAATTACTTGTGAAAATAAAAGTAGTTGATATGAGAAATCATGTTCATGGACGGTGGAAGACAATTCTTCTCTAATAGGAATATGTTTTTAGGCAAAGTGTTTTTCGGCAAAGGGAGAGAGTTGAGGTATGTTTCTAACTTGGATTTATATTTATTTCTCGTAATTAAATGGATTTAAGGCTGGGAGATGTATTTAGATCAAAGATTGTTTGAAAAGGTATCGATATGTGTATACGATTAGATTATGTATCAAATAATGGATGGGAGATGTTTTTTAACAATTAATGTTCTTCGATGATTCGATTTGATCTCATTTAACAATGTTTGATGATTGTAATGACGTTTTAAAATCGGAAGAAAAAATAATAAAGATGTGACACTTGAATTTAATTAAAATACTTATATGATGTATGTGTTATGAATAATTATTTAACACTTATTTATCTAATAGTCTGTTTGAATACAGGTTATTGTATCATTTCTTGTGGCATAATGTAGGTTTTAACGTTGATTTTCTAAAGCTTCTAATTTGGGCTTCATATTACACATGTATTTTTCATGAAAAAATGCAAAAGAAAACTCATATTAAGTCATTTTACATACACATTCAATCATATATCATTATATAGTCATATATATATAATTATTTGATTAAACAATATTATAAACATTGTAATAAAAATCGAATCAATTGATTGAATCGAGAATCGGGCATGTGGCCGATTTAATTAACCATAACATTGTATTGCAATAGAATTGAGGTAGCTAACAACAAAACTATGTGTAAACTAGGATAACCAAGAAAGTCAATAGTTCATTTGGTTCAAAGGGTTGAACCACTTTTCAATTTGTTTATAAAAAAATTAGAAATTTGGGCATTTCATTTTTCTTCTTCCTTCTCAATTCATATATTCAATAGCAGATACATAAAAATCATATTTTTTTTTTTCAATAAGCATTTTATTAGTCTAAAATGATTTAGATATAGAGGTACGCCTTCTTTTATTATGTACATCATTGTGTTATACTTGTATGGGTGGAAGAATTCTGGAATTTTATATGGAATTTGAGAAAGATGTAATGTATTTTGTGAGAGGTAAAAGTTAAAACAAATGAGGGTATTCTTTTATTGTGTTTGAATTCAATGTGCCTATTTGAAGATCTTAACATCAGCATGATACTTTCAAATTAAAAGTGAGCTTTAATTACAAATATTTAAACATACTTTCAAAGTAGAATCCTCAAACACGTGAATATTTCTTGTATTAAATTTTTTTTCAAAATAAACAATAGTACAAATAATTAAAGGTGGCGACACAGCACTACAACAATGCCTTTAGATTGCAAGGATTTTAAGCCATTTTATGATGGTTATTAATCGACATGAGCTATTTTGTAAGAATTATAAAAAAATCCGCTTATATGATTTTCATAATCTATTTGTGGGGTTTTAGTGTTTATTGGTATATTGTTCAAATAATTGAGAGTTTTGTGAGGGGACCCACATTTAGTGAGTTATTATTTACTTTTTTTTTCTTTTTTCTGATTGTTAGTTTTATTACCTTTTTAGTGGTTACTTTTAGTCCATTTTAGTTGTTTTATAGCAATTAGCTTAGAGCACAACAGGTGCTCCCTTTTTTTATTTTTTTTATTTAAGATCAACTCTGACAAGTTAAGGCAAGACTGTAGTAGACAGCACCTAGAAGTCAAACACGAGTTCAATGCATTATACAAGACTTTGAAGACCGTGAACATCAAGCACAACAAGAAGATCATGTCAACACTTATCAGTTATGGTCAGGGCCGTCACAAAATTTTGGTGGCCCTGTGTAGGTTTTTCATGGTTTGACTACGGAAAAATAAACATGGGCCCTATTTTGTTATATTTAAATCACAAGAAATATTATGTGAGACCCTTTTTAGCCACGATTTAATATTGGAAAATTTTGGGCCCTGTGCGTATAACACCCATATAAAGAACTTATACATCAAAGCATAAATATTATATATGAATCCAAGTGTTTGGTACTGAAACACCATAAGCTCCTAGTTAACACATTATATATATTACATGCCCAAATACAACAACTAAAAGTTCTAAAGGCATAATATACATAAGATGTTAAAAAGATAAAAACTAAGAACTAGATCAACAATCATCTCAAAATAAACTCCGCTACGGGAGCTAGCCATCAACAAGCAAGGAAAAGATCACACAACCTTATCCTTACCCTTCTCGGAACCTGAAGCACCTGAAATACATCAACAACGTGGGGTGAGATACATCAAATCTCAGTGAGTTCCCTATCTTATGGATTCTCTCGGATTAACAAAGTTCTAACAATCCTAACTCAAGTCCGGGGAAAAGGGAAAAGGACTCTTGAGTTCACACTTTATAATTCTCACACTATATGGAAACATGACATGAGTTCATTAACTCACAACATCATTAATCGATAACCATACCAAGACATCTCGTCTTCTCGTCCGCTTCTACGTCTAAAAGGTGACCCGAGTCATAGATCCTTGTAGTTACTTGGCATACGAATTGGATTCGGGATCATCGGCCTGTTAACCGCGAACCATCACTTCTCATGGACTGTTAACCGTCACAAGTCTCTACCCATAGCATAGGCTCCAAGCGTACTACACGTAGGGAATCAGACCTACCAAGTAATTGTGTACCCGTTTCAGAGGAACTCGAGACCCATGAAACTACACTCAAAATATACCGGTTACGATTACATGATCACATACAACAATACGATTGTATTCGACAATCACAAGGCAATAACACCTTAAGGCCTCTCTTGCCTTTTCAAAACCACAAAGGTTAACCACATGTTCCATACTAGTGTTTCACTCTCAACTAGGCCAATACTCGGCAAGGATGCATCTTCCAACAACACGTGTCCGAGCATCGCCGTCTAGAGTTGTCTACAAATTTCTAGCTCTTACTAGATTCTCCTATAGTTCAAGTTTGAGGTTTCCTCACTCTTCCTATCTCATTTCATATTAACATGCATATTCACTTACAATCATGCTAAACAATAGTAGGATAAGCAAGACATATCATAACTACATAATAGAATAATATACAACAATTAAACATAATTATATTACTTTTGGAACTTTCCCGATTATTTAATCGGTCGGTAAAATCGACATATTTCATCTCCATTGCATAGAATATCTCCCCGGCTTTACATCGATATAAAGAATGATCGAATCCGATAAACGGGTCAAAAGTTATGAATTTTCTCACTTAAGGAATAAAATCCCAAGTCCCAGGTCGCGCTAAGCGCGCCCCTGCTCGCGCTAAGCGCGAAAGCTACTGCCTGGAGGGGTTGCAGGAATTCAACATTGCGCTAAGCGCGTGTCTGCGCGCTAAGCGCCCTCTGCGATTTGCAGAAAAATACCTGCTATAATAGTATAAAACCAGCTCCCCTACAACATTAATACCAGCTCCAAACAAGCAATTAGAGGTGTAACAACATGTTTCTATCATGGTTTCAACATCAAACTTCATAAAACAAGTTTTCCATATGAACACCAAATTCTACATAAACCTAACATTTCCAAAATAATCAAAACCAATCTAAACTTCATAACAAGTATTGATAAACGATTCTACACCTGTTATGATCATACTACGAGATTTATCACTCATTTCAACCGTTAGAAACATCGATTTTTCGAAATAATCATTTTTTTCACCAAAAACCTAACTTATCTCAAACTTCATGAAATTCAAAATCAAAAGTTTCTAAACTAGAACCCACCTCTTAGATAAGATGAAGATGAAGAGAATGAGATGATTGGGCAAGGATTGAATGAATGGATGATGATTCTTGTTTTTTAACTTCTTGGCTTTTTCTCCTTTCTTTCCTTTCTTTTCCCTTCTTTCTTCTTTCTCTCTCTATGTTACTATCTTTTTCTTTTTGTGTTTGGAAAGTGGGAGGAAAAAAATAAGTAGTAAACTTAGTATTAGAAATAATACTACTAAATGTCCAAAAAGTCTCTTAAGTCCAAATAAATAAAATACCTCAGAGTCAGATAATATTAATTGGATTTATTCTAAGTTCCACAGTTACTCTAATTATTTTATCAAATAATTTCTCAGAGTACACTGGACTCAGTCGATCTCAATATAATATTATCCGGAGTAATAAAATACGGGGTATTACATCCTCCCCCCCTTAAATAGAAATTCGTCCTCGAATTTAAAGATTACCTGAACAGATGAGGGTAAGCATCTCGCATTTCCGATTCAAGTTCCCAAGTTGCATCACCCGGATGCATTACATCCCACTGCACCTTAACCAGGCCCGACCCAATGGCAAGGTAAGGAAGGCCATTGCCTTGGGCCTCACTTTTTTGGACTAAATTAAGCCTCCATATAACTTATTTAACAAAATATATATCAGCACATGTAAAATATTCCTGCCTATTCAACTTTGAGCCCAGCGGTTCAATCCTTTGCTAGTCTAGCTTTCTTATTCACATTTTTTTGCATTTTATGCTCTTTTTGTTTAATAAAAATCTTTACGGTTGCATTTTCATTCATTTAATAAAAATCTTTAGCGGTGCATTTTCATTCATTCAATGATTTATCATAGATTTAAAAGAAAAAAAAATCATTTATCATTTATAGTATAATTAATCATTTATTTTTAATTTCATAAATATTTTTTAATAAATAAAATTAACGTAAAATATAAATAGTTATGTTTTTTTTTATTCAAGAAAATTGTATGTAATTTTTAATATCTTATCTATTTTTATTTGGTCATAAAAAATTGACTAAGATTTACTATTATTTCCATCCAAATAAAAATAAATATTTTAATGAATAAATTTAAATTAGATCTGTAAAATAATATTCTCCTTTAGTAATTCTTAAAGAATTTATTGATTTTTAAAAATTTTGTTCTAAATTTTGCCTTAGGCCTCCACATTCGTTGGGCCGGCCCTGACCTTAACGAGAGAAATGTCCATGTTCCTTAATACTTTCGTTTCTCTTCCCACAATGCGGCTCGGTTGAGGTCCAAACGTTAAGTCTGCTTCTATTTCAACAATATCCGGTAGAATCAGCTGAAGAGGATCTAGAACAAACCTCCGAAGTTGAGATACATGGAAAACATCGTGCATTTCCGACAGAGAATGCAGTAAGGCCAATCTGTAAGCTACTTTACCAATTCTTTCTAAGATCTGATACGGTCCCACGTATCTCGGGCTTAACTTGCGTGACTTAAACGGTCCTTTCAGTCTCAATCTAGGAGTGACTTTCAAAAACACATGGTCACCTTCTTCAAATTCTAAAGGTCTCCTTCGATTGTCCGCATAACTCTTTTGTCAATCTTGGGCTTGCTTAATTTTCTCGCGGATCATTCGAATCTGTTCCGTAGTCTCTTGGATAATTTCGGGTCCTAAGATTCTATCTTCCCCAACTTCCGCCCAACACAAAGGTGTCCTACACTTTCTTCCATACAAAGCTTCATAAGGAGCCATTCCGATGCTCGCATGGTAACTATTGTTATAAGAAAACTCAATCAATGGTAGTAGTTCTTTCTAATTACCCTCATTTTCTAGTACACAAGCTCTCAACATATCTTCCATTGTTTCTATTGTTCGTTCAGTTTGACCATCCGTCTGAGGATGATTAGACGTGCTCAAACGCAACTCCGTGCCCATAGCTTGTTGAAACACTTTCCAAAACCTTGAAGTAAACTTTGGATCTTTATCCGACACAATATTAGAGGGAATACCATGCAATCTTACAATTTCCGCAATAAACAATCTCGCAAGATGACTTACTTTGAAAGTAGTCTTTACGGCTAAGAAATGCACATATTTCGTTAGTCGATCCACAATCACCCAAATCGAATCATAACCACCTTGCGTACGGGGTAAACCTACTGCAAAGTCTATAGAAATATTGTCCCACTTCCACACTGGAATGTCTAAAGGTTGCAACAACCCACCCGGCCTTTGATGTTCAATCTTAACTTGTTGGCACACCGCACATTCCGACACAAAGACCGCAACATCTCTTTTCATACAGGACCACCAATAGTCCTTCTTTAAATCTTGATACATCTTTGAAGAACCCGGATGTATAGTAAAAGCACCTTTATGCGCTTCTTCCAAAATCCTTCTTTTCAATGCTGCATCATTCGGAACACAAATTCTTTGGTCGAACATAATAATTCCGTCGGTAGCCTGAACAAAACCCGGTAGAAGTAACACTTCTTGCAACTTCTCATCCAACGTTTGACCTTGTTGAATCTCAACTCTTAGAGTAGAATTTACATTCAAATTTCCCATAATTACACCATCTTGTGTCCACACAAACTGAAGATTAAGATCTCTAAAATTCTCCAACAAAGCATATTCCAATACCATCAATTTCGCACTATGAACTACTTTCTGACTTAAAGCATCTGCTACCTTATTCACTTTTCCTGGATGATACTTCAATTCTAAATCATAATCCTTTAAGTACTTCATCCACCTTCGTTGTCGCATGTTTAACTCCCTTTGGTCAAATAAATACTTCAAACTCTTATGGTCACTGAACATTTCGAAACGCACACCATACAAATAATGTCGCCACACCTTCAGTGTAAACACAACCGCCGCCAATTCTAAATCATGAGTTGGATAATTCTGTTCATGAATTTTCAATTGTCGGGAGGCATAAGCCACTACCTGACCGCCTTGCATCAGAACACCTCTCAATCCCATCTTAGAAGCATCACAAAACACTCTGTAAGAGTTGTTAGGATCAGGAATGATTAACACAGGAGCCGTCGTCAATCTTTCCTTCAACTTCATGAAACTTTGCTCACAACTCGAATCCCACTCAAAAGCAAAATCTTTACGAGTAAGTTTCGTCATTGGTAAAGCCAACTGAGAGAAACCCTCGATGAACCTTCTATAATAACCCGCCAATCCTAAGAAACTTCTGACTTCCGAAGCATTCCTCGACCTCTCCCAATTTGTCACTGCTTCTACCTTTGACGGATCCACTGCTACACCACCTTGTGATATAACGTGACCAAGAAACTTAACTTCCGCCATCCAAATTTCACACTTGCATAACTTAGCAAAAAGTTGCTTCTCTTTCAACACGGATAAAACAATTCTCAGATGCTCTTCATGCTATTGTGAAGTACGAGAATAAATAAGAATATCATCAATGAAGATTACAACAAAATGGTCCAAGTAAGCTTGAAATATACGGTTCATGTAGTCCATAAAAATAGCTGGAGCATTAGTCACACCGAAAGGCATTACTAAGAATTCGTAATGACCATAACGGGTCCTAAATGCAGTCTTAGGTACATCAGAACTCTTCACTCGAATCTGGTGATATCCCGACCTCAAATCAATCTTCGAGAACACACAGGCTCCTTTCAATTGATCTAACAGGTCGTCTATCCTGGGTAAGGGATACTTGTTCTTAATGGTGACTTTATTCAGCTGACGATAGTCGATACACAACCGCATCCCACCGTCCTTCTTCTTTACTAACAATACTGGAGCTCCCCACAGTGAGATACTAGGTCTAACAAAATGCTTAGCCATAAGCTCTTCCAATTGTTCCTTCAGTTCTCTCAATTCAAGCGGTGCCATCCGATACGGAGAAACGGATATAGGAGCCGTTCCCGGTACCAGGTCAATAGAAAATTCCACTTCCCTCACCGGAGGAAGAGAAGTGACATCTTCGGGGAAAACTTCAGAAAACTCGCAAACTACTGGAATATCCAAAACTTGAAGGTCGCTACTCCATTCCTTAGTGAGAACCAAAAGAACAGATTTCTCTTCTTCGAACAAGAAATTTATCATTCCAACCGTACCTTCTAGAATAGTTGTTAAGACATCTTTCGGGGTAGCATCAATAGATGGAATGATGATGAGTTTTCTTCACACCCAATAAACACCGAATTAGCAGAAAGCCAATCCATTCCCAAAACGACATCAACTTTCTTAAGCGGTAGACAAATAAGATCAATCTGAAAAACTCTACCGTCCACAGACAAAACGCAGTTTTCACACATCAACGGTGTCTCAACTATTTCATCCATGGCGGTAGTGGCCACCATAGGAGGAGACAAAGGAACGGACCGCAACCCAAGTCGCTTCATACATTGCGTCGATACAAAAGAGTGTGTAGCTCCGCAATCAAATAAAACAAAATAAGGAAATCCGTTAACGAAGCACGTACCGGCAATTAAGGAATTGTCACTCTTCTTCTTCCTTGCATCTAAGGTATAAACCCTTCCTTGTGTCTGAGTCCTATTCTGAGGACAATCTCTTTTCAGATGACCCACCTTCTGACATTGGAAACACTTTACCCCTTCAAAACCACACCTTCCAGAATGATTCTTGCCACAAGTGCGACACACAAGAGGTGTACTCGCCCTTGAATCTTGAACTTGTTTCCCTTTGAAGGATTGTCGCCTAGGCCTGAATTGTTGGTTGGATCTTCCGCGATCCCCTTGATTCACTCTACTCGCAACACCTTCAGCTTGGACTTTCTTCAAACTATACTCGGCCACATATCATTGCCTTGAAACTTCAGCATATGTAGTGAACTCCCTCTGAGATACACTATGAGATATTTCAGCTTTTAGTCCAAACAGAAACTGGTCTATTTTCCACCTTTCGTCAGGAGCATACATAGCCTGCCTAGAATAAGCAGCCATGTCCTCAAACTTCTCAGCATAACTGGCCACAGTCATACTACCTTGTCTTAATTGTTGAAATTTAAATTCTTTCTAGTCCTCAATGAGCTCGGAAAACACTTCTCCATAAAAATAACTTTGAACTGTTCCCAAACCTTAGGCATTTCCTGAATAGCCATCAAAGCCGAAGCGCTCTCCCACCATCTCATAGCGGGACCCTTTAGTGAATGAGAAGCGAACAACACCTTTTTCTCTTCGCTGCATTGGACTATCAAGAAAATCCTCTCCATACCAGAAATCCATTCATGAGCCTTCACGGGATCTAATCCACCATGAAATTCTGGGGGATTCATGCGGATAAAATCCCGGAATTTCCCACCTTAAGCGTCTGGAACAACTACCGTAGGATGCAAACCTCCATTCATTTGTTGCACCATTTGCTGCATGAATAGATTATGTTGCTGCGGCATCTGCTGCAAAAACTGATACAGAGGAGTATTACCATCGCCGCCCGACGGATTCGTCCCTTCAGGAGTGGTACGAGGTCTACCACGAGTGTTTCTACGTCCTTCAGCCATGTTCCTAAAGGTCATACAAATAGGATTAAGTTGACCAGGCTCAATGCCATAAATATAACACTTAAGACCAATGGCGGCGCGACGTATATGAAACAGAAGAAATACTTATACTATTTCATGGCTAGGTCGAGGATACGACCTGCTCTGATACCAACTATAACACCCATATATATAACTCATACATCAAAGCATAAATATTATATATGAATCCAAGTGTTTGGTACTGAAACACCATAAGCTCATAGTTAACACATTATATATATTACATGCCCAAATACAACAACTAAAATTTCTAAAGGCATAATATACATAAGATGTTCAAAAGATAAAAACTAAGAACTAGATCAACAATGATCTCAAAATAAACTCCGCTACGAAACCTAGCCATCAACAAGCAAGGAAAAGATCACACGACCTTATCCTTACCCTTCTCGGAACCTGAAGCACCTGAAATACATCAACAACGTGGGGTAAGATACATCAAATCTCAGT
This sequence comes from Lathyrus tuberosus, assembly GCA_022829125.1. Taxonomy (NCBI): domain Eukaryota; kingdom Viridiplantae; phylum Streptophyta; class Magnoliopsida; order Fabales; family Fabaceae; genus Lathyrus; species Lathyrus tuberosus. The sequence goes on from JALAZF010000605.1 coordinate 1,974,676, forward strand.
GAGTTCTCTATCTTATGGATTCTCTCGGATTAACAAGGTTCTAACAATCCTAACTCAAGTCCGGGGAAAAGGGAAAAGGACTCTTGAGTTCACACTTTATAATTCTCACACGATATGGAAACATGACATGAGTTCATTAACTCACAACATCACTAATCGATAACCATGCCAAGACATCTCGTCTTCTCGTCCGCTTCTACGTCTAAAAGGCGACCCGAGTCATAGATCCTTGTAGTTACTTGGCATACGAATTAGATTCGGGATCATCGGCCTGTTAACCGTGAACCGTCACTTCTCATGGACTGTTAACCATCACAAGTCTCTACCCATATCATAGGCTCCAATCGTACTACACGTAGGGAATCAAACCTACCAAGTAATTGTGTACCCGTTTCAGAGGAGCTCGAGACCCATGAAACTATACTCAAAATATACCGGTTACGATTACATGATCACATACAACAATACGATTGTATTCGACAATCACAAGGCAATAACACCTTAAGGCCTCTCTTGCCTTTTCAAAACCACAAAGGTTAACCACATGTTCCATACTAGTGTTTCACTCTCAACTAGGCCAATACTATGCAAGGATGCATCTTCCAACAACACGTGTCCGATCATCGCCGTCTAGCGTTGTCTACAAATTTCTAGCTCTTACTAGATTCTCCTATAGTTCAAGTTTGAGGTTTCCTCACTCTTCCTATCTCATTTCATATTAACATGCATATTCACTTACAATCATGCTAAACAATAGTAGGATAAGCAAGACATATTATAACTGCATAATAGAATAATATACAACAATTAAACATAATTATATTACTTTTAGAACTTTCCCGATTATTTAATCGGTTGGTAAAATCGACATATTTCATCTCCATTGCATAAAATATCTCCTCGGCTTTACATCGATATAAAGAATGATCGAATCCGATAAACGGGTCAAAAGTTATGAATTTTCTCACTTAAGGAATAAAATCCCAAGTCCCAGGTCGCGGTAAGCGCGCCCCTGCCCGCACTAAGCGCGAAAGCTACTGCCTGGAGGGGTTGCAGGAATTCAACATCGCGCTAAGCGCGTGTCTGCGCGCTAAGCGCCCTCTGCGATTTGCAGAAAAATACATGCTATAACAGTACAAAACCAGCTCCCCTACAGCCTCAATACCAGCTCCAAACAAGCAATTAGAGGTGTAACAACACGTTTCTATCATGGTTTCAACATCAAACTTCATAAAACAAGTTTTCCATATGAACACCAAATTCTACATAAACCTAACATTTCCAAAATAATCAAAACCAATCTAAACTTCATAACAAGTATTGATAAACGATTCTACACATGTTATGATCATACTACGAGATTTATCACTCATTTCAACCGTTAGAAACATCAATTTTTCGAAATAATCATTTTTTTCACCAAAAACCTAACTTATCTCAAACTTTATGAAATTCAAAATCAAAATTTTCTAAACTAGAACCCACCTCTTAGATAAGATGAAGATGAAGAGAATGAGATGATTGGGCAAGGATTGGATGAATGGATGATGATTCTTGTTTTTTAACTTCTTGGCTTTTTCTCCTTTCTTTTCCCTTCTTTCTTCTTTCTCTCTCTATGTTACTATCTTTTTCTTTTTGTGTTTGGAAAGTGGGAGGAAAAGAATAAGTAGTAAACTTAGTATTAGAAATAATACTTCTAAATGTCCAAAAAGTCTCTTAAGTCCAAATAAATAAAATACCTCAGAGTCAAATAATATTAATTGGATTTATTCTAAGTTCCACAGTTACTCTAATTATTTTATTAAATAATTTCTCAGAGTACACTGAACTCAGTCGATCTCAATATAATATTATCCGGAGTAATAAAATACGAGGTATTACAGTGCGGTAGCCCGCCTTGCACGCCCTCAAAGACGGCCCTGGTTATGGTACAAATCGTACGCCACGAGTCTTAAGTAATGGAGAAGGAATAAGAGAGAGTATTCTTATCCTCATTATGAATATCTTTATATATGGGACAAATGACCCAGTTGTTCAAAGTATTCACCTTCATTTATAGACTTTAGTGCAATTTAAATCACATAATTGACAAGTCTTCTTCCATGTAGATAACACTTTAACACCGTAACAATCAACAACTACACCCTCACTATGTGGATCAAACACAATTCTCCTTGACATTCTCTTAGGGTTAATCACCACTTATTGGTTAACATACCCTTTCTTCTGGTTAATCACCGATTCTCGATTAATATATCATTCTTTCTTTTGGTTAATCATTGATTCTCGGTTAAAATACCTGTAACACCCTTTATTTTAATTAATTAAGTAGAACCCATGTTTAATTTAATGGTATTATGGTACTAATTTAGAGTGATTATTACTACTATAAACTAGGGTTGGGTATAATTATGATAAAATGTAAGTTTACAAGTGTTTTGTTATAATTTTATAAACTAAGTTGAATAAATATAGTAAGGTAATGCAAATGAAAATGAATGAATGCTTACACCACAATTTTGTTGGCACTCCCATTAACCAATCCCATGCCTTTTTATCAAGTTGTTTAAGCTCATTCATCTTCTTCTCCCAAGCCTGGAAGTATATTGCTTTTGCAGCCCCCATTAAAAGGTCCCTAATGGCAGCTCCACCACCAAATTTCTTCTTGAAGTTTGCATACAAGTGTCTCAGGCAAACCCTGTGTTCAATTTGCTCAAACATTTCCTCAAAGACACTAACAAAACCCTAAAACTAGAAGCACACAAACAATAAAACAATATAACATTAGTTTGAATCTATAAACATATTAACTTCATAAAAATGCATAACATATCACACTATGTACCTTTTGTTGGTCTGAAATAAAAACATACTTTCTCTCCTCTCCAATGTCTTCCATAAGCAATTGCATAAACCATCTCCAGCTTTCCTTTGTCTCAGTCTCCACCACACCAAATGCCAAAGGATAATATTGGTCATTTGGGTCCCTTGCTACATCAATTAATAACTGTCCTCCATATTGTGTCTTAAGATGACATTCATCTACCCCTATAAAGGGTCTACAACCCTTGGTAAACCCTTTCTTGCATCCATCAAAACAGAAATAAAATCTCCCAAATCTTGGTGGTAGTGTTGGATGTGGTCTCTCAGTACTTATCTTGACTGTATTCCCAGCACAGTGGTTTCTCAACTCAGCTGCATAACTCCATAACATATTATATTGTTCCTTTGCATCTCCTTCAATTATTTCCTCTGCCATACATCTAGCTCTCCAAGCTTTCCCTTTGGTTATGCCTACTAAAAATTTCTGCCTTAGTTCAGACATTATCTCAGAAACTTTTACTTTCCCTTGTGATTTCCTCTTTTCAACCACTAACTTAGAGACCCACTTGGAATTGACAGACTTGTTATTTAATACCCTAGCACATGTGTGGGTCCCCACCCAAGTCTTTATATGATAAGTGTGCCTATCCCCCACTTTGCTACACAAGGCTAAAAAACCACATTTGCCCTTGCACTCAACCCTAACCCTATAACTCTCATTCTTAACAAAAGTTAACTCCCTACCATTTAAAACTGACCATTCTCTAATAACATCTTTAAATTCAGAAAGAGATTTGAACTCCATACCTAATTTGAATTGAAAGTCTTTGTTAAGTAGCTCTGATATGAACTTTTCATACTTTGGCTTAGTAGGTTTGTCATCCATGTCGCTTTCATCAGCATCTGAACTATCAAGTTCCTCACTAGCATAATCCACATCTTCACAGTTTGTTGCATTCCTCTGTGAACAGGATCCTAAGACCCTTTTGGGCACCAAAAGATTCAGCTTCTTTCCCTTGCTCCTTGATTTCATCTTCTTTGGATCCTTGGATGCACAAAGCTTGACTCTCAGTGATTTTCCATTGACATCCACCCTATTCCCACTAGCTGGATAATCTACCTGCACTTGTTCAAATTCTTCCTCTTCTACTTCACATGCTCTTTCCTCTTCACTGTCATCGAAACATTGTCCAACATCAACATCAGAATCAGTGCTATCATCTTGACTAGAAGTTATGAAGTCATCCACATCAGGATGAAGCACCTTGGTCATCATGTCTTTTACACCATGCTCTACCCATAGATGGCCATCAACCTTACAAGACATGCAATGCTTTGCAATTTCTACGGCTTGTGCATCATCAACAACATTTGTAAAATATTCGTCCATATGAGGAATCTTTCTCCAAAGCCTAAAACCTTCATATCCCCAATCTTTAACCAGACTAACAGCTTCAAAAAAGCTCCATTTATCTTCGTCCAGCCCTTCAACAATTGTCTCCCTACCACCTCTATAATACGTATGACTGTCTTGAACAAAATTTCCCCCATGGTGAAATATTAAACTAAACACGCTCATATCTGCAGAATACAAAGAATAAACTGTACATATTGTTAGAAAGATATTCACTTGGGACCACATTATTGTACTTGGATGAGAATAGAAACTTTAAGAATAGTACGTACCTTTCAAAATCAAACTTCTGGAGGTTTTGTTACAAGAACTATTTCCGAATGTTGGAATGCAAACGATATGACTTCTGCAGTTGACTTATGAACGAAAATGAAGAACCTTAAGGAAGATGAAGATGAAGAACCGTATTAGTTAGGGTTTGAAATGAGACATTTCCCAAATGTCCAAAAATCTGGATATTTTTTTAAGAAAAGTGCTTGAGGGTAAAATAGTCAATGCATGTCCTAATTAATTGATGTGGCAATATGTTCCAATTAAAAATTAAAAAAATGATTGCCACATAAGCATTTTTGATGATGTGGCCTGATAAAAGTTTAAATCAAAACTTTTAAAATTTGTTAAGGTCAGTCTTACAACTTTTTTTTTTCGCAGGAGATTTTTCAAAACACGCCCATATAGTAGGGGAAAAATAGATATTAACCCAACTTTTTAATGCATGTTGTGAAGACTTTAGTAACATGACGGGATAAACTCACTTGTGAGAATGAGATAAGTAAAAAAAAAATTATGCAGGATATTAGAGAGTCACGTGAGACTCCTCAGGTGGAGAAATTAAATAAATTAAAAAAATTAACTAAGTGTGTTTGGCTCCTAAAAATATGGGGTAGTGGACTAAGTAGAAGTTAATAAACCTACTCCGTTAATCCGTTATTTTGAAAAGCTCACGGCAAACCCTTTAATTTTTCCTAATTGACTATTTCAATGAGTGTCACTCTTCTCCCTATATTCTCTCAGCTCTTAGCTTTATAAAAAAATTCCCTTAACTTACTTCAGGTCTGGCATACAATATTCCTCCGTTTATAATTTTAAAGTTCCACAAAAGATACACAACAAAAACAATCATATTGTCTTGCACTATCACGTAGTTTTCGGCATCTCAACACTGCAGAAATTTTCAACTGTAGGATATCAAAACTTAGTGTTGTTGAAGAAACTTCTACGATAAGGTAATTTTAAATTAGATTTGAGTTAACAATTGGTTAAATATTTGTATACATATTTATAATTATATTTTAGGGATTGAAAAGTATAATAGTTAAAGAATTAAAATTGTGTAACATAAACCTTTATATTTCTTAATTTAGGAGCTGTTAGAGTATACGAAACAAATTTTTAAAGGAGAAGCTATGTTAGAGGATATAAAAATATATGAATTAAAAATGTCATTGTTGGAAAGAAAAACGTGCAGAGTATATTTGTGAGTGCACTACATTGTAAACTTTTGTTTGTAGTTGAAATTACACTGGTAAATATAGAATTTACGTGGCTACAAAATATTAAGGTTGCTAGAAAACAGTATACCAAATGTGGCCTTGTTAAGGTGCCATGAAGACAAATTTCTTAATTTCTCCTATTTGTTTGGTTGGTAGCAGAAGGCTCAGTGTATACTCACTCTATCAAACAAAAGTTAGTTTCATAGTATATTATTATATATGTGTTGGTGTAAAATTAAAGTAGGTACTTCCTTCTTTTTATATATATATATATATATATATATATATATATATATATATATATATATATATATATATATATATATATATATTTTAACTTAAACGAGTACGACTAAATATTATAGACACATCTTAATGTGTTGATTTTTAAATAATTGGAGAGAAAAAAAATAGCAGGAACGTTTACAGTGGTTAATTAATAGTCATGTATACTTAGTGATCGTAGCTGGATCAGACAGTTTGTCAGTGGCCAGCAACGTCGTATGGTCTTCAGCTCCGGTGAGGATGATACAACGGGGGGAGGGGGTGTACTTGCAATGTACTCCGACGCTCAAGTCAGGTAAGGTCAGAGAAAAACAAGTACATAAAGTAGGCGAGTTTAGAATATGAAGTAACCTGACCCTCTCAAGAGATAGGGTATTTATAGAGAGCCCCCAACGCGGGGCCAACGATTACTTGCACTGGGCTGGATTGCAGGGCCCAATCCAAGTAACTGTCAGGGCTTACGTGGCGTAGTGAAGATCAGCGCGTGGTCTTCACCCTGGGGTAACGGTCCCGAGATCTCCGGAAGGTGGGCAGACCGAATCCTTCGGAGGTGGGAGGTTACATGAGAACATGTCCTCGCGGGGAAGAGCCCTTGTATGTCGGGGAGAGATGTCGAGCTTGCAAGGCTTGACGTCTCTGTTCGACGGTCTCTGTTGTACGTGCCCGACACTGCTGAAGACTGGCACGTGCTCGACGCAGGTATTGCATAAGGGTCTTGTTGGGCCGTCCCAGGTCGTCTGGGTTGGGCCTGCCCGTCAGAAGGGCAGGCTCCAGCCCAGTCCAGAACAGGAGCCCCCCAAGTCGTTGCTCTGAGGTGTCGGAGTAATGACTTAAGGGTCAGCAATCGTGTCGGGGACGTATTGGACTCGATCGTGGGACCGAGAAACCTTGACGTCTGCTCGAGTTTGATAGGCCGATGTTGGACGACTCCGCGGGGATACGAGAAGTTGTGGTGTCGGGCACCAGACATTGTGAAATGACGCGTGTGGGAGAACGAAAGGGCATACGTGGGGAAATGTGTGCCACATGTCACGCGTCATCATTACCTAGGGCGGCTAGGCTAGGGTAGCGTAATCGAGTGCCTAGGAACTCCTCGAGTCCCGTAAGGGGCTTTATAAATAGTGGCCAACCCGCCTCATTTGTACTTTTCGCTCTCCCTTGCTCAGATTCTCTCTCTTTTCCTTCTCTGTCTTCACCGCCGTTCTCCGCCACCTACCGCCGCGCCGGAACTTCGTAACAGTTGTTTTTCAAGTAAGTTTCTTGATCCTTTCTCTCTTTAAGGTGTTTTGTATGGTGTTCATCCGGTGAACTGTTGAAGTTCTCGGGGAAACCATGAAATTTTCGGCGAAAACGGCAGAATTTCTCTATGTTTTTGTTGAATATCGCGGGGAGATGGGATGAGAACCACGGGGACTAGAAGAATGTCCCGAGGACACGAGATGAATAATCTCGAGGCTCTCACGGGACAAATTCTCCCGGGGTGACGCCCCGGTGACCAAGGATGGTCCCGGGGACGCTCCTTCTTCGCCCTTTCACTTGATCAACAGTGGAGGGGTGAATTTGATACAGACCATCGAATTCACCATTTCCTTCTCCTTTTCAGGTAAATGGAAGCCTTGGTCGTGGTCGTGGGATCTCTAGACGTTGACGACCAATCTGACTCCCCGATGGCGCCGATCAATCGTGTCGAGGAACGACCTCCCGAGGAGTGGGTCAGCGATGAGCCTCTAAATATGATTTCCCAGTTCGTCGACGGGGACGAGGATGACATCTTCTGTACCGTCGAGCGCCGCCTGGTGGGCTCCGCGAAGACATGGAAAGTGTTTCGGCCTTAGGCGCACCATCACATTTGCTCGACGTACCGAGGGATGCAGTTTCCCCTGTACGAATTTATGTTCGACTAGGCGGGGTGGCGCCTGCCCTTCACTGATTTTCAGCAATCGGTGTTCGTTTGGCTGCGGTTGGCGCCCTCGCAGCTCCATCCCAACTCCCTCGCCTTTATTCGCGCCTTTGAGCTCGTCTGCAAATATCTCAAGATCGGGGAGACTGTGCCCCTCTTCTTCCGCATTTTCCACCTGCAGCGCCAGACAACTGATGGTAGACACGGTTGGGTGTCTTTCAAACAGGTGAGCAGGCTGTTCCAGACCTATATGGACTGTGTTCGCAAGTTTAAATACCGATACTACACTGTGAGGCCGGTCTCGCTCGAGGCCGTGAATTCGGTGTAGCTTCCCCTTATTCTGGACGGAGGAGCATTTCAAGAGGGGCACGGACAGTTACATCATCAGTCCTAGCCGACTTTACGAAGAAGACCGTCTGGCGTACGAGGCGATAGTCAACTTTGTCGCCGGTTTTAACAAAGTCAAGCTCGTGACACCGGACGGGAAATTTGTCCGGGATGATGATGGGCAGGTCCTAATGAAACCCCGATTGATCAATACGAGGGCCTTCCTCGAGACATTTTCCGACGAGGAAGCCAAGGAACTGTTAGGTGGTGAAATCTTCCTCGACTTACTCTTTCTACCCGTTCTGGGATCGATTTACTGACACATTTCTTTCTCTTTTGCAGGTAAGATATCGAGTGCGGAGGAGCGCATCAAGAAACGGGTGGCTTCCTGAACATCGAAGAAGGGTGGAAAGGGTCGTGTCGAGCAGATTCGGTCGCAGGGCTCCGGCCCCACTCCGGCAACCGGGGATTCTTCTGGATCTCCCCAGGGCAGCTAATCTCCCAGCACTCAGGGGTCACCGAAGAGGCAGCGACTCGTCGAGCAGGTGGACGTCAATCTCACCGAGAACGAGAGCCCTCCCGCTGTGAAGTTTGTGCTCCTGCCTTGTCACTCGAGGCCGAATTTCTTTGTGGGGAACAACTCCCTGTGCGTTGGTGCACCCGAAGTTCAGACCATCTTGGGTGCTGACAAGGTTTCTCGGCAAAGGGCGTTGGTGGAGGACGTGTCCGCGGTGATGCGGGTTTGCGCTACTGCCTTGGTCTTGAACGATAAGACATGCCCGACGGCCGAGCTGAACAGGCTACAGGAAAACTTCAAGTATATAAGTGTTGAGATGGAGAAAGCGAGGAAGGAGTTGGCCGAGTTCAAAGAGCAGAATAAGGCACAGGCCGTGCTTTAAGAGCAGTTGGAGGAGAGGCTGAAGAATGCTGAGGAGGAGAGGAAGGGTTTCTTGGCGAGGATCGTCGAGCTGGAGGAAGCTGCTCGCCCATCCGAGGAGGAAACCGAGGAAGACACGTTGTTGACCTCCCGAGAATCTCTAATAGCGAAGCTCAGGCAGGCCGAGGAGGATATCCTCGCGGCAGTGGACGTGGGCTTTAACAACGTCGTGCAACAGCTTCGGATTGTGAACCCCGATCTCGTCACTAAAGGGACTGGTCCCGACTATGAGGTGATCGATGGTCAGATCGTGCAGCCGATGTAGGAGGATAAAGTCGACAGAGGGGTTACTGAGCACGAGCTGTCAGAGGAGGACGTAGTCGACTAGGTGTTTACCTGTTCGTTTTTCTTGGCCTGCGAGCCACTTTCTTTTGTAATGATTTTTACCCGGCCTGTGTAACACCCCACTTTCCCATTTTATAAAATATAAGAATATTACAGATAAAATCAGAGTTTTTAACTTTTACAAGTAGGATGCTACACCAATAACACCAACATAAAAATTCATCTTTCATTAAATGAAATAAAACAGCGGAATAATCATTTCATAAGTTCACGACACACTTGCCAAAATACTCCAAACTCCACATAAACTCGTGGTCCTCAAAATATTGAATTGAAAAGAGATACGTAACAAAATTCAATACAAAATAACAATTAATAAAATCCCCAAAATTCCCGTGTTACTTATCAGAGCGACTCCTACGACTCGAACAGGCAACACGCACTCCAAGCAACTCAAGTACCTGGATTATCTGTACTTCCGAAGAAGCACATACACAACAACAACAAAGGGGTGAGAACTACATTCAATAATAAACGGTGAATAAATACATATTAAGGGTAGTTGCTCACGGTCAATCATACAATCACATAATCACGACATACTTGTCTTTTCAATTATAATTCAATCAACATGTAATAACAATGCAATGTGACTCAACAAACGACACAATGCATATGGTACCAAAATCACCATGGTTCATCAATCGAACCCGAATAAATCACATACACCCCTACTTGGCAATGATTTATCCCACCACATTCCACATTGGAGTTCGGATGAATCACATACACTTATCCTGAGAAATGATTCATCACCACCGACACACCATGAATGCATGACATCAATATGCACATAATTCATGTATCATCATAATCATACATTCCCACGATCCTCCTTATCACAATCAATACATAACACCACAAACACCTCACACGACGTTAATTAGCTAATTATTAATTAATTCACCAAAATTACTAGATCAATTATTTTTATTGCTAATCCTACATTTCTCCAGGTCTGACATCTATACCCAAGCTCTCAAACCAAAAGAACCCACTACAGACGCGGAAATGGGAAAGAAATCGCGAAACGACAAAGTTCTGCACCCTCGCTGACCATACGCGTATTGCCTTGTGCCATACGCGTATTGCCCAGCTCGCTCGCCCATCCCTACGCGTATCCTACGCGTACAGCCTCTCCTCCCGCCCTGCCATACGCGTATTGTCCTACCTATTACGCGTATGGGCAGAGACCTGTTTTCAATCAAAATCCCATTCTCAGTTCCAATACGCGCATCCCCTTCTCGTACGCGTAATGCCTCTCCCTTACGCGTAATGCCCAAGCTCCATACGTGTACCATTATTCGTACGGGCAGAGGGTCGTGCCAATCTTCCTTTTGGCCCTCCCATACGCGTAATGACCATAGTCATACGCGTATTGCCTTACCTGATACGCGTATGGCCAAATCTATTACGCAACCTCAGTTTCCCCACACCAGTCTGGGTTTTGCTACGGGATCCTCACTTTTCCACTCTAATTCGGTCCTAAACTTGTTTCTACACCAGTTTTAGGTCCTATTCTTCATCTTACTTCTTTTACCTATCATTACTAGTCAAATTTACGGTTCTTAGATCTAATTATCTGTCATATTCACCTGCACAACCAGTCCAGCAACACATACAATTTATACAGCAGCAACAACAGAAATATTCACCAAGAATCATACGAATTCCAGATCCAACATGGCATCATAACAAGGATTTCACAACAATCATACACACAAACACAGATAAATTCAAACAGAATTATACATACGAATTCTTACGGGGTTAAGGAATCCCCACTACCCTCTCATGATTATATCACCCATATTAAACTCATTCTCCCCCCTTACCTCGAATTTCCTGATCAAGTTCCTGCGAAATTGATGAAGATGGGTGCCCTAGCTCCTCCTTGTTCTTCTCTTGTTCCTGTTTCTTTTTTTTTTTCAATTCTAATTATGGCTAACTCTCCCACTAACCCTCACTAATCTCAGCTTAATTACTAAACTGCCCTTCCTATTTTCTATCAGCCCATTATCTAATTAGTTAAGTTAGATTTTAATTTAAAATAGTAATAATATTAATAATAATAATAACCATAATAATAATATGAAATATACTATTAATAATAATAATATTATTAATAATACTAATAACAATGAGTTCCATATTACTATTAATGGACACACCCCCACCTTATCACTATTAACCTATTATTATCCCTTCGCACTCAACCACACACCCTTAACCAGACAAAACAATATAAAATAACATACGACGATCAAATAATTTAAATTGGGGTGTTACAACTCTCCCCCATTGAATTATTTTCGTCCTTGAAAATGTACCTGATGGAAATAGCTCCGGATACGACTCTCGCATCCTTCTCTCCAGCTCCCAGGTCACATTTCCTCCAGCAGCTCCTCCCCAAGCTACTCTCACCAGAGGTATCTCCTTTCCTCTGAGTTGCTTCATCTTGCGATCCTCGACCCTTATCGGCATCGCTTCCACAGTAAGATTATCTCTGATCTGCACCTCATCCCTCTAGATAACATGAGATGAATCAGATACATACTTCCGAAGCTGCGACACATGAAACACGTCATGCAAGTTCGAAAGTTCAGGCGGTAACGCCACTTTATACGCAACTGTACCAACTCTCTGCAAGATCTGATACGGTCCAATAAACTTAGGATCTAGCTTCTTTGATTTCAATGCACGCCCAACACCGGTAACTGGGTTGACCCTCAGGAACACGTGATCTCCTTCACTGAATTCCAAATCTTTCTTCTGATTATCATGATAACTCTTCTGTCTACTCTGAGACGTTTTCATCTTCCCCCGGATCATCTAAATTGTCTCAGTAGTCTGTTGCACAATCTCAGGTCCAAGCACCACATTCTCACCAGTCTCATACCAACACAGAGGCGTCCTACACCTTCTACCATACAAAGCTTCGAAAGGTGCCATTCCAATACTCGAATGGTAGCTATTGTTATACGTGAACTCAATCAATGGCAAATGAGTATCCCACGCACCACCTTTCTCCAACACACAGGCTCTCAGCAAATCTACCAGCGACTGAATAGTCCTCTCTGACTAACCATCAGTCTGTGGATGATAAGCCGAGCTCAACTTCAATTTAGAACCCAAGGCTTCCTGCAAGCTCTTCCAAAATTCCGAAGTAAACCTCGAATATCTATCCGACAATATGCTCGATGGAACACCATGCAACTTCATAATTATCCTGATATAAATCTCTTCCAGCTTTGACAACGGGAAACTGATGTTAATTGGTATAAAATGTGCAGATTTTGTAAGTCGATCCACCACTACCCAAATAGCATCAAATCCCCTTGCCGTATTTGGCAAGCCAGTAACAAAATCCATCGCAATACTGTCCCATTTCCATTCAGGAATCTCTAACGGTTGCATTAACCCCGAAGGTTTCTGGTGCTCCACTTTTGACTTCTGACATGTCAAACAAGCATAGACAAACTGAGCTATGTCCCTCTTCATACCGGACCATCAAAACAACTTCTTCAAGTCATGATACATTTTCGTAGCTCCCGGATGAATACTCAAGCTACTCCGGTGGCTCTACTCTAAGATCGCCTTCTTTAATTCCGCATTATCCGGTACGCAAATTCTGCCACAGAATCTCAACACACCAACATTATCCACTTTAAAATCACTATCAGGATCATCCCCTCCTGCAGGCATCAAGTCTACTAATTTCACATCAAGTTTCTGATTTCCTTTAATTACATCCAAAAAGTCATTATTCATCTTCAGCATACCCAATTTAACACTCTCCAGTGTAGTTTCACAAACCATACTCAAGTCTTTGAACTGTTCAATCAACTCCATTTCTTTCACCATCAATGCCGACATATGAATTGTCTTCCTACTCAGAGCATATCCTACCACATTAGCTTTCCCCGGATGGTAACTCAAATTAAAATCATAATCTTTCAAGAACTCTAACCACCTTCTCTGCCTCATATTCAACTCTTTCTGATCGAATAAATATTTCAGACTCTTGTGGTCACTGAATACTTCAAATCTTGATCCATACAAATAATGTTGCCAAATTTTCAATACAAAAACCACTGCAGCTAATTCAAGATCATGAGTAGGATAATTCCTCTCATGCACCCTCAACTGTCGTGAAGCATATGCCACCACCTTGCCATCTTGCATTAACACACCGCCTAATCCCATCTTAGACGCATCACAATACACTACAAAAGGATCATTTGGACTTGGTAGAATTAACACTGGTGCCGTAGTCAATTTCTTCTTCAGTTCCTCAAAACTTTCCTCACACGCGGCATCCCAAACAAAAGCTTGATTCTTTCTAGTTAACTGCGTCAACGGTAATGCCAAATTGGAAAACCCTTCAATGAATCTTCTATAGTAACCTGCCAAACCCAAAAAGCTTATAATCTATGTTGCTGTCTTTGGAGCTTCCCACTGAAGTACTGCACTTACTTTAGATGGATCCACCGCTATACCATCACCAGAAATAACATGTCCTGAGAAACTCACAGTCTTCAACCAGAATTCACATTTCGAGAACTTTGCGAACAATTTATTATCCTTCAACACCTGCAAGACAATCCTCAAATGTTCTGCGTGATCCTCGTCAGTCTTAGAATAAATCAGTATATCATCAATGAATACCACAATAAACTGATCCAGATAAGAATGAAAGATACAATTCATATACTCCATAAACACACCCGACGCATTAGACACTCCGAAAGGCATCACTGCGTATTCATAATGTCCATAGCGAGTTCTGAACGCAGTCTTCTGAATATCACCTTCCTTTACTCTAATCTGATGGTACCCCGACCTCAAATCAATTTTGCTGAAAACACGAGCTCCCACAAGCTGATCCATTAAGTCATCAATCCTCGGAAGTGGATACTTATTCTTAATGGTCACTTTATTCAACTGACGGTAATCAATGCACATACGCATACTACCATCCTTCTTTTTCACCAACAACACTGGAGCTCCTCACGACGACACACTCGGTCTAATAAACTTCTTATCGAGCAGTTCTCCAATCTGAGATTTCAACTCTGCCAATTCTGACGCAGACATCTTGTACGGTGCCATAGAGATAGGTCTGGTACCCGGTACAAGATCAATAGTGAATTCAACTTCTCTCATTGGAGGCAATTCTGTAATGTCATCTGGAAATACTTCAGGAAATTCATTCACCACTGGTAATTCATTAACTGGGTTCTTGCTTTCAATAGATAACGAGGCAAACACTGCAAACATCTTTGCTTCATCCTCCAACAACGTCCTCAACTCCCTACTAGATAACGAATCCGCTAATGCTTCCTCTTCAGGAGTAAGAAACAATAACGTCTTCCTAAAGCAATCAATATAAACTCGGTTGAATTCCAACCAGTTCATTCCCAAAATAAAATCGAGATTACCGAGTGGCAAACAAATCAAGTCCACTCTGAAATCTCTACCAAACATAGTCAGCGGACACTTCAAACACACCAAGGAAGTAACCACAGAACCAATAGACGAAGTCTCAATTGTCATCCTCTGATCTAGAGTAGACGACACAATCCCTAGTCTCTTCACACAATCAACAAAAATAAACGAGTGGGTTGCACCCGTGTCAATGATAGCAATCAAAGGAATATCATTAATAAAACAAGTACCTTTAACGGAACGCTTCTCTTCAGTGGATTGGGCTCCCACCAAGGCAAACACTTTTCCACCGGCCTAAGACTTCTTTGGCTTCTCACAGTGAGTGCTGATATGACCCTTCTCTCCGCAGTTATAACAGGTAGGCATAATGGCTTTACAATCAGCTATCACATGACCTGGTCGACCACACTTGAAACACTTCTTCACTTCATTCGTACAATTATTAGCACGGTGACCCGCACCACCACATCGGAAACACTTGAGAGTGTCAGGAGCCATCCCTCCCTCTTTTGGTTTCTTTCCTGCTGCAGCTTTCTGTTTCCCCTTATCAGTTGGAGCACTGTAAGGAGTACCTCCAAACCTCTGCTTACCCTTTTTCTCATTCACAGCCTTGTAATGAGCAATTCTGGCTCTATTATCATTGTCATAGATTTTGCTTCTGCTTACCAGCTCTGGGTAATTTCTTATTTTCTGACAAGCAATGCCCAGTTTGATCTTGGGACACAACCCATTCTCAAACTTCAAGCACTTCGAAGTCATCGCCTCTTCCTTATTGTAATGAGCATAATACTACACCAACTCTTCAAACCGAGCAGCATATTTAGCCACAGTCATGCTACCCTGTTTCAGCTCCAGGAATTCAATCTCCTTTGCACTACGAATATCTTCCAGAAAGTACTTTTCCAGAAACTCCGTTTGAAACACTGTCCAAGTAATCTCAGTACCCGTAGCTTCCAACCTCTGACGACTATTGTCCCACCAGGCTTCAGCCTCTCCCTCCAGCATATGAGTGCCAAACCGCACCTTCTGAGCATCACTGCACTCCATGGTCCTGAAGATCTTCTCTACAGCCTTCAGTCATTTCTGTGCAGCCTCTGGATCCAAAATACCCCCTTCATAAGTAGGCGGCTTATTGCTTTGGAACTGTGCTAAGTCACGAAACTGAGCACCTCCAGCCTGATTGTTGTTCTCCACCGTCTGTGCCATGGCTTACATAGCAGCAGCAAGAACAACATCATTCTTTCCTGCCATACTGGTCAACAATCAACATACGGTCAGAACTAGGGCTGGACATCGGTCGGTTTGGATTGGACTCGGGCCTAATGTGTCAAACCGACTCAATCCATGGATTCAATTTCTAGGCCCGATTTCGACTGAATTTATATACGGTTTGATCGGGTTCGGTTTAATCGGTTTGTCGGTTAAAATGGATCGGTTTTTGCGGTTAATTGCATTTTAATATTTTGAAATAAAGCAAGATATTCATATTTATTACAGGCCTTTCAAGCATTCATACAAATTGTAATATTACAATATTCCTGGTCATTCAAGCATTCACATAAAGCACAAAGCCACAAAGTCCATAACTATTGTGTAATATACTGTAATATCAAAGTTACCTAATAGTTATAAGATGTAATGTAATACAATATTGAAATCACAATATAAGCCTTTGGTATCATTGATTTTGTCAAAAGCTAAGCCTTTGGTACCAATTCTTCCCAAAGTACCAGCTTCATACAAATGTAACAAGTTGAATACCAATTGATCAATCTGCATTTTCAGAATTTTAATCAAGTTACACAGAATCCATAATTTTTAGGCAATATCATCCAACCATCAGCATTTGATCAGTGATTAATAATGGTCTCCACAAACATAAACTTCTATTTTGATAAATTAGATTAGCATGCAGAAGCACCCACAATAGAACCCAACCAAATAGATACCACAAGTGCTCTTCTTAAGCTTTCACAATCAACAAAAGCTTGGAGTTAATATAAATTTGAACTTTTACTTTATAAATGATGAAAGCATGATTATATCAGAGAAAAGTTACAATGCAAAAAACTTTAAAGCTTGGTCAATGCAAAATAATTTTCATTAGCAAAAAGATTGAGTTGGTTTAGAGAAAGGCGCCAACCTGCAATTCATCTGGATTAGTATCTTCCTCACGGTGAAATATTGGTGGGAAGTCAAATCTGTTAAAGCTGAAGTATGAAAAAAAAGTTAAAATCATTAATTGTAATAAAATTAATATAGCTTAAACTATTTATTATGAAGTGTCGTTTATAGAAGGTTGAACATCATAAACACATGATCATACATCAGATGATCTATGCAATAAGGATCTTGCTTTGCCTACAAAGTAAAAATGTGAATTAATAAGTAAAATAAACATTCATCAAAAGAAATCCACTTATAGAATCAGACATATAGCCTTGTGTATCCCACCTATATTGCCTATAAAAAGATGCAGAAAAGCTTAAAATACTACCACACAAGAAACAACTTCACTCACATGGAACCATTGACATGATTAAATGAGTAAATGATGAATTATATAGCAGAGTTGAAATTAATGTAGACCTTTCATAGTACCAAAAATGGATAAATAAAAGAAAAAGCTATCAACCACTGAGGTCAGAGGTGCCCAGGTTCAAAACTTAGACCAATTGAGCAATTACCATCAATAAGCACCATAATCAGATCCATTCTTCCATAACCTAAAAATGAACAATACACACATCGTTGATTAGTTCAAATGATATTCTTAACTTGCTATCATTACACTGTATGTCTCATTTAGAAGTATAGAAAAAATAGAACAGGAACCCTAAAATCATTATATCCATAGCTGAACACAAAAACAACAGAAACATCTTAAAAGTTGCAGAAAAAAATTAAAAGGTTCATCATACCTTCTGCTGGTTCCGTAAATCCCAATAAAAAATTTGTTTTTTAGTTTAGGTCATGAAGTTAAGAAAAGGAAATGAAGTTAAGAGAATTTTGAATATCATTGGGGTTTTGAAGTTTCAAGGTAAGGGTTTGAGTTTTTAAGAAAGATTTTTGGAAAGATTCATTGAAGTGAGACTCAGAATTGAAGAAAGAAAAACGAGAGATTGAGAGAAGGTGACGGTACAAAAATTAGATCTAAGGTTTCATATTGTATTGGTTTGGAAATATTGGACTTTAATGGACCACTAAGGGTATAATCGGTCTGGTTCGGTTCACCGTGGGTTAAATTACTCCAACCGGAACCGACCTGTAGTAACCATCATAAACCATGTTTATTCAAACCGGCTAACCCGACCGCTGCATGCGGGCCAAGCGGATCGGACGGCTTGGGACGGTTTTCTTTTATTTTGTCCAGCCCTAGTCAGAAAACACAATCGACTCCTATTCTAAGGGCAGACTCAACTACTACACCTGGCCGGACGGACCGACTTGCTCTGATACCAATTGTAACACCCCACTTTCCCATTTTATAAAATATAAGAATATTACAGATAAAATCAGAGTTTTTAACTTTTACAAGTAGGATGCTACACCAATAACACCAACATAAAAATTCATCTTTCATTAAATGAAATAAAACAGCAGAATAATCATTTCATAAGTTCACGACATACTTGCCAAAATACTCCAAACTCCACATAAACTTGTGGTCCTCAAAATATTGAATTGAAAAGAGATACGTAACAAAATTCAATACAAAATAACAATTAATAAAATCCCCAAAATTCCCGTGTTACGTATCAGAGTGACTCCTACGACTTGAACAGGCAACACGCACTCCAAGCAACTCAAGTACTTGGATTATTTGTACTTCCGAAGAAGCACAAACACAACAACAACAAAGGCGTGAGAACTACATTCAATAATAAATGATGAATAAATACATATTAAGAGTAGTTGCTCACGGTCAATCATACAATCACATAATCACGACATCTTGTCTTTTCAATTATAATTCAATCAACATGTAATAACAATGCAATGTGACTCAACAAATGACACAATGCATGTGGTACCAAAATCACCATGGTTCATTCAATCGAACCTGGATAAATCACATACACCCCTACTTGGCAATGATTTATCCCACCACACTCCACATTGGAGTTCGGATGAATCACGTACACTCATCCTGAGCAATGATTCATCACCACCAACACACCATGAATGCATGACATCAATATGCACATAATTCATGTATCATCATATCATACATTCCCATGATCCTCCTGATCACAATCAATACATAACACCACAAACACCTCACACGACGTTAATTAGCTAATTACTAATTAATTCACCAAAATTACTAGATCAATTGTTTTTATTGCTAATCCTACATTTCTCCAGGTTTGACATCTATCCCCAAGCTCTCAAACCAAAAGAACCCACTTCGGACGCGAAAACGGGAAAGCAATCGCGAAACGGCAAAAGTCTGCACCCTCGCTGGCCATACGCGTATTGCCTTGTGCCATACGCGTATTACCCAGCTCGCTCGCTCATCCCTACACGTATCCTATGCGTACAGCCTCTCCTCCTTCCCTGCCATACGCGTATTGCCCTACCTATTACGCGTATGGGCAGAGACCTGTTTTCAATCAAAATCCCATTCTTAATTCCAATACGTGCATCCCCTTCTCGTACGCGTAATGTCTCTCCCTTATGCGTAATGCCCAAGCTCCATACGCGTACCGTTACGCGTACGGGCAGAGGGTCGTGCCAATCCTCCTTTTGGCCCTCCCATACGCGTAATGACCATAGACGTACGCGTATTGCCTTACCTGATACGTGTATAGCCAGATCTATTACGCAACCTCAGTTTCCCCACACCAGTCTGAGTTCTGCTATGGGATCCTCACTTTTCCACTCTAATTCGGTCCTAAACTTGTTTCTACACCAGTTTTAGGTCCTATTCTTCATCTTACTTCTTTTACCTATCATTACTAGTCAAATTTACGGTTCTTAGATCTAATTATCTGTCATATTCACCTGCACAACCAGTCCAGCAACACATACAATTTATACAGCAGCAACAACAGAAATATTCACCAAGAATCATACGAATTCCAGATCCAACATGGCATCATAACAAGGATTTAACAGCAATCATACACACAAACACAGATAAATTCAAACATAATTATACATACGAATTCTTATGGGGTTAAGGAATCCCCACTACCCTCTCATGATTATATCACCCATATTAAACTCATTCTCCCCCCTTACCTCGAATTTCCTGATCAAGTTCCTGCGAAATTGATGAATATGGGTGCCCTAGCTCCTCCTTGTTCTTCCATTGTTCCTCTTTCTTTCTTTTTTCAATTCTGATTATGGCTAACTCTCCCACTAACCCTCACTAATCTCAGCTTAATTACTAAACTGCCCTTCCTATTTTCTATCAGCCCATTATCTAATTAGTTAAGTTAGATTTTAATTTAAAATAGTAATAATATTAATAATAATAATAACCATAATAATAATATGAAATATACTATTAATAATAATAATATTATTAATAATACTAATAACAATAAGTTCCATATTACTATTAATGGACATACCCCCACCTTATCACTATTAACCTATTATTATCCCTTCGCACTCAACCACACACCCTTAACCAGACAAAACAATATAAAATAACACACGACGATCAAATAATTTAAATTGGGGTGTTACAACTCTCCCCCCTTGAATTATTTTCGTCCTCGAAAATGTACCTGATGGAAATAGCTCCGGATACGACTCTCGCATCCTTCTCTCCAGCTCCCAGGTCACACTTCCTCCAGCAGCTCCTCCCCAAGCTACTCTCACCAGAGGTATCTCCTTTCCTCTGAGTTGCTTCATCTTGCGATCCTCGATCCTTATCGGCATCGCTTCCACAGTAAGATTATCTCTGATATGCACCTCATCCCTCTGGATAACTTGAGATGGATCAGATACATACTTCCGAAGCTGCGACACATGAAACATGTCATGCAAGTTCGAAAGTTCAGGCGGTAACGCCACTTTATACGCAACTGCACCAACTCTCTGCAAGATCTGATACGGTCCAATAAACTTAGGATCTAGCTTCTTTGATTTTAATGCACGCCCAACACCGATCACTGGGTTGACCCTCAGGAACACGTGATTTCCTTCACTGAATTCCAAATCTTTCTTCCGATTATCATGATAACTCTTCTGTCTACTCTGAGACGTTTTCATCTTCCCCAGGATCATCTGAATTGTCTCAGTAGTCTGTTGCACAATCTCAGGTCCAAGCACCACATTCTGACCAGTCTCATACCAATACAGAGGCGTCCCACACCTCCTACCATACAAATCTTCGAAAGGTGCCATTCCAATACTCGAATGGTAGCTATTGTTATACGTGAACTCAATCAATGGCAAATGAGTATCCCACGCACCACCTTTCTCCAACACACAGGCTCTCAGCAAATCTACCAGCGACTGAATAGTCCTCTCTGACTAACCATCAGTCTGTGGATGATAAGCCAAGCTCAACTTCAATTTAGAACCCAAGGCTTCCTGCAAGCTCTTCCAAAATTCCGAAGTAAACCTCGAATCTCTATCCGACAATATGCTCGATGGAACACCATGCAACTTCACAATTATCCTGATATAAATCTCTTCCAGCTTTGACAACGGGAAACTGATGTTAATTGGTATAAAATGTGCAGATTTTGTAAGTCGATCCACCACTACCCAAATAGCATCAAATCCCCTTGCCGTATTTGGCAAGCCAGTAACAAAATCCATCGCAATACTGTCCCATTTCCATTCAGGAATCTCTAACGGTTGCATTAACCCCGAAGGTTTCTGGTGCTCCACTTTTGACTTCTGACATGTCAAACAAGCATAGACAAACTGAGCTATGTCCCTCTTCATACCGGACCATCAAAACAACTTCTTCAAGTCATGATACATTTTCGTAGCTCCCGGATGAATACTCAAGCTACTCCGGTGGCTCTACTCTAAGATCGCCTTCTTTAATTCCGCATTATCCGGTATGCAAATTCTGCCACAGAATCTCAACACACCAACATTATCCACTTTAAAATCACTATCAGGATCATCCCCTCCTGCAGGCATCAAGTCTACTAATTTCACATCAAGTTTCTGATTTCCTTTAATTACATCCAAAAACTCATTATTCATCTTCAGCATACCCAATCTAACACTCTCTAGTGTAGTTTCACAAACCATACTCAAGTCTTTGAACTGTTCAATCAACTCCATTTCTTTCACCATCAATGCCGACATATGAATTGTCTTCCTACTCAGAGCATCTGCTACCACATTAGCTTTCCCCGGATGGTAACTCAAATTAAAATCATAATCTTTCAAGAACTCTAACCACCTCCTCTGCCTCATATTCAACTCTTTCTGATTGAATAAATATTTCAGACTCTTGTGGTCACTGAATACTTCAAGTCTTGATCCATACAAATAATGTTGCCAAATTTTCAATACAAAAACCACTGCAGCTAATTCAAGATCATGAGTAGGATAATTCCTCTCATGCACCCTCAACTGTCGTGAAACATATGCCACCACCTTGCCATCTTGCATTAACACACCGCCTAATCCCATCTTAGACGCATCACAATACACTACAAAAGGATCATTTGGACTTGGTAGAATTAACACCGGTGCCGTAGTCAATTTCTTCTTCAGTTCCTCAAAATTTTCCTCACACGCGACATCCCAAACAAAAGCTTGATTCTTTCTAGTTAACTGCGTCAACGGTAATGCCAAATTGGAAAACCCTTCAATGAATCTTCTATAGTAACCTGCCAAACCCAAAAAGCTTATAATCTCTGTTGCTGTCTTTGGAGCTTCCCACTGAAGTACTGCACTTACTTTAGATGGATCCACCGCTATACCATCACCAGAAATAACATGTCCCGAGAAACTCACAGTCTTCAACCAGAATTCACATTTCGAGAACTTTGCGAACAATTTATTATCCTTCAACACCTGCAAGACAATCCTCAAATGTTCTGCGTGATCCTCGTCAGTCTTAGAATAAATCAGTATATCATCAATGAATACCACAATAAACTGATCCAGATAAGAATGAAAGATATAATTCATATACTCCATAAACACACCCGGCGCATTAGACACTCCGAAAGGCATCACTGCGTATTCATAATGTCCATAGCGAGTTCTGAACGCAATCTTCTGAATATCACCTTCCTTTACTCTAATCTGATGGTACCCCGACCTCAAATCAATTTTGCTGAAAACACGAGCTCCCACAAGCTGATCCATTAAGTCATCAATCCTCGGAAGTGGATACTTATTCTTAATGGTCACTTTATTCAACTGACAGTAATCAATGCACATACGCATACTACCATCCTTCTTTTTCACCAACAACACTGGAGCTCCCCACGGCGACACACTCGGTCTAATAAACTTCTTATCGAGCAATTCTCCAATCTGAGATTTCAACTCTGCCAATTCTGACGCAGACATCCTGTACGGTGCCATAGAGATAGGTCTGGTACCCGGTACAAGATCAATAGTGAATTCAACTTCTCTCGTTGGAGGCAATTCTGTAATGTCATCTGGAAATACTTCAGGAAATTCATTCACCACTGGTAATTCATTAACTGGGTTCTTGCTTTCAATAGATAACGAGGCAAACACTGCAAACATCTTTGCTTCATCCTCCAACAACGTCCTCAACTCCTTACTAGATAACGAATCCGCTAATGCTTCCTCTTCAGGAGTAAGAAACAATAACGTCTTCCTAAAGCAATCAATATAAACTCGGTTGAATTCCAACCAGTTCATTCCCAAAATAAAATCGAGATTACCGAGTGGTAAACAAATCAAGTCCACTCTGAAATCTCTACCAAACATAGTCAGCGGACACTTCAAACACACCAAGGAAGTAACCACAGAACCAATAGACAAAGTCTCAATCGTCATCCTCTGATCTAGAGTAAACGACACAATCCCTAGTCTCTTCACACAATCAACATAAATAAATGAGTGGGTTGCACCCGTGTCAATGATAGCAATCAAAGGAATATCATTAATAAAACAAGTACCTTTAACGGAACGCTCCTCTTCGGTGGATTGGGCTCCCACCAAGGCAAACACTTTTCCACCGGCCTAAGACTTCTTTGGCTTCTCACAGTGAGTGCTGATATGACCCTTCTCTCCACAGTTATAACAGGTAGGCATAATGGCTTTACAATCAGCTATCACATGACCTGGTCGACCACACTTGAAACACTTCTTCACTTCATTCGGACAATTATTAGCACGGTGACCCGCACCACCACATCGGAAACACTTGTGAGTGTCAGGAGCCATCCCTCCCTCTTTTGATTTCTTTCCTGCTGCAGCTTTCTGTTTCCCCTTATCAGTTGGAGCACTGTAAGGAGTACCTCCAAACCTCTGCTTACCCTTTTTCTCATTCACAACCTTGTAATGAGCAATTCTGGCTCTATTATCATTGTCATAGATTTTGCTTCTGCTTACCAGCTCTGGGTAATTTCTTATTTTCTGACAAGCAATGCCCAGTTTGATCTTGGGACACAACCCATTCTCAAACTTCAAGCACTTCGAAGTCATCGCCTCTTCCTTATTGTAATGAGCACAATACTGCACCAACTCTTCAAACCGAGCATCATATTTAGCCACAGTCATGCTACCCTATTTCAGCTCCAGGAATTCAATCTCCTTTGCACTACGAATATCTTCCAAAAAGTACTTTTCCAGAAACTCCGTTTGAAACACTGTCCAAGTAATCTCAGTACCCGTAGCTTCCAACCTCTGACGACTATTGTCCCACCAGGCTTCAACCTCTCCCTCCAGCATATGAGTGCCAAACCGCACCTTCTGAGCATCACTGCACTCCATGGTCCTGAAGATCTTCTCTATAGCCTTCAGCCATTTCTGTACAGCCTCTGGATCCAAAATACCCCCTTCATAAGTAGGCGGCTTATTGCTTTGGAACTGTGCTAAGTCACGAAACTGAGCACCTCTAGCCTGATTGTTGTTCTCCACCGCCTGTGCCATGGCTTGCATAGCAGCAGCAAGAACAACATCATTCCTTCCTACCATACTGGTCAACAATCAACATACGGTCAGAACACACAATCGACTCCTATTCTAAGGGCAGACTCAACTACTACACCTGGCCGGACGGACCGACCTACTCTGATACCAATTGTAACACCCACTTTCCCATTTTATAAAATATAAGAATATTACAGATAAAATCAGAGTTTTTAACTTTTACAAGTAGGATGCTACACCAATAACACCAACATAAAAATTCATCTTTCATTAAATGAAATAAAATAGCAGAATAATCATTTCATAAGTTCACGGCATACTTGCCAAAATACTCCAAACTCCACATAAACTTGTGGTCCTCAAAATATTGAATTGAAAAGAGATACGTAACAAAATTCAATACAAAATAACAATTAATAAAATCCCCAAAATTCCCGTGTTACGTATCAGAGTGACTCCTACGACTCGAACATGCAACACGCACTCCAAGCAACTCAAGTACTTGGATTATTTGTACTTCCGAAGAAGCACAAACACAACAATAACAAAGGGGTGGGAACTACATTCAATAATAAACGATGAATAAATACATATTAAGGGTAGTTGCTCACGGTCAATCATACAATCACATAATCACGACATCTTGTCTTTTCAATTATAATTCAATCAACATGTAATAACAATGCAATGTGACTCAACAAACGACACAATGCATGTGGTACCAAAATCACCATGGTTCATTCAATCGAACCTGGATAAATCACATACACCCCTACTTGGCAATGATTTATCCCACCACACTCCACATTGGAGTTCGGATGAATCACGTACACTCATCCTGAGCAATGATTCATCACCACCGACACACCATGAATGCATGACATCAATATGCACATAATTCATGTATCATCATAATCATACATTCCCATGATCCTCCTGATCACAATCAATACATAACACCACAAACACCTCACACGACGTTAATTAGCTAATTACTAATTAATTCACCAAAATTACTAGATCAATTATTTTTATTGCTAATCCTACATTTCTCCAGGTCTGACATCTATCCCTAAGCTCTCAAACCAAAAGAACCCACTTCGGACGCGAAAACGGGAAAGAAATCGCGAAACGGCAAAAGTCTGCACCCTCGCTGGCCATACGCGTATTGCCTTGTGCCATACGCGTATTACCCAGCTCGCTCGCTCATCCCTACGCGTATCCTATGCGTACAGCCTCTCCTCCTTCCCTACCATACGCGTATTGCCCTACCTATTACGCGTATGGGCAGAGACCTGTTTTCAATCAAAATCCCATTCTCAATTCCAATACGCGCATCCCCTTCTCGTACGCGTAATGTCTCTCCCTTACGCGTAATGCCCAAGCTCCATACGCGTACGGGCAGAGGGTCGTGTCAATCCTCCTTTTGGCCATCCCATACGCGTAATGACCATAGACGTACGGGTATTGCCCTACCTGATACGCGTATAGCCAGATTTATTACGCAACCTCAATTTCCCCACACCAGTCTGAGTTCTGCTACGGGATCCTCACTTTTCCACTCTAATTCGGTCCTAAACTTGTTTCTACACCAGTTTTAGGTCCTATTCTTCATCTTACTTCTTTTACCTATCATTACTAGTCAAATTTACGGTTCTTAGATCTAATTATCTATCATATTCACCTGCACAACCAGTCCAGCAACACATACAATTTATACAGCAGCAACAACAGAAATATTCACCAAGAATCATACGAATTCCAGATCCAACATGGCATCATAACAAGTTTTTCACAGCAATCATTCACACAAACACAGATAAATTCAAACAGAATTATACATACGAATTCTTACGGGGTTAAGGAATCCCCACTACCCTCTCATGATTATATCACCCATATTAAACTCATTCTCCCCCCTTACCTCGAATTTCCTGATGAAGTTCCTGCGAAATTGATGAAGATGGGTGCCCTAGCTCCTCCTTGTTCTTCCCTTGTTCCTCTTTTTTTTTTTTCAATTCTGATTATGGCTAACTCTCCCACTAACCCTCACTAATCTCAGCTTAATTACTAAACTGCCCTTCCTATTTTCTATCAGCCAATTATCTAATTAGTTAAGTTAGATTTTAATTTAAAATAGTAATAATATTAATAATAATAATAACCATAATAATAATATGAAATATACTATTAATAATAATAATATTATTAATAATACTAATAACAATAAGTTCCATATTACTATTAATGGACACACCCCCACCTTAT
This sequence comes from Lathyrus tuberosus, assembly GCA_022829125.1. Classification (NCBI taxonomy): domain Eukaryota; kingdom Viridiplantae; phylum Streptophyta; class Magnoliopsida; order Fabales; family Fabaceae; genus Lathyrus; species Lathyrus tuberosus. The sequence continues at coordinate 2,001,981 of JALAZF010000605.1, forward strand.
CACTATTAACCTATTATTATCCCTTCGCACTCAACAACACACCCTTAACCAGACAAAACAATATAAAACAACACACGACGATCAAATAATTTAAATTGGGGTGTTACAACTCTCCCCCCTTGAATTATTTTCGTCCTCGAAAATGTACCTGATGGAAATAGCTCCGGATACGACTCTCGCATCCTTCTCTCCAGCTCCCAGGTCACACTTCCTCCAGCAGCTCCTCCCCAAGCTGCTCTCACCAGAGGTATCTCCTTTCCTCTGAGTTGCTTCATCTTGCGATCCTCGATCCTTATCGGCATCGCTTCCACAGTAAGATTATCTCTGATATGCACCTCATCCCTCTGGATAACTTGAGATGGATCAGATACATACTTTCGAAGCTGCGACACATGAAACACGTCATGCAAGTTCGAAAGTTCAGGCGGTAACGCCACTTTATACGCAACTGCACCAACTCTCTGCAAGATCTGATACGGTCCAATAAACTTAGGATCTAGCTTCTTTGATTTCAATGCACGCCCAACACCGGTCACTGGGTTGACCCTCAGGAACACGTGATCTCCTTCACTGAATTCCAAATCTTTCTTCAGATTATCATGATAACTCTTCTGTCTACTCTGAGACGTTTTCATCTTCCCCCGGATCATCTGAATTGTCTCAGTAGTCTGTTGCACAATCTCAGGTCCAAGCACCACATTCTCACCGGTCTCATACCAACACAGAGGCGTCCTACACCTCCTGCCATACAAAGCTTTGAAATGTGCCATTCCAATACTCGAATGGTAGCTATTGTTATACGTGAACTCAATCAATGGCAAATGAGTATCCCACGCACCACCTTTCTCCAACACACAGGCTCTCAGCAAATCTACCAGCGACTGAATAGTCATCTCTGACTAACCATCAGTCTGTGGATGATAAGTCGAGCTCAACTTCAATTTAGAACCCAAGGCTTCCTGCAAGCTCTTCCAAAATTCCGAAGTAAACCTCGAATCTCTATCCGACAATATGCTCGATGGAACACCATGCAACTTCACAATTATCCTAATATAAATCTCTTCCAGCTTTGACAACGGGAAACTGATGTTAATTGGTATAAAATGTGCAGATTTTGTAAGTCGATCCACCACTACCCAAATAGCATCAAATCCCCTTGCCGTATTTGGCAAGCCAGTAACAAAATCCATCGCAATACTGTCCTATTTCCATTCAGGAATCTCTAACGGTTGCATTAACCCCGAAGGTTTATGGTGCTCCACTTTTGACTTCTGACATGTCAAACAAGCATAGACAAACTGAGCTATGTCCCTCTTCATACCGGACCATCAAAACAACTTCTTCAAGTCATGATACATTTTCGTAGCTCCCGGATGAATACTCAAGCTACTCCGATGGCTCTACTCTAAGATCGCCTTCTTTAATTCCGCATTATCCGGTACGTAAATTCTGCCACAGAATCTCAACACACCAACATTATCCACTTTAAAATCACTATCAGGATCATCCCCTCCTGCAGGCATCAAGTCTACTAATTTCACATCAAGTTTCTGATTCCCTTTAATTACATCCAAAAAGTCATTATTCATCTTCAGCATACCCAATCTAACACTCTTCAGTGTAGTTTCACAAACCATACTCAAGTCTTTGAACTGTTCAATCAACTCCATTTCTTTCACCATCAATGCCGACATATGAATTGTCTTCCTACTCAGAGCATCTGCTACCACATTAGCTTTCCCCGGATGGTAACTCAAATTAAAATCATAGTCTTTCAAGAACTCTAACCACCTTCTCTGCCTCATATTCAACTCTTTCTGATCGAATAAATATTTCAGACTCTTATGGTCACTGAATACTTCAAATCTTGATCCATACAAATAATGTTGCCAAATTTTCAATGCAAAAACCACTGCAGCTAATTCAAGATCATGAGTAGGATAATTCCCCTCATGCACCCTCAACTGTCGTGAAACATATGCCACCACCTTGCCATCTTGCATTAACACACCGCCTAATCCCATCTTAGACGCATCACAATACACTACAAAAGGATCATTTGGACTTGGTAGAATTAACACCGGTGCCATAGTCAATTTCTTCTTCAGTTCCTCAAAACTTTCCTCACACGCGGCATCCCAAACAAAAGCTTGATTCTTTCTAGTTAACTGCGTCAACGGTAATGCCAAATTGGAAAACCCTTCAATGAATCTTCTATAGTAACCTGCCAAACCCAAAAAGCTTATAATCTCTGTTGCTGTCTTTGGAGCTTCCCACTGAAGTACTGCACTTACTTTAGATGGATCCAGCGCTATACCATCACCAGAAATAACATGTCCCGAGAAACTCACAGTCTTCAACCAGAATTCACATTTCGAGAACTTTGCGAACAATTTATTATCCTTCAACACCTGCAAGACAATCCTCAAATGTTCTGCGTGATCCTCGTCAGTCTTAGAATAAATCAGTATATCATCAATGAATACCACAATAAACTGATCCAGATAAGAATGAAAGATATAATTCATATACTCCATAAACACACCCGGCGCATTAGACACTCCGAAAGGCATCACTGCGTATTCATAATGTCCATAGCGAGTTCTGAACGCAGTCTTCTGAATATCACCTTCCTTTACTCTAATCTGATGGTACCCTAACCTCAAATCAATTTTGCTGAAAACACGAGCTCCCACAAGCTGATCCATTAAGTCATCAATCCTCGGAAGTGGATACTTATTCTTAATGGTCACTTTATTCAACTGACGGTAATCAATGCACATACGCATACTACCATCCTTCTTTTTCACCAACAACACTGGAGCTCCCCACGGCGACACACTCGGTCTAATAAACTTCTTATCGAGCAATTCTCCAATCTGAGATTTCAACTCTGCCAATTCTGACGCAGACATCCTGTACGGTGCCATAGAGATAGGTCAGGTACCCGGTACAAGATCAATAGTGAATTCAACTTCTCTCGTTGGAGGCAATTCTGTAATGTCATCTGGAAATACTTCAGGAAATTCATTCACCACTTAACTAGGTTCTTGCTTTCAATAGATAACGAGGCAAACACTGCAAACATCTTTGCTTCATCCTTCAACAACGTCCTCAACTCCTTACTAGATAATGAATCCGCTAATGCTTCCTCTTCAGGAGTAAGAAACAATAACGTCTTCCTAAAGCAATCAATATAAACTCGGTTGAATTCCAACCAGTTTATTCCCAAAATAAAATCGAGATTACCGAGTGGCAAACAAATCAAGTCCACTCTGAAATCTCTACCAAACATAGTCAGCGGACACTTCAAACACACCAAGGAAGTAACCACAGAACCAATAGACGAAGTCTCAATCATCATCCTCTGATCTAGAGTAGACGACACAATCCCTAGTCTCTTCACACTATCAACAGAAATAAATGAGTGGGTTGCACCCGTGTCAATGATAGCAATCAAAGGAATATCATTAATAAAACAAGTACCTTTAACGGAACGCTCCTCTTCGGTGGATTGGGCTCCCACCAAGGCAAACACTTTTCCACCGGCCTAAGACTTCTTTGGCTTCTCACAGTGAGTGCTGATATGACCCTTCTCTCCACAGTTATAACAGGTAGGCATAATGGCTTTACAATCAGCTATCACATGACCTGGTCGACCACACTTGAAACACTTCTTCACTTCATTCGGACAATTATTAGCACGGTGACCCGCACCACCACATCGGAAACACTTGAGAGTGTCAGGAGCCATCCCTCCCTCTTTTGGTTTCTTTCTTGCTGCAGCTTTCTGTTTCCCCTTATCAGTTGGAGCACTGTAAGGAGTACCTCCAAACCTCTGCTTACCCTTTTTCTCATTCACAACCTTGTAATAAGCAATTCTGGCTCTATTATCATTGTCATAGATTTTGCTTCTGCTTACCAGCTCTGGGTAATTTCTTATTTTCTGACAAGCAATGCCCAGTTTGATCTTGGGACACAACCCATTCTCAAACTTCAAGCACTTCGAAGTCATCGCCTCTTCCTTATTGTAATGAGCACAATACTGCACCAACTCTTCAAACCGAGCAGCATATTTAGCCACAGTCATTCTACCTTGTTTCAGCTCCAGGAATTCAATCTCCTTTGCACTACGAATATCTTCCAGAAAGTACTTTTCCAGAAACTCCGTTTGAAACACTGTCCAAGTAATCTCAGTACCCGTAGCTTCCAACCTCTGACGACTATTGTCCCACCAGGCTTCAGCCTCTCCCTCCAGCATATGAGTGCCAAACCGCACCTTCTGAGGATCACTGCATTCCATGGCCCTGAAGATCTTCTCTACAGCCTTCAGCCATTTCTGTGCAGCCTCTGGATCCAAAATACCCCCTTCATAAGTAGGCGGCTTATTGCTTTGGAACTGTGCTAAGTCACGAAACTGAGCACCTCCAGCCTGATTGTTGTTCTCCACCGTCTGTGTCATGGCTTGCATAGCAGCAGCAAGAATAACATCATTCCTTCCTACCATACTGGTCAACAATTAACATACGGTCAGAACACACAATCGACTCCTATTCTAAGGGCAGACTCAACTACTACACCTGGCCGGACGGACCGACCTGCTCTGATACCAATTGTAACACCCCACTTTCCCATTTTATAAAATATAAGAATATTACAGATAAAATCAGAGTTTTTAACTTTTACAAGTAGGATGCTACACCAATAACACCAACATAAAAATTCATCTTTCATTAAATGAAATAAAACAGTAGAATAATCATTTCATAAGTTCACGGCATACTTGCCAAAATACTCCAAACTCCACATAAACTTGTGGTCCTCAAAATATTGAATTGAAAAGAGATACGTAACAAAATTCAATACAAAATAACAATTAATAAAATCCCCAAAATTCCCGTGTTACGTATCAGAGTGACTCCTACGACTCGAACAGGCAACACGCACTCCAAGCAACTCAAGTACTTGGATTATTTGTACTTCCGAAGAAGCACAAACACAACAACAACAAAGGGGTGAGAACTACATTCAATAACAAACGATGAATAAATACATATTAAGGGTAGTTGCTCACGGTCAATCATACAGTCACATAATCACGGCATCTTGTCTTTTCAATTATAATTCAATCAACATGTAATAACAATGCAATGTGACTCAACAAACGACACAATGCACGTGGTACCAAAATCACCATGGTTCATTCAATCGAACCTGGATAAATCACATACACCCCTACTTGGCAATGATTTATCCCACCACACTCCACATTGGAGTTCAGATGAATCACGTACACTCATCCTGAGCAATGATTCATGACTACCGACACACCATGAATGCATAACATCAATATGCACATAATTCATGTATCATCATAATCATACATTCCCATGATCCTCCTGATCACAATCAATACATAACACCACAACACCTCACACGACGTTAATTAGCTAATTACTAATTATTTCACCAAAAATACTAGATCAATTATTTTTATTGCTAATCCTACATTTCTCCAGGTCTGACATCTATCCCCAAGCTCTCAAACCAAAAGAACCCACTTCGGACGCGAAAACGGGAAAGAAATCGCGAAATGGCAAAAGTCTGCACCCTCGCTGGCCATACGCGTATTGCCTTATGCCATACGCGTATTACCCAGCTCGCTCGCTCATCCTTACGCATATCCTATGCGTACAGCCTCTCCTCCTTCCCTGCCATACGCGTATTGCCCTACCTATTACGCGTATGGGCAGAGACCTGTTTTCAATCAAAATCCCATTCTTAATTCCAATACGTGCATCCCCTTCTCGTACGCGTAATGTCTCTCCCTTACGCGTAATGCCCAAGCTCCATACGCGTACCGTTACGCGTACGGGCAGAGGGTCGTGCCAATCCTCCTTTTGGCCCTCCCATACGCGTAATGACCATAGACGTACGCGTATTGCCTTACCTGATACGCGTATAGCCAGATCTATTACGCAACCTCAGTTTCCCCACAACAGTCTGAGTTCTGCTACGGGATCCTCACTTTTCCACTCTAATTCGGTCCTAAACTTGTTTCTACACCAGTTTTAGGTCATATTCTTCATCTTACTTCTTTTACCTATCATTACTAGTCAAATTTACGATTCTTAGATCTAATTATCTATCATATTCACCTGCACAACCAGTCCAGCAACACATACAATTTATACAGCAGCAACAACATAAATATTCACCAAGAATCATACGAATTCCATATCCAACATGGCATCATAACAAGGATTTCACAGCAATCATACACACAAACACAGATAAATTCAAACAGAATTATACATACGAATTCTTACGGGGTTAAGGAATCCCCACTACCCTCTCATGATTATATCACCTATATTAAACTCATTCTCCCCCCTTACCTCGAATTTCCTGATCAAGTTCCTGCGAAATTGATGAAGATGGGTGCCCTAGCTCCTCCTTGTTCTTCCCTTGTTCCTCTTTCTTTTTTTTTTCAATTCTGATTATGGCTAACTCTCCCACTAACCCTCACTAATCTCAGCTTAATTACTAAACTGCCCTTCCTATTTTCTATCAGCCCATTATATAATTAGTTAAGTTAGATTTTAATTTAAAATAGTAATAATATTAATAATAATAATAACCATAATAATAATATGAAATATACTATTAATAATAATAATATTATTAATAATACTAATAACAATAAGTTCCATATTACTATTAATGGACACACCCTCACCTTATCACTATTAACCTACTATTATTCCTTCGCAATCAACCACACACCCTTAACGTGACAAAACAATATAAAATAACACACGACGATCAAATAATTTAAATTGGGGTGTTACAACTTCCCCCCCCCCCCCCCTTGAATTATTTTCTTCCTCGAAAATGTACCTGATGGAAATTGCTCCGGATACGACTCTCGCATCCTTCTCTCCAGCTCCCAGGTCACACTTCCTCCAGCAGCTCCTCCCCAAGCTACTCTCACCAGAGGTATCTCCTTTCCTCTGAGTTGCTTCATCTTGCGATCCTCGATCCTTATCGGCATCGCTTCCACAGTAAGATTATCTCTGATCTGCACCTCATCCCTCTGGATAACTTGAGATGGATCAGATACATACTTCCGAAGCTGCGACACATGAAACACGTCATGCAAGTTCGAAAGTTCAGGCGGTAACGCCACTTTATACGCAACTGCACCAACTCTCTGCAAGATCTGATACGGTCCAATAAACTTAGGATCTAGCTTCTTTGATTTCAATGCACGCCCAACACCGGTCACTGGGTTGACCCTCAGGAACACGTGATCTCCTTCACTGAATTCCAAATCTTTCTTCCGATTATCATGATAACTCTTCTGTCTACTCTGAGACGTTTTCATCTTCCCCCGGATCATCTGAATTGTCTCAGTAGTATGTTGCACAATCTCAGGTCCAAGCACCACATTCTCACCAGTCTCATACCAACACAGAGGCGTCCTACACCTCCTACCATACAAAGCTTCGAAAGGTGCCATTCCAATACTCGAATGGTAGCTATTGTTATACGTGAACTCAATCAATGGCAAATGAGTATCCCACGCACCACCTTTCTCTAACACACAGGCTCTCAACAAATCTACCAGCGACTGAATAGTCATCTCTGACTAACCATCAGTCTGTGGATGATAAGCCGAGCTCAACTTCAATTTAGAACCCAAGGCTTCCTACAAGCTCTTCCAAAATTCCGAAGTAAACCTCGAATCTCTATCCGACAATATGCTCGATGGAACACCATGCAACTTCACAATTATCCTGATATAAATCTCTTCCAGCTTTGACAACGGGAAACTGATGTTAATTGGTATAAAATGTGCAGATTTTGTAAGTCGATCCACCACTACCCAAATAACATCAAATCCCCTTACCGTATTTGGCAAGCCAGTAACAAAATCCATCGCAATACTGTCCTATTTCCATTCAGGAATCTCTAACGGTTGCATTAACCCTGAAGGTTTCTGGTGCTCCACTTTTGACTTCTGACATGTCAAACAAGAGACAAACTGAGCTATGTCCCTCTTTATACCGGACCATCAAAACAACTTCTTCAAGTCATGATACATTTTCGTAGCTCCCGGATGAATACTCAAGCTACTCCGGTGGCTCTACTCTAAGATCGCCTTCTTTAATTCCGCATTATCCGGTACGCAAATTCTGCCACAGAATCTCAACACACCAACATTATCCACTTTAAAATCACTATCAGGATCATCCCCTCCTGCAGTCATCAAGTCTACTAATTTCACATCAAGTTTCTGATTCCCTTTAATTACATCCATAAAGTCATTATTCATCTTCAGCATACCCAATCTAACACTCTCCAGTGTAGTTTCACAAACCATACTCAAGTCTTTGAACTGTTCAATCAACTCCATTTCTTTCACCATCAATGCCGACATATGAATTGTCTTCCTACTAAGAGCATCTGCTACCACATTAGCTTTCCCCGGATGGTAACTCAAATTAAAATCATAATCTTTCAAGAACTCTAACCACCTCCTCTGCCTCATATTCAACTTTCTGATCGAATAAATATTTCAGACTCTTGTGGTCACGGAATACTTCAAATCTTGATCCATACAAATAATGTTGCCAAATTTTTAATACAAAAACCACTGCAGCTAATTCAAGATCATGAGTAGGATAATTCCTCTCATGCACCCTCAACTGTCGTGAAACACATGCCACCACCTTGTCATCTTGCATTAACACACCGCTTAATCCCATCTTAGACGCATCACAATACACTACAAAAGGATCATTTGGACTTGGTAGAATTAACACCGGTGCCATAGTCAATTTCTTCTTCAGTTCCTCAAAACTTTCCTCACACGCGGCATCCCAAACAAAAGCTTGATTCTTTCTAGTTAACTGCGTCAACGGTAATGCCAAATTAGAAAACCCTTCAATGAATCTTCTATAGTAACCTGCCAAACCCAAAAAGCTTATAATCTCTGTTCCTGTCTTTGGAGCTTCCCACTGAAGTACTGCACTTACTTTAGATGGATCCACCGCTATACCATCACCAGAAATAACATGTCCCGAGAAACTCACAGTCTTCAACCAGAATTCACATTTCGAGAACTTTGCGAACAATTTATTATCCTTCAACACCTGCAAGACAATCCTCAAATGTTCTGCGTGATCCTCGTCAGTCTTAGAATAAATCAGTATATCATCAATGAATACCACAATAAACTGATCCAGATAAGAATGAAAGATATAATTCATATACTCCATAAACACACCCGGCGCATTAGACACTCCAAAAGGCATCACTGCGTATTCATAATGTCCATAGCGCGTTCTGAACGCAGTCTTCTGAATATCACCTTCCTTTACTCTAATCTGATGGTACCCCGACCTCAAATCAATTTTGCTGAAAACACGAGCTCCCACAAGCTGATCCATTAAGTCATCAATCCTCGGAAGTGGATACTTATTCTTAATGGTCACTTTATTCAACTGACGGTAATCAATGCACATACGCATACTACCATCCTTCTTTTTCACCAACAACACTAGAGCTCCCCACGGCGACACACTCGGTCTAATAAACTTCTTATCGAGCAATTCTCCAATCTGAGATTTCAACTCTGCCAATTCTGACGCAGACATCCTGTACGGTGCCATAGAGATAGGTCTGGTACCCGGTACAAGATCAATAGTGAATTCAACTTCTCTCGTTGGAGGCAATTCTGTAATGTCATCTGGAAATACTTCAGGAAATTCATTCACCACTGGTAATTCATTAACTGGGTTCTTGCTTTCAATAGATAACAAGGCAAACACTGCAAACATCTTTGCTTCATCCTCCAACAACGTCCTCAACTCCTTACTAGATAACGAATCCGCTAATGCTTCCTCTTCAGGAGTAAGAAACAATAACGTCTTCCTAAAGCAATCAATATAAACTCGGTTGAGTTCCAACCAGTTCATTCCCAAAATAAAATCGAGATTACCGAGTGGCAAACAAATCAAGTCCACTCTGAAATCTCTACCAAACATAGTCAGCGGACACTTCAAACACACCAAGGAAGTAACCACAGAACCAATAGACGAAGTCTCAATCGTCATCCTCTGATCTAGAGTAGACGACACAATCCCTAGTCTCTTCACACAATCAACAGAAATAAACGAGTGGGTTGCACCCGTGTCAATGATAGCAATCAAAGGAATATCATTAATAAAACAAGTACCTTTAACGGAACGCTCCTCTTCGGTGGATTGGGCTCCCACCAAGGTAAACACTTTTCCACCGGCCTAAGACTTCTTTGGCTTCTCACATTGAGTGCTGATATGACCCTTCTCTCCACAGTTATAACAGGTAGGCATAATGGCTTTACAATCAGCTATCACATGACCTGGTCGACCACACTTGAAACACTTCTTCACTTCATTCGGACAATTATTAGCACGGTGACCCGCACCACCACATCGGAAACACTTGAGAGTGTCAGGAGCCATCCCTCCCTCTTTTGGTTTCTTTCCTGCTGCAGCTTTCTGTTTCCCCTTATCAGTTGGAGCACTGTAAGGAGTACCTCCAAACCTCTGCTTACCCTTTTTCTCATTCACAACCTTGTAATAAGCAATTCTGGCTCTATTATCATTGTCATAGATTTTGCTTCTGCTTACCAGCTCTGGGTAATTTCTTATTTTCTGACAAGCAATGCCCAGTTTGATCTTGGGACACAACCCATTCTCAAACTTCAAGCACTTCGAAGTCATCGCCTCTTCCTTATTGTAATGAGCACAATACTGCACCAACTCTTCAAACCGAGCAGCATATTTAGCCACAGTCATTCTACCTTGTTTCAGCTCCAGGAATTCAATCTCCTTTGCACTACGAATATCTTCCAGAAAGTACTTTTCCAGAAACTCCGTTTGAAACACTGTCCAAGTAATCTCAGTACCCGTAGCTTCCAACCTCTGACGACTATTGTCCCACCAGGCTTCAGCCTCTCCCTCCAGCATATGAGTGCCAAACCGCACCTTCTGAGCATCACTGCACTCCATGGTCCTGAAGATCTTCTCTACAGCCTTCAGCCATTTCTGTACAGCCTCTGGATCCAAAATACCCCCTTCATAAGTAGGCGGCTTATTGCTTTGGAACTGTGCTAAGTCACGAAACTGAGCACCTCTAGCCTGATTGTTGTTCTCCACCGCCTGTGTCATGGCTTGCATAGCAGCAGCAAGAACAGCATCATTCCTTCCTACCATACTGGTCAACAATCAACATACGGTCAGAACACACAATCGACTCCTATTCTAAGGGCAGACTCAACTACTACACCTGGTCGGACGGACCGACCTGCTCTGATACCAATTGTAACACCCCACTTTCCCATTTTATAAAATATAAGAATATTACAGATAAAATCAGAGTTTTTAACTTTTACAAGTAGGATGCTACACCAATAACACCAACATAAAAATTCATCTTTCATTAAATGAAATAAAACAGCAGAATAATCATTTCATAAGTTCACGGCATACTTGCCAAAATACTCCAAACTCCACATAAACTTGTGGTCCTCAAAATATTGAATTGAAAAGAGATACGTAACAAAATTCAATACAAAATAACAATTAATAAAATCCCCAAAATTCCCGTGTTACGTATCAGAGTGACTCCTACGACTCGAACAGGCAACACGCACTCCAAGCAACTCAAGTACTTGGATTATTTGTACTTCCGAAGAAGCACAGACACAACAACAACAAAGGGGTGAGAACTACATTCAATAATAAACGATGAATAAATACATATTAAGGGTAGTTGCTCACGGTCAATCATACAATCACATAATCACGTCATCTTGTCTTTTCAATTATAATTCAATCAACATGTAATAACAATACAATGTGACTCAACAAACGACACAATGCATGTGGTACCAAAATCACCATGGTTCATTTAATAGAACCTGGATAAATCACATACACCCCTACTTGGCAATGATTTATCCCACCACACTCCACATTGGAGTTCGGATGAATCACGTACACTCATCCTGAGCAATGATTCATCACCACCGACACACCATGAATGCATGACATCAATATGCACATAATTCATGTATCATCATAATCATACATTCCCATGATCCTCCTGATCACAATCAATACATAACACCACAAACACCTCACACGAGGTTAATTAGCTAATTACTAATTAATTCACCAAAATTACTAAATCAATTGTTTTTATTGCTAATCCTACATTTCTCCAGGTCTGACATCTATCCCCAAGCTCTCAAACCAAAAGAACCCACTTCGGACGCAAAAACGGGAAAGAAATCGCGAAACGGCGAAAGTCTGCACCCTCGCTGGCCATACGCGTATTGCCTTGTGCCATACGCGTATTACCCAGCTCGCTCGCTCATCCCAACGCGTATCCTATGCGTACAACCTCTCCTCCTTCCCTACCATACGCGTATTGCCCTACCTATTACGCGTATGGGCAGAGACCTGTTTTCAATTAAAATCCCATTCTCAATTCCAATACGCGCATCCCCTTCTCGTACGTGTAACGTCTCTCCCTTACGCGTAATTCCCAAGCTCCATACGCGTACCGTTACGTGTACGGGCAGAGGGTCGTGCCAATCCTCCTTTTGGACCTCCCATACGCGTAATGACCATAGACGTACGTGTATTGCCTTACCTGATACGCGTATAGCCAGATCTATTACGCAACCTCAGTTTCCCCACACCAGTCTGAGTTCTGCTACGGGATCCTGACTTTTCCACTCTAATTCGGTCCTAAACTTATTTCTACACCAGTTTTAGGTCCTATTCTTCATCTTACTTCTTTTACCTATCATTAATAGTCAAATTTACGGTTCTTAGATCTAATTATCTGTCATATTCACCTGCACAACCAGTCCAGCAACACATACAATTTATACAGCAGCAACAACAGAAATATTCACCAAGAATCATACGAATTCCAGATCCAACATGGCATCATAACAAGGATTTCACAGCAATCATACACACAAACACAGTTAAATTCAAACAAAATTATACATACGAATTCTTACGGGGTTAAGGAATCCCCACTACCCTCCCATGATTATATCACCCATATTAAACTCATTCTCCCCCCTTACCTCGAATTTCCTGATCAAGTTCCTGCGAAATTGATGAAGATGGGTGCCCTAACTCCTCCTTGTTCTTCCCTTGTTCCTCTTTTTTTTTTTTTTAATTCTGATTATGGTTAACTCTTCCACTAACCCTCATTAATCTCAGCTTAATTACAAAACCGCCCTTCCTATTTTCTATCAGCCCATTATCTAATTAATTAAGTTAGATTTTAATTTAAAATAGTAATAATATTAATAATAATAATAATAACCATAATAATAATAATAATATGAAATATACTATTAATAATAATAATATTAATAATACTAATAACAATAAGTTCCATATTAGGGGTGTTCGCGGTGCGGTTTGGGCGGTTTTCACGATAAAAATCATCCGAACCGCAAGAGAAATAAACATGCTGTTTGGTTTGGTTCGGTTGGTTAAAAAAAAACCAAACCAAACACCCTTAACCAGACACCCTTAACCAGACAAAACAATATAAAATAACACACGACGATCAAATAATTTAAATTGGGGTGTTACAGCCTGTGTGCCAGGGGCTTTTTTGACATGTTTGTAATATCTGCACAATGGGGTTTTGCCCGGTGTCATACCCCAAATTTGTCCTACTTACTGCAAGATTACTTGGCCTTAGGACACCACCTTCCAAGATTCATGGTCTTGTATGTGTTTAAATTCTCTGCTAGCTCTTGTTGGGTTTCTTTGGTTTCTCGAAGAGACAAAGGAGGATTGGGCACTCATTTTACGATTATTCAGTCATGACATGATCAGCTGGCTTCAAAACAATTCTAGTTGATCAAGTACAATGATTAGAATTCATATTTTCAAACCGTGGTTAAGTTTACTTAAAGTTTTAAGTGATGATTAAGGAGGTTTTAACCATATTCCAGGTGTGACACTGAGGTTATATGGTTAAATAAGCTAAGGAGTGGCCATTCTCGATTCAAGGAAAAGATGATTCATCTTTAGGCCATGCTCGCTTTTAATCCAAGTTGTAATTGGTTTTCAAGGTTAATGGGTGATTGTAACTCGCGAGCAAGTCATATCTCAAGAGACTCCTAGCATAATCAAGGTATGACCAACATCCATCTACAAGTTTGCGTGGTGTTCAAGTGGGAATTATCTTAAGGCAAATATAGAAGTTGCAATAAGGGATCAATGATCAAAATATTCAAGTTGTCTCAGGCCTCATTTGAGTTTGTCAAGTTATTCCAAGATAAAACCGTGCCTTTTCAAGTTATGCACCAAAGTGATGCTAAAGGTTATGGTTGCGGATTATATCAAAGTATAATTTTCTTCCAAGATCATGACCAAACAGTTAAGTAGTTTTAAGACATGGACAGTGCCTTTGTAACTCATTTTTAAAGGCCATGATTGGAGTTCATTACTTCAAGCCACACTAGAGTCTAATACAAATTACAAGTTTTAAGGCCATGATTTCGATTTGTTTTGGAAATAATCTAAAGAGATGCTAAGCTCGTTTTGAATTACTTTGTGGAGCTTTGGTTCACATATACTAACATCATGTTCATTTTGCCAAAGATAAGTTAATCATCATTGAACCCATTCAAAGCACAAGTCAAGCTTCATGGCCAATTTGTTTCAAAACGTGAAGAGTTTTTTCATAGTTTTTAAAACGTGAAAGGATTGTTAGGATCATGGCACACAGGAAGGCATACACACCTAAGGATCATTGTGTGTCTTTTTTTTATTATTCTTTGAGAATGTATTTTCAAGACATACAAGCCTTTCATCATGGTACATAAACTAGTTTCCCTCATTCTAAACACATACAAGAAGCCTATGGATTCAGATGAATTCCAAAAATACACGAATCATGCCACCATTCGTGTTACAATTTTTCAGCTTCAACATAAGCAAGGTCAAGGCTCAAAATGTACAAAGTTAAGAATTACAAACTCAATTGGGCGTCAAACATTACATTCTGTACTTAAACTCCAAGATTGGTCACAAGAATGATGCAAAGGGCTATACAAGTTTGCAAAAGCCTAAAGAACTCAAATACTAATCCACAAGATCTAATCCAAGCTCATCCAAGTTTGCAGGTTCTGTTCCAAGCCATACATAATGCTGATCCTCAAATACCACCAAGACAATCTCTGTCATGTTCTTCACTTTATCCATCAACAACACCGCCATTGCATCGGGAGCCAATATAACTATATGGTTACTGTATGTGCTTGCTAGACATGATAAAAAGTCCATGGATTGCAATAATGGAGGCTGGAGCGATTGAGATTCTCAATAGCGGAGCCAAAAATTTTCCCTTACCGTACAGTCAGATTGGCCACGAAGAAGATAACAGCATGTGGAGTTGCGCTTTGTTATTGCTAATACTACTCCAAACAATACAGCCTGCGTAAAGGAAAAAATCATGTTTCCATACATGAACTAGGTGGAAAAAAACGGTAAGGCACCAACTTGTAAAAGGAGTCAATGATTCATTTTTCAATTGAATGCAATGAGACAAGGCCATCCAAAAAAAAGCTAACCTTGTATCAATGGAAAGTTCCTTGTGTGGTAAAGAGATTAGCACCTTCAAACAACAAGAATTTGATGCATCAATAATAATATCCTTAACATGAACACAAGGACTCAAAAATAATGGTCTTACCAAGAAAATGTGCCAAGACTTCTACCAAATTCTAGCCATTGTACCTGCATAAACAATATACAACCACACAAAATCATTTCCAATTCAAAAAAGATCAGTATAAATCTACTATAAGACGTGGGTAAAACTTGCCAAATATTGATCCACCCGGCAGCAACCACGAGACAGCGGTATTCAGAGCTGAAAATGTTACTTTTGGTAAAGATGCAGCAGTGGCTGTTGTGGTGTATTAACATCATTATGAACAGACATAGCCATTTCAGGGACTTTTCCTAGTAGTGCACGGACAAAGCATTTCATGGTCTGACTGCACACTATCCATGTCTCTTGATAAGCCATCACAATATTCCAAGTGCATCACGACAAAATCGTTGCAGCCTTCACATTCTGAGTTGATAGCTCTTCATTAACTCTTCTAGCCACCTCCAATACCAACCGGCACCAAACCGTAAGACTGTGCAACACCCAAAATCAACAACCGTTAAGCAGCAGCAACACGTTCTTATCCAGAATGATTCGCGCATCAAAGCCAGTCCCACCAAAATTTCCACCACGTTAACCTGCAGAGCATAACCAACCATTAAAATTCTAGCCAAAACCAAACTATCAACGCAAGAAACACTTTCCAGCCAATACAACAAAGAAAAATAGAACCAAGAATCAGTACAGCAAATAAAACATGTACAATTCCAACCAAATTCAAACAAAGGCATACAGAGAATGAACATGGCAGCAATAAAACAAAGCACTGAAAGGGTTCAAATGCATAAATAAGAAGGCCACAAGCCATGATGTCAGCAGCAGTAGCTATAACAAGGATCAAGTGCACAATTCAAATTCAAATAAAGCAATATTTAGTGGACAATGTTCAATAGAAGTTCATGCTATCACAATTTAAACAGAAATTCAATATGAGTTATTTAACACATGGGTGATGAAGAATAAATGCAATTCAGAGTCATACCCAATAGTACACAATGTTATTCACAAGATACACATCAATGGCAAGAAAACAATTCAACATACATGAGTTATCAAAATTGTGACATAAGGGCAGCTATGAGTTTCAAGGGCAATACAATATCAAAACCAAGACAAATATTCAAAGATAAATTGCACCAATGGCAGAAAATAAATTGAGAATCATACCTTGCCATCATTCACCAAGTCTTCGCGCCAACTTTACATCCCACAAGCCTTTGATCTTAACCTCATCACCAAATCATCAAATCCAAGTTATCCTTCTTCATGCCAATTCGTGCCAAACCCAAGTGCCAAACTTCCTCACGCCAAGGAGAACACCTGAAAATTGCAGTCAGCACATAGTATGAGATTGAGAAGTAAAGGCACTCAAACAGAACTAGCAGTGATACAGATTCAAATGTGGTACACGAATATAAAGCAAGGAAAATAGCAGCATATTAGGAAAAGTATGTATTTCACAAAAAAGTTTGTTTTCAAGGAGGGACCACCATACTTCTAGAAGGATATCCAGCTCACACTAAAAACAAAAATTGTACAATCCTCTCCAACGGTTTTGAAAATTGACAGCCCATGACCTCACACCAATTAGAGGATATTCCTCTGAGAATTCCCTAATTCACACGTACCAATCAATCCTCAAACCCTCTATAAATAGGAACCCAATCATTAGCAAAAGAAAAAAAAAACCTAAACGTCACTCTGCGCAAATTGTTCCCAAGAAAAACCCTAAATCACTACTCACTGCAAGAAATTCCTCACCCCTCACAAAAGCTCGTTTCATACAAAAAAAACCATATCAGAGTTTCACACCGAAACTTTGATATAGGTGAGCTCAACCTCATTTCAACAACAATCACAAACATCAAAAGAGAAGAAGAACTTAAGCAAAGTGAGTAAACCACTCACCATTGTCACTAAAGCTCCAGGTCGGTAAAATCTCGTCCATTCTAATCGATATTTGTTTGTTGATCTGTACATGCTGTTTTAATTTCCATTGTCGATTCTTCAATCATCGTTGTATGCCGCGAACGCGTCTCAGATAGTTGTCTCAGGGCGTATTAGGGTTTCGATTTGGGAAAATAGGGTTTAAGATGTGAGGCTCTGTGTTTATTGTTGGATTTGATGGCAAGGTTAATGATGTACGATGAAGGTTCGTCGTTCTTCTCTTAGAGAAGAAGAAGAACTGAGTACGAGACCCAGATTGGTTTGGAAACGAGGGAGAAAGACGTTGAGAGAGAAGAGAGATGCGTGAGGTTGAGACGGAGAGAGAGAAACGTTTTGCAAAAAATGAATGTTCTTATTTTCTTTTTCTTTGATTTCTAATTAATGCTAGAATTTATTGAGGTGGCGGAATCAACCGGTGACAAATGTCACCGTTCTCCCATTTTTTTTTCATTTGCCTGCTTATTCTCTTTTCCTTACCGTGCACCCTCGCATTTAGGCCATCAGATTTGAGTCAACAATTGACTCTTCCTTGATCCAACGCCCAGATCGTCCCAAGGTCTATGATAGACCCTCCCCAGCGTGGACTCACTTATTTGGGCCTAGAAATGTTTTTTCAATACACCCCCATTTTCTGTCTAGCCCATTTCTTTTTTTTTTTCTTTTTTTTATAATACTTTTTGATAAAAAAAAAAAAACTAAAAAAAAACTTTTAATTATTTCCTTTTTAGAAATCATAAAATCTATTTGATTTAATATCTAATTTTATTAAAATTATTTAATATTGATTGATTATTTTATTAATTAATAATTCAATTAATCCAATTTCTCTAGCCCTAAAGTTATCATAAAATACTTTCTTAACTAAGTTTGAAAGATCACAATTCATTCTAATTAATATTTCTAATCATTTTTAATTAATTGTGGAAGTAGTGGGCTTTTGGAGTCTAGCACTCCTTGGGTCCTTGAACGATCACTCTTGGGGCGCACGCCTTGGGTTGTGATCGTTCCGTTTTCCATTTCTAAAATATTTAAAAATTTCTAATCTTAATCAAAATACTCAAACCCTTAAAAACACCACATTTTCTCAAATTAAAGGATTTAATTTAATTAATTTCTTAACCTTAAAAATACAAACTTTCTCAAAATTAAAATCCACTTTGTTTAATCCTCAAAATATTATCTTGATTCAAATTTTAAAAAACAAATACCTAACCTTTTACAAATATTCTCTTAACTAAAATTAAAATCATAATATACTTAGAAATACTTAAAGTATTTTCTTAATAAAGGTTTTTCTAATTAACATTTTAAACTTTTTCTAATTAATTATGGAAGTAGTGGGCTTTTGGGGTCTAGCACTCCTTGGGTCCTTGAACGGCCGCTCTTGGGGCGCACGCCTTGGGTTGTGTTTGTTCCGTCTTCCATTTCTAAAACACTTAAAATACGTAACCCTTTTTTAAACACTTAATCCTCCTAAAACTCATAACTTATTCAAACCCTAATCTAATTAACACATCTAATTAAAATACTCTAATCAAATCAAAATCATTTTCCTAATCAAACTACGAAAGTAGTGGACTCTTGAGGTCTAGCACTTCTTGGGCCCTTGAGTGAATGCTCTTGAGGCGCACGCTTTGTGTTATGTTCATTCCGAACTTTCTTTCCTAACACTCGCCCTAATTACATGGACAAATGGCTTATTTGTCCAACAAAGATAATTTCATAATTAATAGGATGAAAAAGGTGTCGTTGAGATCTAGCATCTCAGTAATGCCCCGATTAATTGGTTGCGAGGCCGACGTCTCGTTTATCGAATAGTCGTCATTCTTCCCTCAAAATACTTAACAAACTAAACACTTCTTACGCAACCAAAACCCTAAAAAACATACACAAATTAAACTCTTTTTTCTCAATCAAATCATTAACACACTTAATTCATATTCAAACAACCTTTCACAAAAAAGAACATTGTTTAAATCCATTCTTCCGCGCATATGAACTAGTGCTTCAGCCTCCTATGACGAGCAGACAAGCCAACGTTTAGCAGTTAGAATGCGAATTAAACACTCGTTCGCTTAAAAAAACACCAACAAACCATAGTCCCACGAACTACGAATGCTCTGACTTTCCCATTGCTCGAGGGAATACGTAGGCCCGAGGATCTTAATCCTTGCCGAGCACAATAATTAAAAAAAACCACCCATTTCCCCCTTAGAAAGCAATATTCCCTAAGAAGAAAACAAACAAACCAAGCTAACTTATCTCCCGAATCGAATTAAGAGGTTCCCGTTGAGTACAACGGATGTAGAGGGTGTTAATACATTCCCTCTGCGTAATCGACTCCCGAACCCGAATTTGGTTGCGACGACCATGTTCTTATCTCCCTTTAAAAGGTTTTCTCGATATTTTCCTTTCCCTCTCTTGGGATAAATAAAGTTCGGTGGCGACTCTGTTTCGAACAGTTTTTTCCGCGTCCATCGCGAGGATCGTATTTTTCGAGGTACGACTGATGGCGACTCTGCTGGGGACATGCATTGCCCTACGCTAGAGAGAGTCAAGCCTAACTTGACTCGATTCGAGAGTGTTAGATTCGCTTGTTTGATCTCTTATTATTTGTTTTCTCCTATTACTTATTTGCTTTTATTGCTTTCTCTTTATTATATGTTGTTTATCATACTTGACTGTTGGATTTTGGGTTGATATCACAAGTAAGGCTCTATACCCGAGTCTTGGAAAAAGAAGAGAGAACACTTAGTTAGATTTTGGAAGTTATTAGTGTTAGTCCCCAAGGACCCGCTCCTTGTGTGCCTAGCTTGAAAGCTTCCCCTAGAGTAGACCTTTTCGTAGATCTTGTTGTAACGCAGCTAGTCTGTCGCACGACTTGATTCATGAAGGGTCCGTGACTCTGGGACCCATTCTTAGTACTAGTTCCATCTTGGTAGTTGTTAGTGTTAGTCTCCGAGGACTCACTTCTCGTGGGCCTAGCATGAAGGCTACACTCAGGATAGACCTTTTTGTATCCCCATTGCAAGGCAGCTAGCCTGTTGCGTGATGTTGATGCGATTAGTGTCCGAGACCCTGGGAACCCTATCCATCAACATAAGAGCTATCCCGTGAGTGGGTTTATGGGTAAAGAATCTAGAACTGTCCCTATAAGGCCTACCTATTAGGAGGGTTGGGAAGTTACTTGCGTTATCCTGGATCCTGGCTATCTATATTGCATTCATTTGCATACAATTGCATCTGCATCCATCGGCATTGCATATCATCTTTCAAGACAAAAAAAAAAACCCAAACTCATTCATCATTTGTCTGTAACCAGCAGTTGATTTCCCGACACGTGTATTGGACTTAAGATTACTCTGGGCGAACCATGGAACGCTTAAGGAAGAATCAAGTTGAGTTGAGAAAAGACGAGAACAGCATGAAAGGCAAGATGAAGCAGACGACAGCTATGGGGAGAAGAAAAGAAAAGATTCAAGAAGGATCCACAACTAGGAGTGTTGCTCCCACAGTTCCTTCTACTCCACAAGCTGCACTGAATAACCCATTGGGTGTTGTCCCTCCTGGGTTTTGTCCTCGACCAATCCGTACACAGCCTCTGAATCAGTGGTCAGGACCCATTCTGTCCCAAGGGCATGAGAATATAAACCAGAAAAGCCATAAGAAGCCTAAGTCGCGCCCTATTCTCGACCTTATTCCTATACCATGTGGACAACTGCTATCATACCTGATTCAGAATTCTTTAGTGGTACCCACAACCCTCGGGCCGGTTCGTACCCTTCCTCCACCTGGATATGATCCTAATGCACAGTGTGAATACCATAAAGGGGCGCCAGGGCACTTTATTGAAGGTTGTTGGTCATTCAAGAACAAAGTTCAAGAACTTATTAACAAGAAACGTCTAGTCTTTGAGGAAGACAACTCAGGGGTAGAATGTGAGTACCACACTGGAGCCATATGGCATGCTGTCAAAGAATGTGAAAGCTTCTGAAACAAACTGCAAAAACTAACCAGAAAGGAAGACCCTATCATGAATGGTTTAACACAAAGATCTGGCAAAGAGAAGATACAAGAGTCTTGTGGACCACTCAGAATCATATACCACAAGGAAAAGGCCGAGTTTATGGAAGATGAAACGTCTTTTAATCACGTTGAAACCATGGTCCGGGATGAAACCTCAAAAAGAGGAAAGCTGGTAGAGAAGTCCAAAGATGTTGTATTATCTGAGGGGGCTCTGAAAAGGGACTTTGGAGAGCATTCTACTGGTATTGATGACGATGATGACATCAACCTTTGGGTCCCAAAAAGGAAATCAACGGTGCCTAGGGCACCGTACCATAAACCTTGGGCTGCTCCCAATGCAGATCAACGAGCTCATAACCAAAGAAATCAGAATTCACGCCAGAATCAGATAAGGCCTCTTAATAACCTGGAAAGAAGGAATGCTCCTCTTCATTCAGTTCCTATGTCGTACAGTCAACTTATGCTGCATCTGGTCCGAAACTCACTAGTGGAGCCCATGTCTCTCAAGCTGGTGCCAAAACCGTACCCTCCTGGGTACGATCCCAATGCACATTGTGGCTATCATGCTAGATCAATAGGGCACTCAACTGAAGATTGCAAAGCTTTCCAAGCCAAGGTGCAACACTTGATTGACAAAAAGTGCATATCCTTTCAAGATGGGAATTTGGTTGTGCGTATCAGCATCTCGCCTAAATGAGTTTGAAGATTCCAAGAGGCATTTCCTCAAGCCAGTGGTTCAGATAGGAAAACATCCTCAGAGCTGGCAATCCTTGGACATTTTTATCATTTGCATTTGTAATTTCCTTATGTTAAATGCTACTTGTTTTTTAACATTGTTGTTTTGAATGGTAATGTTAATGAAGTGATCATGCATTTTTTGAACTAATCACGTCGCATTCGCTCATTTTTCTTCACTTATATCAAAAAGCAAAAAAATATGTTCATCTATATACCTCTCTTCCTTTTTTCTTTACCAAGTTGTTTAGCAAGTATTGGAGGGAGGATGATGAAAACAAGATACCCATAATTGCTGATGGTATGCTTTTGGATAGAATCCCGCCAAGGATGTACAGACATTGTTTCAATTCCCCAAACACTGGAGATATAAGGAGTTAGTCCCTAGTTAACCACCTCGAGCCTAGAAGTAGAAGTTTCCTTCGGACTTAAAAACCCTTATGCTTAACCTGGGGCAGGGTAGTGTTCAGTCAACCTGATTACACACTCAAATCATGCAAAAGCTATGATGGTTATCCTTCAATGACCAATGACTTGGCAGTCACAAGCCTGACTCAAAAACAAAATAAAAAAAAAACAAAAAGCCTGCTAAGTCAAATACCTCAAAAGGAGACTTAGGCAAAAATCAAGGCAACCCTGATGGACTCGTAAAGCAAAATCAGTCCATGCAAAAGATAGGGATCAAACAAAGACAGAAGAGGTCCTCAAATCCTCAAGCAATAAAAATAAGATGCAGTGACCACCGTATCAAAAAAATCAAAAGGTCACCGACATCCACCAAAAGCAAATAAAGTGTCTGCCATTTCAAGAAGACCTTGAATCCTCATCTTCACTATTATACCGTCAAGATCTCTTAGGAAATGAATGTGTGTGTCAACTTAACTGAACGTAGGACTGGAGAGCATCAAGAAGAAAGGGTGGGTACACAACAAATTTTGAGCCTTATATCCTTTGTTTCATAAACCGTGAACAGAACCACGTTACAACCCTCAAGAGACCTAATTGAGGCGGGGTTTATTCTGAAAGCATACTACAGCAAGGTTGCGTAAATTGACTCCTAGAGATTTGCTAATCTTCTGAATTGGTGTCATATTCTGGCTATATCTTTCACACCAGCTAAATCAGCACCACGTTTGGACTAATGGTTCATCCGTCACACACTATCACATCATTCTAATAATGACTGATTTTCAAAAACTTGCATGAGCATCGCATTAAAATTACCATTTGTGAACGGACAATTTTGACTGCAAGTCAGTACTTGGCATCAAGGAAATTCCAAACAATAGTCAGAGGAACTTGATTATTCAACAATGTTGACCCAAATTCAGTTCACTTCATAACCCTATGGGACAGGGGCACGACGCCCGATGACTATGATGGAACTGGTCAGGATGAAACAAATCTCCAAGTATTATTAGATCAAGGAGGAAAGACCACTTCAGTGTTCAGCCCGTCTGGGGCAAACCCCTGTACTCAGTACGTCCAGTTCATCTGGGGAAAATACCTCTAAAGCTTGATGAAGGACAAATCACTGTAAGATTCAAATAATGGGGCAAATCGTCTCCAATCGTATCCTGATATGATCACTTTCAAGGAGTATTCCTACAAAGACCCTATGGACTGGGGCAAACGAGTTGCAGATGGGAAGTTTCCCTTCATGCTTTCAAGTACATCAAGCAGACAGTGCATAATGATAGCAATGGTTGAGTAGACAAGTGTCAAAAGCCTTGGGGCAGAGCAAAAGCACAATCAACATGCATTGGTTAAGTCGCTATGCTCATACGGTCAACATGCATTGATCACGTCGCTACGCTTATAGAAAACCACCACGATTTAGGCCCTCTCAAGAATGAATACACATCTTGTCAAAAAAGTATCAAACTTGGGGCACCAAGCTCATCCACATCTATTTGGTGACAATCAAATAGTCAAAATCCAACTGTCGGGAAATCAAACCCCATAAAACCCAAAGTCCAATCCTTTATTGGCAACTACTCAAAAGTCCACACTCGTTGGCACCTTCAAATCTACCCTTTAAAGTCCAGTCTTCATTGGCAACCATTAAAAGTACACCTTCATTGGCATCCTCATAACACCTGAAAGTCCAATTTATTGGCAAAACACCAAATACCAAAGTCCAATTTCATTTGGCAATTACCAAATTCAATCCCTGGTGATACCCTCTACAAGGAAACTTATCCCCAGCGCACCCGATCATTTGCATTGTCATATGCATGGCATGCTAGAATCATAATCATATCCGGCATTAGCATATTAGTCTTGTGCATTCGTACGTGCATTAGATTCCCTAGCAGTTGTTGCATTTTAGTACATGTTTCAGTGCATCATATAGTGCATGGCATATCCATCCCCAACATAGCATAACGGGATCCAGGATCAGTTCACAAGCATCTTGGCCAGTCTTCTATCAAAGTCGGCAGTATTCTTCTAAAAAGAGAAGTTTATACCCCACACGTGCTCAAGGAATTCTATTCCCCAACAAGTTATTCTTCAACCAGGCAATTAATAATGACAATCTCCAGCAGCTATTGTTATTCTTACTCCCCAGGCAGAGGATATCCTAGAAAGTTTCTTGTGAGTCTTCCCCTGCAAAGCCAACACATTTCCTCTGACATGAATCTCGCTCAACTATCCTTCAACAAATTTGCCGCAAAGATACTGCTTTGATATCGTTGAGGAACCTTAACGGATAAGGTACTACTTCAATGCTCCAGAGAATCATCTGCCTTTCAGAGATACTGCTTTGGTATCATCGAAGAACCTTAATGGGTAAGGGACTGCTTCGACGACCCAGAGAATCGTCTGCCTTCAGAGATACTGCTTTGGTATCATCGAGGAACCTTAATGGATAAGGGACTGCTTCGACGACCCAAAGAATCGTCTGCCTTTCAGAGATACTGCTTTGGTATCATCGAGGAACCTTAATGGATAAGGGACAGCTTCGACGACCCAGAGAATCGTCTGCCCTTTCAGAGATACTGATTTGGTATCATCGAGGAACCTTAATGGATAAGGGATTGCTTCGACGACCCAGAGAATCGTCTGCCTTTCAGAGATACTGCTTTGGTATCATCGAGGAACCTTAATGGATAAGGGACTGCTTCGACGACCCAGAGAATCGTCTGCCTTTCAGAGATACTGCTTTGGTATCATCGAGGAACCTTAATGGATAAGGGACTGCTTCGACGACCCAGAGAATCGTCTGCCTTTCAGAGATACTGCTTTGGTATCATCGAGGAACCTTAATGGATAAGGAACTGCTTCGACGACCCAGAGAATCGTCTGCCTTTTAGAGATACTGCTTTGGTATCATCGAGGAACCTTAATGGATAAGGAACTGCTTCGACGACCCAGAGAATCGTCTGCCTTTCAGAGATACTGCTTTGGTATCATCGAGGAACCTTAATGGATAAGGGACTGCTTCGACGACCCAGAGAATCGTCTGCCTTTTCAGAGATACTGCTTTGGTATCATCGAGGAACCTTAATGGATAAGGGACTGCTTCGACGACCCAGAGAATCGTCTGCCTTTTAGAGATACTGCTTTGGTATCATCGAGGAACCTTAATGGATAAGGGACTGCTTCGACGACCCATAGAATCGTCTACCTTTCAGAGATACTGCTTTGGTATCATCGAGGAACCTTAATGGATAAGGGACTGCTTCAACGACCTAGAGAATCATCTGCCTTTCAGAGATACTGCTTTGGTATCATCGAGGAACCTTAATGGATAAGGGATTGCTTCGACGACCCAGAGAATCATCTGCCTACAGAGATACTGCTTTGGTATCATCGAGGAACCTTAATGGATAAGGGACTGCTTCGACGACCCAGAGAATCGTCTGCCTTTCAGAGATACTGCTTTGGTATCATCGAGGAACCTTAATGGATAAGGGACTGCTTCGACGACCCAGAGAATCGTCTGCCTTTCAGAGATACTGCTTTGGTATCATCGAGGAACCTTAATGGATAAGGGACTGCTTCGACGACCCAGAGAATCGTCTGCCTTTCAGAGATACTGCTTTGGTATCATCGAGGAACCTTAATGGATAAGGGACTGCTTCGACGACCCAGAGAATCTTCTGCCTATAGAGATACTGCTTTGGTATCATCGAGGAACCTTAATGGATAAGGGACTGCTTCGACGACCCAGAGAATCGTCTGCCTTTCAGAGATACTGCTTTGGTATCATCGAGGAACCTTAATGGATAAGGGACTGCTTCGACGACCCAGAGAATCGTCTGCCTTTCAGAGATACTGCTTTGGTATCATCGAGAAACCTTAATGGATAAGGGACTGCTTCGACGACCCAGAGAATCGTCTGCCTTTCAGAGATACTGCTTTGGTATCATCGAGGAACCTTAATAGATAAGGGACTGCTTCGACGACCCAGAGAATCGTCTTCCTTTCAGAGATACTGCTTTGGTATCATCGAGGAACCTTAATGGATAAGGGACTGCTTCGACGACCCAGAGAATCGTCTGCCTTTCAGAGATACTGCTTTGGTATCATCGAGGAACCTTAATGGATAAGGGACTGCTTCGACGACCCAGAGAATCGTCTGCCTACAGAGATACTGCTTTGGTATCATCGAGGAACCTTAATAGATAAGGGACTGCTTCGACGACCCAGAGAATCGTCTGCCTTTCAGAGATACTGGTTTGGTATCATCGAGGAACCTTAGTGGATAAAGGACTGCTTCGACGACCCAGAAAATCATCTGCCTTCAAAAATATAACTTCGGTATCATCGGAGAACCTTATATGGATAAGGGACTGCTTCGACCACCCAAAGGATCTCAAGTTATTTTATTCAGTTGGAACCCCGCTACTTCGTTCTGTCAGCTCTTATCCTACAAACACTTTACCTTTTGTCGGAAAAATTTTGGGGTCTTCTTATATATAATTAGCTTCTAACCTAAAAATGAATGCCATGCAGCTGTTCATTCTCTCGGGTTCAAGACAATTAGATAGGGGCATCTGTCATACCCCAAATTTGTCCTACTTACTGCAAGATTACTTGGCCTTAGGACACCACCTTCCAAGATTCATGGTCTTGTATGTGTTTAAATTCTCTGCTAGCTCTTGTTGGGTTTCTTTGGTTTCTCGAAGAGACAAAGGAGGATTGGGCACTCATTTTACGATTATTCAGTCAAGACATGATCAGCTGGCTTCAAAACAATTCTAGTTGATCAAGTACAATGATTAGAATTCATATTTTCAAACCGTGGTTAAGTTTGCTTAAAGTTTTAAGTGATGATCAAGGAGATTTTAACCATATTCCAGGTGTGACACTGAGGTTATATGGTTAAATAAGCTAAGGAGTGGCCATTCTCGATTCAAGGAAAAGATGATTCATCTTTAGGCCATGCTCGCTTTTAATCCAAGTTGTAATTAGTTTTCAAGGTTAATGGGTGATTGTAACTCGCGAGCAAGTCATATCTCAAGAGACTCCTAGCATAATCAAGGTATGACCAACATCCATCTACAAGTTTGCGTGGTGTTCAAGTGGGAATTATCTTAAGGCAAATATGGAAGTTGCAATAAGGGATCAATGATCAAAATATTCAAGTTGTCTCAGGCCTCATTTGAGTTTGTCAAGTTATCCCAAGATAAAACCGTGCCTTTTCAAGTTATGCACCAAAGTGATGCTAAAGGTTATGGTTGCGGATTATATCAAAGTATAATTTTCTTCCAAGATCATGACCAAACAGTTAAGTGGTTTTAAGACATGGACAGTGCCTTTGTAACTCATTTTTAAAGGCCATGATTGGAGTTCATTACTTCAAGCCACACTAGAGTCTAATACAAATTACAAGTTTTAAGGCCATGATTTCGATTTGTTTTGGAAATAATCTAAAGAGATGCTAAGCTCGTTTTGAATTACTTTGTGGAGCTTTGGTTCACATATACTAACATCATGTTCATTTTGCCAAAGATAAGTTAATCATCATTGAACCCATTCAAAGCACAAGTCAAGCTTCATGGCCAATTTGTTTCAAAACGTGAAGAGTTTTTTCATAGTTTTTAAAGCGTGAAAGGATTGTTAGGATCATGGCACACAGGAAGGCATACACACCTAAGGATCATTGTGTGTCTTTTTTTTATTATTCTTCGAGAATGTATTTTCAAGACATACAAGCCTTTCATCATGGTACATAAACTAGTTTCCCTCATTCTAAACACATACAAGAAGCCTATGGATTCAGATGAATTCCAAAAATACACGAATCATGCCACCATTCGTGTTACAATTTTTCAGCTTCAACATAAGCAAGGTCAAGGCTCAAAATGTACAAAGTTAAGAATTACAAACTCAATTGGGCGTCAAACATTACATTCTGTACTTAAACTCCAAGATTGGTCACAAGAATGATGCAAAGGGCTATACAAGTTTGCAAAAGCCTAAAGAACTCAAATACTAATCAACAAGATCTAAGCCAAGCTCATCCAAGTTTGCAGGTTCTGTTCCAAGCCATACATAATGCTGATCCTCAAATACCACCAAGACAATCTCCGTCATGTTCTTCACTTTATCCATCAACAACACCGCCATTGCATGGGAGCCAATATAACTATATGGTTACTGTATGTGCTTGCTAGACATGATAAAAAGTCCATGGATTGCAATAATGGAGGCTGGAGCGATTGAGATTCTCAATAGCGGAGCCAAAAATTTTCCCTTACCGTACAATCAGATTGGCCACGAAGAAGATAACAGCATGTGGAGTTGCGCTTTGTTATTGGTAATACTACTCCAAACAATACAACCTGCGTAAAGGAAAAAATCATGTTTCCATAAATGAACTAGGTGGAAAAAACGGTAAGGCACCAACTTGTAAAAGGAGTCAATGATTCATTTTTCAATTGAATGCAATGAGAGAAGGCCATCCAAAAAAAAGCTAACCTTGTATCAATGGAAAGTTCCTTGTGTGGTAAAGAGATTAACACCTTCAAACAACAAGAATTTGATGCATCAATAATAATATCCTTAACATGAACACAAGGACTCAAAAATAATGGTCTTACCAAGAAAATGTGCCAAGACTTCTACCAAATTCTTGCCATTGTACCTGCATAAACAATATACAACCACACAAAATCATTTCCAATTAAAAAAAGATCAATATAAATCTACTATAAGACGTGGGTAAAACTTGCCAAATATTGATCCACCCGGCAGCAACCACGAGACAGCGGTTATTCAGAGCTGAAAATGTTACTTTTGGTAAAGATGCAGTAGTGGCTGTTGTGGTGTATTAACATCATTATGAACAGACATAGCCATTTAAAGGACTTTTCCTAGTAGTGCACGGACAAAGCATTTCATGGTCTGACTGCACACTATCCATGTCTCTTGATAAGCCATCACAATATTCCAAGTGCATCACGACAAAATCGTTGCAGCCTTCACATTCTGAGTTGATAGCTCTTCATTAACTCTTCTAGCCACCTCCAATACCAACCGGCACCAAACCGTAAGACTGTGCAACACCCAAAACCAACAACCGTTAAGCAGCAGTAACACGTTCTTATCCAGAATGATTCGCGCATCAAAGCCAGTCCCACCAAAATTTCCACCACGTTAACCTGCAGAGCATAACCAACCATTAAAATTCTAGCCAAAACCAAACTTTCAACGCAAGAAACACTTTCCAGCCAATACAACAAAGAAAAATAGAACCAAGAATCAGTACAGCAAATAAAACATGTACAATTCCAACCAAATTCAAACAAAGGCATACAGAGAATGAACATGGCAGCAATAAAACAAAGCACTG
Source organism: Lathyrus tuberosus (assembly GCA_022829125.1). Taxonomy (NCBI): domain Eukaryota; kingdom Viridiplantae; phylum Streptophyta; class Magnoliopsida; order Fabales; family Fabaceae; genus Lathyrus; species Lathyrus tuberosus. The sequence continues at coordinate 2,032,264 of JALAZF010000605.1, forward strand.
AAAGGGTTCAAATGCATAAATAAGAAGGCCACAAGCCATGATGTCAGCAGCAGTAGCCATAACAAGGATCAAGTGCACAATTCAAATTCAAATAAAGCAATATTTAGTGGACAATGTTCAATAGAAGTTCATGCTATCACAATTTAAACAGAAATTCAATATGAGTTATTTAACACATGGGTGATGAAGAATAAATGCAATTCAGAGTCATACCCAATAGTACAAAATGTTATTCACAAGATACACATCAATGGCAAGAAAACAATTCAACATACATGAGTTATCAAAATTGTGACATAAGGGCAGCTATGAGTTTCAAGGGCAATACAATATCAAAACCAAGACAAATATTCAAAGATAAATTGCACCAATGGCAGAAAATAAATTAAGAATCATACCTTGCCATCATTCACCAAGTCTTCGCGCCAACTTTACATCCCACAAGCCTTTGATCTTAACCTCATCACCAAATCATCAAATCCAAGTTATCCTTCTTCATGCCAATTTGTGCCAAACCCAAGTGCCAAACTTCCTCACGCCAAGGAGAACACCTGAAAATTGCAGTCAGCACATAGTATGAGATTGAGAAGTAAAGGCACTCAAACAGAACTAGCAGTGATACAGATTCAAATATGGTACACGAATATAAAGCAAGGAAAATAGCAGCATATTAGGAAAAGTATGTATTTCACAAAAAAGTTTGTTTTCAAGGAGGGACCACCATACTTCTAGAAGGATATCCAGCTCACACTAAAAACAAAAATTGTACAATCCTCTCCAACGGTTTTGAAAATTGACAGCCCATGACCTCACACCAATTAGAGGATATTCCTCTGAGAATTCCCTAATTCACACGTACCAATCAATCCTCAAACCCTCTATAAATAGGAACCCAATCATTAGCAAAAGAAAAAAAAAACCTAAACGTCACTCTGCGCAAATTGTTCCCAAGAAAAACCCTAAATCACTACTCACTGCAAGAAATTCCTCACCCCTCACAAAAGCTCGTTTCATACAAAAAAAACCATATCAGAGTTTCACACCGAAACTTTGATATAGGTGAGCTCAACCTCATTTCAACAACAATCACAAACATCAAAAGAGAAGAAGAACTTAAGCAAAGTGAGTAAACCACTCACCATTGTCACTAAAGCTCCAGGTCGGTAAAATCTCGTCCATTCTAATCGATATTTGTTTGTTGATCTGTACATGCTGTTTTAATTTCCATTGTCGATTCTTCAATCATCGTTGTATGCCGCGAACGCGTCTCAGATAGTTGTCTCAGGGCGTATTAGGGTTTCGATTTGGGAAAATAGGGTTTAAGATGTGAGGCTCTGTGTTTATTGTTGGATTTGATGGCAAGGTTAATGATGTACGATGAAGGTTCGTCGTTCTTCTCTTAGAGAAGAAGAAGAACTGAGTACGAGACCCAGATTGGTTTGGAAACGAGGGAGAAAGACGTTGAGAGAGAAGAGAGATGCGTGAGGTTGAGACGGAGAGAGAGAAACGTTTTGCAAAAAATGAATGTTCTGCTTTTCTTTTTCTTTGATTTCTGATTAATGCTAGAATTTATTGTGGTGGCGGAATCAACCGGTGACAAATGTCACCGTTCTCCCATTTTTTTTTTCATTTGCCTGCTTCTTCTCTTTTCCTTACCGTGCACCCTCGCATTTAGGCCATCAGATTTGAGTCAACAATTGATTCTTCCTTGATCCAATGCCCAGATCGTCCCAAGGTCTATGATAGACCCTCCCCAGCGTGGGCTCACTTATTTGGGCCTAGAAATCTTTTTTCAATACACCCCCATTTTCTGTCTAGCCCATTTCTTTTTTTTTTCTTTTTTTTATAATACTTTTTGATAAAAAAAAACTAAAAAAAAACTTTTAATTATTTCCTTTTTAGAAATCATAAAATCTATTTGATTTAATATCTAATTTTATTAAAATTATTTAATATTGATTGATTATTTTATTAATTAATATTTCAATTCATCCAATTTCTCTAGCCCTAAAGTTATCATAAAATACTTTCTTAACTAAGTTTGAAAGATCACAATTCATTCTAATTAATATTTCTAATCATTTTTAATTAATTGTGGAAGTAGTGGGCTTTTGGAGTCTAGCACTCCTTGGGTCCTTGAACGATCACTCTTGGGGCGCACGCCTTGGGTTGTGATCGTTCCGTCTTCCATTTCTAAAATATTTAAAAATTTCTAATCTTAATCAAAATACTCAAACCCTTAAAAACACCACATTTTCTCAAATTAAAGGATTTAATTTAATTAATTTCTTAACCTTAAAAATACAAACTTTCTCAAAATTAAAATCCACTTTGTTTAATCCTCAAAATATTATCTTGATTCAAATTTTAAAAAACAAATACCTAACCTTTTACAAATATTCTCTTAACTAAAATTAAAATCATAATATACTTAGAAATACTTAAAGTATTTTCTTAATAAAGGTTTTTCTAATTAACATTTTAAACTTTTTCTAATTAATTATGGAAGTAGTGGGCTTTTGGGGTCTAGCACTCCTTGGGTCCTTGAACGGCCGCTCTTGGGGCGCACGCCTTGGGTTGTGTTCGTTCCGTCTTCCATTTCTAAAACACTTAAAATACGTAACCCTTTTTTAAACACTTAATCCTCCTAAAACTCATAACTTATTCAAACCCTAATCTAATTAACACATCTAATTAAAATACTCTAATCAAATCAAAATCATTTTCCTAATCAAACTACGAAAGTAGTGGACTCTTGAGGTCTAGCACTTCTTGGGCCCTTGAGTGAATGCTCTTGAGGCGCACACTTTGTGTTATGTTCATTCCGAACTTTCTTTCCTAACACTCGCCCTAATTACATGGACAAATGGCTTATTTGTCCAACAAAGATAATTTCATAATTAATAGGATGAAAAAGGTGTCGTTGAGATCTAGCATCTCAGTAATGCCCCGATTAATTGGTTGCGAGGCCGACGTCTCGTTTATCGAATAGTCGTCATTCTTCCCTCAAAATACTTAACAAACTAAACACTTCTTACGCAACCAAAACCCTAAAAAACATACGCAAATTAAACTCTTTTTTCTCAATCAAATCATTAACACACTTAATTCATATTCAAACAACCTTTTACAAAAAAGAACATTGTTTAAATCCATTCTTCCGCGCATATGAACTAGTGCTTCAGCCTCCTATGACGAGCAGACAAGCCAACGTTTAGCAGTTAGAATGCGAATTAAACACTCGTTCGCTTAAAAAAACACAAACAAACCGTAGTCCCACGAACTACGAATGCTCTGACTTTCCCATTGCACGAGGGAATACGTAGGCACGAGGATCTTAATCCTTGCCGAGCACAATAATAAAAAAAAACCACCCATTTCCCCCTTAGAAAGCAATATTCCCTAAGAAGAAAACAAACAAACCAAGCTAACTTATCTCCCGAATCGAATTAAGAGGTTCCCGTCGAGTACAATGGATGTAAAGGGTGCTAATACCTTCCCTCTGCGTAATCGACTCCCGAACCCGAATTTGGTTGCGACAACCATGTTCTTATCTCCCTTTAAAAGGTTTTCTCGATATTTTCCTTTCCCTCTCTTGGGATAAATAAAGTTCGGTGGCGACTCTGTTTCGAACAGTTTTTTCCGCGTCTATCGCGAGGATCGTATTTTTCGAGGTACGACTGATGGCGATTCTGCTGGGGACATGCATTGCCCTATGCTAGAGAGAGTCAAGCCTAACTTGACTCGATTCGAGAGTGTTAGATTCGCTTGTTTGATCTCTTATTATTTGTTTTCTCCTATTACTTATTTGCTTTTATTGCTTTCTCTTTATTATATGTTGTTTATCATACTTGACTGTTGGATTTTGGGTTGATATCACAAGTAAGGCTCTATACCCGAGTCTTGGAAAAAGAAGAGATAACACTTAGTTAGATTTTGGAAGTCATTAGTGTTAGTCCCCAAGGACCCGCTCCTTGTGTGCCTAGCATGAAAGCTTCCCCTAGAGTAGACCTTTTCGTAGATCTTGTTGTAACGCAACTAGCCTGTCGCACGACTTGATTCATGAAGGGTCCGTGACTCTGGGACCCACTCTTAGCACCAGTTCCATCTTGGTAGTTGTTAGTGTTAGTCTCCGAGGACTCACTTCTCGTGGGCCTAGCATGAAGGCTACACTCAGGATAGACCTTTTTGTATCCCCATTGCAAGGCAGCTAGCCTGTTGCGTGATGTTGATGCGATTAGTGTCCGAGACCCTGGGAACCCTATCCATCAACATAAGAGCTATCCCGTGAGTGGGTTTATGGGTAAAGAATCTAGAACTGTCCCTATAAGGCCTACCTATTAGGAGGGTTGGGAAGTTACTTACGTTATCCTGGATCCTGGCTATCTATATTGCATTCATTTGCATACAACTGCATCTGCATCCATCGGCATTGCATATCATCTTTCAAGACAAAAAAAAACCCAAACTCATTCATCCTTTGTCTGTAACCCGCAGTTGATTTCCCGACACGTGTATTGGACTTAAGATTGCTCTGGGCGAACCATGGAACGCTTAAGGAAGAATCAAGTTGAGTTGAGAAAAGACGAGAACATCATGAAAGGCAAGATGAAGCAGACGACAGCTATGGGGAGAAGAAAAGAAAAGATTCAAGAAGGCTCCACAACTAGGAGTGTTGCTCCCACAGTTCCTTCTACTCCACAAGCTGCACTGAATAACCCATTGGGTGTTGTCCCTCCTGGGTTTTGTCCCCGACCAATCCATACACAGCCTCTGAATCAGTGGTCAGGACCCATTCTGTCCCAAGGGCATGAGAATATAAACCAGAAAAGCCATAAGAAGCCTAAGCCGCACCCTATTCTCGACCTTATTCCTATACCATGTGGACAACTGCTATCATACTTGATTCAGAATTCTTTAGTGGTACCCACAACCCTCGGGCCGGTTCGTACCCTTCCTCCACCTGGATATGATCCTAATGCACAGTGTGAATACCATAAAGGGGCGCCAGGGCACTTTATTGAAGGCTGTTGGTCATTCAAGAACAAAGTTCAAGAACTTATTAACAAGAAACGTCTAGTCTTTGAGGAAGACAACTCAGGGGTAGAATGTGAGTACCACACTGGAGCCATAGGGCATGCTGTCAAAGAATGTGAAAGCTTCTGAAACAAACTGCAAAAACTAACCAGAAAGGAAGACCCTAGCATGAATGGTTTAACCCAAAGATCTGGCAAAGAGAAGATACAAGAGTCTTGTGGACCACTCAGAATCATATACCACAAGGAAAAGGCCGAGTTTATGGAAGATGAAACGTCTTTTAATCACGTTGAAACCATGGTCCGGGATGAAACCTCAAAAAGAGGAAAGCTGGTAGAGAAGTCCAAAGATGCTGTATTATCTGAGGGGGCTCTGAAAAGGGACTTTGGAGAGCATTCTAGTGGTATTGATGACGATGATGACATCAACCTTTGGGTCCCAAAAAGGAAATCAACGGTGCCAAGGGCACCGTACCATAAACCTTGGGCTGCTCCCAATGCAGATCAACGAGCTCATAACCAAAGAAATCAGAATCCACGCCAGAATCAGATAAGGCCTCGTAATAACCTGGAAAGAAGGAATGCTCCTCTTCATTCAGTTCCTATGTCGTACAGTCAACTTCTGCCGCATCTGGTCCGAAACTCACTAGTGGAGCCCATGTCTCTCAAGCTGGTGCCAAAACTGTACCCTCATGGGTACGATCCCAATGCACATTGTGGCTATCATGCTAGATCAATGGGGCACTCAACTGAAGATTGCAAAGCTTTCCAAGCCAAGGTGCAACACTTGATTGACAAAAAGTGCATATCCTTTCAAGATGGGAATTTGGTTGTGCGTATCAGCATCTCGCCTAAATGAGTTTGAAGATTCCAAGAGGCATTTCCTCAAGCCAGTGGTTCAGATAGGAAAACATCCTCAGAGCTGGCAATCCTTGGACATTTTTATCATTTGCATTTGTAATTTCCTTATGTTAAATGATACTTGTTTTTGAACATTGTTGTTTTGAATGGTAATGTTAATGAAGTGATCATGCATTTTTTGAACTAATCACGTCGCATTCGCTCATTTTTCTTCACTTATATCAAAAAGCAAAAAAATATGTTCATCTATATACCTCTCTTCCTTTTTTCTTTACCAAGTTGTTTAGCAAGTATTGGAGGGAGGATGATGAAAACATGATACCCATAATTGCCGATGGTATGCTTTTGGATAGAATCCCGCCAAGGATGTACAGGCATTGTTTCAATTCCCCAAACACTGGAGATATAAGGAGTTAGTCCCTAGTTAACCACCTCGAGCCTAGAAGTAGAAGTTTCCTTCGGACTTAAAAACCCTTATGCTTAACCTGGGGCAGGGTAGTGTTCAGTCAACCTGATTACACACTCAAATCATGCAAAAGTAATCTCCCAAATCGAATCAAGAGGTTCCCGTTGAGTACAACGGATGTAGTGGGTGCTAATACCTTCCCTCTGCGTAATCGACTCCCGAACCCGAATTTGGTTACGACGACCATGTTCTTATCTCCCTTTAAAAGGTTTCTCGATATTTTTTTTCCCTCTCTTGGGATAAATAAAGTTCGGTGGCGACTCTGTTTCGAACAGTTTTTTCCGCGTCCATCGCGAGGATCGTATTTTTCGAGGTACGACTCCCGATTTTAATACTTTTCTTGTGCTTATTTGTGTGTGTGATGCTTGCGTATTTGATATACTTTACTTGTTTTTGTCTAAGTAATTTGATGATTTTGGGAGTTTGCTCGACTTTGATGGTCCTCGACTGCGTGGAGAGCTGGTCGAGTGGTCGGAGGTGTATTCCGACCTTCAACGAGGCTAAGAGCTCGGTCGAGGTCTTAACTTCGTGGCGTGAACTTCCCATCGCGAGCTAGGCGTTCTGCCTAATTGGTATGACGACGACGGAGCTCTTTCGAGGGGTCCTCGTCGGATCAAAGTCCTTGCGCACACACAATGCGACCCTTGATCATCGTGTTTCATATAGAGGTGTCGCGCCTGTACCCTAGCGCGCCCCCATAATCGCGACGTCGGTTTGTCACGGGCAGTGTCTAACTGTAGTACTGCTTAAGTTTCTCAGCGTTTCACGGTCGAGCAAGTTCTTCCCCATATAGATTTTCGAGGTAGTAGGCTCCTGTCCCCGTTTTTACGCGGACGCGGTACGGGCCTTCCCAGTTCGCGGAGAGCTTGGTCTCTCGCGAGTCTTTCTGGTTCCTTCGTAGGACGAGGGTGCCAACCTGAAAATCTCGTTTAATAACTTTGTCGTTATAACGTAGAGTTATTTTTTGCTTAAGTGAGGCCTCCTGGAGGGATGCGCCCGTCCTTATCTCCTCGACGAAGTCGAGCTCTTCCCTCAGGGCTTCGTTGTTCCCGTCTTCATCGAGGGGGGCCTCCGTCCTTCTCAAGGGTTCTCAGATTTCCACGGGGATCACCGCTTCAGTTCCGTAGGTCAGTAGAAAGGGGGTCTCCCCGGCCGTGGAATGCGGGGTTGTTCGGTAGGCCCAGAGGATGTTGTGTAGTTCCTCGACCCATCGTTGCTTAGCGTCGCCTAATCGGCGTTTCAATCCTCGAAGGATCACTCTGTTCGCTGCTTCGGCCTGCCCATTTATTTGAGGGTACCCGACCGACGTGAAGTGGTGCTTCGTGCCCAGTTTGGTGACAAAGTCCTGGAAGTTTTTATCGGTGAACTGCGTCCCGTTGTCGGTGACGATCGCTTGGGGCACGCCGAATCGGGTGAGGATGTTCCTCTTGTAGAAACAGAGTATGTTGAAGGCCGTGATTTTGGCCAAGGCTTCCGCCTCGATCAATTTCGTGAAATAATCCGCGCCGACGATGAGGTACTTGTTTTGGTATGACCCCACGACGAAGGGTCCGAGGATATCCATTCTCCACCATGCAATCGGCCATGGGGACGACAATGATTTGAGCTCGTTTGGAGGGACAAGGTGCATGTCCCCGTGTCGTTGGCATCGATCTCATTTCTTGACGTGCTCCTTGGCGTCCTGCTGCATGTTGGGCCAGTAATACCCCGCTCGAAGAGCCTTACGGGCTAAGGATCGCCCGGCGAGGTGTTGTGCATTGATTCCCTCGTGGATTTCCTGGAGTATACCGGGGACCCTGGTCTCCTCGATGCACCTGAGGAAGAGGATAGAAAACCTGCGGCAGTATAGTTTGTCCTCGACTATTGTGTACGAGCACGCTCGCCGCTTAACCATCCTCGCTTCCTTGGGATCCTCGGGTAGTTTGCCCATCGTGAGGTATTCATATACCGGGGTCATCCAGCAGTTTCTGTCCCCAATGGCATTCACGTTCGTCGCTGGAACGGGTTTTTCGATGCTCGGGCGGGAAAGCACTTCTTGTATGACATATTTGTTTCCGCCTTTCTTCTTTGTGCTCGCCAATTTGGACAAAACATCTGCTTGGGTATTGTGCTCGCGTGGGATGTGGGTTACCTCTGTGGAGGTGAAGTTTTTCATCTTTTCTTTCACCAAGGTCAAGTATTCGATAAGGCTGTCATTTTTGGCTCGGTACTCTCCTCGGACTTGCGAGGCTACGAGCTGGGAGTCGGTGAAGATTTTGACCTCTTTGGCGCCAAGGTCCTCGCCAGTCGTAGCCCGACAAGGAAAGCCTCGTACTCTGCCTGGTTGTTCGATGTCGGGAAGAATAACTCGAGGGAGACCTCAATTAGTATGCCTTCATCGTTCTCGAGGATAATGCCCGCCCCACTCCCTTTCGTACTGGATGCCCCGTCGACATAGATTGTCCATTTTTGGGATCCGTTGGTCGAAGGTTCCGGGACGGTCATTTCCGCCACAAAGTCGGCCAGTACCTGAGCCTTCAGGAATTTCCTTCCCTCATACAGGATGTCGAACTCGGTGAGTTCGAACGACCATCTGAGCATTCTTTCTGCCATATCTGGTCGACCGAGGAGTTGCCTTATCGGCTGCTTGGTTCGTACAACAACTGTGTGTGCTAAGAAGTAATAGTGTAACCTCCTGGCAGCGGTGACGAGGGCCATAGCGACTTTCTCGATCTGCTGATACCTGAGCTCGGGGCCTTGGAGGGCCTTGCTTGTGAAGTAAATCGGCTTTTGCCCGTCCGGGGTTTCTCGGATGAGGACAACGCTGACCGCTTTACTCGTGATTGTGAGATATAAGAACAGTGTCTCCCCGTTCTTAGGCCGTGAGAGGACCGGGGGTTGCGACAGGACTTGTTTGAGGTGGAGGAGCGCCTGCTCGCACTCCTCGCTCCATTCAAATGTCGCTTTTTGTCCAAGAATTTTGAAAAACAGGAGTACGTATTGTGCAGATTTGGCGTTGAAGCGGGAGAGGGCGGTCAGCATCCCGTTCAGTGATTGTATTGACTTCTTCGAGTTCGGGGTTGGGATCTTAGATAAAGCCCTACATTTTTCGGGGTTGGCCTCGATCCCTCGCTCCGTGAGGTAGAAACCAAGGAACTTGCCCGCCCGAACGCTAAAGGTGCATTTGTCGGGATTGAACCTCATACGGCATCTCCTCGCTGTGTCGAATACCTTTTTGAGATGAGCGGCGTGGGTGACTTCTTCTGCGGATTTGACGATCATGTCGTCCATATAGACCTCAAGCATGTCGCCGATTTCTCCCCGGAAGACTTTGTTCATCATCCGTTGGTAGGTCGCGTCGGTGTTCTTCAGGCCCAAGGGCATTACGCTGTAGTAGTAATTGCCCGACTCGATCATGAAGGTTGTATGCTGCTTGTCGGCATTATCCATGGGGATTTGGTTGTACCTTGAGTAGGCGTCCATGAAGGACAATAGCTTGTAACCTGCAGAATTGTTGACCAGCTGGTCGATGTTAGGCAAAGGATAAGAGTCTTTCGGGCACACCCGGTTAAGATCGGTATAGTCAACACACATTCTCCATTTTCCATTATTCTTTTTTACAAGTACAACGTTGGACAGCCAGGTTGTGTACCTGGCTTCCGAAATAAAATTTGCCTCTAGGAGGTCTTTTACAGCTTTTTCAACAGCCTCCGCTTTTTCGGAAGACTGCCTACGCATACGTTGAACTACGACCCTAGCAGCCGGATCTACGGTGAGCTGATGGCCGGCCACCTTGAGGTCAAGGCCAGGCATCTCGGAGGTGCTTCATGCAAATAGATCAACGTTCTCTCAGAGACATGCCTTCAGCTGCTTCTTCGCCAGGTCGGAGAGTCCAGTGCCAATCTTCACGCTTCGGTCTGGGTCATCTCCGAGGGAGACGAGCTCGAAGTCTCCGTCTAGGACGGGGCGCGCTGGGTGAAGGGGTTGCCCGTTGTTTTCCCCCTGGAGGTCGAGGTCAGCTGCTCCGCTTTCTTTATGCTAGCCAAGGAACCTGCTGTCGAGGTCAACCGCGTTGACGCGCGGGAGTGGCTTTTGCATAGCGTCCGGGGATGACTTCGCTCCGATCTTGGGCTTGGTGCTAATGGAACTCATGCCTTTGATTGCAGCGTTGAAGTATCTCCTGGCCGCGTCTATATCCCCGTGCATCGTAACGACCCGGCCCCTGGCCGTGTAGTACTTTATCTTGAGATGGACCGTTGATGGCACTGCCGTAAATTCGGCCAGGGTGGTTCTCCCAAGGATGCAGTTGTAGAGGGACGGACATTCGACCACCAGGAAGTGGGTCTTGACTTGTCGAGCAGTGTCTTCGGCCCCGAATGTGACCATCATTTCAACGTAGCCCCACGGTCTGGTGGTGGTGTCGTTGAACCCCTGCAGATCTGAACCCACGTAAGGGGTTAAATGTCTTTCGTCGAGCTGGAAAGTCCCGAACAGGTGAGCGTACATGATGTCGACCGAACTTCCCTGGTCGATAAGGATCCTGCGAACGTCAAAATTTGCCATCTGTGCCCTGACCAAGAGGGGGATAGTGGCGTTGGGTGCTCCTCCTGGGAGCTCTTCAAGGTAGAAGGTGATGGGGTTTGATCTCCCTTGCACCTTCTCGAAAGTGGTGGTCTTCGTCGATGTTGCGGACTCCAGTTCGTCAAACTTCCGCTTGATCGACCCTACTGACACCTTCTCGTAACCACCTTCGGATATGACCATCATCTTGGGGAAACCTTCCCACGTGCTGCGGGCAGAGATGGGGTCTTCGTGGGAGAAGTTTGCCCACATGCTACGAACTGCCTCTTGGCCCTCGATGCCTTCGAGGACAAAGAAGTTTTCAGGTCGAGTGACGCTGAGGGCGACATGCAGCCGACTCTCGTCAGGAGGAGGTGTCGTCTCCTCGACGCTTTGGGCTTCCCGGGCACCGGGACGAGGGGCGTCGTTCTTCTGGGCATACTTCTTTAGGTGCCATTCCTTAATCAGGATCTCAATTGCATCTTTGAGATGGATGCAATCCTCTGTGACATGTCAGTGGCTCCGGTGGAACCTGCAGTACTTGGACTTGTCCGTGTTTGATTTGGAGGGTGTTGGCTTGGGAAAGCGGATGCCCCCTTTCTGAAATTCTGAGTTGGCGCACTCGGAGAGAATTCGCGCGCGGGGAAATTTGTGAGTGTAAGCTATTAATTAACTTAACTAAAAAAAACAAGAGTTGCAACCGCACTTTTATTCTATCCCAAAAAAGGAAAGGAAAAAGAGCGAACAAAACCTAAGGTGTTCTAAAAAAACAAGAACAAATAGAGAATGGGTAAGGGGGGTTGGTTATGCAGTGGGAACGTGTTAGCACCCAAAACGTCTATAGTACTCTATATGAGCCCTTTGAAATATCTACCGTTTTTTGGTCTGAAAATGGTTTGCTTGAAAAAAGATGAAGGAGATGAGAGGAGAATTATTTTTTTATATTTTTTGTGTTTGGAGAGACTTATCGCCTCATGCCTACGTACCCACAAAGTGTAATGTAGGATAAAAACCCCATAGTTCGTGGTACAAAGAATTAAAAATTTGTTTGTTTTGGTTGATTTTAAGTGTAAAGACAAGTCGTCACTTCCAAGCGAATAATTCCGCTTAAAGAAATGAATCATGTCTAAGCTTATGAAAAAGTTTTAAAGGAAAAAGTGCATAAAGCACAAAAAGAGATTGATTAGTTTGGTGTTTTTTAAAGTCTTTTTGAAATGGTCAAAATATGATTAACATGGATTAATATTTATTAAAGAAAAAGAAAGTTTAAAAATCGCTTGACCGAAGGCAAGGTCTTATTATGCAAGCAGTTTTAAGTTTGAAAACAAGAAAGTTTTGAAAAAGAGAGGAAGTTTTGAAAATTAAAGAAGGGGTAGAGAAGAAGTGATTATCCTAGTGAATAAAATAAAAGCTAAGGATAAGAATGATCTAACCACAAATGTAGCTATCTTCACCATAAACCAAGAAAAAGCACAAGACTTCAAAGTCTTCAAACCATAATTCCAAAGCAAAGGGAAAAATGTCCTAGTTCTAAGTCCAAGGATCCAAGAATAGCATTGAAGTCCAAGGTCTAGGTGCAAAATTCCATGTCCATTTGCAAAGGATAGTAACCATAGTCCAAGATTAGAAGCACAAGTCTTTTAGTGGTTTAATCCTTTATTAATGTTTTTGAGTCCAAATGGACAAAGAGAGAAAAGCATAAGCAAAAACATGTGTCCAACGGACAAAGGAAAAATTGTGGAAGCATAAACATGTGTCCAACGGACAAAGGAAAAATATGCGGAAGCATAAACATGTGTCCAACGGACAAAGGAAAAATTGCATAAAAGTAAAAGAGAGATAGGGAGCGAGAAAAAATTATAAAGAAGTTAGAAGTTAGTGATTAGTAGCACAAGTCTCTAGTGCCATAAGCCTTCACCGAGTATTCCGTTTCGCGTTTTGAACTATAGTGATTAAACAATGGACTTAGGGCAAGATTGATGAACTTGATAGAAGATTGGTAGAACCAAAGCCTCTACAACGCCAAGTTTCAAAGGTTATGGACCTAATGCAAAAAATTAATCAACATTGGGTTGACGCGACCAATCAAGGTCCGGACCACGAAAGTTCAAATTCCGAATTGGATAAAGAGGGACAAATGTTGCGCTATGTTAAGCAATCGCCGAGTAATTTATGGAGTAATTACCCTACGATAAGGCCTGTCAATAGATCTTTGTGCTAATGCATGCTAGATGAACGACATGTAGATCGTCATCCGAAAGCAATACCGCAAGAAAAGAAAATAGGTAACGATCTAGTCTTGATCAAGAATTCAACAAAGAAATTCTAAGATCCATAAGACTTTCATCGATCAAAATAAAAAGAAATAGATGAAGAGAAAGCCAAATTGAATTACACATTTAAGATCCTTTCATCTTCAAGTTCAATCACTTTTAATTGATAGGTTTAAGTGTGAAAACATATCACTAATTCAAAGCACCTCAAATGAATTCAACAATTCATTTAGAGATAGATTTGAACTAGTGAATGTTAATCAACTTTAATCATATCCAAAGTTCATCGAAATTAAAGAGAAATTAGTCTCAATAATGTTCTCCAAGGCCACAATAAGAAAGAAAGGGAAGAAAAATGAAGAAAACACCAAAACAGCCCCAAAACAAGTCAAAAAACACAATTCTGCCTCTGTGCAATCGGTTGCACAAAAGGTGCAATCGATTGCACCTGTTCAAAATCAGCAAATCAGTACAAATTTTACACTGCGCAATCCATTGCGCAAAAGGTGCAATCGATTGCACCTGTTCAAAAAATAGAAAATCAGCATTTTAAGAGGTAAATTCTTGACCAATCATTTCATCAAACATCTATTGATCATGGATTAAATTGTGCACGAATTTTAAAGTAAAATAACAGTAAAAACCTGCAATCAAACATAATTACAAGATCTAAAGGATCAAGTAACACAAAGCAACCAAAGATCTACATGATGAATGATGGAGACGAAGCTTTAACAATGGTGTGAGATGAATTACCACTCCAAATCTGAAAATTCCTACAAATTGCTTCAAGATCTACACTCCAAAGCCTTGATCTACTATAATTGATGAACAAAAACAAGAATGGATGAAGGTTTAGCTCAAAGTTGAACAAGATTCAATGTGAACTCTTGTTAACTTTCAAAGGAAGAAATGTGAGCTTTGGTGAATTTTGTGGTTGGGGAGAGAATTTGCAAGAGGTTTTTTGGCTCTTAAAAGCTTGAATGAAATTAAGGCTCTATTTAAAGAGTTTAGGCTTGGGAATTTGGTGGTTTGGAATTTGGTTTGGAAGATCAAAATTAGGCTTGGAATTTGATTTTGGAGGGAAATTAACAAAAGAGTGGTGATTAAGTAAGGTGTATGGTAGGAATTAATTGTGATGAGGTAGGGGAATTATTTTTGGGTGATCTAGAATATTCTCATGTGATAAAATTGGTGCCAAATGCTTCAAAATTTGAAAATTGTTGAATTTGGCCAATTTTGCCTCTGTACAATCGATTGCAGTGCTGACGCAATCCATTGCGCCTGTACAAAAATTCAAAAATTGGCACGAAATGTGAGGGGTGCAATCGATTGCTGTTTTAGTGCAATTGATTGCATAAGTGAAAAATGGCAAAAAATGCTTTGTTTGACTGGATTGCTCCGGCTTTGGCTTGATTCTTTTGCTTGTCGAAGAAGGCATGGAAATAAACACATGAACCTTGGAATTCCTTGGATAATAATCAATTAAAACTTGAGGAATCCTTGATCGGATAAAATTTGACATGATTACGGATCAACTTCGACGTTGTACAGATGAAATTCATTCGAGCTGCAGGGCTGTTGTTTTGGTATTTTTAACCTGTTATTCCCCTGAAAATGTTAGTGAAAGAAAACAAAATATTTTTGGATTTTGATTAAAGGTTATTAAACATAAACAAATTAAGCAATAAAACAACTATCAAACACACACATACTCAAAGATCCCTGCAAGGCACAATCCTATAAAAGAGGGAACCAATGTGTGATCTTGTTTATATGCATGAATGCACATGACAAGTAGAGAATCTTAGGGGTAAAAATTAGGGTATTACAGCTGCCCCTATTTAAGTTTCTTCTGTTAGTTTCTTGGATTGGCTGGAATTTTGGTAAAACAAAGTATGTTCAATGTTGAAGTCAAGGTGGTGATGTTGCAACATTGAGTCTTAACACTGGGCTGTGTTAAGTAGTGAAGCTGTTCAATGTTTGATGTCATATGGGTGATGTCACAACATTGAGTCTTAACACTGGGCTGTGTTAAGAGTTAAGTTGGATGTCTGATGTCACAGGCGGTGTTGTGACATTAGATCTGCAGAATTAATAACATCAGGTCTTGTGATGTTGTTAGGGTTTACGTGTTAGCTGGAATTGTGGAGAGTTATTAGTCTCATTGGATGAGAATATCTTGGGATAGATATTTTCTGTTGCATAGAGATTTGATGCAGATTTGTAGGAGATTTAAAAGCTTGAAGATTTGAAAAGATTTTAGGAGAAAATCTGTTTTGAATATTCAGTTTTAAATAACAAATCAGGTCAGATATTGTAGCAGGTCCAAGTCCAATTCAAAGAGCTATATAAAGCGCATCAGTACTGAAGGAAAAGCAACGAAGAAAGTGAGCTAAAGACTGAGTGTCGTTTGTGTCTTCGTGTATGATTTGTAAACCATTCGAGTGTGAATTGGTATTGTTGTTTTGAGTTGTTCTTGATCAAAGATGTGAAGCAGAATCAAGTAGTGCTGTTCAAAGTGTGTGATCTTTGAATTGTGTCACTGAAGAGTTCTTAGGGGTTCAGTAGTGTTCTCATATCTAAGTGGTTTCTTAGGTAGAAAGTCACCAGTAGGAATTAAGATTAGGAGATTGTCAACTGGGTTGTTGAGTATGTAATTTAATTCTACAAGTAGTGAATTTCATCCCTGGTTTGGTAGCTCCCAGACGTAGGTAGTTAGACCGAACTGGGTGAACAATTATGTGTGTTCAATTGTTGATTTATTGCTGTTATTGCATTGTCTATTGCAGAGTGTGTTGTTGTGACATCGCACTTAACATCACACGTCTGATACCAGAATTTCAATTGGTATCAGAGCAGGCATCCTGTCTGTCTCTGGGTGAGATCTAGGGAAGTTACTTTCTGGTGTATAGGTGGACAAATAAGTTGGAGGATTTGTCAACAGACCCCCTATCTTGGATGGCTCGAATTATGATTATTGGAAGCCAAGGATGATCACGTTTTTGAAATCCTTGGACAGTAGGGCTTGGAAGGCTATAATTAAAGAATGGAAAGCACCTGTTGTGTTTGAAAAAGATGATGCTAGGAAAGATAAAGAGGGCACCTCAAAGCGGAAGCCTGAAGAAGAATGGAGCAAGGAAGAAGATGAGTTTGCCCTTGGTAATTCCAAAGCTCTGAATGCAATCTTCAATGGAGTGGATAAAAACATATTCAGGTTGATCAATACCTGTGAAGTTGCTAAGGAAGCTTGGGATATTTTGAAGGCTACACATGAAGGAACATCTAGAGTTAAGATGTCAAGACTTCAGCTTCTAACATCGAAGTTTGAAAGTCTGAAGATGAAGGAAGATGAGACTATTCATGACTTCCACATGAGTGTTCTTGAGCTGGCTAATGCATCCAGTGCTCTTGGTGAGAAGATGTCAGAGGAAAAACTTGTAAGGAAGATCCTTAGGTCCCTTCCTAAGAGGTACAAGATGAAGGTGACTGCAATTGAAGAAGCTCAAGACATCAGCAAGATGAGGGTTGATGAGCTCATTGGATCTCTTCAAACTTTTGAGCTTGGTTTGAATGAGGAAGATCCAGAAAAGAAGCCTAAAAGTACAACCTTGGTTTCAAATGATCAAGAAGATAAAGGGAATAATTCTGAATCCCAGGAGGATCTATCCCAGGCCATTGTTATGTTGGGAAGGCAGTTCAACAAGGTGTTCAAAAGAATGAACAAGAACTTCAAGCCTAATGACAAGAACATCGCTTCTGACATCAGCAAGTCTAAGGAGAAGGATGAGGAGAAGACTGCTCAAGACAAGGGTATTCAGTGCTTTGAGTGTGAAGGTCATGGACATGTCAAGAAAGAATGTCCCACATTCTTGAAGAAGCAGAAGAAGGGCATGTCAGTTTCCTGGTCTGACTCTGATAGTGAAAGTGAAGGTGAGTCAGCAAAGCATGTTAGAGCTTTGACAGGAACTGTTGTTTCTGATGATGATTCTAGTGATGGGGAAATAACTTTTGAGGAGTTAACTTCTACTTATTAAGAGCTTTGTCTGAAGAGTGCTGAAATCTGTCAAGAAAATAAGAGTCAAAAGAAACAGATTGCTCAGCTTGAGACTGC
Organism: Lathyrus tuberosus; assembly: GCA_022829125.1. NCBI lineage: Eukaryota > Viridiplantae > Streptophyta > Magnoliopsida > Fabales > Fabaceae > Lathyrus > Lathyrus tuberosus. Next base: position 2,049,553 of record JALAZF010000605.1, read on the forward strand.
TAAAGCTGATTTAGAAAATGAAGTCTCACTGGTCAAAGCTCATCTTGATCATATGACTAAATCTGTTAGGATGCTGAACAGTGGGAAAGACACTCTGGATAAGATTTTGCAGTTAGAGAAAGCTGCTGGTGATAAGTCAGGTATAGGATTTGTGGCTGAGAAAAAGGTTTCTGCTGAAGCAGGCACTTCAGGAACAAAGAAGGAGGTGTCCCAACCTATGTCTCAACATCAAACAAAGAGACAGGATCCTACACCTAAGAAGGGTGCTCATTCACAGCCTCAGAATGTTGAGAAGAAGAATGGTTCTCATCAGAGGAAGATGCAGCCCCAAGGAGCTAGTCAGTATATGCCTCCCCAATATCACAAGAGCATGCAAGCTGCCAAGTTCAAGCAGAACATGTCTCAACATCAGGGAAACTGGTATGGATATGGATATGAATACAATAATGTTGTGCCTCATTACTATGGAAGAAGGAAGCCTCATCACCATAGGAGACAGCCTAGGAGATAGCATCCTCAGTACAGGAGAAGACAACCGCACCATAGAAGACATGCCAACTATGGTAGAAGGAGAAATCATTATGGGTGACATCACCAACAGTATCATCATCAAAGTGGCAGATTCAGAGATGACAGAGTTAGATGCTTCTATTGTGGAAGGTTTAGACATATGCAGTACTCTTGCTTTAAACTGCATGATTATCTAAATTCTGCTCCTCAACCCAGACAGAAGGAAGTCAGGCCCAAGGTGGTGAAACAATGGGTCCCTAAAGCTCAGGTCACGTGTCTATTGGCTCATACCTCAGATGGACATTTTTCCATGGATGCATGGTACTTTGACAGTGGATGTTCAAAGCACATGATTGGATCCAAGGAGCATTTGGTGGAGTTAAATCCTTGCCATGCAAATAAGGTTGTGTTTGGCAATGGAGAAAAAGGAGTAGTAGAAGGAGTTGGAAGAGTGAAGAATCATGATGGTCTTACTCTTGACAGTGTGATCCGTGTCCAAGGTTTGAATGCAAATTTGATTAGCATAAGTCAGCTATGTGATGAAGGGTACAAAGTTAGCTATTCCAAGGATGAGTGTCTGGTGACAAATGAGAAGGATGAAGTGGTCATGAAAGGAGTCAGATCCAGAGATAATTGTTATCTATGGATACCTATAGAAGTCAGCTCAACTGTTGATGTTAAGACTGATGTTTTAACATTAGACTGTGACATCAAGTGTGAAGAGATGCTAAAAGGTCAATCAGAGTTAATAAGTTCTGATGTGAATCCTTTTAAATTTTTAAAAGGAAAGTTTATATGGAGGGAGAAAATCAGTGATTGGTCATTAAAAGGTACTCAAAATCAGACGCCTTACCACATTGATTCTATATCAAGATTCATCAAAGCCTTCTCTTCTCGACTGTTCATCTCCCTTAATCTCAACAGAATAAAAAAATCTTCTCTAAACCTAGTCTATTACAAAGGAAAGATGTCTTCCCCATCCAAGAACTCCGATTCTCAAAGACCTGCTCATGAACGAACTAGGGTTTCATCGGAAAAAGAATATGTTGACAAAGAACACATTCCTATGGCACTCCCAGAGTCAGGTAAATGTAAACCTTCAACCAAGTTGAATAAAACTGAAACTAGGTCATCATCCTCTCAAGCTGTTGAGGAGAAGTATGATGTGGACATGCATTTGGAGCAGATTGCCACCAAAATTCTTGAGAAGGGAATACGTGTGAAAGGGATTTTTGTCCCTTTAAGGAAAATACCTGCTGAACAGATGGGCGCTCGAAGTGAGGACACCAATCTTCATAGACTGGCATTGTCTGTGATTCAAGATGCTGAAGGTGGTAGTAAAGAAGAAAAACTTAAAGATACTGATGTCATCCCTGATGTCAGAACATCTTCCCCTAGGGTTGAAAGTCACAGTTATAAAGGGAAGGATCAGGTTGAGGTTATAGATGTTGAGGACTCATCTGATAGTGATATTATTGGTAATGCGACAACAAGAAGGAGGGAGGATAGGAAAGGGAAAGGTGTGGAGTCACATCCTAATGAAAATATGGTCAAGGATAAGAAAAGGACTTCAGTTGCAGGCCCTCCCAAGTCATGGAGCAAAGTTGGCATTTCTGGCAAAAAGAGGAGAATCAGGGAAGAATCAGATTCAGAGTTTGATGTTCAAGACATCAACCCTATGAGGAACAGAACTGCTGATCAAGTTCCTGATGACATCTCATTTCACTGTGCCAGTAGCGCATCCATGTGGAATTGTGTGAGCCAGAGAAGGATAGCTCTGGAAAGGGAGCTAGTTATAAATGATTTAGAGACTACTGAAATTGTATATCTAATTAAATTTGCTGGTCTCATGAGGACTGTATCAGGATTGACTAGTTGCTATGATAGACTGGTCAGAGAATTTATAGTGAATATCCCTGAGTCTATTAATGACAGCAAAAGCCTAACTTTCAGAAGAGTTACTGTTAGGGGTAAGTGTGTCTGGTTCTCTCCTAAGGTGATTAATGCCTACTTAGGAAGAAGTGAGGAAGATTATGGAGAATTAGAAGTTTCTAATAATGTTATCTGCAAAGAAATCACAGCTGGTCAGGTAGAAATTTGGCCCTCAAATGGAAAGTTGGCAGTAAGTTTATTAAGTGTGAAATATGCTATTCTTCATAGAATAGGTGCTGTTAACTGGGTTCCTACAAACCACAAGATCTCTATTTCTGCTGGTTTAGTGTATGCCATTGGAACAAAGAGATTGATTGACTATGGCTCTTACATTTATAATCAGACTATCAAGCATGCTGCAACAAGAGCTGTGAAATTGCCTATTGCATTTCCATCCCTCATTTGTGGGATAATTCTGTCTCAGCATCCTGGGATTCTTCACCAGTATGATAGTGTTTGTAGAAGGAAGCCTGACTTGTCTTTTCATTAGAAGTTGTTTGAAGGAAAACATGTTGCTGATCATGTCAAGACATCTGCCTCAACATCTACTCATCATACTCATGTCAAGACTGATATGATTTCTGAACTGGAGGAAGCCTGTAAAGAATTAGATGAAGTTATCAGAGTAAGCACTGAAAGAAAGGAGAAGTTTAAAAGATTACTTATGACTTTGAAGATGACAGAAAAAAAAGGTGAGGAAGAAGTTGTTGATAAGAAAGCTGAGTCTGATAATGACAGCTTAAAAGAAGATGATGATGATTTCAGCTCAAATGATTAATGCTTTTAATGTTTTTCTTAGTTAGTAGTTTTAGTTTTGTTTCTGTTTCAACACTTATTGTGCATGGTTTGTATCATGAATATTGTGCTGTATATGCACCCTTTATGTTTTGTTCTATGATTTGTTATGTCCTTTTGCTAACTGTGAGGCTAACAATGAGAGCTAGGGTAGTACTAACTGTTGTTAGTAGTGCTTCTGGTGGAACTTTGTCAAATTGTGGCTAAAAATGGGGAGAAGTAGCCAAGGAGTTGTCAAATATTCTGATATGTCAAATGCTGTCAAAGGAGCTGATGGTTGTTGCTACTGAGGATGTAGTTGATTGCTGATGTTATGTATAGTACAGAAGTGCAGAAATTAAGGGGGAGTAATTGCTGAACAGCTGTTATGCTGGTTCTTGTTTTGAGGGGGAGCACCATTGGTGTTTGTTGAAAATTGTAGCTGTTGAAGATGGTGCTGCAGCAGAGTTTTGTGTGAAGTGAAGTCTTTATGTTTTGAAGATGCTGCTGCTTGAAGATTCAAAAATATTGAAGTTTTTTTTTTCCGCTGCTGAAGTCTCTGAAGGTGCAGAGATTGTTTTAGCCAAAATTAGCCAAAGGGGGAGATTGTTAGTTTCTTGGATTGGCTGGAATTTTGGTAAAACAAAGTATATTCAATGTTGAAGTCAAGGTGGTGATGTTGCAACATTGAGTCTTAACACTGGGCTGTGTTAAGTAGTGAAGCTGTTCAATGTTTGATGTCATATGGGTGATGTCACAACATTGAGTCTTAACACTGGGCTGTGTTAAGAGTTAAGTTGGATGTCTGATGTCACAGGCGGTGTTGTGACATTAGATCTGCAGAATTAATAACATCAGGTCTTGTGATGTTGTTAGGGTTTACGTGTTAGCTGGAATTATGGAGAGTTATTAGTCTCATTGGATGAGAATATCTTGGGATAGATATTTTCTGTTGCATAGAGATTTGATGCAGATTTGTAGGAGATTTAAAAGCTTGAAGATTTGAAAAGATTTTAGGAGAAAATCTGTTTTGAATATTCAGTTTTAAATAACAAATCAGGTCAGATATTGTAGCAGGTCCAAGTCCAATTCAAAGAGCTATATAAAGCGCATCAGTACTGAAGGAAAAGCAACGAAGAAAGTGAGCTAAAGACTGAGTGTCGTTTATGTCTTCGTGTATGATTTGTAAACCATTCGAGTGTGAATTGGTATTGTTGTTTTGAGTTGTTCTTGATCAAAGATGTGAAGCAGAATCAAGTAGTGCTGTTCAAAGTGTGTGATCTTTGAATTGTGTCACTGAAGAGTTCTTAGGGGTTGAGTAGTGTTCTCATATCTAAGTGGTTTCTTAGGTAGAAAGTCACCAGTAGGAATTAAGATTAGGAGATTGTCAACTGGGTTGTTGAGTATGTAATTTAATTCTACAAGTAGTGAATTTCATCCCTGGTTTGGTAGCTCCCAGACGTAGGTAGTTAGACCGAACTGGGTGAACAATTATGTGTGTTCAATTGTTGATTTATTGCTGTTATTGCATTGTCTATTGCAGAGTGTGTTGTTGTGACATCGCACTTAACATCACACATCTGATACCAGAATTTCATCTTCTATTCAGAGATAAGAAGATTGACATCTTTGTCTCGACGAGATATAAGAGACTTAAATATAACAATAAACCCAATTTTTGGCCCTAAGAGACCACAAAATGATATGATTATGCAAATGATATGCAGCCACAAGACCTCTGTGGGGAGAATATGCCACAGGAGATAACCAAAAGTTGGGGAGCAAAAGAAAAGAGAAAAGACTTCGCAGGGGAAAACACATCCCAATAAGAGAGGAAACAAATCTCCGTTGGGGAAGAGATCATCTACCACCAGGCATCCTGTAATAGCATGATCGAAAGGAAAGGTTGCCAACTACCAACCAAGTGGCAGCTACGACAAGGTAATCAACCAAAGGATACGAGAAGTATTACCTACTACCAACAAAGGGTAGGACGACAAAGGTAACAATCTCAAAAGATACGAGAAATATCACCTACTACCAACTAAAGGGCAGGACGACAAAGGAGATGAACTCGAATAGGGAGAGATTACCAAATATCAACCAAGTGATAGCTACGACAAAGTAACCAAACCCGGCTACATTTCCTACTACCAACTAAATGGGCAGGACGACAAAGGTAATAAGTCAGCTATATTACCTACTACCAACTAAATGGGAAGGACGACAAAGGTGATAAGCTAAAAAAAGAGGGATTACCAACTATCAACCAAGTGATAGTTACGACTAGGTAATCAACCAAAAAAGGGGTGCGAGAAATATTACCTACTACCAACAAAGGGTATGACGACAAAGGTAATGAACCCACAAAGAAAGGAGAGATTACCAACTATCAAACAAGTGATAGCTACAACGAGGTAATCAAACCCGACTATATTACCTACTACCAACTAAAAGGGCAGTACGACAAAGGTAATAAGCCAGCTATATCACCTACTACCAACTAAATGGGAAGTACGACAAAGGTGATAAGCTCCAAAAGGAGGATTACCAACCATCAACCAAGTGACAGTTACGACGAGGTAATCAACCAAAAGGTAACAAGCCTCAGTTATCAGAGAAAGGGACCAAAGTTCAATCCAGGAATAAACTGGAGAGAAATGGTCAAACAAGACTCATCACGAGGAGGAAATATCTCAACTGGGGATTAATTGTATATGGAAATAAACCACACCACAACAAGGATATAACTTAACAGGGAAGACTTAGCACGACAAGGTTCCACTGGGGAAAATCAATACCTCAACAATGAACTATCTCTAGCATACCGAAGAGACTTACCATTCATCGGAACAGAAGAATCTCAACAACGAACTGTCCCGTCTAACCGAAGAGACTTACCATTCATTAGAGTGACAAAAGGTATTAACTGCATCGCCTCAGGCTTCTCAAATAAAGGAATGCCACAAAACAATATTGATCCTTCTAATAGGGGAATCATACGCAGATTTCAGCTGAAGGGCGCAGAATCCTCAAAGGTGCAAAATAAATGCACTCTTAATCATCTAGGTTACACAACCTAGAGAGTTTCAAAGTAGTCATCGTCGGAGACCAAAGTTCAATCCAGGAATAAACTGGAGAGAAACGGTCAAACAAGACTCATCCCAGGAGGAAATAACTCAATTGGGGATTGGTCTCATCCAGATAATGAACTGGAAAGGAAAACCGAAGCAAAACTTTCCAAGAGGAATAAACTCAGTGGGGAATTAGAAAGAATAAACACTTTCTGCTTAGGGTCGACACTGTATTAGAGAGAGGACACACACACACTCTGCGGAGGATAATAACACCAGAGAGCCGGGAAGCACTAAAACAGATGCAAAATGCAAAATGCGCCAACAATATGCTATGCACAACAAAGGAATGCATATGCAATGCTCATGAGTATGAATATGCTGACAAAATAGACACACGGATAAACAGAGGGTTAACAAACATCACAACACCACTGAATACTCGGCTAATCTCAACAAGATGGAGATATCATTAGCAACTCTGCTAGGGATTTAGCTGAAGAAATCCTGCAAGAGATAAACAAAAACCATCAAAAGAAAATAAATCCTACTACAAGGTTCAAATATTCCTGGAGAAAAGAAGATACTCCTTGGGGAAAAACCCAAAATGTCAATCTTCTAACATCGATGATCCACAAAGAGTATAACAACATAAACTCTGCTTTGAGGATGACAGGAAAGCTGTTTGGGAATCATACAGCCCAAATCTTTCTGGGGATCATAAAAATTCACAAGAACTTCTATTTCGAAAGGATGAAGAGATCTGCATGCGGAAAAATAATGAATCCGCTGGGGATTGTAGACATATAAACATCTACGCAAAATCCATTGGGAATACAAGGCAGATCTGCTGGAGATACAAGATAAAAGCTCTCTGAGGATTAACCAAATCTGAGCAAGGCATCCTGGACTTGCTGCGAAAACAACAACAGGTCAAACTGCGGGGGATTTTAGATCATACTCATTATAAATGAGAGAAAACCCAACAGGTGGCTAGTATATCAATATTCTTTGAATATAGTTATCATGAACAACTTCACTGGGGAATAGCCACAATAGTGATGCATAATCTCCACTGGGGGGAATCTCTAAATAAAACAATTTGGAGAGAAATACATCCTGGACTTGTCGGGGGAATGAGAAATTAACATCACTGCTCTATGATTGGAAAAAATCATGCACTGCCTCCCTTGGGGAATCATCAAGGATAAATCTCTAGGTAGAACAACCTGGAGAGAAAAAACATCCACAAGACAAAGATGAAACCCGACAAGCGGCCACCACGCCAATGCTTCTTAGAGGAAAATAACATTACTCCCTGTTTGGGGACATCCAAAGCAACAACAACACGTTTAGAGGGTAAAACTCTGAGTGAGGATTCTTCATATGATTTTTACTGGGCACAACATAAGATAAATCTTTGCGTAGGGACTACCATCAAGGAGAGGTGAACCTCAAGACTACTCAACTATCTGACCATAACATAATCAGCTGGAGAAGATTCAAATCAAGACCTAGCTGGGGAAAAACCAAACAACATTGGACCTTATGAATTCAACACATCATAACAAACCTATCAACTTGTCAACAACTAATCACATTCATAGAAACAAGCTCTGCTGAGGAAATATCAACAAACTCTATTGGGGATCTGTCAATAAATTCTGCCAAATGAGCAAGAACGAACCCTGTTGAGGAAAACATTGATCCTACCATTCTTGGAATAACCGTTGACATTCTTTTTTATATTCATAAATCAAAGGAAAATGTTTTTATAATTTTAAAAAATTTAAATAAATTATTCACATTTTATTTCAAAAGTCATCATAAAAAATAAATGAAATTTTGCAAACAGAAACAAAATAAGAATTGCAAATAAAGGGACAAAGGCCCAAATTTTATTGATAGAATGGTAGTCCGCAAATGGCGTAACTCCATGGATCATTACAAAGTTTGAAAAATGGTAAATACATGGAAAGGGTTACATTGAAATACAACGACCAATATTCTCGCTAACAACTTTGAATTCCACTGTGCTCAAAACTTCAGATGTGGATGATTGAAGCAGAATCCTTGGTAGACAATATTGCTTTCAAATGATTAAGACTGGCCAAATGCAATTACTTTCCATAATCCCTAACTTTTTCCTAGATTGCCCTCTCGGGTTTTCAATATACCGGGATGATTATTTCTGTTTTTGTCTCTAATTTTTGCCTGGACCGCCCTTTCGGATTTTCAGCCCACCGAGACGCTCATTTTTGCCTAAGTCGCCCTTTCGGGTTTTCAAGTTAGCGAGTTATTCTTTTTATTTTTAGGCGAAGTATTTCTTGACTGTATCGGCATTCACAGGACGAGTGAACTCTTCACCATCCATTGTTGTAAGAAGTAATGCACCGCCAGAGAAGGCTCTCTTAACAACATATGGGCCTTCATAATTAGAAGTCCACTTGCCCCTAGAATCAAGAGGATCATTATGGAGTTTGGTATTAAAGTAGGCTAAACCCACTAAGAACCAGAGTCCCCAGTAGAGTCGCCACTTTTTCTGTAGCGGCAAAATCGTGAGTGTAAGCTATTGATTAACTTAACTCTAAAAGTAAGAGTCGCCACCGCACTTTTATTTTATCCAAAAATGGAAAGGAAAAAAAGCGAACAAAACCTACACAAGCTCTACAACAAGAACAAGTGAACATAGTCTGGGTAAGGGGGTTGGTTACGTTAAGGGAAGGTGTTAGCACCCAAAACGTCTATAGTACTCTATAGGAACCCTTTGAAATATCTACGCTTTTGGTCTGAAAAAGTTTGTTTGAAAAGTGATTGAGGAGATGAGAAGAAAAGTATTTTTTTAAGATTTTTGTGTTTGGAGAGACTTGTCGTTTCATGCCTACGTACCCACAAAGTGCAATATGGGATCAAAACCCCGTAGTTCGTGGTACAAAGAATGAATTTTGTTTGTTTTGGTTGATTTTAAATGTAAAGACAAGTCATCATTTCCAAGCGAATAATTCCGCTTAAAGAAATGAATCATGTCTAAACTTATGAAAAAGTTAAAGGAAAAAGTGCACGAGGGCACAAAAAGAGAGTTTGATGTTTTTTAAAGTCTTTTGAAAAAGGTGTCAGTATGATTATGTAGTTTAGCATTTCTTAAGAAATGAAAAGAAAAGAGTAAAGTCACTTGACAAAGTCAAGGTTTGATTATGAAAGAGGTGAAAGTTTGAAATCAAGAAAGTTTTGAAAAAGGGAGAAAGTTTTGAAAATTGAAGAATGGGGAGGAGAAGAAGTGACTATCCTAAAGCACAAAGTAAAAGCTAAGGATAAGAATAGCCTAACCACACAAGTAAGCTCCAAAGTCTTCGAACCATAATTCCAAAGCAAAGGGAAAAGGTCCTAGTTTTATGTCTAAGGTTCCAAGAATTGCATTGGATGTCCAAGGTCTAGGTGTAAAATTCCATGTCCATTGCAAAGGATAGTAACCATAGTCCAAGATTAGAAGCACAAGTTTTTTTAGAGGTTTTGGCCTTTATTAATGTTTTTGGTCCAAGTGGACAAAGAGAAAAAGGCATAAGCATAAACATGTGTCCAACGGACAAAGGAAAAATTGCGGAAGCATAAACATGTGTCCAACGGACAAAGGAAAAATTGCGGAAACATAAACATGATATGAAATGATAATAATGGAGCATAAAAGTAAAAGAGAGATAGGGAGCGAGAAGGAAACATAAAAGTAAAAGTTAGAAGTTAGTGATTAGTTGTTAGTTGTTAGAGTAAGTGATCAATAATGATTGAATAGTGTATTTACGTCAAGGTTAATGAAGACTTGTTAGAAGATTGATAGAATCAAAGTCTCTACAACAACAAGCTTCATAGATTTTGAACCTAATACAAAAGATCAATAAACATTGAGTCGTTTTCCGATGCGGGATATAATGTTGCGCTATGTTAAGCAATCGCCGAGTAATTTACGGAGTAATTACCCTACAATGAGGCCGGTCAATAGCTCTTTATGCTAATGCATGCTAGATGAACAATATGTAGATCGTCATCCGAAAGCAATACCGCACGAAAAGAAAAGAAGGTAGCGATCTAGTCTTGATCAAAATTCAACAAAGGAATTCTATGATCCATAAGACTTTCATCGATCAAAATAAAAGAAGAAATAGATGAAGAGAAAGCCAAATTAAATCACAAAATTATGTGATCTAAGGCTAAGAACAAAGGGAAGGGGTTTGGAATGAAGAAACAACCAAAACAACCCCAAAACAAGCCAAAAAACACAATTCTGCCTCTGTGCAATCTATTGCACAAAAGGTGCAATCGATTGCACCTGTTCAAAATCAGCACAAATTTTAAACTGTGCAATCCATTGCGCAAAAGGTGCAATCGATTGCACCTGTTCAAAAAACAGAAAATCAGCATTTTAAGAGGCAAATCTTTTATCAATCATTTCATCAAACACCTATTGATCATGGATTCAATTGTGCATGAATTTTAAAGTAAAACATCAGTAAAAACTTGCAATTAAACACAATTACAAGATCCAAAAGATCAAGTAACGAAGATCTTCAAAGATCTACATTATGGAAGATGAAATTGAAGCTTCAACAATGGTGAAAGATCAATTACCACTTCAAATCTGAAAATTCCTTCAAATTGCTTCAAGATCCAAACACCAAAGCCTTGATCTATGGGAATTGATGAAGAAAACAAGTTTGGATGAAGGTTTAGCTCAAAGTTGAACAAGATTCAATGTGAATTCTTGTTAACTTTCAAAGGAAGAAATATGAGCTTTGGTGAATTTTGTGGTTGGGGAGAGAATTTGCAAGAGGTTTTTTGGCTCTCACAAGCTTGAATGAATGAATGAAATGAAGGCTCTATTTAAAGAGTTTAGGCTTGGGAATTTGGTGGTTTGGAAGATCAAAATTAGGCTTGGAATTTGATTTTGGAGGGAAATTAACAAAAGAGTGGTAATTAGTGAAGGTGTATGGTGGGAATTAATTGTGATGAGGTAGGGGAATTATTTTTGGGTGATCTAGAATATTCTCATGCGATAAAATTGGTGCCAAATGCTTCAAATTTTGAAAATTGCTGAATTTGGCCAATTTTGCCTCTGTGCAATCAATTGCAGTGCTGACGCAATCCATTGCGCCTGTACAAAAATTCAAAATTTGGCACGAAATGTGAGGGGTGCAATCGATTGCTGTTTTAGTGCAATCGATTGCATCACTGAAAAATGGCAAAAATTGCTTTGTTTGACTGGATTGCTCCGACTTTGGCTCGATTCTTTTGATTGTCGAAGATGGCATGGAAATAAACACATGAACCTTGGAATTCCTTGGATAATAATCAATTAAAACTTGAGGAATCCTTGATCGGATACAATTTGACATGATTACGGATCAACTTCGACGTTGTACAAATGAAATTCATTCGAGCTGCGGGGCTGTTGTTTTGGTATTTTTAACCTGTTCTTCCCCTGAAAATGTTAGTGAAAGAAAACAAAATATTTTTGGATTTTGATTAAAGGTTATTAAACATAAGCAAATAAAGGCAAGTAAGAAATACACAGATGCTCGGAGATCCCTATAAGGCATACACCCAAAGAAGAAAGGGATCAAGGACCCAAATCATGATCTTGTTTGTGGTAAAAATGCAAATGAAAATGTGAATGATATGTGGAATCTTAGGGGTCAAAAATTAGGGTTTTACAGAGCGGCGTGTATTATGTGAACCGGCCTGCAGGACCTCTCGGTTTGCAAGAGTCCCTGGGGCGGCCTTCCTTCCTCCTTTCTCCCCCACGCCGGGGGGGGGGGGGGAGGAGAGTCTTCATCTCTGTGGTCGCGGGGGCCATCTCGTCGCCGCGAGTCGAGGGCTATTTGAGCGGCCTGCGCCTCCTCGAACTCAATGTACGATTGAGCTCGAAAGAGCAAGTCTTCTAAGTTGCGAGGCTTATGGATGCCCACAGCCTTAGTGAAGTCGGTACCAGTGCGTAGTCCCCGAGCGATCAGGAACTTCTTCATGTCATCGGTCGCGTGGACCTCGACGACTTCTTTGTTGAATCTCTCGATGTAGTCTCTGAGGGATTCATTCCATCTTTGGAAGATAGCCTCCAGGGAGGCCACCGTCTTCGGATGTCGACGAGAGGCGGTGAAATGCTTAGAGAACTGCATTTTCAGCTGTCTCCAGGACGTGATGGATTCCGGAGCAAGCCTCTTGTACCAAGTCATGGCTCCTTTTCGGAGGGTAGTCGGGAAGAGCCTGCACTTGATAGCTCCCCTGACGTTTCTATAGTCGAGCAGGGCTTCGATGTTCTCGATATGATCGTCAGGATCGGTCGTGCCATCGTAGGTCCCCAGTTGTGGGGGCTTCTCCATGCCCGCGGGGATGGGTGTGTCCATAATTTCTCTGGACAGAGGATTCCTCTGGTCGTCTTCATCGCTTATGGCCGACGATCTTGACGGGGAGGGGTGGCCCCGACCCGGTCCATGCCGCCGAGGAGAGCTTCTGGGCGGTTTTTTGGCCTTTCGCCTTTAGTCGTGCTCCTCTTCTTGGTCGGGGAACGTCGATGCTCGCCCTACGGAGGGGAGTGAGGGCGCTTCGGGGCGACTGCTTACTGGGGTCATTCCAGGCGTGGCCGGCTGCCCTCGCGCTACGGAGAGGGGTTGCGAGAGCTGGTCGGGCGATTCCTTCACGGGGAAGGGGAACGGTCGGGAGATGGTGGGTGACGATGCCTTCGTAGGGAAGAGCGTCGTGGTCGTCCTCTCTCGAGCGCTTCGATCCTGATATTCTGATGGGCAATCAATTAGTTGGTTTGATTGACCAATGCGAAACGGGCCACCGTGCCCGGGTCAGCGTTTAGTGGTGGAGCGATTGGCTGGTAGACGACCGACGGGATGTCATGTTTGATGGCGTCGTACGCCACATCTTCAGAAAAAGAGGAGGCGGTCTGCCCGTCCCTTACTTCGCCTTCTTCGATGTGGACGGCAGCGGTGTCCTCACGGTGGTTTCCGTTGTCGAGCTGCGTGAAGGCGGTGTCCGGAGCGTTATTCCCATGTTAGGTGCTGGTGCTGGCCATGGTAGTTATGAACGGAGAGATTGCTTTGGTTTAACGATGAAGGAAAAATGGGGAAGCAGTAGTTCCCACAGACGGCGCCACTGATCGTACCTGGATCAGACATTTTGTCAGTGGCCAGCAACGTCGTATGGTCTTCAGCTCTGGTGAGGATGATACGACCGGGGGGTGTACCTGCAAGGTACTCCGACGCTCAAGTCAGGTAAGGTCAGAGAAAAACAAGTACAGAAAGTAGGTGAGTTTAGAATACAGAAAAACAAGAGAGAAGGTATATATAGAGAGCCCCCAGCGTGGGGCCAACGGTTACTTGCACTGGGCTGGATTGCAGAGCCCAATCCAAGTAACTGCCATGGCTTATGTGGCATAGTGAAGATCAGCGCGTGGTATTCGGCCTGGGGAACGGTCCCGAGATCTCCGGAAGGTGGGCAGACCGAATCCTTCGGAGGTGGGAGGTTACAAGAACATGTCATCGCGGGGAGGAACCCTTGTGTGTCGGGGAGAGACGTCGAGCCTGCAAGGCTTGACGTCTCTGTTCGATAGTCTCTGCTGTACGTGCCCGACACTACTGAAGACTGACACGTGCTCGACGCAGGTATTGCATAAGGGTCTTGTTGGGCCGTCTCAGGTCGTGTGGGTTAGGCCTGCCCGTCAGAAGGGCAGGCTCCGGCCCAGTCCAGAACACTTAGTAAAATACTAAAGAAAAGACCATTTCCACTTGGAGTAAAATGAGGTGAGGGGTAAAATAATAGAAATGTAGCAGCTAAAAATATGTGTCGGTTATGATTGAGAGGAAACCGTACTAATACTTTTGTAAATTTTAATATATAAGTAGTTCTCCATAGCTATGTAACTGTATAATTAATTATATGATATGTGAATGAATTAATATATAGGGGCTGTCGTGTTGCCGTATTTAGATGTCCAGAGGCTGGAATACGGATCATTTAGATTTAAGAGCCTGCATAGTTGCATATAACTCGTTGTTGTTGTTGTTAATCCTGAGTTAAAAGTTTTGTGTGCATTCTGTTATGGTTACAGTTCAATATTAAGAATCTTGGTGAATTTCCTCTTATGTAATTCTCTTGGACATGATATGTGTATTTATATTTTTCTAATTGTTACCTCTTGTTTAATTTATTCTTGACATGGGTTGTGGTTAATGGAAACTGACCCCTTACAACAACATTTTAGGTACAAATGTGGAGTTCCAAAGTGATTGATGCTTGCTTGATGTGTGCTCGCGGAGAAGAAGGGTTTTGAAACAACACTGTGTTGAAATACCATTCTCCTTTTGGTAAATCACCACTTCCTAGTTAACATATCCTTTCTTTGGTTAATCACCGATTCTCGGTTAAAATACCATACTGTCTTTTCTTTTGGTTAATCATTGATTCTCGATTAAAATACCATTCTTCTTTTAGTTAATCACCACTTCCTGGTTAACATGCTCTTTCTTTAGTTAATCATTGATTCTCGGTTAAAATACCATACTCTCATTTCTTTTGGTTAATCAAGGATTCTCGGTTAAAATATCATTCTCATTTGGGTTAATCACCACTTCTTGGTTAACATACCCTTTCATTGGTTAATCACTGATTCTCGGTTAAAATACCATACTCTCATTTTCCTGTGGTCAATCACTAATTCTCAGTTAAAATACTATTCTCCCTGTAGGTTAATCACCAATTCTTGGTTAACATATCATTTCCTTTTGGTTAATCATCAATTTTCGGTTAAAATATCATTCTCCGTTTAGGTTAATCACCACTTCTTGGTTAACATACCCTTTCTCTTGATTAATCACAGATTCTCGGTTAAAGTATCATTCTCCCTTTGGGTTAATCGCCACTTCTTGGTTAACATACCCTTTCTTTTGGTTAATCACTAATTCTTAGTTAAAATATAATTCTTTTGTTGGGTTAATCACCACTTGTTAGTTAACATACCCTTTCTTTTGATTAATCACTGATTATCAGTTAAAATACCACGAAATTTCTCTTGGTTAATCATTAATTCTCGGTTAAAATATTATTCTCTCTTTGGGTTAATCACCACTTCTTGGTTAACATACCCTTTATCTTGGTTAATAACTGATTCTTGGTTAAAATATCATTCTCCATTTGGGTTAATCACCACTTATTGGTTAACATACCCTTTCTTTTGGTTAATTACTGATTCTCGGTTAAAATACCATTCTATCGTTGGGTTAATTACCACTTCTTGGTTAACATACCCTTTCTTCTGATTAATCATCGATTATCTGTTAAAATAACACGTCTTCTCTTTGGGTTAATCACCACTTCTTGGTTAATACACACTTTCTTTTGGTTAATCACTGATTCTCTGCTAAAATACCATATTCTCCTTTCTCCTGGTTAATCACCGATTCTCGGTTAAAATACAACATTCTCTGTTTGGGTTAATCACCACTCATTGGTTAACATACCATTTCTTCTGGTTAATCACCGATTCTCGGTAAAAATAACATTTTCTCTCATTCATGGTTTAATCATCATTTGGTTAGCGAACCCTACAACTCCTGCATTAGTTAATCACCGATTCTCGGTTAAAACATCACTCTTATTACCTCTTTTAATCTCTACTTCTATTATTCTTTAGTTTAAACACTTCTTCTATCACTTTTATTCCTACTCTTGGTTATGACACCATTTGTTTTCCTCTTTGGCTCTGAACAACGGAGCTCTGATTTCCTTATTGCACTATGAGGATACGTAGGCACGAAGGTTCGAATCCTCCGTGAGCACTCTAATTATAAACTTTTTTCCCCTTTCGCAAGTAACCTTTAGATAATAACACACATTCACGCAAAGAATATGCAAAATGGTTCTCATTGAGTACAACGGATGTGAGGGATGCTAATACATTCCCCTCACATAACCGACTCCCTTACCTGTTTCTCTTTCCCTTGGGTTATATCGATATTTTCCCATTCCTTTTAGAATAAATAAAGTTAGGTGGCAACTCTATTGTATCATCGAGCGTGCAATGCGCTCAGGGATTTTTCGCGCCGCGACAACATCCTAATAAAAAATTCAAAAACAAAAGATAAACAAATAAATAAAAATAAAGATGTCGCACAAAAGTTCCCTTGTTGAAATTTCAACAATCCCTGGCAACGAAGCCAAAAATTTGATGACAAAATTAGCAAGTGTACTAATTGTTATCAAAGTAATAAAATTTATAAGTTCTTCCTCACATGGATTTCTTTATTCTAACAAGGTGATTTAAGTGCAATTGAAATCAAACGGGGAATTTTCAAGATTTAAATTTGCAAAATATAAATTGCATAAATAAATTGTTGGAAAATTGATCATATTATAGGCGATTAGGTTTTGGTTTAAATCCCCTGTATGTCATTGTTGATGCTATCATTTGTCTACCCTTATGATTATTAATTCAATTACTATGACAATCTAACTAAGCCAGTATACCAATCTCTTGGTGTATACATCATTATCCTAAGCTATAATCCCCTAATCTCTTAGGCCATTTCGATAATTATAATAGGTAATGTTCGTAAATTAATTCCTAAGTCACAAACTTGTAATTTCATATCTCTATATCAATTATTAGATTGAAAAAATAACTTAGAACTAATTAAAATAGTTAGAGTTAATACTCAGCATAATTTTGAATCAGTACATCGACATTTGTAAACGCATGTAAAACCTTAAACACAAATATTAACTGAATAGAAAACTAAATAATCAAAAGCGTAGAGAGTACAAAGACCAAACATATGGTCTCAACAAATCCATATAGGTTCATCTTAACGAAACATAACCTGATAAATTAGCTACTCATAACGAAATAATTCATAAAGCCAAGATACATCGATTACTGGATAGAATTCCGCTTCCGATGGTGAAAACATTCGCTTCGGAGATCCAATGTATTTCTCCACAGACAGAATTGGGATGGCAGAAGAACATCCTCCAAAGTGTGCCAAAATCCTTTTTTAAAGCTTCAAAATGCGTCCAAACCTAAGTGGCATTGCGCAACGATACCTCTGCATTGCGCCACGATGAGTTGAGTGTCGTGCCACGATGCGTCGTGTAATACCCTAATTTTTTGTTTATTTTTTATTAATTATTGGAGTGTTTATACGTGTTCTATTTAAGTAATGGTGTTATTTTGTGAGTTTGGGAGATTTAGGGGTATTTTGGTAATTTAATAATTATTAAGATTATAGCCTTTGAGAGCGGAAAAATAATATAGAATTTATTTAAATTATTAGAGATAATTAGAAATTTTTAATTTTTTAAATAATAATTGGAGAAAATAGAATTATTAGGAATAATTCAAATTTTTGGTATTTTTACTGAATATTTATTTAATTGAGTTTTTTATTTAAATAAAATAAAGTATTATATTTTATGTAGAAAATATAATCTTTGGAATAAATGATGAACGTCAAACAGGGGGTGTGAGTGTGATGGTCTAAGCCCATTTGAGATTTGAAATAAATTAGGTCATTATACATTCAGAGAGAGAGAGAGAGAGAGAGAGAGAGAGAGAAAGTATGTTTTACGTAAAAAGAAAATTAAAAGTTAGGAGCATCTAATTTGGAAGTTAGGATTTGCACAATTCTTTAGGAATCAGACGTAGAAAAAGGAAAAAGTTGCAATTTCAAGGTAAGGGGAGATTTTTTTACTGAGGGTGATAATAGAAATCCAGGATGGTGGCGGGTCCTTACCCTCTCATCAGCGCCTAGGTTTTTACTATTTTTTCTTTATGTGATGTGTTTGGCCAAATAAGGGTTGGACAAAACCTTATTGGCAATGATCGATAAATAACTTAGTTTCACTGTGTTATGGTAGGTGATCAATTTGGATTTGGGATAAATCTCATATGGCCACCGTAAATGATTTTGTTGGTGCACAGGGCCGGTTATGACGCAGTGCATTATGGCCTTCACACTACTAAAAAATTCGCTTTTAGTGACCGATTTAGTGACCGAAATATTTCGGTCACTGTGGCCACCAAATTAGCCACCAAAATTTGATATCCATGAGTAAATTTTTATAGGTCACTAAATCGGTCACTAAATAAAAATTAGCCACCGATTTAGCGACCAAAAGTTTGTGACCAACTATTCGGTCTCGAATAAATGTTTTAATACAATATTTAATTTATATAAAAAATTTAGAGACCAAAATTTCGGTCACTGATATATTTGTTGTTTTTTTTCTTTATTTTTTGATCCTCTTTAATATGTTACTATTTCTCTCCCAATTTTTTTAAAGATTTTAGTTCTTTTTTTAATAAAAGATTCTTCTTTTTATTATTTTAACAAATAAAACATATAATTATATAAACAATTATGTTTTTTTATTTATTTTTATATATACATAAAAAGTGAATTTTATTTTCATAATGCAATTTTTATATGTGCATAATGAAATTACATTAATAAAATCAAATTTTATTTTCATTACATTCAATTAATTTAAATAATAATTAGTAATTTTCTAAAGATTATTTAATTTTTTTTATTTTTTATATGTATATATATTTAAATATAGAGAATATAACAAATGATGTTAAGTGGTCTAGTGGTAAAACATAATTGAAATAGGTAGAGGTAATGGGTTCGATTCCCAAGTTTGGCACCTTTTTATTTTATTTTTTTGAAAAAAGAACACAAAAATCGGTCACTAAATTCGGTCTCTAAATTCGGTCACAAAATCGGTCTCTAAATTTCGGTCACAAAATCGGTCTCTAAATTTCGGTCACTAAATTTGTCGCAAAAGCTTAGCGACTAGCACTTTTACAACCGAAAAATGATGGTCTCTAAATTGGTCGCAAAATGCTATAGTGACCGATTTTTAAGTTTTTTCGGTCTCTAATTCGGTCACTAAAAGCAATTTTTCTAGTAGTGTCAGCACAAGGCCTCTTAATATGAGGGGCCTCTAAAAGTTAACAACAACTTTTTACTAAGGCACTAGTTGAGAGATGATTTAAGATACTATATATACAACCACTGCAAATGCAACCAAATAGTTCATTGGAATTGAAACCATAATACAACCTTGGTGATAAAAACGAATATGTCACCTAAAATTTTTGTAAGCCTGCTGCCACGTATATTACTATACTTTAATGTATATCTCTAATTCAAATTCAAATAAAACACATATTTCATTACTATCAGTATTATAACTATTAAGTAACCTTTTTAACTCTTACTAGAGAAAAGTTCCCTATTATTTTGGTCCACAAAAATAAAAAGACTTCATAAAAGAGGTCCTCTAATTTTTTTCTCTCCTTGTATAGCCTTTATTATCAATTAGTAAAACATGAATTATTATAGAATTACTCATTATTCTTAATCTATAAACTTATTTTCTAATGATAAAATACTTCCTTTTCATTTGTTAAATTTTCAATTTGTAAATTTATTTGTTAATTGTTAATTATTTGTTATTTTAATTTTATTGCTAATATATATAAATAAATAAATAAATAAATAAATAAATAAATAAATAAATATATATATATATATATACTAGTATGTATACCCGTGTGAGGCACGGGACAAAATTTCTTAAATTAAAAAATGTTTTATAATTATTTATATTTTAGAAATGAAGTTATAGTAACATTAAAATTAGTTGAATAATTTAATATTTTTGTTAATTGAAAACAATATTAAAAAAATTTGTACATTAACCTTTAATAACAAAATTAAATAACAAAGGATTATTAAAATACTAATAACATTTTATCTCATTTCAAATACTCTATAAATAAAATGCACATAAAAAATAAAAAATGCGTCCTAAACAAATAAAATAACATTTAAATATTGAATATAAAACATTTAAAAAAAATGATCAATAGATAGTCATCAATAGAAAAGAATATATATATATATATATATATATATATATATATATATATATATATATATATATATATATATATATATATATATATATATATATATATATATATATATATTAATAGTTGTTTTACTATAAATAACCACAACTTTATCAGTAAACAAAAAATTTTAAATAGAAATAATACATTTATATGAAATAAAAACTAAAAGTGAATAAAATATTCACATACAAATACACATAATGGACATCACGCCCTTTTCTCACTTTCTCTTGCACTTTTTCTATACACATGTGTACCGAGCACAAAGAGAAGCTCGAGTAGCACGGGCTAAAGCAAACAGCGTTACATGGGTCAAAGTGGAGGTATATTAATTTTCACAATGTTGCTTATTAGTGATGCTACATGATAACACAAAACAACTATATATTAATTCTTATTTGTTTGTCTATGTGTAGTGTCCTCGTCAGCGTAATGACATAGACTGCGGGTATTTCGTTTTGAGGTTTATGAGAGAAATCCTTAAAATGGATCGATTAGAGATTCCTATCATGGTATGCATGGATTTATAACTTAGGATTTATTTTAATATTTATCGGATATGTCATATAATTTATTATTTTAAACTAAATAATGCATATTTTGTTTTGTTATGTAGTACTTTGATGAATACGCGTGTTCTCATTACACGAAGGATAAATTGCAAGAAATTAAGGAGGAATTGTACGAATACCTTATTGGAAAAAGAATCATATAAGGTATAAGATTATGTGAATGTATAGTTTTGTGAATGGTTTATTTTATGGGATTGTATAGTTTTGTGAATGGTTTATGTTATTTATGTGATTTTGGATTGTAATTGTATAGTTTTGTGAATGGTTAATGTAAATGACTTGAATTATAATGGAAATGGTTTATGTGGTTTATGTGATTTATGGGATTAGTGGAAATGGTTAATGAATCATACTAGAAATTGTTAATGGAAATGTGAATTATACAGGTTTATTGAAATGGCTTGAATTATACAGGTTTCTGCATAAAAAACGGTTAAAATGAGATTTTTAAAAAAATTCATTAAAATTATACGTATAGAAAAGACAGCGCTTTTTAGAAAAAGCGCTGCCTATAGTTCACAAAAGAAAGCGCTTTTTCTAAAAAGCGCTCTCTAAAGGTATAGAAAAAAATTCATTAAAATTATAGGTATACATTAGAGAGCGCTTTAAAAAGCGCTGTCTAAAGGGGGACAAAAGAAAGCGCTGTCTAAAGGGGGACAAAAGAAAGCGTTTTTTCCTGTAAAAACGCTCTCTAAAGGTATATAAAAAAATTCATTAAAATTTTATACGTATACATTAGACAGCGCTTTCAAAAGCGCTGTCTAGAGAGCTCTTTTAAAGGAAAAAGCGTTGCTAAAGACCTACTTTAGAAAGCGCTTTTAAAGGTAAAGCGCTGCCTAAAGTAGGCCTTTAGCAGCACTTTTTTATAAAAAAAAGTGCTGTCTTTACCTACGACAGCGCCACCTTAGGCAGCGCTTTTAAGCGCTGTTAAAGGCCAAAAAAAGCGTTGTCGTAGCCCTTGTTTGGCATAGTGACACTCTGCTAAACCAATTAGCATGGAAAAAAAAGGAAACATTTTCACATTCTTCTTAAAGAAATTATTTACATACACACACAAAGGAGAGCCATGTCTCCCTCACTATACACTTTCCTCTACGATATCCTGCTAGAATTTTACTATTTTTACAAAAGAAGAGAAACTGATAAAAACAAAGAAACTACATGAAAGATTTATGTTACAATATTGTTCAAATTGCTTTCCATTCTTTTACTTGATAGAAACTTCCACATAGCAATTCAACACCTGCACAAATTTATCACAAATTCATTTCAATCTCTTCAAATACTATATTCAAAATCATTTCCAATTCAATTCAATAACATCAATTTCTGTTTTTCAAAACACTAATTCAATTCAGTTCTATAAAATTTATAAAGCTTAATAGAACAGCAAATTACCTTTTGCCGTTTTTCTTGCAGGAACAGCATAACAATGGTTACCACAACTTGTTTTTACAGCAGGGACTATGATAGAACTCACCCAGCATCTTAGAACCTGCAAGGATGCAGTAGAGAAAAAAATCATGAAAACAATTCTGCAGAAAAGAACAGCATCACAACCTGTTGTAAACAATCAACAGTTTCAGAATAAAAAAAAACAATTCACCTGTTATAATTTAACAGACCTGCAGAACGGGAATCGCAAGTTTATCACAGCTAAGACAAATTGGATTTTCAGTTCATCAAAATCAAGACCTGTTACTACAGCCATGGCAATCCAATCTTCAAATCAGCCGCGAAAAATCGGCGTCGCCAATACGTCGCATTCTCCCTAATCCTTCCAACAAAATTCCAATTTCAATTAACGATTTATTAAATTCAAAATTGCAGAAAAACCAGAGTATAACATGCTCAAATTCTTTTTACAGGTTTTGAATTAAAAGGTGAAGAACAGAGGAATTAATCAAATTACCATTACCTGAACGAAACCCTCGCCGCCGCTGAGCTACCGTAGGAGAGCGCCGTTGAAGGAGAGAATGAATCGCTGCGCAAACACCACCGTGCACCACCGCGATTCCAAACGAAAAGGGGAGCGCGCCGTGGAAAGAGGTTCATCAAAAAAAAAAGCACTCGCGATTTGGAAAGAAAATCTCCGCCGTGGGAATCGGATGACGGAAGACAAATCATCCCCCTACTCCACTCATCAAAACGTTGACGAATCGAAGCACATGGAGATCGAAAATGGGAAATTCAGAAGATGAATTGGAGGAAGCAAAAGCGAAGGAGAGTGAAACAGACGGAGAGGATGCGATTGTGAGAAAGAGAAACCGTGTTTCTCTTTTTTTATAAGTCAAACTTCCTTTCTTTTAATAATTTTTTAAATAATTAAACAATAAATAAAAAACAATTAAAGCTTTGGCAGAATTTGAAATCGGCTCTTAGATCCATAAAATTAGGGTTTGGAAATTGGGAAGAATTAATTACCCGATATACAGAAGGTTGCATTTTGAACATTGAAAATAAAAAAAAAAGGATTGAAGAGAGAAGTTTAATGGGTGCCCATGGTTGGAATACTACAAATCATGGTCTTATATTATTAATGAGACAAATAAATAAATAAATAATAAATAATAGTAATACATTTAAAGGAAGTTTCCATTTATAGATAAAATATAAATAGAAGAAGTGCTGAGAGTTTGTCAAGTGTCAAACTTGCCAAAGTACTACTCTTGCTTTATTATATGAGAATGCTATTTTTATTTGAGAACATGAGAATGAATCCGAACCATTCGATTTTAAAATAAATGGTGAAGATTATGTGTCAGTTTTTTTTCTCCCTCCTCCATCATTTATTTTACTAATGGAGGAGAGAGAAAAACAAAAACCACACATAATCTCCACCATTTATTTTAAAATATAATGATTCAGATTCATTCTCATATTCTTATATAAAAATGACATTCTCATAGGATATGAACCATATATATAGGGTTAAATATGTTGTTGGTCCTCATAAATATTGCA
Organism: Lathyrus tuberosus; assembly: GCA_022829125.1. Classification (NCBI taxonomy): domain Eukaryota; kingdom Viridiplantae; phylum Streptophyta; class Magnoliopsida; order Fabales; family Fabaceae; genus Lathyrus; species Lathyrus tuberosus. Next base: position 2,073,354 of record JALAZF010000605.1, read on the forward strand.
ATTTTTTATTTTAGTCCTTCTAAATATTTCTTTCAAAGAATGGTCCCTCAAAAGTTTTACGTCCATACAATTAGTCCCTAACGTTAAATGAGATTAACAGAGCTGGCGTGGCACGCCACGTGGCTTTGCCAGCATGACAGGATGCTGACGTGTCATGCCACATGGATAAGGTCAACATCATATTTGAACCCATAAAATTTTGTAGTTAACCGGTAGCTAAAATCGTAGCTATTCTGCAGCTAATTTATTGTAGGAAAATACAAATTAAGGAACAACAAACTATGTTGTCCTTGTCCTTCTCCTCTCTTGTCACCACCACCATCATCATCTTCTCTCTTCACAATACAACTTCGTTACCTTCTCATGTATCACTTTCTAGCTGCAACAACAACACCTTCAACTGTGGAACCAGAACCAACCTTTCATACCCTTTCACCGGCGGCGATCATCCTTCCTATATGATGTTCCATCCATTGACTGGTATGTGCTCTCATGTGAATAAGAGCAACAATGAACTTTTGTTGGGTGATTGTAAGAGTCATAACCAATGGAGTTCTGACGGAAATGGTTTTCCAATAAGGTTGATGGATTCTGCTGTGGAAATGGTTCTTCCAAGATAGTGACCAGAAAATGCATGTGCATAGATGATTATGATTCTTCATATTTAGACAATCCCCAAAGCCAATGGTTCCAACTTATTTCAAACAATGTTTACTTATGAATTAGGATCATGCAAAATAGATTTTGAAAGAATCTGGAGTGTGTTGGTTTGGTTTGTAACTAGTTAGTACCTACATATTTTTCAGTGGTAGTAATGTCATTTAGGTAATAATATTATTGTCTATGGCCCCAATTAGATGCTATATTAGTAGAAAATGAACATAAATATTTTTTTTGACACGAATATTTTAGAATCATGAGTCATATGAGACAAGTCCTAGAATACAGTCGTGATTTTTTTTATTTTTTGTTTAAATATTATTTTTCTTAGATTAAATCCTTTCTGACCAACAATTTTCAAACAAATTTTTTGTAACATACAATTATCATTGCCATACAAGATGGAGAAAAGTTTACAATCAATGTTCATGGGATTCATAAAGTGGACTTTGAATTAAATATGTGTTGCTTATCTTAGGATTGAAAGGAAATGATAAATAAAAATTTAAAACTTGCTTTACTTACAAGTTGGTCTTCAGTATCTCCAACCTTACCAATATAAGCTGCTACCGTATTAGTAATTAAGAAAATCATTCTTTTGAGGCAGCAAACTCGATATACTTCCTTGACCCCAACCTTTTTCTACACGCTTTAGAGTTTTCAAAGCAAATAATAATAAGAGATCATTTTTAGATGTCGCGCGGTAAAATAACTCTTTCAAAGTTGAAGACAATTCAAACAATATAATCATATACCCTTATCTCCAGACTTTAAAATCTCCAGACTTGCAGAAGGCTTTAATAAATATTTTGAAGGAAAATACATTGATATCCTTTGGTTTCCCTCCTTTACTTACTAACCCCATATTAGTGAATTATAAGTTTTAAGAGTCTTGCTGCAACCATTTCTCTCCGTATCATTCAATACCGTAGGAAATAGTGTTATTTGAATTTGTTTAAAAATAAGAATGAGCTACGAATTTGCTAGAGATTTGCTACGACTTTAACTACGGATTAGCTACGATGTTTTATGGATTCAAATATGTTCTTGACCTTAGCCACGTGGCATGCCACATCAGCATCTTTGACAGGTGCCACTTCCACATGTCGTGCCACATCATCTTATGTTAACGGACGTTGACATGAGAGACCAAAAGTGTGGACGGAAAACTTTAGAAGAACCATTCTTTAAAGAAAATTTTTTTAAGGACTAAAAACGAAATTGAAATATTTAGAGGGACTAAAAACATATTTAACCCATATATATATATATATATATATATATATATATATATATATATAATTTAAATAAAGAATGAGTTTTTACATTTTTTTGCATTTTTTAAACTAAGGGTCTATTTAAATATTAGAACAGGACCTCTAAATTATTTGAGACGGTCATGTTGGTGCATGAACATATTTGTTTGATATGAATATATATTTGGTTAAATTTGTGTTGTAATAGAAATTTGTTGATGTTTGTGTATTTTTTTTAGCGACACTAATTGGTCTAGTTTTCCCAAATTCCCAAGAACTTTTACGATATTCGATTTTTCCCTAAGTTTTCCAAAATGTTAGAAACCTACTTTTTTCATAAATGATTTTTTCACGAAAATAAATAAATATGATTTTTTTCATGCAAATCAAAAAAATAGAAAAATCCTGATTTCAGGGGGGGGGGGGGGGGGGGGGTGCGCAAGCGAAGCCACACCTCGGTGGCGGTGGCCTGATCGCAGATTTGGTTGGCGGCATGGCGGCGGGCCGCGTCCCAATGTCGGCGTCCTGGCCGCGTTGGACGACGAGTGCTAGAGTAGGAACAGAGCTATACGGCGGCGGGCTTGCTCCGGACGGCGGCAGGCGGAGTTCAGGAATCAGGCATCGTGGCGGGTGTCGCGCCGCAAATCGACAACTAGAGGGTGTCGCATCGCGGGTTGGCGGTGATCTGCGGGTGGCAGTCGATGTCAGGGATTTCACGTCCGGTAGCGGACCCGGGCGATTCGGGGCTTTTTCGGCAAGTTTCGAATTCAGGAAGTTTTTCAGTGACTTTTGAGCAATTTTTGATGTCGGTGACCTTTTGGTAACCTTAGGATCACTTTTGAGTAAATTTTAGTCAAACTCCCAGTCCTTAGAGTTAGTAAAGTTGTCACCTGTAAAGAGTTGCCCTTATAGTACTTTGGAATACTTTAGAATAATTTTGGATACTCTAGGGTCATTTTGAGAGTTGAGAGATGTTAAGCGGTTTTTGAGCTTTTTGAGAACTTTATAGAGTTATAAATAATATAATAAAATTTTGAGATTTTTTTAGAAATTTTGATGGGTTTAGAGTTGTTGAGTAATAACATTACTTTACTCATTTTGAGGTGAATAATAATTATTTTAAAAATATATTTTTGAGATTAGTAAACCGGTGGGATTACAGTGAGGCATGTGATTGGCAATATTTTAAGATTAGTACTTTGGTGGGGTTACAGTGAGGCCTGTGATTGGCAAATCTTACGGTTTAATAGTAGAATCATATTTTGATGATAATATTTTGATGATGATGTTTTGATGATGATATTATGATGATGGTGATTTTTTATGATGATCTATGATGGTTGTTTGAGTTGCATGCTTGTCTTTTATACATGATCACGTATGCATATATTTTGGAGTTTGGTAGAACTTCTGCCCAGTGATGGCTAGGTTCAGAGAGGAACCATGGCGGTCTCATGTCCAAAGAGGGAAACAGTTCAAGAGGAACCGGAGACATGAGCAATTAATAACAAACTTCTTACCTCAAAAGCCCGGTACTGTAACATCCCAAATTTCGTAAGAATATTTATTTATTTATTTAAATATTATATTCGTCGTTTTCTGTGAATTTTTGGTGGTTGGTGTCAATGTCGGTATTTTTGGTGAAGTTTGGTTATTTTAATTAAATAATAGTATATAATATGAATATATTAGTATTATTATTAATTTAAAATAACATTAGAGGAATTAAGAGTAAGACGGACATTTTAGGAGTATTAATGAGGGTATTGTGGAGAAAGCCCATATTTGAGGCCCAAGAGTTAAATTATCCAAAAAGGGGAATTGAGGAGAATTAGGATTCATTTGTGAAGATCGTGAAAATAAGGCGAAAGTGCAGAGCTCTGAGGAAAACGGGAAAAAGGCGAGGATTTTCGTGAAGGTTTCCAAAGGCTCAAGAGAGAACTCATCGGATCGACAATCTAAGGTATGGGGAGTAATTGCCTTTCATTGTTTTCATTATAGGATTCGATTGATTAAAGTGGATGTTGGGAATTTTTGAGGTTTATGAGGGTTTATGGGTTGTGAGGTAAACTGATGATTTTGAGGGTATTTTGTGAATCGATTAGTAAGAGTTGAATTTAATCGGTAAAATAGACCTTTGGGGCAGATTTCCTCGTTGTTGTAGTTTTAACCTTGTGGCAAAGGATCTATAGAGTTTATATGAAGCTTGAGAGTTTTGAAGGTTTAGGGAAATTAAGGTTTCCCGTAGTGTCCTGAATCGACCTAACAGACGTAGATTTTAGGCCTTTAAATTCTGTGATATGTTAGGACTGATGTAGGGATGATTTTGGGTCAATTAAGACTGTAATCGCAGGTGCTTTGGAGGTTTGGGAGCTACTGATGCGTAGCAGCGATTTGCTGTAATCGCAGGTTCGCTAGGCGAACCATTGCTTCGCTAGGCGAATGTTCCCCATCGTTCGCTAAGCGAAAAGCGCAGTGAATGCGCGATAGCAGGAGTGTAAATGCAGAGGTTTTTCTGAAGGGGCTTTAGGGATTCGCTAGAAGTCTCACCCAGCGAACACCCCAGTGAATGGCTTCGCTAGGCGAATGTGGGGGCGAGCATGACAGATGTTTGGGTTTCTGGTGTTGAGTGTGAGATCTGTGAGGTTCGCTGGCCGCTTCTCTAGGCGAAGGCTACAACGAACAAGTTCGCTAGGCGAACCCTAGAGCGAACGTATGATGTTCGCAAATTCTGGTTTATGTTGCTGTACTGTTTTTAATGTCTTGATGCTGTGATTTCTATGATGATTTTCTATGATGTTACTAATGATTATATGATGATGTTTGGGTGATTATTTGACGAATATGTGATGACATGACGTGTATGAGAATTGAGGAATGATGATGCACATGATGATGGTTACTTGATGATGATGAATTATTGACGTTTGTGTATCATACATTCATATGCATACTCTATGACGACGCTTCATTCCCATTATGCGAATATGAGGTAATTATGACGTGCTCCAGTTCCAAATTCGGGATCGATCCTAGTGACGGGGATCTTTGGAGGGTTGATGGCCTGGTGTCCATCCGTTGTGACGATTGGTACCACATGCATGAGTCTTGTTATGCATTGCATCTTATGTGACATTGATGAATTGTGATATAGTGTTTCCTGATGTTTCCCTTGATAATGACCTTGATGATGTTGTACATGAAGATAATGCCATTTTATGTATAGCTTGTTATATAATGATTATTATGAATTATGATTACTCACCCTACCTGTTTAAATGTTGCCTCCACGTGGGTAACGTGCAGGTGATCAGGTTTAGTTGTGGATGCTTTCGAGGACCTTGAAGTTTATTTGCTTTTGGTCGATTTAGAGGGTCTTGCTCTGATAGTGTAACATCGGGTTGGGGTCCTTTGAGTTGAACTATGTTGTTTCCTTATTTTTGTTGTCATTTGATGATATGGTTTTATTTTGATTATTATGACGGTTGTTGAGGAACCTTTTATTTGAGAATTTTGAGTTCCGCTGCCATGTGAAGGCTTTCTGATTTATTTTGAGAAAAACCCTTTGTTTAAAGGGTAATTGTGTTATTTTGATTTAATGAGAAATGTGCACCCTTTGAGGGAATTTTTATGCCTTACTCTGATATTTGAGTTGTTTCTGCTGCAACATTATTGGGGGTAGAAAAGGGTATTACATTAGTGGTATCAGAGCAGGTCGGTCCGTCCGGCCAGGTTTTTACTTGATGTCTATCCCTGTCAGTCGACGAGTGTGTGTACACTGTCAATGTTGTAGTTATTCTAACCTTGTTGGTGGTGTGCAGGATGGCTGGAAGAAATGATCGTGCGATTGCTGATGCATTGGAATCGATTGCTAATGTGGCGGCGCAGCTGAATCTAAATGGTGGAGCTCCTGATGAGTTTCGCGCATTGGGAAAGTTTCAAAGGAACAATCCACCGACTTTTGTGGGTACGCATGATCCAGCGAGTGCACATAAGTGGCTGAAGGCGATCGAGAAGATTTTCTGAGTGATGGGGTGTTCTGATGAGCAACAGGTTCAGTTCGGAACGCATATGCTGGAAGAGGAAGCTGAGGACTGGTGGGATAACACCCGTCAGAGACTTACGGATGTTGGCACTGTGATAACTTGGGTTGTGTTTAAGCAGGAGTTTCTGGGGAAGTATTTTTCCAGAGGATGCTCGTGGCAAGAGAGAAGTGGAATTCCTTGAGCTGAAGCAAGGAGATATGATTGTGGCAGAGTATGCTGCAAAGTTTGAGAAGCTAGTGAAGTGTTGTCCGCACTACAATCGTGTTGATTCTGAGATGTCTAAGTGTCTCAAATTCGAGAATGGACTGAGACCAGAGATTAAGCAGGGTATTGGGTATCAGCAGATCTGCAGTTATGCTGAGTTGGTTGACAAGAGCAGGATCTACGATGAGGACAGCCGAGCTCGATCTGCTCATTACAAGCAGTTGAGTGAGAAGACAGGACAGTGTAGGGGTAAGCCTTATAAAACTTCACCTGACAAAGGGAAGCAGAAGGCTTTAGATGGGAAAAAAGGCAAGTGGGGGAGCAGCTCCCGCTTCTGGAAAGTGTCACAAGTGTGGTGAGCAAGGTCACCGTGCTGATGCGTGTACCAATAATGTGCTGAGGTGCTATAGATGCGGTAAGAAAGGTCATCGAGCTACTGATTGCAAAGATGAGGGTCTGACCTGTTTCAATTGTGGTGAGAAAGGTCATATTAGTACTCAATGTCAGAAGCCGAAGAAGACTGCTACTGCTGCCCAGACCAGTCGCAGAGTGTTTGCTTTGAGTGGTGCAGAGGTGCCAGAGAAGGACAACCTGATTCGAGGTACTTGTTTTATTAATAATATCGAGTTGGTTACTATTATTGATACTGATGCTACTCATTCTTTTCTCTCGCTTGAATATTCTAATAGATTGGGTTTGAAGTTATCTGATATGAATGGGAATATGGTAATAGAAACTCCAGCTAATGGTTCTGTTACTACTACCCTTGTGTGTTTGAGATGTCCTGTGACGATTTTTGAGAAGAGCTTTGTGATGGATTTGGTGTGCCTACCCTTGCACCAAATTGACGTGATCTTTAGAATGAACTGGTTGGAGTTCAACCGTGTTCATATCAATTTTTATAACAAGACTGTAGAGTTTCCTGAGATTGATGATAGTGGGGAGTTGATGTTCTTGTCTGCTAAGCAAGCAGACGAACTTGTGGAAGACGAAGCTTTGGTGTTTGCAATGTTTGCATCGTTGCAAATTGATCGTGAAGCTGCGAGTGTGGAGTTGCCGGTTGTCTGTGAATTTCCAGATGTGTTTCCAGATGACATCAGTGATTTGCCTCCAGAGCGTGAAGTGTAGTTTGCTGTGGACTTAATACCAGGTACGAGTCCAGTGTCGATGGCTCCTTATCGGATGTCAGCTTCTGAGTTAAGTGAATTGAAGAAACAGTTGGAAGAATTGCTTGATAAGAGGTTTGTTCGACCAAGTGTTTCTCTGTGGGGTGCACCTGTGTTGTTAGTGAAGAAGAAAGATGGAAGTATGAGGTTGTGCGTTGATTATCGACAGTTGAATAAAGTGACGATCAAGAATAAGTATCCACTTCCGAGAATCGACGATTTGATGGATCAATTAGTAGGTGCTTGTGTGTTTAGCAAGATTGATTTGAGGTCTGGTTATCATCAGATTCGAGTGAAGCCTGATGATATTCCGAAGACGGCTTTCAGAACGAGATATGGACACTACAAATACACTGTGATGCCGTTTGGTGTATCCAATGCACCTGGTGTGTTCATGGAGTATATGAATCGGATTTTCCATGAGTACTTGGACAAGTTTGTAGTGGTGTTTATCGATGATATCTTGATATATTCTTGATCTGAAGAAGAGCATGCCGAGCATTTGAGAACTGTGTTGCAAGTCTTGAAAGAGAAGAAGTTGTATGCAAAGCTGTCGAAGTGTGAGTTTTGGTTGAAAGAAGTGAGTTTCCTTGGCCATGTGATTTCAAGTGGTGGTGTTGCTGTTGATCCTTCTAAGATTGATGCCGTGTTACAGTGGGAGACTCCGAAGTCTACGACTGAGATACGAAGTTTTCTGGGATTAGCGGGTTACTACCGCAAGTTTATTGAAGGCTTTTCTAAGTTGGCACTACCTTTGACTCAGCTGACTCGAAAGGGTCATACTTTTGTGTGGGATGTAGCTTGTGAAGAGAGTTTTGTGGAATTGAAGAAGAGATTGAGTACTGCTTCACTGTTGATTTTGCCTAATCCGAGTGAATCTTTTGTGGTGTATTTTGATGCGTCGAAGATGGGTCTTGGTGGAGTGTTGATGCAGAATGGGCAGGTTGTTGCTTATGCTACGAGACAATTGCGAGTCCATGAGAGGAATTATCCTACGCATGACTTGGAATTTGCCGCGGTGGTGTTTGTGTTGAAAATTTGGAGACACTATCTGTTTGACTCTAAATTCGATCTGTTTGATTCTAAATTTGAAGTGTTCAGTGATCATAAAAGTCTGAAGTACTTATTTAATCAGAAGGAATTCAATATGAGGCAGAGAAGGTGGTTAGAGCTGTTGAAGGATTTCGATTTTGATTTGAGTTATCATCAGGGCAAAGCAAATGTAGTGGCTGATGCGTTGAGCAGAAAGTCATTGCATATGTCGATGCTTATGGTGAAAGAGTTGGAACTAATTGAGCAATTCGGAGATTTGAGTTTGGTGTGTGAAGCGACTCCTGACAGTGTGAAATTGGGAATGTTGAAGTTGACTAGTGGTATTCTGGAAGAAATCAGAGTGGGACAACAATCTGATTTAAAGTTGGTTGACCAATTGATTTTGATTAACCAAGGTAATGGAGGTGACTTCCAGATTGACGAGAATGGTGTGATGATGTTCAGAGATAGGGTGTGTGTTCCAGATGTTCCAGATATTAGGAAGAGCATTCTTGAAGAATAACATTGAAGTAGGTTGAGTATTCATCCCGGTGCTACGAAGATGTACCAAGATTTGAAAAAGTTGTTTTGGTGGCCAGGTATGAAGAAGGATGTTGCAGAGTTTGTTTATGCGTGTTTGACTTGTCAGAAGTCGAAGGTTGAGCATCAGAAGCCTTTAGGTATGATGTAGCCGTTGAGGATTCCAGAATGGAAATGGGATAGTATTTCCATGGATTTTGTGGTGGGATTTCCGAAGACTGCTAAGGGAAATGATTCAATTTGGGTGATCGTGGATAGATTAACTAAGTCAGCTCATTTCTTACCGATGAAGGTTAATCATTCCATGCAGAAACTAGCTGAGATGTATATTGATGAGATTATGAGGTTATGGGGTACCTTCGAGTATTGTGTCGGATAGAGATCCGAGGTTTACATCGAGGTTCTGGAAGAGTTTGCAAGATGCGTTGGGTACCAAGTTGAGGATGAGTTCTGCATATCATCCGCAGACGGACGGTCAGACAGAAAGGACTATCCAATCTTTAGAAGATTTGCTGAGGGCTTGTGTGTTGGATCATGGAGGATCGTGGGATAACCATTTACCATTGATTGAGTTCACGTACAATAATAGTTTTCATGCTAATATTGGGATGACGCCCTATGAAGCTTTGTATGGGAGAAGGTGTAGGACTTCTTTGTGTTGGTATGAATCGGGCGAGAGTGCTGTACTCGGATCTGAAATTGTGCAAGAGACAAATGAGAAGATTAGGAAGATACAAGAAAGGATGAAAGCTTCACAGATTCGTCAGAAGAGCTACCATGATAAGAGGAGGAAAGCACTTGAATTCCAAGAGGGAGATCACATGTTTTTGAGAGTGACGCCAGTGACTGGTGTGGGTCGAGCTTTGAAGTCTAGGAAGCTCACTCCATGTTTTGTTGGTCCATACCAGATATCTCAAAGGATAGGAGAGGTAGCCTATCGAATTGCTTTATCGCCGTCATTTGCGAATTTGCATGACGTGTTCCATGTGTCTCAATTGAGGAAGTACATTCCGGATCCGTCGCATGTGATTCAAATGGATGATGTACAAGTGAGGGATAATCTGACTGTGGAAGCATTGCCTGTGCGTGTCGACGGTCGAGAGATGAAGTAATTGCGGGGTAAAGACATAGCTTTGGTGAAGGTGTTGTGGGGTGGACCAGCTGGTGAAAGTTGGACTTGAGAACATGAAGATCAGATGAGGGAGTCGTATCCGACTCTATTTCCTTGAGGTAATTTTCGGGGGCGAAAATTCTTTAAGTTGGGGAGAGTTGTAACATCCCAAATTTTGTAAGAATATTTATTTAATTTATTTAAATATTATATTCATGGTTTTCTGTGAATTTTTGGTGGTTGGTGTCGATGTCGGTATTTTTGGTGAAGTTTGGTTATTTTAATTAAATAATAGTATATAATATGAATATATTAGTATTATTATTAGTTTAAATAACATTAGAGGAATTAAGGGTAAGACAGACATTTTAAGAGTATTAGTGAGGGTATTATGGAGAAACCCATATTTGAGGCCCAAGAGTTAAATTAACCAAAAAGGGGAATTGAGGAGAATTAGGATTCATTTATGAAGATCGTGAAAATAAGGCGAAAGTGCAGAGCTCTGAGGAAAATGGGAAAAAGGCGAGGATTTTCGTGAAGGTTTCCAAAGGCTCAAGAGAGAACTCATCGGATCGACAATCTAAGGTATGGGGATTAATTGCCTTTCATTGTTTTCATTATAGGATTCGATTGATTAAAGTGGATGTTGGGGATTTTTGAGGTTTATGAGGGTTTATGGGTTGTGAGGTAAACTGATGATTTTGAGGGGATTTTGTGAATTGATTAGTAAGAGTTGAATTTAATCGGTAAAATAGACCTTTGGGGCAGATTTCCTCGTTGTTGTAGTTTTAACCTTGTGGCGAAGGATCTATAGAGTTTATATGAAGTTTGAGAGTTTTGAAGGTTTAGGGAAATTAAGGTTTCCCGTAGTGTCCTGAATCGAACTAACAGACGTAGATTTTAGGCCTTTAAATTCTGTGATATGTTAGGATTGATGTAGGGATGATTTTGGATCAATTGAGACTGTAATCGCAGGTGCTTTGGAGGTTTGGGAGCTACTGATGCGTAGCAGCGATTTGCTGTAATCGCAGGTTCTCTAGGCGAACCATTGCTTCGCTAGGCGAATGTTCGCCATCATTCACTAAGCGAACAGCGCATCAAATACGTGATAGCAGGAGTGTAAATGCAGAGGTGTTTCTGAAGGGGCTTTAGGGATTCGCTAGAAGTCTCACCCAGCGAACTCCCTAGCGAATGGCTTCACTAGGCGAATGTGGGGGCGAGCATGACAGATGTTTGGGTTTCTGGTGTTGAGTGTGAGATCTGTGAGGTTCCCTGGCCACTTCGCTAGACGAAGGCCACAGCTAACAAGTTCGCTAGGCGAACCCTGGAGCGAACGTATGCTGTTCGCAAATTCTGGTTTATGCTGCTGTGCTTTTTTTTATGTCTTGATGCTGTGATTTCTATGATGATTTTCTATGATGTTACTGATGATTATATGATGATGTTTTGGTGATTATTTGACGAATATGTGATGATATGACGTGTATGAGAATTGAGGAATGATGATGCATATGATGATGGTTACTTGATGATGATGAATTATTGACGTTTGTGTATCATACATTCATATGCATACTCTGTGGCGATGCTTCATTCCCATTGTGCGGATATGAGGTAATTATGACGTGCTCCGGTTCCAAATGCGGGATCGATCCTAGTGACGGGGATCTTTGGAGGGTTGATGGCCTGATGTCCATCCTTTGTGACGATTGGTACCACATGCATGAGTCTTGTTATGCATTGCATCTTATGTGACATTGATGAATTGTGATATAGTGTTTCCTGATGTTTCCCTTGATAATGACCTTGATGATGTTGTACATGAAGATAATGCCATTTTATGTATATCTTGTTTTATAATGATTATTATGAATTGTGATTACTCACCCTGCCTGTTTGAATGTTGCCTCCACGTGGGTAACGTGCAGGTGATCAGGTTTAGCTGTGGATGCTTTCAAGGACCTTGAAGTTTATTTTCTTTTGGTCAATTTAGAGGGTCTTGCTCTGATAGTGTAACATCGGGTTGGGGTCCTTTGAGTCGAACTATGTTGTTTCCTTATTTTTGTTGTCATTTGATGATATGGTTTTATTTTGATTATTATGACGGTTGTTGAGGAACCTTTTATTTGAGAATTTTGAGTTCCGCTGCCATGTGAAGGCTTTCTGATTTATTTTGAGAAAAACCCTTTGTTTATAGGGTAATTGTGTTATTTTGATTTAATGAGAAATGTGCACCCTTTGAGGGAATTTTTATGCCTTACTTTGATATTTGAGTTGTTTCTGCTGCAACATTATTGGGGGTAGAAAAGGGTGTTACAGGTACCACATGCATATCGATGAAGAAGTTGGTGGCATTAGCATTTGCATTGCAATTTAAATTACGATTGTGTTTTGTGGGAGTAATATACATGTGATTATTGTTGTTTACCATCTTGTTGTTAATTTTCACCATTAACATTCGTAAGGTGTATTCTTACCCCTTTTTGTTGTTGTGGAATTTCTACTCCTCTGGAGTACAAACAATCAGATACTAAGTATGAGTAGTCTCATACCCTCATTTTTAGCCTATCCTTTGCATCATACATTCTTCATATCATACACATATCATTGGATCTTTGGTTCCTTTGTGAATTAGGGTTTGCATTGATTTCATATCATTTAACCATGAAATCAAGGGTTGTAGTACTTGTTTGTGAGCATTAGGGGTTGCAAGGGAACATTAAGGAAGGATTTTTACTTCAAGTCAAGTGTGGTGAGATTGATTCAATGGCCATTCAAACAAAATAAGGAATGATTTCATTTGCAAGTCATCTTTGTTATAGGTCATTTTGAAGGCAAATGTGCATCAAATTCCAAGTGTCTTATGTTGGGAATCAATAAATGATCAAGCATTGATTCTATTAAGGTTTTGGTTAAAATACAAGTTCCTTATGATCCAAGTGGCCATATGTCCAATATTGGCTCATTTTTTGCTCCACTTCTCAAAGATGACCCATAATCCTAAGGCATGAACATTTGGTTCATGTTTGAACATTTTGATCAAGTGAAACATCAAGCTTCAAAACATGGTATGTTTGCTTAAATGGCAAGAAAGGTTAAAGTTTCCACTCAAGTTCATTCCAATTCAAATTAGTCTAGTTTGTTGTTGATTTAAGCATACCGTGTATAGGAAATATCCATCCAAGGCACAAGTATCATGAATGTTCATTCAAGCATGAAGTCCAAAGTGAAATTCAATTCATGGACACATGAATTTTGGCTCGGATTCAACTTGTCCATCACCTTTCAACCAAGATCAAGCAATGGAACTAAACAAGGACCACATGAGTAAGTATTTGATTGCACTAAACCAGCTGTCGAGCATGACTCAAGGTTGTTTAGCCATTAGAGGTAAATTGAAGCTCAGGCACAAATATTGCTAAACCCTTCAATTCTCAACAATGTCAAGTCCAACTCAATTGTTATTTTGAGCCCATACCAAAGACATTGGATCAACAACATGGCAAGGAATATTTAGCACAAAACCTGGCCTAAATGTGTGAAGAATGAAGCAAGAATGCAAGATGCAAGTCATGCAAGTGCACACGAGCTTGGCCAAAATCACAAAGGAAAAATTGATTCTAGAAGGTACATAGGACCACAAATGCATGTTCAAACTTTTCACTGAATGAGAGGGAATGGAAATACGTTGCAATGACCTGGACACCTCAGTCATTCACACGTTTGAGCACTCAAAATTATACAAACTTACAGGTCACAATTTCTGATCCCATTTACATGAGTTTGGCAAAATTTCACACGTATAAGCCTCAGTTTTGTTTCCCTACAAACAGAGGAAGCTCCTCATTCATTTGGCAAGCTTGGAGAGCCACTAAAATGCTGGAATTTTTCCTCTGCAACTTGTGAAAAACCAGCTAACGCTTACACTAATTCAACCATTTACCTTCATCAATCTCTGCCTAGAAAGCTTCACCTAAGTCCCCTGAAGCTTTTCCAACTAATAGAACAGCTTAAGACCATCTGACTCGTGCCACCCAAATTCATCATCCTCAACCTTGAGCTTTGAATCCGTCAAGGTAGAACACATAATATTCCTTCAATTTCTTAATACAATTTGGTTCGTCTTTGTTCTCTGAAGCAAAGCCCTCGACCCTTGTCCATTTGTATTTGATTTTCATCATTAAATTTTAAAATTAGGGTTTATGTGATTTCTGGTAATGACTTAAATTCTCCATGCTAAGAGTTAATCAATGGCTCTGAAGCATGGCAGGAGGAATGATGAAGTGAAAGGAGGTTGAAACATTTTTGTTTTAGTCTAAAAATCACGAGTTCCATGGTTGCCATTTTCAGCTGGCTAGAGGTTGAAGACGATGGAGTCTTCCCTCCATTTTTGAATTCTGGTTCCAGAAAGTTTGTCCTCGGCATATAGAAGCAGGAGACTTGATATTGAGAAAGATTATGCCAATCCACACAGATCCACGGGGCAAATGGACACCTAACTATGAAGGTTCATTCCTTGTGAAAAAGGTTTTCTCTGAAGGAGTCTTGATACTCTCAACTATGGATGGTGAAGATCTCGCATCCCCCATAAACACAAATATAGTCCAAAAATACTTCACGTAAAAATAGACCCGGTGGACCACAAAAAGAAAAGGTCCAGGCAAAAATGGGTATCCTGGTGGTCCACAAAAAGAGAAGGTTCATGCAAAAATTAGGGATAAAATCAAAAGAAATAAAGAACCCGCTAAGTTGAAAACTCTAAGGGGAAACTTAGGCAAAAAAGGGGTATTCTAGTATACTGAAAACCCAAAAGGGCGGTCTAGGCAAAAGTTAGGGATTTAAAATGCGAAAAGTCGTGATCTGTGAAAAATCTGTGAGTCTCTCTCTACAATCATATAAATTCCGAATGGGAAGGATCAATCTAATCACTTTCCTGGGAAACAGATTTGGAACTCCGAGGATCTCCAAGGACATAGGGATTATAGCAGAATTGGAACTCAATGGAAATCCGAGCTTTTCTCATTGCCATTGTATTTTTCCATTTTTCGCAATTACCTCTTTTAATAATTGCTTCCTCATGTAAATCACCCATTTACAGGTTATTTTATCATCAATAAAATCTCTTTCATCAAATATGCTCCATATTTTTACTTTTACTGCTTGTGTTGCAAAAATGTGATTTTTATTCTTAATAAATAATGCATTGAAATTTTTGGGGATAACAATAAAATTATTGAAAGGAAACATGAAGTTATTTTTCTAGAAAGGTGTATGAGGGATAACCATAGTATCCAACTGGCTTACTTGGTGCACGAAGACACCATCAGATCACAAGGGTCACCTAGACCTGATTAAGCTAGGGGCAATCCAACTCAAGACAATTAGCGCAATTTGCATGCTTGAAACCAGCTTAAGGTTCTAGAAAGATCCAAACCTTGCTACACTACCGTCAAGAGACGAAGGTGTCGAGAAGTCAAGCTTATTCCCTAATTCAAAAAACCAAAAGCCCAATCATACTTGACACCTCAAAAACCAAATCCCAATCGTACTTGGCACCTCCAAAACCAAAGCCCAAGCATACTTGGCACATTCATAACCCATGACCATATATCCTTATATCCTAACAACCTGAGCATACATCGACATTTTTCATACATTAATCATCATTACATGCACGCTTAGTCAGTCTTTCTCGAAAGCACAAAAGCTCAATTTGGACATCCCGACAGGATTCCCTCATAGTTTTCCTCCTCTGTTACTTGCCTTTTGCAAGTTCCCTCTTGCCTTTTGCTGGGGGTTTCCCCTCTTCGCTTAACTTTTATAAGTCTTTTCATCGCCTTTTGCACAAAGTGTGATCTTCTTGCTTACCTTTTGTAAGTATTATATGCCTTTTACATTGGACAAACACGGCTACTTCTTCTTATCTTTTGTAAGTATCTGCACCACCGAGGGAAATCCTTTACCGCCTTTTGCATAAGGGATTAAATTTATTATTCATACGCCTTTCACAAACTTACCCAGCCTTTTGCTGAGGATCCTCTTTGCCTTTTGGAAGAGGAAACCAACCTAATCACTCTTTTTTCTTAACCTTTTATTAAGGAGTTTTTGCTACTTTTTGTACGAGAGATCAAATTGTCATCGTTCTTCTTAACCTTTTGTTAAGGAGTTATCGCTACCTTTTCTACGAGAAATCAAATTGTCATCTTCTCTTAACCTTTCGTTGAGAGATTCTCGTTACCTTTTGTATTGAAAAAGTCTAAATTTCTTCTTAACCTTTTGTTAAGGAGTTCTAACTACCTTTTGTACGAAAAATCAGACCCATCGAGGAGTGATGTTCTTCAGGTTCCTTCTTAACCTTTTGTTAAGGAGCTCTCACTACCTTTTATATGAGAGATCACATCCTTTTTTCCTTCTAAACCTTTTGTTAAGGAGTTCTCGCTACCTTTTGTACGAGAAATCAATTGTCATCTCCTCTCAACCTTTTGTTGCGAGTTTCTCATTACCTTTTGTATGAGAAAGTTAGATCCTATATCCCTTCTTAACCTTCTGTTAAGGAGTTCTCGCTACCTTTTATACTAGAAAAACAATATCAACTGTGGAGTGATGTTCTTCAGGTTCCTTCTTAACCTTTTGTTAAGAAGTTCTCACTATCTTTTGTATGAGAGATCGCACCCTTTATCCATTTTTAACTTTTTGAAATAAGATATTTCTTCTTAACCTTTTATTAGGGAGTCATCGGTGCCTTTTACACGAGGAATTTATTATCTTTATTGACTTTTGCAAGTGTCCTCTACCTTTTGTTGCGGAAAATCTATTATCCCCCAGCCAAGTCATGCTTTCCTTTTGCAAGAAGTCTTTATGCCTTTTGCAAAAGAAAATTTTAATTACAGTTATACCTTGATTGTTTGCCTATTGCAAATACATTATTTTTCTACTCTTGGAATCTTGTAGGGATGTCTCCACTACAAAGACTGGCAAAACTCATAATTGGAAGAAGATACTCGTACCATGCATTTCATATCATGAAAATCATGACATAACCCTCATAACTGACATGGTTCCATAACAGAGCACCTTGATCAAATCCCTAACAGCTAAACCTGCATCACCATTCCATAAAACCCAAAAAATAAAAATTCATAATACATTTACACTACATTCATTCCTTTTCTACATGACCAAAAATTCTGGATATTCTAGTATTTAATCCTCTTCTACCTCGAATGTCTGAAAGACGTTGCTTTTCATCCCTTCGGGTCCAAGAAGATTAAACAGGGGCAACTGTCATACCCTCATTTTGACTCTAACCTTTGCATCATACATTCTTCATGTCATTAGCATATCATTGGATCTTTGGTTCCTTGGTGAATTAGGGTTTGCATTGATTTCACATCTTCTAACCAAGACATCAAGGGTTGTAGTACTTGTTTGTGATCATTAGGGTTTGCAAGGGAATATCAAGGAAGGAAATTTGCTTCAAGTCAAGTGTGGTGAGATTAATTCAATTGTCATTCATTCATGATTCAGTTCAAGTGGGAGTTTGGCCTAATCTTGGTCAAACAAAATAAGAAATGATTTCATTTGCAATTCATATTTGTTATAGGCCATTTTGAAGGAAAATGTGCATCAAATTCCAAGTGTCTTGTGTTGGGAATCAATAAATGATAAAGCATTGATTCTATTAAGGTTTTGGTTCAAATACAATTTCCTTATGATCCAAATGCAATTTCCTTATGATCCAAATGGCCATAAGTGTATCACCTTGGGGAGTTCCAGTGTTGTTAGTCAAAAATAAAGACAACAGTATGAGATTGGGTGTTGATTATTGTCATACCCCAAATTTTGACCACTAAGATTTCCCATCATTGTGCAAATCATCAGCACAATATGGATGTACCTTTGTACCTCATTAGTCTCCCCAAAGGTGGGTAAGCATTCACTACAAACAGGATTTAGGGTTTCAAGCCCTCGCAGAGCTCTTAGACAAAGGATCAATCAAGGAATGACATGATCTTCAACTTGTCTAGCCTCTCAAATATCCACAATGGATCAAGAGGACTCCCACTTCAAGGATTAAGCACAAGTTTGCTCCCTTTTAGGTGGATCAAGCCTCAGGATCGCCAGTGTCACCAAATTAGGGTTTGGTCGACTAGGGCCTCCAGATGGAAATTTTCCTCTGGGCATGAGCCAATGCTTCAAAGCATAACCTAAAATGCTCCATGAAACATCATAAACCCCATCATCAAGTCAATTTAGCCTCAGGGGATGCATACATCAAAAATCAGGAATTAGGGTTTCTTGACCTAATTCACCCCTAAGTTGACTTTTGGGAAAAATCATGAGCCAAGACCTCAAGACATGATTTGAGGGTCTCCAACATACCACGTTGATCCATTTGCAACAATGGATTGACCCAAGAAGCTTGAGCAACAAGTTTCAATTTCATCTGAACCACAGTTGGGGTTTCGCGGGAAAAGTCAACTGTAGCTTTGACTTTTGACCAGGACATGCTCCCAAACCGTGGGACATAATTAAATACACCCTATAACACCCATGGAACATGTCCATCAATTTTGATTTAGGTCAAGGACATGATTTCCTGAAGAACCGCACAGTTTGGAATTCATCGGATAAAAAGTCAACTGTGCACAAAAGTCAAACTTTGACTTTTTGAGATTTTTCATAAAAATGGTTTTTTAACCCTAAAATGATGTTAATGTGTGATTGGAATCATCATTCATCAAGAAAAATCAAAGAAAGTGGGATAACTTGTAAAAGGGGGTAACCATAAAAACTTAGAAATTTTTCTAAGTTATGAAAAAAAAGTGGCAAGGGTACCAACTTTGGAGGATCATAACTCCTAAACCACAAAGCCATTTTTCTCCATCCAAAGATTGATTTGTAGCCCTCATTACCCTCTACAAAAACTTCAACTAGACCTAAGTCCAATTCATTAAGGATTTTGAGTTATGCTTGGATCAAAATGGCTAAAAAGTTAAAATTGACATTTTTCAGCACAATGTCCCAACTTCAAGGTTGTTTTTCTCCATGATCCAAGTTGAACCAGGTCTAATGTTAAACATCAAAGTTGAAGTACGTCATCTAAGCTTTCCTAAAAGTCCTAGAACGTCCATGTAGCATACTCGAGCAAGGAGTTATGGATCTTACAAAAGGCCTTGCTGAAGCTGAATTTTACAAGGCAGATTTGCACATTTTTTGTGCCACACAAATTTTCAAGCCTTGTCATCAGTTTGGACACATCTAAGGATCAAATCCAAGTGGGATGATCTGATCCATGAACCTCCCAAGTCCAAGGAACAAAGAAAAGCATGCCAAAGCCTAGAAATCCCTAAAAGAGGGACAAAACTCCAATTTTGGTCTGGAGCATTTAATGGATGCTTAGAGGTGGCATGTACTGAGCCATTCTCATCTGAAATTAGTCAAGACTTATCCAAGACCAAGGGAACCAGCAGCCTGTGCCCTAACCTCTAATCAATGGCTAGAGGAGACTTGCATTTCCATTGGCCAACATGGAACAAACACCTGCTGCAGTTGCCATTCACTGTGGATCCCAAAACAAACTTGCTCCACTATAAATAGAGCTCATTTGTGTTCAGTTTGAGTACACCAAAGCCATCGAACAGATGCTTTCCTCAAATTCTCTCTTTCACTCCAAAATGCCTTCATTAGTAAGGAAATTCTGAGTTTTTGAGCTAGAGAGCAATTCCACTCAAACTAATCACACACACACACCTCATATATATCATATGTAAGCTGTGCAAACCATCAAATGTGACCTGTAATCACAACATCACAAAGTCACCTCTCAAAACCTCAAAATGACACTTTTTGCATTTTTCAAGCCATGTCTTGATTCAGTCACTTTCCAAACCAGATAAAACCTCAAACACACTCTAAATATCATTCTTGAACTATCCCAAATGGTGCCACACATCTGGAACACCATTTGAGAGAGTTGGCATTTTGGCCGTTTTTGACCATTTCGCGAAAAAGTGCACAAACTTGCTCCAGAGGTTTCTAGCCAATTCCAATCATCCTAAAAGCTTCTAAGAGGTCATTTGAGGTTGTCCAAAACATCAAATCATTTCTGGAACAAAGCACTTGGAAGGTTGCCCAAAATCTCCAAAAAAAGAGGTAAAATTCACAACTTGAATTCTTTGAATCATGCTTTCCTTTGTTGTCCACATACATGCATCATATTGAACAATTCTTGAGGTAAAAATGTGGTCCTTAATGTGTATGTTGTGATCCTCCCACTGTTTGCATTTTGACATGTTTTTATGTGGAATTTTGGTTGTTTTGAAACCATGTGCAGTTCTGTCTTTACTTCATTGGTGTGTTCTATACATTAAGTTTTAGTTTGCATGAGTAACACCATTGGTTTTCTTGCGAAAAATCGGTCAAGATAGATTTTTACGGATTTCAATTCCGATGAAAATTGAGAGAGTTACGCGCGTTGGAAATTTTACGCGAAACGGCGTCGAAAACAACGATAGCAGTTTTTGTTTTTTAATTTCTGCGTTTTGTGCGTAGATTTTCCGTGTGCGTGAGTAATACCATTGGATTCCTTGCGAAAAATCGGTCAAGATAGGCTCTTGCGGATCTTGATTCGGTTAAAAATCGAGAGAGTTACGCGCGTTGGAAATTTTACGCGAAACGATGTTTTTACAACGCAGCAACTCTGGTTTTTTTATCGCTGCGTTTTGTACGTTGAGTTTCGGTGTGCGTGAGCGATACCATTGGATTTCTTGCGAAAAATCGGTCAGGATAGGCTTTTGCGGATCTTGATTCGGTTAAAAATTGAGAGAGTTACGCGTGTTTGAAATTCAACGCGGAATGATGTTTTTAATCGATAACAGTTTTTGTTTTTTAATTTCTGCGTTTTATACATTGATTTTCCGCGTGCGTGAGTAATACCATCGGGTTCCTTGCGAAAAATCGGTCAGGTAGGTACTTCCGGATTTTGATTCCGATAAAAATCGAGAGAGTTACGCGTGTTGGAAATTCGGCGCGGAACGATATTTTCAAAAACGATAGCAGTTTTTCTGCATTTTGTGCGTCGATTTTCCGTGCGCGTGAGTAATACCATCGGATTCCTTGCGAAAAATAGGTCAGGTAGGTACTTCCGGATTTTGATTCCGATAAAAATTGAGAGAGTTATGAGTGTTTGAAATTTGTTAAAAACGTGTTGAAAATTAAAGTTTCGGTACTCGTTTTTACCCAAAAAAAATGTCGAAAATGATATTTTGATATCTTTTCTCTTTTTCTTACTTTTTATTTTCAAAACTCAACCAATTTTTTTCACATAGCAAAAAATCATCATTTTCCAATTCGTACCCCATAATATTTTAATCCAAAAAAATAAAAAATAAAAAGTATTATTTTTAATATATTTAAAAATAGTGTTTTAAATTGTTTTAAATGCTTTTAAAATGATTTCTTTTTTTTCTTGATTTTTAAAACCAAAATGATTTTAAATATTTATGTTGATAAAATATTTTTTTTCATAAACTTTAATCATTATTTAATGATTTTATTTGATATTTTTATCATGTTTTACTTAATTTTTCTTGAAAAAATGCCTAAAAAATGAAATTGGGGTTTTCTTTGATTTTCACCCTAACAAATCTTTTTTAAACACTTGGGCCTCTAATAGAGTGTAAGACCCAATCCTTTTTTAACCAAAAAATTTTGGGCCTCACTTATTGTATAAGTCCCTCTGCGTTAAAAGAAAACATCGGCGCGATCGCCATTTTCAAACGAAAATCAACTGGGCTTCTCTTTGAGCTGTAAGTCCCATTTCTTTTTATTTTTTAACACTTGGGCCTCTATTAGAGTGTAAGACCCAACATTTTTTTTAACGAAACAATTTTGGGCCTCAGCTATTGTATAAGTCCCGATACGTTAAAAATCTCGGCGCGATCGCCATTTTCAAACTGAAAATATTTTGGGTCTCTCCCTGAGTTGTAAACCACATCTTTTGTACAAAAATACACTTTGGGTCTCTAATAGAGTGTAAGACCCAACCCCTCTTTTTTATATTTTCTTATTATATTTTAATAATTTGGAAAATTAATAACTCCTTCAATTTTGATTATTTTTTATTGATTATTTTTCTGAAAAATCACAAAAATAGTAAAATATTTTATTCTACAAAAAAATCAAATTTATATTATTTATTTAATATAGTTGGTATTTTTGTGAATAAATTCATTTTTAATTGTTTTTAAGCATTTTAAAAGTGAATATTCATCTTGAAAATAAAGACTATGGGCCTCCCCTCGTGTTGTAAGCCCCATTTCTTTTCTTTAAACTCTTTGGGCCTCTAATAGAGTGTAAGACCCAATCCCTTTGTAAATACCAAAATTTTGAGCCTCAGTCACTTGTATAAGTCCCACAGTGTTTACAAAACCTCGGCGCGACCGTCGCCCTTTTCAAAATTAACCATTGGGCCTACCCTCGAGTAGTAAGACCCATTTCTTTTCTTAAAACTCACTTGGGCCTCTGGATAGAGTGTAAGACCCATCCCTTTGTACAGAAAACCTTTCTTGGGCCTCAGTCACTTGTATAAGTCCCTCTGTACAAATTCAACAGTGCGCTCACTGATAAAACCCTGGGCCTCTCCTTGAGCTGTAAGCCCCAAATCTTTCTTTTTCAAAGCACTTTCTCCTTTGATTTTGAATATACTGTTGTTTTCAATCTTTCTTTGTTGAACAACTAACCAAACAGCATGGAAGCTCTACAACCGAGTAAGTAGGAAGGAAACCCTAGTCATTCTCATAGAACAGTCATTTCATAGAGTCTACTATTGTTTCTCAAAGCATAGTACAAAAGATAAAACTCTAGACTTGGACAGTCTAACTTCCTTGAGTCTCAAAGACATTCTCAAGCGACCCCTTCGTTAAATAGGAAGGAAACCCGCAGACTCGGACAGTCTCAATACCCTTTGGATTTCCTGTTTCCTCAAAGAGAAGGATATATCCCTGATCCTCAAATCAAATCCCTGAGTACAGTGTTGCTCATATAAGAACTGATTTTCTCTTTAAAATCAGTACATTGGACCTGTCACTTAACTGAAACAGTTACCGTAGCCTCCTCTTGGGCTTTGTTTAATGATTCTTCCCAGCAAAGTAAACGTCCAGCCTCTATCTCGGGCTTCGTACGAGATACAGAGACTCTATTGTTGAGTCAAACCTTGCAGCCTCCATCTCGGGCTTCGTACGAGATACATAGACTCTCTTGTTGAGTCAAACCTTTTAGCCTCCATCTCGGGCTTCATACGAGATACAAAATTACTCTCTTGTTGAGTATAAAAGATTCTCCTGTTGAGTCAACCCTTTTTGCCTCTCTCTCGGGCTTCGTACGAGACATATAAAAACTCCCTCATGTTGGGCCAATAGCCTCCTCTTAGGCTTTGTATAAGAAAACCACTGGTTAATCCGATCAACCTTTTAGCAGCAAAGTTGTGCCTCGTTCACAGTACACAAACATCAACAACTCTTTTCCCGTCATCTAATCGCTGTAAGCGGCAAGCCTCTGGATCATCTACATCCATGCCACTGTCCCTCTTTTAGCATGAGAAATTCCTAAGGAAAGATAGCATTGCTCTACGCTAAGTTAAAGTCTTCTCCTTTAGGTTAAAATCCTCTATAAAGGAAATTATGGCATTACTAGGATCCGCGTATCTCGGTTAAAGTAATTCTCCTTTATAACCAGTCACCCAACAGTTGGGACAGACAAACCCTTCTTTAGAGATGACAAATTCTCTCTAAAGCCGAGGTCTTTCAGCTTCACGTCTTGGGCTTTGAACAAGACACAAATAGACTTTTCAGCTTCACATCTTGGGCTTTGAACAAGATACAAACCACCTTTCGCTTCACGTCTTGGGCTTTGAACAAGACACCAAAACACCCATTTCCTCCCATTGAATAGGAGGAACTACGAACGCTCTGATTTCCCTGTTTCGGTAAACGGGAATACGTAGGCATAAGATCGAAAGAAAAGATCTTAGCGAGCACAATCAACAAAAAACCCAAATCCCATATCTTCATCAATCAAAAGCAGTAATTCAAAAGCATCAGTCCTAACATCCTAATCCTTGTTCCCCGCCAGAAACCTTCTGCCCAGGTAAAAAGAAAGAAAACCGTTTGGCGAAAATACAAATAACCAATACAAAGGCCCCCCCACATTGATAGCATTCGTAACCTAACAGACCGTTGTTTAAACTCAGTATGCAAGCAGGGTTAATTGGAGACATCTATTTCCTTTCCTTATTCAGCTCACAATAGGATAAAAAATGAATCGACCTGTAGTCAAAGCTCAAACCGCAGAGAGCGATCAGCGCTTAAGAACCGCGTCCAAAATCGCTCGCTACAACTATCACTAACTAGATAAGGTTACTATCAAGAATAAGTATCCTTTTCCTAGAATCGATGACCTTATGGATCACTTAGTAGAAACTTATATATTCAACATGATTGATTTGAGATTGGGCTATCACCATATTCTAGTGAAAGATGAAGACATCCCGAAGACTTCTTTTAGAACTCAATGTGGGCACTATGAGTACCCAGTGATTTCGTTTGGTGTGTCTAATACCCCTGGTGTATTTATGAAGTATATGAATAGGAGATTCCATCCCTATTTGGACCAGTTAGTGGTAGTGTTTATCGATGATATTCCGGTGTATTCTAAATCAGACGAAGATCATATTGGTAATCTCCGTATTGTACTCCAGGTTTTAAAGGAGAAGAAGTTTTATACCGAGTTATCCAAATGTGATTTTTGGTTGCGAGAAATGAGTTTTCTAGGTCATGTGATTTCCAGTGGTGGTATAGTGGTTATTCATTCTAAGGTGGATGCAATGATACAAAGAGCGACACAAAAGTCAGTTACTGAGATCAAAAGTTTTCTGGGGCTGGCTGGTTACTACCAAAGATTTATTAAGGGTTTTTCGAAGTTAACTCTACCTTTGACTCAGTTGACTTGAAAGGATCAAGCTTTTGCGTGGGATGTCAAGTGTGAAGAAAATTTCTAGGAATTAAAGAAGAAGTTGATGTTAGTACCAATTTTGATATTATCAGACCCGAAGGAACCTTTTGTGGTATATTGTGATGCGTTCAAGATGGGTTTAGGTGGTGTGCTTATGCAAAATGGTCTGGTGGTAGCTTATGCTTCACGACAGTTAAAGATTCATGAGAGAAACTACCTTACCCATGATTTATAGTTGGTAGTTATAATATTCGTGTTGAAGATTTAGAGACATTATTTGTATGATTCTAGGTTTGAAGTATTAAGTGATCACAAGATTTTAAGATATATGTTTGATTAGAAAGAGCTGAGTATATGACTGAGGAGATGGTTAGAATTTTTGAAAAACTATTACTTTGCTTTGAATTACCATATTGATAGAGCCAATGTTATAGCAGATACTTTGAGTCAGAAGTCCTTGCACATGTCAACATTGATGGCTAGAGAGTTGGATTTAATAGATCAATTCAGAGACATGAGCTTGATGTGCAAAGTGACTACTGATAGTGTGAGATTGGGTATGCTGAAGTTAACTAGCGGATTTCTTAATGAGATAATGGAAAGTAAGAAACTGGATATAGTTGTGGTTGATCATCTATCATCGATTAACTAAAGTGAAGATGAAGACTTTGGAGTTGTCAAGAATGAGATCTTAAAGTTTTGGAATATAGTTTGTGTATAACCAATATGCTGGAACTTAAGAAGACTATTTTGGAGGAAAGTCACATAAGTAATTTGAGTATTCATTATGGGGCTACTAAAATGTACCAAGATCTCAAGAAAGTGTTTGGGTGGCCAGGAATGAAGAGAGATGTTACATAGTTTGTTTATTCATGTTTGACTTGCCCAAAGTCAAAGATTCAGCATCAGAAATCGTCTGGACTGATGCAATAGTTGGATATTCCTGAATGTAAGTAGGACAATATTTCAATGGATTTTGTGACTGGTTTACCGAGTACTCCTAGAGTATTTGATGCGATTTGCGTGATTGTGGATATACTGACAAAAGTGGCGCATTTCATCCCGATTAAGAACAATTTTTCATTGCAGAAGCTGATTAAGATTTATATTGCGGTAGTTGTGAAGCTTCATGGTATTCCATTGAGTATCGTGTCTAACAGATACCCGAGATTCACGTCCAGGTTTTGGGAGAGCTTGCAATATGCTTTAGGTACTAAGCAAAATTTAAGTTCTCTTTATCATCTGCAGACAGATGGTCAAACTAAAAGGACTATCCAGTCTCTAAAGGGCGTGTGTCTTAGAGCAAGGAGGTGCCTGGGAAGATTTCTACCATTGATCGAATTTACACATAATAACAACTACAGTTCTAGTATTGGAATGACGCCATTAGAAACTTTGTGTGGGAAGAGGTGTAAGGCTCCTCTGTGTTGGTATGAGTCTGTAGAGAGTGATATACTTGGACCAGAGATTGTGCAGCAGACTACTGAAAAGGTGAAAATGATCTAAGAGGAGATGAATGTGTCTTGTAGTACGAAAAATAGTTGCCATGATAAGTGGAGGAAGACTCTTGAGTTTCGAGAAGGTGATCATGTATTTCTGAGAGTCACTCTTAGGACTGGTAATGGACGTGTTGAAGTTTAAGAAGCTTACTCCTCACTTCATTGGTTTGTATCAAATCACCCAGTGAGCTGGATATGTTGCCTATAGGGTGGCCTTGCCACCATCTCCTTCGAATCTGCATAATATTTTTCATGTGCCCTAACTTCGGAAGTATATTCACGATCTGTCTCATATAATCCAAACGGATGATGAGTAAGCGAGGGACAATCTGATTGTTGAGGCATCACCTATGAGGTTGAGGATCGAGAAGTGAAACAACTCGAAGGTAAAAAGATTGCTCTGGTGAAGGTCGTTTGGGGAGGACCTATCGGACAAAACATGACGTGGGAGCTAGAAAGTCAGATGAAGGAATCTTATTTGGATTTGTTTTCTCCAGGTAATTTTCGAGGGTGAAAATATTTCTAAGTGGAGGAGAGTTGTAACACCCTGATTTTTAGATTATTATTTTATTTAATTATTGGAGTGTTTGTATATGTGTTATTTAATTAATTGTGTCATTTTGGGGGTGTTTGGGAGATTTAGAAGTATTTTGGTAATTTAATAATTATTAAGATTATAGAGTTTGAAAGTGAAAAAAAATAGAATTTATTTAAATTATTAGAAATAATTAAATAATTTTAATTATTTAATAATAATTGGAGAAAATAAAATTATTAGAAATAATTCACATTTTGGGAATTTTTATTAAATATTTATTTAATTGCGATTTTTATTTAAATAAAAAGTATGCTTAATTATAATTTTGGTCCCTTTATTTATTTATTTATTTTTTTACTTTTGGTCCCCCTGTTTTAAAATCTGGAATTTTTGTCTCACTATTTTCATTTTATTGACTTTTGATCCCCCTATTTTAAAATTTGAAACTGTGGTCCCTTTATTTTCATTTTTTTAGACTTTTGGTCCCCTTTTCCAATTGGAAAGGGGACTAAAATCCAAAACAAACTTAAAATAGGGGGATCAAAAGTAAAAAAAAAAATGAAAATAGAGGAACCAAAATTCCCAATTTTAAAATAGGGGACTAAAAATAAAAATGATTGAAAACAGAGGGACCAAAATTCCAAATTTTAAAATAGGAGGACCAAAACTCAAAAAAATGAAAATAGGGGGACTAAAATTACAATTAAGCCAAAAAAGTATTATATTTTATTTAGAAAATAGAATTTTTGGAATAAATTATGAACGCTAGACCTTTAGTGGTGTGAGTGTGACGGTGTAAGCCCATTTGGGATTTGAAATAACTTAGGTTATTATATATTCAAGAGAGAGAGAGAGAGAGAGAGAGAGAGAGAGAGAGAGAGACTAGGTTTTACGTAAAAAGAAAATTAAAAGTTGGGAGCGGCTGATTTGAAAATTAGGATTTGAACAAGACTTTGGGAACCGATCGTAAAAAAAAAGGCTGCAATTTCAAGGTAAGGGGGATTTCTTTACTGATGTTGATTATAGGCACCCAGGATGGTGAGGGGTCCTTACCCTCTCATCAACGACATGGGTTTTTAATATGTTTTCTTTTTGTAATGTGTTTTCCCAAATAAGGTTTGGGCAACACCTTATGGCATTAATCGATAGGATTTCGAATAAATCCCGTATGGTCAACGTAAATAGTTTTGTTGATGCATGAACATATTTGCTTGATATAAATATAGGTTTGGTTGAATCTGTGTTGTAATAAAATTTTACTAATATATGTGTATTTTTTTAGCGACCCTAATTGGTCTAGTTTTCCCAAATTTCCAGGAACTTTTACGATCTATAATTTTCCCCTAAATTTTCCAAAAGGTCAGAAACCTATTTTTTCAAAAACTAAACTTTTCACGAAAATAAAAAATGTAGACTTTTTCAATGACACTCTACTCAAAAGAGGTTTAAGAAGAAGCCCGATGATGCTAAAGGCCTATAGGTATAACTCTTCCATGAAATATTATAGTCATATCACGCCACCCCCCCTCTAATCCCAATTAGAATTATTGCTTTTGGGAGTATATTACTTCATAAAGTGGATATAGGAATAATTTTTCCCCAAGATCACAACTGAAAGAGTTCGACGCTTCTACTGGCAAAGAATTATGTGCAAGTTCTGACTTCTCGGGGTCATTGTCTCAAACAACAGGGCCCAGTTCTTCAGTGCCACAATCATTGACTTTTGTCAAGTGTTAAGGGTACAAACAAAGTTCGTATTTATTGTCCACCCTCAAGCCAATGGACAAGTTGAATCGACGAACAAAGTGATTCAAAAAGGGCTCAAGAAAAAGCCTGATGATGCTAAAGGCCTATGGGCATAACTCCTTCGTGAAATATTATAGTCATATCACACCACCCCCACTCTAATGCCAAGGAAACTACATTCACCATGGTGTAAGGAGTAGGCACTATGTTTCCCGTAGAGATTGATATGCCCTCGTGGAGACGCTCATAGTTCAATCAAAGTTGAACCATGAAGGATTGGAATATGTTGTAGATTTTTTTGACGAATTAAGAAAGGTCATCCACATCTGAAAATTTTCCGCCAATCATAGAGTCGCTAGAAGGTATAACTCCAAAGTCATGCTCAGGGAGATGGCAGAAGGCGAACTGACATTAAAGCAAATAATTCTACATCAATAATAAGGAAAAATATAACAAAAATAGGAAGGACCATATCACATATTCCAAAAGCTCCCTCATTGGGATTACAAGCTTTAAGAACTGGATGGACCGTTGTTACACACAACATGGAACGCTATCCGCCTTAAATATTATTATAGTTATATTGTTGTAACTCCTTAAGAGACATAATCGTTTATTTATGAATAAATTCTTGAATATTTATGAGCAGCAATAGCATTTTCTTATATTTTGTATGTTGGACTTCATGGCGAAGAACCATACTGCCTTTTAAGGCAATTTTTATGTACTCGATTTCATGGTGAAGATCCTTGTCATATCTTAAGACAATATTTTGTATGTTGGACTTCATAGCAAAAATTCTTTCCGCCTCTTAAGGAAATATATTGTACGCTGAACTTCATGGCGAATATCCTTGCCACCTCTCATGGCAATATCTTGTATGTTGGACTTAATGGAGAAGATCATTGCCGCCTCTTAAGGCAATATCTTGCATGTTGGACTTCTTGGAGAAGATCCTTGACTCCTCTGAAGGCAATATTTTATATGTTGGATCTCATGTGAAGATCTTTGCTACCCTTTAGGGCAATACAAATAAACTATCTAAAACTCCCTTCCTGAGAAACTTTGCTGCCTTTTAGTCTGCTCTTATGCTCAGAAATATGTGTCTTGACTGATGTTGAAACATCTGTCATGACACTGCTATAAATTTATAGTATTTGGATGTTCTTGTTTTGTCCTTGTTTAGTGAAGCAGAGATGAATGTCTCGACATCTCTCAGGACATCTAAGATCTGCTACCAAAATTTCAATTCCTAAGGAAACCTTAGGCCCAAAACCTCTATAAATACTTCTTCCCTAACGGGAGAAAGAGAGATCATCACACGCCCTATGCATAACACTTACCTACAGAGCCTCTCACCTCATGTGAATTAGCCTCTCTTATCACCATAAACATCACCATACAGGCCTCTCGTCGCCGCGGGCAGGCCTTAATCGTTATGAAACTACTAAGGTCTCTGAGTATCTTCTACCCTTGTAAGGATACCACACACACGTACTTTTTTATAAGTACATTTAGTGATTAGTATGCATTGATGCAAACATTTCTATATCATCATTTTCTAGGTATTTGTGGACATGAGTACGACCAAAAGTACATAAAGGTTGAGCCTCAAACTAACATCTTCATTCTGACGAAAGCACATCATACTACATAATCATATCGAGACACACACTCATTGGATGACATCTGTTTCTATTTTGGTTGGATCAAATATGGATTGCGTAAGCTCCAATACCTTCCTGAGCGAGTATTGTGCCAGTGAAAATATGTGTTGGGTATTCCTAGATATCCTTTTATCTATGCTATGCTATGATCACTTAACTCCTAATGAATCTAAGGCATGCTAAGTACATGTACCATATTAAGTCACCTAAGGATTGAGGTGCCCAAATCTCACATGGTTGGGAAGTTGCACATGGATACATGAGTCCCACATTAGAAGGACAATTACTTATGCTAGTTTAGAAGGAAGCCCTTACAGAGGAGACAACACTAGAGGGGGGTGGCAGTGTAGGTGGTCGGATCTCTGCTAGCATGCACATCCGAGATTTGCCTTCCCAGTTACTACTATGTGATGAGGATGTATAGGAGGGCAATGATGTCCACGCCATTGTTTGAAAGATTTAAGGAAGACAAGATTGCCTTGTTATGAAGAGGTTGAAGAGGGGGGGTAAGTAGTTCACGTGCGATGCAGTAGGAAACATTATTTTTTGGATCGTTTGGTTATTGTTTAGGTTGTATTAGACATACAATCTCATATTCTGGTTGACATGTTATATTATTATTATTTTAATGTCAATGTTATTGTTTATCTTGGTGCAATTTTAAAGTGCCATTAACAAAAACATGTACTTTACTGTTGTATAATACAATTTTGAATTCTAGATTTGAATTGGTGATGAGACGTGTGTAATTTTGATTCAGATTGTATAATCTGAACCCATGATAAAGTTTTTTTGTTGTTGCATGTTTCAAGTTCTATAATATGAAAGATGTTAAGCAATTGATTTCTATTGTATGATCTAAATTACACTGTCATTTAAATGAAGTTGTATAAAATGATGTGTTTGATTCATTCACAGTTCACATCAGAAAAACAATGAATTTTTCTTACTCATGTCCAGTCACAATGAACAACCTAATTGTAGTTTACTACAACAATAGAACTTATCAACATTTGTCCTGAATAATGTCAATGTTACACTGTATGATATGAAGGGCCAAATAAACTAAATGAATGATTGTCTAAACCACCACGACTTAAGAAGAGTCGGCAGTGTTGAGTATCATCTTTTTTTTTTATCGATTCAGATGAATGTATTTGCTTCACAAATATGTAATTTCAAAATGATAATGTGAGAACCATCTATGCAATATTTGATCAATATAGTATCAAATAACCGATCAAGTTAGATGTTACCTTTGTCAGATTTGTTTGTATTGTCAATTAAAGCTTGACCCGTCTCAAAATATTTGATGAAATCGCAACATGCAAATGAAAAAATAAATAGTTTGTCTTATCTATGATTTTAGATGTGCTTATTAATATTTTTAATTACTTTAGTGTTTGAGATGTAACATTATGCATTAATAGATTGTTTATGTTTATTGTGTTTGCTTATGGATTCAACGAGTTCAAATTCTAAAATTCAAGAGCTTCAAAAGCATAATCCGAATCCCAAAATTCAATGATCTTTTTTGGCAAAATGATGAGTTTCATAGAGATTTAAAGGGTGAAATTATTATTGGCAACAAAAATTACACACATAGTAGTGTATCGTCTAATAATGTTTGAGGCAGGATACTAATTTTGTTTGTATCAAACACATCAATGTTTTACACTACAAGGAAATCAGAGATTAGCTACGTCAAAAATCGTAGCAAATTTGAAGCGAATCTCTATCAAATAGAGTTAGTTAGAGATTAGTTGCGGATTAACTACAGAATATGTCGTAGCTTGGATTGGGTGGCTAA
Source organism: Lathyrus tuberosus (assembly GCA_022829125.1). Lineage (NCBI taxonomy): Eukaryota > Viridiplantae > Streptophyta > Magnoliopsida > Fabales > Fabaceae > Lathyrus > Lathyrus tuberosus. Next base: position 2,105,641 of record JALAZF010000605.1, read on the forward strand.
TTATCTAGAGCAAATTTTTCTAGCAAAACTCAAACTAATATTTTGTAATTCGTAGCTAATCCACATTTAAATCGTAGCAAAATACCAGTCTTCTATTATGTTTCCAATCAAAACAGCTACAACTTCGCCTCAAAAAATTCATAGCAAATCTCAAGCTAAATAAGGCTATATTAGTTTTTTAATTTTCTAATAAAAAACCGATTAGGCTTTAAATCATAAAAAATTATTCCTAAAAAACTACTTTTGAAGGCATCATATTTGTTGATAATTAAACATTGGTGTAAATAAAATAATCTAAAATTAATAATTTTTCATTTAAAATTATATTTAATTAGTAGAATGAGAACACTAGAAGCAATTTCATATTAGTATATCTTCAATGGGACAATTACTAATCCATTAATCAACTACAAGATACATATTTATCCTCATCTCAAAGAATATTCTAAGAAGAATCTTAGTGTTCATCATCCAGATGTTCTAAGAAGAATCAACAATAAGGATTATGTTCAAACCATTATGCGCTTGGACATTAAAACTCAGAGCACCATGCAAACAAAAGCAACTCTGAACACTTGCAACAGAAAAACACATCACGATTTCTTGAACATAACCATTTGTCTAAATCACCACATAATCTAACATATAGAAACACCAAGAAGTTAGAAACAATGGAATTGTAAACGTAAATAGAACTTCAAATCAGCAAGAAGTAAGAAACAATGGGTTTAGAGGGCTTATATAAATTCTTAAAATTCAATCTTCGTTGTTATAAAACTCTCAAAATTAGAAATATATTAATCATACATTAAGGATAGTTTCCTTTTGAGTTAAAAAAAGCATAAGTCCTTTGCAAGAAACATGAAAAAATATTATGAATCATAAATACCACTCTATTTGTTTCCCTAGAAATCATTGCTCAACATTTTAAAATAGGTTCATCAATAAAGTTCTGCTAACATACTATTCTTATAAGCTGTAAAAATCATCTAACAACCTTTTATCAATCTACCTTATAAGGGAATTGCTGCTAGACTTTTCTTCGGAAGACCGCAATTATTGAAAATGATATATATAAGATTGTTATATTAATAATTCAATTTTCAGAATACAGTTTTCTGCTACTTGTGGATTCAAACCTGTACTACTACTATATCTTCTGATCAGGATGACTACTGACTAATCCCTTGATACAGGTTCCATTGTTGCCTCCTAACATAGATGATTTGTAGCCACTAATTGGCTTAAAGGTCATCCCTAAGATGATTTTTGCTGCTATAAGTCGATATTGAGCCGTGTTACCAATACGAAGAGAACATGGCACATGTCTACAAATAGATGAGTGGCCATAAGTTAAGAATTAATTTTAACCTACCTATCTCATATGACTTCCAAGTGAGTGATCTACAAAAGGTGTGGTGTATATATGCACTCTTATTGAACTTACTGGTCCTTGATAGAGACATCAAAAAGAGATATCATGTGATCTTTCATCTTATGGACATAAATGCTTGGATTTTCTCTATACTTATTTTCCAAAATAATACTGACAGAATATTCAAATATAGGGTTAATTGTGATTTACCCCCCTGACATATGAGCGTGTTTTGGTTTACCCCCCCACCGTTGCCATAGGCAGGTTTTGGCAACGATTTTTTCAAAAAAAACCGTTGCCTAAAGGCATGTAGGGGGGTAAATCAAAATTCGCTCATATGTCAGGGGGATAAATCACAATTAACCCTCAAATATATAATCATAAATTATTAGAAACACGAGTTTTGCAAGTGACGTGTTTTAGTTTTAAGAGTTATATATTTGGCAAAGAATTAGTTAAGCCCGAATAAAATGAGAGAGAACCTCTGCTGCACATGTGGATTTCCCTCTTTTTCTTCTACACGTTCCTTGACACGGTCAATTGTATCAGTTGGCTCAATATCAATTTCAATTTCCTTTCCAGTTAAAGTCTCCACTTTAAATACCTGCATGCGAGTTTTGGCAAGTTCAATAGGATAACAAGTTGCACAAGCCAGTGAGCGTGCCAATGAACCAGCCACTAAAGGTACATACAGAGTTGCGATTGGAGCATTTTTGGCTGTGTATTCCTCAAACCAGTTGCGAAATATGTCATAGCAAGGAAGGTAAATTCCAACCTGATTTAAGCAAATTAAAAAATACATTAGCCAATTCGCTCGCTCTCATTATGTCTAGTACTTAGAACAGTAAAAACTAAAACACAGTTAAATGGATTGTGAACCTACGGTACTGCAAGTGCGAGGCCGGCGTTCGTGCCTCTCCATAGCCTAGTAAATCCTTCCTGAAATAAACACCACTCTGGCATTGATAAACAATGTGCGTGTATTCAAGGTATATTATACAAGACAAGTAAATGATTGTTTTAATCCATCCAATGTCATTATTCTATAGCATTATACTACTAACCTGTTATGTAATTTTATACATGACATCAAGTGTTCCTTTGTACCGAAAACAATCAGGAGGACAGAGTGATATAGTCCCATGGAATCCAGCCCGGGTACACGATGGAGAACATCTTAAATCAGCAAACATCTGAAAAACAGTATCAGAAAGGTCAAATTATTTGCACAATTACCCTTCCAAAAGTATAGGATTTTCTTTCCTCGTGTTAATATACAACTAGGTTAGCTTCAAAACGACACACAGTGTCATTTGACCATGCAAGACAAAAATATGGTCCACACCAAACATACCATATTTGGGCCAAAACAAGACATTCTGCTGATCAAATTACTGAGTGGATGAGAATAAGCAACTACTGCAGCTTGTGCTTGCAACCTTGTCTGATTAAAATCCAGAAAACAAATCAAAACACGCCAGAATAAAATAAACTAAAATCATTATATAAACTATGGATGATTGCGTAAATGTCAATAAGAAAGAGCAGACCTTGGCAACATCAAGGGAGTTGACAATAACGGAGGATATATTAGCGGCACCGGCGGCAGAGAAAGCGCGTTCAGCAATCCTTAAATTATCACTGGTAGATGAATTGGAAGGAGGAGAAGAGCGTTGTGTAGTGTTGGTTGGATTCATTGGAGTTTGTTCTGACGCCATCCATGGGTTTTGGATTCGGTCTGAATCCACCATTTCTGTTTAACGATCAAAATTAAGCGATTAAATTGGTTTTGCATTTTTTGTTTAGATTAGGAGAGAAGAAAATGAAATAAATTGGGTTGGCGAATATGTGGGAGGGAAATGAGAGGAAGAACGGCGAAGGGAGAAGCTAGAAGGAATAGCGTACGTAAGTGCTTATGCCACGTTTGTTGACAAGTAGTGGTAGACGTTTTTTAGCCAACTGGTGCTCCAATTTCAATTGCCTGATAAACTGGTGCTCCAACTTGATGAAGCTGTCAATAAAGAAAAATTAATTTTGTTTGACAAAACAACATGGCTCTTTCAACTACAAAAAACGGAAAAAGGAACACAAACCATTGTAGTTCCATAGGTTATACTACAAGATCAAAGCATCAATTCAAGTTCAACAACAATCAACAACAATAACAGAAAATTCAGCATCACTATGCACATCAAAATAGAAGCGAAAAGACGGAAGAAACCAGTTGAAACATTTTGTCGAACATGTGACGCACGAGATATGGTTAAGGCGTTTTATCGAACACCTTGCGGGCAAGACCAAAAGCCGTATTTCTGCATTTTTAACACGTAAACATTCCTCCATTTAGCTTCATAATGTTGTATGCTAGTGTTAACTTAATTTAGAATCAATACCGAAACAAAAAACCAGAGAAACCAATTGAAAGCGTAATCAACATGAAACCGTGAAGCTTACCGTAAAAGTGCACCAAACCATGAGCATTCTGAACAGAAGAAGTTCTGAACCATAACCAAAACGTAATTGAACGATGCAGTGAGATGACGAATCGCGTTTGGGTTTGCGATGAAGCAATTCGGCTGCAAAATCGCGTTTGGGAAAAAGCACTTTTGCGTTGGAGGCCTTCCGGGAGAATCGCGTTTGAAAAAGAAGCACGTTAAAGAGAAAAGTGCTTATGTGTAAAGTTCTTCGCGTTTTACCGTTTTCGAATGTTTTGCTTCTTTCAAGTAGTGTTTCAGCAAATGATTTCCTCTTATGTTTCATGTAACTAAAATAAGTAAATAAAATTAATAAAAAAAGAATTAGTGATGGTTTTTGTAGTGATTATATGATTGTCTTTTAAACAAGAATTAGTTACAAAATTATTTTGTAGTAAAATTATGGTAGCTAATTCTACATTTTCTTGTAGTGTTAAACCGCAAATAAAAAACATTGTGACCCTATCTATTGTCAATGTTATAATTTCATAATGGATCAACAATGAATATTATTTAGGGAATTTTTTAATGCACTCTATATATTATTAAGGCACCACGTGAAAATACAAATATACTTTCATTTTTGTATACGCATCTCCGGATGTTCCATAGGTAAATAAAATTTTGACTTAATGTTAAAAAACTCCGAAAATGCATCTTTGTAAATATTTTGAAGATGCAAACTCTATTGGTTCTAAAACATGTCAGAACCCTTCTCATTCATCATTCCTAAAAAAACACAAAATTTTCTCAAATTCTCTCAACTTACATTTTTTCAAAATCAATCAACAAAGATCAAAGCTTCTTCCATCAATATTAAGTACATCAAAGGCATCATTCAACACTGAAGTAAACTCTCAATTTGTAAGTTTTTAAGTTTTGAAAAGTGTTTTGAGTTTTTGTATAAATGAGTAGAAATTAATGTTTTAGGTAAGAAATGACATGAATGATAGTTTATACATACCAAAAAACATGTTTGATTGTAAAAAATAATGATCAAAGCATAATTTTTGGGTTTTGGTGATCTGCATTACCGCCATTGACGAACTTGAAAGTTGCAGGAAATTTCGGAGATGCATGTCCAAAATTTTTCAACGTTTAGATTGTCAGTAATCGGAAATGCATCTCCTTAATTTATCTGTATTTTTTTTTTCTTTCTTGTAGGGTTGCTTGTAGTAATTGTCTGACACTTGTTTGGTTTACTTACATGCATTACAGTTGATAGAGACGACAAACTGAGACACGAGAGGATTGCACAACATGCATCAGTTCATAGGGAGAAGTGTCAAATTTTAGAGGCTCCTGTTCTCTCTAGCCTGATTCATGCAGAGACATCGACTTATGGGGCTCATGCTTCTCCATCTTCTTCTTCCCGTAGGAGACGAGTGTCACCAACTAACGCATCACTTCCTCCATCTTTCTGTAGGCGACATGTTTCACCTATTCAGGCGCCAAAGGTACTCGGGTCATCGGAGGTACCTGAGGCACCAGTGCCACCCCACTCACCGGAGGTACCACTTGGTGAGATGTTTATTACACTCGATGATGTATCGTGTTTGCTGCATCTTCCGATTAGGGGAAACCTTCTAGATCATGGGTGGATTAGCAAAGACGAGGCACTCGAGTTGATGGTAGACTATCTGGGAGTTGACCTAGAGGATGTCATAAGGGAGTTTGAAAAAACCAGAGGGGTTTATGCTAGTTTTGAGCTCCTTATAACAGAGCAGGCTAGAGGTGATGACGAGTAGGTGAGGCTCCAAAGAGCACATGCAATGAGAGCATACATGCTATATTTATTTGGCACTATGATTTTTGTGGACAAGAGTTCCACTTATGTGGATGTCGTCTACCTACGATACTTCGAGGACTTCGAGCGTATCCATGAGTATAACTAGGGGGAGGGGCGCTTGTTTGGCTTACTTGTACTCGAAGTTATTAGAGGTCCATAGGTGTAAGACGAAGCAGGTCACAAACAACATCACACTACTGACGATAGTATTTATTAGCCTTTTAATGTTTGTGTGTGTCATTTTCATTAGATTTTTGTAACACCCTTACTGATGATTCATGTGTTCCAACACTTTTCAGACTTGGATCCTCTAGCACTTCCCGCACATCTCTGGTTGGTCGTGTGTACTGACATATACTAAGGATATATTGCATGCTTATGCATTTACCCCGCTCAGAGAGAACCAAGAGATAGATCTGTTCAGAGTGTACCTTGACTGATTGGTTGTCGACGATATGCATTATAACAACAATGTCGATCACTGTGAGACGCGACCATTTAATGGCATAATGTTATACTCGGGATGGTTGCCTTGCAGTTCACGTCTAACACTTCCTCATCTTTCTGAGCGCGTCATGCGGTAATTCGACTACACTCAGACTATTCCCAGACACCCTATTGTCTTCGTTCCTCATGATATGACACATACATATATGAATGTCATGTTTGATGATTATCTTAGTCATTCAGTATCGGAGGAGGCACAAAGTACCATAGTAGAGAGCAACTAAAGCTATGCCGACATGTACATCAAATGGTTCTTCAGGGTGTCACCTCTGTATATGGTGAAAGTTGCTCAAAGAGATCCAAGAGACCAACTCATCAAGAGATACTAAAGGAGGAGCAAAAACAGTTAGATCATGCTCATGATGTCTTGCCTAGATGTCGTCGCATTATGGAAATTACGAAGGCAGACATTGGCAAAGGTATCTTCCCTGATGGGTATGAGGTGATGTGTGTCCTAGATGCCATTATGTCGGAGGCACAAAAGGCATTGATGTACCGAAGACAACGTCAGATGACGTAGGGTAGAGGAGGTCGAAGAGGCCGACGAGTTGTAGTCCGACATATGTAGTAGTATATAATATTTATACTTTAGATTTATTATCAATTGTATTTTATTTTGCCTTTATTCTACTTTATTATGTATTTCGACTTCATTTATATATGTCATTTTTTGATCATCTAGATTTATATGTCATTTTTTGCATATTAATTATATTGTTTAATGCTCATCACATAACAGGTCTTTAACATTTACAAATCGTGTCATTTTCATATGAATAACCATAAAACAAACATAATATGCATTGTTCTGATAGGGTACGAATATGCATCTCCATGAACCCTAAACGAAGATGCATCTCTGAAACAATAAACATATAAAATGGACCTTTCAAAAAGAAATGTATGGGATATGTGTTAAAATATTTCGGATATGTATCTCCAGATCAGTTAACGTCTTAAGATAAAGTGTGCCTGGAGACACATCTCCAAAATCTAAAAAGCAAGTGTGTTTCAAACCCATAGGATAGAATGGGATAAAAAAACCCATTACTATTACTATTACTATTACTATTACTATTATTATTATCTTTTTTGTTTAAAAATGTATCCTTAGAAGTTAATGCCGAAGAAAGAATACACAAATGAAAGATTAACTAATTGCAAGGCATTCATTGTTCATTACTAAAAATTGTTATAGTATGAAATTTTGTGCATAAAAAAGAAAGACTTTTCGTTAAAAAAAAAAAGACTTTTTCGATTTTTTCGTTACATATATATTCATATGGAAGATGATTTTAATCTTTTCTTTTTATCAATTTCTTCACACACAAATTTCAGAAGCATGTAATGGGAAACCATCTTTAAACACTTAATCTACGTTTTGCAATTATCCATTACATCCAAACAATTTGGCACACATTTAATGTGAATTCATGATTGAAAAGTCATAAATAAAGACAGAAATTCATGTTTGAAAAGTTATAAATGAAGAGAGAAAGTGGAGAAATAGTGCAGATAGCGTTTGATTCTAAGTCATCAGAGCAGCGCTTTCTACATGTTCTAAAGTAGATGTTATCACTTGCTGTTTCTTGGTTCTTCTTTGTTCTTATAATACAATTACTCACATTTTAAACATGATAAAATTATTCAACCGCCATGGAAACAGCCATCTGTGATCATTACCACAACATGAATGATTGATTTATCATGTATCGCCGATATTTAGTGAACAGCATACTTGACACATACTATAAGTTTAAGCCACAAAATGCGCCATAAAATGCAATCTTTCACAAATTGGCCATGACGTTTGTCAAAAAAATCCGTCACTACAGTTCACCATAGCACTGATATATGACAACACTGGAATGACAGTGGCAACTAGCAAGCCAGCAACCACTTGAGCATATTTGATGGTCTAAAAGACCAATGTTTGCCAGTTTTGATTGCTTTATTTAATAGCTAATAGTCATTAACTATGATATTCTAAAGTTAATCTCTTAATTTGGGGCCTGCGTACTAAAAACGAGTAGGATAAACCATGTTAAATATCGCTTAGAAGGGGTATCTATGAACAAACGCCAATTTAGCTGACATCGAAACATTCCTGTATGTTTCCCTTTCAAAAACAGCATTTTGGAATAAACTAAGACTAAGACCTCTATGTAGAGGTGCATTCAAGCATAAGAACTAAGAAGAACATTGGCATCATGGTGAATATTAAAGACACCAAAAAGATTCAAATATATGGTGTCCAATAATATGAATAATTGAACTCTATTTCAGTATCTGATTTGAGGCTAAACTCATAATAATACACAAGTTTCAAAACTCATCTCTAAATCAACACAATTGTTTTCTCTCTTCCAATCTGATTTTATGACTTCTGAAAACCCCATCAACAAAATTACAAATTTTCCTGTGATTTTACAAGGAAAGCAACAAAAACTCATAATGGATAGTAGTAAGAAAGGCTAGGGTCCAGGATGGTTGCAAGAAAGAGTAACCTGTGAAACATCATGACAATTCCTTGAATCAATGCTAAGATTTGATACCATTCTACAAGTTGCTACTGTATTATGCAGTGGCAATAGTGATTGCACGCTCCCAAGCTGGTATACACAATTTCTGTTAAATGCATCAATTTCATATATCACATCAGAAACAATGTAGGGTTATGAAATTGAGAAACAACTAAAACACATTTTTTTGACAAAATATTGTAACTACCTATACATTAGTTTAAAACAAAAAGTGAAATTTGGGAGTGCAATAATGGAATTGGGGATTTTGGGTATGAATGAAAAGTGAAAAAGTAAAAAAAAAATTGGGGGTTTAAAGATGTTACCTGATAAAGGGAGAGAATTGGCGGTGAGGGGTAATAGAAGGAGAAGCGTTGAGAAGAGGAGAATGGTTAGTGGTGGGTCTGAGAGCTGATTTGAAGGAAGTGAGGGAGAAAAGACGTCGAGTGCAATGGGAAGAAGCCATCTCAGGGAGCCACTGCAATCAAACGTGTTCCATTATAACCCTAGTCTTCCAACTGTGTAATTACATATACAATTTTTCTATTTTAGATTTCCTAACTTTTTTTTCCTTTCATTATAGTCATATTTGTAATTTTTAAACACGAAAAACCTTTTTATCCTTACTTCTTTATTAATTGGACAAGACTCTCATTTTTAACTAAGTAGTTGTTGAGAGTCCGAGGATTAGAGGTGTCAATTTCGGGAGCAGATGCCTAAATTTCAAGGCCTCTAAAATTAGAAGGGTTTAAAATTTTAAAAATAAATGAACTTTAAAATATGTAGGCCCTCTAATTTAAGAGCTCCTAAAATTCAAGTAGGGTCTCAAAGCCCTAATATTTTCAAAACTTGACTTTTTTTTCTAAATAATTTTTATTTTATATCGTTTTTTTTTTATTTTTGGAAAAATTCGTTTTTTTTATTTTCGGAAAAAATTAATTTTTTTTATTTTCGAAAAAAATCAATTTATTTTTATTTTTGAAAAAAATCGGTTTTTTTATATTCGGAAAAAATCGGGTTTTTTCATTTTCAGAAAAAATCAGTTTTTTTATATTCGGAAAAAATCGGTTTTTTTCATTTTCAAAAGAAATCGGTTTTTTTCATTTTCGGTAAAAATCGATTTTTTATTTTCGAAAAAAAACAGTTTTTTTTCTGGAAAAAATCGAGTTTTTTTATTTTTGAAAAAAAACAGTTTTTTTTTTTATTTTTTAGGAAAAAATTGAGTTTTTTTTTTCGGAAAAAATCATTTTTTTTAATTTTCAGAAAAAATCTGATTTTTTGATTTTCGAAAAAAATCAGTTTTTTATTTTTTCGGAAAAAAAATCAGGTTTTTTTTATTTTCGGAAATAATCGGGTTTTTTTTTCTTCTGAAAAAACTGGTTTTTTTTTTATTTTCGGAAAAATTGGTTTTTTTTTTTTTCGGAAAAATCAGTTTTTTTTTTATTTTCTTAAAAAATCGGTTTTAGGAAAAAAAAAACAGTTTTAAGAAAAAATCGGTTTTAGAAAAAAATCAATTTTATAATATAAAATAGTTTATTTCAAATAAATTAGATTTTGAGCTCTTCACTTAAGCCCCATTAAAAACAAAAATATGAAGGGGCTTAAAAATAAGGGGTCAAGAAAATATTCATTTAGTAAGGGGCCTAAAAAAATGGGGCCAACAAGGGGCCTAATTATTGGGGCTTTGTCATTTAGGGTTTTTTTGACACCTCTACCGAGGAAGTTAAGGAACACCAACGAGACTAATGTTTCAGGATCACAAGAGAGACGCCGCATCTCAACCCAAAAATTTAAAGTGTTAGATAAATAGATAATCTCTCTTATAAATTCAACATTCCACTTATTAGTAGGCAATGTGAGATTTTAACCACTCACACTTGCATCCAACAATGACAATGTACGTTCATTTCAGGTGCTTCAGACCTTTGGTGTGATATCTTATATACCAAATATGAAATCCAATTGTTCTCCCCACCTTTAAGAGGCGGGTCTTTTAGGTTTTGTTTTGCCTCTTTTTTGGTAGAAAGGGGTGTCTCTCTTGGGATCGAAAGTTGAGTATTCTTCTAATTAGTTTGTGGTTAGTTTTGGGAAGAAAGTGGGATCAAACCTTTAAACCTCCTTTTGGAAGGATCTTTGAGTTGGGTCTTCTCTCTTTATTGTTAGGTTTCCTAAGTACTTAAGTATATCTCGTAGATCAGACTGGGGTGTTGTGTTTAACATTTTGACTTGGGATCTAAAGTGGAAAAGATCTCTCTTTGTCTATCATGAGGAGATGGTTCATAAATTACTTTTAGTCATTCAAGATGTGACACTTTTGTTAGATCTTGATATGTGGTGCTGATGCCACTTCGAGGATGGTATTTTTTCAGTTGCCTCTATTTACTATGATCTCTATGAAAATGTCATATTTAGTACTTTTCTGGTCAATCATGAGAACTTGGTTCTTCCTGTTGTTTGGGAAAGTTAGATTCTCTCTAAAGTACTTGTCTTCTCCTAACATCTTTTTCAAGAGAAAATCTCCTACTAGAGTTATTTTGTTTAGGCATAAGGTACTGGTGGGCCGTGGGGTGCCCAATGTGTGATAGGTAGTCAGAATCACTTAACTATTTATTTGTGTTTTCTAATCTAGCAGCGTCTTTTGATATGAGATATTTAGCTGGATGAGTTAGTGTTTTGAGATATTTAGGTGGATGGGTTTGTGTTTTGTTCTTCCAAGGGATCTTAGTTCTATTTTCTTACCTCTTAGATTGTTGGGTGGTAGGTCTAAGATAAAGGCTGATTTAGTTATGATTTGATACTCAGTAGTTTAGTCGATTTGAAAAATCCTATAACGGTATTGTCTTCTCATGCTCTTCTACCACGATGATGAATGTGGAAGATAATAATATATTCTTAACTTGAAAGTGGTATCTTAGAAGACATGCGAAAAACTCTTATGTTTTCTCTAGTTGACTTGAGAACCCTATTATTTATAGGAGCCTATAAAAGAGAGTGTGGCTTCTTTTCTGTTGATGGTGGTTCACTCGGCCGAGATCTAGCTTCTCTTACTTAAAGGCTCCTGTCTATATTTTTCTTCTCTCTCTTTTTGTTGGCTATATGTTGTGTAGATTGGTTGTTATTCTTATGTCTTTATCGCTATTGTGCTTTTAAGGCTAGGATTTTATTTTATCATGTTGGGTCCTCGTTCAGTTACTTCTCGCACTCAATTGAATTTGTTATTTTGCTTGAAGTTAGACTTTTATTTTCTCCTGTATGGTTATTTTGCTTTTAAGGTTAGGCTTTTATTTTCTCTTGTAGGGTCCTTGTTCGGTTACTTATACCCAGTTGAGTGAACAATTGTACTTTGCAGTGTCTCAGAGTCGTTGTTTTCTCATTTATATATTATATCCTATTTGCCTTAAAAAATACATTTGCAATCAAAATGAAATACATATTTAAGTTTGTTTAATTTAAATTATAAGCTTTACATATAATCTCTTTCATTTACAATGTTCTTTACAAGAATTTTACTCTTGTGAAAAATATTCATATTAGAAAAACAATACAAATCATTATCATTTTTCATATAAGAAAAACAACACAAATCATTTATGTTTCCATCATCTCTTCTTGCAAAATACGAGTATTTATTTAACTTCTACTTATATTCAATAATATTTTGAAATAACTTAAAACACGGGGTAATTGTAAGGTAGCAACTATTATACTAGTATACTAGTATTATATGTTAGAATTACTTGAGCATAAACAATGGAAAATGCACAAACACAAAAAGAAAGAAAAAAAACACAAGAACAAAGAGCCAGTATCCTCACTTCATTTCCTCATATCTCAATCTTTTTGCTAGATTGAAAAAGTATTCATAATTTCATATTTATATGCACACCCCATACAAAGACAGCCATGGCTGATGAGTTATGACATTAAAATAAATATTGATAAAACAAAAATGGCTGATGAGTTAATTTGTTTAGGCATAAGGTACTGGTGGGGTGGGGGAGGGAGGTGTCCAATGTGTGAGAGGTACTCAGGATCACTTAATCATTTATTTGTGTTTTTTGATCTAGCAGCGTCTGTTTGGTATGAGATATTTAGATGGATGAGTTGTGTTTTGAGATATTTAGGTGGATAGGTTTGTGTTTTGTTCTTCCAAGGGATCTTAGTTCTATTTTCTTAGCTCTTAGATTGTTGGGTGGTAAGTCTAAGATAAAGGCTGATTTGGTTATGATTTGATCCTCAATAGTTTAGTCAATTTGAAAATCCTATAACGGTATTGTCTTCTCAAGCTCTTATGCCACGATGAAGAATGTGAAAGATAAAAATATATTCTTAACTTGAAAGTGGTATCTTAGAAGACATGCAAAAAACTCTTATGTATTTTCTAGTTGACTTGAGAATCCTATTTTTTATAGGAGCCTATAGAAGAGAGTGTAACTTCTTTTCTGTTGATGGTGGTTCACTCGACCGAGATCTAGCTTCTCTTACTTAAAGGGTCTTGTTTATATTTTTCTTCTCTCTTTTCGTTGGCTATATGTTGTGTAGATTGGTTGTTATTCTTTTGTCTTTATCGCTATTGTGCTTTTAAGGCTAGGATTTTATTTTATCTTGTTGGGTCCTCGATCAGTTACTTCTTGCACTCAATTGAATTGGTTATTTTGTTTGAGGTTAGACTTTTATTTTCTTCTGAATGGTTATTTTCCTTTTAAGGTTAGACTTTTATTTTTCTCTTGTAGGGTCCTCGTTCGGTTACTTATACCCAATTGAGTTCGGTTACTTATACCCAGTTGAGTGAACAATTGTACTTTGCAGTGTCTCAGAGTCGTTGTTTTTTCATTTATATATTATATCCTATTTGGCTTAAAAAAATACATTTGCAATCAAAATCAAATACATATTTAAGTTTGTCTAATTTAAATTATAAGCTTTCCATATAATCTCTTTCATTTACAATGTTCTTTACAAGAATTTTACTCTTGTGAAAAATATTCATATTAGAAAAACAATACAAATCATTATCATTTTTCATATAAGAAAAACAACACAAATCATATATGTTTCCATCATCTCTTCTTGCAAAATAGGAGTATTTATTTAATGGGAAATGTTAATGAGTGTCCTCGGGGGCATTGAGTAAGATATTAAAAAGATAAGTTGAGTATTTTTTTAAGAAATTATAAATATATGTTTTTTTTTAAAATATGTGTATTCAATGTAATAAAAATATAAATAATTAACTTTTTTAAGAATGTGTATTCAATGATATAAACCTATTATATTTTCCATATTTGAAATTCTTAACCAGTGTCCCGGAGCACTGGTTAACATGACCCTTATTTAATTTCTATTTATATTCAATAATATTTTGAAATAACTTAAAACACGGGGTACTTGTAAGGTAGCAACTATTATACTAGTAATACTTTGAAATAACTTAAAACACGAGATACTTGTAAGCAGTGTTTTAAAAATCGGACCGGACCGGCCGGTTGGACTGGGAACTGACCAGTTAATCGGCCGGATTCGCTTGTTCGATCGCCCATGTCTTCGAACCGGAGGGAACCGGTGTGAACCGGAAAAACCGGTGGTTCAACTACTTATTTTAAAAAAAAAAAATTAAAAAAAAAAAAAATTTTTAAATTTTTTTTACTCAAATACATATGAACTTTTTCCCAAAAATAATAGTGATCACTCATTTGATTCAAGTGATACACAAATTAAGTTTCGTAATATCCACAAAATTATTTATACTATTTTGTATTTATATTGATTAAAAAATCATCATACAAATATTTGTATAGAAATTTAAGAATACATATTAAGAAACTAAATATAATACTACATCCGTTCTTTTATATAAGAGACAATTCATTTTTTAGGTTCATTGCATAATCAATGTATTTAATCAATTTATAGACTAGATACATTGATTATTCAATGAACCTAAAAAATGAGTTATCTCTTATAAAAAGAAACAGAGGTAGTATAATTTTAGACTTAACTGATTTCTATTTTATATATATATATATATTTGGAAAATTTATTATTTAGAATATTGTTAATATTTGTATTGTTTTAATTATTAACATTAAAACTGATTTTCTATTACCATTAAAACTATGAATTTAAATTAGACTCTGTTAGACTCTGTTTAAAATTTACAATTAGACTCTATTTAAAATTTGCATTTAAATTATGAACATGTGAATTTATGATATGATATTTTCAAAAAATTTAAGTGCTAGTTATATTTTTTAGAGACTGAATCATCCGGTTTTACCGGTTTTATACCTATTATAATGGCAGATTTATTCAACCGAGTTATCCGGTTTAATCCGGTTTGGTCATGCAGTTCGACCAATGACCCAGTGGTTCAACCGATAAACCAGTGACCTAGTACCCTCACCGGTTTGATGACCGGTCCAGTTTTTTAAACATAGCAACTATTATACTAGTATACTAGTATTATTGGTTAGAATTACTTGAGAGCATAAACAATGAAAAATGCACAAACACAAAAAGAAAGAAAAAAAACACAAGAACAAAGAGCCAGTATCCTCACTTCATTTCCTCATATCTCAATCTTTTTGCTACATTGGAAAAGTATTCATAATGTCATATCTATATGCATACCCCATACAAAGGCAGCCACGGCTTATGAGTTATGACATTAAAATGAATATTGATAAAACAAAAATGCTACTTATGGAGGCTCACTGAAACAAAATATTACAGAATCATTTGGAAAAGTATACTGGTATTAGCTGCTTCGGAATGCACTTTGTTGAGTTAGGCCTATAACCTTTGAAACTAACTTTTACATCCTTGATAGCGTTTGACACAAACCACCTGCACCATTAATGTGAATTTAACTTTATGATTAACAAAGACTAGACAAACTCTGTTAAACCCAACTGATCCAGCAATCCTAAAGATCTAGACAAGTATTCCAAATGAACTTAGGATATAAAAATTGTTCTTAAATAACATATTCCACAAGACCCAACTTAAAAGTACAATCTATTATAGCACGTCGAGAGGTTAGTCGCAAATTTGAGAATATAATAATAATCTGTGTCGATGGTGCCCAAAGCTGCAAGGTAGCAACTATACAACAAAACCTAAGCGCATACAACTATGACAAAACCCTTGAGCAAAATAGAAACTATGCCTACCGATTAAACTTTAAGGCCTTCTTCTTTTGCTTTCTTGAACCATTTAAGTGTGCTCTCCAATGTTGTGTAAGCGGCAACGTCTGTCAAACTCTTGCTTTCGACTGCATAATCAAATACTTCATAAGCATCTGCAATTCTACCAACTCTACATAATGACCTGACAAACGTAGCATAAGAAGCCATATCAAGCTTCAGACCATCCGATTTCATCATTTCATACAACTCCATGGCCTTATCAAACAGCCTAGACTTACACAACCCATGTAACAACGTGTTATACGTGCACGAATTCGGACTGCAGCCCTTCATTTCCATCTCTCCCAACAATGCCAATGCAGCCAAGGTCTCACCTTTCCTGCACATCCCATTCATCAGAGACGTATAAGTCACCTCATCAGGGAAATGACCCTTTTCCGCCATAACACGCAACAACTTCTTAGCTTCTGTGACCCGACCGGATTTCGATAACCCATAAATCAATGTGTTATAAGTAACAAGATCAGGCTCCACCCCGTTCTCCTTCATCTGATTATAAACCTCAATCGCCTCACTCCCTCTACTCAGCATACAATAACCTTTCATAATTGTATTATAAACAAAGCAATCTGGCTTAAAACCTTCCTCATGGAGAACCTTCACCAACCTCATCGCCTCGCGCAAATTCTTAGTGTTACATACATTATCAATCAGAATTGTATAAGTAACAAGATCGGGCTTGACATCAAATTTGCTACGCATTTCTTCAATAAAACTATAGACAGAGCTCAATGTGCGGCACTTACATAGATTCTTAACAAGGAAATTGAAAGTGTAAATGTCAGGCACACAATGCTTCAAAGACAGCTCTTTGATCAACTCAACCGCGTCATCTACACGACCAGCGGAACAAAGCGACCGAACCGCTAAATCAACAGTAACTTTATCAGGGCTTACACCATCAGAAACCATCAAATTTAGGGTTTGATGAATTGGGGCAAGAGTGGAATCAGTGGAATTGCAGGATTGGGTAAGAAGGATATGGTAAGTGGATTTCTCAGGGGAGAATGAAGGGTGGGTCTTTGTCATGTGACGGAGAAAAGCGATGGAATCGTTAATGGTGGAAATAGAAGCGTAGGATTGAAGAAGGGAATTATGGAAGCGGAAATCATGGGGGGCATTAGAGGTGTTAACGATGGAATTGAAAAGGGTTTTAGCGTCTTGGAGATTTGGGGATTTGAATGGGGATAAGGGTTTGGGAAGTTGAGGTTGTTGTGGTTGGGGTTTTCGGGATTTCGCAGGGAAATTGGAAGGGGTTTTGTTGGGGAAATAGCGGGGTTTGGAAGAAGATGGAAGGTGTGAAGATGGGTTGATTAGGTTTGGGTTGGAGAGTGCGGAGCGAAATGAAGGAGGAATTTTTCCCATCTTGGTTTTTTCTTCGTCTTCTTCGTTCAAAGTGTTGCAGGGTTTAGGGTTTAGAAGTGAGTGACAATGTGTTTCTTAGTAATTTTTCCATGACAGAATCTAACACTGGTTTAATAAAAAAAAAAAAATTACATTGATTTAATTATTTTATTTTATCTTACACTGATTTATTTAATTATAAGTTTAATTTTTAAAGTAATTTTGCCAAGATGCGTCAAATTCAGTAATACGTAGTCTGCCTTGCGTTAAAGGAGATTGATTATCTAGTATAGTTCTCAAAAATGAAATACCTAAAAGGAGTTGAATCATGCAAGGACAATTTGCATGGTAGGATTGTAAGTTATTTTCATTCATAAAATTATTAAAATGTGTATCTTTGTTCTATGATCATAATCAAAGACGAGTGTAATCCCCTAAAACTTAATCGATCCCTTTTTATGCGTACTTTTTAAAAACTCTCTTTAGATGATTATTTGGTAGGAAAATTTTATTGTCAATTTTAGTAGTTGACACTTATTAAGTAATATATTTAGTTCATACACTCTCATAATAACATGTGAACCACTCCAACAATAAAATCGTGTTTCATTCATTCACCCTAAAATAATACAATTGTATTTCATTCCAACAATAGAATTTGGTGAGAACTCAGATCTAGAAGCAATGAAAAGAAGGAATAGCGACGCATTTTTGTCTATGCATGGTGATTGTGATTCTCTGTTCTATCTTTATGTTTCATTTTCTTATTCTTTTGGCTGAGTTATTGAGTTGTGTTGTTGTTGTGAGTTGGATGTATTGGTTATTGAATTCCAGATACGAGTGAGGAAGAAGAACATTGCAGATCTATTCTTTTCCATTTTAATTTATATTGATTAAAAATTAATTTCAAATATTATATAAACTAAAAATGTTATACAATTAAGAAAATAAAAAATTTTTATTAAAAAATTTTCAAAAATGTGACATGGCTCTACAGTACCACAATCACGTCCTTAATACGGAGGTTACGTGTGCAAAACTGGATGGGGGCCAACCAAATCCCAATAAATGTAAAGTTGAAGGACCAAAAAGCTAATTTTTAAAATGGAGGGACTAAAAGTTTAAAAAAAATATCACATTAGAGAACAAAAAGTGCATTTAAGCCTTAAGAATATAAACTTATAAGAGTCATGGCGGTTATATGTCATTTAATCAACATATTTTCTTTCATGTACTACTATATTAATTTTTCACCTTAATATAATCATAAGTTGAAAAATACTTAATGGGTTCAACAATAATGTTATTATTGATAACATAATTTGTTCTCATTATTGTTACTAATTTCATGAATGCATAAGTAGAAAACAAAACAAATTAGAAACATTACATAAATCAGCTCGTAGTGTCACATACATCATAAAACATCATAATTTATTAACAATCATAATACCCATGTTTTCTACATGGCCACCAAATACTTTAGGTGGTAACCCTTTCGTCAAAGGGTCCTGAATCATAAGATTTGTGCTAATACTTTTTCATAAGATTTTCTTAAATGAAAAGTACTTAAATTACATATGATTAGCACCATTAGAATACTTGTCGTTTCTTAAAGAAGAATACCATTGCAAAATTATCACAATAAATTTTTCAGTGGCGTGGTAATACTTTAAACAAGTCAAAGTCCTAAAATAAAGTTTTTTTAGCCAATTAGCTTGAATTGTGACCTTAAAGCATTTCACAAATTCAGCCTCCATAGTGGATGCGACAATGACAATTTGCTTCATACTTTCCATGATATTGATTATCCGTCCAAAAGATACACATAATCAAATGTTGACTTTCTTGTATCTACACGACCGATAAAAATGAATATGAATATCCAATCACTTAAAGATAAACAATTCTCCTATAAGTCAGCATGTGATTCTTCATCCCTTGCAAATATCTCAATTTTTCCTATTTATTTCCATTCCAATTCATTCTTTGGACATTCTATAAGACTAAATTTGTCTCCTTTATATATTGGAAAGAGAGATGCTCAACACTATCCATTCTAAATCTCCCTAAAATTTTATTGATTTATGTTTTCTGAGACAAGTATAATAACATGTGATGTCTATCATAAATACTTCTATTCCAATAACATAACTTTCCTCACCCATATTTTTTCGTTTCAAAGTTGTTAGAGAGAGATTTCTTACTTATATAATAAACCAAGATCAGTAGTTGCCAGGAAAATGTCATCAACATATAAAACTAGTGTAATGCACTGTATAATATATACCTAGAATAACACTATACAAGCATTTTATTTGGTATTGACACCATCATAAGTGCCTAATGGCGTAATCCACATACTAGACCATTCTAAAAACATAAACACAACCTATGGTACAAGACATGGAAACTAACCAAAATAATTAAAAAAAACTAAGATTAAAATATAATATCCTCAATTGTATACAAACAATTACACAGCGGAAAACTAAAACTAAGCTTCTCTTGAAACATCCAAGCATAGCTCCACTCGTAAATCAAACCTGCAAACAATACCTGGAAAATAACAACGATAATGGGGTGAGATATTAAATCCCAGTGAGTTCCCTATCTTATGGATTCTCTCGGCTTTACAGGGTTTTAGCCAAATCCTAACTCAAGTCAAAGGGAAGGGAAATGACCTTGAGTTCTCAATCTCACAATATATGGAAACATATCATGAGTCTGTTAACTCAAATTTATCACTAATCGGTAATCTTACCAAGACATCCCCTTTTCCCGTCCGCTTCTACGTCTAGAAGTCGACCCGAGTCATGGATCCTTGTAATTTACTTGACATACGAAATGGATTCGGGTTCATCGGCCTGTTAACCGTGAACCGTCACTTCTCATGGCCTGTTAACCATCGCAAGTCTCTTTACCCGTAGGCTCCATTCGTACTACACGCGAGAATCAAACCTGCCAAGTAATCATGCATACGTTCCAGAGGAGCCCGAGGCTCATGAAACTGCAACTCAAGGGAAACGGTTACGATTACGTGATCTCGCACACAAACGTGATTGTATTCGACAATCACAAGGCCACATTCGCCTTTTCACAAAACACAAGGTTCACACATGTTCCATACTAGTGTCTCACTCTTTTCTAGACCATTACTCGGCAAGGATGCACCTTTCTACATCGAATGTACAAGCATCGCCATCTAGGTTCTCTACTCTAAACCATTACTCGACAAGGATGCACCTTTCTACATCGATTGCACGAGCATCACTATCTAGAGTTTCTATCACAATCCTAGTCACAACTTAGAATAATAACCTTAAACTATGCCATTTTGTTTTGGGGTAGAGTTTCCTTACTCTTCCTAATTCATATTTTAAACATGCATATTTTCTTTCATTCACAAATCACAATTAGATAGATATGTCATAATACAATTTGTAATGAATTACATGTAATAATTCAACTCATAAAGTTAACACAAATTCTCGGGTTCCCTCCGATTCATTTAATCGGGTATTAAAATCAATATTTCTCACTTTTATCCCGTAGGATATTTTCACAGCTTTACATCGATACCAAGAACGCTTCGATAGGAATCACGGTTCAAAAGTTATGAGTTTTCAAAAAGATATTTTTCATCAACTAACAGTGGTAATCGGTTACCCAAAATGAGTAACCGGAAACTCTAGCTTCACTGTTCAAAACTTAATCAAATTTGGAGTTAGAGGCATATTTCGTAATCGGTTACCCAATTAGGGTAATCAGTTACTCAGTTCAAATTTGCGCAGATTATCACTTTTTTCCACAGAGTAATCGGTTACTCTAATAGGGTAATCGATTACTCTGTTACAGGACAGAAAATTCTGGTTTTTCTCATGTTTCCAAAATCATCCAAATTCATTCAACATTCATAGAACTCATAGAAACATCAAAGCAAGCATATTAGGTTCAATATACACACAACCTGACTATATTACCCGACTATTTCCACATTTTAACCATTAGAAACATTGATTCCAACAAAATCAATCATAACCTAACAATTTCTATTTTAGGTTTCCAACCATAATTTCTACACTTTGAGTTCTACCTAGAACCCACCTGATAATCAAAGAGGAGTTTAAAGAAGATGATGAAAAATGGTGATGATCCAAGCTTCTTCCCTCTTCTTTCTCTCTTTTTCCTTTCTTTTCCTCTTCTCTTACCAACTTTTTCTTCTTTCTTTTCTAACAAACATATATATATATATATATATATATATATATGTTCTGGACCGGGCAGGACTTCCCGCCCTTAAGGATCAGGCCCAATCCATTATAGTTGGCGAACAGGCCCAATAGGCACAATATAGTCGTTGGGCACGTCCCCCCCACTCGCTTGTCAGTTCACGCGACCAACTACCTCCCCGGATCTTGCGGGGATAGTTGGACCAAGTCAGAGGACCACGCGCTGTGTCCTCCACTTGGCAGTCTCTCATTCGCCGAGCAGGCATCCTACTCGCGAGGAGAGATCTTGGCCCCGCGCTGGGGGTATATTATAAATACCCTCTCACTTGAGAGGGTCAGGTATCTAATCTCTTACATTCTTACTTTGTACTTGCTTTTCTCCTCTTGTCCAAACTCTCACTTTGGCATCGGAGTACCTTGCAGGTACGCCCCCCATTCTCCTCTCCTACGAGCATCAACTCCTGCCCTACACGAAGGCCGCGACGATCTCCTTCTGGCCCTCTCTGATCAGTGGCGCCGTCTATGGGAAAATCCCAGCTTCCCCGTCTTTAACCAAGATTCTCTCTTGCACAACAAAGACCAAAGCTTCATCCTTTCAAATCCCAGATCGACATGGCTTTCATCAAGAACGATGTTAACCAAGACTTTGTGGCCTCTGCGGCCAACAACAACGACCATGCTTTCGTCGGGCATATCCTGCAGGAAAGTGACCGAAGAGACGAAAGGTCAGCTTCCTCGAAACCCGACAAACCAAAGCCACGGGCACCAGCTGTGGAGCTCACCTTCGAGCCCATCCCAATTCCCCAGGATGTTGATCCGAGCACCGCAGCGCTCATCGCATCTCTTAACAACTCGAAAATCTTAATCCTCCAGCAGGGGGAGAAGATCAATGCTCTCGAGCATATCATTCAGGGACGCCTTGCTTCAGAAAAACTGATGAGTCTTTCCCCGCGTCCACGAACTCCCTCGAAGCGAAGACGCGACAGCCTCTCCCCGGAGAGGAAACGTTCAAGATCGAGGAACCCTACACCCGATCTAGCACGACGACGCCATCAGTCTCCCCCACGGAGATTCAGGCACTCCCTGGTGTCCAAGAGGTCTCAACACTCAGATAAGTACGAGCACCGACACACCCGCGGACGTTCTCCTCGCCGAAGTCGAAGTCGCGGTCACAACCGTTCCCTTTCGCTCTCTCCTAGTTCCAGCAGCGACGATGACGTTCACGACCCGTTCACAAGAGACATCCTGGACACTCGAATCCCCCGCGGATTGGAGAAACCACCCATGTTGACAACCTATGACGGGACGTCTGATCCCCGCGAGCATATCGAAAATATAGAAGCTATGCTCCAATATCACGGTGTCTACGGGGCTATCATATGCAAAATGTTCCCCATCACCTTGAGAAAGGGAGCGATGACATGGTTTAAACGACTTCCTCGCGGATCCATCTCTTCATGGAGAGAGTTAAAGAGCCAGTTTGCCCGCCATTTCACAGCTTCCCAACGACATCCTAAGTCGGAGGCTACACTGGAGGCCATTATACAAGGCAGGGATGAATCCCTGCGGGCATACATTGAAAGATTTAACAAAGAAGCGGTGGAAGTTCGAACAACGGATCACATGAAAAAGTACCTCCTCGAAAAGGGACTCCGGCCCAAAAGCGATTTCCGTAAGGCAGTGGGGATCGAAGCTCCCCGGACACTGACGGAACTCCTTCGCAAAGCTGAGGACTACATCCATTACGAGGAAAAAGAAGTTGCATTCCATGCCCAGGACTTAAGAGACCGCGAAGCACCTCGGGCATCAAAAAAAGACGAGCCGGAATCATCCCGGCAAGGGAAAGAGAAAAGGCGCGACGAGCGTCCTCGCGAAAGCAAAGGGCCAGCTGGCCGGTTTACGAAGTACACCATGCTCACGACCTCGCACGAGTACATTCCCTCTGAATGCATCAACACAGAATTTAAACAAGGGGGTGTCAGGTTCCCTAAACCGACCACATCCAAAGGGAACGTCGACAAAAGCAAATACTGTCGTTTCCACCGTAGTCACAGCCACGTGACAGAAGATTGTGTGCATCTTAAGGATGCAATAGAGATCCTCATCAAAGAGGGTCACCTAAAGCAGTACGTGAAGAAGGGAGAGTCCTCCCGACGAGACACATCCGATTCGAAGAAAGAGGCAGAATCAGCCCAATCCAGTCCTCCCCCGCAGGTCGCAATGGCCATCAGCCGACCAGAGGACTTCTTAGTTCCTGACCACCTCGACACGACTTCCCAGGTATTCATACACAGCACCTGGGAAGCCTTTCCTACGACCATGGTCATCTCATGTGGGGGGTATCATGAGCTTACAATAGGGTCCATCAAACAAAAGTTTGAGCAGCTGATAGACAGTAGCCCCGATCAGTTGTCCGTGATCGGAAAAAGTAAAGGGCGTTCGCAGCCGATCACGTTTTACCGAGAAGAACTGCCCGGGGATCCCCAAATTCCCATATCCCTCTGTTGATCAGGGCCAAATTGTCCTCTATCGATGTTCGGAGAATCCTGGTCGACCAGGGCAGTTCCTTGGACATCATGTATACCAATCTGTTCCGTGCATTGAAACTGAATAAGTCCAACCTCTCACCATACGTGGGATCGGACCTCCAAGGATTCAACGGGGCAACAACCCGACCTTAGGGTTACGTGGAGATACCAGTCACTTTTGGCGAGGAAGAGGCATCTCGGACAATCAAAACGCAGTTCTTAGTCATTGATTGCCTGTCACTTTATTAGTGCATCCTCGGCAGGCCAACTCTTGTAGAACTCATTGTTGTCCCCTCTACGGTCCACCTCAAACTCAAGGACTATACTGAGAAAGGGCATGTCACAACTCTGCATGGCGACATCGAGGCTACTCGCAGATGCTTTGAGGCCGCAACAAAAGGGCAGAACCAGATCGCGACGACGGCAAAATCAGCAAAGCGCCCAAGAGAATATGAGGTTCCAGCTGAAGGTGGCCAGCCAGACAAAAAGCCCATGCTTCCCGTGCATATCATCGACCTCGACAGCAGGCTTCCTGAAGAGGGTAAATAGGATCGTGATGAAGATAAACAGTCAGGAGCAACAAGCTCCCCGGCTTCTGCAGTTTTGCGACCAGTCCCAGATGGGGAATTCGAGATCATCACCTTCAGCAATAACCCCAACAGGGGAGTGAAGATAGGTGCTGGTCTCCCCGAAGAGATCAAGAAGGAGCTGAAGAAATGTCTTGACGACAACGTCGATCTGTTCGCCTGGAGTGCAGCGGATATGCCCGACCTTGATCCAGAAACTGCATGTCACCACTTGACAATCGATCCAATTGCTCGCGTCATTGCCCAACAAAGAAGAAAGCAATCCGAGGAAAAGGCACAAGCTGCCGAGAAACTAGTACAAGACCTCTTAGAGGCAAAATTTATTTCCGAGGCCAGGTATACGACCTGGCTCTCAAACATTGTACTTGTAAAGAAAAGTAATGGAAAATGGCGCATGTGCATTGATTACACTGATCTCAATCGGGCTTGCCCGAAAGACGCTTATCCGCTACCGAGCATAGATAAACTCGTAGATACTTCCGCAGGTTTCAAGCTCTTGTCCTTCATGGACGCTTATTCAGGATACAACCAAATCCCAATGGCAGACGAGGACAAGAGGTATACGGCGTTTATGACCTCCTCGGGGAACTATTACTACAACGTAATGCCCTTTGGGCTAAAGAATGACGGGGCCACGTACCAGCGCATGATGAATAAAGCCTTCCAATCAGAAATCGGGGACATGCTCGAAGTGTATATGGATGATATGATCGTGAAATCCCAAGAGGAATCCGACCATACCACCCACTTACAAAAGGTGTTCGACCAAGCTCGAAAGTGTAAAATGCGTTTCAATCCAGAAAAATGCACCTTTGGTGTACGAGCAGGGAGATTCCTCGGGTTTTACCTCACTGAAAGAGGAATAGAAGCAAACCCAGATAAATGCCGAGCACTCGTGGAGTTCCCCACTCCGCGGTCGAAGAAGGCGATACAATCCCTCAACGGGATGCTCGCGTCCCTTGCTCGCTTCATGAGCAAATCCGCCCAGCACGCTCTGCCCTTCTTCAAATTACTCAGGAAGGAAGCCAATTTCGAGTGGACGGATGAATGACGAGCGGCCCCTTGCCCATTTCAAACAAGCTTTGTCCGAGCCACCAGTATTCTCCCGACCAGACCGCGGGGAAACCATATACCTGTACCTCTCCGTGGCCAACGAAGCAGTAAGTGCAGCACTTATTCGCGAGATGACTGACGGGTAGAAACCCATCTATTTCACCAGCAAAGCCCTGCAGGGACCCGAAGTCAGGTACACACAAATAAAACGAGTGGCCCTTGCTCTCATAGTTGCCGCGAGGAGACTCAGTTATTACTTCATGGCGCACACTATCATCGTCAGAACCGACCAGCCTATTAGGCAACTGTTAAGCCGACCAGATATGGCGGGCAGGATGCTAAATTGGTCCCTTGAATTGTCCGAGTTCGACATTCACTATGAGGGGAGGACAGCCCTCAAGGCACAGGTCCTGGCCGACTTCGTAGCAGAAATGACTCTAAAACTATCCCCTCCAGGAGAGACGCGGAAGTGGATCATTTACGTGGATGGCTCATCAAGCCCCTCAGGCAGCGGAGCAGGAATTATCCTCGAGAACGAGGAAGGGACCCTGATCGAAGTATCCCTGGTCATGTCCTTCAAAACATCCAACAATCAAGCCGAGTATGAAGCCTTCCTTGTAGGATTACAATTGGCCGAAGACGTTGGTGCGAAAGAAATAAAAATTTACACTAATTCCCAGCTCGTAGCGTCCCAAGTACGGGGAGAATTCCAAGCAAAGAACGACCAACTAGCCAAATATTTGGCAATGGTTAAAGAAAAAATAGCGGAGTTTGAAGCATGGGAAGTTCAGCACGTCCCGCGCGAGCAAAACACCCGAGCAGACATCCTCTCTAAACTAGCCAGCACCAGAAAAAAAGGTGGGAACAAATCCATCATACAAGAAATGCTGGCCCGCCCGAGCATTGTAAAACCCGACCTGCTAGATGTTAACGTCATCGGAGATCCCCTTTGTTGGATGACCCATGTGTACAATTATCTCACCAAGGGGGAACTCCCCGAGGACAGTAAGGAGGCCAGCGTAACTAAATGACGAGCATGTTCGTACGTACTGGTCGAGGACAAATTATATCGACGAGGATTTTCCATCCCCCTGTTGAAATGTGTCGACGAGGCCTAGGTCCCCGAAATCTTACAAGAGATTCACGAGGGCATCAACACACAACACTTAGGGGGAAGATCCTTGGCCCGGAAAGCTTTGCGAGCAGGATATTACTGGCCAACCATGCAACATGACGCCAAAGAGCACGTACAAAAGTGTAACCGTTGCCAATACGGGGACATGCACTTAGAACCCCCCAACGAGTTGAAGAATCTCTCCTCGCCGTGGCCCTTCGCCTGGTGGGGGATGGACATTCTAGGCCCCTTTACAATGGGATCTTATCAAAACAAATTCCTAATCGTGGCCGTCGATTATTTTACAAAATGGATTGAACCCGAAGCGCTCGCCAAGATCACAACCTTCAACATACTGCGTTTCTACAAAAGGAACGTCCTCGCAAGATTTGGGGTACCTCAGGCCCTTGTGACCGAAAACGGAACCCAATTCACGGACAAAAACTTCCAAGATTTCGTCGCCAAACTAGGGACAAAACAACATTTCATCTCCGTCGAGCACCCCCAGACTAACGGGCAAGCGGAGGCCGCGAACAGGGTGATCCTCCGCGGGCTGAAACGAAGGCTAGGCGAGGCCAAGAAAAGATGGGTCGAGGAGCTCCACAACGTCCTTTGGGTGTATAGAACAACACCACACTCCACCACCGGGGAAACTCCCTTCCGACTAGCGTATGGAACAGAGGCGGTAATACCGGTGGAGATAAGGGAACCCTCCAGAAGGACAGAAGCTCCCCTCGACGAAGAAATAAACGACGAGGCTCTACGCGAGGAGCTCGACCTGGTCGAAGAAATAAGATCAGGAGCTGCGCTCCGCGAGGCCACATTAAAACAACAGATAACGTTGCGACATGACGCCAGGGTCATAAAATGTGACTTCCCCGTGGGCAGTCTGGTCCTGCGTAGAAACCAGAAGGATTCGCGTGAAGGGACACTGGCAGCAAACTAGGAAGGACCTTATAGGGTCAAGTCCAAAACGGGCACAAGAACATATTACTTGGAAACATTGGACGAAAAACCACTTGCTCGACCATGGAATACTGAAAAACTCAAGCAGTACTACAGCTAAGTCCTTAAACACAAGGCTAGACAAATTGCCGACGTAATCACCTAAAATGGGGAGATTTGCGCGGCCATCGTATTGTGCCCTGGTGAAGCATGACACGCATTACAACGCTGACCAGCTTCTGCTCATTGTACGAGCAGATCCTGTGCACAATGGGGATACCTCGACCGAGCTCCGCCGTTGCCGCACCATTCAGGCAGGACACCCAGCTCGCGATGGGAATAGTCCAAGCCTATGAGATTAGTACCTCAAACAAAGTTCTAGCCTCATCATGGGCAAAACCACTTTGCCCTCCTCGGTAGGTTTCACAACTCGCCGAGCACACACATATGAATAAACAGAGCAAACGTCCAAGATAAAACATTTTTACACAAAATCCAAGTTGAAATTCTTGTATCAGACGTGTGATGTTAAGGTGCGATGTCACAACAACACACTCTGCATAATGGACAAAATAAACAACAGAAGAATACACCAAATTGTTCACCCAGTTCGGTCTAACTACCTACGTCTGGGGGCTACCAAGCCAGGGATGAAATTCACTACTTGTAGAATTAATTTACAGACTCAACAACCCAGTTGACAATCTCCTAAACTTAATTCCTACTAGTGACTTTCTACCTAAGAACCCACTTAGATATGAGAACACTACTCAATCCCTAAAACACTCAAAGAATAACCTCTTTGAGAAACCTTGATCTTGCTTCCTAGCTTCGATCAAGTCACACAACTCTCTTTGCTTCACATCTTTAGAGAGGACAGATCACCAATTCACACTTGAATGGTTTACTCACAATTCGTACAAATATCTACGACACTCAGCCTCTGCTCTTGATCTTCAATCTGTACTTTTTCCTTTGGTCTTGTGCGCTTTATATAGCATCCTGAATTGGGCTTGGACTTGTCACAATATTTGATCAGATTTGCTAATTAGAACTGAATCTTCAAAACAAATTTTATCCCCAAAATCTTTTTAAATCTTCAACCTTTTAATTCTCCAACAGACCTGCAATCAAATCTCCCATGTAACAGAAAATATCTATCCCAAGATATTCTCATCCAATGAGTCAACCACTCTCCACAATTCCAGCTAACACGCGTGCCCTAATAACATCACAAAACCTGATGTTATTAATTTTGCAGATCTAATGTCACAACATCGCCATGTGACATCAGACATCCACTTAAACAACTTAACACAACCCAGTGTTAAGCACAATATTGTGACATCAAGCCCATGACATCAAACATTGTTAACCTTCACAACTTAGTACAGCCCAGTACTAAGACTCATCAAACATTGTTAACCTTCACAACTTAGTACAGCCCAGTACTAAGATTCAATGTTGCAACATCAACACCATGACATCAACATTGAACACCTTTTTGTTTTACCAAAATTCCAGCCAATCCAGGAACTTACAATCTCCCCCTTTGGATAATTTTGGCTAAAACACCCTCTGAACCCTCAGAGTCTTCAACAGCGGAAAATCTTCAGTAATTTGAACTCTTTATTAGCAGCAGTTTGACAATCTTCATAGTCTTCATCACTTGATCTGCTGCAACACCATCTTCATTATTGACAACAGCCAATTGGAGCTCCCCCTCAAAAACATGAACCAGCATCACAGCTGTTCAGTAGCTCACAATGTGCATCACTTCTCCCCCTTGATGTCTGCCTGACTGCACTCTTCAAATGCTATGATATCTTCACTAGCAGCTCAGTCTAAACTCCCCCTCAATAACTGTACTTCTGCATCACAACTAGCAGCACTTGACCTTCTTTGATACTCTTGACTCTCTTGGCTATTTCTCCCCCTTTTTAGCCACAATTTGACAAACCTCAACAAGTAAGTCCTATGACACCCTTTGCTGCAAAATCCATGGACAAGTACTCCCCCTGTCATGATTAACAAATGCTCTAGATGAATATGAACATTTGAGCACACTTGCTGAGCACATTCATTTTGGTACCACTGTCCCTTTTTCCACAGACAGTCATTCCTTATCATAATCTTCATCTTCAGACTTCCTGATCAACTTCAGTCTTCTCTACATTCTCCATCCAAGGCAAACCTTCTACTTCATCATTCTCCCGTATGACTATGCAGATGCTCCTTAGATATAATGTAAGCACTAAGCTTCAGATCCAGAACAAAGACATCCTTCACCAAGGATACTCTTGACACTCTTGACACCAGGGTATTACATATGCTCCACTACTGGATTTACTATCACCAAAATAATCCAAACTCAACACTGTGTCACAGACTCCACAAATTCTTAGCTTACTTAAAAGCTTTACTGAGATCCAGACTCTTCAAGAGATAATGATCAGATCACAATACCTCTACCATTACATCCGCCAGTAGTTATTGATACTAGTGAAGTCTTCAAAATCAGTAGTCATGCTAAACTTCACATTCTAATTCACATAAACAGAAACACTTCTTCTACATGTCCAATCTTAATCATCTTCCAGATATAACCACCAGCAAACGTGATGTTACAACATCTTTTGGGACATCAGCTTCACCATCCAAAGGACTCATTGCACAAAGAAGTCCTTCAAGAAACTCCAAAAAAAACACAGTCAGAGCAGCTTAGTCAAGTTATACACACCTGAATACCATAAGTTCCCACACCCTCTCTGAACCATATCTTAGCAAATTTAACCATATCCAGAGTATTTATACCAAATTCTTTTTCCAGAACATACTTCCACCATTTTATGAAAAGCTCAGGAATGTTATCTAGTATGGCCTTTTGAATTTTCTCAAAAGTTCTAACAACAACGGCTTCCTTTATTTGAGAGATATCCTGGACATTATCATCAGACTTATCTCTGATCTTCCTATTTCTGGAAGAGATGAACACTTTACCCCTGGATTTTGTAGTACCATTCACATAGATCTTCTGCTTATCAGTTCTCATCTTTGGAGGTGACTCATTAGCTTTCCTCTTCCTTGATTTCAGTCGTTTAGCAACCCAAGGAACCACTTTTGCAATTAGTTCATCATCACTCTTCTTTATTTTAAGGCTAGAAGTACCTTTCTTGACTTGAGATGTTTTAACATCAGCTCTAACATCTGCATCTTCTAACCTAAGGATTGTCAACTTGTGAAATTTTTCTTCTGAACTATAGGAGTCATTAGTCAGGTTGTCATCTTTCTTGGCCTTGCAAGTATTCAGCTCCCAACACTTCTTAAGGTCACAGCTTTTGATCCTTCCATCAGAATTGTTGACCCCTTCATCTTGCTCACATAACTGACTACTCAAGTTGGCTTTTAACACATCATCAATCTTAGGAGTAACAGCACCATAAGTCATTAACCCAGATTGACTTTTCACCGTACTTTCACCCTTGATGTCACCATCTGATGTTACAGCATCATCACTAGATAAGCTGTCCACTTGAGGTATCCACTGATAGCAATTATCTTTGGATTTTACTCCCTTCATCACTACCTCATTCTGCTCATCAGCTACCACACATTCATCTTTGGTGTAGCTTACCTTGTAACCTTCATCACAAAGTTGACTTATGCTAATTAAATTAGCACTCAACCCTTGAACAAGGAGCACATTATCAAGAGTAAGACCTTCATGATTCTTCACTCTTCCAACTCCTTATACTACTCTTTTTTCACCATTGCCAAAAATAACATCATTTGCATGGCAAGGATTGAACTCTACCAAATACGTCTTGGATCCAGTCATGTGCTTTGAACATCCACTGTCAAAGTAACATGCATTCATAGCAAAATGTCCATCTGATGTGTGAGCCAATAGACATGTGACCTGAGCTTTAGGAACCCATTGTTTTACTACTTTGGGCCTGACCTCCTTCTGTCTGGGTTGAGGAGCAGAATTTGGATAACCATGAAGCTTGAAGCAAGAGAACTGCATATGTCCAAATCTGCCACAGTAGAAGCATCTAACTCTGTCATCTCTAAAGTGGTTAAACCTTTTGCCACCATGATAATGATGTTGCTGGTGCTGCCATCCATAGTGTTGATTTCTTCTTCTATGATAAGGTTGTTGTCTTCTACTACCATAGTTTGACTATTTTCTATGGTAAGGATAATGTCTTTTGAACTGTCTCCTATGGTGATGAGGCTTCCTTCTTCCATAGTAATGAGGCACAACATTGTTGTATCCATATTCATACATGTTCCCCTGATGTTGATAAACCATATACTGTCTAGCTCCCTGAGACTGCACCTTCTTCTGATGATGAGCATTCTTCTTCTCAACATTCTGAGGCAGTGGATGAGTAACCTTCTTAGGTGTAGAATCATGTCTCTTTGTTTGATGCTGAGACATTGGTTGAGACATCTTCTTCTTGGTTCCTGAAGTGCTTGCTTCAGTAGATACCTTTTTCTCAGCCACAAATCCTAATCCAGTCTTGTCTCCAGCTACCCTTTCTGTCTGAAGGATCTTATCGAGTGTGTGTGTACCACTGTTCAACATCCTAACAGATTTGGTCATATGATCAAGATGAGCTTTGACCAATAAGACTTCATTTTCCAAATCAGCTTTAGCAGTCTCAAGCTGGACAATCTGTATCTTCTGTTTTTCACTTTCTTGACAGATTTCTGCACTCTTCAGACACAACTCATGATAGGAGGCTGCTAACTCCTCAAAGGTCAGTTCCTCATCACTAGAATCACCATCAGAAAAAACTGTTCCTGTTAAGGCTCTAACATGCTTTGCTGACTCACCTTCACTTTCACTATCAGATTCAGACCAAGAAACTGTCATGCCCTTCTTCTGCTTCTTCAAGAATGTGGGACATTCTTTCTTGACATGTCCATAACTTTCACATTCAAAGCACTGAATTCCTTTATCTTGGGCATTCTTCTCTTCATCCTTCTCTTTTGACTTGCTGATGTCAGAAGAGATGTTCTCGACATTAGGCCTGAAGTTATTATTCATTCTCTTAAACACTTTGTTGAACTGTCTTCCCAACATAACAATGGCTTGAGACAGATCTTCCTGAGAATCATCATCTGTACCTTTCTTAGCTTCTGCAGGAGTGGAGACCAAGGCTATACTTTAGGGCTTCTTTTCTGGTTCTTCCTCATTCAAACCGAGCTCAAAAGTTTGAAGAGATCCAATGAGCTCATCAACCCTCATCTTGCTGATGTCTTGAGCTTTTTCAATTGCAGTCACCTTCATCTTGTACCTCTTTGGAAGGGACCTAAGGATTTTCCTTACAAGCTTTTCCTCTGACATCTTTTCACCAAGAGCACTGGATGCATTAGCCAGCTCAAGAACACTCACGTGGAAGTCATGGATAGTCTCATCTTCCTTCATCTTCAGACTTTCAAACTTTGATGTTAGAAGCTGAAGTCTTGACATCTTCACTCTGGATGTTCCTTCATGTGTAGCCTTCAAAATATCCCATGCAACCTTAGCAGCTTCACATGAGTTGATCAACCTGAATATGTTCTTGTCAACTCCATTGAAGATAGCATTTAGGGCTTTTGAATTTCCAAGGGCAAGCTCATCTTCTTCCTTGGTCCATTCTTCTTCAGGTTTCAGCCTTGAGGTGCCTTCTTTATCTTTGCCAGCGTCATCTTTCTCACACACAACAGGTGCTTTCCATTCTTTAATAACAGCCTTCCAAGCCCTGCTGTCCAAGGATTTTAAGAAGGTGGTCATCCTTGGTTTCCAATAGTCATAATTGGATCCATCTAAAATAGGGGATCTGTTGACGAATCCTCCAACTTCTTTGTCCATCTTTACACCAGAAAGTAACTTCCCTAGATCTCACCCAGAGACAGACAGGATGCCTGCTCTGATACCAATTGAAATTCTGGTATCAGACGTGTGATGTTAAGGTGCGATGTCACAACAACACACTCTGCATAATGGACAAAATAAACAACAGAAGAACACACCAAATTGTTCACCCAGTTCGGTCTAACTACCTACGTCTAGGGGCTACCAAGCCAGGGATGAAATTCACTACTTGTAGAATTAATTTACAGACTCAACAACCCAGTTGAAAATCTCCTAAACTTAATTCCTACTAGTGACTTTCTACCTAAGAACCCACTTAGATATGAGAACACTACTCAATCCCTAAAACACTCAAAGAACAACCTCTTTGAGAAACCTTGATCTTGCTTCCTAGCTTCGATCAAGTCACACAACTCTCTTTGTTTCACAGCTTTAGAGAGGACAGATCACCAATTCACACTTGAATGGTTTACTCACAATTCGTACAAATATCTACGACACTCAGCCTCTGCTCTTGATCTTCAATCTGTACTTTTTCCTTTGGTCTTGTGCGCTTTATATAGCATCCTGAATTGGGCTTGGACTTGTCACAATATTTGATCAGATTTGTTAATTAAAACTGAATCTTCAAAACAGATTTTATCCCCAAAATCTTTTTAAATCTTCAACCTTTTAATTATCCAACAGACCTGCAATCAAATCTCCCATGTAACAAAAAATATCTATCCCAAGATATTCTCATCCAATGAGTCAACCACTCTCCACAATTCCAGCTAACACGCGTGCCCTAATAACATCACAAAACCTGATGTTATTAATTCTGCAGATCTAATGTCACAACATCGCCATGTGACATCAGACATCCACTTAAATAACTTAACACAGCCCAGTGTTAAGCACAATGTTGTGACATCAAGCTCATGACATCAAACATTGTTAACCTTCACAACTTAGTACAGCCCAGTACTAAGACTCATCAAACATTGTTAACCTTCACAACTTAGTACAACCCAGTACTAAGATTCAATGTTGCAACATCAACACCATGACATCAACATTGAACACCTTTTTGTTTTACCAAAATTCCAGCCAATCCAGGAACTTACACAAGTATATTAAACACCGGTCATAACTGGGTAATGTTATAAGTACAAAAGGGGGAGCACCCATATAAAATGGTAAGGGCACGCAGGCCTACAAAACATGTTAAAAAACAACCAAGTCCTAAACTTCACTTCCATCCTCGGGAGGAACAACCTGACCATTAATAACCCTGTTGAACAGACCCATTCCGTCGATCAGAAGCTGCACGTCCGAGTTAAGGGCTTTCATCTGCTCTGAAGTAGCATTGAAACCGAACTCAGCCGCCTTTAAGTTATCCTCGCCAAAGATCTGAATCCTTCTGATCAGCTCAGCTCTGGTCCTCAGGGATTTCTCATCATCATTCTCACCCTCGACTGCCGCTGACAAACCCTCCAGTTCAGCTATTCTGGCCTGCAAGCGTGCCTTCTCCTCGTCGGCCGCGATCATCTGCAACTTCAGCTGGGTAACTTCCTGCTGAAGCAATACTTTGGCCTCCTCGTGACCTTCAAATTGCTTCAGATCATTATACAGCTTATTGTTATCAACTTCCAACTCGACAATTCTCGCCTTGGCCGTGCGAAGGTTAACACGGGAAGCCGCCTCATCGTCCCCTAGGGCAAGAGCCGCTTCGAGCACCCTGAACATGCCCGCAGCGTCCTGGCAGAGTTGTTTCCTCCTCGCCTGAGGATTGGCGCTCACAATGGCCTCGACTTCAGAATCCTAAACGACAATTGAGTTCCCTTCATTAAACATATTTCCACGTGAATGACGCGGGGGCAAAACATACTGGTCTGCGCCAGAACCTCCCGGGCCAGCGGTCACAGAAGTCCCTGCGACATCTCTCTTCCTCTTATGGGTGGTATCCGGGGTCATCGGCGTCGAGGCTCTCTCCGGGACAGGGGTAGGACCAGCTGCAAAATTTTCCAGAACAGTCTGCTTAGGCACCCCGACCTTGGCACCCCCGACCTTGGCACCTGCAGTCGACTTCTTGTGAACTTTCGCCGCTTGATATCTCATCAGGCGTTCCCTCATGTCTGCCATCATACCTGCGAACACACAAAATAAGTCAGAACTCAGAAATTCGAACAAATAAAAACAAACAGCGGACCATACCAAGTAATTGGATCGCATCATCATCATTATCGCATTCGAGGAGAGCTTTGATGTTAATATATCTAGCTGCTTGGACGGGCTCCCCATCATCCCCGATCAGCTTATTCCCATCCCGGTCAACTATGAAAGCCGGGGAAAAACTCTCCACATAAGCATGGAGGATCCTGTACGACTCCTTGTCGGCCTCACAGAGTTGTTCGTGTTTCACCAAGAATTGGTCGGTCCTACGCTTAAAATGGGAGTAAACCCATTCCAGAGGAAACATGAATACAACTCCATCCACCTCCCGACCATCAACCATCACCTTTTCGATAGTCGAGATAGATCTTTTCGCCTCCTCGGAAATAGGCTTCACGATCAGAAACCTATCTTTGAAGTGGCGAATCGAGTCAGAGTACGGCCAGAATAGTCTGCTCTGCTGTTTGAACGAAACCCAACTTTGTTTCGTCCTCGTGGTACTCCTTTGAAGTTGGAAGAGACAAAAGAAGAGATCCACGGTCGCCCCGACATTGAGATGACGACAGACTAATTCAAATGCCCAGATGAAGGCCAGAGCATTAGGGTGAAGTTGCGACGGGCACAACGCCAAATGGGTGAAGAGAGCCACTTGAAAATCGGTAAACGGGAGACGCATCTTGGCTTCCGTAAATGCAAACTCTTACATTGGGAAACGCAATCCCGGATACCCAGAGCAAATTCTATCATTCTCCCCGGGACGAAATGCTTTCCATTGCCGAGGAGTTTCCCCCACCCGATTCTCCAACAGAGAGAACTCTCGAATCTCCTCTTCAGTGAAAGTCGATCGGAACGACAGAGGTTCGTGCGCTATCCAGTCCAGGTCCCCCTCTGTGACCTTGATGTTGGAATAATCGGCGGGCGCATCCGGCTCCTCTTGTGTCTCTTGAAGGTCGGGCACAACTTCATCCAGAGGATCAGCCATTTTCACCTGAAAAGCAGAGGAAGATAAGTGAATTCGACATCTAAGATCAAATCCACCCTTCCACCACTAATCAAGTGAAAGGGCGAGGATGAAGCTGAGGACAACCTCGAGCCCGTTCTAACTCATCTGTCTAACGACCAGCAGGGCAAGTCCCCGCGACTTAATATAGCAAGGATCAAAACGAGGACACAGGCTCGTCGCGTCCCAAAAGCGCGGCAAGGAACCGAACAGGCCTAGTGCCCGACTACAAACCTAAACTATATGCCTAACCAGAATCTACAAAGATCTACATCAAAATATTCTCTACAATTATCCTAGAAATCTTCATGCTCTTCATGGGTTTTCCAGAAACTCATATGTACATCAAAGAACACATGAAGTTCAATCGAAAAATTCATGAACCCACCGGAGAATCCATGAACAACACCCAGAAAACTCGAAGGTTCATAAAAAATACGGAAAAGGAAGAACAAACTTACAGGAAGAAGAAGAAGTTGACGGAGAAGAGGAGGATCAACGGTGGCGAAGAGAAACTCCGACGGGAGGACTAGTTGCAGAGCAAATAAGAGCAAGGAGTGAGAACTTGTGAGAGTGTCAAAATAAAACCTTCCACCTTTTATAACCATTTGATCGTGGGGGATCGTAAAGGTCATCATAGCCTACGCGGCCCTAGGACTGACAAAAGCCATGCATGCTCACTACGTGTCACAAAAACTCTTCGCCTGGCTTATTACAGAAAATACACCAAGTCCTTGGCTCCCACACGAGCAAATCTCCTCGTCAAAAATGAACGCATTAGTTGCAGGGCTGCTCGGCGAAAAACGCCAATTTCTGCGAGCACGTAACGAATCTTGGCCGACACTCAGCATAATCATCTAACGACCACATCTGGTCGGGACACGAATGAGACACTCCACGCGAGCAAACACGTCCCCGACAGTACGGTCGTAGTCACACCTGTCTTAAGTCATTACTCTCCAGTAGAGCAACGACTTGGGGGGCTCTTGTTCTGGACCGGGCAGGGCTTCCTGCCCTTAAGGATCAGACCCAATCCATTATAGTTGGCGAACAGGCACAATAGGCACAATATAGCCGTTGGGCACGTCCCCCTCACTCGCTTGTCAGTTCACGCAACCAACTACCTCCCCGGATCTTGCGGGGATAGTTGGACCAAGTCAGAAGACCACGCGCTGTGTCCTCCACTTGGCAGTCTCTCATTCGCCAAGCAGGCATCCTACTCGCGAGGAGAGATCTTGGCCCCGCGCTGGGGGTATATTATAAATACCCTCTCACTTGAGAGGGTCAGGTATTTAATATCTTACATTCTTACTTTGTACTTGCTTTTCTCCTCTTGTCCAAACTCTCACTTTGGCATCGGAGTACCTTGCAGGTACGCCCCCCCAATTCTCCTCTCCTACGAGCATCAACTCCTGCCCTACACGAAGGCCGCGACGATCTCCTTCCGGTCCTCTCCGATCAATATATATATATATATATATCTTAGCCATTGAATGAATAATAATAAAGGAGTAGAATTTGGTGTCAAAGTTAATATTTTGACACCGGTGTCAAATAATCTCCTCCCTATATATATATATATATACACACACACACACACACACACACACACACACACATATATATATATATATATATATATATATATATATATATATATAATATAGTCCAATAGAGTAAAACATCTCGAATTGATATTTTATCGTCTAACACCAATCGATCAATTATTAGAGTTACCATAAAAATCCTCTTTTGAACTAATAATTATTGATCTGTCTCTTTCATTAATAATTGATCTCTTCAGAGTTAACTTATAATTGCTCTATTGATCCCAAATGTCAATACTTAAGGAATCCCATCATTCCAATTAACCAAGATAGAGCACATAGACACTCGTCTGATCTCATTGGATATCCAATTGAGCATTTAGATAATATGGGGTATTACAACTAGAAAAATAATCATACCCCCAATGACCTTTAGATTTATACATCGATCAACAATGTTTTTCTTAAATCTAAAGGCCATAATAGTACCATTTAACTTGAGATACCATTTGCAATAAAATTTCTTAACACCATATGTTTCCTTCTTATATTTACACCATGTGTTCGTCTTCCTCTAAATTCTCACTCAGAAAAGTAGCTCTGACATACATTTGATGTAACTTAAGATCGTAATGAGTCACAAGTGCCATAATAATTCTAGTGAATCTTTCTTGGGAACCTGTAAAAAAGAGTTTTCCACATAGTCAATTATCATCTTTCCGAGTAAAACCTTTGGCGACAAGTCGGATCTTATAACATTTGACATTACCATGAGACTCAAACGTAGTCTTAAAGATCCACTTACACCCAACTTTATTCCATATTTCAGGTAATTTCACAAGATTCTATACACATTTTGGTTTCATCAATTTAAGCTCTTCTTTTAAAGTATCTAATTATTTATTAGAATTATTATCATTAATGGCTTATGAAAATCAACTTTTATCATTATGCATTCCTAAATCAATTCCAGACTCAATTAGATATACTCCTTTCGGTCCTATTTATTAGAAAAAAATTACTTTTTAGATTCATTGAATAAACAATGTATCTAGTCTATATATCATTTAGATACATTAGTTACTCAATGAATCTAAAAAACTAACTTTTTCTTATAAATAGGACAAGAAGAAGTACCATATAATCACCTGGAATGCCATATCTTCATTCCCTTTAGGATCTCCTTAATGTTATTTCCCTTGGATTTTACGTATAGGTTCACTGTCTCTTTCGGGATCATTATCTTGTCATTCTACTTGAGCGTTATGCTTTTGAACATGAGGGGCAATACTTGTTGAAGTAGAAACACTAGTTAAAAAAACTTGTACGCTAATTTATTTAATATATGCATTTTAAGATCTTTGCTCCCACTATATTGATCATTTTCGATAAACCAAGCATTCCCATTTTTAATAATTTTTGTATTATGGATATGCCATTAAAATCTATATTCTTTATACTTTTTTAGGTAACTAGTGAAATATCTACCGATTGATCATGCATCCAATTTTTTTTTCATTTATTTCTATTTGACAACCCCAAATATGCAGGTAAATTAGGCTTCTTCATGTCCATAATTCAAAAGAGTATTTTGAACTACCTTATTAGGAACCCTATTTTTAAAAAATATAAGTGGTATTTTTTAAAGGTATACATTCACAATCTTTTCCCCTGGTGATCACTTCCACTAACGAAAGTGCTGACTTTTTGGTGAGAGACTCGTTGAAGTGTCCCCTGCCTTGAGACCATTTTGAAACGCCGCCACGAACATTTGTTGGTTTAGGGGACGATCCTAATGGCAACTTCACTGAATCGGGCAAGGTAGTCCCTCGACGATTCTGAGAGACCATGTCATATGTTGAAAATGTAGGTGGTAGACATCTTCCTGGAAGTTGGTCCTGAACTGATGTAGGAGTTTCTTCACTAGTTCTTGATAATTGGCGTTGGAAGCTCCGGGCAAACCCATATACCAGCGCAAGACTGCATCCATAAAGGTGTCACATAATAATTTCACTACTACAAAATACACTTATCATAGCATGTTAGTACTCCAGTTATTCAATCAACCGAAGTAATAACAATTATCTATGCGCCTGCTCTTTTTTTATTAAAAGACTTTTCACTAAGTTCCATACCAATAACCGTGGTGATAGGTCAAGGCTTACATGCTTTGAATCTTAGCACTAACATTTTTCCATTTTTTTCTATACAAAAAAAAGGTGTGTTCCGTAATTTCTATAGTTATGTTAAAATTAAAATACTTTTCACCACAATCAATTTTAATAACCATAGTAAAAAATGGCGTTTACAAACTCAAAGAGAGTTTATTTTTCACTGAGTTAACTTTTTAAAGAAAGCCACAGTTTTTACGATCTTATATATGCTTTGTGTACAATATACTCATTCATTTATCTTATACCTTGAAAATATTGACATTAAAAATCAATGTTAAGATTCAAACTTATCGTGTACTTGATTTAGTGAATCTTAACATTAATCTTTAAACCAAGTTTTTGAATATACATTATTCACTTTTGAAGAATGGAATATGTATGTTGAAAGCGGAATAATTTAGGTTAAATAAAATGGTAAATGACTCGTTTTGTTCAGTTTATAGAAAAATCTAAGAACTGTTTCACCATAGTTGTATTTGTTAACCGTGGTAATATCTTTCTCTAAAATCAATATGTTTTACTATGATTGGTCTTTTCAACAGTGGTGAAATGTGTTTCTTTAAAATTTAAACATAACAGGTTTTAGTTTATTTTTTTCGTAAAACAAGTGTCCTAGCGAATGAACAAATGAAAGTGATAGCGAATGAACATAACAAAACGATATCAAACTCCATCATTTATTGGAATAAAGGAGTGGAACGTCGAAAATTCAAGAAGCATACATGAAAATAATTTATTGGCCTATTCCTATTCTTCACAGTTACGGTACTTTATTGGTCTACCCTAATTTTGTTCGGACATTTTTATTTTTCAGGCAACCAGCTTTACCTTGTCTAGAATCGTGCGTAAAATCAACGAACGAAAAATTTAAAATTTGCGCAAACGAGTGTATGTTTTATTGAACGATATTACACGTAGTCTATTCTGGCACGTTCATTTAATTTTTTCACATTCGCACGCTTGTTTGAATTTTATTCAGTTCGAGCCTTTTCAACCAGATATTTTTAAATGCGATGATTGATCTGTGACTGTCAGTTTTACTGAATTTTGTTATGCGTATATTAGTTTAGTGCATTCATTTGTTTTCTTCACATGTGCGCGCATTCACGTTAACCCGATTTAGTTTTTTTTATTCAAATTTTTTATCCCAGATTATTATACCAAAAAATATTAATAATCATGTTAAAATTAGTTTGATTTATTTAGATTGATTACATAATTTTACCTTTTTTTTGTGTTGAAATGATCAATTTAGCACTAAAATCCAAAACGATAAAAATTCTTGACAAAATATCTTCTCATTTCTCCAATTTCTCTCTCTCTCTCTCTCTCTCTCTCTCTCTCACACACACACACACACACACACACACACAAACGTATTGCACAGACACACACATCATTTTTTATGAATCATTTCCAAAATAACAAGCTTGACAAAGCTTGCTTTTCGCTCACAATCCCCACTAAAATAACCCCACAGAAAATGAATATATAACTAAATAATTGGTACTATAAGATGAATGAAAATTCAGAATTTGAAGGAGATGATACACGAAAAAATGGAGAAAATAAACTCTCATAAACAAAACAACTTCATCTTTCTCTTCACCACCACTAAACCTTCATTTTCTCTAACAATTCCTCTCCTTCACCTGCATACTTTGTCTCTCACCATTAATCCCTCCCCTTTTATCTTTTGGTTTTAGTTTTATTTGGTTATTTTTTTAGTTTATAATTGTTAATAAAAACACATAAAGATAAATAAAACCAATCACCATTAAAATCAATCATTTAAAAAAAATCAAACACTTGATCAATATCAAGTGCATTTTCAAAAACAAAAGCATCTCATCACTCTTTCATCATAATTCAAAACTTTTCAAATCAATTCCAAACCAAAAATTAATCAAACACTTGATCAAAATCAAGTTCTTTTCCAACTTAATAAAAAGTGTATCAAATTAATTTTGTAAATTAATTTGGACGAAAAAGGATTAGTTGGACGTAATTATCCATCCTAGTCCTCGAGTATTTGGATGTTGGTCGTAATTAGCTTTTCGTTTCAGTAGTCGGCTTCCGTTCAAAACATAATAATTAACCGAATCTAGTTTGTTCTTTAGTGGATGAAAAAAGATTAGTTGGACGTAATCATCCATCCTAATCCCCGAGTATTTGGATGCTCGCCATAATTAGACTATTGTTCAAATACTTGTATTTCGTTAAGGAATTGTGACTTAATTCACCTCACAAGTCTCATAAATAACTTGAAAAAAAAGATTAGTTGGACGTAATTATCCGTCGTAGTCCCTAAGTATTTGGTTGTTGATCGTAACTAGTTTGCCATTCAAATACTCGTCTTCCACCTAAAAACAACCCAACCAATCAAACATATCTTTTCCACCTTAGTGTGACGCAAAACCTTTTCATAAATAAATGATATTTAATCCATTCTACCGCGATACAAACAAACTCTTAAGCCTCTCACGTGCAAGAATACAAGCAATAATTAACCAATAGAATGCGATCAAATCGGATCCATTCTACCGTGATACAAACAAACACTTAAACCTCTCATGCGCGAGCATACAAGCAGCATTTAACCGCTCGAATGTGACCTAAACATCATTCTCTAAAACAACCAACAAACAAATATTTGCTACCCAAAACTATGTAGCTTTGAATTCCTCGTCGCACCAGAGGATACGTAGGAGTGAGATTTAACGTTTCATTAAGCCCTATAATAAAAAAAATCCAAAAATATGTTTTCCTTGCCCAGAACTACATAGCTTTGAATTCCTCATTGCACCTGAGGATACGTAGGAGCAAGAGTTGCAATCTTTTCAAGTACCCCAAAAAATTATTTTTAGTCATTTTATTTTTCCTTTCAAACTTTTAATAACTAGAAGAAAACAAATAAACGAAATCTAACACTCTTATTTACAAAACTAACCATACGGTTCCCGTTAAGTATAACAGATATGAGTGGTGCTAATACCTTTCCCTCACATAACTGACTCCCAAGCCCAAATTTGGTTTTCACGACCATATTTTTGTTCTTTTAGGGTCTTATCAAAAGTTTCCCTTTTATTTTGGAATAAATAAACTTCGGTGGGGACTCTGTTGTATTTTGAGCGTTCGTTGCGCTCAGGTATTTTTTTGTGTCGCGACACTCAACTTGAATGTTCTTGAGTTCCATCTAGAGGTGGAACAATGATGTCATTCTCGATCAATCCCCAATACTCCTTTGATCGAAGCAAATTATCCATTAACATGGGTCAATTATCTTAGAAACCATCAAATCTTGGAATTGCATGATGAATGAATCTGTCTTGTGAGGATTCAATCACAACAAGATGGATGGGAATAAAACACAGATCAAGAACGAAATATGGAAGTAGAAGCAATGACCTGAGAAGAAGAAATGATTGACAATTATAATTGAAAAACTATGACTTTCAGTTGGACAATATTAGAATCTTAATAGAGTGATGATACAACTTTTGTATCAAAATGGTATTCATCATTCTCATTCAATGGATATAAAACTATTTATACATATAACATACAATTGTGATCATTATTTGTAGAATAAGTAGTGTTGATTATTTTGGGTAACTTGTGTCTCAAGTTACTTGACAAATGATGATAAAATATAATATTAGAGAGTGATGAGAGATAGAAAAGTATATTATTGGAATTTAATTAAGGGAATTAAAACTTTACAAACATGTGTTACATCCTTTACATATGATCATACTACTAACAAACTAACTTCTAATTAGTAACCATATGTGTAACACCCCAATTCCCATCGCGAATAAATAATACATAAATAAATCAGAGTGAATAAAAATTTATTTTTCCGACAGAAACAAGGATGCCACATTTAAAGAAAGCAAACACAATCCGTGCTCATAAATTTGATACATAACACAAAATGGAATAAACCTAAAAGGGAAACTTTTTCCAACAAA
Source organism: Lathyrus tuberosus (assembly GCA_022829125.1). NCBI lineage: Eukaryota > Viridiplantae > Streptophyta > Magnoliopsida > Fabales > Fabaceae > Lathyrus > Lathyrus tuberosus. The sequence continues at coordinate 2,150,034 of JALAZF010000605.1, forward strand.
ATGAAAGTTCAATTATGGAATAAAGGGGAAAGATCCATAACTGACTTGTTTTACAAAATAAATCATTTTATAACATCAAAATATTCATACAAAGGTAGTATAAAATAGATCCTACAATTGTATACATATATAACAAAAGCGTTCCCCCGACTCCCGTGTTACGTATCAAAGCAGACAGACTGACAAACGGATGGAGAACTAATCTTCACAAAAGCCTCCAAGACTACTAATCTGCAATTGCCTCATAGAGCAACAAACCACAGCAGAAGGGTGAGAAACACAATTATAATATAGTTGCATACAATTATATAATAACACAAAATACTCATATAAAACATTCTCACCTCAATTTACACCATAGTTCAAATACAAAACAACACAATGCATATCTCATATATCCATCACCAAGGCATATCAATCATGCACAATACATTTATCACCAATATATATATATATATATATATATATATATATATCTTATCAATTCCATTCACAATTCCACACAAAATCAATCCATTCATGATTTATGCAAATGCACAGAGACCGATACAACGACTCTATGCAATGCAATGCGGTACCGTTCCATCCATCATTCTCATCATTAGTTCACTCAGGAACTATTGGAATCATCGCTTGTTACTTAGTGTAACTCCTCGTCGGGCAAACGATGTTCCCCGTCGCTCACACCTCTTTGTATAAGGCACACGATGTTTATGGATCGCTCACACCTCTTTGTATAAGGCACACGACCCGATCGCTCACACCTCTTTGTATAAGGCACACGATCGTCCATAATCATCGCTCACACCTCTTTGTATAAGGCACACGATGTTATAGCGGATTCCCTCAAGAATCGTTTCGTCGCTCACACCCACTAGGGCACACGACATCACAAGAATGCATATCATGATGCTTGGCATACAATGACTCATGACAATCAAATGCATACACATATACAACCATGTGAACCATTTCAACATCCATAATCATGCATATACAATCCAATATAACACAATGCATTTCTTTGCCCTTAGGCCACAAAACATCATCACAACATTTCATCACATGCATTCACATCATACAACAGCACACAAGCTACACGATATATATTAAAAGCATACCAAATGATAACACATCAATCGCACACAATTACAATGGTAAAAGTCGACAAAACGACACGTTTCCAAATTCCCGACATAATTAAATCGGCCACCAATCTCAAAAACCCCTTTCATAAGAAGGAACATTTCATAAGCTTTCCAATGGTACAAAGAACGTCCCGATCCGAGTTACGGATCAAAAGTTACGAAATTTAGAAAACAGATTTAATTTTTGAAGTTCCAGGTCGCGCTAAGCGGGCTCCTCCCCGCGCTGAGCGCGCTCCTCACTGCCTGGTGAGGTTGCAAATTTTCAAGATCGCGCTAAGCGGGAAGCTGCGCGCTGAGCGCGTACTGCGAAATCCAGAAAAATGAACTCTTCGCAAATCCAACCCAAAAATCCTATTTTTCATCCCAAATCAATTCCAACAGCAAAATAAGCATCAGCAATTGTTCATAAACACAGTATGATCATGCAACACGATTTATATCGATTTCCGACCGTGAATCTACTCGTTTATCTCATTTCGACCTATATTTGAAAAACTAGTAAAACTTCCAACACACACATACATAATCATACGCAAACATAGAATAACCGAGTTTCGCACCCTTAGCCGATTAATCGCGCTTTGAAGTGTCAGTTGAATCGGTTCCTAAACTTTCAAGTTTTTTCCTCTTTTTCCTCTTTTCTTTCTCTTCTCTTTCTTCTCTTTCCTTTCTCTCTATTTTTCTCTCTTTTTCTCTCTATGCTTCTATTTTAATGAAAAACATAATATCTACCTAAGCAAAAGACCAAAATACCCCTACACTCAATTTTCTCGCAAACGTTCCCAAAACGCGATAAAACATAATAACCAAGAATAAAATAATATAATAATAAAAATAATTAAATCGACTCGATTAAATAAATCTAACCAAAAACTGGGGCGTTACAATATGCACACCTAGCATTAACCACATGCACAACTAGCATTAACCACACGCATAGTTATCAGTAGCCAAATGTTTAACTATCAATAACCACTTACTGAAATATCGGTAACCACTTACTGAACTATCGGTAAATACACGCATAACTATCAGTAGCCACATCCTGAACTATCAATAGCCACATGTATAAAATTGAATTACACATCTAATACCCTTTGTATTTCTGTAAGTTCAGTGTTTTATGGAATGACTACATTTTGGTAAAACAACATGTTGTTTGCAAGATGTTATACAAGATGTTCTGCCATGACAGTCAGACATCATGTCTAACATGATATTGTAACATGTGTCAGGATATGTTATACTAGAAAGTTAGGGCATGCCCATTTTGATATTTTTAGCATGATTTTTGAGTGTGTTTTTATTCACACATGTGTGTTTTTCATGGGAGTATATTGTGGGAATTTCTATTATGATATATTCTGTTACTTTTCATAAAAAGGATCTTTGAGCCTTTTTAGGAAAGTTTGTATTTTGTTCTTACTATTGTGCAAGATGGTTTGCAGTGAGATAAAACTGATTGCTGCTATTTGTGCGCTTCAAGAAGCCCGAGTCCATTAGGTCTGAAGGCTATTTAAAGAGAAGACCTAACCCTATTGAAAGAAGAACATCACGTGAAAAATTTGGAGAATAAGGATTATTCGTGCTTTGTTTTGTCTTTAGGGTTTAGTGCGTTTTTGTTTGTATGTCACTCAAGTATCTTCTAATGCATTGAGGTAGACTGATTGTTAATTTTTAATTGTCTACTCTAAAGCTTTTAAGCAAGAGTGTATTATTCTTGGTTGAAACTTTTAAGAAAAACTGAGTATTGTCTTGGAAGTGTGCTACTTCTATTGTTGGTTGTTGTTGAATTGTCACTAGGATTGTGACTGATTAGGAAGTGATAGGGGGATCTCATATCTAGACGGTGTCTAGGTAGAAGTTGCACAAGGTAGAGATTAGGCGAGAAGTTGTAAATGAGGGAGTTTAGCTTTGAACTAATACCATCATAGTGAATTTCCTTCCTGGCTTGGTAGCCCTCAGATGTAGGTGACTTGCACCGAACTGGGTTAAAAATTCTGGTGTTAATTTTACTTTTCTGTCATTTGAATTTCTGCATCTTTACTTGTGTGGTCAAGCTGTTTTGATCCAAGTGTTGTGATATCTGTCTCGACATCTGCTATATGCGTGCCATAATTTCAATTTCAATTTATCCAAACTTCTCATTCCTATTAACCTCTTAAGACCTTCAAATATTGCTTGCTTAAGAGGCTTTGTCAAAATATCATCTAATTGCAACTCAATTTTGTAATGTTCAATAATTAATCTTCCATTGCTTACTTGATCTCTTATAAAGTAATACCTTTTTTTTAATATGTGTTTGCTCCTACCATGACTCATAGGATGGTTTTCTAAGTTAATTACTGATTGACTATCAAATAACAACCTGATTTGCACACAATCAATTACATTCAATTCTTTAAGTATAATTTCCAACCAAAGTGCTTGACATGCAACGTAGGACACTGCAACATACTCTGCTTCACAAGAGGACAAGGCCATAATTCCTTGCTTCTTTGAGCTCCAAGAGATTTGTGTTAACCCTAGCATGAACAGGTAGCTAGTTGTGCTTTTCTTATCATCTTGATTACCACTCCAATCGGATTTTGAGTAACCATACACCATAGCTTAAGTTCTTGTGCTTTGTTGATGAGTCATGAAAACTCCATGACCTGTTGTGCCTCGAATGTACCTTAGGATTCTCTTTGCTACAAGTATATGACATAGCTTTAGTTTCACCATCTATATACAAACCAGTCCCACACTATGACAAATATCTAGCCTTGTATTACAAAGATACCTTAATGATCCAGTAATTTGCTTGTACAATGTGTTGTCAACTAGTTCTTAATCAGACTCCTTCCATAACTTGATGTTGGTTTCCATTTGTGTGATAACATGGTTGCATTTGCTCATCTTAAATATCTTTAAGATGTCTTCTGGATATTTCTACTAATGCAAGAAAGTTCCTTATTTGGTGTTCACTATTTCCATTCTTAGAAAATATGCAACATTTCCTAAGTCTTGCGTTTCTAACTCCTTCTCCATGCTTGCTTTGAATCTTGTCAATTATTTTCCATTTAAATCTGTAACCAAAAAATCATCTACAAAAAGACATAGAATGACTTGGTCTTATTCATGTAATCCTTTGACATAGACATCATGCTCTGATATGTATTTACTGAAATCTAACTTGATTAAGAAGTTATCAATCCTCTTGTTTCAAGCTCTAGGTGCTTGCTTTAATCCATATAAATATTTTCTCAACCCTACACCATCTTCTCTTGCTCTTTTACTTAAAAACCTGGTGGCTTCTTCACATAAACTTCTTCCTCTAAAGATTCACTGAGGAATGCAAACTTCAGATCAAGTTGGTGCATATTCCAACCATTGTAAGCTTCCATGGACACAACTAGTATAATTGTTTTAAGCCTAACCACAATTGCATAAACTTCGTTGAAGTCTACTCTAGGTCTTTAAAGAAATCCTTTTGCAACCAACCTTGCTTTGTACTTGGCAATTTCACTATTTGGTTTCAACTTCAGTTTGCAAACTCACCTTATATAAATTATTTTCTTGCCTAAGTTCTCAAATAGTTCCCATGTTTAGTTTTTATCAATGGCCTTGAGCTCCTCAACCATTCCATATTTCCAATTCCTATCCTGCAGAACATACACTTTAGTAATTGGTTTTGACTCAGCCATCATTGATTCTTCAATAAATTCATTATTTTCCTGATAGCTTGATCTTGAAATCTCTTATAGCCATTCAACATGACTAATGAAGTTTTGTTCTGACTTGATATTCCCACTCCTTGAGTTTGTGAAGGCTTAGTTAGTGCAACATGTTCCTTATCATGTAGAGTATTTCTTATGTGGCTTGAATATTCACCTTCTTGCACTGGATTTTCTGGAATTTTCCAACCACTACTTTCATTAAACTACACATCTCTGTTGATCACCACCTTATTTTAAGTTGGTGAGAACAAATTAAAGGCATTTTTTGAATGATATCTAACCATAACCATAGCTTGGATTTTATCATCCAACTTTCGTCTAAATTGTTCAGGAACATGTCTAAAGCATAGTGAACCAAAAATCTTTTAGGATGGCCCACACTTGGCTTCAACCCAGACCGAGCTTCATGAGGTGTTTTATTGTTCGACTTCTTTGTTGGACATCTATTAATGATTTACACTGCAGTTGAAGTGGTTTCATCTCAGAAGTTCTTATGCATCTACTTTGCTTTGAGCATGCTTCTAGCCATATTCAAGATGCTTCTATTATTCCTTTTAGTAATGCCATTGTGCTGAGGTGTGTAAGGTATTATCACTTTATGATCAATCTCTTCCTTCTCAGAAAACTAAGAAAACTCAGCTGAGGTATACTCGCAGCCACCATCAGTTTTCAACCTCTTGATGGTGTTTCCATCTTGCTTTTCAACCAGTAGTTTAAATTTCTTGAAATTGCTGAAAACTTCACTTTTCTATTCCAACAAATAAATCCACAAATACCTAGTGAATTCATCTATGAATGTTAATAAATAGAAATTAGCTCATTGAGATTTTACTTCAAATGAACCACACACATTTGAGTGCACAATCTCAAGCTTCTGTTGCGAATTCAATGGTAAGTCGTGTTTGAATGGCTTCATGGTTTGCTTAGCTATGCAACATTCCTTACATAGCTGCTTTGGAACTTCAATCTTTGGAAGTTCATACACAATCTTCTTCATGTGTATCAAGCTAAGAGTCCTAAATTTGAGATGACCATACCTCTGGCGTTAAACCCAATTTTGATCTTCAGTTGTGGTTGATGCAAGACATTAATGATTAAACATAATAATCATAATTTTGAATGTTCTATTGGTTGACAAATGTACCTTCAGGATTAGTCTTGACATTTCATCAAACACCTTGAGTTCCTTTCCTTTCAGCCTCATTGTGTAGTTCTTGTCAAGTAATTGACCCAAACTAATCAAGTTAATTGCTAATGAAGGAACATATATGACATCCATGATGGTTGCTTCATGTCCATCCTTCTTCTTACCCTAATATTGCACATTCCTTCAGATATCACAATGTTGTTATCTACAAATCGAATTTGATATTTTAATTGGTTCATCCAACTTGGTAAATCAGTTCTTGTTACTTGTCATATGGTTACTGCAACCCGTGTCAAGATTCCAAACATTTGCTTCATCTGAAGGCAAATGTGTTGCAATCATCAAGATGACCTGTTCAACATCACTACTATCAGTATGAGGAAGTTGAGCCACACCTTTGTCATCACCATTGTCTTTATAGAAGTAACAATCTTGAGCATAATGACCAATCAGCTGACAACAATAACGTTGGACTTCTTTCATGTCAACATTCTTCTTGCACCATTCTTGCTGGTTTCACCTTGACTTCTTGAAGCCTTACCAACATCAATATCACTATTCAACTTCTTCTTCTTCCATTTCTTAAAATTTGTTGTTCTTGGAGGAGTTTTCTTTCATCTTCTTGAAGAATTTGGCCTGCAAAGCTTGCTCAGACACTTTCTCTGAATTTCTCTATTTCAGCCTCAACTCATGCGCTTCAAGATATGCTTGTAACTCTTCAAGATTCATCTCTGCCAAATCTTTGGACTTCTCAATAGCCACAACAATGTAATCAAACTTGGTAGGAATAACTCTCGACACCTTCTCCACTTTCTGCAATTCATAGATATTTTTTCCACATGATTTCATATGATTTGTAAAAAACACCATCTTTAAGAAGAACTCGACAATATTTTCATCACCATTCATATGCAAATTCTCATATTATTTCCTCAAAGATAGTAACTTCACTTTTTTTTTTAAATTTCTCATCTCCACCATACAACTTTTTGAGAGTGTCTGAAGCCTCCTTGAACGTTTCTTGATTGATAATCTTCTCAAAGATATTCAAATTCACACACCGATGGATCAAGAACAAACGTTTTCCATCTTTCTTGTTCATTTCAAGATGAGCAACTCTTTGCACCTCAGTATCACTTGCCTCAAGTGCCAAGAAGACATCATTCACGATTTTAAGCGCATCTTGAAATCTGAATGTTACTTTCATCAGTGCACACCATTCGCTATTTCAAGCACATCTTGAAATCTGAATATTACTTTCATCAACGCACATCACAGTTTTCTCCTTTGAGAACAGGTAAATTGGCCGGAAATTGGTTGGAGGTAGTGCTTCCATTCACTATAAGTAAAGAATGAGGATCGAACCGATGCTCTTGATACAAATTTATTGGGCAATTTGTATCTCAAATTACTTGACAAACGATGATAAAAAAAATACTGTAGCGTGATGAGAGAGAAGAGTTTTTTATTGAAATCAAATTAAAAGAATTAGTTTTACAAGCGCGTGTTACATCCTTTATATGAAATCTCACTACTAATTAACTTTTTGTTAGTAATCACATGCATAACTAACATTAACCACATACTTATAGAATTATCATTAACCACGTACTAAACCATCATTTACTACATGCTGAAAAATGAATTGGGCATTTAATAGATTACAACAGTGTTTAATTTCTAAGACAATAATCTGATTTTTCTATACACGAAGTTATCTTAAAAACTTAAAGTAACCACCATTAAATTTTAAATGTATCAGAAAGATTTAGTGTGATCTTCGAAACTTTGAATGAAGCATATATTTGTAATGTCCTTTTCATCTTATAATATTCAAAGCACTATTAGTTGCTAAACATCACCATCCTTGAATTGAGAATCTAAGGAAGAAGATGATATATAAACTCCATGTTGGGCCAGACGAATCGTTGTTTGGTCGGTTTCTGTTGTAACACGTTTATACTAAATACACACTTGCACTCATTTTTGTGCCATATAGTACAAACACAAAAACGTAAAAAACAATGATCATAAATTGTTTAGTTTGAGACAGTGCGTGGAGCGTGATTGTGATGAATACACAAACCACAAACCACAAACCGCCTTTGATTGATTAGACAAACTTGCCAAAACCAACAAAGTGGACAAAAAGAAAGAAGCGGTGCAATCCGTAGGGGCAAAATTGTCTTTAAACTTGTATTTCTTTTTTAAGGTTCCTTTAATCTGCCTTAACTGAAAAGGACTGCAAGCAACCTGTGGTCTGCTTATTTGCTTTTGTAATTTTCTTAATTCTTTTTATTTTTTATTCGTATTATTAATTTATTAAACCGACTCACATAAATTTATTATAAATACACTTTCTCACTCTTTTGTGTTGTTTTAGTTCTGAGTTACTCTCAGTTGAAAGTTAGCTATGGTAGATCTTCAAATTGTATGCTGCATGTGCGGTGACGTTGGTTTCACTGACAAACTTTTCCGATGCAACAAATGTCGCCACCGATTCCAACACTCGTGAGTCGATTCATCACATCTTTCTTTGATTTCTTCTACTAATTATTCTCAAATCATAAAATAACGATGAAATGAATTGATGTTAATTTTAGGTATTGCAGTAACTTCTATGGAGAATTAAGCGAGATTGAAGAGTGTGATTGGTGTCAAAGCAAAGGTAAAAGCAGTGTTGGTTCCAAGAAACCGGCTGTGAGAGTAGCGATCAACGGTGGTGGTTCTTCTGAATGTTCCGGGGAGAAAATAATGAAGCAGCATAGTGACGAGAAGAAGAAGAGTTCATTGGCATCACCAAGACAAGCAACACGCAGGTATAAGCTTCTCAAGGACGTAATGTGTTGAATGAACAGATCCATCATAAAAAAAAACTATATTATATATGAATAATAATAATGAATTGGTATTAGATAGAGGTGAGTTTTGAAGGAATAGGAAGAAAAAACACTTGTTCGATATGTATATAGTTCAACCCTAACTAGCTACAGTTTCAGTTGTTGGTATGTTGAATCTTGTAGTAGTTGTTACTTGTGACACAAAAAGTGTTGATAAGGTATTAGCTTCCACTTTGACTCTTTTGACCAATATTTATTGGAAAATGGAAACCAACTACTCCTTTCTACTTTTTCGTTTCTCTTCTTATCTTCTATCTTTCACTTTCACCACATTAATTCAATTTTTATTTGAAGCCAATTTATCTGACCACCATAAAAAGTTGGATAGTGTATTTTTAACCAATTAATTAATATATATTATTTTATTATATTTAATTATTTATTTAATAGTTTAAATTTTATAGATTTTCAATGTAATTTTTTCTAATTTACTCTATAGATAACTCTACCCAATTTTTTGAAGTGGGTAGATAAAAATTCACCATTCGTATTTTAATTATATACACATTCATATCCAATCTCTCTCTCCACATTTTTATCCGTACAAGTTTGACCGACCTTTAAAGAAAAGTTATTTTTATCTTTTTCCATCCACTTAGTTATAGGGGTATCATTTTTCATGGATTTAATTCACTTTTATTTAGATGGCTAGGTTTCTCACAAACAAAAGAATTGCTTTTCAACATTTTTTTAAGCAAGGATAATGATTAAAGAGTATTAGAAATACTTGAACCCTTTATATAGGAAGAGATTTCATGTGAAACTAAACGAAAAAAAAAGACTCAGAAAATACGAACCAACTAAAAATTAAGGCAAGCAAACCAATGGAGCCTGACAAAAATCAAAGAAATTACAGTTGGATTTAGAATTTTTCATAATCAAAGACCACATCCACGCCTTTAAGTTTTATATCCCATAAAAGATCTGAAACCCTACAAACATCTCCATTAAAAATAATCGAGTTTCTAGTCTTTCATATGTTCCACACCACTGCCAACCAAATTATCCCCAAGTTACCTTTCTTCAGACACTCCTTTTTAGTCCAACTCAAGAAGCTTTTCCAAATAATCTCTTCCGGTTTTCAAACAGTCTTAATCTAAGCTACTACTTTATTCCAAATAAAACCTTTGCAACATTACCACCATTAAATATATGTTAAAGATCTTTAGCAACTTGGAAACACATTGTACAAGGAAGGTCATGACAAGAGTTGATAATACCTCTTCGCTGTAATAAGTCTTTTGTTAGAATTCGATTTAAAAAACACCTCCAAACAAAAGCCCGCACTTTATAAGGAGAATTAGAACGCCATAACAGATCAAAAGATAATTGTAAGTCATGATCCACAACATTAATCAATCTACCTTTTTTAAGAATACGGGTAACGAATTTTACCGTGTACCCACCCGCCGCATCTGGAAACCAGCACAAATAGTTTGCGACTTCCAAGATATCCGCTCTGTCCTCGTTCAATTGCGCTGCCAGCCTTAACTCTCCCCAACTCCAAGAACCTCTTTGCCACACTCTCATGCTGCCAACATAAGCATCTTGTCTTGAGCTTGCCTGAAACGCAGTAGCAAATAATTCCCTCAAAGGGACACCCGCCGCCCATTTATCAAACCAAAACATCAAACCACTATCATCGCCTAATCCGTATTTGCAATAATTCATAAAACTAAAATTAGAATAAGAACCTGCAACAACCTTTTCAATCTGAAACAAGTCCTTCCACAAGCTGGAGCAATGCTTTGATCTGTCCTTCCATATTCCTTCCTTCACAGCAGTCGTAACGACTCCGTAACGAGCCGACAGAACAGTCAACCATAAAGTGTTCCTTTTAGATAGCATCCTCCATTTCCATTTCATCAGTAACGCCGCATTAACTTCTTCGATTTTCTTCACTCCTAATCCACCCTCGTTCATAGGAGAACAAACATCCTTCTGAGCCACCCAATAAACCTTCCTAAGAACATCTGTGCCGCTCCATAGAAATTTGTTCCTTATGTCGTCTATCTCCTTCCAAACCGAAATGCGAGCTTTGTAAAAAGTAAGCATAAAAATTGAGAGGCTTCCAAGAACAGATTTTACCAAAGTTAACCTACCTCCAAAAGTCAGATTTCTGCCCTTCTAGCTAGACAATCTAGCTTTTACTTTGTTCACTAAAGATTTCCATGTCGCTATTCTTCTAGGATTCGCCCCGATACAAATTCCTAGAAAAGTAAATAATTTATCTTCCACTCTAGATGAAAGGAAATTAGCGGCTGCTTGTAGAAAATTCAAATTAGTGTTAACCCCAAAGACTCAACTTTTATGAAAGTTCACCCGTAGACCTGAAACAATCTCGAAACCACGCAAAATAACTTTGATTGTCCAAATATTCTCCCAGCTTCCTTCACCAATAAGTAAAGTGTCGTCCGCAAACTACAAAATATTAACTTCACACTTCCTGTAGAAGGAGAAACCTTTGAATTCACGTAACTCGGTAGCTTTTCTAACCAACTCAGATAAACCTTCGACGACAATGACAAAGAGGAAAAGAGAAATAGGGTCTCTTTGCCTTAAGCCTTTCTCCACCACAAAGTCATCCGCTGGACTACCATTGACCAATACTGACATGTAGCTCGAAAAAACCAGAGCCTCCATCCACCTCATCCAGCGACTACTGAACCCTATCCTCTTTAGCATATACCTAAGAAAATTCCATTTAACATTGTCATAAGCTTTCTCGAAATCTACCTTAAATAACAGACATCCTTTCTTCTCTCGAGTTGCGAAATTCACCGTTTCGTTAGCCACCAACACCCCATCCAATAAATGCCTTCTAGGAATGAATGTCGTCTGACTCTTAGAAATCAAAGCTCCCAACAATGCCTTCAATCTCTTAGACAAAATCTTACTCAAAATTTTATAAAGGCTGCCCACCAAGCAATGACTCTATAATCATCCAAACACATAGGAGGATTAATCTTGGGCACTGAAGTCCGAAAGGTACAAGTGAAAGCTTTAGATAACTTCGTCTTTCCATGAATATCTTTGATGAATAGAAAAATGTCATCCTTCAAAACATACTAAAACCTTCTAATGAACATATAATTGAAACCGTCAGGACCTGAACTTCTAAAACCTTCACAACTCCACACAACTTCCTAGATAGTTGTTTTTCAACATGATTATCAAATTATACACTACAAGAAAAAACCTTGTTTTGTCATAGGCTAAATGCTAGGTTAAGCCATTCCCTAAATTAAGATGTTATTCCCTTGTAATGTAGGAAAAAAAAACCTAATATTACCGAATTTAATTTAAGAATTTAAAAAAAGTTATAAATAAATTTTTAGTTTAAAAGAATAATTTTATATAATATGATAAAAAAAGTGATTATTTTTAATATATTTTTAATTTAAAAAATATTATAACAACATAAATTACATTTAAATTACATTTAAATAAGTGTTTTATTATCAAATCTAACTAAAAAAGTAAATGAAGATTGGATTTTGGTCTTTGTTTTGGTATTTATTTGATAGTCTATATGATAGAAATTTTGAATAAAAAAATGTTAAAAATTATAGAATTTTTTAAATATATTTTAAATGAATGAATTTTTTTTATAAATAATAAAAAAATATTTATTATTAATATATTTTGATTATTAAAATACTATAACAACATTAATTATATTTAAATGAATTCTTCAAAACTTTCATTCAATATAGATTATATTTAAATGAATTCTTCAAAACTTTCATTCAATATAGATTATATTTAAATGAGTCCTTCAAAACTTTCAATATAGATTTATTAGTAATTATCCTAATTAAAATAATTTTATTTTTAAATAAATATAATATTTTTTAGAATCTTCTCTACCTAAATCTCCTTACAAGGGATGAGAACGCGTGAGCCTAGTCTAGAGGGATTTATATTCTAGTTAAATCTATTTGAGTTAAATTTAAACTTGTAGGTTAGATTTATTTGAGTCAAATTTAACCTATCAAAATTATATATATATATATATATATATATATATATATATATATATATATATATATATATATATATATATATATATATATATATATATATATGTGTGTGTGTGTGTGTATATATATATATATATATATATATATATATATATATATATATATATATATATATTTATATTTATATTACCTTCACCTCTTCCCTTACTTCCTGATCCTTTACTTTTATATTGGTATCAGAGCCTTATTAGGTGTTGATTATCAAGATATTTTATTAAAAGATAGTTTATTTTCACCACATTATCTTTATTCCATACCCTGACCTTTGAGTCTAAGGTAGAAAACTTCTTAATAGCAGGTGGTCCACGTAGTAAAACTCGTTGAGTGAAGGGTAGTAAATCGGTTGGTCAGCTTGTTGAAGTAATCACTTAGAACAAACCATAAGGGGGGAAGGGAGATAGTGAAAAGAAAATAATTCTGTTTGTTCAAAAAATTTTGAAGTAATCATGTCAAGCATCGTTAGGGCTTTAAGTTCACTAGGAAGTGGTAGGAGATCCCAGCGTCATCTTAATGAAGCTAGTACTTCTGATTATAATAATGAACTAGATCAAGATACGTTCCAGAATAGAGAATTAGAAATCCAAGAAATGGAAAATAGATTAATAAATTGGTCTATGCCTGAGATTAAACTTAAAGAAATCTACAAAGTAGGAACTTTTAATTACAACGCTAAAAAAATCATACACACTGTAGAAAATGCTAGATCCATTAATAACCAACAAGAAACCATAGAATTGTTAGATAGAAGACTATTAGAAGCTCATTATAGTGAAAACTTTAAATATATTCACCTAGGATTAATTCAAATCGCTGTTAAACCATTACACACATTAGGATTAAACACACCCATAATACTAATCTTAAGAGATACCCAAATTAAAGATTTTCATAATTCTACAATTGCTATTATTGAATCTAATCTTAACGATGTACCAGTTTACTTTAACTGCCATCCTAATTACTCTATGAGTTTAGCAGATGAATTCACCAAAAGCTCGTTAGTTATTATGATTGTAGGACTAGGAGATACCTTCGTACAGGGTGCCTCAAACCTAAGTATTATTAGTAGAGTAACATATAAAGTTTCAACTGTTAATTATGATTTTAAATCCGTTAAGAGTACTCCTAGAAACCAAGTTTGTCTTTTAGAAGCTAACTTAAGACGATCGAATGTCATTACACCTAAAATATTAACTGCATCTGAGATTATGGATAAATTACCAGAGGAATGGATATTAAAGGAAGTAATTAAACCTGAGAAAATTGAGTCTAGATCAATCAGAAATGTTATACAGGATACTGATGGTACGGTAGCCATTAGGATGAACAGAAGTCAATCCTATAGATACCACAACTCTCCTAGTGTTAGTCAAGCGTCGAGCGCTAGACACTCGGTAGATTCTACTATTAGGGTAAACTTAGCTGGAGTTAACTTCAACCCTACTATACCTCAATGTTTATATGAGGAACGAATTTCAAGGTCCCCTTCTCCAACTGAATCACAGATACTAAATACCATTATTAGGGAAGAGCTCTCTGCCATAGACAAAGTCTGGATAAGCGAAGACTTTGAGGCAGTCTACAATAAAGAAAAGAGAGACTGGTTTTTCTCTACTTTTTCTGGGCCTCAAACCCAAAAGTTTTTACAATTATTTTACGCTTTCCTAGAAGCCCATGAAATTAATACCTATTTCTTTGTTTGGTTTGAATTACATTGTTTAGAAGAGAAGATTAAAAATTCTTTTGCCATTAAGTTATTTATTGATACAAATAGAAGAATAAGCACTAAGTGGAAAACATCTAAAAAAGAAATAGTAGAGTCTATACATTCACCCATAAAAGCTATTAAAATCTCTCCAGAAAAAAAATATAGAAATAGATGCTACACCCTTTAAGGCAATTGTAGCACCTACGCATGATAGGAAAGATTTAAGTAATTTACATAGTCAGTTAAACTACTCTAACCAAATCTTACATACCATGTCACAACAATTAGATAGGATAGAAATATCTGGTTTCAAGCCAGCTGAATCTGTCAAGCTAGATCCTACTAGACCTATTTATCATTATGATATACCTTCATCCTCAGAATTACAAAAAATAAAACTAGGAAATTTAACTCATGATAAAATAGAGGAATTAGTGGAAAGATTAAAAGGTTTAGACTTAAGACCTGATCCCCAGGTCAACATGTTATCTAAAGAAGAGGAATTCGAAAGCCTAGTTAATAAACTAGGAAGGCCTCCAAAAAACCTACCAGAAATTACTACCCTAGACATTCATTTGCTGACGTCCAGTTTGAAGAAAGATAGAGTTTTATTGAGAATAGTTATTCAGGAGAAACCATTGTAGAATGGAATATAGATGGAGCTTTTGAACAACAAATATTAGATACGATTCAAAACATGACTATGGCCGCTACCACTTTTATGTTAAGAAAAAACTCAGATAAAAAGTCTAGAGAAATGTTAATTATGGGATTTACTGGCCAGCTGAAAGGATGGTGGGACAACCTTCTTAGCCATGAAGATAAATAAATTATAGATAAAGCCATTAAATATGAAAATAATGAACCCGATAGTGTTACCACATTACTTTATGCAATCACCAAGTTTTTTGTAGGAGAACCTTTAAAACTCCAGAAACGAGCTTCAGATCAATTAATGAACCTCTATTGTCCGAATATGTCTGATTATAGGTGGTATAGAGATATGTTTCTCTCCAAGTTATGCTTAAGAGCTGACGGCTCTGCAGCTTTTTGGAAAGAAAAATTTATTAGTGGATTACCTAGACTTTTTGCTGAAAAGGTCAAAACAAACATACAACAAAATTACCAAGGAGAGATCCCTTATGATAGCCTAACTATAGGTGAATTATCAAATTATGTGGTTGAAACAGGAATTCAAATATGTAGAGATTATAAAATTCAAAACAAAATAAAAAATAAACAAGCTAGCAGTAGACGCGAAATGGGAACATTTTGCGAGCAGTATGGAGCTACTCCTTTAAGAGCGCCTAGTAATCCTAAAAGTAAAAAGAATATAAGTAAGGGTAGAAGAAATTATAAAAATTACAAAAATTATAGAAAACAGGAAAAATCTGATAAGTAGGATTATTATAACAAAAAACCCTATAAAAAACCCTATCCATCTAAGAAAAAGTCTGATAAAAATAAAAATAAAGATGTAAAATGTTATAAGTGTGGTCGTTTTGGTCATTATGCTAGTAATTGTGGAGTAAAAGAGAAACTAAAACAGTTAAGTAATTTAAATCTATCTGATGAATTAAAAGATACTTTGATTAATGCCTTGAATAAAATTATGCTAAATTCTGATCAAGAAGACACCTCCTCAGAAGGATCTACTTACGACGAACTAAATCAAATCAATAGCTCAAGAGAATCTGAGTCTGATTACGAAGAGTGTTTAGGAATCGATTTCTGTGATTGTAAGAATTGTGCTAGTATAGTTAACGTAATAACCAATACCCAAGCTAATACATTAATCGCCATTTTAGATAAAATGGAACCTTCTGAAACTAGAGATGCCTTCATGAGGCAAATAAATGACATAATTGATGATAATGATCTTAATAAACACCAAGTAAATAATATTGAATTTAAAGATGTTATGAACATGTTTAAAAAGCCTTTAGAAAAACCTCTATCTATTAAAGATTTACATGAAGAGATTAAATTATTAAAAAAGGAAATTCAAACTTTAAAAACCCGGGAGGATGAGTTAAAAGTTAAATATTTAGAATTACAAGGAACTATGATAATACAAAGTCAAAGTTTTGTGGAGGCATTAAAATCCATAACTATTCAACCTAGTTCCAGTACATTAGAAGATAAAGGGGAAGAAAGACCAGACTCTTTTGTTCATAGCATAGAAAAGATAATAGCTCATAAATGGTATGCAAAAGTAGATCTAATCGTTCGTGAAAAAACTTACGAATTAACAGCCTTAATCGACTCAGGAGCAGACCTTAATTGTATACAAGAAGGATTAATACCAACTCTATATTACAAGAAAACTAAAGAAAAACTTAGAGGAGCAAATGGTAGCAGATTACAAGTTACGTATAAATTACCAGATGTTAGAATCTGTAAAGGAAAAGTCTGTTATAAAACATCTTTTTTACTAATTAAAAACCTTCATGAAGTAGTTATTCTTGGAACCCCATTTCTATCTTTGTTATATCCCTTTAGTGTTAATGATCAAGCTATTACTACTGAAGCCTTAGGTCACCAGGTTAGTTTTGAGTTTTTAGAAAAGCCCAAGGTTAGAGATCTTAATGCAGTACAAAACCAAAATATCAGCATAGTTAATCTTATTACAAATAAGCAAAAACAAATTAATTTTATTAATAAAGAAATACATTATAAACGAATAGTTGAACAACTACAAACACCTGTTATTAAAGAAAAAATTAATGTACTTCAAACCAAATTTATTAAAAATTTATGTTCTGAACAGCCTAATGCTTTTTGGACTAAGGAAAACTCATGAGATATCTTTACCTTACCATCCTGAATTTAAAGAAACTAATATACCTACGAAAGCTAGACCCATACAAATGAATAAACAACACCTAGAATATTGTAAGAAAGAAATACAAGGGTTTTTAGATAAAGGTTTAATCAGACCCAACAAGTCCCCATGGAGTTGCTGAGCCTTCTATGTAATTAACGCTTCGGAATTGGAAAGAGGAAGCCCTCGTTTAGTAATCAATTACAAACCTTTAAACACAGCATTACAATGGATTAGATACCCGATACCAAATAAAAAAGATTTAATTAATAGGTTACATAATAAAAGTATTTTTTCTAAATATGATCTAAAATCTGGATATTATCAAATACAAGTCAAAGAAGAAGATAAGTATAAAACCGATTTTACGGTACCCTTTGGGCATTACGAATGGAACGTTATGCCTTTAGGATTAAAAAATGCATCGTCTGAATTTCAGAATATAATGAATGATATCTTTTATCAATACTCAAATTTTACTATAGTTTACCTAGATGACATCCTAGTCTTTTCAGATTCTATTAATCAACATTTTCAACACTTAGAGCAAATTTACAAAATAATTAAAGAAAATGGTCTAGTACTGTCTGAAAGAATTAAAATTATTCCAACCTAAAGTCAGATTCCTAGGGTTTGACATTAGTCAAGGTGAGTACACCCCAATTACCAGGTCTTTAGAATTTATTAGTAAATTCCCTAACGAAATTAAAGATAAAACTCAATTACAAAGGTTTTTAGGTTGTCTCAATTATGTGTCAGATTTTATTCCAAACCTTAGGACAATATGTCTACCTTTATTCAAAAGGTTAAGAAAAAGTCCACCTCCTTGGGATGAAACCATGACCCAAAGTATTATCAAGTTAAAACAGGTTGTTAAGAAATTACCATGTCTAGGAATCCCAAATCCAGTTGCCAATCTTATTGTAGAAGCTGATGCTTCAGACATTGGATTTGGAGGTATTTTAAAACAAAATTACCGGGTACTAATAAAGAACAAGTAGTCAGATATTATTCTGGAACTTGGTCTTCAGCCCAATTAAATTATAATACTATTAAAAAATAAATTTTAGCTATTGTACTTTGTATTACTAAATTTCAAGACGATTTATTCTCCAAATCATTTCTTCTAAAAACTGATTGTAAATCAGCCAAAAGTGTTTTACAAAAAGATGTCAAGAATTTAGTGTCAAAACATATATTTGCCACATGGCAGTCATTCCTCCATTTCAAAATCCAGAAAACAAAAAACAATTGATATTAGGATCACCTTCCTACATATCAAAAATTAATTCTCCCGTTTCTTCTTTAAAAGGAATAGGAGCCAACCCAGCGTTGGTTTCACCTTTGCAGTTTGTTCAGGATATTACGTCATCTTCTAAGATGACACCCATTAAGAGCAAATTAGCTTATTACACTCTTCCTCAGGGAGTAAAATCAAAATTTGTTACCAAAGAATTATCAGTTCCAATTATTACTCTAGAAGATTCTTATTGTTCTAATGAAGGATCCTTACTTCATACTATCAGCAAAATATTCCCCCAAGGAACCCACTTCATTAACTCAGATGTTATTAAAACAAGATCCTTCTATGAATTTATTTGGTAGACACAGACTCCATTACTTTAACCCACATTAAGGACTCATCCTTATCACGCCGAAAGCTTTACCAGGATTTTCAATCCCCAACATTACTCTTATTTGGACTACATGGATGTCTGGTCCTATTTTCTTACAATTAGGTCATTTGACCATACTTGGTTTATTTGGTTTAACAAAAATATATCCTTAAAATTCCCTAATTGGTTCATTAAGTGGTTCAAAGTCTTTGGTTTAGACACCTATATCTTTCCAGGTTTGGCGTCCAAAGCATATCAAGAATTTTGTGATCTTACTACGTGCCCCAAGCACAATAGATTGTTAGCTTTTACAACTACTTTTGGTATTACATGGATTATGTCTTGGTCCTTCACCACAGACCAAATATGGCCAGATGCTACGGCCTCTCAATTAATCAGAAAAATTTCAATTAAATGGTGGGATGCTTTTAATCCAGCACTCCTTTCTCCTGAAGTACAAAATGCTTGATACGCTAAGCATCCTCATTTATGCAAGACTACTACAACCTTCTCAGATGCTAGTTTCTTAACTGATAAAAGCAAGATGTTAGCCTCGCTTGCAGCCATTTCGGATCCTAAAAAGTTTACTGAAAAATTACAAGAAGTTATGGGAGCCATGTCAGATTGTGCCAGCTCCTCCAACTCAGTTGAGGCTACACCAGAAAATAAGGACGACTGTTATAGTATTTTTGATTAGATCGTCTACAACCTAATCTTGATCTTACTTTTGGGAAAAGGACAAGTTACAAAATTTGATCTTATCACTTGGGATTCTTTGCTCTGTCACCTCCATTATCAGGCAAAGGGGGCCCGACTACTTTTGTTACTTTCTCAGAATTATTAGCAGGCCATGTGGGCCATATTACTTTACTTTATAAAAAGATAAGATTCCTTATCTTTAGCTTTTCTTTTTCAGGCCATTTGTATTTGTCGGCCATTACTAGCTTTTGTTTTATTTTTCTGGCCATTTGATAGTGTCAGCCACGTATGTGAAAATTATGTTGTAATTTTATTTTCTTTGAAGTCTGAATGTTATATAAGCATTCACTCAGGATTGTTGAAGGCATGCTCATTTTTCCACTCACACTTGAGTTTAAACCTGAACCTTTCAAGAATCTACTTTTCAAGAATCCCAAGTGATAAGATCAAATTTTGTAACTTGCCGGTTTCCCAAAAGTAAGATCAAGATTAGGCTGTAGACTATCTAATCAAAAATCCCATAACAGTCGTCCTCATTTTCTGGTGTAGCATCAACTGAGTTTGAGGAGCTGGTGTCATACCCCAAATTTTGACCACTAAGATTTCCCATCATTGTGCAAATCATCAGCACAATATGGATGTACCTTTGTACCTCATTAGTCTCCCCAAAGGTGGGTAAGCATTCACTACAAACAGGATTTAGGGTTTCAAGCTCTCGCAGAGCTCTTAGACAAAGGATCAATCAAGGAATGACATGGTCTTCAACTTGTCTAGCCTCTCAAATATCCACAATGGATCAAGAGGACTCCCACTTCAAGGATTAAGCACAAGTTTGCTCCCTTCTAGGTGGATCAAGCCTCAGGATCGCCAGTGTCACCAAATTAGGGTTTGGTCGACTAGGGCCTCCAGATGGAAATTTTCCTCTGGGCATGAGCCAATGCTTCAAAGCATAACCTAAAATGCTCCATGAAACATCATAAACCCCATCATCAAGTCAATTTAGCCTCAGGGGATGCATACATAAAAAATCAGGAATTAGGGTTTCTTGACCTAATTCACCCCTAAGTTGACTTTTGGGACAAATCATGAGCCAAGACCTCAAGACATGATTTGAGGGTCTCCAACATACCACGTTGATCCATTTGCAACAATGGATTGACCCAAGAAGCTTGAGCAACAAGTTTCAATTTCATCTGAACCACAGTTAGGGTTTCGCGAGAAAAGTCAACTGTAACTTTGACTTTTGACCAGGACATGCTCCCAAGCCGTGGGACACGATTAAATACACTCTATAACACCCATGGAACATGTCCATCAATTTTGATTTAGGTCAAGGACATGATTTCCTGAAGAATCGCACAGTTTGGAATTCATCTGATAAAAAGTCAACTGTGCACAAAAGTCAAACTTTGACTTTTTGAGATTTTTCATAAAAATGGTTTTTCAACCCTAAAATGATGTTAATGTGTGATTGGAATCATCATTCATCAAGAAAAATCAAAGAAAGTGGGATAACTTGTAAAAGGGGTAACTATAACAACTTAGAAATTTTTCTAAGTTATGAAAAAAAGTGGCAAGGGTACCAACTTTGGAGGATCATAACTCCTAAACAACAAAGCCATTTTTCTCCATCCAAAGCTTGATTTGTAGCCCTCATTACCCTCTACAAAAACTTCAACTAGACCTAAGTCCAATTCATTAAGGATTTTGAGTTATGCTTGGATCAAAATGGCTAAAAAGTTAAAATTGACATTTTCAGCACAATGTCCCAACTTCAAGGCTGTTTTTCTCCATGATCCAAGTTGAACCAGGTCTAATGTCAAACATCAAAGTTGAAGTACGTCATCTAAGCTTTCCGAAAAGTCCTAGAACGTCCATATAGCATACTCGAGCAGGGAGTTATGGATCTTACAAAATGGCTTGCTGAAGCTGAATTTTTCAAGGCAGATTTGCACATTTTTTGTGCCACACGAATTTTCAAGCCTTGTCATCAGTTTGGACACATCTAAGGATCAAATCCAAGTGGGATGATCTGATCCATGAACCTCCCAAGTCCAAGGAACAAAGAAAAGCATGCCAAAGCCTAGAAATCCCTAAAAGAGGGACAAAACTCCAATTTTGGTTTGGAGCATTTAATGGATGCTTAGAGGTGGCATGTACTGAGCCATTCTCATCTGAAATCAGTCAAGACTTATCCAAGACCAAGGGAACCAACAGCCTGTGCCCTAACCTCTAGTCAATGGCTAGAGGAGACTTGGATTTCCATTGGCCAACATTGGCCAAACACCTGCTGCAGCCACCATTCACTGTGGATCCCAAAACAAACTTGCTCTACTTTAAATAGAGCTCATTTGTGTTCAGTTTGAGTACACCAAAGCCATCAAACAGATGCTTTCCTCAAATTCTCTCTTTCACTCCAAAATGCCTTCATTAGTAAGGAAATTCTGAGTTTTTGAGCTAGAGAGCAATTCCACTCAAACTAATCACACACACACCTCATATATATCATATGTAAGCTGTACAAACCATCAAAAGTGACCTGTAATCACAACATCACAAAGTCACATCTCAAAACCTCAAAATGACACTTTTTTGCATTTTTCAAGCCATGTCTTGATTCAGTCACTTTCCAAACCAGATAAAACCTCAAACACACTCTAAATATCATCCTTGAACTATCCCAAATGGTGCCACACATCTGAAACACCATTTGAGAGAGTTGGCATTTTGGCCGTTTTTGACCATTTCGCGAGAAAGTGCACAAACTTGCTCCAGAGGTTTCCAGCCAATTCCAACCATCCTAAAAGCTTCTAAGAGGTCATTTGAGGTTGTCCAAAGCATCAAATCATTTCTGGAACAAAGCACTTGGAAGGTTGCCCAAAATCTCCAAAAAAGAGGTAAAATCCACAACTTGAATTCTTTGAATCATGCTTTCCTTTGTTGTCCACATACATGCATCATATTGAACAATTCTTGAGGTAAAAATGTAGTCCTTAATGTGTATGTTGTGATCCTCCCACTGTTTGCATTTTGACATGTTTTTATGTGGAATTTTGGTTGTTTTGAAACCATGTTCAGTTCTGTCTTTTCTTCATTGGTGTGTTCTATACATTAAGTTTTAGTTTGCATGAGTAACACCATTGGATTCCTTGCGAAAAATCGGTCAAGATAGGTTTTTACGGATTTCAATTCCGATGAAAATTGAGAGAGTTACGCGCGTTGGAAATTTTACGCGAAACGACGTCGAATTAACGATAGCGGTTCTGTTTTTTCGCTTTGTACAGTGAGTTTCCGAGTGCGTGAATAATACCATTGGATTCCTTGCGAAAAATCGGTCAAGATAGGTTTTTACGGATTTCAATTCCGATGAAAATTGAGAGAGTTACGCGCGTTGGATATTTTACGCGAAACGGCGTCGAATTAACGATAGCGGTTCTGTTTTTTTCGCTTTGTACAGTGAGTTTCCGAGTGCGTGAATAACATCATTGGATTCCTTGCGAAAAATCGGTCAAGATAGGTTTTTACGGATTTCAATTCCGATGAAAATTGAGAGAGTTACGCGGGTTGGAAATTTTACGCGAAACGGCGTCGAAAACAACGATAGCAGTTTTTGTTTTTTTAATTTCTGCGTTTTGTGCGTCGATTTTCCGTGTGCGTGAGTAATACCATTAGATTCCTTACGAAAAATCGGTCAAGATAGGCTCTTGCGGATCTTGATTCGGTTAAAAATCGAGAGAGTTACGCGCGTTGGAAATTTTACGCGAAACGATGTTTTTACACGCAGCAGCTCTGGTTTTTTTATCGCTGCGTTTTGTACGTTGAGTTTCGGCGTGCGTGAGCGATACCATTGGATTCCTTGCGAAAAATCAGTCAGGATAGGCTTTTGCGGATCTTGATTCGGTTAAAAATCGAGAGAGTTACGCGTGTTTGAAATTCAACGCGGAACGATATTTTTAATCGATAGCAGTTTTTGTTTTTTAATTTCTGCGTTTTATACGTCGATTTTCCGCGTGCGTGAGTAATACCATCGGATTCCTTGCGAAAAATCGGTCAGGTAGGTACTTCCGGATTTTGATTCCGATAAAAATCGAGAGAGTTACGCGTGTTGGAAATTCGGCGCGGAACGGTATTTTCAAAACGATAGCAGTTTTTTCTGCGTTTTGTGCGTCGATTTTCTATGCTCGTGAGTAATATCATCGGATTCCTTGCGAAAAATCGGTCAGGCAGGTATTTCCGGATTTTGATTCCGATAAAAATTGAGAGAGTTATGAGTGTTTGAAATTTGATAAAAACGTGTTGAAAATTAAAGTTTCGGTACTCGTTTTTACCCCAAAAAATGTCGAAAATGATATTTTGATATCTTTTCTCTTTTTCTTACTTTTTATTTTCAAAACTCAACCATTTTTTTTTCACATAGCAAAAAATTATCGTTTTCCAATTCGTACCCCATAATATTTTAATCCAAAAAAATCACAAAAAAAGTATTATTTTTAATATATTTAAAAATAGTGTTTTAAATTTTTTTAAATGCTTTTAAAATGATTTCTTTTTTTTTCTTGATTTTAAAACCAAAATGATTTTAAATATTTATGTTGATAAAATATTTTTTTTCATAAACTTTAATCATTATTTAATGATTTTATTTGATATTTTATCATTTTTTACTTAATTTTTCATGGAAAAATGCCTAAAAAAATGAAATTGGGGTTTTCTTGGATTTTCACCCTAACAAATCTTTTTTAACACTTGGGCCTCTAATAGAGTGTAAGACCCAATCCTTTTTTGACCAAATCATTTTTGGGCCTCATTCATTGTATAAGCCCCGATACCGTCAAAAACAAACGGCGCGATCGTCGCCTTTTTAAGAAATAACCTTGGGTCTCTCCTCGAGCTATAAGACTCATTCAAAACTTTTGGGCCTCTATTAGAGTGTAAGACCCAATCCCCTTTTAACCAAAAAATTTTGGGCCTCACTTATTGTATAAGTCCCTCTGCGTTAAAAGAAAAATTCGGCGCGATCGCCATTTTCAAACGAAAATCAACTGTGCTTCTCTTTGAGCTGTAAGTCCCATTTCTTTTCATTTTTAAACACTTGGGCCTCTATTAGAGTGTAAGACCCAACCCTTTTTTAACGAAACAATTTTGGGCCTCAGCTATTGTATAAGTCCCGATACGTTAAAAATCTCGGCGCGATCGCCATTTTTAAACTGAAAATATTTTGGGCCTCTCCCTGAGTTGTAAGCCCCATCTTTTGTACAAAAATACACTTTGGGCCTCTAATAGAGTGTAAGATCTAACCCTTTTTTTTTATATTTTTCTTATTATTTTTTAATAATTTGGAAAATTAATAACTCCTTCAATTTTGATTATTTTTTATTGGTTCTTTTTCTGAAAAATCACAAAAATAGTAAAATATTTTATTCTACAAAAAAAACAAATTTATATTATTTATTTAATATAGTTGGTATTTTTGTGAATAAATTCATTTTTAATTGTTTTTAAGCATTTTAAAAGTGAATATTCATCTTGAAAATAAAGACTATGGGCCTCCCCTCGTGTTGTAAGCCCCATTTCTTTTCTTTAAACTTTTTGGGCCTCTAATAGAGTGTAAGACCCAATCCCTTTGTAAATACCAAAATTTTGGGCCTCAGTCACTTGTATAAGTCCCACAGTGTTTACAAAACCTCGGCGCGACCGTCGCCCTTTTCAAAATTAACCATTGGGCCTACCCTTGAGTAGTAAGACCTATTTCTTTTCTTAAAACTCACTTGGATCTCTAATAGAGTGTAAGACCCATCCCTTTGTACAGAAAACCTTCTTGGGTCTCAGTCACTTGTATAAGTCCCTCTGTACAAATTCAACAGTGCGCTCACTGATAAAACCCTGGGCCTCTCCTTGAGCT
Source organism: Lathyrus tuberosus (assembly GCA_022829125.1). Classification (NCBI taxonomy): domain Eukaryota; kingdom Viridiplantae; phylum Streptophyta; class Magnoliopsida; order Fabales; family Fabaceae; genus Lathyrus; species Lathyrus tuberosus. The sequence goes on from JALAZF010000605.1 coordinate 2,175,740, forward strand.
GTAAGCCCCAAATCTTTCTTTTTCAAAGCACTTTCTCCTTTGATTTTGAATATACTGTTGTTTTCAATCTTTCTTTGTTGAACAACTAACCAAACAGCATGGAAGCTCTACAACCGAGTAAGTGTTTACCCGCTTTCATTTACCGCTTTCATATGTATATAACTGTATTGTGGGGCTGTTTCACTGTAAGTCTCCTTTCACAAACTCATATATATATATAACTGTATTGTGGGGTTGTTTCGCTGTAAGTCTTCTTTCATAAACTCATATCAACTGTGTAATAATAGTATAGATATTTAGAGTTTCCCCGGTAACTACGTCTAGAACTAGGTGACGCCGTTTCGTTTATTCGTAGAAATAGACAACTAGATCCCCAATAGGATCACCAGATACAGTCTTTTCTTCGGCTGTCCTCATTAGGAATTGTCAAGAAACTCTACTCCCCAAGATGAATGTCTTCTCCGTGAATGGCATCTTTGAGTTTCTTCCAAATTCTCGAACTTTCCTGACTTGACCTATCTCGGGGTTTGGGGACCCACGGGCTTCCTAAAAGCATCAGCCTCCTCTTGGGCATCGTACAAGGACCCACGGGCTTCTTAAAAGCAACTCCACCTCCTCTTGGGCTTCGTACAAGGACCCTACGGCTTCTTAGAAGTATTCACAGTCTCCTCTTAGGCTTCGTATAATGATCTCTTCCTCCGGGAATGATAGCCTCCTCTTGGGCTTAGTACAAGGACTCGTCGGCTTCTTAAAAGTTTACAGCCTCCTCTTGGGCTTCGTATAAATTGTCCCGACGACCTCCTAGAGGTATAGGAACAGAACCTAGTCATCCTCATAGAACAGTCATTTCATAGAGTCTACTACTCTTTCTCAAAGCATAGTACAAAAGATAAAACTCTAGACACAGACAGTCTAACTTCCTTGAGTCTCAAAGACATTCTCAAGTGACCCCTTCGTTAAATAGGAAGGAAACCCGCAGACTCGGACAGTCTCAATACCCTTTGGATTTCCCATTTCCTCAAAGAGAAAGAAATATCCCTGATCCCCAAATCAAATCCCTGAGTACAGTGTTACTTATATAAGAACTGATTTTCTCTTTTAAAATCAGTATATTGGATCTGTCACTTAACTGAAACAGTTACCATAGCCTCCTCTTGGGCTTTGTTCAATGATTCTTCCCAGCGAAGCATACGTTTAGCCTCCATCTCGGGCTTCGTACGAGATACCAAAATTCTCCCCAGTGGAGTCAAATAACGTTTAGCCTCTCTCTCAGGCTTTGTACGAGACACATAAGAGACTCCCTCGTTGAGTCAATCAACCTTTCACCTCCATCTCGGGCTTCATACGAGATACAAAGGCTCTCTTATTGAGCCAATCAAACTTTTCACCTCCATCTCGGGCTTCGTACGAGATACAAAGACTCTCTTGTTGAGTCAAACCTTTAGCCTCCATCTCGGGCTTCATACGAGATACAAAGACTCTCTTGTTGAGTCAAACTTTTAGCCTCCATCTCGGGCTTCGTACGAGATACAGAAACACTCTCTTGTTGAGTATAAAAGATTCTTCTGTTGAGTCAACCCTTTTAGCCTCTCTCTCGGGCTTCGTACGAGACACATAAAAACTCCCTCTTGTTGGGCCAATAGCCTCCTCTTAGGCTTTGTATAAGAAAACCACTGGTTGATCCAATCAACCTTTTAGCAGCAAAGCTGTGCCTCGTTCACAGTACACAAACATCAACAACTTCGTTCCCTTCATCTAATCGCTGTAAGCGGCAAGCCTCTGGATCCTCTACATCCATGCCACTGTCCTTCTTTTAGCATGAGAAATTCCTAAGGAAAGATAGCATTGCTCTACACTGAGTTAAAGTCTTCTCCTTCAGGTTAAAATCCCCTTTAAAGGAAATTATGGCATTGCTTAGATCCGCGTATCCCGGTTAAAGTAATTCTCCTTTATAACCAGTCACCCAACAGTTGTAACAGACAAACCCTTCTTTAGAGATGACAAATTCTCTCTAAAGTCGAGGTCTTTCAGCTTCACGTCTTGGGCTTTGAACAAGACACAAATAGACTTTTCAGCTTCACATCTTGGGTTTTGAACAAGATACAAACCACCTTTCGCTTCACGTCTTGGGCTTTGAACAAGACACCAAAAACACCCATTTCCTCCCATAGAATAGGAGGAACTACGAACGCTCTGATTTCCCTGTTTCGCTAAACGGGAATACGTAGGCATAAGATTGAAAGAAAAATCTTAGCGAGCACAATCAACAAAAAACCCAAATCCCATATCTCCATCAATCAAAAGCAGTAATTCAAAAGCATCAGTCCTAACATCCTAACCCTTGTTACCCGCTAGAAAGTCCTAGAAAGAAAGAAAACCGTATTGGCGAAAATACAAATAACCAGTACAAAGGCCCCCCACATTGATAGCATCCGTAACCTAACAGACCGCTGTTTAAACTCAGTATGCAAGCAGGGTTAATTGGAGACATCTATTTCCCTTCCTTATTCAGCTCACAATAGGATAAAAAATGAATCGACCTGTAGTCAAAGCTCAAACCGCAGAGAGCGACCAGCGCTTAAGAACCGCGTCCAAAATCGCTCGCTACAGAAAAATGGCGCCCACCGTGGGGCCTAATTCTGATTTCCTTTTTCACTTGTGTGAATACCACAGAGTGGTAGCTCAGCCGGGGAGCCATTTCTGTCAGGAACTTAGGATTCTTAGCTTTATAAGTCTAGGATGATTAGGAAAAATATATATACTGTTTTTCCTAATTGCATTACATGTTTATTTTTCTGCTAATGGGAATGCGGGTGATGCCGTATGTGGAAAGACTGAGTATACACTTAAGATAAGTGATGGCGACGGGGTCGACCATCAACCTCAGTGGAGGCTGACCAATGCAACCCATTCACTCTTCTAGCCAATGGTCCGGTTGTTAAGTCTGAGAAGCTGAGGAACCAAACCCTTTCGTAGTGCGGAAATTATCGAAAATAGTTGTTACGCGATACTACCCTCATTTGAGGCTGGTGATCTATTCTCGGTGAATGACACTTACTCTAAGATTGCTCTACAACTCGCTGGCGATCTGCTTGTTGTTTTGCTTTCCTGGGAGGAGCTGATGATAATGAGTACAGGTACAAAAATCACCCTAGTATAAACCTTTGGGGATGGGTAGAGCCTTGACTTCATGACAACGACCCTCTGACCCCATGTTTTTTCTATGTTTTTGTGTGCTGCATTCATGCATTCATTTAATAAAACATTAAAACATTAAAAAAAAAACTTCTCTTCTAGTCTCTCTGTTTTTCAAATTAAACTAAGACTGTGATTGCAAATATCAGAGAAGAGGATTACGCTAATGGATTTCGGTAGAAGGAGAACTCATACGTACACCTTCAAGGTTCCAGAACTAGAGGATTTGAGAAGGTTAGCAAGGATGATCACTAACCCTGAGGCTTTCAGAGCCAAACATGGAGGTCTGCTACCACTGTTAAGAGTCCATGTGATTGAGGGAATCATGGATGCGCTCATTCAGTTCTACGATCCGGTTTATCACTATTTCACATTCCCAGATTACCAGCTCTCATCGACGCTGGAGGAGTATTCTCATCTGATCGATCTACACATTACGGATCGAGCTCCATTTTCTGGACTGGAAGAAATTGCAAAGAATCAGACTATTGCAAGAGCAATTCATTTGGACGAGTCTGAGGTTAGGACTCACATGACCGCCAAGGGTGGCATCCAAGGTTTGCCAGCCCAGTTCTTAACAAAGAAAGCTCTGTACTTTGCTAGTATAAGGAACGGGATTGCTTTTGAAAGCATCTTTGTTTTACTCACCTACGGGTTATTTTTGTTCCCCAACATCAATAACTTCGTCGATATCAACGCCATTAAGGTTTTTCTCATTGGAAACCCTGTGCCGACTTTGCTCGCAGATGCGTATCATTCTGTACACTTAGGAAATTTGTACAGCGGAGGGGAGATCACATGCTGTGTACCTCTGCTTTATAAATGGTTTATCTCTCACTTGCCCAAGTCTGCTGCTTTTTGGGATTGTAAGAGTGCCTTACGTTGGTCGCAGAAGATCATGTCTCTCACCAACTCTGATATAGATTGGTGTAAAAGGATCTATGATGGAATCAGAATCATTGACCGTTGTGGAAACTTCCCCAATGTACCCCTCATAGGAACTAAGGGAGGAATCAACTACCATCCGGCATTGGTTCTTCGTCAATTTGGATACCCGATGAGACACATCCCATTGGGTGTTCATCTGAAAGGTCTTTTCTTCAAGGAAGGAGAAAACGACAGAGCACTAAGGACGGAAATAGTGCATGCTTGGAAACATGTTCATAAGAAAGGACGGGAGTCTCTAGGAAAACCAAACTGTGTCTCGGTGGAGCCTTATCTCCACTGGGTACAAACTAGAGCTCTCAAGCTAAAGATGCCTTATCCTCGTTACGGAATTCTTCCGCCGAGGGAATCTGTCATGTACTTCATGACGGAAACTGAAAAGCTTCAGGTTACTCTCAACAAAGTTCAACGGGAAAGAAGATCTTGGAAGAACAAGTACCGCACCCTCGACATAGAGTGCATCAAAATACAGCAATTACTGAAAGAGAAAGATGCTCTGATTGAAATTTTGGAGCAACATGCTGTAGAGAATCAAGATGACCAAAGGAATTTGCTCACTCCTTTCACTTGGCAAAGGAATGCCAACCCGACAACGGCCCAAGAGCCCCGGTCAAAGAAAAGGAATATATCAGAATCAGCACCCGGTTTCTCCTCAGAGAGGACTCAGGACCCATTAGTTTAGGTTTCTGTTTCTGCACTTTGTAATCTACTGTATTTCCATTTCTGTAATCCTTTGGAATTCAATAAAAAGGGGTTTAATTGTCGAAGTTTATTTTGATTAAACCAAAAAATAATTAATATAATCATTGCATTCATCATTCTCACATCGCGTAATCCTCTTCCCTACGAATCTCACATTTATGTCTCGGTTCTAGAGTCAAACTATCTCATTCGTACAATACTCGGGCTAATCGTCAGAAAAAGATGGATGATCTTGAGGAAGAAAATAGAGAGTTGAAAGAAGAAATCGATGCTCAAAGAGAGGATATGAGAAAGCTTCGTAACGACATGCAAGCCATGGCAGAAGCTCAGCTACAACGAACTGCGATCTCAGAGATCACCTCAACGCCCATAGTGGAGAAGAATGATCCTAGGTATCAGATGCCGAAAGATCGTCCCTGGGGCATGCCTGTCAACTATTTCCCGGAAGGATATGTTCCGCCGATCACTGAAGATCAGGGAATCGCAACAGAAGCCGCTGGGCCTGAAGGTTACAAACTTCGGGAAAGCGAAGATGCCAGGGGCATACTGAAGACTCCTGAAGGTTACAAACTTCGGGAGACGCCAAGATTCACTGCCGTAGTCACGGTACCACCCCCTGTGGTGCACACTGTCCCGGAAGGACAGATTCCACAGACACTTTCTGGTAAAAAGGAAACTATGTTTGACCGAATGGATGAATTCCAGGAACAGTTCTTGGAAATACAGAAGGAACTGCAAGCCATTCGCGGTCAGGATCTATTTGGAAAGGACACCGCAGACCTCTGCTTGGTCCCCAATATGAAAGTCCCGCACAAATTTCAAGTGCCCGACTTTGAAAAATACAAGGGTAACTCTTGCCCTCAAAGCCATCTGGTGATGTACGCTCGGCGGATGTCAGCTCAGACGGAGAATCAGGACCTACTGATTCACTACTTCCAGGATAGTCTAACCGGTACCGCATTAAAATGGTACATGGGTTTAAATCGTGCCACGATCAGCACTTTCAGAGATCTTGGCAATGCCTTCGTCCAACAATACAAATACAATTTGGACATGGCACCCGACAGAGATCAACTCAGATCAATGTCGCAAAAGGACAAGGAAACCTTTAAGGAGTATGGTCAAAGGTGGCGTGAAATTGCCGCTCAAATTTGTCCGCCTCTTGAGGAAAAAGAGATGACAAAGATCTTCTTAAAGACCTTAAGCTCATTTTACTATGACCGAATGGTTTCTAGTGCGCCCAGTGATTTCACCGAAATGGTCGGCATGGGCGTACGTCTTGAGGAAGCCTTCCGAGAAGGACGTTTGGTAAAAGCCACTGGATCGACGAGCGGTACTAAAAAATATGGTAGTGCTCTCCCTAAGAAAAAAGAGCAAGATATTGGGAATATCTCTCTCGGAAAGCAAAGGCGACGTTATCAGCCAGTAGCAGCTGTGACTCCTGCTATCAGCCCTGCGCCTATTCCTACGTATCAACCTCAGGTTGCGCAGAGCCAACCTGATCAGCAAAGGACACAACAGCCTCTTCAGCAGGATCGTCCTCCATACAATAACAACCGTACAACACGACCATCAGGGTTTGATCCTATACCCATGTTGTACGCAGAATTATTTCCGTTACTACTGGCTAAGGGGCACATCCAGACTAAGTCTCCTCTTACCGTACCGGAAAATCTGCCTTTTTGGTTTAAGGTGGATCAGACATGCCCTTATCATCAAGGAGGTTCAGGGCATAACATTGAGACTTGTCTTAATTTCAAGTCCGACGTGCAAAAGCTTGTTAAGAGCGGGCTCTTATCTTTCAAAGATACGAATCCCAATGTTCTCACGAACCCGCTGCCTCAACATGAGAAAGCTGCAGTCAATCTGATTGAGAAAGAGACTAACAATGTCTATCAAATTTACGATGTACTCTTAGTAAAGACCAATCTGGTCAAGATGCATTGTAGACAGAGTGGATATGGCCATGTGCCACCTCATAACTATCACCAGTGTGATATCTGCTCTAAAGACAACCAGGGATGTTCTGTGGTGCAAGCAGCCCTATAGGAACAGATGGATCTCGGATGGATCCAAGAGCACCGAGTTCGTGGAGTTAACATGGTTTACATGAATTCTAACGTCATTCAGAACCACGACATCCGTGCAATGAATGTCAACTTGGTGGCAATGCACTCAAGGCAAAGCCAGTATCATAATCTGCCGCGACATGATTACAGTTCTTGTCTGACTTGCTCGGTAAATAAACAGGGATGCTCTTTCATACAAGAGGCCCTCCAGCGTCAGATGGATCTTGGATAGATCCAAGACTACCATGATAAAAACCAATCAATATGGTTCAGATCTTCGATATTCGCGTGATGAATACCAACCTGGTAGAGTTACATGCTGAGCAGGTCCGACTCGGATTCTTAATATCACACGACTATCAAAGCTGTAAAGCAGGTTGCGAAAATGATCGAGGTTGTACCCTTGTCCAGGAGGCACTTCAGCACTTGTTAAATCACTGGTGGATGCCAATCTACATGGATGAAGATACTCAACAGATTAGTATCAGTAACAGGAATCCTACTCGTCGTCAAAATCAGGATGTCCGATCAGTGGAAGCTAACCTAGTGAGGTTACATTGTATTCAAAGTGGGCGTGGTCAGGTACCACCACACAACTATGACAGTTGTAGCGTCTGTTCGGAAAGTAACCAAGGGTGTTACCTTGTGAGAGCAGCTCTTCAGGGTCAGGTGGACCGTGGAGAGATTCGTCCATATCCAGGTTCTGGACCCATCAACTGGACGCCGAATTACCTTGCCGATCAAGTTGAGGATGTTGTCACCATCTCTGGTCGTCACCAAACCAGGGATGTTTTTGCCATCATCCCTCTATTTGATGAATCTAAAGTTCCCAACCAGGAACGGTTCGAGATTACTTACGATGGTCAGAAAAATCAGAAAGTCCCCATAGCCATCTATCTACCGGGACCACTACCGTATGAATCAACTAAGGCTATCCCTTACAAATACGGTGCAATAATAGTCGAGGATGGAAAGGAAATTCCATTACCCTCCGCTGTGAACATTGCAGACATCAGTCGAGTAACACAGGGTGGTAGAATCTTCAACCGAGGGGTTGGGGAAGTTAACAAAGAAAAGGAACTTCAGACAGAAGCTCCCGATCCACCAGTCGGTCAATCCAGTAATCCCGACCTTTCGAAAAATAATGATGAGGTGCTGAAGCTCATCCAAAGGAGTGAATACAACATTGTCGATCAACTGTTACAAACTCCTTCAAAAAAATCTCTGTGTTATCACTATTACTCAGTTCAGAAGCGCACAGGGAGGCTCTACAGAAAGTCTTGGAGCAAGCCTTTGTGGAACAGGATATAACAATCAGACAGTTCGATAGTATTGTCTCTAACATCACTTCCTGCAACAATTTGGGATTTAGTGATGAGGATTTACCTGAAGAGGGTCGTCGTCATAACATGGCGCTCAATATCACAGTTAACTGCCAGGACGATGCTTTAGCCAGCGTACTGGTAGACACAGGGTCAGCCCTGAATGTTATGCCAAAGTCTACTTTGATGCAATTATCATTCAAAGGCCCTCCGATGAGAGTCAGCGAGGTCGTCGTCAAAGCATTCGACGGATCCAGAAAAACAGATATCGGCGAAGTTGATCTTCCCATAACTGTTGGTCCTCACACTTTCCAAGTCACTTTCCAGGTCATGGACATCCGGGCAACGTACAATTGTTTATTAGGAAGACCTTGGATACATCAGGCTGGAGCGGTCACTTCGACCCTCCACCAAAAGCTAAAGTTCGTCAAGAACGGCCAACTTGTCACAGTCTGTGGAGAACAGGCCTTGCTCGTGAGTAACTTATCATCATCTGCTTGTGTAGAACCTGAGGAGGTTATTGGAACTCAGTTCCAAGCACTGTCAGTGAGCAAGGACAATCATTTCAAAGGAGGAACCTCGATTTCCTCATACAAAGATGCTATTAAAGCGGTCGAGAGTACCGATACGACAGGATGGGGACAGCTTGTCATTCCCACTGACAAAAAACAAAGAAGGGTCTTGGTTTTTCTGCAACCTGTACCCAGACAGCTGCCAACGATGAAAGTCTTCATCCCCTTCAAAAATTCTTCCACAGTGGAGGTTTCCTCCACCCAGTGTCTCAAGCAGTACATGCTATCAATGAGAAAGATCCCTCTGACACAGATGAAGAATGGAAGTCCTACCTTAACGAGGACGGTTATATGTCTCAGGAAGAGGTGCCTATGCCTTTTTGCTATCCCGCACAGAGTCCGAGATTTATACCAAGGTCAGATGTCGAAATGATATACGGAGATTGTGATCCGAAAGGATGCCGTGCTCCACCAAATTCATTAGAGAAAGACACTCCGATGAAAGACAACTTTAACCACAATTACTATGGCCCGATGGATGGCCTGCCAATGTGGCAGTCTTGCCCAGGAGACTTGGGGCAAGAAAGTCAGCCGAGTAATGAAACTCAGCTGAGCATCATTGAACAGAATACCTGTGTCCCCACCATGTCATGGGATCAACACTCAGGTCATTCGGAAACTACTCAACATGACGATGAATTTGCAACGTTTGATGGACTAGAATTCATCAACTATGCTTTCCCTGAGGTCAACGTCATTGAGAGGGATAACTCCTCCAGTTCCAAAGAAGTTTGGGACACTCTGGGAGAACCAAGTGGAAAATTCGACTTTATGGTCAAGTACACCGCTCCCGAAAGCTCTCGTATCAGGCTCGAAGATATCCAGCCAACTGGATGGGGAGATGTACCAAAGAGCACCAATACTCTGCAGAATGCAATAGAGGAATCCTCCTACGACAACTCTGCCTGGGAGACAGATTCCAACGATCCTGCTCCACCAGAAATCAGCGTCATTTCTGAAGACAAATCAAGGAAGGTGCCAGACTTTGTGATTCACCGAGGAGTTCGCCGCCAATGGGTTGCCGTCGAGGTTCCGAAGCCCGTTCACCAGTCAAAGTAATTGCCATCTTTAACCTTTCACCCTGCCCAGGTGGAACAGATGTTTTAATAGGGCTCGCTTTCTGTAAATATCCCTCTTCGCTTCACCCAAAGCGACAGAGTTTTGTTTTATAGGGCTGTAGTTTCAAGAATCGACTTGTTCATAAATAAAATAACGTCGTTATGTAATTTCCGCATTAATTGCTGTTTTCTCTTTTTGCTTTTTCAGAAAATGGTAATCCTAAAAAACAATTCAAAAATAAAAACAAGCAGTAAAACAAATACACTGCACACACTTGCATTTTCTCTATCTCTTCTAAACATGAATCATCACGTCATGCAGATTGCTTGTTTTAAACCCAGTTGAAACATACGATCCGATGCCTTCTCCTGACTTTGAATTCTCGGTATTCGAGGCTGAAGAAGAAGTTGACAACGAAATTCCAGAAGAGATCTCCCGACTACTCAGACAAGAGGAAAGGTCCATTGAACCTCACAAAGATCCGTTGGAAACGGTAAACTTGGGTTCGGAAAAAGAGAGAAAAGAAATCAGGATTGGGGCACTGCTTAATCCAACTGTCAAAGAAAGTTTAATAAAGCTTCTCAAAGAATTCCCCGATGTGTTCTCTTGGTCCTATCAGGATATGCCAGGGTTGGATACCAGCATGGTGGAACATCATTTACCATTAAGGTCCGAATGTTCGCCAGTAAAACAAAGGTTGAGACGGACTCACCCGGACATGGCTATCAAAATCAAGGAGAAAGTACGGAAACAGATTGACGCGGGTTTCCTCGCCACATCAGAATATCCTCAATGGTTAGCCAACATCGTACCCGTTCCCAAAAAGGACGGAAAGGTCAGAATGTGTGTTGATTACAGAGATCTGAACAAGGCAAGTCCAAAGGACGACTTTCCTTTACCACACATTGACATGCTAGTTGACAGTACAACAAAGTTTAAAGTTTTCTCCTTCATGGATGGATTCTCGGGCTATAATCAAATCAAAATGGCGCCCAAAGACATGGAGAAAACTTCTTTCATTACCCCATGGGGTACCTTTTGTTACAAGGTAATGCCGTTCAGTTTGAAGAATGTCGGGGCAACCTATCAAAGGGCCATGACTACTCTGTTTCATGACATGATACACAAAGAAATCGAGGTATATGTCGATGATATGATTGCTAAATCTAGAACAGAAGAGGAGCATGTGACCCACCTGTCAAAACTATTCGAGCGGTTGAGAAAGTACAAACTTCGCTTGAATCCCAACAAATGCACCTTCGGTGTCCGTTCAGGGAAACTCTTAGGGTTCATCGTCAGCCAGAAAGGAATTGAAGTTGATCCTGACAAGGTCAAGGCCATTCAAGAAATGCCTTCTCCGAAAACTGAAAAACAAGTCAGAGGATTCCTGGGACGTTTGAACTACATCTCCAGATTCATATTCCTTATGACCGCCACGTGTGCGCCGATTTTCAAGTTACTCAAAAAGAACCAGGATTGCGTTTGGTCAAAAGATTGCCAAACCGCATTCGACAGTATTAAGGAATATATGTTGAATCCTCCGATTCTGTCACCTCCAGTGGAAGGAAGACCACTGATCATTTACCTCACAGTCCTAGAGGACTCAATGGGATGTGTACTTGGCCAACAAGACGAAACCAAAAGGAAAGAGTCTGCCATTTACTATCTAAGCAAGAAATTCACCGACTGCGAGACTCGGTACACGATGCTCGAGAAAACTTGTTGTGCTTGGGCAGCCAAACGTCTTCGCCAGTACATGATTCGTCATACTACTTGGTTGGTCTCCGAAATGGATCCAATCAAATACGTTTTCGAAAAGCCTGCTCTCACGGGAAGAATTGCCCGTTGGCAGATGCTGTTATCAGAATATGACATAGAGTACCACGCTCAGAAAGCCGTTAAAGGAAGTATTTTAGCTGATCATTTGGCTCATCAACCGATTGACGATCAAGAATCAATCGGGTTTGACTTCCCAGACGAAGATGTCATGTATCTAAAAATGAAAGATTGCGATAAACCGCTACCCAGTGAAGGGCCAAAACCAGGTTCCCAATGGGGACTTATCTTTGATGGAGCTGTCAATCATTACGAAAACGGAATTGGGGCTACCCCTTTCTCTCTAGTGTATGGCATGGAAGCAGTGCTCCCCATAGAAGTAGAGATCCCATCAATCCGGGTATTAATGGAAGCGAAGCTCACCGAAGCTGAATGGTGTCAAAGTCGACACGACAAACTGAACCTGATCGAAGAGAAGCGAATCACGGCACTATGCCACGGTTAGTTGTATCAACAGAGAATGAAGAGGGCGTTCGACAAAAAGGTCCGACCTCGTGTCTTCAGAAAAGGAGACCTTGTGCTCAAGAAGATACAATCATTTCTCACTGACTCTCGGGGCAAATGGACCCCAAATTATGATGGCCCCTATGTGGTCACGAAAGCTTTCTCAGGCGGTGCCTTGAGACTTGCAACCATGGACGGAGAGGAATTTGCCTACCCCACGAATGTTGACGTAGTCAAGAAATACTTCGCCTAAACTAAAAAAAAAAAAAAAAAAAGTCTCGGTGGATTGAAAACCCGAAAGGGCGGTCCAGGCAAAAGTTAGAGACATGAAAAAAAAACCATCCCGGTGGATTGGAAATCTCATAGTACAATCCAAGCAAAAATTAGGGATAATGGCAAGTAACTATGTTCAACAGAGGCAAGTCCCTCAACAGCAGTTACAGCATCCATCGGAGGAAAACTCCAGTCAAGGTCATCTTCGACAGAAGCTCAGGATGTCCCGAATTCAAAGTTGGTAGAAGGATAGTGGTCGTTATGTTTCAACGTAGCCCTTTTCTCTGTAAATTACCATTTTCAAACTTTGTAAATACTCTTTGGAATCACGCGTTTGGCTGATCTCCATCTTATCAATAAAATTTGGGCCCTTGTGCTTTTGTTTGTAATTCTTATTTGTTTTAGCTTTACAGAACGACGTTGTTAACATGATTAACGATTCTTGAAATAAAACAAAAATGAATTTACTTGTTAAAACTTTTTCTGCTTTTTAATAAAGATGGCAATTTCTTTTGACTGTTGAACATCGAAAGAACATCAATCGCGTCTCCAAAGGTGTTCGAACCTCAAAGTGCAGAATCAAAGTACTCCTTCTAGACCAGTACGCCTGAATGAAGGATCAGCAATGTCAGAGACCATGTTTAGTCTGACATCTTCGGCCGAGTTCTCATCTCCTAAGCCCGACCAGCGTCGCCCCCAACAGGGACCGTTTCTCCTAAGCAAGGCAGAATTGCTATCTTGAACCAGCGATATTTCTACATGCCCCGCTGTGGCCGAGTATCCAGTCGTGTTCATCCTCTAGTCTGTATGTCGCGTCTGTTTTGTCAGCATAAACATACATCATGCATTTTATTTGCATTCGCATTCATATTGCATCACTATCACTCTAGTCGGTCTTATCCCCTAGTGATAAAAGTCCTCTCAATCGAGTTGTCAGCCTTTTCCTCGTCAGGAAGTGTTGCGTCTGAACAATCTCTCCTCCAGTTTATTTCTGGATTAGAATTGGTCCTTGACCACTTTGATAACTTGAACCTCTGAAAAGCCAGAGAAAACTTTCAACAAATATCACTCTTCGCCATTGAAGATGATATCCTTGCTTTCCCGGATTAAGGAAGATCCCCAGAGAAAGCCTCTTAATCAGAGATTCGGCGGTACGGCAGTTTTTCTCCGAAAAAACCACTGATGAAAAGGTCATCGGCACCTCAAAATTGGATCCCATCATATGGCGTTTCTCCGGAAAGATCCCGAGAAAAGTATGATGTAAGCCCCCAAACGAAAACAGTCTCTCAAGAGACTCGCTTTCCCCAGTAGAATCGACAAATGGCATCTCCAAAACAGAGAAGTTTGTGTAGCTCTACAATTCAGACGAATGGGTTCCCCAGCAAGTCTGACATCAAAACTTTTTCCGTCAAGTGGCATCTCCCCAGGAAAATTCGGCGAGAAGTTTGAGGAAAACCGCTACGCATAGCGTCCCTTGTCAATAAAGTTTATTGACAAAAGAAACTAAGACCAGTTCCTTGGTAGGAAACCAAGATCGAGGGGAAGTTTATTTTCGGAACTTAGACCAGATCCTTGGTAGGAAACCAGGATCGAGGGGAAGTTTATTTCTGAAACTTAGACCAGTTCCTTGGTAGGAAACCAGGATCGAGGGGAAGTTTATTTCATCAACTAAGACCAGGTCCTTGGTAGGAAACCAGGATCGAGGGGAAGTTTATATCAGAAACCGAGATCAGATCCTTGGTAGGAAACCAGGATCGAGGGGAAGTTTACAAAAGAAACTAAGACCAGTTCCTTGGTAGGAAACCAGGATCGAGGGGAAGTTTATTTCAAAAGAAAACTGAGACCAGCTCCTTGGCTGAAGACCAGGATCGCGGGGAAGTTTACCTTTTCTAAGCATCTTCGCTTAGCTAAAGAAGATGAATGCGTAAGCTACCATTCATAACCACCATCAAAATTTCGGGTATTCCGATATTTAATCCTCTTGCACCCCGAATGCCCGAACACCTTCGTCATTCACACCTTCGGGTCCAAGAAAATTAAATAGGGGCATCTGTCATACCCCAAATTTTGACCACTAAGATTTCCCATCATTGTGCAAATCATCAGCACAATATGGATGTACCTTTGTACCTCATTAGTCTCCCCAAAGGTGGGTAAACATTCACTACAAACAGGATTTAGGGTTTCAAGCCCTCGCAGAGCTCTTAGACAAAGGATCAATCAAGGAATGACATGATCTTCAACTTGTCTAGCCTCTCAAATATCCACAATGGATCAAGAGGACTCCCACTTCAAGGATTAAGCACAAGTTTGCTCCCTTCTAGGTGGATCAAGCCTCAGGATCGCCAGTGTCACCAAATTAGGGTTTGGTCGACTAGGGCCTCCAGATGGAAATTTTCCTCTAGGCATGAGCCAATGCTTCAAAGCATAACCTAAAATGCTCCATGAAACATCATAAACCCCATCATCAAGTCAATTTAGCCCCAGGGGATGCATACATCAAAAATCAGGAATTAGGGTTTCTTGACCTAATTCACCCCTAAGTTGACTTTTGGGACAAATCATGAGCCAAGACCTCAAGACATGATTTGAGGGTCTCCAACATACCACGTTGATCCATTTGCAACAATGGATTGACCCAAGAAGCTTGAGCAACAAGTTTCAATTTCATCTGAACCACAGTTAGGGTTTCGCGAGAAAAGTCAACTGTAACTTTGACTTTTGACCAGGACATGCTCCCAAGCCGTGGGATACGATTAAATACACCCTATAACACCCATGGAACATGTCCATCAATTTTGATTTAGGTCAAGGACATGATTTCCTGAAGAATCGCACAGTTTGGAATTCATCTGATAAAAAGTCAACTGTGCACAAAAGTCAAACTTTGACTTTTTGAGATTTTTCATAAAAATGGGTTTTTAACCCTAAAATGATGTTAATGTGTGATTGGAATCATCATTCATCAAGAAAAATCAAAGAAAGTGGGATAACTTGTAAAAGGGGTAACCATAAAAACTTAGAAATTTTTCTAAGTTATGAAAAAAAGTGGCAAGGGTACCAACTTTGGAGGATCATAACTCCTAAACCACAAAGCCATTTTTCTCCATCCAAAGCTTGATTTGTAGCCCTCATTACCCTCTACAAAAACTTCAACTAGACCTAAGTCCAATTCATTAAGGATTTTGAGTTATGCTTGGATCAAAATTGCTAAAAAGTTAAAATTGACATTTTTCAGCACAATGTCCCAACTTCAAGGCTGTTTTTCTCCATGATCCAAGTTGAACCAGGTCTAATGTCAAACATCAAAGTTGAAGTACGTCATCTAAGCTTTCCGAAAAGTCCTAGAACGTCCATATAGCATACTCGAGCAGGGAGTTATGGATCTTACAAAATGGCTTGCTGAAGCTGAATTTTTCAAGGCAGATTTGCACATTTTTTGTGCCACACGAATTTTCAAGCCTTGTCATCAGTTTGGACACATCTAAGGATCAAATCCAAGTGGGATGATCTGATCCATGAACCTCCCAAGTCCAAGGAACAAAGAAAAGCATGCCAAAGCCTAGAAATCCCTAAAAGAGGGACAAAACTCCAATTTTGGTTTGGAGCATTTAATGGATGCTTAGAGGTGGCATGTACTGAGCCATTCTCATCTGAAATCAGTCAAGACTTATCCAAGACCAAGGGAACCAGCAGCCTGTGCCCTAACCTCTAGTCAATGGCTAGAGGAGACTTGGATTTCCATTGGCCAACATTGGCCAAACACCTGCTACAGCCACCATTCACTGTGGATCCCAAAACAAACTTGCTCTACTATAAATAGAGCTCATTTGTGTTCAGTTTGAGTACACCAAAGCCATCAAACAGATGCTTTCCTCAAATTCTCTCTTTCACTCCAAAATGCCTTCATTAGTAAGGAAATTCTGAGTTTTTGAGCTAGAGAGCAATTCCACTCAAACTAATCACACACACACCTCATATATATCATATGTAAGCTGTGCAAACTATCAAAAGTGACCTGTAATCACAACATCACAAAGTCACCTCTCAAAACCTCAAAATGACACTTTTTTGCATTTTTCAAGCCATGTCTTGATTCAGTCACTTTCCAAACCAGATAAAACCTCAAACACACTCTAAATATCATCCTTGAACTATCCCAAATGGTGCCACACATCTGGAACACCATTTGAGAAAGTTGGCATTTTGGCCGTTTTTGACCATTTCGCGAGAAAGTGCACAAACTTGCTCCAGAGGTTTCCAGCCAATTCCAACCATCCTAAAAGCTTCTAAGAGGTCATTTGAGGTTGTCCAAAGTATCAAATCATTTCTGGAACAAAGCACTTGGAAGGTTGCCCAAAATCTCCAAAAAAGAGGTAAAATCCACAACTTGAATTCTTTGAATCATGCTTTCCTTTGTTGTCCACATACATGCATCATATTGAACAATTCTTGAGGTAAAAATGTAGTCCTTAATGTGTATGTTGTGATCCTCCCACTGTTTGCATTTTGACATGTTTTTATGTGGAATTTTGGTTGTTTTGAAACCATGTTCAGTTCTGTCTTTTCTTCATTGGTGTGTTCTATACATTAAATTTTAGTTTGCATGAGTAACACCATTGGATTCCTTGCGAAAAATCGGTCAAGATAGGTTTTTACGGATTTCAATTCCGATGAAAATTGAGAGAGTTACGCGCGTTGGAAATTTTACGCGAAACGACGTCGAATTAACGATAGCGGTTCTGTTTTTTCGCTTTGTACAGTGAGTTTCCGAGTGCGTGAATAATACCATTGGATTCCTTGCGAAAAATCGGTCAAGATAGGTTTTTACGGATTTCAATTCCGATGAAAATTGAGAGAGTTACGCGCGTTAGAAATTTTACGCGAAACGGCGTCGAATTAACGATAGCGGTTCTGTTTTTTTTGCTTTGTACAGTGAGTTTCCAAGTGCGTGAATAACACCATTGGATTCCTTGCGAAAAATCGGTCAAGATAGGTTTTTACGGATTTCAATTCCGATGAAAATTGAGAGAGTTACACGCGTTGGAAATTTTACGCGAAACGGCGTCGAAAACAACGATAGCAGTTTTTGTTTTTTAATTTCTGCGTTTTGTGCGTCGATTTTCCGTGTGCGTGAGTAATACCATTGGATTCCTTGCGAAAAATCGGTCAAGATAGGCTCTTGCGGATCTTGATTCGGTTAAAAATCGAGAGAGTTACGCGCGTTGGAAATTTTACGCGAAACGATGTTTTTACACGCAGCAGCTCTGGTTTTTTTATCGCTGCGTTTTGTACGTTGAGTTTCGGCGTGCGTGAGCGATACCATTGGATTCCTTGCGAAAAATCGGTCAAGATAGGCTTTTGCGGATCTTGATTCGGTTAAAAACCGAGAGAGTTACGCGTGTTTGAAATTCAACGCGGAACGATGTTTTTAATCGATAGCAGTTTTTGTTTTTTAATTTCTGCATTTTATACGTCGATTTTCCGCGTGCATGAGTAATACCATCGGATTCCTTGCGAAAAATCGGTCAGGTAGGTACTTCCGGATTTTGATTCCGATAAAAATCGAGAGAGTTACGCGTGTTGGAAATTCGGCGCGGAACGGTATTTTCAAAACGATAGCAGTTTTTCTGCGTTTTGTGCGTCGATTTTCCGTGCGCGTGAGTAATATCATCGGATTTCTTGCAAAAAATCGGCCAGGCAGGTATTTCCGGATTTTGATTCCGATAAAAATTGAAAGAGTTATGAGTGTTTGAAATTTGATAAAAACTTGTTGAAAATTAAAGTTTCGGTACTCGTTTTTACCCCAAAAAATGTCGAAAATGATATTTTGATATCCTTTCTCTTTTTCTTACTTTTTATTTTCAAAACTCAACCATTTTTTTCACATAGCAAAAAATCATCGTTTTCCAATTCGTACCCCATAATATTTTAATCCAAAAAAATCACAAAAAAAGTATTATTTTTAATATATTTAAAAATAGTGTTTTAAATTGTTTTAAATGCTTTTAAAATGATTTCTTTTTTTTTCTTGATTTTTAAAACCAAAATGATTTTAAATATTTATGTTGATAAAATATTTTTTTTTTCATAAACTTTAATCATTATTTAATAATTTTATTTGATATTTTATCATTTTTTACTTAATTTTTTTTGGAAAAATGCCTAAAAAAATGAAATTGGGGTTTTCTTGGATTTTCACCCTAACAAATCTTTTTTAACACTTGGGCCTCTAATAGAGTGTAAGACCCAATCCTTTTTTGACCAAATCATTTTTGGGCCTCATTCATTGTATAAGCCCCGATACCGTAAAAAACAAACGGCGCGATCGTCGTCTTTTTAAGAAATAACCTTGGGTCTCTCCTCGAGCTATAAGACCCATTCAAAACTTTTGGGCCTCTATTAGAGTGTAAGACTCAATCCCCTTTTAACCAAAAAATTTTGGCCCTCACTTATTGTATAAGTCCATCTGCGTTAAAAGAAAAATTCGGCGCGATCGCCATTTTCAAACGAAAATCAACTGGGCTTCTCTTTGAGCTGTAAGTCCCATTTCTTTTCATTTTTAAACACTTGGGCCTCTATTAGAGTGTAAGACCCAACCCTTTTTTAACGAAACAATTTTGGGCCTCAGCTATTGTATAAGTCCCGATACGTTAAAAATCTCGGCGCGATCACCATTTTCAAACTGAAAATATTTTGGGCCTCTCTCTGAGTTGTAAGCCTCATCTTTTGTACAAAAATACACTTTGGGCCTCTAATAGAGTGTAAGACCCAACCCCTCTTTTTTATATTTTTCTTATTATTTTTTAATAATTTAGAAAATTAATAACTCCTTCAATTTTGATTATTTTTTATTGGTTCTTTTTCTGAAAAATCCCAAAAATAGTAAAATATTTTATTCTACAAAAAAATCAAATTTATATTATTTATTTAATATAGTTGGTATTTTTGTGAATAAATTCATTTTTAATTGTTTTTAAGCATTTTAAAAGTGAATATTCATCTTGAAAATAAAGACTATGGGCCTCCCCTCGTGTTGTAAGCCCCATTTCTTTTCTTTAAACTTTTTGGGCCTCTAATAGAGTGTAAGACCCAATCCCTTTGTAAATACCAAAATTTTGGGCCTCAGTCACTTGTATAAGTCCCACAGTGTTTACAAAACCTCGGCGCGACCGTCGCCCTTTTCAAAATTAACCATTGGGCCTACCCTCGAGTAGTAAGACCCATTTCTTTTCTTAAAACTCACTTGGACCTCTAATAGAGTGTAAGACCCATCCCTTTGTACAGAAAACCTTCTTGGGCCTCAGTCACTTGTATAAGTCCCTCTGTACAAATTCAACAGTGCGCTCACTGATAAAACCCTGGGCCTCTCCTTGAGCTGTAAGCCCCAAATCTTTCTTTTTCAAAGCACTTTCTCCTTTGATTTTGAATATACTGTTGTTTTCAATCTTTCTTTGTTGAACAACTAACCAAACAGCATGGAAGCTCTACAACCGAGTAAGTGTTTACCCGCTTTCATTTACCGCTTTCATATGTATATAACTGTATTGTGGGGTTGTTTCACTGTAAGTCTCCTTTCACAAACTCATATATATATATATAACTGTATTGTGGGGCTGTTTCGCTGTAAGTCTTTTTTCATAAACTCATATCAACTGTGTAATAATAGTATAGATATTTAGAGTTTCCCCAGCAACTACGTCTAGAACTAGGTGACGCCGTTTCGTTTATTCGTAGAAATAGACAACTAGATCCCCAATAGGATCACCAGATACAGTCTTCTCTTCGGCTGTCCTCATTAGGAATTGTCAAGAAACTCTACTCCCCAAGATGAATGTCTTCTCCGTGAATGGCATCTTTGAGTTTCTTCCAAATTCTCGAACTTTCCTGACTTGACCTATTCCTTGTGAATAACTTGCCTTGAATTTCTCGGGGTTTGGGGACCCACGGGCTTCCTAAAAGCATCGGCCTCCTCTTGGGCATCGTACAAGGACCCACGGGCTTCTTAAAAGCAACCCTGCCTCCTCTTGGGCTTCGTACAAGGACCCTACGGCTTCTTAGAAGTATTCACAGCCTCCTCTTAGGCTTCGTATAATGATCTCTTCCTCCGGGAATGATAGCCTCCTCTTGGGCTTAGTACAAGGACCCGTCGACTTCTTAAAAGTTTCCAGCCTCCTCTTGGGGTTCGTACAAATTGTCCCGACGACCTCCTAGAGGTATAGGAACAGAACCTAGTCATCCTCATAGAACAATCATTTCATAGAGTCTACTACTGTTTCTCAAAGCATAGTACAAAAGATAAAACTCTAGACACAGACAGTCTAACTTCCTTGAGTCTCAAAGACATTCTCAAGTGACCCCTTCGTTAAATAGGAAGGAAACCCGCAGACTCGGACAGTCTCAATACCCTTTGGATTTCCCGTTTCCTCAAAGAGAAGGAAATATCCCTGATCCCCAAATCAAATCCCTGAGTACAGTGTTACTCATATAAGAACTGATTTTCTCTTTTAAAATCAGTATATTGGATCTGTCACTTAACTGAAACAGTTACCATTGCCTCCTCTTAGGCTTTGTTCAATGATTCTTCCCAGCGAAGCATACGTTTAGCCTCCATCTCGGGCTTCGTACGAGATACCAAAATTCTCCCCAGTGGAGTCAAATAACGTTTAGCCTCTCTCTCAGGCTTTGTACGAGACACATAAGAGACTCCCTCGTTGAGTCAATCAACCTTTCGCCTCCGTCTCGGGCTTCGTACGAGATACAAAGGCTCTCTTATTGAGCCAATCAAACTTTTCGCCTCCATCTCGGGCTTCGTACGAGATACAAAGACTCTCTTGTTGAGTCAAACCTTTAGCCTCCATCTTGGGCTTCGTACGAGATACAAAGACTCTCTTGTTGAGTCAAACTTTTAGCCTCCATCTCGGGCTTCGTACGAGATACAAAAACACTCTCTTGTTGAGTATAAAAGATTCTCCTGTTGAGTCAACCCTTTTAGCCTCTCTCTCGGGCTTCGTACGAAACATATAAAAACTCCCTCTTGTTGGGCCAATAGCCTCCTCTTAGGCTTTGTATAAGAAAACCACTGGTTGATCCAATCAACCTTTTAGCAGCAAAGTTGTGCCTCGTTCACAGTACACAAACATCAACAACTCCGTTCCCTTCATCTAATCGCTGTAAGCGGCAAGCCTCTGGATCCTCTACATCCATGCCACTATCCCTCTTTTAGCATGAGAAATTCCTAAGGAAAGATAGCATTGCTCTACACTGAGTTAAAGTCTTCTCCTTCAGGTTAAAATCCCCTTTAAAGGAAATTATGGCATTGCTAGGATCTGCGTATCCTGGTTAAAGTAATTCTCCTTTATAACCAGTCACCCAACAGTTGTGACAGACAAACCCTTCTTTAGAGATGACAAATTCTCTCTAAAGTCGAGGTCTTTCAGCTTCACGTCTTGGGCTTTGAACAAGACACAAATAGACTTTTCAGCTTCACATCTTGGGCTTTGAACAAGATACAAACCACCTTTCGCTTCACGTCTTGGGCTTTGAACAAGACACCAAAAACACCCATTTCCTCCCATAGAATAGGAGGAACTACGAACGCTCTGATTTTCCTGTTTCAGTAAACGGGAATACGTAGGCATAAGATTGAAAGAAAAATCTTAGCGAGCACAATCAACAAAAAACCCAAATCCCATATCTCCATCAATCAAAAGCAGTAATTCAAAAGCATCAGTCCTAACATCCTAACCTTTGTTACCCGCTAGAAAGTCCTAGAAAGAAAGAAAACCGTATTGGCGAAAATACAAATAACCAGTACAAAGGCCCCCCACATTGATAACATCCGTAACCTAACAGACCGCTGTTTAAACTCAGTATGCAAGCAGGGTTAATTGGAGACATCTATTTCCCTTCCTTATTCAGCTCACAATAGGATAAAAAATGAATCGACCTGTAGTCAAAGCTCAAACCGCAGAGAGCGACCAGCGCTTAAGAACCGCGTCCAAAATCGCTCGCTACAGCTGGCACAATCTGCATGGCTCCCATGACTTATTGTAATTTTCCAGTAAACTTTTTAGGATCCGAAATGGCTGCAAGCGAGGCTAACAACTTGCTTTTATCAGTTAAGAAACTAGCATCTGAGGAGGTTGTGGTAGTCTTGCATAAATGAGGATGCTTAGCGTACCAAGCATTTCGTACTTCAGGAGAAAGAAGTGCTGGATTAAAAGCATCCCACCATTTAATTGAATTTTTTTTGATTAATTGAGAGGCCGTAGTATCTGGCCATATTTGGTATGTGGTGAAGGACCAAGATATAATCCATGTAATACCAAAAGTAGCTGTAAAAGCTAACAATCTTTTGTGCTTGGGGCACGTAGTAAGATCACAAAATTCTTGATATACTTTGGACGCCAAACCTGGAAAGATGCAGGTGTCTAAACCAAAGACTTCGAACCACTTAATGAACCAATTAGGGAAATTTAAGGATATATTTTTGTTAAACCAAATAAACCAAGTATGGTCATATGTCATAACTGTAAGAAAATAGGACCAGACATCCATGTAGTCCAAATAAGAGTAATGTTGGGGATTGAAAATCCTTGTAAAGCTTTCGGCGTGATAAGGATGAGTCCCCCAATCGGAGGGAGAGAGGACTTTATTAATCTTGAATTTGGAGAATTTAATATTTCCAGTAGCTTCGTCCTTAATGTGGGTTAAAGTAATGAAGTCTGTGTCTACCAAATAAATTCATAGAAGGATCTTGCTTTAATAACATCTGAGTTAATGAAGTGGGTTCCTTGAGGGAATATTTTGCTAATAGTATGAAGTAAGGATCCTTCATTAGAACAATAAGAATATTCTAGAGTAATAATTGGAACTGATAATTCTTTGGTAACAAATTTTGATTTTACTCCCTGAGGAGGAGTGTAATAAGCTAATTTGCTCTTAATGGGTGTCATCTTGGATGATGACGTAATATCCTGAACAAACTGTGAAGGTGAAACCAGCACAGGGTTGGCTCCTATTCCTTTTAAAGAAGAAATGGGAGAATTAATTTTTTATATGTAGGAAGGTGATCCTAATATCAATTGTTTTTGGTTTTCTGGCTTTTGTAATGGAGGACCATAAGAATCTTTTGATGTAGATTTGTTACTCATTTTTTTCCCTGTAAAAATTCTATAGTTAAAAAATCTGGTAAAGCGTTTTTAATACCATCAATATGTATGATCTCAAAATCAATACATGCAAGTAATGACTGCCATTTGGCAAATATATGTTTTGACACTAAATTCTTGACATCTTTTTGTAAAACACTTTTAGCTGATTTACAATCAGTTTTTAGAAGAAATGATTTTGAGAATAAATCGTCTTGAAATTTAGTAATACACAGTACAATGGCTAAAATTTCTTTTTTAATAGTACTATAATTTAATTGGGCTGAAGACCAAGTTCTAGAATAATATCTGACTACTTGTTCTTTATTAGTACCCGGTAATTTTTGTTTTAAAATACCTCCAAATCCAATGTCTGAAGCATCGGTTCCTACAATAAGATTGGCATCTGGATCTGGGATTCCTAGACATGGTAATTTCTTAACAACCTGTTTTAACTTGATAATACTTTGGGTCATGGTTTCGTCCCAAGGAGGTGGACTTTTTCTTAACCTTTTGAATAAAGGTAGACATATTGTCCTAAGGTTTGAAATAAAATCTGACACATAATTGAGACAACCTAAAAACCTTTGTAATTGGGTTTTATGTTTAATTTCGTTAGGGAATTTGCTAATAAATTCTAAAGACCTGGTAATTGGGGTGTACTCACCTTGACTAATGTCAAACCCTAGGAATCTGACTTTAGGTTGGAATAATTTTAATTTACTTTCAGACAATACTAGACCATTTTCTTTAATTATTTTGTAAAATTGCTCTAAGTGTTGGAAATGTTGATTAATAAAATCTGAAAAGACTAGGATGTCATCTAGGTAAACTATAGTAAAATTTGAGTATTGATAAAAGGTATCATTCATTATATTCTGAAATTCAGACGGTGCATTTTTTAATCTTAAAGGCTTAACGTTACATTCGTAATGACCAAAGGGTACCGTAAAAGCGGTTTTATACTTATCTTCTTCTTTGACTCGTATTTGATAGTATCCAGATTTTAGATCAAATTTAAAAAAAATACTTTTATTATGTAACCTATTAATTAAATCTTTTTTATTTGGTATCGGGTATCTAATCCATTGTAATGCTGTGTTTAAAGGTTTGTAATTGATTACTAAACGAGAGCTTCCTCTTTCCAATTCTGAAGCGTTAATTACATAGAAGGCTGAGCAACTCCATGGGGACTTGCTGGACCTGATTAAACCTTTATCTAGGAACCCTTGTATTTCTTTCTTACAATATTCTAGGTGTTGTTTATTCATTTGTATGGGTCTAGCTTTCGTAGGTATATTAGTTTTTCTAAATTCTGGATGGTAAGGTAAAGATATCTCATGAGTTTTCCTAGTCCAAAAAGCATTAGGCTGTTCAGAACATAAATTTTTAATAAATTTGGTTTGAAGTACATTAATTTTCTCTTTAATAACAGGTGTTTGTAGTTGTTCAACTATTCGTTTATAATGTATTTCTTTATTAATAAAATTAATTTTTTTTTGCTTATTTGTAATAAGATTAACTATGCTAATATTTTGGTTTTGTACTGCATTAAGATCTCTAACCTTGGGCTTTTTTAAAAACTCAAAACTAACCTGGTGACCTAAGGCTTCAGTAGTAATAGCTTGATCATTAACGCTAAAGGGATATAACAAAGATAGATATAGGGTTCCAAGAATAACTACTTCATGAAGGTTTCTAATTATTAAAAAAAATGTTTTATAACAGACTTTTCCTTTACAGATTCTAAAATCTGGTAATTTATACGTAACTTGTAATCAGCTACCATTTGCTCCTCAAAGGTCAGGGTATGAAATAAAGATAATGTGGTGAAAATAAACTATCTGTTAATAAAATATCTTGATAATCATGTATCAGCACCTAATAAGGCTCTGATTCCAATGTAGAAGTAAAGGATCAGGAAGTAAGGTAAGAGGTAAGAGGTGAAGGTAATATAAATAGACGAAAAAATATTGCAATTAATATATATATATATATATATATATATATATATATATATATATATATTAAAAATAAGTAAAATAGATTATTTAAAAGTTTGAATGTAAAATAGATTTTTAAATAAATTTTTAAATTAAATAAGACTTATAAAAGTTTGTCCAAACCAAAATATTTATAATAGACTATACACCAGACTCAAACCTTAAACTTTAATCATTCCTTAAAATTTACTCAAGTTTAAAAACAACAAAATAAGGAGTAAAAAACAAAAACTTTAATATGTCATCCCTAAATTTTATTACTTATTTTATATTGCTCTCTTACTTAATTTTTAAAATATTATTTTTCATATTTTTTAAATTTACTTTTGTTAATCAACTTAGTCTCGTTCATTAATTTTGGTTTCATGTTATTTTTGATCTTGTATTTTAATTTTAGGTTTATTTCTCCCTTAATTTAATTAAAATATTTCATATTAGTCATTTTCGTTTTATTAGTAATAAAAAAAATTCAAAAATTGATCACTAAATTGGTCGTCAATTTGATAAAAATGATTAGCATAATATATTTTAAATAATTAAATGATCAATATAGATCTTTTTAGGTTAAGGAAACAAAATAAACTCCGATTCTAAAATACAAGATTAAAAAAATATTAAATCATTAATTTTTTAATATTAAATTTTTAGGTGGATTAACAGTATTGATTTCCATCGTAAATTTTAATATATATATTTTAAATAATGCATAACTATTAGATGTAATAGGGGATTATCACTAAATAATTTTTTTTCCTTTATTTCTTTGTCTTTTCTCTAATCTCCTTTATTTTTATCATATATTTATAAATCTTTCTCATCTTTAAAATACAAACCCCTATAAATTAAAATCATTTCAAGAATTGAAACTTCAAATTTGAAAGACAGGAAGTATGAAAGTTCGCATGATCGTGTTTGTTTGAGTGATTAATGTCTTGTAAAGACACAAAGGCATTTCTTAAAGTATTATGGTTAAATCACACGCATGCACGCACACATGCATACACACATACATTGGGTGTGAATATGGAAGTAGAAAAATAATCTAGAGGGGTGAATATACCCAAATTAAAAAATTCAACCAACATTTTCCAAAATCAAAGTGTTTTCAAAAATGAATTGCGAGCAAAAGGTTTGATGCGAAAATGAAAATTACACAGTTTGAATATTGATCAAGTCAACACAGATCGTTTCATAAATATCAAAGATTAATATGATGAAATGTTTGGTATTGATTGATTCAATTGTGTAATGCATGAGAAGTGTTTACACAATGATTTAATTGATGAAGTTCTAAATTCAATTCGCTTTAAGATTTTTAATCACAAATATAGCTAAACCAGTTATCCAATTCCAACAAAATTTAATGCTTTCGTAATAAATCGCTATCAATGAAAAAACTATATAATACATGGGAATTGAAAAACCTAAGCATGCAATCAATATGAAATTAAATGAGAGAGAGAGAGAGAGAGAGAGAGAGAGAGAGAGAGATGACACCGAGATTTATAGTGCTTCGACGTTCGTCATCGCTTTGCCTACATTAAATCTTCAACGGTTTCCCATTGGAACCTCCATAGTTCCTTATTATTTGATAAATATTTCCAAGAGTTAATACAATCACCAATCTACAATACAACTGA
The DNA here is from genome assembly GCA_022829125.1 of Lathyrus tuberosus. Lineage (NCBI taxonomy): Eukaryota > Viridiplantae > Streptophyta > Magnoliopsida > Fabales > Fabaceae > Lathyrus > Lathyrus tuberosus. The sequence goes on from JALAZF010000605.1 coordinate 2,202,953, forward strand.
GAAAATAAATCTCATATTTGGATCTTGACTCGTATACAACACACTTGCCAAACTCTTCCACGTAATCTTTACTCGAATTACGTTTCTTGAATCTTCCAATAACACCAATTCTGCTTCAAGCTTTTGTGTGTAGCAATCAACTCCTTAATCCTACCTATTCCTTGAGCGATGAAATTGTCCGAAGATCCGAGAAGAACTCTACCTTATCTGTATCCTTCCATACAATCACTACTAAGGCGATTCTGGCGAGAAGAACCTACTTCTTTTCAATGGAATTTGTCACCACTATTGATAATCACCTCAATCTTGCTAACAACCTAGAAAAACTTAACAAGATCTCCAAGAATGGTTAGTTTCGAAGACGTGCCTCTTTAAATCAATTACACAAATCTCGTAATCAAGATCTGAACTCAAATGAAGTTGAAGATGCAAGAATTTCGTTGCAAGACTTTGAACACTAAAAATAGAGGAAATTGATTTTTTACTTGAATCACACTGAAAATTATGATTAGAATGATAGATGTTGTGATGAGAAATGATGACAAAAAGCTTTTATATGTGTTTGAGATTAAGCACATAAAATGGTTGAAAATTTCAGTTAGATTCGAATCAAGAGCAATCTATGATTTGAATCAAATGAGAAAATGTAGTTGAATAAAAGAATAACAAAATTTTGGAAAATCAGCCAGTTGATTTGAATCAGGGAAAGGGTGATTCGAATCATGATCCACGTGATTTGAATCATGGGCAAATATTAATTTGAATAAAATGCCACAACCCTGACATAGAATTTATTGAAAAAGTGAATGATTCGAATCATGTACAAAGTTTGATTCAAATCAAATTAAATAGAATGGGCCACCATGAATATGAGTCGAATCAAGTACAAAATTGATTCGAATCAAATGACTAGGTGTCACTTCTGTCCAATTTGATCATAATAAAAAATTCAGTGTAAACTCAATGACTCGAATCAAATATGTAAAACCTCAAATTTTCAACATTTTAAATACACTTTGAGATTTTACTTTGAATCAAACTTAAACCAAAAACAGAAAATATTTTCATTCCACTTACACGTGCAATTGATCAAATAACATCATGATTAAGATCAAATCTAACCAAAGTTTTATGCATACTAAAAATGAATCTATTCAAACTTGATTCTAAGAAGTGTAATCATGAAGGAGACTCAAAAATTCAAAATAAAATCAAAGATGAAAGCGATAAGACAAGCAACAAAATAACTGTATATAGATGCTCCCCCTGAGTGAGGTAGGGACGCACGCACGCGCGCACACACACACTTACACACACACAGATGCCTATCATTTTTTAATTAAAATCACCAAAATAATATATTTGGGACCTAGCTAGTTGATTAGGGAATTGTCTCCTTGATTAGGAACACTTTTTAATTTGTCTAATTGATTAGATTATATGCTTAATCGGTTAGATGATGCCTAATAAAGTCTATAATAGATTATGAAAATCTCTTAATGATTGGTAACGAGTTTCTATCTAAACCTTTCATTTTAGGGCATAATAATCAATTATTCACACTTCTTAATCGATTAGGTCATTTAATTGTTTCTAAATTTACACAATTTCTTGCCCTACAAATAAAGAGCTTATCAATCACATATTTTAGCTATATTTCTTTGAGATTATTCTTGAGTCTCAGTGAGGATATTATTCTGGGTGAGGGAACAATTGTAAGTTTACCAAGTGATTTTTTTTCTCTTAAGTAAATTATCCTCCCTTAGGGTGTGATTATTTTTTGTTAAGAACTAAACTACATAAAAAGATCTTATTTATTATTGTCGGATTAGTCTCGGTCTCTATTTAGTTCATGGTCTCCGCCATATAAAAAGAACTCTCTTTTGGTTCGTGGAAATCAGCCAGTAAAAATCTCCACAATGATTCTTGAACTTATCCCTGTTAAAAGCTCTATTGGCTTGAGATCAGTCCTGTGGTAAACTCTCTTTTGGTGTATGAGTTTAGCTTGATGTAAGAACTCAGTAGGTTTTAGACCATCCATGTATAAATCTCGGTTTGGTTCATAGTTAGTCTGTAAAAATAAATTAATCTTGTAAGGAAAGTAATGATGCAATTGTTGTTATTGAGTTTTGATATTTATGACAAGAACAAATATTACTACTACTAACATTGCTAAGTTACATTCATGTTTTCCTAACAAACATCAAACATTTTTAACAAGCATCCATTTAAGAAAATAACATTTGCAATTACAAGAGAAGATACATTAATGAACCAATTTTAAGACATTTCTCTATTCTACAATCCATCTCAGGGAATGACGTTGTACTTCATGCAATGTTTACATTATAAGTGTTTGCATTTCAGCACTATGCACTATGCATTTCAAGATAAATTATTGTGGTATTTACGTTATAATTTATTGGTGTGAGTTTCATGCGGATCACTAATGTTTCATACAGATTCATTGGTCGTTGTTACTTTATAAATGGATGTCAAATATGAGTTATTTATATAAAAAAAAACAATTTTCTCTTTGGTTGTCAGCACAACTGAGGGAATACGTATTAACTAAAAAATTAAATAAAATAAAATGCGCTAAAATGAAATTGCTGGGATTCAAAGGTTGGTTGATCAAGATTTTTCCCCTCAGTTGCCAACTTAACCGAGGGATTAGGTTATAAATAAAAAAATTAAAATAAATATAATGCACTTAAATATACTTGTTGGGATTCAAAGGGGGGTTAATTATAACTCTCCCCTTGGTTTCTAGCACAACCGAGAAAATAGGTAGTATTTTAAAAAAAAAACAAATGTTTTGCACATATGGTTTACACCTTGGTTGTTCGTTGGCTGAGGTAAAAGCTCTGTCATTTCATTTATTATTTGGTGTAATGAGTTCATTAATGGAAAGAGTTGCCATGTCATCATACTCTTCAAATGGAGCACACAACATAGTTGAATAAACCTTTCATTTTTCTCTATGTGTAGTCATTCGATTGACAATGGAAAGTGTTCTTGCAAAGTACTCATAAATTGTTTCATTTTCTCCCATTGCAAGAACTTCAATTCTCATCATAAAGGCTGCATGTGTTCACTTTTGACCTTCTAAGATTCATGATACTTGCGACACATAACACCCCAAATGTCCATGGTTATGTTGCGCATAAGGATGCTTTCCATGATTGACCTATCAATCGACTGGAATAGGTAAGTATTGGCTTTCAAATCTTTCAATTTTCTCTCCTCCGTAGCCTTCAAATGTTCTTAATTTGCATATGGAGGTGCAACAATGATGTTATTCTCGATCTATCCCCAATACTTCTTTGATCATAGTAAATTATCCATCAACATAGACCAATGTTCTTAAAAACCATCAAATATTGAAATTGCAGGCTAAATGAATCTATCTTGTAAGGATTCGGTCATGGTGAGATGGATTGGAAATAAGCAAGGATCAAGAACAAAATATGGAAGTAGAAGCAATGGCACAAGACGAATAAATGATTAATAGTTATAAGAACATAGACCAATCTTCTTAAAAACCATCAAATATTGAAATTGCAGGCTAAATGAATCTATCTTGTAAGGATTCAATCATGGTGAGATGGATTGGAAATATGCAAGGATCAATAACAAAATATGAAAGTAGAAGCAATGGCATAAGAAGAATAAATTATTAATTGTTATAAGAGCATACACACCATCTATTTTGTATCGTTTCTACACAACAACTAAGGCTTTATTGTTAGAGTTTTGGGATATTTGAGAATTAAAGAACACTTCAATAGAAAGAAAAAAACGTTTATTTGCACATAAACGTTCTTTTTCATTTTGTTTGATTAACAAATAATATAAAAGCCAATCCTTTTGTAAGTATGAGATATATTATGTAACCGATTGGAGCTATTTTAAATATTTGATAAGTTGTATAGATATTTAGAAAATGTAAATGAGTTTCTTAAATAATTGAGAAGTATAAAAAAATTAATAGATCCCATTTATATAACAAAATTGAATTTTTTGGATGTGGATGCAAGAAGATGATATATAAATGGGGTTGGTCTTTCCACCCTTATGTGTTCTTCCCCATCATTGTAAAAAGACTCAAATACCCACAGTGTTCGGATATGCATCTTTGGACGCACCTTTTCTACACACAACTCAGACGAAATTGCTAAGAACCCCTTATTCAGTTAAATTTTGGTCCGGAGATGCATCTCCGTAACCTTCCTTGGTTCAATAATTTACGAGGTTTCTTGAAACGCGTCTGTGAAATATGCTTTGTTAGTTCAAAACAGGAACATGAAGAAATAACAATTGCAGAATGAAAATTCAACATAAATTAAAATCAAAATAAACATTACATAAATTTAACATTACATGTCATTATAAACAGGTGGTTCAAGGCGTTGCAACATCCTTATAATATCTTTGGATGATCTTTGAACCGTTGCATCCACTTCAATCAAACACTTTATCAAGTATCGGTAAAAGGTACTCCACATAACCTTCAAATCAACATCAATCTTTAGTTAAAGCATGATGAACCGTATTTTCCCTTTGTTGTAAATCGAGGGTTTATGATACCGAACCTTGAAAACTCTTTGATTTTCTGGATATCGCAGAAGAGTATTCAGTTTGGATTACAGATCGATGAGAAATATATGGTCGGAGACCCTAAATTGAAGTGGGGGGTTTACGCCATTGAAATACACAAATGCAAGATGGGGATATGGATTCATGCTGATTTTTGTATAGAAAATGGAATGAGAGACCTATTATAGAAACTTTAGATCAATAATGACCTTACAAACCTTATCATATAATTAGGATAGACATTTATAATCTGTTCAATGTATTTTTGCATAAAAAGATACATCTCTTCGATGTGAATGATTTTTTCTAACGGCGGTGGAGGAGATGGTTTGCTAATGCGAGCACCCTTGAATTTTTTTTTTGAGATTTTAGAGTTCGAGAATCCGGAAAATGTTAGTCAACATGTTCAAAGTATGAAGGAGACCTTCTCGTGGAGTTGTCACTTTGTGTCAGTTAGGCCTTTTAGGGGTACTCTTTGTTTTAACCAGTTCCGATCGTGGTTTTAAATCTGTTGTTTCTGGATAGGCAATGTTCATCATTTCTCTTTGATGTGCAATTTTATTATGTCATCAGCTTTCATGAATCTCTCTTGGATCATTTCCCATTCGTTCATGATAGATATGTTTGATTTATCATCCTTATCACACCATCATCATCAATACAGAGCCTTTTCCAATGACCATAAACTTCATCCATATGTATTGGTTTCTCTAGTTTCATCTTCTTTGAAATTAAACAATCACATGGAATACTGTATGTCTTCCTAAGTGTACATCCACACTTTGAGCTATTTGAGTTTTATCGACTTGCTTGGCTTCGTGAAAAATAAAATTCAATGTCTCTCTAGATACGATGCCAACCAACAATGAATAAAGGATGTTGTCTTTGAATCGACGTTCTAACACAATAATGCTCTGAACAAAAAGTGTTCGTATCTCATTATGTTGGTTTCAGAACATTTGGTTAACGGAGTCCCAATCTCGACAATAATTGCCTTTACTATTTCCCATCCAATTCTTTAGTCTAGTAAGTCAATATTCAACTATGTTAGTTATTGTATTGATAAACTGTCGAACCTGATTGGTCCATACACAAATAATCTTCTCTTTAACCTGATCCATAATCGTGCCCTTAACATGTTTCAGGAAATCTGGATATATCGCACACACATTTCTGAAATGTAGAACAAATTCGACATATAATGCTTCCATGGAAGAATTTATTATATAATTCCATTCACCCAATATAATTTCCACCACCACACCAGGTTTGACAATTTTTCCATCTTCACCTTTGATTTGTTTTGTGCCAGCTGCATGTTTTGCTCGAATTCTCACATTTTTGGTTATGTGATACTTTGAAAGTAATGTAGACGATGTAGAAAACATTGTTGCTACCAAATTCATCAGTGTGGTGTCGCAATTGGTGATAATGACTTGTGTCATGTTTTCTGGGTCCTTTAACATAGTCTTGCTTGCACATTTCTAAAGCCCATGTAACATTGTCATCTTTTTCGAATTCCAAAAAGGAAAAACCAACTGAATAAGTCATTTCCGTATAAAATACCAATAATTTCCAGGAGTGGAAGTCTATACTTGTTTGTTTTGCATGTTAAGTCAATTATGAGCACGGAGGGAAAAGTATTGAACAACTCGATAGAATCCGGATGACTCTAATATATATATATATATATATATATATATATATATATATATATATATATATATATGTATATGTATATGTATATGTATATGTACTCCACATAGCCTTCAAATCAACATCAATCTTTTGTTAATGCATGATGAACCGTATTTTCCCTTTCTTATAAATCGAGGGTTTATGATACCGAACCTTGAAAACTCTTTGATTTTCTGGATATCGCAGGAGAGTATTCAGTTTGGATTACAGATCGATGAGAAATATATGGTCGGAGACCCTAAATTGGAGTGAGGGGTTTACGCCATTGAAATACACAAATGCAAGATGGGGATATGGATTCATGCTGATTTTTGTATAGAAAATGGAATAAGAGACCTATTTATAGAAACTTTAGATCGATAAGGACCTTAAAAACCTTATCATATAATTAGGATATACATTTATAATCCGTTTAATGTATTTTTGTATAAACAGATACATATCTTCGACATGAATGATTTTTTCTAACGGCGGTGGAGGAGATGGTTTACTAATGCGAACACGCTTGAATTTTTTTTGTTGAGATTTTAGAGTTGGAGAATCCGGAAAATGTTAGTCAACATGTTCAAAGTATGAAGGAGACCGTCTCGTGGAGTTGTCACTTTGTGTCAGTTAGACCTTTTAGGGGCACTTTTTGTTTTAACCAGTTCCGATAGTGGTTTTAAATCTGTTGTTTCTGGATAGGCAATGTTCATCAGTTTCTCTTTGATATGCAATTTTATTATGTCATCAGCTTTCATGAATCTCTCTTGGATCATTTCCCATTCGTTCATGATAGATATGTTTGATTTATCATCCTTATCATACCATCATCATCAATACGGAGCCTTTTCCAATGACCATAAACTTCATCCATATGTATTGGTTTCTCTAGTTTCATCTTCTTTGAAATTAAACAATCACATGGAATACTGTATGTCTTCCTAAGTGTACATCCACACTTTGAGCTATTTGAGTTTTATCGACTTGCTTGGCTTCGTGAAAAATAAAATTCAATGTCTCTCTAGATACGATGCCAACCAACAATGAATAAAGGATGTTGTCTTTGAATCGACGTTCTAACACAATAATGCTCTGGCCAAAAAGTGTTCGTATCTCATTATGTTGGTTTCAGAACATTTGGTTAACGGAGTCCCAATCTCGACAATAATCGCCTTTACTATTTCCCATCCAATTCTTTAGTCTAGTAAGTTAATATTCAACTATGTTAGTTATTGTATAGACAAACTGTCGAACCTGATTGGTCCATGCACAAATAATCTTCTCTTTAACCTGATCCATAATCGTGCCCTTAACATGTTTCAGGAAATCTTGATATATCGCACACACATTTCTGAAATGTAGAAGAAATTCGACATATAATGCTTCCATGGAAGAATTTATTATATAATTCCATTCACCCAATATAATTTCCACCACCACACCAGGTCTGACAATTTTTCCATCTTCACCTTTGATTTGTTTTGTGCCAGCAACATGTTTTGCCCGACTTCTCACATTTTTGGTTATGTGATACTTTGAAAGTAATGTAGACGATGTAGAAAACATTGTTGCTACCAAATTCATCAGTGTGGTGTCGCAATTGGTGATAATGACTTGTGTCATGTTTTCTGGGTCCTTTAACATAGGCTTGCTTGCACATTTCTAAAGCCCATGTAACATTGTCATCTTTTTCGAATTCCAAAAAGCAAAAACCAACTGAATAAGTCATCTCCGTATAAAATACCAATAATTTCCAGGAGTGGAAGTCTATACTTGTTTGTTTTGCATGTTAAGTCAATTATGAGCACGGAGGGAAAAGTATTGAACAACTCGATAGAATCAGGATGACTCCAATATATATATATATATATATATATATATATATATATATGTACTCCACATAACCTTCAAATCAACATCAATCTTTTGTTAATGCATGATGAACCGTATTTTCCCTTTGTTATAAATCGAGGGTTTATGATACCGAACCTTGAAAACTCTTTGATTTTCTGGATATCGCAGGAGAGTATTCAGTTTGGATTACAGATCGATGAGAAATATATGGTCGGAGACCCTAAATTGGAGTGAGGGGTTTACGCCATTGAAATACACAAATGCAAGATGGGGATATGGATTCATGCTGATTTTTGTATAGAAAATGGAATGAGAGACCTATTTATAGAAACTTTAGATCAATAAGGACCTTACAAACCTTATCATATAATTAGGATATACATTTATAATCCGTTCAATGTATTTTTGCATAAAAAGATACATTTCTTCGACGTGACTGATTTTTTCTAACGGCGGTGGAGGAGATGGTTTGCTAATGCGAACACCCTTGAATTTTTTTTTTTTAGATTTTAGAGTTGGAGAATCCGGGAAATGTTAGTCAACATGTTCAAAGTATGAAGGAGACCGTCTCGTGGAGTTGTCACTTTGTGTCAGTTAGACCTTTTAGGGCACTTTTTGTTTTAACCAGTTCCGATAGTGGTTTTAAATCTGTTGTTTCTAGATAGGCAATGTTCATCAGTTTCTCTTTGATGTGCAATTTTATTATGTCATCAGCTTTCATGAATCTCTCTTGGATCATTTCCCATTCGTTCATGATAGATATGTTTGATTTATCATCCTTATCACACCATCATCATCAATACGGAGCCTTTTCCAATGACCATAAACTTCATCCATATGTATTGGTTTCTCTAGTTTCATCTTCTTTGAAATTAAACAATTACATGGAATACTGTATGTCTTCCTAAGTGTACATCCACACTTTGAGCTATTTGAGTTTTATCGACTTGCTTGGCTTCGTGAAAAATAAAATTCAATGTCTCTCTAGATACGATGCCAACCAATAATGAATAAAGGATGTTGTCTTTGAATCGACGTTCTAACACAATAATGCTCTGACCAAAAAGTGTTCGTATCTCATTATGTTGGTTTCAGAACATTTGGTTAAAGGAGTCCCAATCTCGACAATAATCGCCTTTACTATTTCCCATCCAATTCTTTAGTCTAGTAAGTCAATATTCAACTATGTTAGTTATTGAATTGACAAACTGTCGAACCTGATTGGTCCATGCACAAATAATCTTCTCTTTAACCTGATCCATAATCGTGCCCTTAACATGTTTCAGGAAATCTGGATATATCGCACACACATTTCTGAAATGTAGAACAAATTCGACATATAATGCTTCCATGGAAGAATTTATTATATAATTCCATTCACCCAATATAATTTCCACCACCACACCAGGTTTGACAATTTTTCCATCTTCACCTTTGATTTGTTTTGTGCCAGCAACATGTTTTGCCCGACTTCTCACATTTTTGGTTATGTGATACTTTGAAAGTAATGTAGACGATGTAGAAAACATTGTTGCTAATAAATTCATCAGTGTGGTGTCGCAATTGGTGATAATGACTTGTGTCATGTTTTCTGGGTCCTTTAACATAGTCTTGCTTGCACATTTCTAAAGCCCATGTAACATTGTCATCTTTTTCGAATTCCAAAAAGGTAAAACCAACTGAATAAGTCATCTCCGTATAAAATACCAATAATTTCCAGGAGTGGAAGTCTATACTTGTTTGTTTTGCATGTTAAGTCAATTATGAACACGGAGGGAAAAGTATTGAACAACTCGATAGAAACAGGATGACTCCTCTCTCTCTCTCTATATATATATATATATATATATATATATATATATATATGTATATGTATATGTATATGTATACGTACTCCACATAACCTTCAAATCAACATCAATCTTTAGTTAAAGCACGATGAACCGTATTTTCCCTTTGTTGTAAATCGAGGGTTTATGATACCGAACCTTGAAAACTCTTTGATTTTCTGGATATCGCAGGAGAGTATTCAGTTTGGATTACAGATCGATGAGAAATATATGGTCGGAGACCCTAAATTGAAGTGGGGGGTTTACGCTATTGAAATACACAAATGCAAGATGGGGATATGGATTCATACTGATTTTTGTATAGAAAATGGAATGAGAGACCTATTTATAGAAACTTTAGATCAATAAGGACCTTACAAACATTATCATATAATTAGGATATACATTTATAATCCGTTCAATGTATTTTTGCATAAAAAGATACATCTCTTCGATGTGAATGATTTTTTCTAACGGCGGTGGAGGAGATGGTTTGCTAATGCGAGCACCCTTGAATTTTTTTTGTTGAGATTTTAGAGTTGGAAAATCCGGAAAATGTTAGTCAACATGTTCAAAGTATGAAGGAGACCGTCTCGTGGAGTTGTCACTTTGTGTCATTTAGACCTTTTAGGAGCACTCTTTGTTTTAACCAGTTCCGATAGTGGTTTTAAATCTGTTGTTTCTGGATAGGCAATGTTCATCAGTTTCTCTTTGATGTGCAATTTTATTATGTCATCAGTTTCTCTTTGATGTGCAATTTTATTATGTCGTACACACATACATGTACACATACATACACACATATATATACACATACACGTACATATACACATACATATACACATGTGTATATATATATATATATATATATATACATGTGTATGTGTATGTGTATGTATATGTATGTGTATATGTATGTATATATATGTATATATATATATATATATATATATATATACATATATATACATACATATACACATACATATACATACACATACACATACACATGTATATATATATATATATATATATATATATATATATATATGTATGTATATATACACACATATACATATACATATACACATACATAGACACATACATATACATACATACATATACACATACATACACATACACATACATATACATACACATACATATACAGACATACATATACACATACATACACACATACATATACACATACATATACATATATACACACACATACACACACACATATATATATATATATATATATATATATATATATATATATATATATATCAAACAATGACTTTATCCTCACAAGCTCTGTACCTCGAAACAAAGTCTTCATCTTTCAAAAGCTTCAATTGTTGTTGCATCTCAGATCTTGGTCATCTTACCTCGTTGTCTCAAAAGTATGATTCAAGGATCTGTGAACCGTGCCGAAAGTCATAGACGTGGGTGAGGACGGGGAAAGATGCCTTAGTATGATTTTCGAGCTAGTGATTGTTTGAGTTGATGAACTCAAGAGACATGTTTCCATACAATGCGAGGCTTGTGAACTCAAGTCTTAACTCCCTTTTTCCCTTGACTTGAGTTAGGATTTGATTAGAACCCTGTAGAACCGAGTGAAGCCATAAGATTAGGGAACTCACTGAGATTATTATCTCACCCCATTATTGTTGTTATTTTTCAGGTATTATTTGCAGGTTTACTTTACAAGTGGAGCTATGCATGTATGTTTCAAGGAAAACTTAGATTGTGATTATTCCGCTGTGTATATTGTACAATGATGAATATTTTACTTAGAACATAGATTTTATTGTTTTGGTACAAACTCCGTACCTTGAAACTAATTTTGTAAATCTTTAAAAATCCATATCTTGAGTTAGGGGTGTCTGTTTGGGGTATCGTTTGAAGTGTCGGGTAGCTGATATAGTATAATTTAACTTAAAATTAGTTTAAGTACCGAAAGATAAATTAATTGGTGTGTGATGGTGTATTTGACATGTGGTGTGTTTATGTTGTGGTGTGGAATGTGTATAAATTTGTTGTTGCTTGCTTGCTATATCGTTGCGTTGCTGAATGTTATAACATGTGTTTGGTGCATGGTGACCAGTATTGGCGAGGTAACTTGACTAAGATGATGTCATTGTACTTGTTGTTATTGCATGCATCATGGTGTTGCATGGTGGTCCGTTTTGGTGAGCCTTAATCATATGGTGATGGATTGGGTGCGAGTAGCTAATTCCTATGGTGATGGATTGGGTGCGAGTAGCTAATTCCTATGGTGATGGAATTAGTGAAGCGTTACCTATGGTTATGATAACGATTTTTGCATGCTCTGATACTAAGGTGGGGATGGAGCGGTGAACCTGAGAGTTCACATATTGGTATCACATGCATTGAGTTATGGTGTTGAGTCTTATTGCATTGTATAGTTGTTGTGTCGTTGTGTTTGGATTTGTGTGGAAGTGTGATTGGTGGAATGGGTGATTATGCATGTAAGAATCTGATGCTTACTTATTATTATGCATTGCTTTATATAATTTTGATATCTCACCTCTTCTGTTTGAATGTTGTCTTTACATCACTATGCCATAAAAGCATTTAGACAGCGCTTTTTTTTAGCATTACACAGCGCTTAAAAGCGCTGTCTAAACTGGCACTGCTAAAAGATTAGACAGCGCTTTGGTTATGTCAGAAGCGCTGTCTAAAGGGGTGCTTTGACTGAAAAAGCGATGTCAAAGCACCGCTTTAGACAGCGCTTTTGCTTATATTTTAAACAGCACTTTTATTGTAAAAGCGCTGTCTAAATGGTGCTTTAGACAACGCTTTTTGTTTTTTTAGACTAACATTAGACATCGCTTTTTGCCTTTTTTTTAGTATACCTTAGACAACGCTTTTGCTTTTTTTGGTATACCTTAGACAGCGCTTTTTGGTCAAAGCGCTGTCTAAACCCCAATTTATCGCTTTTTGGTCAAATTACTGAAAAAAAGCGCTGTTTGTTTTATACAGTTTATATGCACTTGTTTTTAAACCACAATTTGCACCAGGTTTTCAACCACAATTTGCACATGTTTTTCAACCACATTTTGCACCAAAATATCATAAATTGGAGCTTCAAACCAATATATACTCACCAATTTTGCCTATTTATATATACAATTTTCATTCAACAAAACATTTTGCTTCAAATCTACATATTACTTATAGAAATGCTAAGCAAAAAGCAATGCACATCAATATAACTCTATCTTCTACTTTGCACATATAACCTGAAACAACACAAAAAGATTGTAATTCAATTAAAACAAGACATAAACAATGTCTATAGTTACAAAGTTATACATACGCAAAATTCTCATCAATTAAAGTAAGAGTACAATATACCTTATAAAACTCCGAGCTCAATAATGAATTGACACCAATCCTCTTTAATTTCATCCAAATGATCTCTTGAGTAATACGCACACTTGAATTCATCAAATACTACATAATAATATAACATAGTTTGATTTAGTTTCAACTATTTAATTATATGAGAAATATGTGTTAAATATTAAAATAACTCATAAGTTAGAAATACATTGGATGGAATCTCTATTCGATCCAAAAAAAGAGTTTCTCTCATAAACCTCAACATGAAATAACCGCAATCTATACCGTTACGTTGCCGAGGACACTACACATGAAAAGAAAATATGGATAAATCCTAAGTTTTATCAAGTATCATCACTAATATAATAAAAAAATGTGATAATTAATATACCTTCACTCCAATCCATGTAATGTTGTTGGCTCTCCTCTTTGTTACTTGGATATCTCTTTGTGCTCGAAAAGCTTGTATAATGCTAATAAAATATAAATGAATATTTAGAACAATTCACATAGATAAATAAATAAATATACACATGAATATTTAGAACAATCTAACTTACGTATCGATCATATTCTTCATATCCGGGTATGTTGTCCAATCATTTCCTAACGAATCCAGATAATACACAACTTCTCTGATAGGACTAATCGCGATCAACAACCAATGTCCACTGTAAGATTAAACAAATGTTAGATGGAAACTTTCTACACGACGTCAAAATACAAAAAAAAAATATAATAGATGAATTTAGAATGAAAATCTAACCCAGTATTAAACAGTAAAAAGAACAACTTTTCTGTATCTTTGTCGGCCATAAAGCGGTTGAGTACATACACCATGACATCATCTGGTTTATTTATGATTAACCCTAAGTTGATAGACGCGGGACTTAAGAATGCGAATCTTTGCTCTAATCCACGTGGGCGCATCAATTTGTCATACAGAAACCTTAAATAAAAACATCATTAACATTAGACTATTCATTTGAAACATAAAGTAAATAAGTTGTTCAATTAATATAACAAAGTATATCGGATATACCTCACGTATGTATTGATAACACTGACGCCTAATTCGTCATGACGAAAAACTTGCTCAAATTCCTCATTACCAATTGATTGTTCATATTGAAAGCCATAAATACCTTCCTCCATAGGTACAAGACGAATACCTCCATTCGAAATATTTGTCATTTCTTGAAATGTCTGAAGGCACGACCTATACTTGGAAGTAGGTTTTTTTCTAGGCGCGGTCTTCTTAGCAACAACCTTTTTTTGTGTGGAAACGTTGCTAATCTCTTTACCATGAAGCTATATATCATATAATTAGTTATATGAAGTATAAGATCACGAATTTAACATTTTCCATGCATAAATATCATATAATTATGATGTACCTCTTTTTTTGAAACAACGGACTCGGTATGCTGCGCAATCCCCTTATCTTTTGCTTTGGATTTTGTTGGAGTCTAATTACCATTAACATGTAAAAAATGTACGTAAAAAGCGCGTAAAAACTTTGAATACTCAAAGGTTCATAATGGTTTTAAGCATACCTCATATCCTACGCTAATGAGGCCTGACGGCCATGCAACAAACGAACCTATTGCATCTCCCACCAATGTTGCATCTGAAACATCGTCAGGATATGGTAATAATGCATCCATCTCTAAAGCAATATCAACCGAGACTTTCAAACATCTAGTAGGGAGCGGTTTAGTGTGAAGTAATTCTCCCAAAGTGTTATACACTTTTCCCTTGCCAACCATCCGATAAGTTGGTGACGCTAAGTAGAGGTGACAAGGGGAAACGCCCTAAAACCAATAATAAATATGACATTGTTAATGTGTATATATGTCAATTAAATAATTTAAGCTAATAATTTAATTTCATAAAAATATATATAATTACCTCTGGAATATTCGGTTGAAAGTTACAGTTGATACTATCTTTGTCCGAAACGCTATCTCTTTCTTTTTCCTTTCTTAATTCTCGAACTTCAGCTTGCAGTGCTTCCAATTTTTGCTGAAGTTCTTTATTACTAGGAGCCTTTTGTTTTTTAATATTCAAGGATGTCGGAGTGATCCCAAATCCCTTACCCCTCACCCGACCAGAATACTCACGGACATCTAATGCCCGACTAAGTATGCTCCTGGAATCATTGGCTTCATCTGGAGATAAAGACTGAGATAGAGTCTCCTGAAAATCAGATGAATATCGAATATTTGTCAAATATTTGTTAATAAAGTTTTGATTTAATTAAAGAAATAATGTTATACTTACACATTTCTCAAATACTTGTTGAACATCTTCTTTAACAACTCCATCCTTGCCCACACGGGCTTCCTTCCACAAAACATGTGCCGGAAGAGATGTTTCAGAACTATTCTCCTTTTGTAACTACACATTAAGCCAAATAATATGATCAAATATAACTCATGATGAACAAGTATATCATTGCAATTTATAGATACTTACTATAGACTGTTCTAAGCGTCCATACCCAACACGTCATTTTCTGTATGGATACGCGGGACTTGATGCTCTTTCCCGATTTGTTTCACTTACACTTTGAAATTCTGGGGTTTTTCGTTTGGCTTTAAACGTGTCTCATTCTTTTTGTGAAATCAAACATCCATATTTAGATGGAAGCTCTGCATCAACAAAATTACCTTCTGCATCCCTAAGAAACTTGGTTGATAAAAATGTTCTAAACCCTCTTAGTAGTTTTCCAGCCAATTTGAGACAAAAAGGTCTTCTATCATCATCAATGTTGAAACACCTCTAAGAAAAACATACACATTGTGCGTTAGTACAAGTAATTTAAAAGACATAATTAGTTGGCATAATTAAAGACATAATTATGGTACCTTTATCTCACCCCAAATTTTTCCTTTAGCTTCGTTCAACTGTTTATTTCTCCAATCATCACAAGTAATTTGAACCTCATTCCTTACAAGTGCACCAATAAAAATTGTCAACGTATAATCGTTAGGCTCAATAAGAAGGCCTTGTGGGCTCCAATGCACGTCTAATATGATGCCTCGATCTCTATCACGAATCACTTTCTTCATAACTGTTATTCCTCTTTTAATTTCCTCTTCCGCATTAGCTACGTTCTCACCTCCATCATGAATAGAATCATCATGTGGGTGATCCTCGTTAGTAGCCATCTAACCTGTAATAAAGAAAACAAGGATATCAAATATAAATTATGATGAAAGTACTTGTCTAAGCTATAAATTATGATACCAAATGATATATAAAATGAAAAATAAAGAAGAGCATATATATATATTGAAAATGACATAATATATAACATTTTATTATATTACCTCTTTCACTAGCATAAAACCAAGATATTAATATCCATAAGAGAACAACAAAACACTTAGTACCTATACCCCACTCTATATCTTGATTTAATTTTTTTTTGGTTAATCAAGGCATAGTTGTTTATAAAAGAGACAGTATGTTGGAACAGTTGTATCAGAAATGTTCATATCAGAAAATGCAGAAATGTTCATATCAGAAAAACCCTAAATGCAGAAATGTTCATATCAGAAAATGCAGAAATGTTCATATCAGAAGAACCCTAAATGTAGAAATGTTCATATCAGAAAATGGACCTTACAAATCCATGGAACAGTTGTTGGATGACTGAGAAAAAACTTGTAATGATTAAAGTAATGGAGTCTTGTTATGACCCTAACCATCTATCCCAAAGTCAGTACCAAGCTACATTCATGAGTAGAACCACTATTTATCATCTCTAACGTTAACCATAACAGAAAAGAAGAAATCTTACCGAAACGGTGGAGAACGGTGGAGTACGGTGGAGGACGGTGGAGGACAATGGAGGAAGGACGACGGCGGGACTGTAACCGAGATGGTGGAGGACGGTGGACGACGGTGGCGAGAGCTGTTCTTCGTTCGTTCTCGTCGTTCGCAGTTCGCAGCAGAGAGGGAAAGAATAGAGAGGGAAAGAATACTAATACTATTCCATTTTTTATTTTAATTAATAAGACCTTAGACAGCGCTTTTGAGAAAAAGCGCTGGCTAATATAGGTCTTTAGCAGCGCTTTTGACAAGCGCTGGCTAATATGGGCCTTTAGCAGCGCTTTTGAGATTTTTTTTTTATAAATTTATATGACTCTAGAAAGCGCTTTTGAGAAAAGCACTGGCTAATATAGGCCTTTAGCAGGGCTTCCCAGAAGCGCTGGCTAATGTGGTCCTTTACCAGCGCTTTACAAAAAACGTTGTTTAAGGTAGGCCTTTTAGCAGCGCTTTTACTCTTTTTCGTATACAGTTTTCGTGTTTTATTTTTTATTTAACTTATAGCAGCGCTTTTGCATAAAAGCGCTGTCTAAGGTGCGCTAGTAAAAGTCATTTTTGGCGTAGTGCATGGGCATCATGCATATAATCTGCAGTAGAAGCGTGCATGTGAGTGGAAGATGATGTCTTCTTTTTATTTTATAGAGTTGGTGTCTGCTTTGATGTGTAACATCGAGGGTGAAACGTTTTGTGTTTTATTATGTTTGGTGGATTTTACCATGCTTATCTCACATGTCTGTTATTCCTATAATTAAAACAAGTTATTTTTATGTTTTGAAGTATTAACGTAAATGGTAGATATGTTTTCAGCTGCTATTCATATTAAAGTTGAAGTTGGACTTGTTGGTTTTTGTTATTACTATAATTATTATTATCAATAATTTTTAAATAAATGACATGTGTTACATATCTGATTGTATGTGTAGGTTCTTGTTGAAAGTAGCATCCCAAATGCGTGTTGTTTTTAATTTACTCTGATAATTATTTATAATTTACGCGGGGGTATTTAGGGTGTTACAATCAACAACATATATCATTCGTAGGATGTGGCACTGGTGAAACCTGACGCCTGCAAGAGGATGGGGGAAGTGATGTGTCAGATGGTGAATCTCGTCTCCTACGGGAAGAAGAAGAAGGAGGAATGTTCTGAGGAGAAGCACGAGCCACAGATGTAGACGACTCTGCCTGACTAGAGGGACCTGGAGGCTGCGGAACCTGCTGGCTCCGCTCCGGCTGAACGGATGCGTGCTGAGCAACCCTGCCATGCTCCAGTTTGTCATGTCTACTAGCCATTATGCCTGTAAGTTAAAGTAAGGCATACCATTAGTGCACGCAAACAAAACACAAACAGGAAAATAAAAAAAATATTGCAGGAAATTCCGGAGATGACATCCAGAATCACCAAGAAATTAAAACGTTCAAAAATTTTAGAGATGTATCACTGAATCTTCTTGCAGAAAATTAAACACTGAACAATCACGTAGATGTATCTCCGAAATTTTCTTCAACTCAGAATTGCGTCAATGACGTAGTGTGCCACATGCAAGGTCAAACTCTTTTGTTTTGATCACTATTTTTAACAAACAAACAACTAATACACTATGTTTAAACTATGTTAGATGTGATTTCTACTCATTTCCAACCCTAATCATTGATTTCTATTATTTACACCAAAACTCAAACATTTATCGAAAACCCAAAGAAGTTACTTGAAATTGATGTTTTTGATGAAATTAAATAATGTTACAGATGAAGATTGATGTTCCCTTGAGTAATGTTTGATAAAATTTGACTTGGTGTAGAGTAGTGTATTGAGAGATGTTGAATTGAGTTTGAGAAAATTGTGAAATGAAGAAGAAGAAGAGTCTGACGTGATTTATGCTCCAAAATATTTCGGAAATATATCTTCAGAATATTTTAACATTACCTTATATTTAAATATCTCCAAAGATACATCTCTAAAAATAGAAAGTATTTGTGCAAATTTACGTGATACGGTAAAATCATGTTATAAGAAAATCTCTAATTGTTTTTTTTTTTAATACGTTTATATTAATATACACTGGCACTCATTTTTGTGTCATATAGTACAAACATACACATGAAAAAAATTTAGGTAAATTCTTAGGTCTCTGTGAATTTAAATTGGATATTGGTACATTAGTGTAAATTGTAATAAAATTTTAATTTATTTTAAAATAAAATAAAATAAAGAAATAATGTGACATTAAATTATAATATTTAATTGATTAAGAATACCGATATCCAATTAAATTAGAAGGTGCCGGAGTGTTTACCAAAAATTTATTATAAATTGTTTTGTTTGAGACAATGCTGGAGCGTGATTGTGATGAGTATACAGACCGACTTCGATTGATTAAACAAACTTACCAAAACCAACCAAGTGGACAAAAGCTGTTGAAAAAAGACAGAATAGTTGTAGGCAAAGGGGCAAAAATGTCTTTTAAAATATTTCTCTTTTAAGGTTCCCCTAGTCTGCCTTAACTGAAAAGGACTACAAGCAACCTGTGGTCAGCGTATTTGCTTTTGTAATTTTCATCATTCTTTTTATTATTAATTAAATTTATCAAACCGACTCACATAAACTTATTGCTATATATTCACTCACTTTCTCATTCTCTCTGTGTTGCGTACTTTAGTTCTGAGTTTTTTTCCATTTGAAACTAATTACTATGGTGGATCTTCAAATCGTGTGCTGCATGTGCGGTGACGTTGGTTTCACTGACAAACTTTTCCGATGCAACAAATGTCGCCATCGCTTCCAACACTCGTAAGTCGATTCATCACATCTTTCTTCAATTTCTTCTACTAATTATTATTCTCAATTCATAACAATGAAATGAATTCATGTTAACTTTAGGTATTGTAGTAACTTCTATGGAGAACTAAGCGAGATTGAAGAGTGTGATTGGTGCCAAAGTAAAGGGAAAAGCAGTGTTGGCTCCAAGAAACCGGCGGTGACAGTGGCGATCAACCGTAGTTCAGGATGTCCCGGCGAGAAAATATTGAAGCAGCATCGGGAGGAAAAGTGTTCGGAGAAGAGAAAGAGTCCGGTGCCATCACCGAGACAAGCCACGCGTAGGTATAAGCTTCTCAAGGATGTAATGTGTTGAACAGATCCATCGTAAAAAGAAGCTATATTACAGTATTGAATTGGTATTAGTATTAGATAGGTGTACGTGACTTTTGTGTATATTTATATATGAACTTGATGTTTAATTGTAGAAGTAGTAAATTTAAGAGTAATGCATAATTATGTATCTATTTGTTTTGTTTTGTTTTGTTATCTTATGTCAGTTATGTGAACACAAAGATCTCTCTACTGGTACTAGTGTCAGTATGTAAGTGCTGTAGTACTATCTCTTTACAACCTCGTCTAGCTTTCTCTTTCATTTCTCTTGTTACAATATTTTATGTATTAATACAAAGTACATTCAAAATTATATTAGTGTTTCTTATAAACGAAAGTGTCTCAATTATGTTGCAATTTAATCAAAATCTTTTGGAAATTTCTATTCAATCTTGATCTCAAGATTGTTAACAAAACACGCAATAACAATGAAAGAAAAGAGTTGAGAAAGAACATAAAGAAAAACGTTGGAGGAGAAGATGAACAATTTTCTGCAGAGAATTCTCTGCCCACACTCTATGGAAAATCTGTTATTTTACTTGCAACTGCAAACTGTGAAAAATCTGTTATTTCACTTGCAACTGTAAACTGTGAATACAAGTTCTCAATATTATAAAAAATAAGGGTTTCTCTCAATTTATAGCTTTAGGTTAGCTTGCATCCCAAGCTAAGATCCAAAACTATAAAAGCTCAAAATAGTTAACATTACTAAAATAGGCCTAAGTCGAAATTCTGTGTGATAGAACCTCCTTCGACACTTCGACACACTATTACAAGTTGACACACACATTATCACAATTTGTCTGCTCCTTGTTTCTGTCGAGCTAAACTGCTTTGGCACAAGGAATTACAACTCAACACACCACCTAATTCATTGTGTCTAAGCTGTCTACATTTATTATGGCTCTTAGTTTTCTGAAAACTTCGACCTGCACTCCCTTCGTCATGATATCTGCAATCTGATTCTGAGTTCTGCAGTGTTCCAAGTTCATCTTCCCTTCTGATAACTGCTCTCGAAGATAATGGAACCTCATTTGGATGTGTTTGCTCCGACCGTGTGCTATTGGATTCTTCGCCAAGTTGATAGCTGACACGTTGTCGATCTTCATGGTAATTGCTCCATGACTCTTCCCTGTAATCTCTTCGACCAAGTTCACCATCTAGGTTGCTTGACATGCACAAAGAGAAGCAGTTATGTATTCTGCTTCGCATGATGACAATGCCACTACTGGCTCCTTTCTCGAGCTCCACTAGTGCACCACCTAACATAAACACATATCCAGCCGTGGATTTTCTATCCTCAACATCACTACACAAGCTAGAGTCGGTGTATCCCACTAACTTGCATTCTTTCCCTTCATCAGCTGTAGGAAACAAAATGCCGTAGTCGAGAGTCCCTTTCAGATACCTCAGTATCCTCTTCGTTGCTGCTAGGTGTGATACCTTTGGCTTCTGCATGAATCTACTTACCATACCCACACTGTATGCTAAGTCATGCCTTATGTGACAAAGGTATCTAAGTGACCCAATAAGTATTCTGTATTGGGTTGGATCGACATCATCTTCATCTGAATCCTTCGACAGTTGCAGTCTGGTCTCAGCTGGAGTCGAAGTTGGGTTGCAATCTTGCATCTCAAATCTCTTGAGTATTTCTCCTGCATATCTTCTTTGGTGCATCATCAAACCTCTACTAGTCTTGTAGAATTCGATGCCAAGGAAATATAAGAGATTTCCCAAGTCTGACATTTCAAACTCCTCGCTTAGGTCATGTTTGAA
This sequence comes from Lathyrus tuberosus, assembly GCA_022829125.1. NCBI lineage: Eukaryota > Viridiplantae > Streptophyta > Magnoliopsida > Fabales > Fabaceae > Lathyrus > Lathyrus tuberosus. Next base: position 2,225,051 of record JALAZF010000605.1, read on the forward strand.
ATCTTTGATCTCCTTCTTGCAACTCCCTGTTATCAATAGGTCATCAACATAGAGGCATAGTATAAGCAATTCATTATTTCTTCTCCTTACATACACTCCATGCTCAGTCGTACACTTCACAAATTCCTTCTTCCTTAAGAAGCTGTCGATTTTCTTATTCCAAGCTCTTGGAACTTGCTTAAGTCCATACAGGGCTTTATGCAGCCTGTACACCTTTCCTTCTTCGCCTCGTTTCACATACCCAGCTGGTTGTGCGACATAAACCTCTTCATCTAAGGGGCCATTAAGGAATGCACACATCACGTCCATCTAACACGTGTGCCAATTATTCATATTTGCTAGACCAACAACCAACCTGATTGTTTCGATCCTAGCAACAGGCGCGAACACTTCATCGAAGTCGATTCCTTCCTTCTGTAGAAATCCTTTCGCCACAAGTCTTGCCTTGTGTCGAGTTACTTCTCCTATAGGATTCACCTTCACCTTATAAACCCACTTCACATCAATTGCCTTCTTGTCTTGAGGCAATTCAACAAGTGACCAGGTGTTGTTAACTTCGATGGACTCTAACTCCTCATTCATTGCTTTCACCCACTTCGAATCTTTCAATGCCTCAGCTGCATTGACTGGTTCGACATCTGCGTAGAAAGCATAATGTACCAGCTCACCCTCTTCATCAACCATATCATCTGATGTAATTACACATTCTTGCAAACTTGCAGGCATGTGTCTTGTTCGTCGAGGTCTGCTCGGACCTGCTTCATCTATGACTGGTTCCTGTCGAACTTCTCTTTCGACTTAAGTGGCTGGTTCTTCACAAGAGATTCTCACTGAATCCTTCTTGGCATTCTCAGTCCAGTCCCATTCTTTAAGCTCATCTATGATCACGTCCCTGCTGACCACTACCTGCTTATTCACTGGGTCGAACAACTTGTAACCTCCAGTCGAATGATATCCTATCAAGATCATCTGTTTCGACTTGTCATCAAGCTTCCTTCTCAACTGATCTGGCACATGTCTATGTGCTATAGATCCAAACACCTTCAAGTGACTGAGGCTAGGCTTGACGTCAGACCAACATTCTTCTGGTGTGATTCCTTCAACCTTCTTCGTCGGACATCTGTTCAAAATATATGTTGCTGTCGAAACCGCTTCTCCCCATAATTCTTTGGGTAGATGCTTTCCATTCAGCATACTTCTCACCATGTTCATGATGGTTCTGTTCTTTCGTTTTGCAATTCCATTTTACTGTGGAGTGTAGGGTGGCACCACCTCATGCACAATCCCTTCTTTTTCACATAATGCATTGAACTCTTTCGAAACATACTCTCTACCACCATCAGTCCTTAGAATTTTCAACTTTTGACCACTTTGTCTTTCGACCATGGATTTGAATCTGGAAAATACCTCGATCACATCACTTTTCTTCTTGATGAGGTAAGTCCACAACTTTCGACTGTAATCATCTATGAACGTGACAAAGTATCTGTTGCCACCAATCGAATCCACCTGGATTGGACTACATACATCAGAGTATATGACTTCCAGAATTGCCTTCGACTTCCTTCCTGCATCCTTGCTAAAGCTATTCTTGTGTTGTTTCGACTGAACACACTCTTCACAGACTTCACTTGGAATGTCAATTTCTGGTAATCCTGAAACCATATTTCTTCTCTTCAGCTCTATGATGTCATTGAAGTTGAGATGACCTTGTCGAAAATGCGATAACCACTCATCTCTGCTGGTTGCAGTTGCTAGGCACTTGTGCTCCATCACCTTAAGTTCAATCTTGAAGGTCCTATTCTGAGACATTGGAGCCTTCAAGATCAGCCTACCACCTGCGTCGAGGACTCTCATCATCTTGTCTTCGACAACTACCTTGTAGTTCTTTTCGACCAACTGCCCTATACTGAGCAAATTACTCTTCATGCTTGGTATGTACAACACATTGGAAATTGTTGACCTCTTGTCATCTTTCCTCATAATTAGAACATCACCAACACCTTCAGCTGCTAGAGTGTTGTCATTTGTAAACTTCACCGTGTTCTTCGATGAGGGCTTCATGTTGACAAACCAATCTCTCTTTCCAGTCATGTGTGATGAGCATCCTGAGTCCAAGTACCACTGATCTTGGAATCTTTCTTCATCTCTTGTTGTGACCATTAGCAACGTCTCTTCTTCTTCATGTTTCGCCAGCTTTGCATCAGTTTCTTGATTTTTCTTCTTTTCTGGACAGTCACTAAAATAGTGGCCATACTTCTGACAATTGAAACACTGAATGTGACTTTTGTCAGATTTTTTACCACCACCTCTTCCTTTACCTGCAGCACCACCTCTTTGGTTGCCTTGATTCCAGGGTTTTCTCTGATTCGACCAGTTTCCTCCTCTACCTTTGTTGCCATTCCCGCTTCCTTTGCCTTTCCTTTCCTTTTCTGACTGTGCCTGCAAAGCCATATCGTTCTTCGACTTTCCTGCAGCTATTTCAACCATCCTTTGTTTATGAGACTCAAGCGTCCCTTGAAGCTCTTCCTTTGTCAATACTGACAAGTCTTTCGACTCTTCTATGGCTACTACTATGTGGTCGAACTTTGGAGCTAATGACCTCAAGATCTTTGCAACAACTGATCTTGATGTCAACACCTCTCCACATACCTTGATTTGATTCACCAGCTTTGTAACTCTGGTGAAGAAATCTGTTATACTTTCATTGTCTTCCATCTGAAACAACTCATAGGTTCTCTTGTGAGTTTGTAACCTCACCTCTTTCACCTTCTCTGCGCCTCCAAACGACTTTTCAAGAATCTCACACGCTTCCTTCGTTGACTCTACATCACTAAACTTTTCAAAGTTATCTGGATTAACACACTGATGGATTATAAAGAGAGCTTTATAATCTTTTTTCTTCAACTCTTTGTGTGCAGCCTTTTCTTGATTCGTCGCGTTCTCTGCTAGTGGTGTTACTCCTTCCTTCACAAGATCCCAAAGATCTTGATAACAGAAAACCACCTTGATCTGCTTGCACCAATTCTCATAATTGTCTTTCTTGAGAATCAGAAGGCTCTTCGGAAAGTGCCTGTTCAGATAGTTCATCGCCATCACGATTTTCCTTCCTTGAATCGCAACCGGAGCTCTAGATACCAGATGTTGGAATTAACCGAAAACCTTTTGGGAATTCCTATTCAATCTTGATCTCAAGATTGTTAACAAAACACGCAATGACAATGAAAGAAAAGGATTGAGAAAGAACAGCAATAAAAACGTTGGAGGAGAAGATGAACAATTTTCTGCAGAGAACTCTCTGCCCACAAACTGTGGAAAATCTGTTATTTCACTTGCAACTGCAAACTGTGAATACAAGTTCTCAATTCTGAGTCTATTACAAAAAATAAGGGTTTCTCCCTATTTATAGATTTAGGTTAGCTTGCACCCCAAGCCAAGGCCCAAAACTATAAAAACCCAAAATAGTTAACATTACTAAAATAGGCCTAAGTTGAAATCATGTGTGAAGGAACCTCCTTCGACACTTCGACACACTATTACAACTCAACACACACATTATCACAATTCGTCTGCTCCTTGTTTCTGTCGAGCTAAACTGCTTCGACACAAGGAATTACAACTCAACAAATCAATGGAAACAAAATCAAAATATTATGATACTTCTAAATTTGGTTTTGCTCCCTCGTGGCAAACTTCTCTCTGGTTAGGGTGACATACTTATCCAACAACGGATCTTTGATTTTGGCTTCTCATTTGTTTGCAAAACTTCTTTATTGCATCTTTGTTTTGCTGTTTAAAAAAAACTTCTTTTACACCCATTTTGGATCCTAATTTAAGATCGACAATGAAAGCTTCATATTCTACTTAATTAATGGTAGTGACAAACTCAAAATGTAAAATATTTCGATAGCTAGCCCGATCTCACTTTTCAATATGAGGTTGATGTTACTTCTCCGGTATTGGTTCTAGAGTGACTGGTGTTAGTTATGTCAAAAAGTTTGCAAACACTTAAGTCGCACATTTCTTGGTTCAAAGGAGACGGGGAATTATGAGATTCCAACAAACCATTTTGTCATTCTCCTTGCTAGATATGGTATGTGGAGAACCTTTTTTAAGGGGTAAGTTGATTCGGGTGAACTAGGTTGTAACTCTCGCTTCGCAAAAAATATCACGAGCATTTTCGAAATAATAACAAAGTCGTCATCGAAGTTTATTCATTCTAAAAGGAAAAGGAAAATATCGATAAAACCCTTTAAAAAAAAGAAAATAGTCGTCGCAACCAAATTCGAGTTTGGGAGTCGGTTATGCGAGGAAAATGTATTAACACTCCTCACATCCATTATACTCAAAGGGAACCATTTAGTTAGCTTTGCGAACAAAATGTTAGCTTTCGTTATTGTTTTTTTCTAATTATTAAAAGTGAAAAGAGAAAGATTAAAAATATATTTTTTTATTAAGGTGTTTGACAAGACGTTAAATCTTACTCCTACATATCCCCAGGTGCAATAGGAAACTCAAAGCTACGTAGTTCTAGTTATAAAATGTTTGTTGCTTAGTCGATTTTTGTGAAAGGTACTTAGTTGCATTCAAACAGAAAACATTGCTTGCTATCCAGAACATGGAGAAGTGGACATTGACATTGCATCAGAATGGACAACATAACCTAGAATCTCACAGATTTATGTTCTCATCGCATTCGAGTAGAAAGCGTTCTTACTTCTCGCACACGGTAGGAATGAAGATTTATTTGCATCATCTTAGAATGAACGGAACATCTTTTGCTTGTAAAAAAGGTTATGACATTGCGCTAAGGCAGAAAAGAGATTAAGTTTAGTTAAGTTTATTTTAGGTGGATGACGAGTATTTGAATAAGAGTTAATTTCGACTAGCACTCAAATAGTCGGGGAAGAGAGAATATATTACGTCTATCCCAATCCTTTTTCATCCACATTATTTATGAAATATGTGAGGCGAATTAAGTCGTAAGTCCTTAACGGAAGACGAGTATTCGAACACAAGTTAAGTATGGCTAGCACTCAAATACTCGGGGAATAGAGAAGATATTACGTCCGCCCTAATTCTTTTTCATATAATAAAGACCAAACAAAATTCGATTAATTATTGTGATTTGAACGGTAGACAAGTATTCGAACACAAACTAAGTACGACTATCACTCAAATACTTGGAAAAAGAGAAGATATTACGTCCACCCCAATCCTTTTTCAACCAATTTAATTGAGAAAAAGATTTTCAACACGTTTCGATTAAGCGGAAAAGAACTTGATGTTGATCAAATATTTGATTTGTATTTTGAAAATGGTTTGATTTGGTGCTGAAAGGGTTTTGAATTTGAGTGAAATGTCAGTGAAATATTTTTGAAAATCGCTTAACGTTGATCAGGCTTCCTTTTATCTTTAAAAGGTTAATTTTAATTATTTACTTGATTAATTAATTAACAAATAAAAGTAAGTAAGTAAAAAAGATGGGGGTGCATTGTACATGATGATGTATGATGGAAGAAAAAAGTATTAGGTAAGGCTCACAAAAAAACCAAACAAATAGACATAAATAATTAAAGGGAAAAAAGTGCAAATAAAATAAAAGGGGGGTATGGCACCCCAACTAGGTGCCCAGGCCAGTAAGCAGAGACCTAACTCCATTCTCTCTTTCACTACAGGGTGTATGCTGGGGTGCCCTGTACAGGGCCCCAAGTCAACAACTAAGTCAACCTAATCGAGGGCTCATAGAGAGCCACATGTGCTCGTTGCAGGGAGAGAGAGAGCACAAATGACCCATACCACAACTTCTCTCTCATTTTCCATATATTATTCTCTCTCTTTCCTTTCAGAAACTCTCTATCTACAAACACACAAACCCCTTAGCTTTTTCAATTAAAAGGATCAAACATCTCTTTTCCCAGAAAAAACATCAACACGTGATGAACATGTTGAATGTTCATCGTTGTCTTCCCCGGATTCCATAAATCTTAAACAAAACCCTAAAGAATAAACACAAACTCACCTTAAAATCACATCCCGACCCCAAATCAAACACCAATTTCATCTAACACACAAGAAAATAAGCAGATCAAACACCCTAACCCCAAATCTTCATTAAATCAAAGAATTGCAATCGATGGTTACAAATTAACAAGGGGAAATGTAAATTGAACACTATATCAATAGAAAAAATAAAAGTACCAAAAGGGACTCTGATGAGGGTCTCTAAGCTCTGGTGCAACGAAGACGGTTTGTTGCGAGGCCAAAAAATCTCAGGCAACACTTCTTCCTCTCTCATTTCTTCTTTGCTTCTAATTCTTCTATCTTTTTCTATTTCTTTTTTGTTTCTGCTCTGTTGTGCGTGATGCTTCTTATGGTGTTGGGGTTTGTTTAGAGATTAAGTATAAAACTCTAATTAGCTTAGGAGGAGAGCTTTGAGTAAGGTTGGGGGAGATGGTGTTAGAATTGGCTCAAATGACTGGTGCTGGTTAAAAATGTTTTTAGGGTTTTCTCCTTCTTAAATGAGTGAGAATAATATAACCTTTATTATTTTTGGATTTGTAAACCTTGTAAAGTACTTGTAACTTGAATATGTTAACTTGTACCTTTATGCTAATAAAACAATGTATGTTGCTATTCAAAATTAATGAACATTGGAATGCATTTTATGCACCTTTGTAAATTCAAGTTACTTTGTAGTTGAACATACTTCCTCTTTTAGAAACAAAGCATGAATGCCATGGATATAGACTTAATGAGTGATCAATATGCATGAATTAAAATGCTAGGGTATGTAATGAAATGATGAATATGATTAGAATTAAAATGAAGTTATGATATGAGAAATTTGTGTGAATGGCCATGTAAAATGACATTGAAATGTGATGAAACGGATGAATGAAACTTGGGGTGATGAATTTCAATTTCACAATTAACTCTTAACTTCAAACTAGGGGTCTTGAGTCTCAAGTCAATGTAAAAGAATTAAATATGTAATGAGATGAAGACATAAATGATATAAAAAAGTGATTGGAAATGAGTACATGATGTAACAGATGTATAAAGATGCAAATGATCAGATGATTAAATCAATTTATTGATATACGGGCAAAATTAGGGTATGTCAGTAACGTCGTAAATTTCTTGAGGCTATTATTAATGCAAGGGCAATCTTCTATATCTTCTGATAGCATGTATCAACGCTACGAGAGCTTTAGATACGAAGTGAACTGATTTTTGAACGGAGTCTGCTTCTAGAATGAGGACGATACTAATTGCTTCTAATAAGTAAATATAAAATGTCTTCTTGATCGAAGATCTAAATAGGACTGGCGGGATGGAGACAATCACTTTTAGTGATATAAACGCCCGTTCACATTATGGGATGCACTAGAATCATGCTTTTATTTTCTTAATAAGCCCAGTTCCTATAAACACGCTAATGTACATGACGTCACAAGAAATTTTGTAATCGTTAAGGTTTCCCGGGACTATACAGTGGTCCATGACGGCAGTTACTACTAATGGAAGTGTCCCGCTAGGAATTGCTTTCAAATTTTCGTTGTCTCAGAACCATAGGATGGACCTCTCTTTCTTCGGTTTTTCTTTTGTTGGTTAAGAACTTGAGGAACTTTCTACTGAATGTTCCACGTCTGATTCTTCCTTATTGAACAATCATTTGTCAATGGAAAAACAAGGAGGTTCATTGATGACCTCTAAGTAGGTGCTCGTGAGGTGACTCTAATAGTTGATTCGGAGATTGTCGACCTTAACCTACAAGGTTAGTACCTGCACCTAGCGTTTAGAGAGGTTTATATATGTTTTTTGGTTGAAATTGTCTATGTCTGGTCCGACTTGTGATGCATTGAGCGTTCGGCCGCAGAGGTTTATGTATGTCCGTTTGGTTGAAATTGTCTCTGTCTGATTTAACTTGCTATGCGTTGAAAGTTCGATCACATTCAATAATAAAATATATTTTGAAATATGATGATTAAGTATTTCGTGTTTCGATGAAGCTTCCACTATACTCCCTCCGGTCACTATTATAAGCAAAAAAAACACCTTAAATTTTGGTCACTATTATAAGCAAAAAGTCATTAAATTTTAGATTAATTAATGTTTGTATTACTATTATACCCTTAATTTAATTCAAAAACATTTAATGTTGGTAGTTGATTCATTAAATAAACTAAGGATATTATCGTAAATTTTACTTTGACAGTACATGAAATCAAGAAAATTAATTACACTTAATTAACTTTTTTAATACATGTGAAAGTGATTATTTTAGCTTATAATTGTGATCGAAAGGATTATATAAGTGTTAATTAAAGAGGTTTTGGATGCGTGATTGAGTTTGTCTCTTTGAATCTCTTGTCTCAATTTTGGCATGCAATTTATTACGGAACATGGATTTTCAGGAGATTAATTTACTAGAATGCCAAAATTGAAACAAAAATGCATATCAAATGAATAGTTGTTAAACAATATTTGATGTCAACACCATGCGATTAATTACCAAAATCAAATAAATAATTAATTTTTATTTTTTCTAATTATTATGAACACGCACGGATAAGGGTGAGATGTGGTGCAAAGGTTTGACTATGATGGTAGGAAGGAACCTCTGATTTGTTTAGTCAAAATTGAATGCAGTGCATTGAGGTTTACTACTTCTTTTGGAGAATAATTCAAGGACCTGTTCAACCCTATCTAGCTACTAACTTTTCCAGATTCATTCATTGAACATCTTTAACTTTGCAGTCTCAGCTAGCTATAGCCAACTGTTCATGTCTTGTTCAATGGATAAGTATGATCAATCAATTTATGCAAGAATTTTTAATTCTTTTTACAATTATAAATTTTAGGAATAATTTAATTAAGTTAAAAACTAGAATATATCAAAATAATACCAATTTGTGGTGGTTATTACTTATTTGTTGGCCCGTTGAATCTTGTACTAGTAGTTACTTGCAACACAAAAAATGTAAACTTGATGATAAGGTATTAGCTTCTACTATGACTGTTTTGACACTTTTTTATTTTATTTTTTAAATCCAATAAATTCCTTTTAATTTTTAATTTTATGATAAAGCCAGATCACGTTCATTCTTATCTGCGAACTTTCACTTTCACCTAGTTAATTAAATATTTAGCTATATATGCATTCATATCCATGTAAAATCTATTTCTTTCTCTCCCTCCGCAACTTCAAAAAATAAATATGAAACTGATTTTGTCTTTTTCCATCCACCTACTAATATCATTTTTCATGTATTTAGTTCTCTTTTATTTAGATGAGTAAGTATCTCATTCAAAACAGATTTGTATAATAATTTCGTTTTCAACATTGATATTTGTAAGTATGACATGTATTTAAGAAAGGATGAATTAGATTAAATGAATTATTATAATTTTTTCAATTGATATTGTTAGAGATAATGTTTTTAATTTTTTAGAATTGATTTAAAAAAATAAGTGTAGAAAATAAAGAACAATATATATATATATATATATATATATATATATATATATATATATATATATATATATATATATATATATATATATATATATATATATATATTGTTCTGGACTGAGCCAGGGTCTGCCCATTGGCCGAGCAGACCCAACCCAATAGACTAAGAAGGTCCAACAAAGTCCACAATTATTCGGTGTCGGGCACGTCCAAACCACCCCTTCGTCGGGCACGTAGTGGACATGCATTGTCGAGCAGAGTCCTTACGTCTAGGAGAACACCTCTCTCCTCGACCTCCACATTCGCCTCCCTGCGAGGACACGTCACCTTGTAACCTCCCACTTCCGAAGGAATCAGTCTGCCCACCTTTCGGAGATCTCGGGATCGTTACCCCAGGGCGAAGACCACGGGCTAGTCTTCCCTACGTCACGTAAGCCCTGGCAGTCACCTGGATTGGGCCTGACAATCCAGCCCAGTGCAGGAGACCGTTGGCCCCGCACTGGGGGCATTCTATAAATACCCTCTCATTTGAGAGGGTCAGGTTATGTTCATTCTAACTCTCACACTTATATTCTGTACTTGCTTACTCCCGTTTTCTAATTTTGGCATCGGAGTACCTTGCAGGTACCCCCTCCCCCCCGTCCATCACTACTGGAGTTGAAGGTCTCACGACGTTGTTGGCCACTGTCATACTTTCTGATCCAGGTACGATTAGTGACGCCGTCTGTGGGAAAGTTTGCTTCCCCGTTTCCCTCACCGTTAAACCAAAGCAATTTCTACCATTTCTGACAACCATGGCCAGCACCGAACCTGGGAACAAAGCTCCGGACACCGTCTTCACGCAGCCCGACAACGGAGACCACCGTGAGGACAATGTTGCCGCCCACGTCGAGGAAGTCGACATAAGGAACGGGCAAACTGCCTCCCCTTTTTTTCGAAGACGCGGTGTATGACGCAGCCCAACAAGACATTTCGCCGGTTATCTACCAGCCAGTCGCTCCACCACCGAACGCGGATCCGGGCACGGTGGCCCTGTTCGCCTTGGTAAACCAGACCAACCAATTGATTGCCCAGCAGAACCTCAGGATCGAAGCGCTCGAGAGAGGGCGACCACGACGCTCTTCCCCGCGAAGACATCGTCACCCACCATCTCCCAACCGTTCTCCTTCCCCGCGAAGGACTCTCGCAACCCCTCCCCGCAGCTCGAGGGCCGCCGACCACGCTTGGAGCGACCCCAGCCCGCGGTCGCCCAGAAGCGCCATCGCTCTCCTCCCCCACAGGAGCCAAGGGGCTCCCCGACCAGGAAGAGGAACAAGGCTGACGACGAAAGACCGAAGAACCGCTCCAGGAACTCTCCTCGACGACCTGGACCTAGTCGAGGCCATCACTCCCCATCACGATCGCTAGTTAGAAGTGATGAGGACGACCAGAGGACCCCTCTGTCCAAGGAGATCATGGACACCCTATCCTTGTGGACATGGAGAAGCCTCCACCGCTGGGGACCTATGACGACACAGTCGACCCTGACGATCACATTGAGAGCTTTGAAGCCATGCTCGACTATAGGAATGTCGGGGGAGCTATCAAGTGCATGCTCTTCCCGACCACTCTCAGGAAGGGCGCCATGACTTGGTACAAAAGTCTCGCACCTAAATCAATCACGTCCTGTAGGCAACTGAAGGGACGTTTCTTTAAACATTTCACTGCGTCTCGCCGTCATCCGAAGACGGTAAGCTCCTTGGAAGGCATCTTCCAGAGGAAGTGCGAATCTCTCAAAGATTACATTGAGAGGTTCAACCGCGATGCTGTCGAGGTCCACACGACCGACGACATGAAGAAGTTCCTGATTGTACGGGGACTACGTATCGGGACTGAGTTCGCCAAGTCTGTGGGCATCCATAGACCTCGTAACTTGGAAGACCTCCTCCACCGAGCTTAATCATACATCGAGTTCGAAGAGTCGGAGGCAGCCTAAATAGCCCTCGACTTAAGACGTCGGGATGACCCTCGCGACCAAAGAGATGAAGGCTCTCCTCCTCCTCGGCGTGGGGGAGAGAAGAGACATGAAAACCGTCCCAGGGACTCTCGTGAACCGAGGGGACCAGCTGGCCGGTTCACGGAGTACACTCTGCTCAACGCTCCCCGCGAGCGAATTCTCAACGAGTGCGCTAACTCGGAGTTTCAAAAAGGGGGTGTCCGCTTTCCAAATCCGTCTCCCCCCAAATCAAACACGGACAAGTCCAAGTACTGCAGGTTCCACCAGAGCCATGGACATGTCACGGAAGATTGCGTCCACCTCAAGGACGCAATTGAAATCCTAATCATATAAGGGCACCTAAAGCAGTACGCCTAGAGGAACGACACTCCTCGACCAGATGCTCGAGATGCTCAAAGCGTCGAGGAGACGACGCCTCCCGCCGGGGAAAATCGCCTGCAAGTCGCCCTCAGCGTCACTCGACCCGAGGACTTCTTCGTCCCCGAGGGAATCGAGAACCAAGAGGGAGTCCGCAACATGTGGGCGAACTTCCCCCATGAAGACTCCGTCACTGCCCACAGCACATGGGAAAGCTTCCCCAAGGCAATGGTCATATCAGGCGGAGGTTTCGAGAAGGTCTCTGTCGGGTCGATCAAGCAGAAATTTGACGAGTTGGAATCCGCGACCTCAGCGAAGACCACCACTCTCGAGAAGGTGCGAGGGAATTCAAAACTCATCACTTTCTACCTGGAGGAGCTGCCAGGCAGAGCGCCCAACGCCACTATTCTCCTCTGACGGTGCGAGAAAGACACAAGAAAGGGGGGTTTGAATTGTGTATTTACTCTTTTGAGAACTTTTTGCTTCTCGTCGTTAAGACACTGAGATAACATCAGAGTTTGTTGAGAGACCCTGACTTGCGAAGTAACATTCAGACTTGCCTTGCATGAAGCATAAGAACCAACGAGAGTTTGAATGTTGCGTACATCATTCAGAACTTGCAGAGCGGAAACTTATCAGAGTTGCAAGGTTCTGACTTGTTTATGAATGGTTCTGATACTCAAGATAGAAACATAAACAGAGACATTAAGCATAAGAGTAAAGAACACACGATATATCCTGGTTCACCACAAAGGCTAATCCAGTCCACCCTCCTCAGGTGATTTCGCCTTGAACACAAGGTCTTAATCCACTATAATCAATCTCGATTACAGATGCACGGGCAACAACCGGTGACTAACAAACTGCACAGCTACACTGTGACTAACATACAATGAACCGTTTAGGGATTCAACTTAATGAATATAACGAACATTGACCTGCAGGTTCCAATCTCGCAAAATCTACTGCTAGGCTTTCACAGCTAGACATTCAGGGATTCATCGCAATGAATATAACGCTACTGACCCTATTTCAGGCTTTTCCCACAATGACATCGGTCACACTGACCACTCAAGGAATCCTAATTCACCACGAATTAGTTATACATGAGATTACAATGATGCTTCTTAACAAGCAGATTACTCCTAAGTTTAAGTACAAAAGAACACATAAGTGTTCAAGCAAGATGTGAGCAACAGCTCCTTGCTATCCTAAGAAACTACAAAGATGTATAATGATTTGACAGTTGTTGACATCTTGTAGATCTTCTTCTTCTTCGTCTTCTTGGGTGAGCAAGCTTTGCGCAACAACTCCTTGCTTCAGATCTTCAATGTAGTGCTGACGAGAAGGTAGGTTGATGACTTGACCGATCTTCAATGTTGTCTTCTTCATCAACAGCTTCTGTACCAATTCATTGTTGTTGTGTTGAATGATGATCTTTGAGCTTCAACAACAATGGCCATGTGTAAATGGTGGTAGCTTTGGATGTTTAAGTGTTACAACGAGAACTCATCGTTGTTGCTATCTTCACACAATGACTTGATCAATTCACCTTTTGATGGAATGAATCAATTACTTCAGAAGCGAGAACTCTTTCCTTTAAATAGCCCAGTAGAAATATAGCCGTTTGAAATACTGTTGGCTGTTGGAAAAGAGACGTTGTGTAACAATGAGCTGTACTGACACATCTCCTTTTTGCTGTGGGAGAAGTGACGAGATATCTTCTTGAGCAGTGTGTACAGTTGTTCACAACGGTAACATTTGACTTCCAAACTTCAGAGGCTTCTGATGGTAAGTTGATGAAGCATGAGTAGAGCCTTCTTAACAGGATATTTGATATGTCAAGTCTTCAGTCATTTGAAGAAGTCCATTAGGAATCAGTCTTCAGAACTTCAGCACTTGTCTTTAAGAACATTATCCTTTACTTCTTCAAGTCTTCCGAAACTTCAGAACTTGTCCATTAGGAATCCGTCTTCAGAGTCTTCAACACTTGACTTTTGGAACCGTAAACTTCAGAACACATAAGTCTTCAGAGTCTTTCTGCACTTGGTCTTCAGAGCCTTCCGCCTTCAGAACTTCAAGTCACGAGAGTCTTCAGCACTTCGGTTCTCTTCTTCAGAAGCTTCGCAATCTTCAGAATCTCGACCACTTTCAGAGAGCATCCACAAGAGCATTGCAGTAGCAATATCATCATCCTTGGATCTGACTGATCACGATCAGATACAGAAGCGTTATTGCTTCTTGCGACTTGTGTCACACATAGTAACTTTGCATATTATCAATTACGCACATCTGGCTGGTGCTTATTGGATCTGATATCTTTTATTAATATGATCTGCACACAACACACGTTAGAACATAAAATGGTTCTTTCACAAATACTTATTGTTATCATCAAAACATAGATTGACTTGTAGAGACAATTCTTGCTCTCACATCCTCTTAATCCGGGCACAGATGGATAATTTTGAAGTCCGCAGGATCCTGGTCGACCAGGGAAGGTCGGTGGACATCATGTACGCCCACCTCTTCGAGACCCTCCAGCTCGACGAGAAGCATTTGACCCCCTACGTGGGCTCAGATCTACAAGGGTTCAACGACACCACCACCAGACCATGGGGTTATGTTGAACTGATGGTCACGTTCGGGAGCGAGGATACTACCCGACAAGTCAAGACCCGCTTCTTGGTGGTCAAATGTCCATCCCTCTACAACTGTTTCCTGGGGAGGAACACTCTGGCCGAACTCACAGCGGTACCGTCGACAATCTATCTGAAGATGAAGTACTACACGGCCAGGGGCCGGGTCGTCACCATGCACGGGGACATTGAAGCGGCCAGGAGGTGCTTCGACACAGCGACCAAAGGCCTGGGTTCCATCGGCACCTAGCCCAAGATCAGAGCAAAACTATCCCCGGAGGCAGTGCAGAAGCTACTCCCGCGCGTCAACGCGGTCGACCTCGACAGTAGGTTCCCTGGCGAGCAAGAGGAAGGCAGAGCAGCTGACCACGACCTCCAAGCGAAAATCAACGGGCAGCCTCTCCCCCCAATGCGCCCCATCCCAGACGGAGACTTTGAGCTCGTCGCCCTCGGAGACGATCCAGACCGAAACGTAAAGATTGGCACCGGACTCCCCGACCTGGCGAAGAAGCAGTTGAAGGCATGTCTCCAGGAGAACGCTGATCTGTTCGCGTGGAGCGCGTCTGAGATGCCTGGCCTCGACCCAGAGGTGGCCTGCCATCAGCTCACCGTAGACCCGGCCGCTAGGGCCATAGTTCAACGTAGGCGTAGGCAGTCTCCCGAAAAAGCGGAGGCTACTGAAAAAGCTGTAAAAGACCTCATAGAGGCAAATTTTATTTCGGAAGCCAGGTACACGACCTAGCTGTCCAACGTTGTACTTGTCAAAAAGAATAATGGAAAATGGAGGATGTGTGTTGACTATACCGACCTTAACCGGGCATGCCCAAAAGACTCTTATCCTTTGCCTAACATCGACCAGCTGGTCGACAATTCTGCAGGTTTCAAACTACTATCCTTTATGGACGCCTACTCGGGGTACAACCAAATCCCCACGGCTAAGACCGACAAGCAACATACGGCATTCATGACCGAGTCGGGCAATTACTACTACCATGTAATGCCTTTCGACCTTAAGAATGTCGGCACGACCTATCAACAGATGATGAATAAAGTTTTCCGGGGAGAGATCGGCGACATGCTCGAGGTCTACATGGACGACATGATCGTCAAATCTGCAGAAAAATTCGCCCACGCTGCCCATCTCAAGAAAGTATTCGACACGGCGAGGAGATGTAGGATGAGGTTCAACCCCGACAAATGCACCTTCGGCGTTCGGGCAGGGAAGTTCCTCGGTTTCTATCACATAGAACGAGGAATAGAGGCGAACCCCGACAAGTGTAGGGCTTTCTCCGAGATCCCGACCCCGAACTCGAAGAAGTCGATACAATCACTAAACAGGATGCTAACTGTGCTATCCCGCTTCGTCGCCAAATCCGCACAGTACGCACTCCCATTTTTCAAGCTTCTACGACAGAAAGCAACATTCGAATGGACCGAGGAGTGCGAGTAAGCGCTCCTCCACCTTAAACAAGTCCTATCACAACCCCCAGTTCTCTCATGACCAGGAAACGGGGAGACGTTGTTCTTGTACCTCGCCATCACGAGCAAAGCAGTCAGCGCCGTTCTTATCCGGGAAACCCCCGACGGGAAGAAACCGATTTACTTCACCAGCAAGACCCTTCAGGGCTCCGAGCTCAGGTATCAGTAGATCGTGAAAGTCGCCCTGGCCCTCGTCACCGCGGCCAGGAGGCTGCGTCATTACTTCTTGGCCCACACGGTCGTGGTGAGGACCGAACAGCCCATAAGGCAGCTCCTAGGTCGACCAGACATGGCAGGAAGGATGCTCAGGTGGTCACTCAAACTCTTCGGGTTCGACATTCAATACGAGGGGAGAAAGGCCTTGAAGGCTCAGGTGTTGGCCGACTTCGTGGCTGAAATGACCCTCCTGGAACCTTCGACCAACGGATCCCAAAAGTGGACAATCTATGTCGACCGGGCATCCAGCACGAAACGCAGCGGGGCGGGCATCATCCTCGAAAACAAGGAAGGCATCCTGATCGAAGTCTCCCTTGAATTCTCCTTCCCGACATTGAACAACCTGGCAGAGTACCAGGCTTTCCTCGCTGGGCTACGGTTGGCCGAGGACCTCGGCGCCAAAGATGTCAAAATTTTCACCGACTCTCAGCTCGTAGCCTCTCAGGTCCGAGGAGAGTACCAAACCAAGAACGATAGCCTCATCGAGTACTTGACCCTGGTGAAGGAAGAGATGAAGAACTTTACCTCCGCGGAAGTAACACGCATCCCGCGCGAGCACAACGCCCTAGCAGATGTCTTGTCCAAACTGGCAAGCACAAAAATGAAAGGCGGGAACAAATCCGTCATACAAGAAGTGCTCTCACGTCCGAGCATCGACAAACCCATCCGGACGAGTGACGTGAACGCCGTCGGGGACAACAACTGCTGGATGACCCCGGTATACGAATATCTCACGATTGGCAAGCTGCCCGACGATCCCAAGGAAGCCGAAGTGGTTATGCGACGAGCGTGCTCATACACAATTATCGAGGACAAGTTATACCGACGTGGCTTTTCTATCCCCCTCCTCAAGTGCGTCGAAGAGACCGGTGTCCCCGGTATACTCCAAGAAATCCATGAGGGGATCAATGCACAACACCTCGGCAGACGGTCCTTAGCTCGCAAGGCATTGCGAGCAGGGTACTACTGGCCCACCATGCAGCAGGATGCCAAGGGGCACGTCAAGAAGTGCGACAGATGCCAACGACACGGGGACATGCACCTTGCCCCTCCCAACGAGCTTAGAACACTATCGTCCCCGTGGCCATTTGCGTGGTGGGGAATTGATATCCTCGGGCCCTTCGTCGTGGGGTCATACCAAAACAAGTACCTGATCGTCGGCATAGATTATTTCACGAAGTGGATCGAGGCGGAAGCCTTGGCCAAAATCACAGCTCACAACATACTACGTTTCTGCAAGAGGAATATCCTTGTCCGGTTCGGCGTGCCCCAGGCGATTGTCACCGACAACGGGTCACAGTTCACCGACAAGAATTTCCAGGACTTCGTCACCAAGTTGGGCACAAAGCAAAACTTCACGTCGGTCGAGTACCCTCAAACAAATGGGCAAGCTAAAGCGCTAAACAGAGTGATCCTGCAAGGACTGAAATGCCGACTAGGCGACGCCAAGCAAAGGTGGGTCGAGGAACTACACAGCGTCCTCTGGACCTACCAGACAACCCCACATTCCACGACCGGGGAGACCCCCTTTCGCCTAACGTAGGGAACAGAAGCGGTGATCCCCGTGGAAATAAGGGAACCCTCGAGGAGATTCGAATCCCCCCTCGACGGGGGAACAAACAAGGAGGCCCTAAGAGAGGATCTCGACTTTGTCGAGAAGATAAGGTCCGGTGCATCCCTCTGAGAAGCTTCACTTAAACAGAAAATAACTCTACGTTACAACAACAAAGTTATTAAACATGATTTTCAAGTAGGCACCCTCGTCCTACGAAGGAACCAGAAAGATTCGCGAGAAGGCAAGCTCGCCGTAAACTGGGAGGGCCCCTACCGCGTCCGCGCAAAGACGGGGACAAGAGCCTACTACCTCGAAAATCTACACGGGGAGGAACTTGCTCGACCATGGAATGATGAGAAGCTTAAACAATACTGTAGTTAAACACTGCCCGCGACATAGCAACGTCGCGATTACGGGGGCGCACTTAGATACAAGCGCAACTCCCGTCGCCGTACCAGTCAGGCAGAACGCCCAGCTCGCGATGGGAAATTCACGCCACGAAGCTAAGACCTCGACTGAGCTCTTAGCCTCGTCAAAGGTCAGAATACAAACCCGATCACTCGAGAAGTTCCCCACGCTGCCGAGGATAAAATAAGTCGAGCAAACCCCCCAACCTAGACAAATCACTTAGATAAAACAAGTCGAGTGTGCCTCATCCTATGTCCCCGATATATTCATCCCACGTCCTCGGGACCTTCCTCAGGTCCCCGGGACATTCATCCCGTTTCCTCGTGAAATTCATAAAAATCCATCAAATATCTAGAGAAACTCCACCGTAATCGCCGAAAATTTCGTGGCTTCCTCGGGAACCTCATCAGTTCACCGGAGGACCACCGTAGAAACGCATTGGGAAAGAAAAAGGTCAAGAAACTTACTTGAAAATGGCTGTTGTAAAACTCCGGTACGTCGGCGTTTGATGGTGAAACGGTGGAAAAAGCAGAGAAAGGGGGAGAACAACTGCGAGTGAGGGAGAGAAAAACGTGCAAATGACACGGGCTGGATCTTATTTATAGAGCCCTCACAGAATTCGAGGCGTCCCTAGGCATTCGAGTGCCTTAACCCTAGCCTAGTCGTCCTAGGTAATGATGGCGCATGACAAGTGGCACACGGGTTCCCACGTTAGTCCTTTCGTCTGCTTTGGCATTTGAATCCGCAACCCCTCATCTCCCCGCACTGTCGAGGACCAGCGACAGGCGAGTAAACTCGAAATTTCTTCCCTCCTACGAGTAAAACTCAAAATTTATGCCTGTCTAGCACCCCTCACTCGTGGTCCTTCTGTGGTCACAAACTCGAACATTCTCTCTGCAAGATCTCCCCGACAGAAGATCACATATAGACACCTGAACTACCTTCTGCCCGGTGTGTTGAGCAAATCCTTGACTGGTTACTGGCCCTTAAGTCATTACTCCGACACCTTGGAGCAATGACTTGGGGGGCTCCTATTCTGGACTGCGCCAGCACCTGCCCATTGGACGAGCAGGCCCAACCCAATAGACTAAGAAGGCCCAACAAGGTCCACAATTATCTGGTGTCGGGCACGTCCAAACAACCCCTTCGTCGGGCACGTAGTGGATAGTCATTGTCGAGCAGAGTCCTTACGTCTAGGAGAGAACCTCTCTCCTCAACCTCCACATTCGTCTCCCCGCGAGGACACATCACCTTGTAACCTCCCACTTCTGAAGGAATCGGTCTGCCCACCTTCCGAAGATCTCGGGACCGTTACCCCAGGGCGAAGACTACGGGCTGGTCTTCCCTACGCCACGTAAGCCCTGGCAGTCACCTGGATTGGGCCTGGCAATCCAGCCCAGTGCAGGAGACCGTTGGCCCCACGCTTGGGGCATTCTATAAATACCCTCTCATTTGAGAGGGTCAAGTTATGTTCATTCTAACTCTCACACCTATATTATGTACTTTCTTACTCCCGTTTCCTGACTTTGGCATCGGAGTACCTTGCAGGTACACCCCCCTCCCCCCTGTCGTCCATCACTACCGGAGTTGAAGGTCTCACGACGTTGTTGGCCACTGTCATACTTTTTGATCCAGGTACGATTATATATATATATATATATATATATATATATATATATATATATATATATATATATCCTAGTTCCTCTTTTTAAATAAGAGTATTCAATTTTTTACACACCCCGTAAGAGATTTCACTAAGTCAGATACGTTAGCAACTTGACTATCTTAACTATTTAACATAATCATAAAGGCACACCACCTTTTGATTTTGTAAAAAATAAGAGAAAACACATTACTTTCACTTATGTACAATGAAAACTAACACTTAGTGAACAATACAAATTTTTGAATAAGTAACGAAGATTTTGTACTTGTATCAATTTTGAGAATTGATCTTCCATTTCAAGTAAACAGTTCACAAAGTATATTACTTAAGTGCTCAAAACTTGTCAATGAAACTTTAAAAGATGCAATGAAAGTTTATGCAGAAAGTTTCACTAAGTTTTTGACTTAAGGCACTTAGATGAAAATTTAGAAATATATTGTGAGATATTGGATCAAACTCTAGTATAGTCGAAGGATAACTTCTTGGTTCGAAAATTCGATATATTTTTTGTATGTCGTCGAAGTATGTTCACATACTGTAGTCGATGTGTGCTAGAAGTGTTAGCATGTTGAATTGGGCCTTGGTTGTAAGCCATATTGTTTAAGTTAGCTTGTTCTCTAAGTTAGCTTGTGTAACGAGTCTGTGTGTAAAAGCTCATTAGGTTAGTATGTTTGTTTTCATATAAATAACATGCTAGTCTCTCATCTTTGGGGTGTGGTGCAAATCCTAATTAGGGTGAAAGTGATTATTTGCTATTTTATAACACTTGTAATCTTGTCTCAAAGAGAAAGTAAAAAATTACAATTTATAACCAATTTTATCGTGTTCTTCTTGTTTCCCTTTCTTTCTAACCTTGTGGGTTTCTTGCTGATCAAGAAACTGACTATACTTAGTTATTCCGGTATCGTTTTTCACAACAAATTGGTGCAGCGAGCGCAGAGAAGATGTCGTCAACTGTTAGTTCTTGTATTGGCTGGAATTTTGGTAAAACAAAGTTGAACAATGTTGATGTCATATGTCTGATGTCTTAACATTGGTTCCTAACATTAGTTGTTACAGGGTTGAAGTTTTATATGCTGATGTTAAACTTGATGTCTTGACATCAGTTATCAGAACATCAATACATCAGGCTGTGATGTTTTAGGGCTGCACGTAAAAGTTTGTTTTGAGAAGATCTGTTAGAGAGATTGTGTACGAATATCTTGGAGAAGATATTTTCAGTTACAATCAGATTTGGAGCAGATCCTGTTGCTATGTTTAAGGGCTGTTTGATTTAAAAAGATTTGAAGATCAAATCTGTTTTATATTCTGGTTTTAAAAACAAATCAAATCAGATATTTGGAAGAGGTCCAAGCCCAAGTCAGAATTCTATTTAAAGCAGCCTCAACCCTTGTTGGAAGGAACGAAGACAAGAGAGCAAAGACTGAGAGTCAAATTTGTGTTTTCGTGTGTGTTTTGTAAACCTTTCATGGTTGAATATGTGTTACTATTTTGGGTTGTAAGTGTATTCACTCTAGAGCTTTTAAGCAAGAGTGTGTTGTTCTTGATCAAAGCTGTTAAGCAAGATCAAGGTGTGGTTTAAAGTGTAATCTTTGGATTGTGTCACTGAGGTGATTTAGGGAGTGAGTGGTTTCTCATATCTAAGTGGTCTCTTAGGTAGAAGTGTCATTGAGTAGTGATTAAGATTAATAGATGTCAACTGGGATTGTTGAGTCTGTAATTTAATACTACTAATAGTGAATTTCCTCCCTGGATTGGTAGCCCCCAGACGTAGGTTGTTAGACCGAACTGGGTGAACAATTCATTGTGTTGATTTACTGTTGTTATAGCGTTGTTCATATTAGCAGATTGTGTTGTTGTGACATCACACTTAACATCACACATCTGATACCAGAATTTCAATTAGTTAGCCTATGTGCCTATGTGTTGCCTAGTTGTCTGTTGTGGTTCTAAGCTTGAGGGGGAGTGTGCATGTTTGAACAAATGGTATGCTGGTTCCTGTTTTGAGGGGGAGTTTAGCTTTGAGCAGATTTTGGATGTGATTGCTGCTGGTTATGTTTTGGAATGTTAGGAGTATGAAGTTTTTCCGCTGCAGGTACCTCTGATGTTGGCAGAGATTGTTTTAGCCAAAATTAGCCAAAGGGGGAGATTGTTAGTTCTTGTATTAGCTGGAATTTTGGTAAAACAAAGTTGAACAATGTTGATGTCATATGTCTGATGTCTTAACATTGGTTCCTAACATTAGTTGTTGCAGGGTTGAAGTTTTATATGCTGATGTTAAACTTGATGTCTTGACATCATTTATCAGAACATCAGAACATCAAAACATCAGGCTGTGATGTTTTAGGGCTGCGCGTAAAAGTTTGTTTTGAGAAGATTTGTTAGAGAGATTGTGTTCGAATATCTTGGAGAAGATATTTTCAGTTACAATCAGATTTGGAGCAGATCCTGTTGCTATGTTTAAGGGTTGTTTGATTTTTAAAGATTTGAAGATCAAATCTATTTTAAATTCTGGTTTTAAAAACAAATCAAATCAGATATTTGGAAGAAGTCCAAGCCCAAGTCAGAATTCTATTTAAAGCAGCCTCAACCCTTGTTGGAAGGAACGAAGACAAGAGAGCAAAGACTGAGAGTCAAATTTGTGTTTTCGTGTGTGTTTTGTAAACCTTTCATGGTTGAATAGGTGTTACTATTTTGGGTTGTAAGTGTATTCACTCTAGAGCTTTTAAGCAAGAGTGTGTTGTTCTTGATCAAACCTGTTAAGCAAGATCAAGGTGTGGTTTAAAGTGTAATCTTTGGATTGTGTCACTGAGGTGATTTAGTGAGTGAGTGGTTTCTCATATCTAAGTGGTCTCTTAGGTAGAAGTGTCATTGGGTAGTGATTAAGATTAGTAGAAGATTAGTAGATGTCAACTGGGATTGTTGAGTCTGTAATTTAATACTACTAATAGTGAATTTCCTCCCTGGCTTGGTAGCCCCCAGACGTAGGTTGTTAGACCGAACTGGGTGAACAATTCATTGTGTTGATTTACTGTTGTTATAGCCTTATTCATATTAGCAGATTGTGTTGTTGTGACATCACACTTAACATCACATATCTGATACCAGAATTTCAATTGGTATCACAGCAGGCATCCTGCTTTGCATCTGGGTGAGATCTAGGGCTGATACTTTCTGGTGCAATGGACAAGGAGTGTGGTGGATTTGTGAATAGACCCCATATTCTAGATGGATCAAATTATGACTATTGGAAACCTCGTATGGTTACATTCTTGAAGTCTTTAGACAGTAGGGCCTGGAAGGGAATTTTGAAAGAATGGAAACATCCTGTTATTGTGGAAAAAGATGAGAATGGGAAGGAAGTAGAGGGTAGCTAAAAACTGAAACCTGAAGAAGAATGGACCAAGGAAGAAGATGAACTTTCCCTTGGGAATTCTAAAGCCTTGAATGCCATATTCAATGGTGTTGATAAGAACATCTTCAGGTTGGTAAACACTTGTGAAGTAGCTAAGGAAGCATGGGATATCTTGAAGACTACTCATGAAGGAACCTCCAAGGTTAAGATGTCAAGACTTCAACTTCTGACAACAAAGTTTGAAAATCTGAAGATGAAAGATGATGAGACCATTCATGACTTCCACATGAACATTCTTGAGCTGTCTAATGCTTCTAGTGCTTTAGGAGAAAGAATGACTGAAGAGAAGCTGGTAAGGAAGATTCTCAGATCCCTTCCTAAGAGATACAAAATGAAGGTGACTGCTATTGAAGAAGCTCAAGACATCAGCAAGATGAGAGTTGATGAGTTAATTGGTTCTCTTCAGACATTTGAATTAGGGATGAACGGAGAATTTGAAAAAGAAGACCAAAAGCATAACATTGGTGTCTAAAGAGAAAGAGTGTGATCCTAAGACTGAGGAGGAGCTTTCAAATGTTATTGTTCTGCTGGGAAGATAGTTTAACAAGGTTCTAAAAAGGATAGACAGGAGCTACAAACCTAATGTCAAGAACATCACATCTGACACCAACAGATCAGGAGATCAGGGGAAGAAAACTAGAGATGAAGAAAAGACCAATAATGACAAAGAAGTTCAATGCTTTGAGTGTGAAGGGTATGGTCATGTCAAGAAAGAATGTCCTACATATCTCAAAAAGCAGAAAAAGGGGTTATCTGCTTCTAGTTTGATACTGATAGTGGAAGTGAATCTGAAGAAGAATCAGCTAAGCTTGTTAGAGCTATGATTAGGGTTTGTGAGTCAGATGATGATTCATGTGATGATGAGGTTTCTTATGAAGAGCTTGCTGCCTCTTATAAAGAACTGTGCATGAGAATTGAACAAGTCTGTCGTGAAGGAGAAAAGCTAAAGAAAATCATAGTGCAGTTAGAAGCTGAAAAAACTGAACTAGAAAATGAAGTCAGTATGCTTAACTCTAAACTGGATTCTATGACCAAAACTGTCAGAATGTTGAACAATGGTACTGATGCTCTAGACAACATTCTTAGTATTGGAAAACTTGTTGGACACAAAAGTGGTTTGGGATTCAAAAATGGTGCAGCTTCTAATGATGTTATTACCATTTCCAAACCAGTGATGTTACAACAGATGTTTAAACATCCTGACAGGATTCCTTATAGGAAGAAATTCAGGCGCTGGAGATGTCATCACTGTGGGCGTTTTGGACACATAAAGGCTTACTGTTATAAGCTACATGGGTATCCTCAGAAGACACATCAGTATACTCCCAGACAGAAGTTTCACAAAGGTAATAAGGCCTTCAATTCTAAGAAGCAATGGGTTCCAAAAGGTAAAGTTACCAGCTTAATAGCTCACACTTCTCTTAGGGTTTCTACCAAAGAAGACTGGTACTTTGATAGTGGGTGTTCAAGACACATGACAGGAGTTAAGAATTTTTTGGTAGATATTAAGCTCTATTCTTCAGGTCATGTAACCTTTGGTGATGGTGTCAAAGGAGAAATCAAGGGGATGAGAAAGCTGAATTGTGCTGGTGCTCCTAGACTGGATGATGTTCTACTTGTCAAAGGGTTGACAACAAATTTAATCAGTATTAGTCAACTTTGTGATCAAGGATTCAAAGTAGACTTTACAAAATCTGAGTGCAATGTCACAAATGAGAAAGGAGAAGTCATCATGAAGGGTGTTAGGTCTAAGGACAACTGTTATCTGTGGGTGCAACAAGACTCAAGTACCTCAACATGTGTGTTTGCTAGAGATGATGAAGTCAAAATCTGGCATCAAAAGTTAGGACATCTTCATCTGAAGGGAATGAAGAGAATCATATCTTCAGAAGCTGTCAGAGGAATTCCTAAACTCAATATTGAAGAAGGAAGAGTTTGTGGAGATTGTCAAATAGGGAAGCAGACCAAGATGTCACATCAGAAGCTTCAACATAACACCACCTCCAAAGTTTTAGAACTTCTTCATATGGACTTGATGGGACCTATGCAGGTAGAAAGTCTAGGTGGGAAGAAGTATGCTTATGTTGTTGTAGATGACTATTCTAGGTACACCTGGGTAAGCTTCATCAAAGACAAAACAGAGGTGTTTGATGTATTTAAAGATTTATGTCAAAGACTCCAAAGAGAGAAAGAGAGCAATGTCATCAGAATAAGGAGTGATCATGGGAGGGAATTTGAAAATAGCAAGTTTACTGATTACTGCTCTGCTGAAGGCATCAGTCATGAGTTTTCCTCTCTTATTACTCCTCAGCAAAATGGAGTTGTTGAAAGGAAGAACAAAACTCTCCAAGAATCTGCTAGAGCAATGATTCATGCCAAAAGCTTCCTTACCATTTCTGGGCTGAAGCCATGAACACTGCTTGCTATATTCACAACAGAGTTACTTTGAGAAGGGGCACTTCAGCTACTCTGTATGAACTGTGGAAAGAGAGAAAGCCTACTGTGAAGTACTTTCATGTTTTTGGAAGTAAATGTTATATTTTGTCAGATCGTGAATAGAGGAGAAAATTGGATCCTAAAAGTGATGAGGGAATCTTTCTAGGATACTCTACAAATAGCAGAGCTTACAGGGTTTTCAACTCCAGAACAAAGGTTATGATGGAGTCTATAAATGTGGTGATTGATGACATTGATAAGCAGGAAGATGTTGATATCCTGGATGATGTTGAAACATCAGTTGAAGAAGTCACAGCAGAAACTGAAGACAGAAGGGGTCTCCCAGTCCTGTTGATACTGAGCCTGAACCTGAACAATCTAATAAAGAACCATCTATTAGAGTGCAAAAGGACCATCCAAGGGACCTTATCATAGGTGATCCTAAATCAGGGGTTAGCACTAGATCAAGAGAGGTTGTGTCAAATTCTTGTTTTGTTTCCAAAATTGAGCCCAAGAATGTCAAAGAAGCTCTGACTGATGAATTCTGGATTAATGCCATGCATGAAGAGTTGGAACAATTCAAGAGGAATGAAGTGTGGGATCTTGTTCCAAGGACTGATGGAGTTAATGTGATAGGCACCAAGTGGATTTACAAGAATAAATCTGATGAACAAGGAGTGGTCACCAGAAACAAGGCCAGATTAGTTGCTCAGGGATACATTCAGGTTGAAGGAATTGATTATGATGAAACCTTTGCTCATGTGGCAAGACTGGAATCTATCAGATTACTCTTAGAGGTGGCCTGTAATTTCAAATTCAAGCTTTTTCAGATGGATGTTAAGAGTGCCTTCTTGAATGGTTACTTAAATGAAGAGGTGTATGTTGATCAACCAAAAGGATTTATTGATCCAACATTTCCTGACCATGTCTACAAACTAAGGAAAGCTCTCTGTGGTTTGAAGCAAGCACCAAGAGCTTGGTATGAAAGACTTACTGAATTCCTGGTTGTGAATGGCTATAGAAAATGAGGGATTGACAAGACTTTGTTTGTTAAAGAGGAAGGAGGAAAACTGATGATAGCTCAAATATATGTTGATGACATAGTATTTGGTGGGATGTCAGATGCAATGGTGAAACATTTTGTGGAACAGATGCAGTCTGAGTTTGAAATGAGTCTTGTTGGAGAGCTCAACTATTTTCTAGGTCTACAAGTTAGACAAATGGAAGACTCCATATTCATATCCCAGAGCAAGTATGCAAAGAACATTGTTAAGAAGTTTGGTCTGGAAAATGCTAATCACAAGAGGACACCTGCTCCTACTCACTTAAAGTTGTCCAAGGATGAACATGGTGTGAGTGTGGATCAAAGTCTATACAGAAGCATAATTGGTAGCTTATTGTATCTCACAGCTAGCAGACCTGATATTTCTTTTGTTGTTGGAGTGTGTGCCAGATATCAATTTGAGCCTAAAGTTAGTCACTTGAATCAAGTGAAGAGGATTCTGAAATATGTAAATGAGACTAGTGACTATGGAATGCTTTACAGTCATGGATCAGACACTGAGTTATGTGGTTTTTGTGATGCTGATTGGGCAGGGAGTGCTGATGATAGAGAAAGTACTTCAGGAGGTTGCTTCTTCTTAGGGAATAATTTGATATCACGGTTTAGTAAAAAGTAGAAATGTGTGTCTCTTTCTACTGCTGAAGCTGAGTACATAGCAACAGGGAGTAGTTGTTCTCAACTTGTTTGAATGAAGCAGATGTTAACAGAATACAATGTCAAGCAAGATGTCATGACATTGTACTGTGATAATCTGAGTGCTATCAATATATCTAAGAACCCTATTCAACATAGCAGAACTAAGCATATTGATATACATCATCATTTTATAAGAGATTTGGTTGAAGACAAAGTAGTTGCTCTGGAACATGTTGCTACTGAAAAGCAGTTAGCAGATATTTTTACCAAGGCCTTAGATGCAAATCAATTTGAAAAATTAAGAAGCAAATTAGGAATTTGCATATATGTGGATTAAATGTGCTGGGAAGTGTCTTGTGCAGTTGTGATCTTTATTGCATATGTTTAGTTTAAAGGGAACATAATTTTATTCAACTGCTAAAAGCATACAAGATTAGATTTTAGTACATCAAAAGCAACATATAAAGGGTCTAAAGATTATCCCAACCCCCTGCATCAAGAAAAGTTTTCCAATCTTCATCCCATTCATCATCAGAAGCATGAAGTTGCACCAGAGGTTTTTTGATGTTTTTCATCCTTGTCTCTGATGTTTTTCTTGTTCTTGTTGCTCCTGAAGAAGTCCCATCGGCTGTCATTGTTTTGTTCTTATTCTTCAGTGGATCTGGTTTCTTGACCTCCTGCATGTGGTTCTTCCCTGCATCTTTGTTAGACTGACTCATACTTGTTTGTTGTCTGGTGCTGTTAGAAGGAAAAAGGCTTGGATTTTATAGTTCTATAAGAATCTATTGTTTGTATCGCCTGACGAGTCAAAGTTTTTGGAATTTGTGTTCCTTGGGAAGCCTGTTATTTGACCATGTCTTAATGGCTGTCAGATCTTTGTGTTTGATGTAGAAGTTGTCCAATTATGGCTAAAAAGGGGGAGAGTTAGCCTATGTGCCTATGTGTTTCCTAGTTGTCTGTTGTGGTTCTAGGCTTGAGGGGGAGTGTGCATGTTTGAACAACTGGTATGCTGGTTCCTGTTTTGAGGGGGAGTTTAGCTTTTCAGTAGATTCTGGATGTGATTACTGCTGGTTGTGTTTTGGAATGTTAGGAGTATGAAGTTTTTCCGCTGCAGGTACCTCTGATGTTGGCAGAGATTGTTTTAGCCAAAATTAGCCAAAGGGGGAGATTGTTAGTTCTTGTATTGGCTGGAATTTTGGTAAAACAAAGTTGAACAATGTTGATGTCATATGTCTGATGTCTTAACATTGGTTCCTAACATTAGTTGTTGCAGGGTTGAAGTTTTATATGCTGATGTTAAACTTGATGTCTTGAAATCAGTTATCAGAACATCAAAACATCAGGCTGTGATGTTTTAGGGTTGCGCGTAAAAGTTTGTTTTGAGAAGATCTGTTACAGAGATTGTGTGCGAATATCTTGGAGAAGATATTTTCAGTTACAATCAGATTTGGAGCAGATCCTGTTGCTATGTTTAAGGGCTGTTTGATTTAAAAAGATTTGAAGATCAATTCTGTTTTAAATTCTGGTTTTAAAAACAAATCAAATCATATATTTGGAAGAGGTCCAAGCCCAAGTCAGAATTCTATTTAAAGCAGCCTCAACCCTTGTTGGAAGGAACGAAGACAAGAGAGCAAAGACTGAGAGTCAAATTTATGTTTTCGTGTGTGTTTTGTAAACCTTTCATGGTTGAATAGGCGTTACTATTTTGGGTTGTAAGTGTTAGAACAAGAATTGATTCTACATTCCAAATACTTTTGATGATAACAAACACTATATTAGTTAGAACTTGCTGCTTCTTAATTCATTCTTTTTAATTATGTAGGGAAGTTCTAAAGTAAAGAAGTTCTGATATAGAAGCATCACAAAATCCCATCTGAGCGAAGTTCTAATCAAGCGAAGCAAACAAGATCTAAGCAAAGCGAAGTTCTAATCAAGCAAAACTCTGATATGGAAGAATCACTTGATCTAAACTAGCTAAGTTCTGATGAAGGATGTCTCACGCTTCAGCACCAAAGTTGTATCAAGCCAGAAACTCTGATATTGCATCAAATCAACGTGGACTCTGATACGCTATCCTCCAAATTTATGAGTATCACAAACCAACGGATTAAATCAGACAAGATCTGTATTTTTGGAAAGAAGCATTCAAAGGCATTATTGTCAATCTCCAAAAATAACTATCACATCTCCAACGGATCAATCACTCTCATCTATTTAAAGGAGCACCTGCAGATGACGAAATACACTTGCGCGCATACTTTCACAATTCATCAAGTATTCTCATTTGTTTTCACTATTTGATAAAATTTTTGTAAAACTCACTGTTGTGATAAAGCTTATTAGAAGCATAGTATTTTAAGTTGAAATTCCTTGAGAAAATCGAGTTGTGGTTAAAACTCAAGAAGACAGTGACGGTTGTCCCTGTGTCTGTGTAATCTTAACTGATTAGTGGATTAAGTCCTCAAAAGAGAGAGGCGAAATCACCTTGGCGGGTGGACTGGAGTAGTTTGAGTTCAAACGAACCAGGATAACCAACTTGTCTCCCTTTTTGCTTTAATTTTTAAAAACCCAATTCAACCCCCTTCTTGTGTTTTTTCGTTTCTTCAATTGGCATCAGAGCGCCTGGTTCTGGGTGCTAACACTTAACCGTGTCAGATAAAAGATCCTTCACGAAAAACACTATGGCGGAATCCGTTCAGAACTACAATGACAAAATCAGTGGCAAACCACCAGTGTTTGACGGAGAAAACTTTGATTACTGGAAAGATCTAATCGAAAGTTTCTTTCTGGCTCACGACGGCGATCTCTGGGATATGGTGACTGATGGTTACACTCACCCTGTTGGAAAAGACGGTCAGAAGATCGAAAGGAAAAATATGACGGATCAACAGAAGAAAGATTTCAGAAATCATCACAAGGCCAAAACTATTCTCCTTAGTGCATTCTCTCACACAGAATACGAAAAGATCACTAACAGAGAATCAACCAAACACATATTTGATTCGCTGAGAATGACGCATGAAGGTAACACTCAAGTAAAATAGACTAAAGCTCTGGCACTTATCCAGAAGTATGAAGCTTTCAAAATGGAAGATGATGAAACAATTGAGAAAATGTTCTCAAGGTTTCAAATTCTGCTTGCTGGACTGAAGGTTCTGAATAAAGGGTACTCCACATCAGATCATGTCAAGAAGATCATCAGAAGCTTACCTAAAGTATGGAGACCCATGGTCACAGCACTAAAGCTCTCCAAGAACCTCAACGAAATATCTCTTGAAGAACTGATCAGCTCTCTGAGAAATCACGAAATAGAACTAGAAGAAGATGAGCCTCAGAAGAAAGGCAAGTCTGTTGCTCTTAAATCTAAATATAAATATGAAACTAAAGCTTTTCAGGCAGAAGAAGAAAGTTCTGGCGGCTCCTCAGAAGAAGATGAACTATCGCTCCTTTCCAGAAGAATCCAACAACTATGGAAAAATAGGCAAAGAAAATTCAGAAACTCTCGAAGATCAAGCAGTCATTCTGAACCATCCTCTGGACACAAAAAGTCAAAGAACAAAGAAGTGGTGTGTTACGAATGCAAGGAACCTGGACACTACAAAAGTGATTGTCCTAAGCTGCAGAAAGAAAAGCCTAATAAGAAGTTTAACAAGGAAAGAAAGAAAAGTCTTATGGCTACCTGGGATGACTCAGAATCTTCTGAAGCAGAATCCGAATCAAAAAATGAACACGCCAACATTGCCCTAATGGCCAACATATCAGATGATTCAAACTCATCAGAATCAGAATCTGACTCCGAAACGAAAGAGGTATTCTCTAAATTTTCTAGATCTCAATTAGAGGAAAGTCTGTCAGAAATTCTTGAAAGTTATCAGAAACTCCAGCTCAAATATAAGAATCTAAAACACGATCTTGTATCTGAGTCTGAAGAGAACAGAAAGCTGAAAGCAGAAAATTCTGAGTTAAAAGAAACCATTTCAAAACTCAACTCTTTTGAATCTCAAAAATCTCAGAAACATTATGACTCAGTAGTTTCCTCTAGTTCTGAAAATATTTTAAAACATTACGACTATAACTTTCAAAAATTTCTAGCTAAAAACATAGACAGAAGCAAAATGGCTTCAATGATCTATGAAATTAGTAGAAATGGGAGAAAAGGCATAGGTTATGTTAATCCTAAAGGTGAAGCTCTATATAAACCAAAACAAGTTGATGATATAATCATAAAATACTCTCCTTTAAACTCTCACTTCACGTATGGACACAAACATGACATAAAATATACCAGTGAATCTTACTCTTCAAATTCTATTGAGAAACCAAAGCTCAATCAGAATTCTGTGAACACTAACAAACAAGGACCCAAAGAATTGTGGGTACCTAAGGATAAAATCCTATATGTTGCAGATGTCTTTAACAGCAAGATTGAAACACCAATCATGGTACCTGGACTCTGGATGCTCGCGACACATGACGGGAAGAAAGCATATGTTCCAAAGTCTGGAACTTAAAGCTGGAGGGTATGTAGGTTTCGGAGGCAATCAGAAAGGTAAAATCATTGGCTCTGGAACCATAGGTAACGGTACTCTACCCTCTATATCTAATGTCTTATTAGTAGAAGGATTAATGCATAACTTGTTATCCATAAGTCAATTAAGTGATAACGGTTATGATATAATCTTTAATCAAAAGTCCTGCAAGGCAGTTAGTCAGAAAGATGGAACAATCCTCTTTAATGGAAAGAGAAAGAACAACATTTACAAAATAAAACTTTCTGAACTAAAAAGTCAGAATGTAAAATGTCTTTTGTCTGCTGACGACGAACAATGGGTCTGGCACAGAAGATTGGGGCATGTTAGTATGAGAAGAATATCTCAGATTAACAAACTCAATCTGGTCAGAGGACTTCCTAATCTGAAGTTCAACTCAGATGTTCTGTGTGAAGCATGTCAAAAAGGCAAGTTTTCCAAACCCTCTTTTAAACCAAAAAATGTTGTTTCTACCTCCAGACCATTAGAACTTCTTCATATAGATCTGTTTGGACCAGTGAAAACTACATTCATTTGTGGCAAGAAGTATGGACTAGTGATCGTAGATGACTATAGCAGATGAACATGGGTAAAGTTCTTAAAACACAAGGACGAGTCACTCTCTGTATTCTCTACTTTCTGTAACCAAATTCAGAATGAAAAAGAGTTTAGAATTGTAAAAGTCAGAAGTGATCATGGTGGGGAATTTGAAAACAAAAATCTAGAAACATTTTTTAATGAAAATGGCATTTCTCATGATTTCTCTTGTCCTAGAACTCCACAACAAAATGGAGTTGTAGAGCACAAGAATATAACTCTACAAGAAATGGCCAGAACCATGATCAATGAGACTAACATGGCTAAACACTTTTGGGCAGAAGCAGTTAATACAACGTGTTACATTCAGAATAGAATCTCTATAAGACCTATTCTGGAAAAGACTCCATATGAATTGTGGAAGAACAAAAAGCCCAACATTTCTTACTTTCATCCTTTTGGATGTACATGCTTTATCCTAAACACTAATGATCCTCTGAACAAGTTTGATTCTAAGGCACAAAAATGTTTCATGTTAGGATACTCTGAACGCTCAAAAGGATACAGAGTATATAACACAGAAACACGAAGTATGGTAGAATCCATTTGTGTCAGATTTGATGATAAGCTTGGCCTTCAAAAGCCAAAGCATGATGAATCTCTTGCAGAAATAGAAGTTAAAATAACAGGCACTGAAACCAGATCATCAGAAAAACAGGCGAACAAAATAGAAGGAAACTCTAATTCTGAAGAACCCATCCAGAAAAGACAATCCAGAAGTTCTCTAACTCATCCCGAAGACAAAATTCTGGGAAAGAAGGATGACCCAATCAGAACAAGATCCTCATTCAAAAAGACTGAAGAATCTCTAGTGGGATTAGTCTCTCTGATAGAACCCACTACTATTGACGAAGCACTCACAGACAATGATTGGATCCTCGCAATGCAGGAAGAACTGAATCAGTTCACCAGAAACGACGTATGGGATCTAGTTCCTAAACCCAAAGGCTTCAACATCATTGGAACCAAATGGGTCTTCAGAAACAAACTAAATGAACAGGGAGAAGTTGTCAGAAACAAAGCACGACTGGTTGCACAAGGTTATAGTCAGCAAGAAGGGATAGACTATACAGAAACCTTTGCTCCAGTCGCAAGGTTAGAATCTATCAGACTTTTAATTTCATATACTGTAAATAATGACATCACTCTTTATCAGATGGATGTCAAAAGTGCGTTCTTAAATGGTTACATTGATGAAGAAGTTTATGTGCATCAACCACCTGGTTTTGAAAATACAAAACATCCAAAATATGTTTATAAACTTAAGAAATCGTTATATGGTCTAAAACAAGCTCCCAGAGCTTGGTATGAGAGACTAAGTAACTTTCTCTTAAACAATGATTTTACCAGAGGGAAGGTGGACACAACTTTATTCTGTAAGTCATTTAAAAATCACATTCTGATCTGTCAAATTTATGTAGATGATATAATTTTTGGATCTACTAAAAGCTCTTTGGGCAAAGAATTTGCTAAGACTATGCAGGCAGAGTTTGAAATGAGCTTAATGGGAGAACTCAAGTTTTTCTTGGGAATTCAAATCAATCAAACTCCAGAGTCTGATGAAGGATGTCTCACGCTTCAGCACCAAAGTTGTATCAAGCCAGAAACTCTGATATTGCATCAAATCAACGTGGACTCTGATACGCTATCCTCCAAATTTATGAGTATCACAAACCAACAGATTAAATCAGACAAGATCTGTATTTTTGGAAAGAAGCATTCAAAGGCATTATTGTCAATCTCCAAAAATAACTATCACATCTCCAACGGATCAATCACTCTCATCTATTTAAAAGAGCACCTGCAGATGACGAAATACACTTGCGCGCATACTTTCACAATTCATCAAGTATTCTCATTTGTTTTCACTATTTGATAAAATTATTGTAAAACTCACTGTTGTGATAAAGCTTATTAGAAACATAGTATTTTAAGTTGAAATTCCTTGAGAAAACCGAGTTGTGGTTAAAACTCAAGAAGACAGTGACGGTTGTCCATGTGTCTGTGTAATCTTAACTGATTAGTGGATTAAGTCCTCAAGGGAGAGAGGCGAAATCACCTTGGCGGGTGGACTGGAGTAGTTTGAGTTCAAACGAACCAAGATAACCAACTTGTCTCCCTTTTTGCTTTAATTTTTAAAAACCCAATTCAACCCCCTTCTTGTGTTTTTTCGTTTCTTCAGTAAGTGTATTCACTCTAGAGTTTTTAAGCAAAAGTGTGTTGTTCTTGATCAAAGCTGTTAAGCAAGATCAAGGTGTGGTTTAAAGTGTAATCTTTGGATTGTGTCACTGAGGTGATTTAGGGAGTGAGTGGTTTCTCATATCTAAGTGGTCTCTTAGGTAGACGTGTCATTGGGTAGTGAGTCAGATTAGTAGATGTCAACTGGGATTGTTGAGTCTGTAATTTAATACTACTAATAGTGAATTTCCTCCCTGGCTTGGTAGCCCCCAGACGTAGGTTGTTAGACCGAACTGGGTGAACAATTCATTGTGTTGATTTACTGTTGTTATAACCTTATTCATATTAGCAGATTGTGTTGTTGTGACATCACACTTAACATCACACATCTGATACCAGAATTTCAATTGGTATCAGAGCAGGCATCATGCTCTGCATCTGGGTGAGATCTAGGGCTGATACTTTCTGGTGCAATGGACAAGGAGTGTGGTGGATTTGTGAATAGACCCCCTATTCTAGATGGATCAAATTATGACTATTGGAAACCTCGTATGGTTACATTCTTGAAGTCTTTAGACAGCAGGGCTTGGAAGGCAATTTTGAAAGAATGGAAACATCCTGTTATTATGGAAAAAGATGAGAATGGGAAGGAAGTATAAGGTAGCTCAAAACTGAAACCTAAAGAAGAATGGACCAAGGAAGAAGATGAACTTGCCCTTGGGAATTCTAAAGCCTTGAATGCCATATTCAATGGTGTTGATAAGAACATCTTCAGGTTGGTCAACACTTGATAAGAACATCTTTGGGGTGTGGTGCAAATCCTAATTAGGGTGAAAGTGATTATTTGCTATTCTATAACACTTGTAATCTTGTCTCAAAGTGAAAGTAAAAAATTAAAATTTATAACCAATTTTATCATGTTCTTCTTGTTTCCCTTTCTTTCTACCCTTGTGGGTTTCTTGCTGATCAAGAAACTGACTATACTTAGTTATTCCGGTATCGTTTTTCACAACAAATTGGTGCAGCGAGCGCAGAGAAGAAGTCGTCAACAAAGTCTGAGATTGAAAAGTTCACCGGAGTGAACAATTTCAGTCTATGGCGCTTGAAGATGAAAGCCTACTGGTTCAGCAGGGTTGTTAGAAGCGTTGAAGGGAGTTGCAGCCATAGACAATGCGTTAACGGACAAAGAAAAAACGACTATGGTAGAGAAAGGCCACAATGCCATCTTATTGAGCCTTGGTGATAAATTTCTACGACAGGTTTTGAAGGAGACGACGACGTCTGGGTTATGGGTGAAACTCGAAAGTTTGTACATGACCAAATCGTTGGTCAATCGCCTCTACCTGAAACAAGCTCTGTATTCATTAAAGATGAGTGAAGACAAAGTTCTGCTTGAGCAGTTGGATATGTTCACAAGCTGATTCATGGTCTTGAAAATATCGATGCCAATATCGAGGATGAAGATCAAACGTTGTTGTTGTTGTGTACTTTGCCTATATCACATGTTCACTTCAAAGAAACTCTCTTGTATGGAAGAAAGTCTCTTACCTTTGAAGAAGTTCAATCAGCCTTGTATTCTAAGGATTTGAACGAACGAAAAGAGCACAAGTCATCTTTGAATGGTGAATGCCTGCCGGTTAAGGCGAAATTCACAAAGAGAGATGGTAAGTTCGACAAGAAGAAGGGATAAAGTCAGTATAAGTCTTATAGTGGTGATGCATCTGGCATTCGATTTTATCATTGTAAGAAGGAGGGTCACACAAGAAAAGTGTGCCCTGAACGCCTGAAAGATCATGGAGGTAAGGATAATGGCAACGCAACCATTGTTCAAGATGATTTCGACTCATCTGATGTTCTTGTGGTTTTAAGTGGTGACTCAAGTAAAGAGTGGATTATGAATTCAGGTTGCACTTGGCACATGACTCCAAACAAAGACTTGTTCGAGAAACTATGTGATCAAGATTGTGGATCTGTATTGCTTGGAAACAATAAAGCTTACAAGATTGCAGGTGTTTGATCTGTGAGATTCAAGCTCCATGATGAGTCAATAAGGTTGTTGACTGAAGTCAGGTATGTACCTGATTTGATGAGAAATTTGATTTCTCTTGGCGAATTCGACAAGAAGGATATGTTTTCAAAGGAGAGAAAAGTATTCTGAAAGTCATGAAGAGGTCGAAGGAAGTTTTAAGAAGCGTGAAGAAACAAAGCTTGTATACCCTTGAGGTTGAATTTGTAAGTGGCTCAGCAGATGTTGCATCCACAAAACCTTTGTCAAAGATAGAATTTGGCACATGAGGTTGGGCCATGTTAGTGAAAGGGGCCTGGTCAAGCTGGGGAAACAAAATCTGCTTGTTGGAGACAAAGTCGAAAAGCTAACACTTAGTGAACAATACAAAATTTTGAATAAGTAATGAAGATTTTGTACTTGTATCAATTTTGATAATTGATATTCCCTTTAAATTAAACAATTCACAAAGTATATTACTTAAGTGCTCAAAACTTGTCAATGAAACTTTAAATGATGCAATGGAAATTTATGCAGAAAGTTTCATTATGTTTTTTACTCAAGGCATTTAGATGAAAATTTAGAAATATATGAATTTAAATTTTTGAAAGAGGTGTAATTTGAAAATCTGAAACCATAGCTATTTATACTTGAATTATACCTTTTGGAAAGAGTATAATATCATGAATCATTGCCATGATTAATATATGAAGTTTGGTAATCGTTGGAATCAGATGTAATATGAAATAGTGTCACTGCTTCAGTGGTAACTAGTTAAAACATCATCGTAACTGGTTACAATTGAAGCTGAAAATGAATTTTCAAAATTTTCCTCATAGCTAGAATGGGATTATAACTTATACACCTTCTTGAGCCTATCAGTGACACATTGAAAAAATCCCCACAACTTAAGATCACATCTTTATGGTGGAGGATTTGAGGAAACCAAATGATGTATGTATCAGTACAAGAGACAAAGTATTGGGCCCACTTGTACCCATTTATATGTTCAATATCATTTATATCCCTTGCCAAATGAAAACCAAGCCATTTATGCACTAACAGAGCACAACACAACATTACCTCTCCTCTCTTGACATGCATTTGATAAAGAGTAAAGTAAACATCTACAAGGAGGGTCGATATAGGATCTTATTCCCCAATAGTTACTGCCAAGAACAAATTAATAACCGTAATATCCACAAAATTCCTTTCACTAGGAAACAAGATCAACCCAAAGAAGAGGAGTACCATTATATTGTCCACTGCCTCCCAATTCTTACAAAGAGCAAAATCAGTAGCTTTATTCTCCCAAAAACCCTTTGAGAAACCCTTGAAACCATCTTGTACCCTTAAGTTGGCTTGTAGGCCACCTTCATGAATATGGAAATAATTGGAAATTTCCCTAAACGAAGGACGATACCTTATTGCTTTGAACGGACCCTTTTCAATCTTATGAGACCCTAAGATCTTACGCAACTCTTCAAGGGTATGAGCTATTAGGAAATTTTGAAACAGGAAGCACCTCAACTCAGGGTCGTAGAATTGAGCTAAGGCAGTTAATCCCTCCTTTTGGATAAAAACATTAGCAAGGTCCAAGATATCTCCATATTTACGGATCATGGGTTTCCTTCTTTCTTGTGCCAACCCTACGACATATGCTTTCAATCCCTCTATTTCAGATTCCCTTATTTTGGTTAGGAATGTTTTCTTCTTTCCAAATTCCATTTTTCTCAGCTTTACCTTTTTAGAAAAGTAGTTAAGATTCCTGTGTGAAAAATACAAATAGATTTTAATGAGGATGATGAATGAATGTTTTTTTTTATAAAATCTTGTAGGTTAGGATAAGGTGATATACAAGCATGACCTAGCTTAGGTAGACTCCCTATGATATGCTA
The DNA here is from genome assembly GCA_022829125.1 of Lathyrus tuberosus. Classification (NCBI taxonomy): domain Eukaryota; kingdom Viridiplantae; phylum Streptophyta; class Magnoliopsida; order Fabales; family Fabaceae; genus Lathyrus; species Lathyrus tuberosus. Next base: position 2,263,605 of record JALAZF010000605.1, read on the forward strand.
GATCTAAGTGTAGTCTACCCAATCTCCTCACATGTAGGATATACAGTTTGTGGTAGTATGATAACCCCGAAAATTACGGACTATACCTTTGTTTTACCATGAGAAGGAGCAAGCCTTCCTACGGTAATCCTTCGGGATAAGTCTCATCTAGGCGGGACCCTAGTAACGACCCTCGCGGGTTGAATATGTAAGATCACCGTGAGTTGAAAAGGGTGTTCTAAAGGTTCCCAGAGTCATGGACCACATCTAAATCATCAACTATGTTAAGGGCAGGCCTTACCACGAAGACAACTTTGGAGGGTCTCTTCTGTGTGTAGCATCCATACATCGGTGAGATGTCACATCTCCCCAAAAATATTTCTGTTCTACGTCCTAACTTAGGGTTATACTCTAAGCTTGGGCTTTAGCTTCACACATCAACATATCCCAACCAAAAATGATGACATAACAAATATATGATATATATAATAAAACATATATATATATATATATATATATATATATATATATACACACACACACACACACACACACACACAGGGTTCATATCCTATGAGAATGTCATTTTTATGTAAGAACATGAGAATGAATCTGAATCATTAGATTTTAAAATAAATGGTGGAGATTATGTGTAGTTCAGATTCATTCTCATGTTCTCACATAAAAATGGCATTCTCATATGATATGTTTCCTATATATATAATATAACAGATACATATATACAAAAACAGTAAACACACAAGGAAAACTAACAAGAACCCTAAAACCCAAGGTTAGGATGAACTTTCATTTTAGTGAAGTATAAGATACAATCCTCAGCAGAGTCGCCTGCTGTCGCGGCCGGCAAAATAACAGAGTCGCCACCACCCTTTATTCGTTATAAGAGACAGGAAAATAATGATAAAACCTACATTTTAATGGTGAGACACTAAGGTTCGGAAATCTTTTAAGTGAGTGGAAGGTGTTAGGCACCCCTCACTTACATTGTACTCAAAACGGGATCCTCCTTAAGTTCTAGGGTAAATTGCTTGTCTAAAGTATGTTTTCCTGAATGTTTACATAATTATTTATTTACAAAGAAAAACAAAAAAAACCTAAATATATTTTTTATGATTGTACTCGCTAGGGTTTGCAACCCTATGCCTACGTACTCTCAAGTTTGAAGGATCATAGTTTCGTAGTTCATATCCCTTATTTTGTTGGTTGGTTGTTTTTATCCCTTGAAAAGTTCTCGTGCATCGAGGACGAAGAAATGTTTGATTTTTTGCAAAATGTCTCAATACACAAGGGCAGAGAACTTAAATTTGTAAGTGTGTGAATGTATTTTATCCCTTTATCCCTTGTTGTTTAATTGCAAAAACTCCCATTTAATTTAATTGTAGAATAATATAAGAATAATATTATATGAATCCAAAACCCTTATCCCATATCCCTCTTTTTATCATCTCTAAAACCCTAAATTTCTATCCCTAAGGTTATCCAAAAAATCCCAAAGTTTTATCCCAATTATTCCATGATTTTTCCATTACTATCCCTAATCATCTCATCTTATCCCTTAAGTATTTTTAACTTGATTTCTAATTTAATCATTTTAGAATTTCACCCATAAATTCCCAATTATATCCCAAATCTCTTAATTATATTGATTAACTATACCAATCCCTTAATTTTATTAATTAACCCCACAAATGTTAACTTTTTAAATAATCCCTAAATAACCCATTAATCCTTAAACTATTAATTAAAGTATTTTAATACTATTAATCCCTAAATTATTTCCCTAATCCTAAATACTATGAATCCTTAATTCATTTTATTAAATTCTAGTCCTAATCATATATATATATATATATATATATATATATATATATATATATATATTCTTAATCCTTAATTATTAAATCAATATTTTAATTAATTAATTTAATCTCTAATCTTAACAGTTATTATCCCTAAGTATTTATTTAAAATAAAATCCTAATCCTAATTATCAATTAATTAAACTAATTGTTTAAATAATCACTCAAAGGGGTGTAAAGTGAATAAAAATAGCAAATGGGCCATTAGGTGGGGGGTGTCACCAGCAAGGGCATTAGGCCCATCAACTTTGAAGGCCTAGCGCTGGCCAGAGAGTCCATGGTGAGAGTCAAAATGTTGAATCTCTCTAGGGCGTTGGATTGATCAAACGAGATTAAAGTAGATCCCATGAGGGGCGTCAGATCATCATACTAGTCCAAATAGGCTACACGAAAGGCTAAGATTAGAAGTCAACCAAGGGAACACGGTATGCACACACTCACTGAATGAGTCAAAGTCACCTAATCGCGTGGCCACCAAGAGGACAACGCGTCCTTGATCTGGTAGCGAAGAGAGGGAGTATATGTTTGAGTTCCCTTCAGAACTCTCTCATTTCTCTCTTGTCTTTCTCTTTTTTCGCTCTCATCCTCTCTCTACTCTCCGTCTCTCACCACCACCTTGAATCCCTCCGGCCTCCCCCCCTCTCCCACGCTGAACCCTCTCCCGAACCACCACCTTCATCATGAACATGATGAATTTCTGCCCAGAACCAAGAACAAAACCCAGAAACCACCGTCCCCTCCCCTAAGACCATCGTGAACCCCAGATTTCCAGTTGAAGTTCAATCAGAATCTACAACCGATCTTCATCTGGGTGATGAACATTAACCCAAAAACCCTTTTATGCCCATGAACCCTAACCAAACACAAACCCAAACCCTACCCAAACCCAGATGAAACCTAGCAACAATCATGAACCCTAACCCCCTTTAGATGAACCCTAACCCTAAAAAGGAAGAACCCTAACCCTCAGATTCCCCAGAAACACCAAACATCGCCCAAATCAATCCCAAAACGACCAAATCACACAAATAGAAACATATCAAGAAACAATCAAGCAATTATACATTCGATCTCAAAAGTAGAAAAATGAAACATACATCTTCACACCGTGACCGAGTAAGCTGTGCCCATATTCCCTTCTTTCTTTATGTCCTTTGTTTTTTATTTCTGGATTCCTCTACCGATCTCTCTCTTTCTCTTTTGTTGTAGGTGGCAAAGCTCAAGGGATTTAGGGTTCTAATGATGAACTCTAGTTCTTTATGTGTTTGAGAGCTCTAGTGAAAAGGTTGGGATCGCAACAACAGTGGATTAGTCTAGGGTTTTTTTCCATCTGATTTCTTTAGTCTTATATAGGGATTATATTTAGGTTAAAATTTATTGTATTTATTTTCATTAGGAAGTTTTAAATCTGATTGTGTATTATTTGATTTAATTTTATTGTAGTTTATTAGATTGATTTTGTGTGAAAATAGCAATTAGGACTTTGTAATTGTAATGTTCTTAATCTGAATAAGAATTTATTTCTGGCAAGGTTTGATTTCGTTTTGATCCGTTTTTCCCTTCTTCTTGCGCAGGCTTAGGGTTTGTTGAACTTAGTCATCTTAGGCTTCTATTTGGTCAACAATTTGACCGCAAATAATAATAAAATCAAATGAATATTAATAGCCTAACTAATATTCCAATAATAATAACTTTAATAATTTTAAATTAATAATAATAAAGTAATTAAGTCCACAACCTAAAATAACTTATGATTGATTTTAAATTAAAAGAACCGTCCTCCCTAAATAATAAATATTTTAATAAATAATAATAACCTAATATTAAAAAACAATAACTCAAATTGATTTTGATTAAAAAAAACTCCCTCCATAATACAAAATTAATAATAATAATAAAAATTCTAACTAAGACATCCTATTAATAACCTTAATATAAGGCTAAACTATAGTTTATTTGGATTAACCCTTCCCTTAATATTTAATAATAATCCTAATAATTAGTTTAAAGATATTAATAGTATTAAAATAATTTTAATAGCACCCCTTATATAAACAATATGACCCCCCTGAAATAATAACAACCAGGTAGTAAAACTAGTAGGAATTAACCCTTAACCCTTAACAAACCGTAAAACCTAACTTATTATGCCCAAAAATAGTAACTAGTTTAAAAAGTCAAAATTCCCTCCCTTTGACTTTTTAGGTCATTGGGGTGACCAAATGACTGCTAAATACTGGTCAAAATTTAGGGTACGACAGCTTGTAAACAGAGTCTCTTACATCACGTAAGCAGACCTCTCATATCACTGTAAACACACAACACCATTATATAGGCCTTCTCGCCGCCGCGGGTAAACCCTTACCACCTTAAACTATTATAAACCTACTAAGGCCTTTAGGTATCCACTACCCTTGTAGGGATACCATACACACTAGTACTTTTTGACTAGTATAATGACGCCTACCATGGGGGCTTGGTAAACTAACTCGACCACACCTTTTGACCCTCACGAATTCCATCTCCCTCATAAAGGTGGCCGATAAAACTCTTCAATATAGCACAAACACCATAGCTAGGGGCTTCGCTGGTGGAGGAAGTTCCAGGATATGAGTGGATAGCTCCAGAGTGTTCCTAAAATAGCATAGCGACAAAAAGGTAAGAGTTCGCCCTTGTGGGCGCCCCCAACTTGAAGCTCTAAGCGCAAAAGCTAATTTTTAAAATCCCTAGTTAGGCGCTGATAATGAAAGACTCACATCCACGGAGGATCTAAAGGAAGCCACAATAGGCCCCTCACCACTAGTCAGGCGTTCAGATATGTACCTCACTAACTTAGGAAGAAGAACACGACTATAGTCAACCAAGTCACTAGAAACATCGACTTATTCACCTGGGCTCCCTCAGATATGCTTATAATAGACGCAAGGCTAGTGAGCCACCACCTCGCTATCAACCCTTTTTCCAAACCACTAACGTAGAGGAATTGAAAAGTTGGCGAGGAGAAGAGATTTGCCATTGATAAGGAGGTAGGAAAACTACTAAGCGCCAAGTTCATTACATAAACGAAATATCCTACTTGGTTGGCCAATTTAGTCTTGGTGATGAAAGAAATGAATAGATGGAACATGTGTATAGAGTTTACTAATCTGAACACTTCCTGTCCCAAAGACCCGAATCCACTTCCAGATATTGATCGCCTTTATCAACGTATCCTCATGTTATCGCACATTGAGCTTCATGAATGCCTACTCAGGGTACAAATAGCTTTTAATAGATCCCATAGATGCCCCCAAAATAACCTTCATGTGAAATCATGGCAATTAGTACTACAATGCCATGCCCTTTGGACCTCAAGAATGCTGGCACCACCAACCAGTAACTCATGGGCGTTGTCTTCTTGTTAGAACTATAGTAATTAGTAGGTAGGTTTTTGTTATCGTCTCCACAGGGATTGTCCTGATATCTTAATGCTTGCTATTCAATAGTTTACCGTTGTAAGAAAAACAGTTTTCAAAGTTTTGTTCATAAATTGTCACGCTTTTAGTAGCAAAGCTTATAAATCTAAAGTGTTAGATTAACAAAGTATATCAAAAGTAGTTTTCATCTACCCTAACTTATACGTATTCTTTTAATACTGCATGTGAAGTCGGATCCGATTAATATCATCGTGTATTCTCTCAACACAGTCTATCTTTAGAACAACGTCGTGAGAAATACCGTATTTATCGCTATACGATCTCTCCATATAACAACCAATATAGTAAGCTTTAAGTTCAATACAAAGCGAATATCAACTATAGACCGGTCTCTCCAATCTATAAATCAATAGATGAATATTTTAGGTCAAGTTCCACAAAATCTATGTCTAGAGTTTTACAAAACAAGAATGAATCATTAAGAACAAAAATATTCATCATATATTAATCATCACTTGTTCACATACAAGGCCAATCAAAAGAAAAACATAAAGCTAAGGTGGACTACCTCTACCTTTGATACAAGTAAAGGAGTTTTCACATAATTGAAGAATAGCATGAAAACATGGAGTAAATCCAACAAAACATAACAAATGAGATGAAAAATGCCCGTAAATATGGGTCAATTTATAGCATGTTTGGCATTTAACAAACTCTCCCCAACTAGATCTTTGCTTGTCCTCAAGCAAAGTACGTCTCTCATTGAAAATAAGATGATTTGCTCAAGCATTTAATTTAACCAAGAATGAATTTATGGCTCAAATAAACAAACAAATACACACAAGTAATGTTCACCACTTCCTAGAATCGAATAATGAAAAATAATTTAGTTCTTAAACAAATATCATGTAATGTTTCAAATAACAACTAAATTCTCATGCTTGAATCACTCTAGCACTCCCCTTCAAATAAGAATGAAGAAATTAACGCGTTTGCAACCGCAGGGCAATTTCACTCACTTGACAAACAATGCAAATACAATCCAATTCATACATTCATCTAATCAATCATCAAAGAATTCATGGAAGCAAAAAGATCACTATGGTCTTTAAAGGTTGTAGCTTAGTTAGGTTCACAACAAAGGGATAATTATAAGGCTATGGATTCAAAGTTATCAATGCAAAAGAAACATTCACTATACAAGGTTATGTACACACTACAACTTCATCCAACGCTTTATTTTCTCAATTGTTCATTCTTCCAACTTCCTTTATGCACAATATTCATTTTCTATATTTTTTTCTCATTCAAATAAGCATGCTTTTTCTTTTTCTTTTTCACAATCATATTCACAATTTTCTTTTCAATGCTTGTTTGAATTTTTTTTTTAAATTTTTGAGTGACCTACCACTTTCTTTTCACTCTCCCCAACTTGAATTCAACCAAATCTCAAGTGAATGTTCCTTGCTTTTTATGGCAAGGAAAACAATTTAGAACATTGTTCAAAGGTTCAAGAATTTTTTTAGAATCCTACATAATTCAATGATGAATTAACTTTTGATTTATGTACAAACGCCAAGTTCATCACTAAATTAGGATCTAAACTATTAAGCTCAAAGGGGTTAGCGAATTCCCACTACTCACAGGTAAGTTACTTTTTTTTGGATATGGTTGTGCTCAATATCAACAATTGCCTTGATCATTTCTAATGCTTCCACAAAATCAAAATACTCACAAGATTAAGTAGGAATCAAATGTATTAAACAAACATTATCAGTCATCCTATGCATTTAGTAAACAATGAAGGTTTCTCACAAATTTGTGGCTATTGGAACCTAAGTGAAACAAGCATTCAAACAAAGTTGCAAAATGAAACAAAATTACATTCGCACAAAGAAAAAAAATTCTTAAGCATTCTAGCATCCTAGAAAGAGGAAACCATGTACCTTGCTTGCATTTACATGATAAAATACTATCATCACCATCCAAACTTGAGAGAATCTTCATTGGATACTTTTAGCAAATAGCAACCAATCTAGAAGTTCACAAAATCAATCACCAGAGAGAGAAACATTAAATAGCAACAAAAACTACCAACAACCATAAAAAACTACTAGAGTTGAACATTCCTAACTGAAAAATTCAACTCTTAAACAACATATAAAAAACGAAAGTTGAGCATTCGTGAAATGAAGAATTCAACTGAAAATAACATTAAAATGTTATGGTCTAAAAATACCAACAAAAGTACTAGTACCCAAAAGTGGTACACACAAACATTATCCAAAATAATCCACCAAGTGGATATTATACAATATAAAAGAGAATACAATCAAAATAATACAAATATAGCAATGATCTAAGCTAAACAGAAAACTCCACTTTTTAGCAACCAAAGGAAGTAGCCTAAGACCATGCTCAAAATATCAAACATAAAAAACTAGTACTCGTCGGACTCGGTCTCCTCATCCAAATCGACCTCCTTATCAGATCCTGAATCGACATCAGTACCAGCATCCTCATCATCTTCAGCCTCCTCAGCGTCATCAACCTCACCAGGATCAGCTACACCTGCCCCCTCTCCAAAGTGTGGCCTGGCCTCAGGCCAACCAACATGAGCTAGGAACTGCTCCCTAGTCATCATCGATCGCTCCACGGAAGGCTCACGGTACTGTAGCTATAACACCTACATAGAGTCATATATATCAATCATGGCACACTGAGTAGCCGCTATCCACTCCCAGTTGTAGTTGCAGATCTCCCTCTAAAACGGGTCAAAGCCCTTGGAGCCTGTAACTCCAGAACTAGAAGCCTCTCCAGCTCCTTAACCTGTACCAGCACCAGCAGCAGAAGTCTGTCTTCCTCTCATGCTCTTGGGCCTGCAAAACTTATCCATATAATTGTCATCAATGGCAGCCAGGATAGTCACCTGACGGCGGGAGGATAGCTTCACCCTCGAATGCACACATAAAGCCATTATTAAACATGGGAAAACGAATGGCCAATTAGATGGCGACCCTGGTTTAATTACGCTATCAGCAATAGTGTGCATCTCGTCAGCAATAATCTTAGCCACATCAATCTATGTATTAATCAATATGCTGTGGATCAAGTGTGCAACTAGAATGGGCACTGTGGAGGTATACGACTTCGCTTAATGTTTGTCAACACCAAAAGAAACACCAGTTGTGCTAGAGGACACATATCCTCCCTGTGGTATCTTCTTGGAACCCCAGATGGGTTCAACTCCACCAAGTTGCCTTCCATTAACAATGCACCAGAAATAGCCTCAATGTCTCTATTCAGCATCAAAGTCCTATGATACTCATCCACTTTATCCTCCCCCAAGGTAAGAGGTTTACCCAAAACATGGTTAATAATATCCCTATCAAACCTCACATCTTTTTCGCAAACCTGTGTAATCCAAGAAAAAACCTCATCATCGTCCGAAAGGGAATTAGCTTAGAACTCCCTCACGAGTTCCACGTTATAACTATCACAAAATGTAACTAACTTGTCCCACTTTTTTTCGTGAAGAATCGCAACTACCGCCTGATAGGAGCCTTGGGGGTTGATATTAAACCTTTTCTCAGGAAAGATGCTTCTTTTTTGCAGAGCAACATATCTTGCAACCTACTTTGCTCCTTTGAACCGATCGGTATCATATGAGATTGGTTGCGGACGGGATGAGCTTCCGACCTTTCTTTTCTTGGACAGAGTTGTTCTTGGATGTGCCATCTGCACCACACCAAACATAACCAGCAAACAAAACACATGACACATTAGTAACAAAGCAAAACACAACAGATTAGAACACGAAATCTCAGCATAATTAAAAAATTTAAAATTGTTGTCATGTTCGCCTAGCGAGACCTAGCGAACACTCGCTCCAGGTTTGCCAACGAACTCAAGGAGAACCCTTCGAATTTAAAATTTCCAGGTTCTTCCTATTCAATATTAACCCAACGGCAATGCCATTTTTGTCCATTCAATAAATGTTATTCAATTTGTAAAATGAGTATCAATTAAACAACAACAACAACCAAGCCACATTGTTCATGCAAAGATTCAAATTTCTCAAAATTTATTCAAACCAATTTCAATTTTACCCTAAGCAAGAACACCTAAACTCTAAAAAATTCTTAAAGCTCAATACCCAAACAAGCATGGCAATGTAAACCAATACAAATGAACATACAAAACAGATTCACAAAGCCTAGAAGAAAGTTTCTAACCATTTCTCACATCAACCCTAACCACAAGTTTCTAATAAGAACAAGGAATGAATAAAAGAACTCAAAGCTAATATGAATTGGATAGGGATAATGGAGATTGAACTGAAACTTGGAAAAATCCTTCACTTGCACAGATACGGTTGAGAGAGAAGAGAATGTGTGTTTGTGTGTTTTGAAAAGTTAAAGAGACAAGAGGGAAAGGGAAAGACAAAAGGGGAGCAAGGAAAGGTTTGCCCCACAAAATCGGTAAAAAGGGTCTTGGGCCCACTAATTTTTGGCCCAAAAGCATCACTTAAGTGATGTGGCAGAAAAATTGTCATTTTTCTCTATCTCGCTCAGTTCTCACAACAAACTTCCAGCGAACATTCTCCCCAAGTTCGCCCAACGAACTCAAGGCGAATGAGACAGATTTTTGAAATTTTTTTCTTTTCTTCTCATTCTACCACAACACTTCCTATACTAAATTACCACTACAAAAACATTAAAGATGAAAGGTTACTTTCAATGTTGGTGTGCCTCCCAACTAGCGCTTTGTTTAACGTCGTTTGAGCTCGACGTTCCGACCGTTGAAAACTCAGAACTAAAAGCAATTGAATTAGCTTCTGGATGAATTCACTCTACCACAAAATTCCTCAACCATTGTCATAACCAGTTCTTGGTCCACTTTTCCTAAAAAATGAAAAATCCCAATATGACTTCATCATAGCCTCCCTGGCCTCTTCATCCTTCTTTTTGAACACCGCTTCAATTTTTACTTTGTCGTCCTTCTTTTTCATTGAAGCGACTCTAGCACCTTCATCTTTCTTTTTCTTCATTACAACTCTAGCATTTTTGTTTTTCACATGATAATAAACCTCCAATTGATTTGAATACACCACACCTTTGAAAAATGTAAAACACATTTCTTCATCATTTGACCTTACCTTCATTATTCCTTCATCAACATCGATTAACATCCTTGCGGTCTTCATGAAGGGTCTTCCAAGGATTATTGGTGTATCCTCATCCTCTTCCATGTCCATGACTACGAAATCAACCGAAAATAAAAATTTGTCAATTTTTAATAACACGTCTTCAACAACACCATGAGGACGAGTCCTTGACTAATCCTGTAATACCCCGTGAATTATTCCACTCGGGATAATATTATTACAGTCAACTGGGTTCCGAGTTACTCTGAGAATATATTGGATAAAATAATTAGAATAATCTGGCGAACTCAGAATTTATTAGATTAATATTATTTAACTCCGAGGTTTTATTAATTGGTGCAATTGAGATAAATTGGACATTTAGTAGTATTACTAAATTAATGATAGTTTCTATATCATTTCTTTTCCTCTCATTTTCCAAACATAGTAACATTTGAGAGAGAGAAAATAGAGAGAAGGAAGAGCAAAGGAAAGAAAGAGAAGAGAAAACTTGGAATTGAAGAGAAAAGCTTGGATCATCATCTCCTCTTCATCAATCATCTTCCAATCTTCATCATCATCATCTATTCAAGGTGGGTTCTAGTTAGATGCTTAGTTGTAGGATTTCTTGAGTTCTAGAGTTAGGTTTGGTTTTGGGAGAAAATGAATAATTTTGCTAAAATCATGAATCTAACGGTAGAAAATCGATATAAATTGCGTAGTATAATCGTATTATGCATATGATCATTGATGATGCTTGTTTGTGCGGATTGGGAATGTTTTGGGTTGAGAAAGATGAATTTTTGGACCTTGAAACTATGGAAAATGCAGCTGAGAATGGATGTTCTGGTGCAGAGCGCCGGGCAGTGCTCAGAGCGCCAGGCGACACGAAGCGGAGGCGAAGAGGACACCGTCGGGCGATGGTGGGAGCGCCGGGCGCTCCTGAGACTTTTTCAAATGTTCCCTTTTCTTTGTAAATCCATAACTTTTGACTCGTTTATCCGATTTGAGTGTTCTTGGTATTGATGTGAAGCTATGGGAATACTCTATCTAATGGAAGTGGAAAATATTAGTTTTGATGCCCGATTAAATAAATCGGAGGGAAACGAGATTGGTGTGACTTGTGATATATTGTTTTATGTGGTTCTATTATGTAATTGACTTGTGATTTCCTACTTCTCTTGTTGTTTAATTTCGATTGAGAGTGAATATGCATGCTAAAAGATAAAGATGGAATAGGAAGAGTGAGGAAACCTCAATGCGGAACTATAGTATAAACTAGTGCTATGACTAAGAATTTATCGAAAACCCTAGACGGCAAAGCTCGGGCACCCGATGTAAGAAGGTACATCCGTGACGAGATTGGCCTAGGTGTGAGTGAACACTAGTATGGAACATGTGTGTAAACCATTGTGGGTTGGTGTAAGGCGAATGTGTCCTTGAGGCATTGTGACCTAGTGATTATCGAATACAATCACGTTTGTGTGTGTGATCACGAAATCGTAACTGATCGTTTTGAGTTGAAGTTTCATGAGTCTCGAGCTCCTCTGAAATGTATGCATGACTACTTGGCAGGTTTGATTCCCGCGTGCAGTACGAATGGCGCTCAGGGAGCGTATGCTTGTGCCGGTTAATGGCCTGTGTGAAGTGACGATTCATAACGGTTAATGGCCCGTAGAACCCGAATCCATTCGTATGTCAAGTAGGTTACAAGGATCCATGACTCGGGTCGACTTCTAGACGTAGAAGTGGACGAGAAAAGGGGATACCTTGGTATGGTTATCGATTAGTGATATTGTGAGTTGATGAACTCATGACATGTTTCCATATAGTGTGAGAATTGGAATTGTGAACTCGAAGTCCTTTCCCCTTCCCCTTGGACTTGAGTAGAATTGTTAGAACCTTGTAAAGCCGAGAGGACCTATAGGATAGGGAACTCACTGAGATTGATGTATCTCACCCCATGTTGTTGTTTACATCACAGGTACTACAGGTTCGGCGAAGGGTAAGGACAAATTTGTTTGATTGTCCTTACGGATTGTAGCTTTTGTGTGGCAAGGCTTCCGTTGAGAAGATTTTTGGGATCATTACTTGATCTAGTTCTTAGTATTGGAACATCTTGTACATATGATGCCATAGTTTTTGTATATAGTATTTTCGACATGTATATGTATAATGTGTTAACTAGGGACTTATGTTATTTCAGTACCAAAACGTGAATTCATGTATGATATGGATGCTTTGATGTATTATATTGTATATGGGTTTTTCAAATCCGCAAGTTGCAACATCATGTTGGTTGATTTAAACTCCATGTTCTCGAGTCTTTTAACCACAGACAAAGGAATCAAATTAATACTAGCTCCCATATCGACCAAAGCCTTGCATTTAAAATCACTACCTATAGTTATAGGTAGAGCTACTCTTCTCAGATCTCCTTCTTTCCGCGGAAGAATGCTTTGGTCGATTGCACTACAGTTTACTTTGAGCTCAATGGTTTCTTTATCTGTATACCTCTTCTTCTTTGTAAGTATGTCCTTCATAAATTTTGCATACTTTGGCATTTACTCTAGAGCCTCAGAAAATAGAATGGTTATTTGCAACCGACGAAATATGTCCAAGAATCTAGCATAATGCTTCTCATTGTCTTTTTTTGTAGGAGGAATAGGATACGATAACTTTTTCATTGGAACTTCACCTTCATGATCCTTTCCTTTCTTACTTTTTTTCAAGTTCTCCTCTCTTAACTTCTTCTCTACTTCTTTTTTTTTCAAAAAACTTCTCATCATTAATTTTTGGCAAAATACCCAAATTGGTCCCTTAAGTATACTTTGGAGTCCAATTTGGTCCCTTAATTTTGAAAAGTTCCAGAGTGACCCCTTAAGTTTTTAAATGGTGCCAAATTGGCCCTTTCCGCCAGTGACCCTCAAACGTCCGTCAATATGTGCAGACGTGGCTGATGAGTTGGCATGTTGGATCATCTTCTTCCTTAAGACGTTGATGCAGTACATTTCAGCCCCAAATTGATTCACAAATTTGACTTAGGGCTAGGGCTAGAGATTCAAGCATGAAATCAAGTGGATCTTCGTCATTGCCGAAACAGAAAAACACAGAAGGTGGTTGTTCTTCGAAGGAAGGTTCGAATCTGTATACAAGCTCCGGTTGGAAACCCTTATGTCATTGTGGGGACCTGACCGTTCTTCGAAGGGCAACAACTGTTAAGAACTATGGAAAACATTTCTGGGGTTGTCCTAATTATACGGTATGTTTCATGTAATTTGATGTTTGTACTTTGAAAACACATATTGCTGTAACTATTTGAATTGTAGGCTATGACTTTTGCAAGGATCTATGCAAGCTGGTTGTGGTTTCTTTGGTTGGTTTTATGAAGATGTTGGAGATGAGAAATAGCAATTTTGGATGGATAGAATTGAAAAACTATCAAAGGCAGTTGCAGAATGAAAAATGGTGAATGAAGAACTTGGGCAACAACTGATCAATCTTGAAAGGGAAATGAAGAAATTATGAAGTGGAAAAAACTTTGGAATTTGATGTTGTTTATGATTATAATTGTAGTAGTTTTTAGAATGAATTAGGGAAACATTTTTTTTTGTATCAGTTTGTACCAGTTTGTTCAATTTGAAATGAATAAACAAGTATTAGATTTGTATCAGTTGTTTTTATCAGTATGTACCATTTGAAATGAATAGACAAGTAATTTTTAGAATTTGTTGTATCATTTGTTTGCATTGTTTATAATAGTTGTTATAATTTGTTGTTGATGTGTTTTTGCATTGTTCCATAATATGTTCCATAATTCAATTTATTGTATCAGTTGTTACAATTTGTTGTATCAGTTGTTACAATTTGTTGCATTGTTTCATAATATGTTCCATAATTCAAAATGCTAAAATATGTTCCATAATTCAAAATATGATAACATTGAAACCATAAGTCATAGCCAAAATACATAGTGATAGCTTGTGTCAGATTACATAAGTCATACCCAAAATACATAACTCATAGATTGTGACAGATTATACAAGTCAGAGCCAAAATACACAAGCCATAGCTTGTGACAGATAACAGACATAAACTAACAAAGTGGTAATGGTTTAAACTAAAACTAACAAAGTGAACATAATGAAATGCCATAGACTTAAACTAAATTCTCCAAGTTGGTATTGATCTCTTAGTAGGTGTTGATCTCCTTGTTGTTGGCCCAACAACAGTCTTGGCTGCACTCAGTCTTGTGGTAGGTCCTGGTGGTATAAAAGGCTTAGTTGGGATTCTGATAGGTATCTTCTTGGCCCTTCCATGAGATGCTTGAGATGCTGAAGTAGGTGTTTGGCCCTTCTTAATTGGTTATTTTATTGCCCTTCCATGAGATGCTTGAGATGCTTGGGATGCATTACTTTGTCCTTGTGTAACTTGCTGGGATGCATGACTGACTCCTTGCGAAGCTTGTGTTGATGGTTGTTGGGATGGCTGCTTTGATGGTTGTTGGGATGGCTATTGAGATTCATGAGTAACTCCTTGTGAAGCTTGTGTTGATGGTTGTTGGGATGCCTGCTGGCTAGATGGTGTCACCTTGTAAATAAGCTTATTGTGACCTGGTTTCTTACATCTGCTACACCTAACATTGAAACCAGTCCTTCTCATTTTTTTGTCCGAATCATCTATCTCACCCTGCTCTAAATTCCTTCTATTTTTTGGCCTTCTAGGCATCTTCCTATATTTGGGTGGCAGTACATCTGGATACTCAGTCCTTACCCAAAGATTAGAGCCATTACTGGAAAAATAACATGTTTATACACTTCCATATATCTTGCCTTTCTGTAATAATCTAGAATGTAGTCATCAATTCTATAGTTCCTACTCTTTATATCTGACAGTGCATGAACACAAGGTAAACTTGTCAGTTCCCATCTTTTGCACGAACAACTATGCTCCTAAAAATCTACTGAAAACTTGTCAGCTTGGTTTTCAAGGTTCCTAACCTCAAATATATGCTCATCAGACATCCTAAAACATAAACATATGATCATCAGACATAGTTGTTTGTAACACTTCATCAGACATAATATTAAACTTAGGTTAAGTTCATGTATCTTACCTGACAAGCCAGAGGTTTGTGTATGAGCTGGTTTTTTCAATTTTCCTTTTTATGTTTGGTAACACTTCAACATTTGCCATGTTCTGAAATCTCAACCTGTTTGTTGCCCATCTCTCCACCATGTATGTCTTATTTGTTCCATCATGGTTATCAATGGTTTGGCTCCAGAATCCAGGATTACACTATTAAATGCCTCAGTCATGTTATTCAGAACAACATCACATTTGTTATGTGTCTTGAAATACGATCTACTCCAGAATCTAGGTGGGGTGCTCATCATGTGCTTGCAGACATTTACATTGGCATCCTTCATTCCTTTCATCTCTCTTTCCCAGGCATGGTAGTATGTTGAATTTGCTGCCTTCCAAATGATTTTCTTCAACATCTTGCCCGAATATCTTTTCCTGAAATTGTTATAGAGATGTCTGACACAAAATCTTTGCTCAACTCTAGGTAGCAATTCATCCATGGAAGGTAATAATCCCTATGCAATAATTTTTAAAAACACATAAGCATAACATGAAAGAACATAAGCATAACAAGTAATGAAACTAAGCATAACTGAAATAACACAAGTATACCTTTTGTTGATTAGATATAAAAGTGTATGTGAGGCACTTTTCTCTCCCACCAAGGTCATAAATAAGCAGCTCCAAGAACCATGTCCAACTATCCTTATTTTGACTTTCAACTACTGCAAATGCTATCGGTAGCATTTGATCATTTGGATCTCTACCTATAGCTGCCAATATTTTACCTCCACACAGCCCTTTCAAAAAACATCCATCAAGGCCAATGAAATGTCTGCATAATTTGAAGCTTTCCTTACAAGCTGCAAAGTAAATGTATAGCCTTCTAAAATGGGGTCTTTGATCATCAATACCCTCTTGTGCATATTGGACATTCAGTTTCATAGTAGATCCTGGATTTGATCTCAATAACTCATGGCAGTAGTCATAAATCCTTGTATAATCCCCTAGGAAAGAACCATCAACTTTATCTCTAGCAATAAATCTAGCTCTTATGGCCTTAGTCTTATTGACCCCTACATTTCACTTCTTTTGTGTTTTTTCCTTTATGTCCTTAAGCTTCAATCTAGGATTGGTTTTCACTAAATTATGTAGCCTTTTGCTTAACTATTTCACACTCATCATCTTCACATTATACTCCCTACTATAACTATGACTGTCTATTATCTTCCTTGATTACCAAGAATACCCATTAGGCAACTTAGCACAGTAAGCTTCCAATCACAACCATCCTTAGACCTAACCCTCACTCTAACCTTGTCCATTTTAATGAACTTCAGGTTCCTGCCAAATTGGACTGCATATGAGGTTATAGCTTCCTTGAAATCAGCTTTGGTAATAAAGTATATTCCAACCTCCCATTTGTAATTGGACATGTCTTTTTGTGACTTGAACATGGGGTACTTTTTCCTCCTCACTCCACTACTATCATCACTATCACACCCACTTTGTAAATCCTCACTTTCATTATCACTACCTTTAAACTCATCTTTGTTTTCCTGCCACTTTTCTTTACCTTTTTTTCGATTCCCCTCTTGGTCATCATCTTCATTCATATAATCAATTAAATTATCCCCTTTTTCCTCATCCAAATCATCATCATACTCATCTGATTCATCATCAAATGCTACTTCCATTGCACTGTCATAAATAAAGCTTTCATCCTCACTGTCATCAGAACTTAATACATCATTGACCTCAACATCACCTTGTCCATTATCAACATTTCCATCAGTTTCCATAACAACATTTTCACTAATAACATTTTCCCTAACAACATTTTCCCTAACATTATTTTCACTAACAACATTTTCCAATCCTGCATTTTCACTAACAACATTCTCCCTAACATCATTTTCCCTCTCGCTATTCTTACCACTGCCATCACCTTCCATCAGCTTAATTTCCTTCAAACCCCCTTTAACTGCTTCCTCATACATTGCAACGATGACTTGTTCACTTTCATCCACAATTTCATTTTGCTCTACAACTATTTCATCAACATGACCATCATAGTAATCAGGCTGTGACAATGTATGTTGAATATAAATGTCAACACTAAGATGCACCCTATAGAGATCAGCAATCTCTAGATCACCTTTGTCATCAACCAACAAGTTCATACAAAAGGTTGGATCCCTATAATATATCTTCTCAATCGAATTGTATCCTAAATCCTTAAAACAACCTAACAGTTCAAAATAACTCCATCTATTAGTATCTATTTTTAACTCAACAACTTGACCCCCTTTGTACAAAATCATTTCTTCATCAACAAATTCACCACTGTGGTATATTTTCAAGTTCAAATACTCAGCCATATCAAACTATGTCCTATGTCCTAAAAAGAAGCACAGAAAAAAAGTAAGATTTCAGTTCAATCACTAGAAGCAAGATTTCAGTTCAATCACTAAAACCCTAAAACGAACAAAATGGAAACATTTTCACTTCAATCACTAGAAGCCATATCTGGTTGTCTTCGATATCAACTTGAAGAGTAGAGATTGCTTCAAATCGTAGCTAAATCACCTTCAATATGCAACAATGGTTGCACTAGGGTTCCACCTCCTTTACTTCTTTTCCTCCTTCTGAACAATGGCTTTGTTTCAGTTCCCATTTCTTTTTTAGGCATTCATATTCCACATGGCATCCACATGGCATGACTACTCACACATCAGCCCCACGTGTTCGCCAATTGTACAAACCCATTGCCTTTGACTAACAGTGTTGACGGTAAGGACTAACGTGGCACCATTTAAAAACTTAAGGGATCACTTTGGAACTTTTTAAAATTATGGGACCAAATTGGACCCCGAGTTAAACTTAAGGGATCAATTTGAGTATTTTGCCTTAATTTTTTTCAACTTCTTCCACAATTTCATCCTCCTTTTCAACTTCAACATTTTTCTCTTCAACATTTTTATCAACTCCCACACCAATTGTACTCCCGCTCCTATTAAAGATGGCCTTGCAAGATTCATTTGGATTCATTTGACTATTAGTCGAAAAGGTTTCTTTATGTTGGTCGGCTAGTTGCTTGGACAATTGTCCAACTTGAGTTTCAAGGTTCTGAATTGTCGCATATGTACTCTTTTGAGTGGAGATAGACATTTGCATGAATTGGTTGAAGGTTTCCTCAATCTTTGAGCTTCTTCCTTGGTTTTGTTGCAGTTGGTTGTAACTTTGGTAAGGTTGACGGTTAGAAGATCCCGGTTCTTGCCTCCACCCTTGTTGGTAACCTTGGCCATTACCTCTCGGTTGGTAGCCTTGGTTATTGCTTTGATACAGTGGTCTTGGTTGATAGCCTTGATTTTGGTTTCCCGTATTGTTGGTTTCTTCAACGACCGGCGGATAATAGCCAGTAGGATGATCACCTTTGCAAAGTTCACAACTTGCTACATGTTGATTTTGGTTGGGAACTTCTTGCATCTCTTTGATTTGTTGTGGAAGTTTTGATATTTACTTTGTCAAGAACTCCACTTGTTGTGAGAGTAATTTATTTTGCGAAGTACCACGGTTGTGTTGACCTTGATGATCATTTAGTGTCATCCTATCAATGATGGACACTGCATCTTCCGCGCTTTTTGACATTAGAGAACCACCCACCATAGCATCCAAAAAAAATTTATGAACAGGTTGAAGTCTGTTGTGGAAGATGTGAACTTGATTCAAGTCATTAAAACCATGACCCTTGCACTTTATCAACATATATTTTAATCTCTCCCAAACTTCATTGGGAGATTCGCTTCCTCCTTGCGCAAATACCGAAATCGCCGTCTTGGCCTCCATAAACCGAATGTGAGGAAAGAATCGTTCAAGAAACTTCTCCTCTAATACGTTCCAATCCGTCATCACAAGAGTAGATTGGTCAAGATACCATTCCTTCGCCTTCCCAATTAAGGAATGCGGGAATAGCCTCTTGAACAAAGGTTCTTCTTCGACATCCGGAGCTCCAGTTGCACCCGCTATCTCGCAAAACTTCGTGAGATGTGTAAACAGATCCTCATGGTCAATCCCCGTAAAGGAATTTGCATATAAAAAGAGCTAGGATTCCCGTTTTCATCTCAGTATGCCTCCTGTTGTGGGCGTTGCGCGCAAATTAAGTGTTATATCTTGGACTGTTAACACATGGGGTTGAAGCAGGGGGTGGTGGTGGATCTGTCATGTTTGGCATAGCAATGGGTGTAGATGAAGAAGTTTCTCCGCGCTCTTATCTTTATTTGGCAAGCTGCCTCCTCCGCCTAGTTCTGCTATTGAGCCTACGAGCGATTCTTTCAATCTCAGGATCGAAAAGAAGTTAGTCTGCAGGTACACTCCCTCGCATAAACAGAATCTGCACACTTAACCAAACAAATTAAACAACAAAAGAAAAATAAACAGAGGTAAGAATAATAATACAAAGATCTTAAAATCAATAAACTATTGAAATGCTTGCAATATCAACAACAATCCCCGACAACGACGCCATTTTATTAGAACTATAGTAGTGAGTAGGTGGGTTTTTGTTATCGTCTCCAAAAGGATTGTCTTGATATCTTGATGCTTGCCGTTCAATAGTTTACCGTTCTAAGAAAAAGGGTTTTCAAAGTTTTGTTCATAAATTGTCACGTTTTTAGTAGCAAAGCTTATAAATCTAAAGTGTTTGATTAATAAAGTATATCAAAAGTAGTTTTCATCTACCCTAACTTATACGTATTCTTTCAATCTTGCATGTGAAGTCGGATCCGATTAATATCATCACGTATTCTCTCAACACCGTCTATCTCTAGAGCGGCGTCGTGAGAAATAACATATTCATCGCTACATGATCTCTCCATATAACAGCCAATATAATAAGCTTTAAGTTCAATACAAAGCAAATATCAACCATAGACCGATCTCTCTAATCTATAAATCGATAGATGAATAATTTAGGTCAAGTTCTAAAAAAATCTATGTCTAGAGTTTTACAAAACAAGAATGGATCATTAAGAACAAAAATATTCATCATATATTAATCATCACTTGTTCACATACAAGGCCAATCAAAAGAAATACATAAAGCTAAGGTAGACTACCTCTACCTTTGATACAAAGGAAATTAGCTACCCATAACCTTGGTAGCATGCTTTACAAGTCTTGAGAGAATTTGAATGAGCATCCACGTCGAAGAATCGAACTCGGATGCGAATCCAACTTCTATTTGCAAAGTATCACCCTTTGGTGAAGAAATGCTGAAAAATGAGGTTTCTAGGTGAAAAATGGGTTATTATCTCCAAAAATAGTGAAAAGTACTTATATAGTACAACTAGAATCTGCCAAGTTCGCCCAACGAACTCATTCTTTGCCCAGCAAACACTACTTTATGGCACTTGAAGTGTCTCTGAATAGTTAAACCGCCCCTGAGGAATTTAGAAAGTTCGTTGTGCGAGTAATTCTTCGCCCTGCGAACTACTTCGCTACAAGTTCGTACATCGAACTTATGGTCCTTTAGCTACTAACTTCAATCTGGGATGGTTCGTTGCAACCTCGCCCAGTGAACATTCGCTTCAAGTTCTCCCATCGAACTTAGTGCCTTTTTTCCTACTGCCATCATTCTGAGATGGTTTGTTGGAGCTTCGCTAGAAGTTTTCCCAGCGAACATTCACTGCTACTTCTCGTTGGCTGTTCGCCTAACAAACATGCTGAATCTCTTCTTTTCCTTTGGCTTCCTTGTCCAATTAATTGTGTCTTACACTTTGATGTTTTATGCCTAATTTATGCATAATAACACACAAATCAAAGCAACCAAAGGAGTTTGCACATAATTGAAGAATATCATGAAAACATGGAGTAAATCCAACAAAACATAACAAATGAGATAAAAAATGCCAATATATATGGATCAGATTAAAGCATGTTTGGCATTTAACAGTTCTCTCACTAGATATGGCAGAACCTAGAGGTCAATGTTGATGATATGATTGTGAAAACTACTGAAGGGCGCAACCATGTTGATGATTTGGAGGATGTCCTATAGTCATTCAAGAAGTACAATATGTGTTTGAATCCCTCCAAGTGCTATTTTAGAGTTCAGGCTGGAAAACTCATAGGGTTCATGCTGACGAAAAGAAGCATTGAAGCTAATTCGGATAAATGTCAAGCCATCATCACTATGAGAAGCCCAATAAACTTCAAAGAAGTGTAACAACTAACATGTTTCCTAGCCTCACTATCTCGCTTCCTCTCATGCGTGGGCGATAAGACTTTCCTTATCTTTGACGCCTTAAAGAAAAAAGAGCGATTCGAGTGGACGACATAATGCAAGGAGGATTTCTAGAGGATAAAAGAATTCCTTGTGTCACCTCCCATTCTCACTCTTCTGAGAAAGGAACCTTAATTACTCCTTTATCTCTCTGTCACAATTAAGACGACGAGCTCAATACTAGACAGATAAAGCTAAAAGACCCATGTATTTTATAAGCAAGGTGTTCAGAGGCACTAAATCATGGTATCAAACGATTTAGAAGCCAAAATTGGCTGTCATTGTCACAACGAGTAAGCTGTGACCCTATGTCCAGGGGCACAAGATCTTCATGAAAACTAACTATCCTGTATGACAGGTCTTGAAAAAGCCAGATTTTACGGGAAAGGTGGTGTCTTTGGCCGTAAAACTCTTAGAATATGATATCTAGTACATCCCGAGATGAAACATCAAATACTAGACTCTGGCTGATTTTGTGGCACAATTTAGCTCGTCCTTGGATGAGGAGACGACCCAATAATTTACATTATTAGTTGATGACGCCTTAAACGTAAAAGGTAGAGGCGCAAGAATAATCTTAGAAGGACCTGGCGACTTATAGACCAAGCAGGCTATAACTATTGATGACAATGACATGGTATCCTCAGAAAATGAAGAAGCGAACATATGTCTCATGGAAGATCATGAAGAAGATGAGGTAACATCACATTTCTCATATCATGATTTATTTGACATGTGCAATGAATTAAATAAAGAAACAAGAAAGTTAAAAAAAAATCTTGTCTCCACCTCAAAACACCATTTCTTCCCTTGAATTTGAAAATAAAAACCTCTTGAAAGAAATAGAAAGTCTTAAAAATAGAGGACATATTTAAATTCAAAACTCTTCCTCTTCTCATGGAATATTAGTTGAATCTATCAAGTGTGATCAATGTGATATTTTGAAAAATAAAAATGAAGTTTTACAAAACACACTTGATAAATTCACTAAAGGAAAAGATAACTTGAGTCTTCTTCTTGATAATCAAATAGAGTCATATAATAAAGCTGGTCTAAGTTATGAACCCAAGAATAATATTAAAAAGTTCAGTAATATACGACATGCTCATCAAACTCCCAAATGCAAAACTCTCAAATGAAACTATTGTATTAAAAGTGGTCATATTGATTTATTTATTTTTATGAATAAAAAGCCATGAAAGTCAACATGGTTATCCAACAATTCTACCAATATGATGGGCCAACTGCTGGTAACTCTAGGTGGTGTTCTGTATTAGAGGATGAAACATAATAGTTATTTGTTGTGTTGACATGTTCACCACCTCATGGTTACTTTCATACATTTGTTGCCTCATGGACGCTAAAGAATCTATAGTTAAGGCTGGCATTCTTGGGGGCACATATATAACTCCTCCTTGTGGTTGTGCCATCCTATCAAGGTTGCTTATGGCAGATCCTGACGCCAAATGTGGATTGAGGGGTGACACTATCGTTGCAGCATTATCTGCAAACGTCTATGCGTTACTTTGTAACCCTGCCATCATGGCAGTTTGTATGCCATATAGGTAATCCATATTAACTAAGGGTAAGGTAAAAGCCGGGACATAAGGGGGATTAGGGTCCCTTACAATTATCCAAGTAGGCCTATGTGTAGTTGGAATGTTAGTTATTGAAGGTAGAAACTATTACTCATGGTATTGACGTCAAGTTGCTACTGGAGTTAAAATTGGGCCTATGACCCTGACAAGGTTCGATGTCCCTGTTGTACCAACCGAAGTGACTGTTGGTTCTACGTATAGAGCATCATTTCGGGCACGATAACTATTTTTTGGGTGAACCATTTCTGCTAAAATCCTACCACTTCTTAGACGCATATGACTCTGGACATTGAAAAAATCTCATGTCAAACAAAGTTGTCTAAATAATACAGTAATTTCTTGTATGAGAAAAAAAAATTCACGAAAAGTCCCACTGGGCGTGCTAATTTGTTTGCAGGTGTTTTTAGCAAACAATCACAAGTTTAAAAAGTATGTGAGATTAACTCGAAAAATCTCGAAAGTAGTTTTGTGCAAACACGTTTACAAAAAAAGTATGTATATTAAGTGAATGTGAATGTCTGTTTGCAGACAAGATAAAGACAGACTTTAACGACGATAAAACTTGAATTATAGTAAAAGAAACTTGCAGTAAATGACATTAAATAAACGCATTAAATGATAGAAAATAAAGCTGTTTCAATTAAGGAAACATAGACAATAAAGAAAAGGGACGTAAACTCACATGTTACTCACAAACTATTTCACATTGTGATTTGGGTACTCAAGTTCTATAGATAAAGTATATGAAATTTGTGACCTTGATTTCAACATATGAAACTGCTATATATACTAAACTAAAGATAACTGTCTCTGACGTATTGTTCCTAGAGAATAGACACATCTTCAAGAATATGTAACTTGATCTTATGATGTACAGTCACGCCGTTAGTACTTGAAAACTATTGAAAACCATTATCCCACGTTTGTAACCGCTCTTAGCGACTAGTAACTTCCTGTTCGTCGAAGGTGATTGCTGACAACATTAAGTTCCCTTTTCAGTCTTTGGTTTCCAAAATCTTCTAAGTCTTCGAAGACCTTCGAACGCTTCGACCTCGACAAAGTGTCGAGTGATCAATTAGATATATTCCTGAGACTCCTCCAAACCATGTCTCAAGATATTCTCTTTAGATTCTTCCAAACCATGCCTCAATATTTGCTTTTGAGATTCTTGCAAACTATGGTTTAGGATGCTAGTCGAAATGGTCCAGTCGACGTACTCATTCCCGTTGACTTGTATATATCAATGTTAACACTTAACATTTTTTCAATGCAACATTCTATTGACTTTTTTCCAAATAGAAATTCCAGGCTAACATCAATATAAATGTAAATAAAATTAATTAAGTGATAAGAATAACATACGAAATTTGTAGCTTAAACTAATAATAATTTCTACACTCCTCTATTACTTATGCCTTTTTTGAAATCTTTATTTAGTTACTTATTTGTTGTCTTGCTTTATGATTAAAGAATCTCTTTTAAATATATATGGAGTTTGTTCTAAATAAAACAATTCACATAAATTTTTATTTTTAAATAAATAATGGAATCCACTTTAAGAGCGAATCCACGTACGCAATCTTATACAATAACAAATAAATTTATTTATGCGCACGCAAAACTATCTAACTAATTTACAACCTTTTGACAATGTAGAACATACATTAAATATGAAACACCAGTAATATAAATGGTATCTAAATTTCAAACCATTAAAATTACACAAAGTGGAGAGAATAATTAAACTAATATAATTAAATAGTTAAGGTTCATATTATAGAGCTATACAAATAATGCAATTACAATAGTGAAACCAATTATAGACAACCTAAAAGTATCAACTCCAAACTTTGCACCATGATTTGTGGAAATATCAGATTCCAATGACCACTGAGATCTAAAATTAGGATTAGAACCATAAAGAGATTGCACACCTTTGATATCATCAATATTCAAATCAGCTCTTTTATCTCTTGGCCTTAAACTTGGATACATCACTGCCTCTTTCACACTACTATGTGACAAACCCAACAAATGTCCAATCTCATGTGTTGCAACTGACTCCAAATCAACTGCCACTTCCGACTTCGTTACTCCGAAATCAACCGCCCATGTCTCGGCCGCATCAAGGTGGAGTCTTCCAATCTCCGGCGAGAACGAATGCGCTAACACACCAAGAACACCATCGAATGGCTCATCGTCGCCATGTTCACCGCTATAAAACCCTATTTTTATGTCTGCGAAACCGTAATCCATGGTTTCGACGAAATTAACCGGAGTAACAATACTCCATTTAGAGAATGCTCTTTTGAACGTTTCTCTTATCTCTTGAAATCTCAAACTATGTATCATGTAGATAGGTGAGAAGCTATAGGTTAGTGTCATTGGCATGTCATTGTCACGTGACCATCTTGGTTTTCCAGGAAAATAAACAAAATGTGTCGTGTTATGAATATGATTGTGATGGTGGTGATGACTTTTTGTCGAGTCTGGAACACCGCATCTTGGTGTGATCATTTGAGAAAGTGTGTCGGAGTCGAGTTTTCCGGTTACTTGGAGTCCAAGATTCCGTTGGTATTTGATGAGAGCTGATTCAAAACTCGCATCAAATTCGTCGCTGAATGGTTTGCTGTTTTTAAGGTAACCAAAACGAGAGAGGTATCTTTTGAATTGTGATATTCCGGTGATGATGTTGCCTTTACCAGCATTGGTGAAGCTTTGAATGTTGTGGTTTGTGATGAATATTTTGGTGGCTGGTTGTGAAGCAATGCGTGAAAATGATGATGATGTGAAGAAAAGAGTAGTGAAGAGAAATGTGAAGGTGTAACTGAATGAATGGAACATGGTGGTTTTAGTTCTTTCTTTGTTTGGAAGAACATAGAAATATAGGAAGAAAAGCTTCCATACAAAGCAATAGATAAAGGGTCAACTTTATTCAACAAAAGTTAATCAACTTTATATCCAATCAGTGATAAATACAATCAAGTGATTGAGAGCATTAATGAACTTTTATAAAGATATATTGACAAACAAATATTTTTAATTAATATGGATTATGAAACAAATTCAAATGTGGAAAAGTTTAAGCAATCTCTTATTGACAAAGTTATTTGTGTGTGACCTTTCCATACATGGCTTTATACATGTTTGAAGTAACTTAGAGAACAAAGAAAATTCAGTTGAATGGAGAGAGTGTGAAATCTTGGTGGTAACTGTTCCAAGATAAAGTGGCAATTCTGGTCTAACAAGAGTAGTGAGTATGCAGTTGTTTTTTCTTGAAGGAGAATTAATATAACAAGTAGTCACATTCCATCATTATAGTGGTTGTTGCCTCAGGCACACTCTCAAACGTATTCTTTACTCAAAATCTCAAACATATTTTATAGGTTAATGCTACAAAAGTATAATTATAGATTTATTTTGACATGATCAAGATTCAATTATGGTTTATGTAAAATAGAAATAGCTGTGAAATTGACAGGTTGACTAATAAGTTAACATATCACTAGCATAGAGAACTAACCCAACCGTTTAATTAGGACTGCTAATTAATTGTGTTCAAAGTCAGACAAGATATTTGGATTATAAAGCACTTAGTGCCATAAGTCGGTACTACTATATATATATATATATATATATATATATATATATATATATATATATATATATATATATATATATATATATATATATATATATATATATAATTAAAATTTGCTAAATAAAATATATTTGTCTTTTATTTTCACTAAACTATCAAACAAATTTAGTATTTTTATTTTAGGTTGGTTAGAACTTAGAAGGTAAAGTGATTATGGTCCAGAAAGCTGAATGATCTACCTTATCATATGTGGGAGTTGTCGTAACCCAAAATTTAACTTTATATTTGTACTTTTTATATAAGCATTTGCACATGCATTCCCAACATACGCATTGGTATTTTTATCTGTGAATTCATTGCAGGTATATATTCAAATCCCCACAGAATTTCAAGGCTATGAATGTATCCCCCGCAGAGTCATCACAACCTCAATATAGACAAATAGAATGATTTCTATGCCTATTTATCAAAGCAAGGGGTTGAAGCACGAAACCACGGCCAGAGCACCTTATTTCAAGCCAAACAAGAGAAATTTTGCCTTTCTTAATCGATTAACAGGATTAGGTTAATCGATTACACCTGCAAGTTTTGTTGATTTTTAGTGGTTTCTCAGCACTGCAGCAACCACTAATCTTCTCCTTTGGTCTACATCCTTCTAGTGTCTTGTGGAAGGTTCTAGATATGTGATTACACCATAATATATCAGCTATATTTACTACACTACCTCATTATCAATAATGCTCACCATGCACCCTCATTTCCAATCATTTAGACCACTTGATCATTGAGTTGCATTGGGATTTTCCAACCGAGTTAATCAATAACTAACTGAGTTAGACCCCAACTCAGTGAGTTGGATCTAACTAACTCCAAACCAAATGCCAAACCTCATTTAACTACCTCCAAATCAAGTTCCAAGCCTCCACTCACTCCAAACCTATGCTCTATATAAGCAAACCCTCACATTGATTCAAGGGACCTTCACTTTCATTCTGAAATTTTCACTCTTCACTCTCATTTTTCTCTAAAATTTCACTCTTCATTCTCTGAATTTTCTTTCTCAATCATCATCTTTTTCCCTAAGTATCACTAAAAGTTGTTCCACCATTAAAGCTTAACAAGCTTTGCATTTAAGCTTGCTATTCTTTGAGCTAGACCTCCATTCATCTTCATCTCATTCCTGAATTCTACAGCAACAACAACATTCACTTCAATTCAAGCTTTGGAAATTGATTATTGAAGGAGTTTTGGTGCAAATCCGGATCCGAAGCATTTATCGCATTGTTTTTGGTTTTCTCGCTATAGATTGCTAGAGATCTCTGGATTTTCTAGTTTTCTAAGCTCCTATTCATCACATTTTGATCACAAAAATTACCAAGGAAAATCTCAGCCTTGTAGGTTGCTGAATCTTGTTTAAATTATCACTTTCGATCGATTTTGCGTTTTCGCAATGTAGTTCTTGATTGATGCTTTGTTACATGAATAATTGCTTTGTATGTTTGATTCTATTAACTCTTGATTGCTATGAATTAACATGAATTTTGCATATATTTTCATGCTATGTTCCATTGCGATTGCATGCGATAAGTGATTCCCAAAAGCGCTTTTCGGAATCTGTTTCTGCTATTTTTACAGGTGTAATCGATTAACACATTAGGTTAATGCTACAAAAGTATAATTATAGATTTATTTTGACATCAAGATTCAATTATGGTTTATGTAAAATAGAAATAGCTGTGAAATTGACAGGTTGACTAATAAGTTAACATATCACTAGCAAAGACAACTAACCAAACCGTTTAATTTGGACTGCTAATTAATTGTGTGCAAAGTCAGACAAGATATTTGGATTATAAAGCAGTTAGTGCCATACGTCGGTACTACTAATTTAAATATATATATCTGTTTCATTTATTAAAGTTTGTAAAAATAAAGGATAATTGTTTTTCATTTTTACTCAATTATTGATTGAAATTTTTTTCTTGGCTGGTTAGAGGTCCAGTAATTATGGCTCAAAGAGCTAAATGATCCATCATATTACATGCGGGGCATGTATGTTTTTCTAAGAAAGAATGCAGGTAATCTCAATTTAAGATCAATCAGATGGATCTCTACGTGTAAGTCAACCTCGGCGTGTAAGGCGCTAACAGACTACTAGAAGGGATTGAAGTAGGATATCTCCTTCACAGAAAAGCTATGGCGTTAGGAGTCTCACAGTTTAAAAGAGTTACTAAATAGGGATTAGCCTTCATTAATTATGAAGAGAAATTAATTTCTCGAGGAGATAACTAGGCACCGAAAAACGCATGATCCTGCTGGTCATTAGAGAAGGATTCCAACTAGCGTAGAAAAAAAAGGTGACCGCAGGACCCGTGGCTAGTTTTTTTAAGTATACTTCCCTCAACACTTCCCGGGAGAAAATATATAAAGAATGCACTAGCACCGAATTCTGAAAATTGGGATAAAAAACCCTCCTAACTAGGGAGTAATCCTAGACCGATGAATCAAAGTATTTTCATTTCCGTAAAAGTTACAGTCCCACGACTAACGAGTGTATCCAGTTGAAGGATGCGAACAAGGGTTTGATCAAGAGGAGTTGTCTGTCTGAGTACACCAAAGACAATAAGAGAGATTGAGATGATTCTCCGAAGATTAATTCCATGGCCAATACAGTCAATGTTATAACCGGGTGTAAAGAGGAAAGCAACAAGGAAAAAGTGGCACATAAAGGGAAGAGCCAACACATCACGACCATCACGGGAAATGCCCCACGGGAAAATTCCCCAAGACGAGGGTCACAGAGTTGATGGTTGTCAACAAGAAAGGTGGGAGTACCTCGATTAAGGGCTCAGAAAGGCCGATGCTTGGTTTTCGGGATAGTGAAAAGGTCAGAGGAATTCCAATTGATATATTTTCATTGGTCATTACTGCTACGATCAGTCACTTTGACGTGTCTCCGATACTGATTGATGGTGGTAACTCTTGTGACATAATAAACTTTTAGATTTTGAGAAGATGGTCTTGAAGAAAAAAAACTTATGGCTATATGAGGGATCTGGTTTTCAGCCATTCAATGGCACAACGACCCATCTCTAAGGGTACAATAAATCCATGATTACCCTACGGAAGGGGAAAAATGTCAAAACTGCCTACTCGTAGTTCTTGGTGGTTACATCAAAAAGCGTCTACAATTGTATCCTTAGAAGACCCTTGGCGGAAGCCCTAGATGATGTACCATCCTCGGTTCACCTTAAACTAAAGTCCCACAACCTCCACGATGAACCTCTCACGGTAAATTTCAACATTGCATGAGCTAAAATGATCTACTAGAAATTACAACAAGATTAGAAGAAAGGGGAATGTAAATCCATGAAGATCAATGTGGCTTCCCTCATAAGTAAAATAGGTTACGCTAGCCAGATGAGCAAGAGTGTCTTATTCCAACGAGATGCAAGCGATTGGATGAATAAGAGATGACCAACCCATCTGGATATGTTAATAGATTAATGCAAATATAAATTACAACATTGCAATGTATCACAATATCTTCATTTAAATAAATAAGATTATCCTTCTGAAACATCTTTTTTTCTTTGTGATTGTGAAATGTAATGACGAGTCTAAGGTATGATCGAGGATATCGAAGCCCCGCCACAAAGACTGGCAGGTGTTGTCATAAATGCCACAAACGTATGACTAAAGCAATCAAAATTCCGCAATGCGAATTACACACATAGAGAATGCGTCAAAACAACTAAATTGGCAATAACCGGTCCACACCTTTTGGTAGCTAGCCACGCTAGGGGCCGCGGTGGGTCTGCCACACGTAAATCTCAGACTAGGTTTACACTTGGGTGTGGAAAAGGATACCAACCCTTAATCGGGAATGGTCCTAGAGGCATCCAATAAACTTTGAGCAAAAGTTTCGTAAAGTTAAATCAAAGCCCGAAGCAATAAACTTGGGATCATACAAGCACACCATAATCAGGTAACAACGATATCGAAATATCAAATTCATATATACACGTTCTCCGATGCATGTTGTTACAATTACATAAACGAACCAAGTTGAAATGTTTAAAGTGGGAGTAAAAGTTCATAGCTAATCTAGTTCGGATTCGAAGAGTTAGGGTTAGTAACCCCTACAAATCTAGACTCTATCTATGAGTTCGTTAGTGCATAAAAAGCTTTACACGTGAGACTAACTGAATAAAATAGTGAAATATCAATTCATGTAAATAATATAAAAACCAAACATATGTCCCAACAAATCCATGCAGGTTCATCAATCAAGACCTAATTTGAAAGAAACTTAGATACTCATGTTAAAGAAATTCATAACAATAATTTTACATGAATAATACATGAAACTCTAGATGGAACTCGATCTTTAATGGCGAAAACCATCATTTTAGAGCTACCTTGCATTGTGCCTTCTTAAGAATCTTTGTAAAAACTGCCAACCTTAGTTAAATAAGCCCATATGCATTTTAAACACATTAGAAAGTTGCAATAATCGTGCCACGATGCGTTTCCTTCGTGCCATGTTTTTATTTTTTTATGTTGAATCGTGCCATAATGCCTTTCCTTCGTGCCTTAATTTGATGCTTTGTGCGAGATCATGACATGATTTTGGACGCGAATTTTCTAAGGGCTTGGCTAATATTTTCTTCACAATTTCTTCACCATTCTTCCTTTTTGCCATATTTCTTCCATTTCTCTAATATTCCTTCATTTTCCCTACAACTAAGACATATTATACTGAAACAACTTAAAACGTTCACCCTTCCCACTCAAAGATAGCTGGAGTAACTTCTAAGATTGTCATCACTCATTTAGCGTCACTAGGAAATCCTCCCAACCAAGGGTGAGGTTCTCATCCCTGCCCCATGTTATATATTGGTTTAGGGTGGACTTCTCTTGGGTTTCACTGTCTACGCTCTTGGAGTGGCTAGTTCCTAAAAGTAGGGGGTTCACCAACTGCCCTTAAGCACGTTCCGCCTATTAGGGTTATGTTTCACAAAGACAATATATGCCACACTGCGGAGGATTATACTATTATTTGTTCTTACAATATTCCTTTAGGCAAAAGATCTATTTATTTAATTTTTTAGGAGCCTTAAGAAATACTTATCTTGCACGTTAAGAAGACTTGCACGTGTCGCTTTAACGATTAGACCCAGGGTGTTCGCATTCGATCATTCGGTAGTTGGTTTTACCTTCGATGTGATACATGTCAGCAGGATTTACTTCTCAATGGGTCTTTTCTCTTTACAATGAGTTATGGGGTTCACCTTATACAAGTTTTCATACCCGATATTTTGCTTTGAATCACGGTCTTGAATTTTCTGTATTCCTGCCTCTTCCAAGGATCAAGGTGGATCGTGTAGATTCTTTTTTATTTGGTAATAGACATGTCTCAACCTCGTCTTCAAAGCACTGCATGTTTCGATAATTCGACTTGTCTGGAAATTATTGGTAGTTATGTAACTGTTTATGTCCAAGGGTCCTTCCTTAGGCGAGTATGTCTCTCTTCGTAGAAGATTGAAAAATTTGTTGGATGCATGAACTTTTTATATTCTCACCTCTACCTTTGCTCATACGCTGGAGATCTACCTTTTTATTCGTTCAACTTGCGTTTGGATAAGTCAAGCTTCTATTATAGCTTGAGCACTTCAGCATGGCACGGCATATCGTGATAATAGGGAAGAATTTGGAACGTGCTTTGGAGGTTTATACGCCTTGTTAGAACATTATCGGTTAACGGATTCTTTAAAGTTATTTCTTCAATATGGTTAGATCTGGTGGTAGGACACCATTATCGTTGCAGCGGTTTCTTCCCGATTTCCTTAGCTACATCGATCACAATACGTTGTTGGATCGAGAACATTGGAAGAAGAGTTCCCTAAGGTTGAGAATGAAATTCTCTTTCCTATTGCGACTCCATCACGATATGGCTTTGGATTAATATGAGATCTGGTCGTGGAATTTTGCAGGAATCAGAAGTCGTTTCCCACAAACGGCGCTAATGCTCCATACTAGAACCATGATTGTGATTGATTGGTGATGATGGACTTCTGATGTGGTTATGCTGATCTTTGAGACACCAACAAAGGGGTGGATATGCAGGGTTAGCACTCAAATTCTCAAGTAATTACAGAGTGCAAGATGAGTGAAGTGAAATTATGAGATTAGAAAGTGTCCCTTAAATTTCATGTGTGTTGATTATATACGTTGGATAATTATGGTGGAGCTTTACATCATTGGGTTGGATATTTAGACCTCGTTCGTGTTGGGCCTTAGGCCGACCTAAAAACAATTTTATATTTATATAATTTTAAAAGATAATTTCTTAACGCACCCTATGTATTACCAGGGCACCACGTGAAAATACAAAAATGCCCCCAGTTTTCGAAGATGCATCTCCGGATGCACCGTGAGTAAATAGAATTGTGACTTAATATTTAAAAACTATGCATATGCATCTTCATAATTATTTCAGAGATGCATTTTTGGACGCTATTTGATCTATATCGCGCCAAAATCCATTTCCTTCTTCATTTCTAAAACAACATAAAACTTTCTCAGATCCTCTCAAAGGCTCTTCCATCAACCAAGTTCAAAATCAATCAAGCAAGTTCAAAGGATCTTTCATCAACATCAAGTACATCAGAAACATCATTTAACACTGAAGTAAAACTCTGAATTTGTAAGTTTTTTATGTTTTGAAAAGTTTTTTTTTAGTTTTTGTATAAATGAGTAGAAGTTGATAATTTATGTAAGAAATGAGTAGAAATTGCCTGAATTATAGTTTATACATGTTGTAGAACATGCTTTATTATTAAAAATAAGGGTCAACCCATTATTTTTAGGGTTTGGTGGTCTGCATTACCGTGATTGACGGACTTGAAAGGTTGTAGAAAGTTTCAGAAATGCATCTTCGAAAACTTTCAACGTTTAGATTTCCACTACACGGAGATGCATCTGTGTAAATTAATTGTCTTTTTTTTTAATTTCTTGCTTGTAGTGTTGCTTGTACTAATTGTCTGGTTTACTTACAAACATTATGGCTGATAGAGACGATAGATTGAGGCATGAGAGGGAGAAGAGTCAGGTTATGGAGGCTCATATTCACTCTAGCCCAGTTCATGCGATGACGTATATTTCTGGGGCTAATGCTTCTCCATCTTCTTCTTCCAGTAAGAGACGGGTTTCACCTACCGACACTTCACTGCCTCCATCCTCCCACAGACGATAGGTTTCAACTATTCAGGCACCAGAGGTACCCCAGTTACTGGTGTGTTCGTCGGCGTGAACAACCGCTGGCCTTCCGTCGCAGGGTTACTCGCGGGATCAGCCATACAAATCCCAAAACAAGTGGTTGAAAACGTATGCTTATGTGATATGATAGTTTCTTTACTTTTTGGAAAAGTTGTAAGAATTGAATGATCAACCAAGTTTGGAACAATGAAAAAATAAAGGAAAAGGAAGACAAACAAACATCAAAAGAAACAATAACTTAAACTTCGAAGGTAAATTGCATTAAGAAAAGGTGGACGCAATTATACATTTTCGCGGGATTGAACTCGTTTCTCTCTAAGCTTGATACTTTGAGTGTTTTCCATTTACAATGTTACAAAATGCGACCCCTAAAAAAGGAAAATACAATGCTTTATATAGGCCTAAAGAATAACTGTTCATTTGCCCAGATCTTCTTTGGTGCTGACATGTGGCACCCCACATTCTTTTTAACTTCCCATATTCTTGGAACTTTCAAACTTTTCCCGCCCAAGTACTTCTCCTTGAATTTGGAGCTTGCCCTTTCACCTGGCTTTCTTCCAACACCATGGCTTGTCACCTTCTCTCCGACACACCTTCCTGATCTGTGTCGGATCGACGCTATGAAAATCCCTTGTCGTCGACTTGCTGTTGGATTTCCTTTTAGCCTTCTACCCTCGGTCGAAATCTCCTGTCAACAAATTGCCCCCCAAAAGGCCAATTTCGACTGAGCATTACGTCGATTGAGAAATCTTGCTTTTTGGTTTCGTGCGAGATTTCGACAGCTTTTTCTTCGACACAATCACCAACTTTTTGTCTCCTCCTGAGACACGTGTCAAACACCGTCTGACATGATGATGGCAATCTCATACCAAGATTTCATGATGGCTAGTCTCGTCTGAGTTA
This sequence comes from Lathyrus tuberosus, assembly GCA_022829125.1. NCBI lineage: Eukaryota > Viridiplantae > Streptophyta > Magnoliopsida > Fabales > Fabaceae > Lathyrus > Lathyrus tuberosus. The sequence continues at coordinate 2,298,777 of JALAZF010000605.1, forward strand.
TGGGCCTCGAAACCAACTCCTACTTACTTTCAGAAGTTGAAAAGTTTTGGTGATCTTTCACCTTTTGCATGCGTCTTATAAATAGTATCCCCAAAAACCGTTTCACCATTTCTCCATCACTTCTTCAAACTTGTTCTTTGTACTTGAAATCATACCTTTGCCCTTTTCTTTCAAAAACACTCTTTGTCTCAAAACATTTTCTTTCTTTCCAATGGCTTCACCAATCGCTGCTACCACTTCTATTCCTCATACCACCAGAAACAACCCAATCGCGTTTGTGCTTTCTGAAGCAGAAACGCTCCGTCCTCTTCCTAAACAGCATCTGCTGACGAGACTGTGGTAGACAACTGGCGCCGCCAGCTGGTTATCCCCTTCGCGGTGGAGAACAAGCTTCATGCTTTCCATGGCCCTTTTCCGGACAAAAAACTTAATCCACAAGAACTCCAACAGTTCTTTCCCTGCTTTGAACAAACAATTCCACCGACTTTCTAGAAAGGCGACACTTTAGATCTCAAATTAATGGCGCCTAAATCTCGAGTCTTCAGATCCATGCCTACTCCAGGAAACAAAGATTACATTGCCTGGCTTGACAAAGTCGAGGGTCAACGTAAAAGGCAATGGAAGGAATATGGCATTTTCGACGCCATCCAACTCTCCAGAACTGCTCATAGGGTAAACCCTTGTTTGCTACTTGCGTCGATGTACTTCTGGGAAGGATCGACAAATACATTCCACCTCCCCTGTGGTATGTTCACACCAACGCTTTTCAATGTGGCGGCCATTACTGGCCTTTCGCCACTGGGTGATACGTTCGACCCGACCCTGGAGACCAACAATGCTTTCGACTTCGAACGTTCTAGCTTTCAGAATTATATTGAAGACCATCACGACAAACGCTCTAAAGAAGTCTCTGATGAGAAACACATTGCCTTCCTGACATTATGGCTGTCTGACTATATGTTTTGCCCTGGCTCTTTACAAATAGCCAAAAATTTTATCAGTCTGGCCATTCAGATTCATGAAGGTCGACAGATATCTTTGGCCAAACTTCTGCTAGCCTTTCTCTACCATTCCCTTGGCTTGTCGGCTATGCGGCTGAAACACCTCCACCAAACCACCAAGGCTCTAAACGTCTCAGGGCCTGTGTGGCTGTTGCAGCATTGGCTCAACGCCACTTTCGAACACAAATTGGGATATCCAGCTTCTGCGACAATGGAGCGTCTAAACAAAGAGCGTCCTATCGAAGGCATGCGACTCACTCTAATGACTACCCAAGAGGTACCTAAGAAAACCCTTTTTATGAGGTATCTCAGTGTGTTTGTCAAGAGCACTTCCTTTGTCCCCGACATGGCGCCGTTTGTTGAGCGTAAGTTTGGTCCTGAATGGTTTAGAAATCCATTTCCTGGAGTCTCCCCCAAAGCTGCTGCGCAGTCGAATTCTATATGGAGGGCATTTCTTACTCCTACCATGATATTCTTCCGGATCGACACAGACAACAATGACTATGGTTTCATGAACTATCAGCCAAATTTGGTAGCTTAACAATTTGGCTTGAGCCAAATGTTGCCAAAGTCTCTGGTGAAACATGCTAACGATATAGTACGGTCTGGCTGACGCTTGACCCAAGTAGGTCATATGGCTTGCATGAGGTTCGTCAGAGCCACTCAACATCTCGAACTGCCGGTATTTATTTTCCAGCCTTCTTTTTTCACCACTCAAGAACTCGACGCCTGGTGGTCGGAGTACCAAGCCCAAACCTTCACTCCTAACCTTTTCTTGGAGAACATGGTCGATCCTTTTGCTTCTCTGGCTGGTGGAGTTCCTAAATCATCGACCGCAGCCTCTGTTGCAGACGTCGACACCACAGAAGACCCCTCCACAAAGGTGGATTCTGGACTTTGATTATGTTTCGCCTGTGATTTTGAACTAAATTGTTTCATCTTTGTTTTCAGGGACGCAAACGGGAAACAACTGTTGCGTTGACTTCCATTAGGCTTACTAAAAAACCTAGAACCACCACTTCACAGGTATATTTCATTCTTTACCCTGCTTCTTTTTCTTTTTTCTGTCTGACGGTATTTATGTACAGGCTTCTGAGAAAGTACCTTCTCCTGAAAGAACTGAGTCGAATGAGAGTACTCACTCTCGAGTTTTCACCACAACAGCTCCAGCATCCCCTCCATCCACACCTTTAGTGAGGAAGAAAAAATCTTTGACAATGAGAACACCTTCAAGAATCGGCACTTCGACGGTGGCCCCGGTTGTCCCTAAAAATCTCGAAGACGTATTTGAGCCAATCCCTACTGTCGTCCCTCCCAAGACAACTTCTCAGCCTGCGAAGGTACTTTCTTTCTCCGTTTTAGTACCTTAGGTGATATTCAGGCGAAAAATCTCACTGTACCTTGTTTTGCAGGAAAATGTGGTCACTTTGACCACTGTCGATATTGGCGATACTGAACTGGCTTCCGACACCACTCCTGCTAGCATCACTATCACGCCAAGTCCTCAGAAGGTTGATGACTTCTAGATGCCCTTGTCAGAGGAAAACTTGGTGGCGAAGATGCCTCCTTCCCAACCTGACAGCCTTGGGACCGGGAATGATGGTGCAACTCTTGGGGAGAATGTCAATCCTTCACCTGTTGTCACCATTACTGAAGTCGGGGAGAACTTTCAAGCCCCTGAACATGGCGTAGAGAAAACCTCGCATGCTGTCGATAAAACCCCTACCACAGAGGAACTCTTGGCAGCCAAGCAAACAGATCCAGCAGCGACCCTAAAGGCGCTACACAAACTTCACAAAGAGACTAAAGAGGTTCAACCTACCACTTCGACAGCCATCCTAACTCCAGATTTGGACACCTCTTTTAATCTCAAACTTCAACAGTTGCGGTCCTATCTTTTTGAAGAACAGTTCCTGGCAGCTGTCGCAGAAGAGGCAGCCTTAGTCAATGACGTTTCTAAGCTTTTGGATGAACTTTCTGAATTCCAGCTTCCTGCCCCCATGGCCACGTACCTGATCGAGTTCGAAGCCTTCTTCACTCAGTTAGCCAAAGATCTTTCCATGAGTCATCAGGTCGACGCTCAAATTCGGTTTCGACATAATGATATGAAACGTGAGTGGCACCTTAGCTCAGTTTGTGAACAGAAGCTTGGAGATTTTGAAACAAAAAAAAAGAGCGCTCCGACAAGCGTCAAGCCTTCGACTAGCAGATATCTGATTATCAAGCTCAGATAGCAGAGCTGACGAAAAAGATTGCTGAAGTCGAACAACAGAAAACCCCCTTAGACTCAGCTGAGCCTCTGCCCTCTCAAGAAGCCATCGACTACGAGGTAGCCCAGGGAATTGCTCATGTCGAAGTGGCTATGAAGATCAAGGATGCTATTAGCCGCATGCAGAGAAGAAAAGTGCTCCTCGAGAGCAAGATTGTTCATGAGAAAACCCTCTTTGAAGACTTTAAGTCCAGATTCCCCGAGTTACCTTAGCCTGTATGTCGAACTGATGTAACAACATTTTGTAATCCATTTTTGACCCCTTAGCCTATTTTGTCTTTTAATCAATGAGAAAACTATATTTTTATGTGAATTTCTTGTAGCATAGGTCTATATTTCTTTAAATATTTTCCATTTACTCTTAAAATCTGTTGGTCCATTCCCAACTCTTGCACTTCATATGCGTTATTGCTAAACACTTGAGTCACCTTAAATGGTCCCTCCCAGTTGGGTGACCATTTTCCCATTGTCTGATCCCGTCGATCCATGGGCAACACCGCCTTCCATACATAGTCATCTACAGCGAAGGTTTTCTCTTTGACCTTCTTGTTGTATGCCTTGGTAACTCGTGCCTTCTGGCGTAGCAATACATTTAAAGTTATCATCCTTTCCTCGTCTAAGTCCACGAGTTCGTCTAGCATCATTTCCCAATATTGCTCCGACGAAATCTCATATTGTCGTTGTACTCTAACTGATTGTAGGCACACTTCTGCTGGTAGCACAACGTCATGCCCGAAGGTTAAACGGAATGGAGTCGAATTGGTCGACTCCTTGGGTGACGTTCGACAGGCCCATAAAACTTGACTTAATGTTTTATGCCAGTTTTTTGGCTTTTTCGCAACATGCTTCTTGATTATCCCGATTATCACCTTATTAGATGCTTTGACCTGACCATTCGCCTGAGCGTAATATGGTGTCGAAGTAACTAGTTTGAAGCCTGTTTCTGCTGCAAACTCTTGCATTTTCTGCCCAACAAACACAGAGCCTTGATCTGTCGTGATTGTCTCATGTATCTCGAATCTATACAAGATATGATTCTAGATGAATTCTAGCACGGTCTCTTGATCCACCTTCACTAGAGGCACAACCTCTATCCACTTTGTGAAATAGTCTATTCCCACGAGGATGAACCTTTGCTGCTTCGACGAAGCTGGCCGAATCTCTCCTATTACATCCAAAGCCCAACCTAGAAATGGCCATGGTTTGACTATAACGTGCAAGTCACTGGCTGGCACATGCTGAATATTTGCATGTCTCTGGCAATCCTGGCACCCCTTCGCGAAGTCTATGCAATCCTTGAGCATGCTGGGCCAATAAACACCTTGTCGAAATAAAAGCCATTTCATTTTGTGACCAACTTGGTGAGCTCCACAAGTTCCACTATGAACCTCAGAAGTTGCCAAATAAGCATCTGTATCTCCTAAGCATTTGAGCAATACTCTCTCTGGAGTTTTCTTCAATAACTCATTTCCCATAAGGACATAACGCATTGCCCTGTACTTAGTCTTCCTATCAGTACTGCCTAACGGATTCTCCAAATACTCCATGATTGGTCTTCGCTAATCTGTTGGTGACATATTGTTAACAAAAACCTCATAACTTCCTAATCCTTTGACCAAACTCCCCGAGTCCTTGGATGTTGACCAACTTGATGGTGAATGCATGTTCGACACCATCTTTCCCCTAGTTTCGATGAAATCCTTCAGCCTACCCTCTGACACTTTATAGCCAGAGGTGATTTGTGCTAATTCATTGGCTTTATGGTTTTTTATCCTAGGTACATGCGAAATGTTGACAACTTCAAAATGCTCTAACAAACGTTTTGCCATCAAGAAATAACTCAGAAGATGCTCTTTAATGCACTTGTATTCCCTTGTGATTTGTTTAATCCCCAATTCTGAGTCTCCTCTTATCTCGACCTCTTTAGCTCCCAAATCCTTAAGTATTTTGAGACCAGTGATTAAGGCTTCATACTCTGCCTCGTTATTTGAGCATTTGCCATCAACTTTGCATTTAAATGTAGTTGGAATACCTTGTGGGGATATTATTAGGATCCCAGTACTTGCCCTGTTTTTATGGCTTGATCCATCGAAGTACAACTTCCACGGAGCAACGTCGATACTGTGTATTGACGTTTCGACTAATGCGTGGTCGACAATAAAGTCTGCCACTATTTGACCCTTCATCGCCCTTAAAGGGACGTATGTCAGGGAAAACTCAGTTAATGCTAGTGTCCATTTCCCAATTCAACTATGCAAAATAGGTTTGGACAACATATGCTTAATAACATCAAAATGCGAAGAAACATAAACTTTATCTGGTTTAATATATTGCTTTAGTTTCATACATGAGAAGTGCAAGCATAGGCACAACTTTTCAATCATAGTATACCTAGTTTCAACATCTATTAACATCCTACTAAGGTAATAAATGGGTCTTTCGACACCACCACTATCCTCTTGTGCTAACATACTGCCTATGGTTGTATCCGACGCTGCAATGTACAACTTCATGTTTTTATTTATACTAGGTGGTAATAGGATTGGAGGCTTTGTAAGGTATTCCTTAATTGCGTCGAAAGCCTCCTGCTGCTCCAGTCCCCAACGGAACTCACTTTCCTTCTTGGTCTTGAGCAGTGGTGAAAACACTTTCGTCTTGCCATTTAGGTTCGAGATGAACCTCCTCAAGAAGTTTATCTTCCCCAACAAAGACTGGAGTTGTTTCTTTGTCATCGGAGGCTTGAGATCCAAGATTGCCTTCGTCTTGTTCTGGTTGATCTCGATGCCTTTATTGTGGACCACGAATCCCAGAAAGTCCCCTGCATGAACACCAAAGGCACATTTGAGTGGATTCATTTTTAATCGATATTTTCTCATTTTCTCAAATGAGCGTTGAAGGTGGTCAAGGTGACCATCTTCTGATGACAATTTTATTACTATGTCATCAATGTATACCTGCATAAAATTTTCAATAAAGTCATGGAATATAGCATTCATAGCCCTTTGATAGGTTGCCCCAGCATTTTTCAACCCAAAGGCATCACAACCCATTCATATGTCCCCAAAGCTCCAGGGCATCAAAACACGGTTTTGGGGACATCCTCGTCGGCTATGAGAATTTGATTGTAGACGGAGTAGCCGTCGAGCATGCTCAAGTATTCGAATCCTGCGGCTGAGTCAACAAGCATCTCTGCCACAGGCATCAAATATTCGTCTTTAGGGGTAGCATTGTTCAAATCCCTAAAGTCGATGCAAACTCGAAGGGTTCCATTTTTCTTAATAACGGGTACAATGTTTGCTATCCATTCTACATACCTTGCAATTCTGATGAATCGGCTTTTGAGCAGTTTTTCAATTTCCTGCTTAATCTTCGACGTGACTTCTAGGGCGAAGCGTTGAGGTTGTTACTTTACTACCCTCTTACCTAGTTGGATTGGGAGTCGATGCTCCACTACGCTCCGACTCAAACCAGGCATTTCGCCATAATCCCAAGCAAAGCAATCCTTGTACTCTTTTAATACTTTAATCAGCTTGGCCTTCAGTTCTGGCCCCACTTTGGTGCTCACATAGGTGGGTTTTTTGGTTATCCCATCCCCTAAGTCAACCTCTTCAGGTGGGTCCTGCACCTGCATTCTCTGTAGCTCATGATTTGGGTCTTTCTCAAACAACAAAGGTTCGTCGTCATAAATACAATCAAGCCTCTGGCTCTGTAAAGCTGCTTCTTGGCCTTGTAGGCCACTTATTTGTGTATCACAGTCGGCTTCCTTAATTACTTGTGGTGGTTTATCTTTTTCAAGTGCCGACATTCTTCTGCTTTCAGCCAAATAGGCCGAAATTCGAGCCATGCTTTCTGACTCAGCAGTCATTTTCACCGACTATGGCCCACCCCGTTGGTGGCATTTCCATAGGCTCCATGGCTTCGTCGGCAGCATCCCATATGAACACATAGTCGGGGTCTAAGTTCAGGACGCGACCCGTGTCGACAGAGGTGTAGGACCCCGGCCCGTCATCGCAAGGAGCCACATTTGCTAAGTGTTGGTCAAAATATTTTTTGTTACCCTTGGCTTCGTCGACTTTGTAGTAACTTTGATCTGTCTCGATATTTTCGACGATGCCATCTTTTCTTCAAATGGTCAATCTCTGGTGCATTGTCGACGGTACTTCCCCAATTCCACGGATACATTCCCACCCCAGCAACAGATTAAAATTTACTTTTGAATTGATGATCATGAAGAGTGTTAGCCTGTTGGTTGTACCTACTGCCAAGTCCACTTGGACAACCCCCAGGATATTACTGGTCTTGCCTTCATAGTTGGAAAGAACCATATTGTGCTGTCGGAGGTCAGCCTCCGTTTTTCCAATTTTCTTGAATAAATTATGAGGCATCAGACTTACAGTTGCCTCACCATCCACGAACACCTTGTTGACTGCCACTCCGTCAACTTTTGCCTTTATGAATAACGGCTTAAAGTGATACATCATCCCAGGACTAAGACGTTCAAACATAGCTGTTTGCTCTTCGACCACACCATTATGCATCACATAATAACATATAGGCTTGTCATCTGTATGTTCACCAGGGACGAAGTCTTCTTCTGCCTCCAAGATTTCTGACACCACATCATATTCAGCTGGTAGGATCGACACGATACCACAATTCAGCAAGAAATCTTCATCATAGGTGTCGTCATTGGTGTCGTCGTACATGTCTTCGTCAAATTCTCCTTCTGGGGAAGGGTCATATTCATCATCCGACTGAGGAGAATATTTTGGTTCCTCCTTATCCGACTGAGGGGTGTATTCTGGCTCCTTCTTGCTTCCCACCAGCAAAGTACAGTTTGAACTCTAGGTCGAAACCACTCCCTTTTCTCCTAACGTCTCCACGGTTACTGCCATGGTCTGGTTTGTCACCACTTTGTCTTTTTCTACCTATTGCTTTCTTGGGTGTTGCCGCTTGTGTCCAGACGTTCCGACAGGCTTCAAGTATGAAGTTGCAGCCTCTTTCTCAGCCTTCTTGTTGTGCTGATAACGCCTCCACTGAGTTCTAGTCATGGGGTTTTTTTCCCTTGTAGTTAGGAGACACCACATAGCCCCTTGGTTCAAATTTTTTGTCGGAGACATTCGCTTCTTTTTCTAAATCTAAAACCTTCCATTTGGGTCTTTTACTTCCTTTCTGGCTGACTGGTGCCATCCATCTTTCCTGTGGGGTATCTGATGGAGGCACAAAAATTTTGGTTCGTGCCTCTTGGAACAACTTTCTGTACTCCTCATTTCGACGAGGGGCACCGCTCTTGTCAAACACAAACCTTGGGACATGTGGCTTGTTTTCTGGCAGCATTTCTCTCTTGCTTGCCTCATACCTCTCAGCAGCCTTTTCATTGAACACATCGTTGCACCTAGGGCATAATACGGCCTTCGACCCACTTATCCTGGAAATCTTCCAAACTTTCGCCTGCCTGGGGATACACTGCTTCGAGTTTGTCCTCAGCTCTCTTGTCGGAACCCTCAGTAGTTTCAACCATCATTCACTCCACAACTTCAGTCATTGGTTGTTTGTCAAGACCCTCAGTAGCCTCGACCATAATACATTCGTACACCTCTGAGTACAGAGCCTCTTCGACCTTTAGTGCGTCAGTGTCAACCTGCATCTTTGGCTTTTCGCCAAATTGGAGTCAGCCCTCCTTCAAAGCCTTCTGCACCAAATCCCTGAAAAGAACACATTGAGCTGTTTTATGACCAAGGAAATTATGAAATTTACAAAATCCCCTCTTTTTCTTTTGTTCTAGAGGAGGGTCTTTTAAACCAGAAGGAATAATTATTTGACCATCTTTAACCAGTAAATTAAATATTTCATCACACTTGGAAACATCAAAAGTATAAGTTTTAGCAACGTATTTATCCGTTTTTTCGGTTTCGGCGGGACTTTTCCTGTTTGATGGTTTTAACAATTTGCAAGTGTAGGGAGGCCCTGGCTTAAGTTTAGCCATATGGACCTCACTTTCATCGACGAATTCCTCGTCGTCGGATGAATACTCGTCAGCAGCCACATAGGAAACTTTTTCTTTTTTATGATATCTATTAGACTGGGTTTTCTCAGCTTTTAATCGTTCGGCCTGGCGAACTCGGTCAGCCAGCTGCGCCATATCTCTAAGATATTGCGTGTCTAGCTTCTTTCTGACGAATAATCCAAACCACCCACTGTCATTTCGACTAATTCGTGCTCAGGAACTTGAGTAAAGCACCACACTTTCAAAAGTCTAAACCTGTTCAAGTACTGGTCTACTGACTCTGTGGCCTTGCGTTTGACGCTTGCCAGCTCCTTCAGACTTATTTTCTACTGCCCCATGTAAAATTGTTCATGAAACAGTCTCTCCAATTGTGCCCATGTGTGGACGGATTGAGGGGGCAACGTGGTAAACCACGTAAATGCACTTTTCGTGAGGGAACTTGGGAAATACTTCATTTTGAAGTCCTCATTGTTTGCTATGCCGCCTGCTCCAGTTTGATACGTAGTGACGTGTTTGACGGTGGACTCCTCAGTCTCTCCCGCGAATTTGGTGAACTTTGGCACCTTCCAACCCCTGGGTAACTCTGTTTGTAATACAAAATCTAGTAATGGGGACGTGTATGTCGGCCGACGAAGGCCTGGATTCGCCCCGTTACGAACCATGATACGTTCGACCATAACCTCCAAGTTGTGTTCCCTAGCCAAGGCGTCATGTAGAACTTGTCGGATGACAAAGTCCAGATCTTGGTTCCTATGGACCATCACAGGAGGCCTTTGGGCCATCCTAGGGATTTCTTCAAATTCACGGGGTTGTTCAATCGTTTTGTCGAAGACCTCATCCTGATGAATGGGCGTCTCCGGTCGAGGCGGTGGGGTCTGTCGACCCTGAGCCCTATGAGCGCCTAGAAAGTAACCTATATGTGTCATTTGAGTTGCCAGTTGTTGGTAACTCTGCATTGACTCTTGTATCAGTGGTCTCAATATTGTACTCATCTGTTGAGTCAACATATGAACCATCTCATGATTACTCTCATCCATCTGTTGCCTCATGACCACGACAAAACTAGAGGTAAATGTCGGTATGGACTGAGAAAAAAGATTAAAACTTGGGGGTCGAACCATCTAGTTCGACAGATGCCCTGCCCCCTGATAGGGTGAAAACACTGGGGACGAACTTTCCCCAAACAAAAGGCTGGTAGAGTGTAAACTCGACATGAACTCTGTCGGCATCCCATAAGATCGAGGAATATGCATGGTGATACTAGGCATATACTGCCCTGTAGTCCTTGCCATTGTTGATTTCAGGTCATGACAACGTGACTTCGCGGTTGGCCCACTAGGGGTAGTTGAAACCGCTGACACGGTACCAGAGCCAACATCAGTTGTTTGTGTCACAACCGTACTTTCCGTCGAAGACGGTTCGTCATTCGGACGTGGTGTTACCATCTTACCACTACGCAAAAACATACACTCAACTCACACGGGTCCCACTGGGCGTGCCAATTTGTTTGTCGGCGCGAACAACCACTGGCCTTCCGTCGCAGGATTACTCGCGGGATCGGCCACACAAATCCCATAACAAGTGGTTGAAAACATATGCTTATGTGATATGATAGTTTCTTGCCTTTTTGGAAAAGTTGTAAGGTTTGAATGATCAACCAAGTTTGGAACAAAGCAAAAATAAAGGAAAAGGAAGACAAACAGACATCAAAAGAAACAATAACTTAAACTTCGAGAGTAAATTGCATTAAGAAAAGGTGGACGCAATTATACATTTTTGCGGGATTGAACTCGTTTCTCTCTAAGCTTGGTACTTTGAGTGTTTTCCCTTTACAATGTTACAAAATGCGACCCCTAAAAATGGAAAATACAATGCTTTATATAGGCCTAAAGAATAACTGTTCATCTGCCCAGATCTCCTTTGGTGCTGACACATGGCACCCCACTTTCTTTTCAACTTCCCATATTCTTGGAACTTTCAAACTTTTCCCGGCCAAGTACTTCTCCTTGAATTTGGGGCTTTCCCTTTCGCCTGGCTTTCTTCTGACACCATGGCTTGTCACCTTCTCTTCGACGCACCTTCCTGATCTGTGTCGGATTGACGCTATGAAAATCCCTTGTTGTCGACTTGCTGTTAGATTTCCTTTTATCCTTCTACCCTTGGTCGAAATCTCCTGTCAACATAGTGGTACCTGAGGCACCAGTGCCACCTCAGATACCGAAGGACCTCATACTGATAAGGTTGTTGATCCAGTTCCACCTCTAGCTGATGAGACTACTGAGCCAGTACCACCTCAAGCAATTGGAGGAGGCCCTAAAGATTTGTCATTGATGCCTTTGTACCCAGCCCATGCTGTCAGACATATCTGGCACAGAGAGGTATAATTAGTTGTATTCATTCTTTTTAAATTGTGTTTATTATTATATTACAAGTTTCTGACATATATTTATTTTTCTGCAGGACCGTGATCCGTTGAAGTTCGTTATTTATGGGCGGAATATTACGGGCTTGCCTCAACCAAATGAGGAGTGGTTTCAGGTTGCTTTGTCCTTAACTAGGATGAATGAATTGTGCATGACTGGTTATATTACTGTCAACCACAGAATGCATAATGCATTCGTGGAAAGATGGCACTTCGAGACCTTTTCATTTCTTCTACTGCTTGGTGATATACCTATCACACTCGACAATGTGTCGTATTTGTTCCATTTTTTAACCAGGGGGAAACTTTTAGATCATGGGAGGATTAGCAAAGATGAGGCACTCGAGATGATGGTAGACTACATGGGAGTTGACCTAGAGGATGCCATGAGGGAGTTTGAAAAAACCAGAGGGACTCATGCTAGGTTTGAATTCCTGAAAATGGTATATACAGATTATATTTGGCCAGCACTGCGATTTGTATGGACAAGAGTGCCATTTATGTGAATGTCGTCTACTAACGACACTCCGACGACTTCGAGCGGATCCATGAGTATAACTGGGGGGGCGCTTTTTTGGTCTACTTGTACTCAAAGTTATCAGAGGCCACTAAGTGGAAGACAAAGCAGGTCACATGTAGCATCACACTACTGACGATAATATTTATTGGTCTTTTAATGTTTGTGTGTCATTTTCATTACATTTTTGCAACCCCTATGTTGATTAATGATTCGTGTGTTCCAACACTTTTCAAGCTTGGATCCTCTGGCATTTCCCACGCATCTCGGGTTAGTCATGTGTATCGAATTATATTAACGATATGTCGTGTGCTTCTGCATTTTCCTAGCTCAGAGGGAACCAGGCGATAGAGTAATTCAAAGTGTATCTTGACCACTTTGTTGTCAAGGATATCCACTTCAACGGTTATGTCGATCACCGTAAGACGCAACCATTTCACGACAAGTGTTATACTCGGGATGGGTGGCATGTGGCTCACATTTCACATTTCCTCATCTTCATGAGCACATCATGCACAATACAACTACACTGAGACTATTCCCAAACACCCTTCTATCTCTGCGCTCCTCCTGCTATGACATAAACAAATATTGATGCCATGTTTGATGCTTATCTTAGTCATCTGGTACCAGAGGAGGCACATAGTACCATAGTTGAGAACGACTGAAGCTATGTCGACGGGTACATCAGGTGGTTCTTTAGGGTGTCACATCCGTATATGGCACTGGCTGCTCCAGGAGATCCACCGAGGTCAGCTTATCAGGAGATACTAGAGGAGGAGCATACATAATTAGATCATGCTCATGATGTCTTGCCTAGACGTCGTTATATTATGGAGATTGCACAGGCAAGTATTGACAGAGGTATCTTCCCAGATGAGTTTGAGGTGAGGTAGGTCTTTGATGCCATTATGGCGGAGGCACGAGAGGCACTGATGTACCAGAGACAGCGTCGAAGGACGGGGAGTAGAGGAGGCCGAGGAGCTGTAGTCTGACATACACAGTAGTTTATAGTAGTTGTACTTTAGATTTATTATGGATTGTATTTTATTTTCACTTTATTCTACTTTATCGTGTATTTTGACTTCATTTATATATGTCATTTTTTGACCATCTGGATTTTTATATATCATTTTTTTTGCATATCGATTGTATGGTTTAATGATCATCACATAACATGGACCTTAATATTTATAAATCATCATCTTTCATCTGAATAATTATAAAAGTCACATAACATGGACCTTAATATTTATAAATCGTCTTTTTCATCTTAATAACTATAAAAATATAACCTGCACTGTACTGATAGGTTACGGAGATGCATCTCCGTAAACCCTAAATAGATATGCACCTTCAAAACAATAAAGGTGTAAAACAATCCTATTAGAGAGGGATGCATGGGGTGTATGTTAAAATATTTTGGAGATTCATATCCGGATCAAGTAACGTTTTGACTTAAGAAAAGGTACGTCCAGAGATGCATCTCCGAAATCGGAAGGATATTTTGGATTTTCTATAGGGTGTTTTTCCGTCCCATAAGATGTGATAAAAAATTATCTTTTAAAATGATATAAGAGAATTCTTAAGGCACCCCATGGGTTTCTTTCCCACCGTGTGGTTTTCCACAAATGCCCCCAGATTCCGAAGATATATCTCTAGAATAATTTAAACCTTAAACGGTCACAACATATCTCCCATAGCCCATTTCCATTTTAATTTTTCTGGAGATGCATCTACGGGAAGTTTCCGGAGATACATCTCCGAAGTGTATCAGAACATTTTTTTTTAATTTTTAAATAACGCATTGTGTATTTGTTCGCAGATGAATTATAAAATAATAGACAAACCAAAATAACATAACAATATAGTAATAGGATATCATACGTCACATAAATCCAAAATGTAGTAACAATGTCACGAAAAACGTACAAACTATAGTACTGGAACAAAATAAATACAGAAAACTACTGGGTGTGCCTGACAACCTCTCCTGTGCCTCCTTTGTCTGGTCTCCATCCCCGGCCATCGATCCCCCTGCCCTCGCGCGATGACTGCGGTACAAAAGTGCCCCTTGTGCCTCCACAATAATGCTATCCAGCAATCTCCTGACAACATACCTCTTAGGGAAGATACTCTCGTCAATTCCTTCCCGCGCCATCTCTACTATGCGACGACAACGAGGCAAGACATCCTCAGTATAATCAAGCTGAGCCTGTTGCTCCTCTAGAATCTCCTGATGAGATGGTCTCGTCGGATCTCCTGGAGCATTCGGCACCATGAACGGATGTGAGATACTGAAGAACCACCTGATGTATCCGTTGACGTAGCTCCAGTCATTCGGCGCTATGGTAGCCCGAGCCTCCTTCGGCAGCAGATGACTCTGATAATTAGCATGCATCTCATCTATATGTATACGAGTCAAGTAAGGAGGAACAGAGACAACATGGTGTCTGGATATGATCTTGGTGTACCCGAACTACCGCATGATGCGCTCGGGAAGATGATGAGCATTGATACTCGATCCGCAGGACATCCACGTAGCAGTTGAAGTGGATGTCCTTGGAAGTCAAGCGGTCAAGATAAACTCTGTAAGGATCGGTCGACTAGTTCCCTCTCAGCGGGATAAAAGCACAGGTACGGGGCATCTCCTCGGTGTACTCTTCCCAACACGACAAACGAACGATGTGCGGGAAGTGCTGGAGGATCCTAGCCTGAAATGAAATAAAATGAATTCAGGGATCAAGAATTATCGCATAGATGAAATGATAAAGATAAAAAAAAACATTCAAGGATCAAAATTATTACCACCAATAGTGTCGTGCTTCCTGTGACCTGCTTCGTCCTCCACTGACATCCATCTCTCAGCCTCAAATATTGATATGCAAGGCAAGCCTCCCCTCAATTATACTCATGGATCCGTGTGAAATCCAAGAAGTACCGGAGGTATGCAACGTCAGTGTAGGTGCACTCGTGTCCACAAAAATCACAGTGCCAACTAAAAATAGAAAATAACACCTCAAAGCATGACTCTTGTGTATGGCCACCTCCTAGGCATCACCATTAGCCTGCTCTGCAGAAACGATCGCCTCATCAAATCTCGCTTTCAAGAACGAAAACCTAACATGAGCACCCCTAGTCCTATCCACCTCCTTGAGCGTCTTCCCGAGATCAGCCCCCAGATGCTCCACCATCATATCGACCGCCTCTTCTTTGGTCAACCTACCATGATGGAGGAATCTCCCCCTGATCGGTAGATGCAACAAAGACGAGACGTCGTCCAGCGTAATAGATATTTCACCATGCGGGATATGAAAGGAAGAGGTTTTAGAGTGTCATCGCTCCACGAATGCATTAAGCATCCCGTGGTTGACCAAAGTGTAATCAGTCAAGCATAGGTCACTTAACCCAAATGCGGTCAAAACCAACTGAAACCACTCCTCATCAGGCAATAATCAATGTCAGTAATTTAAATTAACGTAAAAAATATAGTAACAATGTGACTAATGTTACCTCTCCGTCCCAAATATATCTGGCAGTGTGGTCTTTGTATAGAGGAAGTAAGTACATATCAGATGGACCCCCTCCGAAAGCCTCTGGCTCGGCATCAGCAACATCACCCTCAGTAGGTGTCACCTGTGCATCACGATCAGCAACAACCTCACCCTCCAGAGGTGGCACCGGATCAATAGGAGGTGGCACAGGTAAATCCCGATGCCTGCGGGAGGATGAGGGAAGTGACGTGTCATCTGGTCCATCCTGACGCCTGCGGGAAGAAGAAGTAGAAGGTGGCGTGGGATGAGATATAGATGGAGTGGCCTGAGGCGAAGGCCGATCCCCAGGAGTAGGCTGAGATGTAGATGGAGTGACCTGAGGCGAAGGTCGAGCCCTAGGAGTGGACTGAATCTCAGGAGTAGACTGTGCCCCAGCAGTCGACGCCTCTCCCTGACCAGAGGTACCTGCTTCCTCTGGAACTCGTTGCCTCCGCTCCCGTCGAACGTATGCGTGTTGGGCAACCCGTCAGTGCCTCAATCGGTCGGCTCTGTCAGTTATTATGCCTGCAAGGTATAATTAACCGTACAATGAGTTTACGTAAATGAATAACACAAACACGGAAATTATAATACAAAAAGAAAAAAAACAGACTGAGAAAGTTTCGGATATACATCTCCAGAATTTTCTGAAACTCAGAGGGCGCGACAATGACGTCCTCTGCCCTTCAGAATGAGAAATTTGAAGCCCTGATCGTCTATTTCAGCCAACAAAAAATACATACACTAACTCTAAATTATGTTTCACCTGATATCTTAACATTTCTACACCTAACAATGCATTCTAACTTGTTTACAAGAATACTCAAATATTTATCGGAAACTCGAAAAACTTACCTGGATTATATGATTTGGAAGATGTTAAATGATGCACTGGATGTTGCTTGATGATTACTTGAGTCTTGGACGGAAGAAATCAAATTTGCTGAAGTTTGAGAAATTTGGGAATGAGAGAGATGTAGAGGTTTGTGAATGAAAATGAAAATGCGTGGGAGAAGAGTCCGACGCAGTAATATGCTCCAAATTGTTCCAGAGATATCTCTTTGAAATATTTCAACTTTCTATGTATCTTTAGTGCGTCTGAAGATGTATCTCTGAAACATCTTTATGTTTAATTAAATTATGGTGCGTCTGGAGATATATCTCTAAAATAAAAAAATATATATAAAAAACTACAGAGTGTGTAAGAAATCCATATCGTACCTTACAAAATTCTCATGATACAGTTGTAGGTCAAAATCGATGGTAGATCAAAACTAAGTGGCCAATATTAAATGTCACCCAAATAACACGAACAATAATCTCAGACAAAACCATCCCCAAACTATCGTAGCAATCTGCCTCAGTTAGAGATAGAAATAAAATTTGAGAAGAAAGAGAATATTGCTGTCAACCAAAATATTTTTAAAGAGAAAATTATAAGCATGTTATTCAAAACAAGACTAATAACCAAACCATTAAAAAAACCGAACCGATCCATTTGACCCAAAATTAAAAACCGGATACCCACGACACAAACTGGTCCGCCTCCGTCGTGCTTTCCTTCCGTCGCCGCCTCCGCTGTTTCTCGGTTGACACCAATCATGAAAACCCTATTTTTCATTTAAAAATTCCACCTTCTTAACCTAACAATGAATGATAACGATGCCCTCAACTTACTCTTTGATGTATCCAACTCCAACAGTTTAGAAAACTCCTTAAAGATCCTCATTCACATTTCCAAATCCGATTCTGGACGTTCCAACCTCGCTTCCAAAACTATTCTCCCTGCAGTTCTCACTCTACTTCACTCACAAACCCCTCTTCTAGATCACCACAATCTATCTTTGTGTTTCAAGCTCCTCAGAAACTTGTGCGCCGGTGAACTTGTAAACCAGAATCTGTTTCTTGAGTTTGATGAGGTTGATGCTGTTGTTTCGAGGATTTTGACGTTGGAGTTTGGTTCTGATCACATGTTGGTTAGGTGGGGTCTGCAGGTTTTGGCAAATTTTTGTTTGGCTGGGAAACAGCATCAGAGAGCTGTTTGGGAAGTTCTGTTTCCATTTGGTTTTCTGTCTCTTGCAAAACATGAAACCGAAGAGGTTTGTGATCCATTGTGTACGGTGATATATGCATGTTGTGATGGAAATCCTGAATGGTTCGTAGAGGTTTATAGTGACTGTGGTTTGCCTATAGTGGAAGGACTAGTGAGAACGGCTTCTTCTGGTTAGTTTGTAGTTTATGTTTTTTCTTGTGTACTTTTATTTGTTTGTTTCATCTATGCTGCTGTCTTGGATCATTCTCTTATGTTGAATTGAAACAATTTTATTTTTTATTTTGTTTCCTTTTCTATGAAGCACACATCGACACCGATAATAATAAAAATAGAACAATTGAATGTAACCACATGTGTAGGTTTCGTGTTTCGTGTTTCAAGATCAAGAGTTGGTGCTACATAGATATTTACTTATCTGTTGCTTCCATAATTTGCTATGCTGCCATGATTCATGACATGAGTGAGTGTTATATTTGTTGCTTATGGTTTTTAAGATCTAACACTGACTTCTACTTCGTATATTGAAACCAGCTAGTTTTGGTGAGGATTGGATAAAGTTGCTTCTCGCAAGAATTTGCCTTGAAGAATCTCAATTGCGTCTATTGTTTTCTAAATTACGATTTAAGGATATTCGCGAGGGTGAAGATAGTGAGTCAAAAGAAGATCAGTTTTCATCTGAACAAGCGTTTCTTCTGCAAACCCTATCAGGAATTTTGAATGAGCGAATCGGAGATGTTAGTGTTTTGAAGGACGTTGCGTTGTTTGTTTATGGCATATTCGAGAAATCAATTGGAGTTCTTGAGCATGCAGTGAGAGGCAAGTCTGGTCTTCCAAGTGGCATTACTGCAGTGGATGTTCTTGGCTACTCGCTTATTATATTGAGGGACATCTGTGCTCATGATAGTGTGAGAGGTAATGAAAAGGATGCAAACGATGTTGTCGATGTGTTATTGTCCCACGGTCTCATTGAATTGCTTTTGGCCGTGCTTGGGGATCTTGAACCTCCAGCAATAATCAGAAAAGGAATCTCACAATCTGAGAATCAAGATGGTGCTAGTTGTTCTATGAAACCATGCCCTTACAAGGGCTTTAGGAGAGACATAGTTGCACTTATTGGCAACTGCGCACACAGAAGAAAGCATGCTCAAGATAAACTGAGAAATAGTAATGGAGTTCTATTGCTATTGCAGCAATGTGTTACTGATGAAGATAATCCTTTCTTGAGAGAATGGGGCATATGGTCTGTTAGGAATATGTTGGAGGGCAATGAGGAGAATCAAAAGGAAGTTTCTGAATTACAGCTGCAGGGATCTGCTGATACACCCGAAATTTCTGCACTCGGTCTTCGAGTCGAGGTTGATCAAAAAACTAGACGCGCAAAGCTTGTAAATGTCCCATGAAAGAATACTACTATAATTTGGTTTTATATGTATGTTACTTACATTTTTACTTCTTTAGTCTTTGCTTGATTGAATTTCAAGTTAGGACTTTTTTTCCTCTTAAATTAAAACCGTTTTTTGTCAATGGAAGCTCAGAACAAGTCAATTAGACTATAAATCTTTAGATTTCATGATAGTATCTTATGTTCCTGTCAAATCTTGCGACAATTTATCTAGCAACCTCCGAGGAATCAAGTCTCTAACATCATCATATAAAATATTCTGACATTAATAAGCATATGAAGCCTACGGCTAATGCTGGTAATCTGAAAAGTTGTCTTGACAAGGCTGTTGCGAATTTACATAGAGCTCAAGAAGCAAATGGCTCTGGTATAACCTCTGCCAAAGATGTTACTAGCACTAAGACTGCTTCTGCTGATAGGCTTCGAGAACACTTACCTTTCTGAGGAAGAAATGAGCTTATTATTAGCCTTATGCAGAATTCTATGTAATGTGCAACCAGTAGTTCAATGAAAACTCCTTCTATAGCTATATTTAGACTTCATCTCTAAATCATTGTTTGAATTAATAGACAGTAAACCCAAGGAGTAGGATTAGTGTTGAAGAAGCTTTAAGGCATGAGTATAGGAGCATTAAGATCACCATAACCATTCTTAGTTATGTTGTTGCCTGCAACACGTCGTGTAATTTCGCCATAAGGATTCAAAGCCACCCAATTAACCTTTCTTTCGATTTGAGACTCCATTCATCCGAAAGTGATGTCACTGCATCTATACGGGAAAGAGTATGACACTTGTAAAGGTTTTCATTACACACTTGTGCTCATTGGCTCCATTTCAGTTGTGATGGGAGAAAACACAAGCACCTACACATTTCCAAATTCCGTTGGGATGGTTTTATTACTGGTTCCTGAAAGTGTCCGTTTTATCAGTGTAATAATATTCATGGTAATTTTAACTAATAATTTCTGCAGTTATGCGGATATCAGTAACACATTCATACAAAACAAGTAGAAGGAAAACAATAAAAAGAAAGAGCATAGTTCATTTCTAACAAATGCAATACTTGAGTGTTATGCAAAAAACAATAGATGGATTTTTTTTCTTTTTCTTTTCACTATATTTTATTCCAACAAGAAAGTGGAAATTATATGAATTATTTACTTTCAAACGTAAGAGTCCCAAACATAGACTCTAATTCAGTGTTGTCCATCTTTAAGTGCATTTTGTAGATATTAGTTATATTAGGGTTACTTTTTTCACTCCATATGGGTGAAGGATCAGAAACTCGAAAATACCCTTTTAAAATATTGAAGTGTTTTTTCGAGCATTTAAAATACACATCTTAGTTTTTCATAAGTGAGTCACTTTCATTTTAACAAAAAAAAAATTAGGAGCGTACATTTAGAATGAATCTAGAAGTATTCTTTAGTAACCCTCTTAATTGTTTTCAGGCAACTATGGTTGTCATGTTCTCTGTTCTTGACATACCCTTCTCACCTTTTTGAGGTTGATTGTTGCATTTTTTAAATTTTAATAGACTATGTGTATAAAATACATTGAAACTTAACTTATTCATCAGTGATATATATATATATAGGAAGGGATCATTTGACACCGATGTCAAAATATTAACTTTGACACCAAATCCCAACCGTTTATTATTATTAATTTAAAGGTTAAGATATATTCACTTAAAACTAACACATGAGTTTTTTAAGGGAATTTATTTTAGCTATTGAATGAATAATAATAAAGGGGTAAGATTTGGTGTCAAAGTTAATATTTTGACACCGGTGTCAAATGATCCCTTTCCTATATATATATATATATATATATATATATATATATATATATATATATATATATAAAGTAACTGAATGTAACAAACTTCCTCGAAAGTAGGAGAATGGAATAACTTCTATAACAGAAAACTAATATTACAAAATGGTATTAAATACCCTCCCTCAAGCTGGAGGAAAGTTGTTTGATGTGCTCAGCTTGGATAAGATCATGGAATAGGTTCAAGTTCGAGGGATTTTGTTAGGATGTCTGCAAGTTATACAGCGCTAGGACTAGGCAATAAATGAAATAGCTTAAAATTGAGTTTTTCTCTGACGACATGACAATCAATTTCAATGTGTTTCGTTCTTTAATGAAACATGGCATTGACAACAATATGGCGAGCTGATTGATTGTCGCAATAAAGGAGAGTTAGGTGGTGAATGGAACGTGAAAATCATGATGGAGGTATCTCAACCATTGGAGTTTTCATTCAAACCTTTCAAGAAGTAAATAACATACTCCTTGTTTCTTTGCTTTTTGATGGTGACACTTGCACCACATGAGCAATTGGGAAGAGGTCTTAACGTATCCAAATCTTCGTAGAGTTTTTAATTCATTGAAATATGCAGTTACAGTTTTGTCACCTTGATTAATTGAGTGAATATATTGCTATAAATCAGAGAGATGAAGTAATCATCTTTTGAGAAACGATCAGAAAGACACATCTAAAGTTATGTTGTGTTATCAATGTTGATCGTGCTTTGAGCAATATCAGGTGATAAGAATGCAAAAATCCATACAAGAATGATGTTATTGCATTGTTCCCAGGCGTAAAACAAGGGATCATGTTCACCTGGTACAAAAATCTTGCCATTGATGAATTTGATCTTAATTTTACTTAAAAGGGACCGTTTCATGGAACGACTCCATGATTCATAGTTGTTTTTTTTTAAAGTGGCGGAGAAACAAGAACGACACCCAAATTTTATGCAGGATGAACCTAGTATGGGCTTGATTAATCAAGAGCGGGGTTTTTGAGTTTGTTGTTGTTGTTCTGCTTGTTGTTGTTGTTGTTGTTGTCAGAATGGTTGCTATTGTTTTTTTGTTTGGTGGGATCATATTGATTATAATCAGCAATTGTTGAGGGTTGTGATGAAGCTCAATGAAAAAATAGGGTAAAGGAAGAATGTGAATTGTCCAGGTTATACACAACTAATACCATAATAGAGTGTGTGTACAAAATACATTGAGACTTAACTTATTCATTAGTGATGATCAAATATATATACAATGATAGGCTGCTTGTATGTCAAAAGAATTACTTCATTTAGTGTAGTGAATGTAGCCAAAATTATCATGCAAGAAATTTAGGGTTGCTCTAAGAAGAAAGAAGGAATGATCTACTTCCCTTGTCTAATCACCGCTCTCTGTAGAAGTCATATTGTTTTTTTATAAGGTGTAATTCAAACACTTATGAAGCCTAAGGGAAGAAAAAGACAAGTTGAGGCACGATAGGAGGCGCCAGAGGATGAAACCACTTTTGAGACTTATAGAGTGATGTGGGGAGTGTTATTGCCAATACAGAAAGACGAGAGAGAATTTTATAAGTTTGCTAAGGACCAACATGCCTGGTAAGAGAGAATGTTTGCACTTAATCATGGAGAAAATTTGGAGGACCCCCTAATTTTTCAAGATTATTATTTTCTATTATTTTTTCCTTTTTATTTTTGAATCTTGGTCAAAGGCCAAGTCAACAAGACCACCAGAGTCCAAAAACAGTAAAATGCGTGAAAAAAAGTTCCCAAATTGTATCAAAGGACAAAACAAAAAGAAAACGTTTTTCTTCATTAAAAAATTGTGTTACATTTCAAATTACACAGCTTAAATAAAATATTTCCTAAACTAACAAATCAAACACTAAGCTCTAACCTAATTTTTACAATATAAAAGCCAAAGCTAAGTCTACAAGTTCCCCAATCACATTTACAAAATCAGAAACCCCAAATTGTTGTTATTCATATTTAAGAACAAAAACATTAAACCCTAACCCTCAGTAGCTCATTTGCCTCCATCCCAGCATCCAAGCACCTCGCAGCCAAAGAGCAAAGAGAAGGAGTCAGAGTTCAAAAGAAAGATATAAAGAAAAAAAGTCAAAGGAAAAGAGCAAAACATCAGTTTACCTTTGGTACCGGAGAAAGCCTTGTCTCCATTGGTAAGTCCTTCGTTTCCCACACTATGTACAATTTATGCATGCCATGTTTAGGATTGTTTAAGGTTTGTGTTTGATTTGTGTGATATGCATGTTGTCTTAATATGATTTATGTTTGGGTTGGTTTAGGTATAGGGTTGGACAAAAGGAGATTTGGGTTTTAGAGTTTGAATTTCTAAGTTTGATTTTGGTGTTTAATGGTTATATTGGTGTTTAATGTTCACCCATCTATTGTTTAGGGTTTGATTGGTACAATTTGAAGAAGTTTGGGTAGGTTTCTAGAAAAATAGGGGCTAGGGTTCATTTGGGACGATGAAGTTTTGAAGGTTAGGGTTAGGGTTCTTAAGATTTACAAGGTTTAGGGTAAGGGTTCGTCTGGGTTGGGTTAGGGTTCTTCATGTTCATACCAAAACATGAAAAACACAATGGTGTTCTGGGTTGTGTAGGGTGGTCCTAGGGTAGTTGGGGATTTGTAGGTGAAGGTAAGGGAAGAGCCACTGGCAGAGGCGATTTCCGGCCGATGGCATTTTTAGTGAGAGGAGAGAGCAAAGGGGAGAGTAGAGAGAAGATGGAGTTTAAAGAGAGAGAAAGTGAAATGGAAAATGAAAGAAATCTGAGGTAAGCATGCTTAAATACTCCTCTCAACCCCATATCAAATGAGTAACAAGTGTCATCCTCTCTTCCACTGGATTTGTTGACTTCCTCAGTCAACTGAGTGTTTCCACGCGCTTCATCCCACCCTTATTTCCATGCTCCCTCAAATCATGGTTATTGATCTAGTTGACCTCCTGATGGTCAACTGATCCAACGTTCCAAATTCTATCTTTAACTGGCCTTGGTATGATGATCAGAGGGCCACATTTTCTTTTTTTTTTTTTTTTATTTCTTTTGTTATTGCTTATTTTTCTGATTTTTTAAATGGGATAGTGAGCAATGGGCCCTTAGCCTTTTTATTTTCTACATGCCTCAATTATTTTTGCACCCTTGATCCTTATTTATTTATTTTTTTTAATCAGGTTAATTATTTTTGCATAATTTTTTTAGTTATTTTCCTATTCAATTTAGTTTAGTCAACTTCCTACCTAATTTATTTAAAACAAATACCAAATACAAAAATATGTCATTTTGATTTTATTAGATTATTGTTTCATTTGTTTAATTTAGTTTCCTATATTTATTTTAATTTTACTCCTTTTCATCATAAAAGACAAAAACACAATGAAACTTTTATTTTCATTTATTCAGCAAAGGCCCCAAAAATATAAAACTCTTCATCAACATGTTGTACATAACATTTTATAATCAAATTAATCCAACATTTTGCAAATAAATTGAACAATTGGATGAACATGTAGACTGTCATCGAGTAACTGATTGGTTGGCGTACATCGCATTAATAGGTTATTCAAATTCAAAACAAATTAAAATCAACCTTAACATTTCAAATATCTTTTGTGCCCTTGTGCACTTAATTCAAACTCCTTTTTAATTTTCACATAAAAAATAGTTTAGGTCATTTCAACGCGAAATACAAACAAGCCCTTCAGCCTCCATCATGCGAGCATACAAGTCAATGTTTAAACGCAAGAACGTGACTTAAACCGTATTCTACAAAATCAACCAATAAACACTTCTTTTTTATCGAACTATGATGCTCTGATTTTCTCATTGCACCTGAGAATACATAGGTGTAGGTTTTGAAACCCTGACGAGTGCACTAATAAAAATTAACTTTTTTCCTTTTTGTAAATATTTTAATAAATAGAATAAACATTTGCAAACACACCCTTTTAAAACACACTTAACCCTAGGTATTAGGAGATTCTCGTTGAGTACAACGGATGTGAGGGGTGCTAATACCTTCCCCTCGTATAACTGACTCCCGAACCTATATTTGGTTGAGATGATCATCTTATCCCTTTTCCCTTAGGGATTTATCATTATTTTCCCTTTCATTGGAAATAAATAAAATTTGGTGGTGACTTTGTTAGTCACGCGAGATTGTGCGATGCGCTCGTGAGGTCGTATATTTTGAGATGCGATAGTAACAACTATAACCTCTTATTTGTCAAGTCATACCATGAAATTATATTTTAGGTAGCTAATCCAAAATAAGAAATTAGAATGAAGACTCATTAATATTAAAGCTTAAGTAGAATTACATAAAACACCATGATCATAATTAAACATGAGCATATAATGACTACATCTACCCCCAGTAAAGAGATTTCTAGCTACGCTTACAGTTGAGAAGATAAAATTGGAAGGTCATTTGCAAGGATCTCTTGAGCATCGATTCCTCCTTTAATCACCCTATCATATTCTTCTGTTGAGACCAAGGTGAACCTACAACATTTTTGTACTCCCTTGAATCCATTGAAATAATTCTTTGAGTTAAAGCTCGTCCTCTTATTTATAGGCTTGAGAAAGGTAGGCTCACTAGGCACACTATTTATCCTCGCCTAGCTCAGATACTTTCTTCTAGGTTACACAATGACAACTCACCCTACAACTATTCCTAGCTCGCTAGGCGCACTTCTCATCTTCGCTTACTGTACACACCTTTCCTTCACCATGAAGTTACTTATCCAAGAAGTCTGCTCTCACATTTTCTCGCATAAAGGACCCATGGACGTGGCATAGAGAGCATTTCTTGTAGAAAGTTGATCTTGGCAAGGACTTTGTGTGTTGCTTTGTGGTTTTTCAGTCCGTTTCACCCAATTTTGATAAACGTGCAAGTAAAAAGTCTAAATAGATGTTTTTTTTACTTTTCAATGATAAATTGAGCGTTTTTATATAAATTTCTTGTAAAATAAGTTAATACGCGCCTACGTGTTTTACATAATTTTGGCATTTATCAGAAATTCAATAGGAAGTTTTATGGCATAGGATTCTGCATGCTTAACAACATGCTTGAACATATATTACTCAAAGTCAAATAATGCCTTAGTCACTATTTGATACAACAAGCCACATCAATCTTATAGAGTATAACATATTTGATGCTCAGTTTTGAAGCAATCATCAATCCTTGGGAGGGCCAATCATCGTGGATGTTTCTGGTTATTTCTTGAGCAATGATCTTCAAAGGTGGTACAGGTCAGCAGTAATAATCTTCCATCTTCCTAGATAATAATTAATGATGGCAAGGGAGAAACCAAAGTAGTGTCCATAAACATGAACCTTCTTGTATTGATTACTTCTAGCATCATTGAAGCCTTTGGGAATGTTTACAATAAACTCATTACCAATCTTGGGTTGAAGGGATCAACATTGATCACAGTCTTTAGAACATGTGCACCACTAAACAGTTTCATTATTTTTTACACTTCTAGGCATCTTTTAATAACTTTATTTCATGAGATATGCATTTATAGAACACATATTTCTATTTTAGAACACTCTTCTTAGAATGTAATGAGACAATGTCTAATGGAACAGTCGAAACATTTTAAAGTAGTTTCTTTCCATTCATTACTCTCTTAATCCTTTTTCAGCAAGTTCCAAGATGTCATCCAGAATTTCGTATACACTGTCTTCAATAATATTCTTTTCAGGGTTCATAAAAGCTTCCTTTCTTTTTACTACCACAATTTTACTTTCTGCAGTTGGTATTTTTCTTGATTGCAACCTTTTTCCCCTTCTCTGCAATTTTTTTCTTCTTCACAACTTAAGGCTTTTCTTGAAACTTCTTTTCTTCTTGATTGAAACAACCAACATTTAACCGTTGAAATGCGATCTAAACACTTATTAAATAAAACAAACCAACCCACAAAAACGTAGCTTTCTATGCCGAACTATAAAGCTTTGAGTTCCTCATTGTTCCCGAAGATACGTAGAAGTGAGAACCACAATCTCGTCAAGCACCCTGATAAAAAAACATTTTTACATCCCCTTTTACTTTCCTTTTAAACTTTTGATCACCCAAAGAAAACAATTAACATAAGCTAAAATTCAATCACGAATTTAACTAAAAGGTTCCTGTTGAGTACAATGGACGTGAGGGGTGTTAATATCTTTCCCTTGCGTAATCGACTCTCAAACCCGAATTTGGTTGTGACAACCATCTTCTTCTTATTTTAAAGGTTTTATCGATATTTTTTCTTTTCTTCTTTAGAATAAATAAAGTTTGGTGGCTGCTCTATTCAATCATTTCCGCGAGCGAGCCAATGTTTCGCCTAGAATTGTATTTTTCGAGATGTGACATCGTCACACCCGTATCAATAATAGTAATTAAGGGAATACTATTAATAAAACACGTACCTCAAATCAAGTTATTAGATGAAGTAGTCTCTGCTCCAAACAACAAAAAAACTTTCCCCCTAGATTGAGCCTTCTTAGGTTTCTCACGGTGAGTATTAATATGACCTTGTTCTCCATAATTAAAGAAAGTCAAATTATTACTCCTACAGTCTGCAGCTCAGTGACATGGCTTCCCACGTTTGAATCAATTCACAATTTTGGTCATGCACCTAGAAACACAATGTCTGATGATAGTCCATCATTGCATGAATTTAGTCGAAGAATCGAATCAAATCAAGTTAAAGAGGATCTAAATTGAAGAAGAAACACCAAAGAATGAGGAAAATAGTTAAGTATGAAGAAATGAGACTTAGTGAAAAATCAAGTGAAAAAGGGAGCAAAAGCGTGCAACTACTGGAATAATTACACACAACATCGTGAAGCATCACGCGCACGATAATACGGTATTAGCAGCGTTGTCCGCGTGATGCATATCATCACGCACGCGATGACCCTTTTTTTGGGTTTTTTCTGACACCTTCTGATCCAGTCTAATATCATCTTAAGGGGATTTTCTGCACTTTTATAAGGGTTATGAAAATTGACACAAGAAGCACGAGTATTACAACACTATAAGGGATTTAAAGAGCATTTGAAGCCATTGAAGGTAAATCCTTCAAGGGAAATCATATGTTATTCTTCTTTATTAATTTTGGTAGTGTAATCTGAATTATGAGTAGCTAAACTCCTCTTGGTTAGGTTGTGTGCGATGAACCTGTTTCAATATTGTTGGGTAATATGTTGATTTGACTTTGCATGAATATTTTGATCTATAATTATATTCAATTGCTTATTTTTATTAATGATTTTCATGCGAGATACTCTTTTAAGCTGATTTTGGGAACATACGGAATACTGTCCATTAGTCTATGTGTTTTACCTAGGGCAACTGTTGTACTTACGCTAGTTGAATAGGAATACGGAACCTCGTTTTGCACGGCTCTGATCCATCTCTTTCTTCCCACTAATACTCTTATAGTGAGCAGACCATGCTCTACTATCCTCATCATATATTCTGCACTTATTTATCAGCACAGAAAACTGATGGATCTCTTGATACCCAATACCTTGCTTTATCTCGGGACGCAATCCGCTCTCGAAATTGATATACTTTGATCCCTCAACAGCTGCACTATTATAGTGTGAACAAAACTTCATCAGCTCTTTGAACTTAGCAACATACTCAACAACTGTCAAATTTCCTTGCTTCATCTCAAGGAAATCGATTTCCTTTTTATTACTCACGTCCTAAAAAAAGTACTTCTCTAGGAAATGAGCTATGAACACAACCCAAATAATCTCGGTACCTACAGCCTCCAATCTCTGACGCGCATTATCCCACCAGTCTTTGGCTTCCTCTGACAACATATGAGTACCGAATTACACCTTTTGAACTTCAATGTAAGCTATCACTCAAAAAATATTCTCAATCTCTCTAAGTCATGCCTGTGTACCCTCTGGATCATATCTTCCCTTGAAGGCTGACAGGTTGTTTCTCTGAAACTTGCCTAATCCACAAAACTCATCACCATCCTGACTCTGCTGACCCTGCTGGTCTGGAGAAAAATTATAAGTGACAAGCACATTTTGGTCTGCCCTATGTTCTTTTGTGAAGAATAATCAGTCCCTCGTCTCTCCCTCAAGTGAAATGCGGGATGATCAGTTTCATTGGTGCCCACATGAAGTTATTATGCCAAAAGCTTGAAGATAGAGTCATGAAAAAGTATCAATGCTAAATTTGGTTGTCTGTCTGCTTTGCCTTTTGTAGGAATGAGAAGTTGTTCAAGAGATTCTTCAAGGGAGTCAACGATATGGTGGGCATGTCCAAAATTTTAGATTGAGATTGGTTGTCGCAAAACACCTTGGTTAATCTGCATTTGGTTGGTTGAACTTGTACACCAAGCCTTTGGTATGCATCCCTTTGTTTCTAATACACAATTATTTATAAAAAAAAAAAAGAAAAATAAAAGTAAATCAAAGAATATAATTTTAACTTTAAAGTGTAAAAGGGTCATTGATTCAACTTTGATGTATTGAGTAATAAAATAATTATAAACCATGAATTAAAATATTTAACATGATTATATGAATGAATCATACAAAAGAAAAGGGCATGCATATATTTGTATAAAAATAGAAATATGAAACCACTACTTTAATTTTCTTCCTCCTTTTTATTGTTTGAATTAGTAATCCATAACTATCACATATATGATCCATCATAATCTATAATTGATTCATGCAAGTAGAACAAGCAACAAAGAGGTGAAGGGGGGACTCTGCAAATTGATGAGTACTAGCATCCAATCAATGAGGTGCCCCCCATTGTCATAACTTTAGAGGTCTCCACGTGCTATTGTTTTGAAAAGTAAGATATGATGATATTATGAATTGTTTTTGAGTCATTATTATAAGTTGCATAGAAAAAGAAAGAGGGTCCACACTCTTGTTGTCACATAATGCATCTTGATCAACATGATATAACAATCAAAATAGGACCCAGTTATTAATGCATGAAAATGATGTGTGGGTTCCACTGAGTTGGGGATTTGGGAGCTGAAAGAGGTGTTGCACTTCTCCAATGAAACAATGACTATGCTTTATAATATTCTTCTGAATTTATAATAAGCTTCCATTTGGAAAAAAACACTTTACTACTTGGACCACATTTCTAAAAAATAAATTATTGCCATGACAGTATATAACAATATTTTGCCCATTTCTTTCACATTAATTTTTTCCCAAAACTATTTTTTATTTTAGCATCAAATCTGGAAGAAAAACTATTATTTTCAAGTGATTGTAATAGTGACGACGATAAATTTTTATGTTATTAGTTGAATTCGACAGTGAAAGTTATAAATACAAACATTTAACGCTCAAGTCATTAGAATATTTAAATATGAAGTTTCACCCATATAAATTTAATTTGGGTTAAGGTTGGATAAATATAAACTAAATTTGGTTGAATTAATTATTTTTTTCAATTTTGTTATTAGTGCATTAGTCAACACATATTTAAATAAATATTTTAAAATTTAAAAGCACTTAATCTTTTTCAATTTAACAAAAAGTTTTAAACTTAAATTTAGTTTATGAGCATAATGTTAAAAGTATTTGAAAAATATTATCATTTATTATAGTACTCTTTGAATCTAAGAGATTAATTTTTACGTTGAATGCAGAAAGTACTTAATTTATATTTTAAAAAATATTTAAAAAATGTGTATAACCAAATTAAAACAGAAAATGTTACATAGAAATTTTTCAAAATTTTCACTGTGAAATCGGTAGATTATTACAATTAAAATATAGAATAATTTGTCTTGTTAAACCAACTTACAATATATATAATGCAATGATGAGAACTCATGACATTTTATTTATTTATTTAAAAAAAATTAAACCATTGGATTATTCGGGAAAAAAATATAGAACAATTTATATTTGAACAGTGTATAAAATTTTAAGCAAATAAAGATTTTTTTACCACGGTGCCACTAATTTAAAATTTTTTTATCAAAATGCCACAAATTAAAAAAAAATACAGAAATGTTACGAGTGATGCATTGACTCGGCCAACTATTGGACGAATCAATGAATATATTTTTCATTGGATCGTCCAATGGTTGGCCGAACTCATGTATCACTTGTGACATTTCTGTATTTTTTTCTAACTTATGACATTTTTGTACATTTTTTAGATTAGTGGCATAGTGATAAAAAAAATCAAATATAAAGTTTTTTTAGTATTGTTTAATTAATAGTACTCTTCTAGTCTTATTTATTTAGGAAAGTTGATTTTTTAAATTCATTTAAAAATTAACATATTTAATTAATTATACAGTTCAAATGCATTAATAATTTAAAAAATTTTAAAAAAATAAATATTTTTTTATAAATAATATCGAAGATAAATAGAATGGAAGGTAATAATTAATATTTAAATAGATAAATATGTAGCTGAATTAAATAATGATATATTTGAATATACAAATGTGGTTATGGTAATTATTGTTACAATTTGATAGTATGTGGAAATTGACATTGTCGTGCAGTTTGTTACTACTACAGTAGTACTGTTCAAAATTACGTATTTTGTCGTGTTTCTAGAATTTCTGAAAGTAGTTGCACAAAATGGTATTGCTCTGTTTTCCATCCTCGTCCTGTCTGTTTGTGTTTTGTTCTTTTGTTTTTGTTTCTTATACTCCATAGTCCATACTTGGTTTTTGGACCTTTATTAATTCTAATCATAAATTCAAAGCATATAGTACTAACTATATTAAGATGGGACTATCATCCACCTCATTAATCACAATTATTGTGTCATTCCAAATTTGAATTTGATTGCAATGAATTTTTGTTTACTAGAAGATAGGATTGTTCTATCTTGCATAATTTTGTAAATTTATATTTAAAAGGTGTAAATATACGTGGTTTTCCTCCCCCACCAGTAGGGCGAATTTTGGTTTTTCTCTCCTGAGATTTTTTTTTTTTGTGATTTCTCTTTTATAAAATCAAGATTCTGTTTGCAGAACCTCCTATCCTTTGTTTGACTGATTAAACATGAAAAATCTGCATACGTGGCATTCCATGTGATTTTTTTTATTTTTTTATTTTTTATTTTTGAATTTTTTTCGTTTTCTTATTCCACGTCATCCGTTAATTATTAATTTTTTTCTTTAGAATTATTTTTTTATAATTTTTTTTGTTTTCTTATTAATGTTTTTTTATTTTCGTATTATATTAATTTTAATATTTAATTTTTTTTTAAGTTTTATTTTAAATTTTGAATTGTAAAATAATTTTAATGGGATTAATACCCAAATTTTATTCAAGCAACCCATTAATTTCAACTCATTTTTAATGCTTTGTGTCAACTTGATATATAAAGGTTAATATTTCTTCACCCACAAACAATGTGGGACTAAACTCACAACCTTCTTTGTTCTTCTTTTTTTCCTGCTTCAACATAACTTGACCTCATCATCACCTTTTCTGCTTACCTTCCAAACTAACGATTCAACAAAAACAAACGTCATGATACGCACATACTCTCTTCATAGGATTCATTTTTACACTTCATAAACACTTTCTCCAACAACCACAAACACTTCAATATAACAGCTACTGCAAGCAACATCTTCTTCCCTTCATGTGCCAAGTCAAGTCGTATAGACACGCTGTTGCTATGAGAATATGGATAATAAACTTGATCTACTGTATTGTAATGCAAAATAATATCAGTTTTTTGAATCAATTTGACTATATTGTAATGCAAAATAATATCAGTTTTTTGAATCAATTTGACTATATTGTAATGCAAAATAATATCAGTTTTTGAATCAATTTGACTATATTGTAATGCAAAATAATATCAGTTTTTTGAATCAATTTGACTATATTTTCTTTTCTGTTATTTTAATAGTTTATACATTAGCAACTATAAGATAAATATGCTAAATTGATATGTTAACTTAAACATGCCCTTTATTTCATATTTGGTTATGGATCTGGACTGGTGCATTTGATTACACTCCGAATTAGACACTGAAATGCAAATACTGTTATGGGAAGCATTTCAGACTCAATCATTTTATGGTTTATGCTGTCTTGTCATTGGAAGGTATTGAGATTAATTTGTTTGCACATGTTATCTGTTAATCTAAAATTCCAGCTACCTGTAGCATTCTTTGTTGTTCTTCATTAAATAAAACAATTACAACTTTCGAATTTGGTTTATTTTTCTTCTAAACAGGAACTTGCACATGAACTCAATTTAACAAAGAACAACCTCTATCATGTGTTTATTTAGCAGTTTCTATCTATTAACTAAACATGGTTTATAGTATAAGTTGGAAATTTGACAACACAGTCAAACATAAACCTGTATATAGTTTTGAAATTGTCATAAAAATTGATGCTAACAAAAAGGTCCGAAAAGAGATGCTAAAGTGGTTGAAACTTGGAAATATATTTAGTACCCATAACTAAAAGGTTATTTAATACTTGAACGCCTTCTTTGTTTTTAAACTAGTGGAGAAAATTGATTACTACTTGAAGTTGTTGTAGTTTTTAGTTAGTAGATGACATCATATGCAACTGTGTTAATATTGTGTGGTGATATTGTCCCACATCGGAAATGGAAGTAAATAAGTAAGTGTTTATATACTTATCTTGGACACTAAAATTCAAAAGAAGAATAAATGGGTCAGTAAAGTGGTGTTAGAAATGGGCTTAAGTCCATTGGTCTTGGCCCAATTAAAATAATTTTTAATATAATAATTAAAAAAATATTAATACAAATAATGATTGAAAAAAATTAAAAATTAAAAAAATGACACGTGAATTTTAATAATACAGTCAGCAAGTCAAAAAAGCCACGTGGACTGCCACATAGGCAGATTCCCCTTCTACATGTGCAGATTCTCCATGCCTAGTCAGTCAAACAAGGGATAGGGGGTTCTGCAAACAGAATCTTGATCTTACAAGAGGGGGATCACAAAAAAAAAAAACTTCAGGGGGAACCAAAACTCGCCCTAATGGCAAGGGAGAATCGTATATTTAACCCTATTTAAAAATAATTAAAATTTAAATTTAAATTGACTATTGCTCAATTTTAAGATTAATCCAACGTTACTCGCCAAACCAGAGTTAAGCAAGTGAAAATGTTGAATAAGATATGGTTAAACCTTTTTCAAATTTACCAGGGTTTACGAGTTTCATGTAACATAAGAAATAGTCAAAGCCCGATAAAGTTTGATAAATGGGCAGTTGAGATCGTACTTCATGATTTTAGGCGCTATTAACCTCAATTGACGAGTAACACACAAACACAATATGAGCATCATATATTAATAATGAAAATATCCCAAAAAAAACAATGGAAATATGGAGTTAAGAACAGTCATGTACTACATATCTTAATGAAATGAATCATTCACACATTACACGTCAAAATAGTTAAAAGTAGCATCATTTATGCAGGTCACTAATCAATGGTCAGTATAATAGTTTTTCTATAAATATCATAATTTGTAAATCATTCCGTCAATCCAATCAATCAAGCTACTTTACATATTTTATTTTTTCTAATTTGCTTTATTTTTACGCATTTTATTAATTTAGTAGTTCAATATCTCTACAAATCACATTTAATGCCCACATCTAAGGGACAAAGTTCATCCCTTAATATAATTGCTTAAAGATAAGGGAAATGCTGTTGAAAGTTATTAGTCGATCCATCGACTAACTTTCAAGTTTGACATCAAATTTGGCACACTCAGTTGGACTATACGACCAAAGTCATTGGAAATTCTAATTCACCGGGTCTAGACTACACCCAGTTGGACTATATGACCAAAGTCACTGGAAATTCTAATTCACCGGGTCTAGACTACGCTTAATGTATGCATTTGTTGGCTAGAAAGAACCTTAGCAACATAGATCTACCATCAATGTCATCACTGAAGAGGTCTGGTCAACAACAAACTAATGAAATTACACAAATAATGGGAAGGCCAGCAACAATGCCTCCTCCAATTAGCCCATTTGATCCACTTGAGCAACCGATGATAAGGACAAATTCTTTTATTAGACAACAATATGAAACGGGAATACATGATATCATGTATTAAGTCTTTCACAACTTGATAACATTGTAAGATATATGGTTCATAAAAGGGGTTCAATAAGCCAGGGAGTTGGAGACCACACGATATAATTCTGGTGACAAGTTTTTCATGTCTACCATACAAGAAATTCAAGGTTAGATAGACATTGCTACTTAAAGTCAGCCTATCAATGTAATAGTAGGACCTAGATATGTCTAATTGATTCTCCTACAACAAGTATCTTTTATCTTTGTAATTCTTATCTTAGTATTTTAGGAATTGCTAACTATGGAGGCACCCAGTGTCAAATGACACATACAGTCAATGTAATCTTCAATTTAAGCAATTGCATATGGCAAGGAGGATATCTGAAGTAGTCTAACAAATTGGCATGCCACATGTATCATCTTATGACCACATTCTGTTAGTGAAAAACACTTGGCGTTACACATCTTTGACAAGAGATAAGATGGTATAACAAGTTTGTCATGCTATGAATGAAACAACTTCTAGAGCATCAAACATCAATAACTAATTTAGGAGAGTGATAGGAAAAATGATATTCGAGGAAGAGGCACATATTGGGTCTTCATCATTGAAATGGCGGATTTTGGAGAAGACATGTAAGCTAATTCCATGAGAAATATATTAGCTAAAATCATAAAAGAAACAAACTAAATATTTTACATTAAGGCAATCTAAAAGGAATGTAATTAATTCATTATAAGATAATATGAAATATGCCTTTGACATCAGGAAAATTCATCAGATATTTAATTATCTTCTTAAAGATAAAAGTTTGGCTATTACATTTTTATGAGATTTCTTAAGCCAATAAAACCAAAGGAAACTGGTACTACAAGTGGAACAACTTCTATAACCTCGTACGATATAAATTTATTGTCTTTTAGAAGGTCATTCAGAAAACTATCAAAAAGGGACGTTTAATTTAACACATATGGAAATGGCAAAGATTGTCATTGATATTAATCATTTCCCATCCATTAGAATGATATGGTTTATTTCTAAGAACCTATAGGATTTAAGATATATGTGAAATTCTGGTAGCAGATCTCAGATATTCTGAGAGATGTCTAGATATTGATCTCTGATTCACTAAAAAAGGACAAAAACAAGAACATCCAAATACTGTAAATTCACACTAGTGTCATGACAGATGTTCCAACATCTGTCAAGACATATATTTCTGAGCAGACTGAATTCAACATAACAGAATGAAAAATAACACCAAGATATGATGACCCAGTTCAGTGAACAACAACACCTACATCTGGGGGCTACCACGTCAGGAATGCATTTACTATCAGTAGTATTAATTTTAAGTATACAACCTCCAGTAACTTATCACTTAATTCCCTACCTAGTGCAATTCTATATAGATACCCATCTAAATAAGAGAAGCTCATCTCAATTCCTAAATCACCTCAGTGATATCTAATAGTTACAACCTCTGGTAACTGCATCAAATTGTTTAATTGAAAGACAACCCTTTCAACACAAAATTCAGTCAAGACTCTTGACTAACAATAATACTTGAATTTGCTTAATAGCTTCATCCAAGAACAATATACAATTAATTACCTACAAGTTTCTGAATCTGTAAAACTATGTCTACTATAATGTATCAAACTGATACAAAGGGTGACTTACAATACAAGAAAGTACACGGCTCTCAAAACCCTAAACCCTTATTTTTATTTTTCAAAGGTCTTAACAAGGTCTAGTTTTTTCCCTAGGTCTTGGTCTTCATTTTATAATCTTCAGCTGTCAATGGGCTTACCCGGACTCTCTTCACTTGTTCTTGTTGTAGAGCTTGTGTATGTTTTGTTCGCTCTTTTTCCTTTCCTTTTCTTGGATAAAATAAAAGTGCGGTGGCGACTCTTGCTTTTCGAGTTAAGTTAATCAATAGCTTACACTCACGATTTTGCCGCTATAGAAAAGTGGCGACTCTGCTGGGGACAGATTGACCTCTTGCTGGTCCATCCCTTGAGGGGTTTAGCCTACTTTGATTTATTTACTGCTTTTTCCCTAATTTGCTTGTTACTTGCTTGTTCTGTTTGGGAATTCTTCTGTGTGGTGAGATAAGCCCAATACACAGGCTTGAGTGTACACCTAAGACTAGGGTGGAGAGTAGTGGGACCTACGCGCCGTCTTGGTACGTTTGGTGTTCACGAAATTCACATCTAGACGAGGTTTTCTTGGGAGATATTCTGACGTGCGTGTCTTGCGCATTTCGGGTGTTAATCTAGAGAGCTGTCGACTCTGGTGACCATTCCCAAGGACTCAGTAAAGGCACGCCTCCCAAGAGGCAATAATGGTAGACCAGAAATGGCAAACCCGTTATGCTTCTTGATCCGAGGACCCGAAGCTGAGAACTTTAGAATCCTTTAACCTATCTTGGCCTTATTAGGACGTGGTGCGGCGGCTATTCAGGTGCAAACTTGAATCAGTTGTTACGCGATACCACAATCAGACGAGACTCTCTTGAGAATATTATTGACTACCAAGCAGTTGGGAAATTGATAATATCCGAAAGATGGGTTGTAGACTCTGGGAACTTCTTTATAACCTTGTTCGGCAGGTGTTATACCCATAGCACATACCTTTGTGGGTTGGGTTCTTAACCTTGACTCCATGCTCGTGACTCGAACCTTTGAACCCGTGTGCTTCGAGTGATCTTTTTTTGTGGTTGTTGCATCCATGAGCATACATATGCATTCTTCCCAATTGTCTCAGAAACTCATTTCAACTATCTCCTTCTTCAGTTATTTGTTCACCGTCAAGTTATTTCCTCAACACAACTACGGAACTAGAGCTGCTGTCAGATTGAGAATGGAAAACCAAGAACAACACAATGCCAAAGTCAGAATGGAAATTGATGAGTTGGAGGTCGGTATGACCAAGCTCACAGAAATGCTGCAAGTTCTGATTGCTAGAGGTGAACCACCTCAGAGGACTGTAATTGTTGAAACTTCACCTGCTGCTGTTGTCCCTCCACTGACTCAGCAACCAGCTTCTACTTGGCCAGAATTTGGGTTACCTCCGAATTACTCCCCACCCTTTGCAACTACTCCTGTGTTTGTCTCTCCTGTATCTTCAGCTCCATTGATTACTGAACCTCAGCCTATTGTGAATTATGTTGCTCAAGCTATTCCTGAGAATCCTTTCGTGTACCATGCTGCTGGTCCACAATCTGAAAGCCAGGGAGAACCTGGATACATTGAAGAAGTCAGAGAGCAATAGCAAACCCTAGACAAAAGGCTAAGAGCCGTGGAAGGAAGTGATGTCTTTAGTGCTGCTGCAATGGACATGTGCTTAGTTTCAGACTTGGTTATACCTGCAAAGTTCAAAACTCCTGATTTTGAGAAATACAAGGGGCACACCTGTCCCAGAACCCACTTGGTGATGTACTACCGTAAAATGGCTGCTCATGCCAAAAATGACAAACTGCTCATTCACTGTTTCTAAGACAGCTTGAGTAGGGCTTCAATGAAATGGTATATGGGACTTGAGAAGAACCGTATCCAAAGCTGGATGGACTTGTCTGATGCTTTCTTAAAGCAATATAAGTACAATCTGGACATGGCACCTGATCGCCGTCAACTGCAGAACATGTCTCAGAAAGAAAAAGAATCATTTAAGGAGTACGCTCAGCACTGGAGAGAGCTAGCTGCTCAGGTGGAGCCACCCTTGGCTGAAAAAGAATTGACTGGTTTGTTCATGGATACTCTTCAGCCACTCTTTTGGGAAAAGATGATAGGCAGTGTATCATCTGGTTTTGCTGACCTAGTCACTATTGGAGAAAAACTAGAAGAAGGTATCAAGAAAGGAAAGATTGCCAATGCTGAAGCCTTTAGCGGTGCTAAAAAGTATGCTGGGAATTTTCAAAAGAAAAAGGATGGTGATACCCATGTTGTTTCAGTTGAAGGGAAACCTCGTCACAGACAATAATATGTAGCTGCAGTTGCTCCTGTTGTCAATGCTCAACCAGTTCAAGCTCCTCGTCAGGCTGTTATACCAAATCAGAATCGCAATAGGGTTAACTTTGTTCCTATCCCGATGTCTTACACTGAGCTATATCCATGTCTTGTTCAGAAAGGTTTGATTACAATGAGGGATCTACCTCCTCCTCTAAATCCTCTCCCAGCCGGCTATAGGGCTGATCTTCACTGTGAGTTTCATCGAGGTTGGGCAGGCCATAACTTGGAAGGTTGCTATGCATTGAAAGCTAGAGTACAAGAATTGGTGAACTTAAAGATTCTGTCCTTTGCTGATGATAATCCCAATGTTGTCAACAATCCTTTGCCAGAACATGCCAAGTGAAGTTTGAATCAGTTCAGACGGATCATCTCCTAAAGCCAGTATTTCAGACAGGACAACTCATCCTTGTTGCTGATTAGTCACTAGGCCTTGTTTCTTTCTGTTTGCATTTTCCTTTGATTGTATTGTTTGCTTGCTTTCGAACTTTATTTGTACTTTCATGGTAATTTCAATGAAATGAGCATTGCAATGTTTTGATTCAATTCATTTAGGGTTAAATAAGTATTAGGTCCCTGAAAATAACCCAACTTTGAGGTTTAGTCCCTAAAAAAAATTTCTTCAAACTTTGGTCCTCCCAAAGTTTTCCATTTCTAACTCCAGTCCTTCCTGTTAGTTTTCACTAACGGCGGATGACGTGGCGTGCCATGTGTGTAACCATTATTTGCCACATGTGTTTTATTGCATTGACCAGTCAAAAATGCTTTTTTATGTTAAATTTATTCTCCTCATTCTCTCTCTCACTCCTCTTCTTCTTTCCCTCTCCACCTTTTTCTCTACCCTCATTTCTCTTTCTCTCTCACACAATCCTTCTTTTCATTACAACAACAACATCAGAAATAACAAAAACAAGATCCTCTGTTATTATTCACTATGTTCAACAATGCATCTTACTCTCTTGTGGCGAGAAAATGATAATGGCGAGAAAAGTGCAAGCTCATTCTTCCTATCCATGGCTTTATAATATAAATACTACAACAATCATTTTCTACCTACAACTTTTCTGCTATAAAGTTGTTTTACTTCTTTCATGAGAGTGCATGATTTTTTATATAAATATTTTTCTGTAGCAAACTTCCTCATCCTTTCTAACTAGAAGGGAAATTGGTGACCAGAAGAAAAGTTGGTGGGTTTCAAGAAACTTCCCAGCTAAATCAAACTAACATCAAATAGGGTTCTATCATTTAAATGATTAAGATTAAAAACAAAATGTAGAACAAGTAATTGGCTAAGAATCTAAGCGGAAACATAAATACGGATTTGGCTTCGACTCATAAAACAAAATTAACATATTATTTAGCAAAGATACAAACAAGTCCACACCAAACTATTCTTCTCAAACAAACTATTTTGATGTGAATATATTTTTACATTTTCTAATGAGTGCACAAACCGATTCCTTTCAATTGTGTAAATATTAGAAAATGTTTAAAATAAAAATTAATGAAGTCGTTCATTTTTTTAATGATAATTTCAATTGGTCGTCGTACATGAGCCGTTATGGCCGGTGGTAGCATGTTGTTCCTGTTGTTGCTCGAAGGTTACTTTTTTTTCATGTATGTTGTATATTGTTCTCCTGTTATTTACTTTCAGTATGTGTCTTGAGGTCGCCACAGTTGTTTGTACGCATGTAGTATTTCATGATTAGTGTGTTATTCATACTGTCCTTTTGGTTGCCTACTTCCAGTATGGATGTCATAATGTTGTTATAGTTGTTCATGTTGTTCATCTTTTGGATATGATTTGTCATGGTTGTTTATATGTGTTCATACTGTTATAGCTATAGCTTGCATCGCTCACGTTAACTAGCATGGCATTGGGTTTTGTTTTTCATAAGTGTGTTAAGTAAAAATATGACGTATGCGTGTGCATGAGGATATTGTTTCGTCACTGTCCCAAGGACCTGCATTTTAATATCATCTTTCGTTTGATGCTAATCGTTTTTTGAAATACTGCATGGTTGTTTTGTTCTGTGAGTAGCCACTGTGACTTTCTATAAGGAAGACTGCTATTTTGACACTACAATTCTCACACTTAATTGATAAGCATTGGAATGGAGGAAAGCTTGGCATGAAAGGAAAAACTTGGAATGGAGAAAAAGTTGAAGGCTGTTTGGATAAAGGGTTAAATAAGTATTAGGTCCCTGAAAATAACCCAACATTCAAGTTTGGTCCCTGTCTGGTCAATGAAATAAAAACACAGTTGGCAAGAAATGGTTACACATGTGGCACGCCAGGTCGTCTTCCGTTAGTGAAAACTAACGGGAGGGACTACAGTTACAAACGAAAAACTTTAGGAGGACCAAACCTTGAAGAAAATATTTATAGGGACCAAACTTGAATGTTGGGTTATTTTCAGGGACCTAATACTTATTTAACCCATTCATTTATATCCACTGTGTGCATCTTTATGCTTTCTTTTTCACAAAACAAAAATATATATCTCCTGTTAACTTTCTTTATCAAGCTTTTGTTTATGCAAAGATTCGAGGGAGGATGATGAAAACGAAATACCTAAAATTGCTGGATTGTATGCTTTTAATTGAAACTTGGCTGATGATGTACAAGCATTGTTTCAACTCCCAAACACTGGAGAAATAAGGAAGTTAATCCTTTGTCAACCCCTTCGAGCCTAGAAGTTGGAGTTTCTTTCTCTACGAAAAAACCCGCAATTTAACCTGGGGATGGGTAGTTCTCAGTTAATTTGACTGTGCATGCAAGACGCCTTCCAATAAAGGTTGCAATCACAAGCTTTCCTTC
Source organism: Lathyrus tuberosus (assembly GCA_022829125.1). Lineage (NCBI taxonomy): Eukaryota > Viridiplantae > Streptophyta > Magnoliopsida > Fabales > Fabaceae > Lathyrus > Lathyrus tuberosus. The sequence goes on from JALAZF010000605.1 coordinate 2,340,705, forward strand.
ACACACATCAAAGAAGTGTCGAAGATGTCTTTCAAATCAAAAGCCAATAATGGTTCACCATAATCATTAAGCCAGACAGTCACTATCTTTCAAAAAAAAAATCAAAAGAAAATATCGCTAAGTCAAAACCTACGAAGGAGACTTAGGCAAAAATTGGGGCATCTCGCTGACTGTAAGCTCAAATGACACAGTTCAGGAGAAAGTTAGGGATAACAAAAAATCAATCAAGAGGTGACCAAAATCCTTAAAGACAAAATGAGTTGACCGAGGTCCTCATCAAAAACAACAAAATGTTGTAAAAAAGAGTGACTGCCATCTCAAAAATCTCTTGAGCCATCATCATAACAATGTTGCAATCCCAAAATCTCTTGGAATCTGAATGCATAAGTCTGAATTAACTGAGCATAGGACTGGAGATCATCACGAAGAATGGTTTGGGTACAAATTAAATTTGAGCCTATATCCTTTGTTTCAAAAACCGTGAACCATACCACGTTACAACCTTCAAAAGACCTAATTGAAGCCAGGTTTCTTTTGAAAGCATACTACAGCAAGGTTGCGTAAACTGACTCCTATGTTTGTTGCCAATCATTTGCTTTGATGTCTTACCTTTGCTTTCTCTTTCTTTTTTAATGTCTAACCCGTCGTGTTTTGACAAGTGTATCATTTGCTTTACATCATTAATATCATTCCAAAAATGATTTTTGATTTCAAAATTGCATTGAGCTTTGCATTAAAATTACCATGTTTGTTTGAATAATCTTATTTGCAGGCAAACTTTCCTCATTTAAGAAAATTTCAAACAGTTGAGAAACTTGGTCAGTGATCCTATCATGGGCACATTACTTCCAGATCCTGTTGTGAATCAGTTCAAGATTTGTTGCTCAATACAAGTTATTCTCAGAATTGGTTAGCCAGAAGATCTCCTTCAAGACCCATACTGAATTTAGCATTCTCAACATTCATTTCAAGAACTGAAGCCATGATTAGTTCATCCCCCAGCACTCATTTCAACAACTGAAGCCATGATCAGTCCATCCCCATCAACTGAAGCCATGATCAGTTTATTCTCAGCATTCATTTCAAGAATTGAAGCCATGATCAGTTCATTTTCCCCTGCAGCAGTCAAACTGAAGCTATGATCAGTTTATCCTCATCAGTCAATCAATCTGGGGAAATCTTCTTCAAGAATCCTCAAGATGTCTTTCCTCAAAAGACCATCAGTCTGATACAATTCATATGTATGACATAGATGTGTTCAACATCTTCTCTCCAAGCAGAGTGGGCAGTGTTCCCTATGTTGAGGAATCAGAATCCCTTTTTTCCCTCACAGAAGAGTCTATCTCAGTTGTCTCTATCATTTGCATTGCATACATAAATCATTCATATATCATACATAGAAAGATTTGCATAGCTCGAAGTGTGTTTCGTGCTCATATGCATTTTTTCGAGGTCCTGTTGTTGTCAACATCTTACCTTGTAGTCAAAGTCCAACTTACTTGGCACCTACCAAAACTTTTACCTGCCTTTTCATTCAGTGCTATTCCTGGATGTCTTGTTTATTTTCTTTCTTTCCAGTGTTATTCCTGGATATTGTCGTTTCCCTGTGCATCTTGTCCTGTTGTTCGATGTTTGTCTCCTTTCATTCCAGTGCTATTCCTGGATCTTTATTTTCTTTCATTCCACTGCTATTCCTGAATCTTTGTACTCTTTCGCTCCAGTGTCATTCCTGGACGTCTGTCTCTTTTGATCTCTAGTGCCATTCCTGGATATCTTGTTCCTCTTGTTTCTCCCAGTGCCATTCCTTGATATCTTGTTCCTCTTGTTTCTCCCAGTGCTATTTCTGGAAGTTTTGCCTCTCTTCTGTAATCCCCATTATATTTCTCTTGGATATCTTTCAGTGTCATTCCTGAAAGTTTTATCTGTTCATTCAGTGTCATTCCTGAATGAGTTATCTCCTTTACATTCAGTGTCATTCCTGGATGTCTTTCTCACTATCATTCAATGCCATTCTTGAATGTAGTGATTTACCTTTACCTTTCAGTGCCATTCCTGAAAGTTTTATCTGTTCATTCAGTGCCATTCCTGAATGAGTCTACCTTTACCTTTCAGTGCCATTCCTGAAAGTCCCTGCTCACTTTATTCAATGCTAGTCTTGGATATTGTGAACTCTTTTTATCCAATGCCATTCTTGGATATTTCTGATGTATTTTCCAAAACTTTTCTCACTACATTCAATGCCATTCTTGGATGTTGTGATTTCTTTTGTCCAATGCCATCCTTGGACACATTTTCCCCAGCCAAGTCCAATGCTATTCTTGGATATCTCTGATGTTTAACCTTGCCATCCAATACTATTCTTGGATGTCCCCAGTGAAGTTGTTCAAATGGAATTTTGTTTATATCCAATGTTATTCTTGGATGACTCTGATGTTTTTTGTTGCCCCATTCAATGCCATTCTTGAATGTTGTATTTCCTTTATCCAATGCCATTCTTGGATATTTTACCCCAATAGAGTGTTTTTCACCTCCATCCAATGCTATTCTTGGATGATGCTGTTGTTTTTACCAGAACTTTCTTGTTGTTGTTCAATGCCATTCTTGAACATCTTTTGACATACCTTCGGTCTCGTTTGTAGTTTCTATCCAATGCTATTCTTGGGTGTCACTGCTCGTATTCCAGGGTCCTGTCCCTCTCTTTCCAACTATTGATGGATACTTCTTGTCACCTTGGCAGATCTCCAAAAAGAGCTTGTGTTCTCTGGCGTGTCTTTTCGCGTTATCTCTCTCAATTTACCGTATCTCTTGTTTCAAGTTTCCCCGCAGTCTGTTTCATCCCTTGCATTCATATCATCTTGTGGCATCTTAGGGATTAAGAATGTGGCTTTTTGTATTTAAGTATCTTCATATCTCCCGATAAAAGAGACTTAAATAGGGGCAGCTGTAAGACCCTAATTTTTGACCCCTAAGATTCCACATATCATTCGCATCTCATTTTGCATAATACCACAAACAAGATCATGCTTTGGTTCCCTTGTCTCTCTCATTCTTTGGGTTTGTGCCTTGCAGGGTTTACCGAGCATCTGTGTGTTTCTTATTCACTTTGTTGCTTTATTTGTTTATATTTTACTAACCTTTAATCAAAATCCAAAAATATGTTTGTTTTTGTCTTCACTAACTTTTTCAGGAAGGAAATCAAGGATATCAAACAGTCCCTCAGCTCGAATAAATTTCATCTGAACAATGTCAAAGTTGATCTGCAAATAATTCAAAAATTCATCTGATCAAGAGTCTCCGAGATTTAATTGATTACTATTTAAGAGACTCCAAGGTTCATGCGTTTATTTCCATGTATTCTTTGACAAGCAAGAAAAATCGAGCCGGAACCAAGACATCACATCAAAAAGCCAAATTTCTCATTTTTTCACTGTGTTAACCGGTTAACACATTTCGTTAACCGATTAACACGTGCGAATTTTTGAAAAATGACAGCAAATTCAAATTTCAGCAATTGGCACCAATTTTCATCATTTTGGAATATTCTATACCATCTCATTTTATTCCTTACATCATCATAATTAATTCTTATCATACACCTTCACTAATCACCACTCTTTTATGAATTTCCCTCCATATTCAAATTCCAAGCCTAATTTTCATTTCCAAACCAAACTCCAATCCACCAATTTTTCCAAGCCTAAACTCTATAAATAAAGGCTTCATTTCATTCATTCTTCAAGCTTTTGAGAGCCAAATTCACCTTGTCAAAATTCTTCTTGACTTTTTCAATTTTCCCCAACTACCAAAATTCACCAAAAGCTCAATTTCTTCTTTCATAAATTGGTAAGAATTCACATTGATTCTTACTAATTTAGAGCTAAACCTTCATCCATTCTTGTTTTTGTTCATAGATCAAGGCTTTGGAGTGTAGATCTTGCTGCAATTTGGAAGGATTTTCTGATTTGGAGTGGTAATTAACTTTCCACCATTGATAAGCTTCATATTCATCATTCAAGATGTAGATCCTTGGTGCTTCTTGTTGTTGATCCTTTGGATCATATACTGTTGTTTGATTGCAAGTTTCTTTGTCTATTTTTACTGTAAAATTCGTGCAAATTCAGTTCATGATCACAAGGTGTTTGAAAAATGTTTTAAAAGAGGATCATGCTGAATTTTGCACATTTTTTTGCTTCTGATACAGTGTTAATCGATTAACCAAACACAGTGTAAATTGGTTAACCGGTTAACACCCTGTTTTGCATAGAAATTCAAAATCTGCATTGGTTAACCAATTAACCAAATGTGTTAACCGATTAACCAGTGTCCAGAATGCTGTTTTTGCTCTGTTTTGGGACTGTTTTGGTTCTTTTGCCATTTTCTTCCCTCTTCCTTTGTTCTTAGCCTTAGATCACATAATTGTGTGGTCTAATTTGGCTTTCTCTTCATCTAATTCTCTTTTCTTTTGATCGATGAAAGTCTTATGGATCATTAGAATTTCTTTGCCGAATTCTTGATCAAGACGAGATCGTTACTTTCTTTTCTTTTCGTGCGGTATTGCTTTCGGATGACGATCTACATATCGTTCATCTAGCATGCATTAGCACAAAGAGCTATTGACCGACATCATTGTAGTGTAATTACTCCATAAATTACTCAGCGATTGCTTAACATAGCGCAATATTTGTCCCGCATCGGAAAACTATCAAAAATGGTTGATCATTTGTCTTTTGGTTCAAAACTTATGAGACTTATTGTTAGGAGGCTTTGGTCTTATCAATCCTCTAATGAGTTCTCATCAACCTTGACCTAAGAGCAATTATTCAATCATTATTGATCATTCACTCTAATAACTAACAATTAATCACTAACTTCTAACTTTTACTTTTATGCTTCCTTCTTGCTCCCTATCTCTCTTTTACTTTTATGCTTCATTTTTATCATTTCATATCATGTTTATGCTTCTGCAATTTTTACTTTGTCTGTTGGACACATGTTTATGCTTCCGCCTTTTTCTCTTTGTCCACTTGGACCAAAAACATTAATAAAGGCTAAAACCTCTAAAAAACTTGTGCTTCTAATCTTGGACTATGGTTACTATCCTTTGCAATGGACATGGAGTTTTGCACCTAGACCTTGGACTTCAATGCTATTCTTGAATCCTTGAACTTAGACCTTGGACATCCAATGCAATTCTTGGAACCTTGGACTTAGACTTAGGACCTCTCTCCCTTTGCTTTGGAATTATGGTTCGAAGACTATGGAGCTTACTTTTGTGGTTAGATGTTTCTTATCCTTAGCTTTTACTTTATGCTTTAGGATAGTCACTTCTTTTCCACCCATTCTTTAATTTTCAAAACTCTCTCCCTTTTTCAAAACCTTCTTGATTTCAAACTATCACCTCTTTCATAATCAAACCTTGACTTTGTCAAGTGATTTTACTCTTCTTCTTTTCATTTCTTAACAAATGGTGAACTACATAAGCATGTTGACACCTTTTTCAAAAGACTTAAAAACATCAAACTCATCACTCTCCTTTTGTGCCCTCGTGCACTTTTCTCTTTCAAAACTTTTTCATAAGTTTAGACATGATTCATTTCTTTAAGCGGAATTATTCGCTTGGAAATGACGACTTGTCTTTACATTTTAAAATCAACCAAACAAACAAATTTCATTCTTTGTACCACGAACTACGGGGTTTTGATCCTACATTGCACATCGTGGGTACGTAGGCATGAGGCGATGAGTCTCTCCAAACAGAAAAATCATAAAAACAATTTCTCTTCTCATCTCCTCAATCACTTTTCAAGCAAACATTTTCAGACAAAAAACGGTAGATATTTCAAAGGGCTCCTATAGAGTACTATAGACGTTTTGGGTGCTAACACCTTCCCATTGCGTAACCAACCCCCTTACCCGGACTCTCTTCACTTGTTCTTGTTGTAGAGCTTGTGTAGGTTTTGTTCGCTCTTTTTCCTTTCCTTTTCTTGGATAAAATAAAAGTGTGGTGGTGACTCTTGCTTTTTGAGTTAAGTTAATCAATAGCTTACACTCACGATTTTGCCGCTACAGTATATGTATGCAAATGTACACGAAAAATACATCAAATATCAGTAATCAAACACCAATTACATCAATCAAACAACAAGATCCACAATCAAATCAAGCAATAGACCAATTCACATCAACAATCCAAAGATCTACATTGCAAAAGCTATAAATAAGCTAGAATAAGCTTGGATATGATATTTACCAACCTACAAAACGGAGAATTGCTTTAGTGAGTGTTGCAAATGAAATTGGACAGATCAAACATAGAAAATCCAAGATCTAATGGATTGCTAAAAAGAAACCTCAATAACAATGCAATGTGATGAACTTGCTTCAAAGTTTCTTCAAGAAAGTGCTTCTGAACCTTGAATCTAGATCCAATTCACTTTCTACTGCAGAATTTGCGTTGATGAGAGAAAATAATGAAGGTTTAGCTCTAGAATTCATAAACTCCAATGAAGAATTTGGAAATTCTACTGGAAGAGCTTTAGTCAAGGTTGAAGATGAAAATGGAGAGTGAAAAAATGAAAGAGAATTGAGAGGAAAATCAGAAAAATGAGGATAGATGTGCGAGGTTTAGAACAAATTTGTTTAAATAATCCCTAGGTTAGGAATCAAAATGTGGTTTGGAGTGTGGGTTAGTGTTTGGAATGAAAATTAGGAGTGGGATTAGGAATGGAAAATGTTTGAATTTTCAGAGGGAAATGAAATTAATTAAATTTTGAAATCAATTCTAGATCCTTCCAACTGGTATAAATATGAGACCAAGTGATTGAAATGAGATCCCCACTATTGTAGCGCTGAAAAATGCAATTTATGGGAAAAATTTTCATTGGTTAATTGGTTAACCATATTTTCCTTGCAAACGGTTAACCGGTTAACGCATTTGAAAATTCAAATTTTGCCCCAAAAGGGGGGAAACTTGGACAATTGACTGTTGCCACTTGTTATGAGCATAGTTTTGCCTCTGGATCTTGTCATTTGATATTGTGCCGGAATAATACCTGAAATAAGTCGTGAATTTTCTTTCGTACTCAAAATACCTGGCTGGAAAAATACGGTCCGGTACTGAATCACTGAGCAAAATAAATGTTGGAGCTTTTGATGCTTGCTGTTTAAAAACTTGGAATAAAAGGAAGTCTTGAGCCACAAAAACACCTTGATCACATGTTTCAAGAACCAATCCATGATATGATTGATGATGCAAATGAAATGAAACATAAGGCAGTTAAGGTTAGAAACGAGAGGGCAAAATTTGGGGTGTTACAAGTAGAACATAAGCAAAACCTAAGAAACATTGTTCCATAACTTACAACAAAGGTGGAAGGTTACAAGATGAATTGATTTGGAAGTGGGATCACAAAACTAGAACGAGTAGGTGCTTATTGTTCAAAGGTTACATCAACTCCTAGAATAAATGAAGCATGTGAAGTGGAGTATATGGTTTCATTTCGGCCATAATTGTGTTCACAATTTTGGGAGTTAAATGAAGACTTTTTTGGAAGAAAGTTTTTTTCCCGAAAAGAAAAATCAAGGAAGAATGAAGAGCTATATGAATTTTTGTTGGTCGGTGAAGCAAGGAAACATGAGGAAAATAACACAAAGTACGGAGAACTAATATAGAATGAAGTCATTTATAAGAGGGATCCTAAGAGTTATGAAGGTTGGTCACTTCAAAAGTTCAAAAGAGCTAGGTGACGATTGAAAAATCAAACTTATCAGATCTTTACCCTTTCGTAAGCCAAGATAGGATCTACAACGCCTAGTTTTATATTTCTAAGACGCAAGGATGATACTATTCAAGGAAAATGTGATTGTCTCATAGGCCAACAATTATTGGATAATACACATATTACAAATTTTTTACACCTAAATATAATTCATAAGTTAGTCAAAATTGTTAAACATGCGATTGTGGGGTTAGATGGAGCCTTCCTCAACCAAGGTACCAAGGTAGTGTTAGGAGAGTGAAATTGCAGCTAAACAAGACAGAGTTGAGTCTTTATTAGATTTATTGTGGTCCAAGAATTCCGTGAAAGCACAAGCAAGAGTTAAAACCTAATAAAGTTTGGCAATTGGGCAGTTGAGGTCGTGTTTCATGGTTTTCGAAGCCATTAATCGTAATTGATGAGTAAGGTGGAAGCAAAACATGGGCAATAAATCATGCATAGACTATGCTAATAAGTAATATCATAAAGATAGGAAGACTATATGGTTGTGGGGCACCACATCTCCCAAATAAAGCAGAGAGCACTAACACATTACATGCATAAATAGCAAAATGAGAAAATATTCATGTAGGCCACGGTCTTATATGATCAATAGAATATTTTCCTCTATAAATACCACAACTTGTAAATCATTAAATCATTAAATACATTTCTTAATTTATTAGATTAATATCTTCACACATCGTACATAATGTTCTTTAAAATAGTTAAAGAATATACAATTGAAAAATATAATTTCTCTTTCAACACAATCACTTGAAGACAAAAAAAAATTAAGGTCATTAGTCGTTCCTCAACTAATTTTCAATGTTAGCAAGCAACAAATACAAATCAACCTTAAGCGCTAAATATGTCTCAACAAAATAGTATAAAAAATTAGCCAATTTAGGTTGTTTAGTCAATATATTATCAATATAGTGTTGAGAATAACAAGTGCGAGTAGTCTAAGGAAGTTCTACCTTGGTTAGAAATGTGGAGACTTGAATATTTATAAGTGACAGAGTCTATACACCTATCACCTTAAAGTTTTGGATGAGTATGTGGTGTGTCTTTCACAAAGATGTGTTGCTCATAATGAAAATTCCTAAAATAAAAATGCTCCCTTGTGTTTGACCCTCAGAATTGATCCCAATAATGGTATCAGAGTCTGGTTCGAGTAAAGGGACTGACTCACCTATATCTAAAGGATTCTCACATGGTCATTGATAGAGTGTCCCGTTGAAGAGTGTCAACGGTGGTACAATTGTCTGGATGAAAAAAAAGAGTTTCCGCTTAAGGAGGGGAATTGGGGATAGACTCATACTTGAGAGGGAGTGTTGCGAATAACAAGTGTGAGTAGTGTGAGGAAGTCCCATATTGGTTAAAAATATGGAGACTTGAACGTTTATAAGTGGAAAAACTCATACAGCTATCACCTTAGAGTGTATTTGGATGAAGCATTTTAATAAAGAACAATAATTTTTTGGGGGAATCACTACGCCAAAATTACTCTTTGGCAGCACTACATAGGCAGCGCTTTATTACAAAAGCGCTGCTATAAGTTAAAAAATTTAGAAAACACGAAAACTGTTCACTTAGAAAAATAAAAGCGCGTCTAAATATAAGACTTTAGACAACGCTTTTGAGGAAAGCGCTTTCTAAGGTCTTATAAATTAAAAAAAAAAATTAAAGGAAAATATTAGACAGCGCTTTCCTTAAAAGCGCTGTCTCAGGTCTTATAAATTAAAAAAAATATATAAGACCTGAGACAGCGCTTTTGAGGAAAGCGCTTTCTAAGGTCTTATAAATTAAAAAAAATAAAATCAAAAGCGCTGTCTAAGGCCCATATGAGACAGCGCTTTCAAAAGCGCTTTCTAAGGCCCACCTTAGACAGCGCTTTCATTCAAAGCGCTGTCTAAAGTCTTTTTAATTAAATTAAAAACTGAAACGGTATCAGTATTCTATACTTTTTCATTTCATTTTTCCCTCTTTCCCTCTCTTTCTGCGAACAAGAACGAACGAACCAGCTGAAACCACCGTCGTCGTCCGTCCTTTCACCGCCGTCGTCCGTCGTTTCTCGCCGTCGTCCTTCCGGCCGTCGTCCTTCCTACTTTATCCTCCACCATCCTCCACCGTACTCCACCGTGCTCCACTGTTCCGGTAAGAGTTTTTCTTTTTATGTTAGGTTTTAAGTGAGTTTCATATTTTTCTGTTAGGTTTTGTTCTTGTTACCATATTTTTGGAGTTCTTTAGATATAATGATGTTCTGTTAGGTTTTGTTCTGTTAGGTTTTGGAGTTCTTTTGATAGAATGATGTTCTTTTGATAGAATATGAGTAGTTTAGATTAGTGTTAATGTTGCTCTACATTGTTATTGCTATATAATGTGTTAGTTTAGTTTAGGTTAGTTTAGGTCGTTAGTGTTAGTGTTAGTGTTAATATTGCTCATTATTTTAATATTGTAAATCCTTGAGGTTGTTAGTGTTATTTTGTTATTTTAATACTGTGTTATGTTAGAAGCCCTGTTAGAAGCTCATTCAATGTTCTATGTTTTATCATAACTTTCCTCCTCATTCAATGTTTTGATTCCTCATATAATAGTGTTTTTGTTGACCTTAATAAGTAGGAAAACCATGGATAAAAAATGGATGAATGCCGGTCGATTGTCCAAAGAGTACGAGAATGGGGTATTGGATTTCGTTAAGTTTGCTGTTCAACACGTTAAAGACCCCAGTCGAATGGACTGCCCTTGCTTGGGTTGTTGTTATGTGGGTAAGGTTGACGCAGATGGATTGAAATCGCATTTACTGATGCATGGAATTGATCGAAGTTATAAGTGTTGGATACATCATGGTGAGAAAATTAACGAGAATGTTGAACCGAAGGGGAAAAGTAATACAACCTATGCTTCAGATGACAAAGACACGGAAACATATGATTGTGATCGAGTCGAAGAGATTGCAGAAGCAGTTGAAGAAGATCTTCATGATTGTCCCGAAATGTTTGAGAGGTTGGTAAGCGATGCAGATAAACTGCTCTATCAAGGTTGCACTAAATTCACAAGACTGTCTGCGGTATTGAAGTTGTACAACTTAAAGGCGGGCAATGGATGGTCGGATAAAAGTTTCACAGAGTTGTTGGCCCTTTTGAGAGAAATGCTACCGGAGGATAATATTCTTCCCAATCGAACCTATGAGGCCAAAAAAATGTTGTGCTCTATTGGCATGAGCTATGATAAGATACATGCTTGTCCAAACGATTGTGTTTTGTTTCGAAACGAATATGCATCGTTAACTGAGTGCCCTAAATGCGGTTTGTCTCGATATAAGAAAAAATTGTCTCCAGCCAAGGTCTTATGGTATTTTCCTATAATTCCGAGATTTAGGCGCATGTTTCGTAGTGAAACCGATGCAAGACACCTGACTTGGCATGCAGATGAAAGAATTATTGATGGAAAGTTGCGACATCCGGCTGATTCACCACAGTGGTCGAAAATTGATAATGATTATCCTGACTTTGGAGAAGAAGCAAGGAACCTCCGCTTGGCATTATCTACTGATGGAATGAACCCGCATGGTCTTCAAAGTATCTCACATACCACATGGCCTGTGATTCTTATGATTTATAACCTACCTCCGTGGCTATGCATGAAGCGTAAGTACATGATGTTATCTATGTTAATCTCTGGGCCTAAACAACCAGGGAATGACATAGACGTATACTTGACACCTTTGATCGAAGATTTAAAGATATTGTGGGAGAACGGTGTGGAGGTTTATGATGGATATAGGAAAGAAAGTTTCAATTTGAGGGCGATGTTGTTTGGCACAATTAATGATTTTCCAGCTTACGGGAATCTATCAGGGTACAGTATAAAAGGTGAAAAAGCGTGTCCTATTTGTGAAGATAAAACAGATTCGAAGCGATTGGAGTTTGGTCATAAGAATGTCTTTCTCGGCCATCGTAGATTCTTAAATGCCAAACATCACTACCGTGGGTGGAGACAAGAATTCAATGGAGACACCGAACAAGGTAGAGCTCCACCTATGTTGTCAGGTGACCAAGTTTTTAAAAAGGTGAAAGATATGCGTACTCAGTTTGGCAAACCTTTTGCACATAAGGTTGTCAAAGGTGGGTGGAAAAAGAGGTCGATATTTTTTGAATTGCCATATTGGAAGTCTTTGTACGTGAGACATTTTCTCGATGTTATGCATATTGAGAAAAATGTATTTGAAAGTGTTATTGGTACGTTACTCAATATAAAAGGAAAGACTAAGGATGGCCTTAAAGCAAGAAAATACTTGGTAGCGATGGGGATTAGAACTGAATTAACACCCTTGAAGAAAGGAAGACGAACATATCTACCACCTGCTGCTTTTACTCTGTCTAGAAAGGAGAAGAAAATATTGTGTAAGTTTCTGAGTGAAGTTAAAGTTCCAGAAGGATACTCTTCAGATGTTAGAAGACTTGTGTCTATGAAAGACCTCACGTTGAAGAGTTTAAAGACACACGACTGCCATGTTATAATGGAACACTTTCTACCAATAGGTATACGTTCTATTTTTCCAGTGAAAGTAAGAAGCGCCATAACTAATTTATGTTTTTTCTTTAGGTCAATTTGTAGTAAGGTAATCGATCCCGATATCTTACCAACACTACAAAAAGAGATAGTTATTACCTTGTGTGAGCTTGAAATGTATTTTCCTCCCTATTTTTTTGACATAATGGTACATCTAGTTGTTCATCTTGTGAAAGAGACACAGTTGTGTGGACCAGCTTATATGAGATGGATGTACCCTGCTGAACGTTATATGAAAATATTAAAAGGGTACGTGAAAAGCCGAAGTCGACTAGAGGGGTGTATTGTTGAACGATACATTGTTGAAGAAGCGGTTGAGTTTTGTATTGAATATTTGTCTAATGTTCAATCGATTGGACTCCCCAAAGCTCATATTTTCGAAAAAAAGGATGGCAAAAAATTAATTGGAAATAAAATTGTGACAGTATCAAGGGATGAACGGGATCAAGTGCATTTGTATGTTCTGCACAATGATAATGAGGTTGAGCCATATGTTGAGATGCACAAGGATGTATTCCGAAGGTTAAATCAGAACATAAATGAAAATTGGATAGTACGAGAGCACAATCAAAGTTTCATACAATGGTTAAAGGATCATATTTATTCGAAGCACTTTTCAGATCCTGCTTCAGTAACAGAAAGGTTGAGATGTTTGGCATATGGTCCAAGTTTGCATGTGTATTCTCATAGCGCATACGCAATTAATGGATACATATTTTATACCAAAGAACAAGATGATAAAAGTACTATGCAAAATAGTGGTGTCACCGTCCTAGCTGAAGCAATGCACATATCAAGTATGAAGGACTTAAACCCCAAATATGCAAATCAGTCATATTTTGGAGTTATTGAGCACATTTGGGTGTTTGATTACGAGAAGTTTCAGATTCCAATCTTTGGTTGCAAGTGGGTAAATAGTAGTGACATACGAATGGATAAGTCTGGATTTTTGCAAGTGGATCTTAATAGGGTGGGGTACAAAGATGAGCCTTTTATTCTAGCATCTCAAGCTAAACAAGTGTTCTATGTCACTGACCCGACGAGTACGAAATGGTCTATAGTGCTTTTATCTAACAAAATGGTTGATGATAGCGGTGTAGATCAATGTGATATTGATGTTGAGAATGAGTCATGCATTAGACGGAATGAGTTGAATAGAAATGATCAAGATGAGGATCTTATAGCGAATGAGTCATATATCAGAAATGACCATAACGAGGGAATTTGGATCCATTCATCCGTCCGCATTGCTAAGAAACAAGTAATTCATATTCCAACCAAGAAAAGAAAGAGATGTTAGTGAAAGAGGTAAAATAATAAAATGTTATATATTATTTCATTCTAAATTCATCTATTATAGTTTTTTTGTATTTTGACGTCGTGTAGAAAGTTTCCATCTAACACTTGTTTAATCTTACAGTGGACATTGGTTGTTGGTCGCAATTAATCCTAGCAGAGAAGTGGCCATCCGATGTATGTATTTCTAACTTATGAGTTACTTTAATATTTAACACATATCTCTCATATAATGAAATAGTTAAAACTAAATCAAACTATGTTATATTATAATGTAGTACTTTGAAGAATGCAAGTGTGCCCATTACTCAATTTCTCAATTGGATGAAATTAAAGAGGATTGGTGTCAATACATTATGGAGCTCGGAGTTTTATCAGGTATAATATTGTACTCTTACTTTAATTGATGAGAATTTAAATATGTGTAACTTTCTAACTATAGACATTGTTGATGTATTCTTTTAATTGAATTACAATCTTTGTGTTCTTTCAGGACCTATGTAGATTTGAAGCAATGTTTTGGTTGGATGCAAAAGTACTAGTATAAGTAATATGTACATTTGTAGAAAAAATGTAATGATTTGTAATTATAAATTGGTGTATATATATATATATATATATATATATATATATATATATATATATATATATATATATATATATATATATATATATATATTGGTTTGAATTGCCAATCGTTTTGGATATATAATTTTGGTGTAAATTGGTACATTTAAATAGGCCAAATTGGATTGATTTGAATCTCCAAATTGTGGTATTTTTCTGGAAAAAAATTGGTTGAAAAACAGGTCAAATTCTGGTTGAAAAACCTGGTAAAAATTGTGGTTTAAAAAAATTTATATAAAAATTTTCGTATACCTTAGACAACGCTTTACACTAGAAGCGCTGTCTAAGGTGGGGCTTAGAAAGCGCTTTCACCAAAAGCGCTGTCTAAGGTATGCCTAAAAAAGTTCAAAAAGGTGGGGCTTAGAAAACGCTTTCAAAAAAGCGCTGTCTAAGGTATACCTAAAAATGTTCAAAAAGGCGAGGCTTAAACAGCGCTTTTAAAAAAAGCGCTGTCTAAGGTATACCTAAAAAATGTCAAAAAGCGCTGTTTAATGGTACTATAGACAGCGCTTTTCATTAAATATACCCCCCTTTAGACAGCGCTTTTGGCATTACCCAAAGCGCTGTCTAAACCTTTAGCAGCGCGGGTTTAAACAGCGCTTAAAAGCGCTGTCTAAGGCCAAAAAAAGTGCAGTCTAAGGTCTTGTTTGGCGTAGTGAATTTAAAATGACTTAACCCAAATCCATTGTTTGGATAAAAATATAGAAAATTGTTTAAATGATGTAAATTTATGAAGTATTCTATTCAAGTTAAATTTAAGTAATTTCAAATGACGCTAAAAAGTAAAGAATTTGAAATTGATCATTCACTCTATGTAATGCAAATGTTAAAGTGTTTATTATTAATTTTTCAAATTTTGTAAGATGGTCATCATGTTTTATGAAAATATCAAATTCACCCCTAAAATTCAAAAAATTGCAAATAAGTCTCTAATAATTGTCAACTTTTACAAATTAGTCCTTTCAAATTTTCACAAATTGCAAACTGGACCCTATTTTTCATATTTTAATTTTGGCTAAAATTTTATAAAATTTATGAAAATGACTCTAAAAATTTAAAATGAATCATTTTAATACCCCATTCAAACAAAAAAAAATTAAAAATGAATAAATTTCAATTGAATCATTTAAATTACTTAGAATTTTAAATTCCTTAAAAAATCTTAATTATCTCTTCCAAATACACTCTTTTGGATGAATATGTAATTTATTTTTCACAAAGGTGTGTTGCTCATAATAAAAGTCTCAAATAAAAATACTTCCTCATGTTTGACCCCGATCTAACTCGAACACATAGTCGTATTAAGCTTATCTCATTGTTCTAAAATAAATGAGTTTTCAATTTTTAATAAAATATTATTAGTTATTATTCTGATAAGTTAATTATTATAGTATTATTTTTATTACATCCAAATTAATATTTTTCATTTTTATTTATAATAATAATAAATACATCGATACTTAATTAATATAATAATAGTGATAAGAGTGCATATTTTATATTATAAAAAAAATAAAAAAGAGTGCATATTATATATTAATGCAATATAACATTGTGATGATTGATCATAAAACAGTAAGAAACGGACTTATTCCCACGTTTGTACGGATATTTTATATTGCTAGGTAGATTCTCTTTCCAGTTGCTTATGATTTAATTTGCATACAATTATTGGCTTTTCTAAGCTAAGCACCGGTAAAAGGCAATTAGCAATTAATGTTGATTCTCTAAAATGGTGAAATGCCGACCTAACCAACCCGTGCATTTAAATGTCTGTTATTTGCAATTATGGATGAGTTTGGATTGGCGGTGAGCATAATTAATTCTAGCAGAATTGAGTTTGGTAGAATTGATTTTAACAGAATTGAGTTTAGCAGAATTGATTTATGCTTGGATACATTTATGTAAAAATGAGTTAAACAATAAATTTCAGTGTAAAAATCACCCAGAATCAATTCTGGAGGTAGAAGCTACAAATTGTAGCTTCAAGTAGAATCAATTCTACTTTTGATAAAACAAACACTTTAAAATCACCCAAAATCAATTTTACACCTCTAGAATTGATTCTGAGTATTTCAAAAGCCAATCCAAACATACACTATATCATATCAGAATAATCAAGATCTATGGTTATTGCAAAAAGGTGGATCACTACAACCACAAAAATATATTAGAAAAGAATATGTCGATATATATTACTACCTCTGTCCCAAATTATAAGTCAATTTGTAAAAAATATTTGTCCTAAATTATAAGTTATTTTACAATCCCAATATAACATTAATGACATTTTTTCTAATATACCCTTAACTATTTATTTCTCTTTCTACTTTTGATTCTTTTAATTTCTCTTTCTTCTGTAATTAATGAAGGACAATAGTGTAATGTCATACATAATTTCTCTTTTCCATACAACATTGATTACTTTTCTTAAATTGTGTGAAATGTCTAAAACGTCTTACAATTTGGAACGGGGGGAGTAGAAAAGAAGATGCAGATATAGAGGGGAAAAAAATCAAACTAAAATTTCTTAATAAAATTTTGGCAAAATAGCGCTTTTAGTCCTTTAAGTTATTTAATGCTACCACTTAGGTCTTTTAAGTTTTTTTTGTAACGTTTAGGGCCTTTAAGTTTAAAATCGTTTGCAAAGTTAGTCTTTTTTGGAAATTCCGTTTAAAAAGTGCATAGGTAGCAAAAAATTGATCTGATGTGGCTTATAACTGAGATGATTTGGCTTTTAGG
Source organism: Lathyrus tuberosus (assembly GCA_022829125.1). NCBI lineage: Eukaryota > Viridiplantae > Streptophyta > Magnoliopsida > Fabales > Fabaceae > Lathyrus > Lathyrus tuberosus. The sequence goes on from JALAZF010000605.1 coordinate 2,357,705, forward strand.
TTTGTTGATTGGGCAAATGTGCTGGCGTTTTAGAGTATTGAGTGATTTCATACATAAATCCCCAAATCAAACTACTTGAACCTTAAAACTGAAAATACACTGCAGCAATGGCCTCTCAATGTGGTAGTTCAGCAAATCGTAGGTATATGAAGACTAATACCTGCGTTTCTCATGTATCTCAAACTGGAATGGAGAAGAAGTGTACGTGTGGATCGTCAACCGTGCTACAAACTGTTAAGAAAAAAGGAACAAATTTTGGGAAGCAATTTTGGGGATGCAGATTCTTTGAGGTACGTCTGAAGCTCGAACTATTTATCAAATTTTGGTTTTGGTTTATGGTATTAATTTTCGTTTTGTTTTATGTAGAGTGAAGCTTATAATGTGGGTTGCAATTTCTTTGAATGGTATGAACACAATGTCAGTGATGAAGTCAATCCAGTGTTACATGCCCCACTTATTTCAAAATGTCCCAAATGTGAAGAAAATGATGTTGAAATTAACTTGCTCAGAAGGAACATTGATAATGAAGAGGGATACACTAAGGAGGTTATGAAGATCATGGTGAAGATGTTGAAGATGTTAGGCTATGTCATTGTGTTGTTAGGTCTTATTTTGTTAGTGTTATGTGTTTGTCTGTTTTGGTTGATGTAATTTGTAACAACAAAGGGATGTTGAGTGATTGCTATGTATCTTTTGTTGACAACACTTAATAAAACTTGTTTGTGTTGCATTCTGTGAAATTTTTGCCTCCATCTGAGTTGTTTTCAATTAAGTTCAGTTATTGTTAACAGGGAAGGACTATATTGTTACATTTTAAAAACATATGGGACTATATTGTTACATTTTAAAAGCATATGGGACTTTATTGTTACATTTTAAAAACATGAAGGATGTGATTGTTACAAATTAAAATCTTGAAGGACCAATTTGTTACATTTTAAAACAAAACAAAAATTAATTACAAACATAAATGTGAACATTAACATATTCCTGCATCGAGAATTACATAATCCAAAACTATTTCAAAACACAATATTGTCATTACAAAACACAATTCCAAAACACAATTGTCATTACATTCCAAAACAATTGCAAAACACAATTGTCATTACATTCCAAAACAATTTGCAAAACACAATTGTCATCACATAATTCAAAACAGAAATTTGAAACAGTCCTAAATCCAAAACATAAATGCTATTTGTTGGTGGTCTTCCTCCTTATAGCCAATTTTGGCCTCATACTTGTTGGTGGCTTAAATGGTGTTGTGCCAGATTTCCTTCTCACTGCAAGTAGCTGTGACACTGTCATAGATTGTCTTGTTTGGATTCTTGAACTTGATGCTGACTGCCTTGTTTGAATTCTTGGAGTTGGCTGTGACTGAACTGATGTTGCTGGAGTAGTTTGTGATTGTTTTTTCTGAACCCTTGGAGTTGGCCGTGATTGGACATTTGGAACTGGATGACTTGTTTGTGACTGTACAGTTGGAACTGGATCTATTGTTTGGGATTGGTTAGTGTTGGCAGTCTGGGCCTCTTTTGGTCTTGCTGGACATGAGGCCTTGTTATGCCCAAAAAGACTGCATATGGAACACTTATTTGGAAGCCCCTTCCTTGAGACATTCACTGCATCCTTTCTCTTTTCATCAACCTCTTTATTTCTTCTTCTTTTAGGCCTCCCTAGTGCTCTTCAAGAAGGTGGTGGCAGTATGTCAGGATAAGGTGTTTTTTCCCCCAAATTTTGTCCATTTGTTGGATATATTATAGGCCTCCCTGAATCTCTTAGGCCTACCCGAATCTCTTTCTGAAGTTGCTATAAAGGTGTCTAACACAAAATCTCTGATCAACTCCTGGTAATAGCTCATCTATTGCATGCAACAATCCCTAATCACATGTTACACAACACTTGTTACATATTAACATCATAAAGAGCAATGCAACAATAAGGATTTGTTTGTTATAGTTTGAATAACATGCAGCAATAAGGAGTTATTTGTTACAGTTTGAATAACACGCAGCAATAAAGGGCAATGCAGCAATAAAGGTGCCATAATGCAGGCAACAAATCTTGAGGGACCTTTTTGGTACACTTTAAAAACACGCAGTACCTACTTGATACCAACAAATATCAATTTATGAGCAAAGTTATAAAGGAGTTATTTGTTACAATTTTAAATCTTGAGGGACCAATTTGATACAAATTTAAATCATATAGGACTTAATTGAAACAAACATAAAAAGGGAAGAACTAACCTTCTACTGATCTGAAACAAATGTGATGTGTTTGCAAACTTCTGGCCCTCCCAAGTCACGAACTAATAGATCAAAGAACCATGCCCATGAATCCTTTGTCTCTGCTTCAACTACAGCAATGGCAATGGGTAACATTTGATCATTTGGATCTCTTCTCACTGCTGCAAGAAGTTGGCCACCATAAATACCTTTTAAGAAACAACCATCTACTCCAATTATGGGCCTGCAAACTCCAAAATCCTTCTTGCATGCATCAAGGCACATGTATAATATATGAAAACTTGATAATATTGGTCTCTCAACATATTCTTCAGATTCTTCTTGTGGTAGTTCAGTTGCTTAGACATTTAACTTGATGGTGCTGTTTAGATTAGACCTCAATAATTCCTGTGCATAGTCATACAACCTAAGAAACTGCTCCTTGAAAGACCCTTCAACAACACCCAGTGTTGTCTTCCTTGCCCTATATGTGCTGTCTTCCTTGCCCTATATGCTTTCATCCTGTCATACCCCAAATTTTTACCACCAAGATTTCCCATCATTTTGTAAATCATCACCACAATATGGATGAACCATCATGCCTCACTAATCTCCTCAAAGAGGGGTGAGCATTCACCACAAACAAGAATTAGGGTTTCAAGCCCTCTCTGAGCACTTAGACAAAGGATCAATCAAGGAATGACATGATCTTCAACTTGTCTAACCTCTCCAACACCTATAAAGGATCAAGAGGACTCCCACATCAAGAATCAAGCACAAAGTTGCTACATTCCAAGTGGATTAAGCCTCAAGATCGCCAGTGTCACCAAATTAGGGTTTTGGTCGACCAAGGCCTCCAGATGGAAATTTTCCTCTGGGTCTGAGCCAATACTTCAAAGCATAACCTAAGATACTCCAAGGGACCTCATGTACTCAATCATCAAGTCAATTTAACCTCAGGGGATGCATTTATAAAAAATCAGGAATTAGGGTTTCTTGACCTAATTCACCCCTAAGTTGACTTCTGGGACAAAACATGAGCCAAGACCTCAAGACATGATTTGAGGGTCTCCAATACACCATATTGATCCATTTGCAACAATGGATTGATCCAAGAAGCTTGATTCACAAGTTTTAATTTCATCTGAACCACAATTAGGGTTTTGAAGAAAAAGTCAACTGTATCTTTGACTTTTGACCAGGACATGCTCCCAAACCTTGGGACATGATTCCATACACCCTACAACACCTATGGAATCCATCTATTAAGTTTGATTTAGGTCAAGGACTTGATTTCATAGAGGATCGCAAAAACATGAAAATGCATCTTTTTCCAACACTTAGAAAAATTCTGCCCAAGGCAGATTTCAAGTGAAACACCAAAACTAGGAGGGCTGTTTCACATAGTTTTAGGCTGAATCAATTCAAGATTTAAACATCAAAGTTGTTGTCCATATTACCTACAATCCAAGGAACTCATTGGCATGAAACAACTCAGCTTGAGCCAAGAGTTATGGCTGCTGCAAAACACCATGGCAAGGCTGTCATGAAAAATTAGTTTGCATGTCTTCTTGCCTTACACGATTTCTGAGTCAAAGCCAAGGATCACTATGCCAAATTCATCCAATCTGATCACAATGCATCTGATCCAACCAATAAACTTGAACTGAAATGCCAAATGCCTGCCCTTGAGAATTGATGAGTTTTTGGCATATATGCCTTGAATTCAAAGGGAATTAATGTGGATTAGTGCACTTTCAAGATTCTCACTCTCCTCAGTAAAGTTCTCTGATTAAACAATAATTAAAATGAGTGAAGAATGTGGAATCAGTCAATACATAGCTGAGCTATTTGGGGCAGCTATTACACCTAGTGCAAGAGGCATTTATGCCAAGCCAACACCATTGAACCATGGCTTTATCCTCTGAGCTTCAAGAGAACCACTTCAACACAACTCCTCTACTATAAATAGTGGTCCTAACTGATAATTCAAATCACACCAAAGCAGCCTACAACATTGCTTTCTCTCATTCTCTCCTTAAGTGCCAAATTTCTTTGTTTTTGAGTAAGTGCTATCGGGTTTTGAGTTGCAGAGACAAGCAACTCAAACCATCACTTCTATCACATCACATATGATGTATAGAAGCTGTCCAAACACCTAAACCACTTCTGAAACACCTCCATCAAAATTTCACTCTTCAACCTAGCCATTATACAGTTGGGATACCATGATCTGATCTAAGGAGTTTCAAAAAGTTCCAAGGCTTGCAATCCACTCCATACCATCCATTGAAGCTGTAGGGGTCATCAAATTACTTCTGGAACACACTTTGTGCAGAGTTCCAATTCTTCTTACAGCAAGGTAAGCCTTAAACTCTCATAACATGATCCATGCATATTTCCTTGCATGATACTTTTGCCAATTACTTATCATCATATGTTGAGTGTTTCCCCTCAAAAAATTTAATCATAGCACTCACAAACATGTCTGCACGATTACTTTTGTAAAATTAGGGTTCATACATTCATGTTCATGTAACTTGCTACACACTGAAAATAAATGAAATCAAGTATTGCCATCATGTTCCTTGTTAAAAAAACGCATGAATTTGGTGTTTGAATCATGTCAAATGGTTGAGAAACGAGTGAGATAGAGAGCTTCATGCATCTGGCCCAAGGAAGAAGATGGCCATGGCGCCATTCTTCAGGTTTTCAAACCAAACTTGTCTTATATTTTTCCCTTGCCATATGTTTAATGAATTAGCATTGCGCCCCAGTGGTTGATCAGCTGGTTTGTGTGTATTGAGCGAGTGGAAGGTCTGGGGTTCGAATCCCCCTCCCCCCAGATCTTCTTTTTTACCACTTTTTCCATTTTTTAAATATTTGTTATATTATTTTAAATGATTTGGAAAATTATTTTCTCCTTCAATTTTAATGATTTTTTATTGGTTCTTTTTGCAAAAAAATCACAAAAATGTTAAAATATTTTATTCCACAAAAAAATCAGATTTATATTAATTATTTAATATAGTTGGTATTTTTGTAAATAAATTCATTTTTAATTGTTTTAAACACTTTTAAAAGTGGATTTTTATCTTGAAAATCAAAACCAAATGAGTTTTAATTCATCTTGTGATTAAAACATCATTTTTCAAATCTTAACCAAAAATCACAAGTTGTTTATTCAAGCTTATTTGGTATTTTATCATTATTTATTGATTTTCTTTAAGAATTTACTTTTAAAAATGATAAAATTAGGGTTTATTTGATTTTCACCCTCACAAATCTTTTTCAAACACTCATGGGACTTTAATAGAGTGTAAGACCCAATCCCCTTTAACCAAAACCATTTTTGGGCCTCAGATATTGTATAAGTCCCGACATGATAAAAAATCTCGGCGCGATCGCCAGTTTAAAATAACTCTTTGGGTCTCTCCTTGAGTTGTAAGCCCCATCACTTGTACTAAAACACTTTTGGGCCTCTAATAGAGTGTAAAACCCATTCCTTGTAAATAAGATACCTTGTTGGGCCTCAGACATTGTATAAGACCCACTGTGTTTTCAAAAACCTCGGCGCGATCGACGTTTTCAAACAAACCATCTAGGCCAACCCTCGTGTTGTAAGTCTCATATTTCTTTTTTTCAAAATAATCTTTGGGTCTCTCCTTGAGTTGTATGACCCATACCTTTGTATAGAAAACCTCTTTGGGCCTCAGTCGTTGTATAAGTCCCGATACGATATTCAAAACAACGCTGCGATCACTGTTAAACCTTGGGCCTCTCTTTGAGTATAAGCCCCAACAATCTTTTCAAAACAATTTCCCTTTTGATTTAGATTCAAGTATACAGTTGTTATTAAAACTTTCTTTAATTTCTTTGAACAACTAACAAAACAGCATGGAAGCTTGCTCACCTGTAAGTTTTTATCCGCTTTCATTTACTCACTTTAATATATATAACTGTATTGTGGGAAGCTGCGCATGGTTAGTCTTTTTTCATTCTTTTAAATACATGTCAAATATATATAACTGTATTGTGGGAAGCTGCGCATGGTTAGTCTTCTTTCATACTCCTTTAAATACTTGTCATATATCAACTATATATATACTAGTATAGTCATTTAGAATTTTCCCCGGCAACTAGGTCTAGAACTAGGTAAAGCCATGTTGGTCAATCTTAAATACAGTCAAAACTAGACCCCCATAGGATTTCCAGATACAGTATTCCCTTCTCTTGGGGTTAATCAATATGGAACAAAGAGAAAGGCAGTATTCTCGGTGAACCTTTTCTCAGACTGTCACCCCTAGAAATTGTCAAAGAAATTCTACTCCCTGGAGTTGATCTATTCTCTGTGAATAGCATCTCCTGAGTTTCTTCAAATCACAGAACTTTCACTAAATGATCTATTCTCTGTGAATAGCATTTCTTGAACTTTTCTTGGTTTGGGACCCACAGGCTTCCTAAAAGCATCCTCGCCTCCTCTTGAGCTTTGTACAAGGACCCGTCGGCTTCTAAAAAGTTCTCATGTCTTCTCTTGGGCTTCATACAAGGACCCTCACGACCTCTTAGAGGTATAGGACAGAACTTAGCCATCCTTCGCTAGAGCTGTATTTCTAAAAAGAGTCACCAAAAAGCCCTCAGACCAATTTTAGGGTTGATACTCATCCCTTAAAAGAGTCGGCCTCCTCCTGGGCATTGTACAAAGATAGACCACACTAATAGACTTGGACAGTCTAAATCTCCTTTAGTCTCAAAGACATTCTCAAGTTCCCTACAAATATAGGAAGAATCCCCGGATTCTGGATTAATCTCCAGCAGAGTTAAAACTTGTGGGTTCTAAAACCCCGCCTCTCTCATCCCCCAGCTAGGGTCAGTTTATCATCATATAACACTATCCCAATCAGAACCTCAAGGTGTCTGATCCATCAATTCTTCTGTATTCCCCTGCAAGAGTTGATTCCCCACTTGGACCTGCCTCGGGATCTCAATAATTCCCAGCAGAAGTTAGCCTCCTCTTAGGCTTTGTATAATGATTATTTCCTTAGGAAAGTCTGCCTCCTCTTGGGCTTTGTACAATGATTCTCCACGGTGGAGCTAACCTTTTTAGACTCTCTTGTTGAGTCAACCACTTTTCAGACTCTCTTGTTGAGTCAACCACTTTTCAGACTCTCTTGTTGAGTCAATCACGTTCCAAACTCTCTTGTTGAGTCAACCCTTTTTAGCTTCAATCTCGGGCTTCGTACGAGATAGATAAAAAACACTCTCTTGTTGAGTGAACCCTTTTTAGCCTCAATCTCGGGCTTTGTACGAGACAAATAAAAAGCACTCTCTTGTTGAGTCAACCCTTTTTAGCCTCAATCTCGGGATTCGTACGAGACAGATAAGAGCACTCTCTTGTTGAGTCAAACCCTTTTTCACCTCAATCTTGGGCTTCATACAAGACAGATAAGTACCTCCCCAGTGGAGTTAGCCTCCTCTTAGGCATCATATAATGATATCCCCAAAGAGTCAGTCTCTTTTAGCCTTCGTCTTGGGCTTTGTACAAGACACCAATGTATCCACTCTCTTGTTGAGTCGGTCTCATACAACCTCCTCTTAGGCTTTGTATAAGGACTTCCCCAGTGGAGTCAATCAACCTCTTAGCTTCAACCTTGGGCTTTGATCAAGTTACATAAAAATCAACAATCCCTCTTTAGAGATAACAAATTCTCTTTCAGTCAACCTTTTAGCTTCAATTTTGGACTTTGAACAAGACACAAATACTCCATTTAGCCTCTGTCTTGGGCTTTGAACGAGACACCAAAAAATCTTTTTCCTCCCTTAGAATAGGAGGAACTGCGATTGCTCTGATTTCCCTGTTTCGTTTAAACGGGAATACGTAGGCATAAGATTGTGAAATCTTAGCGAGCATACCATCCAAAAACTCTAGGTCCAGTACCTTTATACACCAATCAAAACTTAGGTCCAGCACCTTACCAAAAACATCAACAAAAACTCATTCACTCATACTTTCCCAACCCATTAACGGATAAACACCGTCAAGTACAAAGCAAAACCTAAAGCTAATATCCTGTGGATAACCACATATAGGATGGGTAACTGACAACTGCTCATTGTATAACCTTACCCCGGACCCCCCAATCTCTTTAAGCATTTGTTCAGTTAAACATTCGCGTGCAAGGTTAGTTTTAGATAGCTTCCCTTTCTCTTCCAACTTCATGGGATAAATAAGAAATCAGAAAGTAGCACCCCTTTCTCCTCGAGGAGGAAAACCCAAACCCCAGCGATAAGGTGGTCGCGTCACCGACAAAAATCGCTCGCTACACATCCTACTCATACTATTGTTCCATTTTTCATGAACTTTTTCACATATGGCAATCAGTTTCACATTGGGATTTATTTTAACAGTTGTTTGTAATTTCCTCCCTAGCCACTTAGAACTAAACATATTTCAAAGTAACTCCACCTGTCACCGTCACATTTCCAGTTTGAGACTTCACCCCCAATATAATTGTCACCTTCGAAATACCCTCCATGATGAAAGTCAACAAAAAATTCATCCATAACCATGTTGTTCCTGTTTAAATCACCTAAACCATAAGTAACCTATTTTCTATCTACTTACAGACATAACTATTTCAAAAACCTAAACAACAATGGCGAAGAAGTGTACGAACCTGATACAATGCTTTCTCCACCTTCAATGTACTTGCGTTCTGCAGAGAAGATTCCAGAATTTCACCGTCAACTGAATGGATGGAGAAGAGAATACGAGAATTAGGGTTGAAGAAGAGAATGGATGGAAAAGAGAATTAGGGTTGCGTTACTACTTGCATTTTACAGAGAAGACACGACTATGAATACTAACCACAAAGCCAAGTCATCTCACTTAACTGCCAACTCAGCACCGTCATAGCCACATATATTTTTTCTAACGAGATTTCCAAAAAAGGTTAACTATGCAAACGTTTTTAAACTTAAAGGACCTAAACATTACAAAAAAAACTTAAAGGACCTAAGTGGTAGCATTAAATAACTTAAAGGACTAAAAGTGTCATTTTGCCTAAAAAATTTTATAGTAAGGGAGTTTTATGGAGTTTCTAGCAAAATATATCAGAATATCTCTATGAACTACATTCCACCATGTAATATCTTGTACATGTAATTCTATGTTAGCGAATTTATTTGCACAATAATTACCTTCCATAAAGATATGAGTGACCAAAAAATGAATGAATCTAGTATGATGCAGGACGTTTTTCCACCTGTTCCGAAGGATCCAAGGAACTATGAAAGGTTTGTTGAACGCTAAAACAACCAACTTCAAATCTGATTCCAGTCAAAGATGATTCAAGTTTTTATCTTTAGCGATTTGAAAAGCCAACATAGTTGTTGTTAACTATGCGATAAAAGCATTTCCCATCCTAATATTCATTGAGAAGTTTCTAAGATGCTTTCCACTATGATCTCGGTAAATACCACCACAAGCGAAAATACTCGGCACACCCACTAGGGTTCCATCAGTATTACATTTTACCCAATTTGAAATAGAAGGATGCTAGAGAAACTCTTTAACCACACAAGTCTTTGGAGGATGCAAATTCACATCGAAGGTTTTAAGAATTTTGAAATCCAGCTTTGAGTTAGAGTTGGTTCTGAGAGTATCATTACTTGTGTAAGATACCTCAGCATTGATGGCATTGAGAGATGACTTCTAGTGAGTGTTGATGTTATTAAACCTTATTTTGTTTCTAGCCTGCCAGATTGCGTTAACAGTATTGATTATTACTGCCAACACCACTAACTTTTCCCTGAGCAAAAGAGAGCCTATTCAGAGCCTTCCAAAAATCATTTATGGTCTGAATATCTTGTAACATTAAAGAGGATAGCTGAATCCAAAGTTGGATGGAAAATTTACACCTGAAAAAATATGCTCAGAGGTTTCAATATGGGTCAAGCATATACTGCACATGGAGGGAAGATGCACCCCTCTGGTGGTTAGATTCTCGTCAGAGGGGATTTTGTGATGGAGAAGTATCCAAAACAACAAAAATCTTGAAGTTGGGATGTGGGCATTCCATATAATTTTCCCCCAACTTAGAATTTGTGAAGGATGTTTTTTGAACATGCAAGTCTCTTTGATGGTGAACACTTTGTCATCATCTGGAGTCCAAATGCAAAAGTCATCTTTAACCTCTAAAGGGATGTGAATATTAGAAAGTAATTGAGGGATGGATGTAAAATTTAGTTGAATGCTTTGAGGAATATTTCATTGATGATTAGAAATGTAAGATGAAGCTAAGTCATTTATGAAAGTCTGGCCCCAATATGTGATATCCAAAGAATCCACTATAGAGGAACCATTCACACTATTCAACTGAAATTTAATATTCCCGCCATTTCCAAGAAGCCAACTAGAATTAAATTTAACTTCATCAATTGATCCTTTCATACTACTCCACAACAATGAGAAAATATGATATCTAATGTGGTTTTTAGCCCTCATGGCTCTGTCTCTGACTAACACAGCCCATTTATCTTTAGAATTATGCATGTCCCAGCTCTGTTTTAATTTAGAGGCTTCATTGTGAGTTAATAAAGATCAGATTAACAGTTCTCCCTCCTCAAAAGATCGACAAAATTTATGCCAAGCAACAATTACCAGCTTCCTTCTATCAAGCTCTCCACCCTAAATAAAATTCCTTATCTATCGTTCAATGTTCCTCAAAACAGAAACTGGCCAGGAATTGATCGACAGAAAATGTAAAAGTATTCTTTGGATGACTGATTTGACAAGAACTAGTCTGTCAACAATCGACAACAAGCTGGCTTTCCATGCAGCCAATATAGTTCTAACTTTATCTGTAATTAATTAAAAATGCATAGGTTTAGGCCTACCTCGAAAAATAGGTGCTCCTAGGTAAATGAAAGGGGTTAGACCAACAGAGAATCCCAAGCACTGAGCTATATGTAAGTGTCTATGATTGGACATCGACCCTGCATATACAATAGATTTTAAGTGGTTAACATGTTGTCCATACAAAGTAGCGTACCTTTGGAACAAATTTTTAATGGCTTCTATAGAGTTGGCATCACCTTTTAAGAAGACCATAATATCATCTGTGTAAAACACATGAGAAGGAACTGTGGTTATCCTAGTGGCTTTTAGCAGCTTCACCTAATGGTTGCCTACTAGTTGAGAGATACCCATACTTAATACGTCTTCATCCAAGCTGAAAAGAATGGGAGATAGTAGGTCACCTTGTCTGACCTCATTCCTGCATGTGAAGAACCTTTTTGGAATGCCATTGATGGAAACGGATATGCAAGCAGAGCTCAGAATAGAACTGATCCAGTTGCAAAATTAGTTATGATAGATATAACGAAAATCCCCTTGATTCTGTATAACCTATGTGTCGACACATACATGTTTCAGGTCGACACATAGAAGAAACATTTTTCTATGTGTCGACACATATGTTTTTCAGGTCGCCACATGTACTGCATTTTTAAAGTTTGTAGGCTCGGTTAAATGTGCCGCTTCTATAGGTCGACACATAACCTATACATGTCAACACATGACCTGTTCAGGTTGCCACATGACCTTTACATGTCGTCTCATGACTTACGTAGGTCGACTCATGCAAAGTATTTTTCCAAACATTCACAAAATTTTCATTTATTTTGTATTCCTTTTGCTTTAAAACATGCATACATATAAATACTTCATACACACATCATTTCTTTTCAATGATTTTTTGAATATCATAAACGGAACATAGAACATACAAAGAGTGTTATTCATCTTCAACCTTAATTTCATGCATACACACAAACAAAGTACACATAATCATTCATTGTTTGGGTGCCATCTAGAATCAAGTTGATAACGTCTAATTTAGCTTGTGGTATTGTAAATTGGGTTGAGATCTTTTGGGGGTTTCAAATAAGAAAACCAAGGTGGGGTTTTTCTTTAATATCAAAGTGGGGATTTGAAGGTTGTGGACAAGATTACGCATATTTTGATTCGACTGAGTGAAGACTTTGAAGAGCGGAGGATTCTTGCAAATGGGTAGTGTGAGACGGTGAATCAAATTGGTAAATCTTGGGTTATAACAATTCATAATTTGGATTTGATTGAGTGAAGGCTTTGAAGAATGGAGAGTTCTTTCAAAGGAATAACGTGAGACGATGAGTTCAATTGACATTGTTGGGTGACTTGATCAAGCTCAGATCAAGGGAAGAGAAAGTGTTATAATCAACATCAAACGAAGGGTTCATAGGGTTGCATTGCAATATTTCTCTTGTAAACTGCTTTTGCAAAGTAAAGTTAATTTCACCATCTCAATTCGAGTTTGAATTGAGGGTAGATGTATCTATAGCGAGGCCGATTGGAAAATTGGCTAAACAAATCCTTGTGTACTCTCTCTCTCTCTCTCTCTCTCTCTCTCTATATATATATATATATATATATATATATATATATATCTTTTACATTTTATTTGCAAATTGTTGAGTTCATCATTTGTGTGATTAATACGTTTGATAAATTCTTTTGAAAACCATTTGAAAAAAGTTTTGTTGAGTTGATCACAATCTTTTAGATTGTGGTTGGATTTTAAGATCAACAAAACTATACAAATTTCCAAACAATATTGATTGCACACAAGGTGTTCGACAATTTGTCTCAAGTGTATTTTTGTGTGATTTATCATTGGGAGTAGTGTTACTTGTCGAGTAGCCTTCCAGGGATTGTGATTTAATCATATTGATTGAATTACTTATCATTATTTTCAATTAGTTTTCATATACGTATATCCAAGGTTTTCTATAGTGGTTCGATTTAGACGAATCAATCTGAGTCTCTTCTACTAGCCATTGTTTTTTAAAACAGTTTTGTAAAGCAGTTTTTTTAGGGATCTATTCCACCCGCCTCTAGATAAGTCGCCTTCGTCTAACAGAGAAAATGGTGTTCAATTTGTTAGGTGGAGAAGAATGGTGTTTCTTTGCTAGGCCGTAAAAAGTGACTGAAACTTAACATTCTGTTTAGTGAGTAAAATATTGTTTAGAGTTTACATCTCTGTTTTTAGAAAAACGAGACAACAAAGCCAAGCTAAAAATTTTGTTCAATTTAATTAAAAAAATATTAATTAACATTTAATGTCGGTTTTCTTAAAAACCAAGGGGATAAGATGATTTATAAATTAAAGGCAAAATTTTGGTTCTATATAAAGCATAAATTTGCAGGATTGGGAATTGAAGCTCAAACCCTGAGCTACATATCCTATAGGTTTTCTACAAAATCTAGAGATAAAATTAAACTTTCAAAAAATGACGCGTTTCAGGTCATTTGACCTCGAATTTTTGTTGGTTGAGGTAAAAACTTTGTCATAAAGTGTATTATTGGTATTAGTGTTTCATGCTAACCAAGAGATGTGTACATCCCAAAGACTAACAATATGCAACCTCTAAACTTATTAATGAATATATGGTTCTAAGTAAGGTTCCTAGAGTCACGGACCCTATTTGGGAACATTGCCATCACTATCAAATTAACCATTAGATGATAATACCCTTAAAAGGATCTAGTCTATGTGATATCTGTAACACCATCTACCCCGATAATAATTTATAAAATATTGCAGAAAATATTAGGACGAAATAAGGGTTTCACATTGACAAAATATTAAACTTTTATTCCAAAGGTTGAATTTAAATTCAAAACATAGCAAAGTAATTAAGTTAAAAAAAAAAGATATAGCAAAGTATTCCAAACCCGATATCACAATATCAGAGAAAAATACAGAATATACTAATAGTCGACAAAGTTCGGCGAAAACATAAAACAAAATAAAAAACAAACTAAATAGGCCAACTATGCCATCCTCCATAACCTAGACCCATCCTAATTCAGTTTTTTACACCTATTATCATCGTTAAGCATCTTACATGATCAATTCGACATCTATCACTCTAAATACTATTATCCTAAATCATCAACACCATGAATACATCTGTTGCACCCCAAATTTTACCCTCTTTTTCTTTTTTTTTTTCTGCTAGTTGATGTTTTATTTATTGGTTTCTATTTTAACTTAATATTCATTTTAATCTGCCTTTATTTTACTTTATATTCAATGTGACCTATTTTTATTTCATTTACATTTAAGTTGTTTTTCTTGTTAATTTAAATTAATTTTAATTTTATTTAATAATTAGTTTTAATTAATTAGATTAATTATCCATTTAGTTTATTTTCTTTTTCTAACTAATTTAAATCTATTTTAGTTTATTTTTGATATTATCTATCATATTATTAATTCAAAATTAAGAAAAGATTAATTCCCATTTTCCAATTTCCAATTTCATAACCAAAGTTCAATTTCCATTTCCTTTCAAATTCAATTTCCATGATCAAGGTTCAATTTCAAAAGCCAATTTAATTTCAAGTTCAAGTTCTTTCCTTTTTTTTCCATCTTAAGATCAACCCAAGTTTACAATACAACATTTAGCCAAAACACAACACACTCATTCATTCCCAATAAAATCTCAATGGAATTTTTTTTTTCCTCAAGTGCAATTCAGTTTACAAAAAGTGAGATCTCAATATTTTGTAAAGCCCACTTCTGTACTTTACGTTTTAGTTACAAGAAGTGAAATCCTACACCAGCTTGCTGAGTAAGTAAGACCTCAGGTCCCACCGTCTCAATCCTTCCCCAACTTGTCAAAATCTTTGCTGCTACACAACCTGCTGCAACCGTACAAGGACCTGTTACAAAAGAAGAAAAACAATTGCCAAAAGCATTTTTGAAAGGTGAAGCAAAACTTTCTCCAACGTAAACCTGCTACAGCCTGCGAATCGTACATACAACGGTCATTTTTTTAAATTGAAAAGAAGAAGAGGACCTATATAAGAAAAACGAGAACAGAGGGAGGAGAAGGCAACACAAAACCTGTGTAAAAACCAAACCATCCCAGAGCAAGTTTTCACAACAAAACCAACTAAGACACTTTCAGCTTCTTATGACAACCTTCAAACAACCATCTCAATTTACTCAATTCAACCTAAACCAGGAATTCATATTCAAAACCATAACCAAATTCAAATAGAATCCTAACATCAAAAACCAGTTTGCAAGTTCAAAGACAAATTTTCCATATCGAAAAAACCAGAAGAATTTTCAAAGACGCTAAAACAGAGTTGTAAAACCAAAAAATAAAACCATACCTCACCGGAAACGAAAATCTCCACGGCACCGCCTTAAACCGATTTGCGATACCATACATATCCATCTTCTTCAACCTTTAACTTTATTCCAATTCTTTCTACAACCTTCAGCTACCTTGAACCTCTTCTAGACATTTTCTTCACCAATCTCAACTTGGCTTCTTCCAATTACGCACAAAACCGCATCGGTTCTCTTCACTATCAATCCGAAAAGAACCTGCATCATTCATCATCACCTATAGAACACCATGGGTTAACGACTCAAAATCCTTCTTCAAAGAAACGAGAAATAGGGAAGAAACAAGTCAGACCACCAGAAGAACAACATCAGAAAAGTAGAAATCAGAGGAGATCTGAAGCACTTACATGGTCATCCATTGTCGCCAAATCGCACCGGACTTTGCTCCAAGCAGGTAACCTCGAGACCTCTTTCATCGTTTTCTCATATTATCTTGTAGAGCTCATTCTGCTAATCCAAACACCCTCAACATACTTTCAATGAATCAACTCAGTCCATCTCCCTCTATTCTTCCCCCAAATCTCACAGCCACCTTCCCTTCGTCTTCTTCACAATTAACACCTAACAATTTTTTTTTCTCATCAACAACAACTGAAAACCACGCTCAATCGAATACCCATCCTAACCTTCAATCCCAAAGTCAAACCCAGGAAAAGAATTAGAAATGAAGATGAAAATGTTTTTTGAAATCAAACCAATTGAACCTGAGATAACGAACCTGAAACGAACCAACACGGACATCGCGATCTCGTGAGAGAGATAGCTTGTCACAATTTCGTCCGAGATAGAAGATAACGGCGAGGGAAGATGAGCTGGAATCGGATTGGAGAGGAAGAAAGTGAGTAGCGATGGGGAAGGCAGGGGACGGATCGCGAGAAAGAGAATGAGAACAGGGCACTGAGTAGAAGGAATTGAGCGTGTTTTCACAGCTGTGTAGTTAGGGTTTGGTTCTTCCCTTTTTCCCTTAACGTAACCGAACCGGGTCGATATCCAGGACCCAGCTAGTACCCAGCGCCCCACTTTGGCTTGGGCTCACCAATCAGCCTTGGCCCATGCTTAGTCTTTCTATTGGCACCCTTCACTTAGTTTTAATTCTAACTCATTAATTTAGTTTTTAGTATTACATTAATTAGTTAGTTTTAGTTAAATTTCAACTTAATTTATTGTCTAGTTTAGCTAGATTTAATTAGTGAGTTTTTTTTAGTTAAGTTTGTTATTTAGATTAATTAGTTAGTTCATTTAGAACTTAATTATTTAATTAGAGTTAATTATTAGATTTTGTTTTTAATTAAGTTTCGTTTTATTAAGGATTATCTAATTAGATTAGAATGATTAGTTGTTTACCTTTAAGTTATCTATGTTCATTTATTCTAATCTTGACATTTTGTTTATTCCTTCTTCCTCCATGACGGATTTAATCCTTGATGTTTTGTGTTGTGATGTTAATTTTCATTATGTTATTAATTGTTAACCTTTGATTTTTAATATCAAAGTGTATTTCTATTTGTGTTGTCAATTGATTATCAAGTTTGGTTTAATCATTTATAAGCACCTTTGTTAATCTTGAAATGCTATTTCACTAATTGATTTGTTTAATTCTTGAATCAATTTGTCCCATGCTTGACTTTTATGTGAATGTTATTTTCTCTTTAAATGCCATCCTTGATATCATTCTCTATGTTTGTCTTCCTAAAGATTGAAGCATATTGATGTGTTCTTGTATATCATTTCTATATGTTTGTCTTCCTAAAGATTGAAGCATATTTGATGTACTCTTTTAATCATGTTCATCCTATCCATATCTTTGTCATAAACATATTGCCATCCTCATGCTTATGTTGTTTCATCTATTATATCAATGTCCTATCTTTTATCATGTCTTATTTATTGTTATTATCAACTGTTTTTCCCCTTAGTCCAAAGAAAGGTGAATAGCATTGACTCTTAAAGTCATAGCCCCCATCTTAACCTAAGTAACCTCTTAGGAAGAAAACTTTGTTTCTTGGCCTCATCAGAGCCACATAAATTATAACTAGCTTTAGGGAAAGTTCCTCAACTCTTAGTGATATTCATCATAATGAATTTATCACTTCCCCTACTGACTAAACTTCAACTTAGGTCCATTGCAACTAGATCTAGAGAGTTCCTAAACTCTACAATGAGCTTGTGCTCATTTCCCCTCTGAATATTGACCACAGTCAATCATTCAGTAGAAGTAGAACTACACATACTCTGATTCTATTCCCGAGGATACGTAGGCGTAAAGTGCGATGCTTTATCGAGTATACTTAGATACTAACCCCTAGGGTTTTCAACCTTTAGCAAACATAACATAACATTAAAACAAGAGGTTCCCGTAGAGTACTACGGACGTTTAGGGTGCTAATACCTTCCCTAGGCGCAACCAACCCCCGAACCTTAGACCTCCCCCCTTTAGGTTTTTCTAACGATCTTGAACCTTTCCTTTGGATAAATCAAAGTCGGTTGTAAAAGAAAATGATGCAAATTAATTAATAATTTGTTATCCAATTTTCACCGCAACAACATCTATTAACAATAACATTGTCTCATCAATTTCACCTCAATATTATATGAGTTCATCCATAAAATCTCAACATAACACCAACATATCAGTGGTTTTCATGAATTCACAATATCAATCGTAATACAAAAATAAAATCACAACATCACATAAAATTATCACAAGAGTTCATATACCATAACAGGGGTTAAGGGAAACCTCACTATCTCGTTGCCAAAATACCAATTAAAGAACAATATCCCTCTACCTCGATTATGTATAATGTTTCTTGAGTTTAGGTGATGGGAGATTCTCCTCCTTGTCCTCTTTACTCTTAGGGTTGCCTCTTTCTCTTTTCTCTTTCAGAAAATTATACGTAACTTCTTTTCTTCCCCTTTCTTATTTTCCTATTTTTATAATACAAATTTCTAATTTATTTTATTCTTAAGTACATGTAACTCCCTAACTATTCAATTTCTCATTCTATAACTTCCACTAACTCTGGATTTCTATTAATTTCACCCTAAATTATTATTAATCCAAATTCTTCATATTCTAATTATTATTATATTTTCTTTGTAACCAATATAATATTATAAAATAATAATAATAATAATAATAGTAATATCAAAGAAAATAATAATAATAAAACATACAAAAAATTCAATTATTAAAATAACAAAATTCGAATAAAAATTCGGGGTGCTACAATATCTTCATATCAACCAAACGAGTTGTACATCCCGAAGGCCAATTCTATGCAACCTCTAACTAAATCTTAAATTTTAATACTCGAGTATAGAGCCCACTCAAAAGTGTGTGTAAGGTGAAGACGAATAGAACCCCAACAAAAACATTAGTCAACTAATCAACATGACAATAATAAAATAAAAAAGTAAACATATAATAAATATTTATTAGGAGAAAATAAATAAGGTTAACACTTTTTCAAAAATAACTATGTTGCACTCGACTCTCTAAAATCCCAAATGAAATCGCCAAGTGTCACAGCAGAAAAAAATTTGAGACTTGTTTGAAAGCAATGAAGTTGCCACAAAAGTTTATTAATTTAAATAGGAAAAACGTTGCTAAAACCCCTTTTAAAACAAAAACAAGGTCTTTGAAACAAATTTTAGGTTTGAGTCAATTATTCGTAAGTAATGTTAGCCTTATTATATTGATTTTGTCTTAATCATCAAACAAGAAACATAGCATGTTTACTAGTGAAGGTAAAATGGTTTTTATTAGTGTGTTTGACAAGATTTGATTCTTGCTCCTACGTATCTCTTGATGCGATGGAGAATTCAAAGCTATGTATTTCTTGGGAATAAAATTTTTGTGTGTCTTGTTTGATTTTAAGGAAATTGTTTTGATCGCGTTAAAGCGGAAAAATATAGTTTGGTGGTTTATTGTTATCGATTTTTTTTAAGGAAGGCATGTGTGAGGACAAGCAAGTTGTTCGACTTGTGTCTGAATGCTTATGGACCTAAAGGATGTTCATCTGATTAATCCCTTTTTAATCCAATTTTGTTTATGAAAGAAAATACTTGAAACAAACTAAATTGAAATCTTTTAAAGGAAGATAAACATAAAAACAAACAAGTTGTACAACTTGTGTCTGAACGCCGGAGGATAAATAGGATTTCATCCTATTAACCCCTTTTCAATCTAATACAAGGATGAACTCAAAATAATCAAGTTGCTTTTGGGAAAGAATGAAAACTTTAAAACAAACAAGTTGCACAACTCGTGTCAATGATAAAAAGGATACTCATTTGATTAATACCTTTTTAATCGAGTTTTGTTTATGAAAAGTTGAAATTTAAAATGTTCAAGTTGTATAACTTAAGTCTTGAAAACTCGTCGATAAAGATAGATGTACATCTATTTAACTTTTTTTATGTAGTATTACTTGTTATTTTTTGTTAAGGAGAAAACACACTTGACTTTTATGATTTATGGTGAGCTAAGACCTTGCCTACGCACTTGAAAAAGATGGAATTGAAGGTAAATAATGGTGGATTAAATTGCCAAACACTTGGGAGGAAAAACCCTAAATTGAGGACAAAGAATGATCATAATATGAAATACGGGCTAACCATAATTTGTACTATCCCAAGATGAGAAAACAATAAAAAATGAAGTTTTTGAGGTCTTGGGGGATTTATGAGTGTAATCAAGAATTACAGGAAGATCGTAAAATTACAGCCGTAATTTCAAATTACGGGTTGCCCATATTTCTTCCAGACAAAGGCCCAATTGTAATCAATATTACAAGTTTGTTGTAATAGTGATTGTGGTGGTTTGTGGTTGGGATTTTAAGTGTTCTAAGCCCTAGTTTCAAATGCTTTCTTTACTCACTTAGGTGTTATAGTGATCTTAGGTACAAAACATCATCAATAACAATAGGAAATCTAAGTCTAAACATGGCCAAAACATAGAGTGGGTAAGCGAATAAACTTGTTTATGACCAATCTAGGACATTTGGAACTCAAGTGTACATCACATGTTGTAGTTACATGATGCCACTGGTTATTGTTCTTAAAAATATACAACTATAAGAGTATTTGAAAGTTATTCTACATCTTAATACAAATAACACCAACACTATGAGGTTACAACAACAAAGCAAAATATATGACAATAATAAAAACATCAAAGTATAAAAATAAAAGGCAAGCAAAGGAAAAAGAAGGCTTCCAAACGAGTGAAGACCTTGGAAGCAAAAATTGATTCTATTTTCTTTTATAGATAAGATTGGTCTTTTTTCTCCAATCTCTCAAAGCACTTTCACTCTAACCAGGGACGAAGTTAGAAAATTTTAGTGGGGGCGATATTTACATATAAATTTATGAGCATTTTAAATTTTTTATATTTAAATTAAAAATAATAATGCTTGAAATAATTTATTAATTAAAATAATATATTTTATATTTAAAAATAATAAATAAACATGTAAAGTTTAGGTGCTAAATATAGTACACATATGCTTTAAACTATAAATAAAATAAAATAATTTTTTTATATATATTATTAATCACATGTTTTTCTAAAATTTAAATAAATAAATAAATAAATAATAGGATGGAAATATATATGACTTTAGTTGTGTTATATATATATATATATATATATATATATATATATATAATGATATTGTATTATTACACTCATGCATTACAAACACATGATACTGCATATAATTCAAAAAGAAGTGGGGGCACATGCCTACCATGTAAGCAACGTGGCTCCATCCCTGACTCTAACTTTCTTTATGTTTGCTCTCTCTAAAAATTTGCATTTTGCCATTCTATGCTCTCAGTGTTTCAATCTTTTTCAACCTCCCATAACTTTGAATTTGTGCTTCAGTTTATAAACACAAATTCATTATTACATTACCGATAATATGAAAAACTAGTTTTTGTTATTATTTTGCTGGAATTTATTGGGTCATGAGGAGAAGTATTTCGATACTTTATTCGAACAGAGCAACACACTTTTGTGAGAGGCACACTACATATTCACCCAAAACTTTAAAGTGATAGATGTATGGGTTTTTCCAGTTATAAATGTTCAACTCTACACATTTATAACCAATGTGAAACTCCAACTTACACTTGATATGTTATTCACAACAGAATTAAGATGGAAAAAAAGTGTGATCATGTTTAGGTGGAGCGCAAATCTGGTTTAAAGATAAAGATTATGAAAAAAACTGTCATTTGCTTTGTAGTAGAGGTGTCTTTTTAGGTTGAAAATAAATGTCAAATTATGAAGTGGATTTGGGCTTTTAAGGACCGCTTTGTCATCCGCCCTGCCAAATGTGGTGTGAAAAAGACTTGCCTTAACAGTTGATCTGTGTGAACCATTATTGAATGTGCTAGAAAATAAAGTCTCAGTTTTCTTGAAACTATTACTAAAGCAAGAGAAATATATATTAAGGGAACAAAAGTAGATGATAGGTTGAAGATGTTTCCACACATTGATTATGGTTTCCAGTGATAAGATAAGGCGGAGGGTGATGTTTCTTCAAGGTTAACACTTCAACACTTAAGTCACTATCTAAAAAAATGTAAAACTATTGCAAGTGTGAGTGAAAAGAATATATTGGCATGTCTCAAAGTCATACTTGTATAAAGGATAAAGTTAAAATTATTTTCGGTTGATCCAATGTAGAATACAGATGGCCGTTGAATGTGATCAATGGCTGAGGTGAGGGAGGAGATTGTTCTACTATACAGTTCACCCTATACTAAATTTGGCCTATGAATTATGATGGTCTTAGATGGACTTTAACTAGCGCGAAACAAGTTCAATGTAATAATTATGGATTTATTAATAATATCTTCATTCATTACATGAAAATAGAAAAAAATATGAAACAATATTATAAATCATGAGATATTAAAATAGGTAGTATATATATATATATATATATATGGAACATATCATATGAGAATGCTATTTTTATGTGAGAATCTGAGAATGAATCTGAACCATTAGATTTTAAAATAAATGGTGGAGATTATGTGTGGTCTTTTTTTTTCTCTCTTCTCCATCATTTATTTTAATAATGCAGGAGAGAGAAAAAAAAAACCCACACATAATATCCACCATTTATTTCAAAATCTAATGGTTCAGATTCATTCTCATGTTCTCATATAAAAATAACATTCTCATATGATATGAACTATATATATATATATATATATATATATATATATATAGTCAGGATCCATTGATACTTTTATATAAAGTCATGATTCGTTGACACCAGAAGTAAGTCTAAAAGATTTATACCAAATCTCAATTATTAATATGATTGAATCAATCTGTCATATTAAATGAAATAAAAAGTAAAAAAAAATACATGGCCATTTATTTGTTTTAAAAATATATTACATATACGACCGTTTGATTTATTTATATTAATGGTTGAGATGTGGTCTAATTTTTTTAGACTTACATCCGATGTCAACGGATCCTGACTTATATATATATATAATCATGTTAATTTATATCTTAAGAGCACGTATCAAATAATTAAAATTTAAAATTATCATTAAATAATATAGTAGAAAAACAATAAGTTAAATGGAAAATATTGATGAGAAAGTGGATAATATGAAGTAACTTTCCGTTATCTTAGGGTGGCAAAAGAAAACAAAATTTGATATGATAACAATGACCTTATGTTCATGTCTGAGTTTGTACATTTATTAAAGCAACATTAACCTAATTCAGTACGAAGCTTCGTAGACAAAATAAGTCACATGCAGAAAATCATGAATCAGTTGTTGTCGAGTATGATTACAGCTTTAAACATTTGTCACTATGCAAAGTTTTAAGCACAAGAGGGTAGTGATAGTGAAACATTTTTGTTGTTTTAAAATAAACAACAAATACTTGGATGAAGTAAAGTTAATTAAAGACACAGCTGAAAGTGCTTTGTGGCCCACTAAAGCTTTATTGGAAGATTCATTAGAAGGAAGTTTCTCCTTTGTGAGATCCCCATACAAAGCAATCAATCCACTTCATACTTCAGACATGAGACTTTGAAAAATATATAATTTTTCCTTCATGCAATATATATTATATACATTACAATGTAGTGCTTTACTATAGTAGAATTATAGAAAGGTATCGTTTAAAAAATATTAAATTAATTTATAGCATTTATAATCAAAATTACAGTATTTAAATAAAACAACTCGTGTGAACTAATTTACAAAAAAACCTATAATTTTTTATTTAAAAGGTAATTTTGTGAATAATTAGTAGAATTAAGTTTTATTTTAATTATTTTATATTTATTTATTTATTTATTATTATATTATAAAATAGTTATTTAATTTATCTTGTATATAAAAATATTATTATAGTCAATTCAATTATAATTTGTGAGTCTATAATTGTTAAAATGCTTGACAATTATAATTTTTTTTTTAGAAATTAAGAAATATTTTGGGATGTAATATTTGTGAAGAAAACTAAGGATGAAAAGAAGGCAAAGAAGGCGGAAAGTCAAGCTAAGGCCCAAAAGGCGGTAGGAAAAGGTAATGTTACCAAAGGTGCATCAAAAGGTCCTAAGCTTGGTGGCGGAGGTGGGAAGCGCTAAAGCTGAACACTTGGTGTGTTGGATTTTTGAATAGCTCTTGAGTAGAGTTTTGAAATTTTTGCTTTGATAATTTATTTGGAGGATAGCAGGAACTTTGTTGCTAAAGCTGCTATCATCACTGTTCCAATTGGAGTCTTGAAAGCGATTAAGCCAACTTAATCGATTTTGAATCAAGACTTCCTAATTGTCATGATACATATGATGTAATATTATTATACAGATTAATTTTGTTGTCTAAATTATTTTATAACATAAATAACATTCATATTTATTTTTTTTAAATTCCAAATCCACACATTATTTTGATTATGGTTATTATTTGTTTATTTTCAAAATTCATATTTATTTTTAATTGTCATGATACATATGATTGTGTTTATTTTTAATTATGGTTATTATTATCATAATTCATAATACTAATTAGTTTTGATTTGAATCAAAAATAAAAAAGAAAATGTGAAAACTTTCCGTATTTGTTTTGCCAGTATAAGTTATAATAACTTGCAGTATATTTTTTTATTATTAATTGACAGCCAATTTTTCAAAATTTTGATTTGTCCTTTTTGGACAATAAATAAAAAAAGAAGGATTGGATTTAAGATATTTTATCTTACCGACAGTCAGATTTCAACAAGCCACACAAATTTTGTATGAATAAAATATATGTGAGTTTTAAAAGTATGATTATATATATATATATATATATATATATATATATATATATATATATATATATATATATATATATATATATATATATATATATATATATATCTGGAAACAAAAAAAATTATGCAAAAGGTAAAAAAAAATTTATGTTCAAAAGTATTAATCTAAATTGTCATTATACATAATTTACCTTATTATTTTTTAATATCTCTTAAAAAGAGGTTAAGTGTTTGTTTAGTGATGAGTATAAACAAATTTTTCATTAGACTTTTTCTTTAAATTAATTATATATTTATTACTTTAATTTTTTTTGTTTATGTCTGAAAATTTATTTATTTAATATTCTTTAATAACCTTTAAATAAGTTTTAAATGATATAGCCTGTACTTTTATTTTTATTTTTTATGACATTATGAATTGATTTAAATAAAGAAGAAAAATATGTACACAATTATTCTATTATAAGTTTACAATATATAAAAACTGATCGTACCTGGATCAGACAGTTGATAGTGCCCAACGGCGTCTGGAACGGCAGCTCCGGTGATGGTGAGAGACGGCGGGGGGTGTACCTGCAAGGTACTCCGACGCTCAAGTGAGAGAGTGCACAGAATAACCGCAAATACAGAAAGAGTAAAGTGGTAGAAGAATGTGTCTAACCTGACCCTCTCAAATGAGAGGGTATTTATAGAGAACCCCCAGCGCGGGGCCAACGTTTACCTGCAATGGGCTAGATTAACTAGGCCCACTCCAAGTAACTGCTAGGGCTTACGTGTAGTAGTGAAGACCAACACGTGGTCTTCGCCCTAGAGTAACCGCTCCTAGATTTCCGGAAGTAGGGCAGACCGAATCTTTCGGACGTGGGAGGTTACTTGGAACGTGTCCACGCGGGATGGACCGTTGGGTGCTCCTCGCGAGGGAGGAGCCTTCTATGGTCGAGGAGATGTGAATCCCGTGTACTCCTCTCGGGGAGGAGCCTTATGCGTCGAGGAGAGATGAAGCCCGTAGAGCGGACATGGCCTCGCGGGGAGGAGCCATGTTTGTCGAGGAGTGATGTGTAGCATTCTCGCGGGAAGAAGCTAGTCTGTCGAGGAGACACATCTCAGCAAGGTGTGATGTCCTCCTTCCCTATTGTCCCAAGTGCCCGACACTGCCTAAGTGCCCGGCGAAACCGTGGCTAGCACGTGGCAGTCGCGTGTCTTGCAGAAGGACCTTATTGGGCCTCCCCGGGCTGTATGGGTTGGGCCTGCTTGACTGTTGGGCAGCCTCGACCCAGTCCAGAACAGGAGCCCCCCAAGTCGTTGCTCTGAGATGTCAGAGCAATGACTTAAGGGTTATTGGCATGTCGGGGATACGCCAAGAGAGGAACCGAGGAGGCCATTCTCGTGCTCGACGCTCCTACAGTCGCACATAAGTTGGGCATCGGACAACTATGTCTGGTCGTAACGCTGGGGAGATGAGGGGTTTCAGATTCGAAACGTTGGGGAAAACTGAAACGACACGTGTGGGAGGATGAACGGCTGCATGTGTGCCACGTGTCGCCTGTCATCATTACCTAGGGAGGCTAGGGCGGCTGGCTAGGGTAGCGCACTCAAGTGCCCTATGTTCCTCGAGTTCCGCGAGAACCACTATAATAACTCCTCCCCTCGTTCATTTTGCACATTTTTCGTTTCTCTCTCAACAATCCCTCTCATTCTCTCTCTACCTTCTACAGCAGCCGTTCGCCGCCGTCAACTGCCGGAACTCCGCGCCGGAAACCTAAATCGTCGCCTATAAGGTATTTGTTCAAAAACTGATCTTTTTCTTGCGTTTCCTTTTGATTTTGACTAGTGTATAGCACTTCCTTGGTGAACTGATGAAGTTCCCATGGGAAATGAAAGGGTTCCTGGCGAATACGGCGGGAATCTTTTGTTGTTAGGAGAGGGAGTGCTAAGAACTTCTCTCGCTTTTGTTGAATGTCTCGGGGACAAGGGATGAATATCTCGGGGACGCGATGAATGTCCCGGGGTCCCCAATGGTTGCTCTTTTCGTCAACGTTATGGGAAAAAGGGGCAGAATTTTCCCGGGAGGTGATGAGTTCCCCGGTGACCATGTTGTTCCTCGGCCCGATATGTCGGGGAAACGAGAAAGCCTTGCCCCTTCCTCGCCCGTTCGCTTGAACAGCGGTGGAGGGGTGAATTTGATATGACCCATCGAATTCACCGTTTCCTTCTACTTTTCAGGTAAATGGACGGTTTGGCTGCGAAGGTGACCGTAGGATCCTTCGAGGAAGACGACCACCCAGAGTCTCCCATGGCTCACATGGCTTTCGCACAAGAGCGCCCGCTCGAGGAGTGGGTCTGCGACGAAGCCCTAGAGATGTCGTCCATCTTTGTCTACCGAGACGTGGAAGACGCGTTCTGTACCGTCGAGCATCGGCTAACCGGGACCGATAAATCATGGAAGGTTTTCCGCCCGGAAGAGCGTCACCGAATATGCTCACCCTACCGAGGAATGCGAATCCCGCTATACGAGTTCATGTTCGACGAAGCGGGGTGGAGGCTGCCCTTCACGGACTTCCAAGAGGGGGTCTTCGCCTGGTTGAAGCTGGCGTCCTCGCAGTTTCACCCGAACTCGCTGGCCTTTATTCGGGATTTTGAGCTCGTTTGTAAACACTTGAAAATCGTGCTGACAGTGTCCCTCTTCTTTCGTATATTCCATCTTCAAAGGTCGTCGGCCGGTGGACGACACGACTGGGTGTCCTTTAAGCAAAGCAAAGCTCTGTTCCACACGTACTTGGATTCCGTCCGGGACTTCAAGTACCGCTACTATTTCGTGAAGCCGGTCACCCTTGAGGCAATCAACTCGCTGTACCGGAGAGTCACCCGTAAAGTCGACGGTCGCTCCGAGGAGGTTCTGGAGCCGAAGTTCCCCCTGTACTAGACAGAGGAATACTTCAAAAAGGGGGTTGATAAATATAAGGTGAAACATAATCAGTTGGACGTCGACGACCGGGAAGCTTATGATAAGATCGTTGCGTTCGTCGAAAGCTTCAATGAAGCTCAGTACGAAACACTGAATGACGAGCCTATAACGGGAGCAGACGGGCAGGTGAAGAAGCAACGTCGCTTGATCAATACCCGTGTTCTGCTCGAGACCTTCTCCGATGAAGAAGCAGATGCGCTGTTAGGTGGTGAAAACGTCCTCGACCTAAGCCTTCCTCGCATCCGTATACTTTGCCTTACTAATGTTTTCTTTCTTTTTGCAGGGAAAATGGCCGGAGCTGAGGAGAGGCTCAAGAAGTTAAAGGCGAAGAGGGCTCGGGAAGAACAAGCTCGGGGAGACTCATCTCGTCCAAAGGGTCAAGGTGTTGCTCCTTATGGGGCCATGCCCGAGTGTGTTTCCTCTGCTGCGATGCCCAAAGGTTCTAGCCAATCATAGCCTGCTTTGATTGCGTCGGGGATTTCAGGTATGCGCACACCTCCTACTGGGAGCCAGTCCCCGGGTACTCAAGGGACGCCGAAACGGCTACGGGTTCCGGATGCGGAGTTTGTCGGCTTGGCCCACGAGGAAATTCCCCCACCTCCTACAAGCTTCGACCTCCCGCCATGCCATCTCAAGCCCCACTTCTTCTCTGAAGTCATCTATCCTCGCATCCCTCCCTCTGAAATCCAAGCTGTG
This sequence comes from Lathyrus tuberosus, assembly GCA_022829125.1. Classification (NCBI taxonomy): domain Eukaryota; kingdom Viridiplantae; phylum Streptophyta; class Magnoliopsida; order Fabales; family Fabaceae; genus Lathyrus; species Lathyrus tuberosus. Next base: position 2,386,151 of record JALAZF010000605.1, read on the forward strand.
TTGGGGACTGCTGCGAAAGTGAGGAGGAGAACGATCTTTGAGGACATGTCTGCCGTTATGCGGCTCTGTTCGACTGCTATTGTCATGAACGATGAGACCTGCCCCGCTGCTGAACTTTCTCGACTGCAAGAAAGGCTCGAGACCTTGGAGGCTGAGCTGCTAGACCTGCGCAAAGAGTTGAAGGAATGCAGGGACCTGAATAAAGAACAGAACGAGCAGCAGCAGCGGGCGGAGGCAAAGCTGAAGAAAGCTGAGGAAGCAAAGAAAGGTCATCTTGCCCGGATCACCGAGCTGGAGGGAGAGGAGAAGCGGCTCAAGGAGAGGGTTGCCGAGTTAGAGGATGTTGTTCGGCCAGCTGAAGGTGAAACTGAAGAGGATAAGCTCTTAACCTCTCGAGCAGCTCTGGTGGCCCAACTCAGGAGAGTCGAACAAGATCTCCGGCTAGCCGAGGATGATGCTCTTGAAACTGCGGTTATAGGGTTCCGAAATGCAGTGGCGCATCTTCGGATCCTAAATCCCGGCCTTGTAACCGAGGGGGCTGATGCTAACTACGAGGTGGTCGATGGCCGGATAGTGCCGCCCGGGCAAGAAGGAAATGCTGAAGGAGGTGGGCCAGACGCTGCTGAGACTGCTGCAGAGTAGGACTATAGTTTGCTTGGCCTGCGTGCCATTTTGTTGTTTTTGCCCGGCTTGTGGGCTTATTTGATGTAATACTCGTACAATGGTTGTTTTTGCCCGGCTTGTGGGCTTATTGATGTAATATTCGTATAATGGGCTTTGCCCGATATTTATACTTCGCTTTGCCTCTTTATTTATTTTGCTTGTGTGTGATACTTTATACATTACTTATTTTTGCCTAAGTAGTTGAGATCGCTGGCGCCTTGGGAGTTTGCTCGACTCTGACGATCCTCGACTGTGTAGAGAGCTAGTCGAGTGGTCGGGGGTTGTACTCCGACCTTCAACGAGGCTAAGAAGTCGGTCGAGGTCTTAGCTTCGTGGCGTGAACTTCCCATCGCGATCTGGGTGTTCTGCCTATTTGGTACGTCAATGAAGGAGCTCGGTTGAGGTCTCCTCGTCGGGCCAAAAAGTCTCACGCACACACTTCGTGGTTTTTGGCTGTCGTGTGTTATATAGAGGTGTCGTGCATGTACCGTTGCACACCCCCGTGGTCGCGACGTCGTACTGTCCCGGGCAGTGTCTAACTGTAATATTGTTTGAGCTTCTCAGCATTCCATGGTCGAGCAACTTGTTCACCGTGGAGGTTTTCGAGGTAATAGGAGCCCGTCCCCGTCTTTGCGACGACGCGGTATGGGCCCTCCCAGTTTGCGGTCAGCTTTCCTTCGCGTGAATCTTTCTGGTTTCTCCGTAGGACAAGACTGCCAACTTGGAAGTCTCGTTTGATAACTTTGTCATTATAACGCAAAGTTATTTTTTGTTTTAAAAAGGCTTCTTGGAGGGAAGCGCCGGTCCTTATCTCTTCGACAACGTCGAGCTCCTCTCGCAGGGCTTCGTTGTTCGTTTCTTCATCGAGGGGAGCTTCTGTCCTCCTCGAGGGTTCCCTGATCTCCACGGGGATAACTGCCTCGGTTCCGTACGTTAGGCGAAACGGGGTCTCCTAGGTCGTGGGGTGTGGGGTTGTTCGATACGCCCATAGGACGCTGTGCAACTCCTCGACCCACCGTTGTTTGGCCTCGCCGAGTCGTCGCTTCAGTCCCCGGAGTATCACTCTGTTCGCTGCTTCGGCCTGCCCATTGGTTTGAGGGTGTTCGACCGACGTGAAGTGTTGTTTTGTGCCCAGTTTGGCGACGAAGTCTTGGAAGTTCCAGTCGGTGAACTGTGTCCCGTTGTCGGTGACAATGGCTTGGGGCACACCGAATCGGGCGAGGATGTTTCTCTTGTAGAAACGGAGTATGTTGAAGGCAGTGATTTTGGCCAGCGCCTTTGCTTCAATCCACTTCGTGGAGTAGTCCACCCCGACGATGAGGTACTTGTTTTGGTACGACCCTATGACGAAAGGTCCGAGGATATCCATTCCCCACCATGCAAACGGCCACGGGGATGACAACAACTTAAGCTCGTTTAGGGGAGCGAGGTGCATGTCCCCGTGTCTTTGACAACAGTCGCATTTCTTGACGTCTTCCTTTGCATCATGTTGCATAATGGGCCAATAATACCCCGCTCGGAGTGCTTTTCGGGCTAGGGACCTTCCGCCGAGGTGTTGGGCGTTGATCCCTTCGTGGATTTCCTGGAGGATCCCCGAAACTTTGCCTTCTTCGACACACCGGAGTAAGGGAATGGAGAATCCTCGACGGTATAGCTTACCTTCGACGACGGTGTACGCACATGCCCGCCTCTTGACTATCCCCGCTTCTTTAGGATCGTCGGGCAGTTTGCCCGTCGTTAAGTACTCGTAAACTGGGGTCATCCAACAGTTAGCGTCCCCGATGGCGTTGACCTCGATGGTCGGGGTGGGTTTGTTTATGCTCGGCTGGGTCAGTATCTCCTGGATGACTGATTTGTTCCCTCCTTTTTTCTTAGTGCTCGCAAGCTTGGAGAGCACGTCCGCTCGAGTGTTGTGCTCGCGCGGGATGTGAGCCACCTCCGCGGAGACAAATTTCTTCAACTTTTCTTGCACCAAGGTTAGGTACTCGATGAGACTATCGTTTTTGGCCTGAAATTCTCCCCGAACCTGTGATGCCACGAGCTGGGAGTCTGTAAAGATTTTGACTTCTTTTGCGCCAAGGTCTTCCGCCAGTCGAAGTCCCGCGAGGAAGGCCTCATATTCGGCTTGGTTATTCGATGTCTTGAAGGACAGCTCGAGGGAGACCTCCATCAGGATGCCCTGATCGTTTTTGAGGATAATGCCCGCTCCGCTACCTTTCGCACTGGAGGCTCCGTCGACGTAAATCGTCCATTTCTGGGAGCCATTGGTCGAGGATTCAGGGACGGTCATTTCTGCTACGAAGTCGGCCAGTACCTGAGCTTTCAAGGCTTTTCTGCCCTCGTATCGTAGGTCGAACTCGGATAGCTCGAGAGACCACCAGAGCATTCTCCCCGCCATATCTGGCCGACCGAGGAGCTGTCTGATAGGCTGCTCCATCCTTACCAAGATTGTATGGGCCAGGAAGTAATGATGTAATCTTCTGGCTGCAGATACGAGGGCCAAGGCGACCTTTTCAATCTGGTGGTATCTCAGCTCGGGACCCTGAAGAGCTCTGCTCGTGAAATAAATTGGTTTCTGTCCGTCGGGGGTCTCCCGTATGAGGACAGCACTCACCGCTTCGCTAGTGACGGTCAGGTACAAGAAAAGTGTTTCCCCGTTATCTGGTCGGGACAAGACCGGGGATTGTGACAAGACTTATTTTAGATGGAGGAGGGCTTGTTCGCATTCTTCACTCCATTCAAAAGTCGCCTTCTGTCGGAGAAGCTTGAGAAGGGGAGTGCGTACTGAGCGGATTTGGCGATGAAACGGGAGAGAGCAGTCAGCATTCCATTAAGTGACTGGATCGACTTCTTCGAGTTCGGGGTAGGGATTTCGGAGAATGCCCTACATTTGTCGGGTTTCGCCTCGATTCCCCTCTCCGTGAGGTAGAAGTCGAGGAACTTCCCTGCGCGAACACCGAAGGTGCATTTGTCGGGGTTGAACCTCATGCGACATTTCCTCGCCGTGTCGAACACTTTCTTGAGATGAGCAGCATGGTTGACTTCTTCTGCAGATTTGACGATCATGTCGTCCATATAGACCTCGAGCACGTTGCCGATGTCTGCCCGGAAGACCTTGTTCATCATCCGTTGGTAGGTGGCGCCAGGATTTTTCAAGCCGAAGGGCATTACGTTATAGTAGTAATTGCCCGACTCGGTCATGAAAGCGGTATGCTGTTTGTCGGCCTCGTCCATGGGGATTTGGTTGTACCCCGAGTAGGCATCCATGAAGGATAGTAACTTGAATCCTGCAGAGTTATCGACCAGCTGGTCGATGTTAGGTAAGGGATAAGAGTCTTTCGGGCATGCCCGGTTAAGATCCGTGTAGTCAACGCACATCCTCCATTTTCCATTATTTTTCTTAACGAGTACAACATTTGAGAGCCAAGTTGTGTACTTGGCCTCGGAAATAAAGTTTGTCTCTAGGAGGTCTTTTACAGCTTTTTCAGCAGCCTCCATTTTTTCCAGAGACTGCCTACGCCTACGTTGAGCTACAGCCCTAGCGGCCGGATCTATAGTCAGCTGATGATAAGCTATTTCAGGGTCCAGTCCGGGCATCTCTGCAGCACTCCAGGCGCACAAATATGCATTTTCTCAGAGACACGCCTTCAGTTGCCTCTTCGCCAGGTCGGGGAGTCCATAGCCAATCTTCACGCTTCGGTCTGGCCTGTCGCCGAGAGGAACCAGCTCGAAATCTCCATCTGGGACGGGGCGCGTTGGGTGGAGAGGCTGTCAGTTGATTTCAACTGGGAGGTCCTCGCCTACAGCTTCTTCTTGCTCCTAGGGAAACCTGCTGTCAAGGTCGACCGCGCTGACCGGCGGGAGTGGAACCTGCACGAAGTCTGGAGGTGTCTCAGCCTGAGTCTTGGGTTTGACGCCGCCAACGACACTCAGACCCTTGATTGCTGCATCGAAACATCTTCTGGCCGCGTTGATGTCCCCGTGGAGAGTGACCACACGTCCACGCTTCGTGTAGTATTTCATCTTTAGGTGGACCATTGATGGTACGACCGTCAGTTCCGCCAACGTGGCCCTCCCCATGATGCAGTTGTAGAGGGACAGGCAGTCCACCACCAAGAAACGCGTCTTCACCTGTCGGGCAGTTTACTCAATCCCGAAGGTGACCATCAACTCCACGAAGCCCCATGGTCTGGTGGTCGCGCCATTGAAGCCTTGTAGGTCAGACCCTACGTACGGGGACAAGTGTCGCTTGGTCAGCTGGAGGGTCTCGAAGAGGTGGACGTACATGATGTCCACTGAGCTCCCCTGGTCGACCAAAATTTTGTGGACATCAAAATTGGCCATCTGTGCCCGGATCAGGAGGGGGATGTTGGCGTTCGGTGCCCCACCGGGAAGTTCCTCGAGGTAGAAGGTAATCGGATTTGATCTTCCCTTAACTCTCTCGAGGGTAGGGGCTCGAGGAGTTGTTGCTTTCAGTTCGTCGAATTTCCTCTTTATTGACCCCACGGTCAGACGGTCAGGGGCTCCGCCATATATGACCAGGGCTTGGGGGAAAGACTCCCAGGTACTGCGGGCACTTATCGAGTCTTCTGCTAGAAAGTTATTCCACATGTTTCGGACAACTTCAGGGCTGTCGAGTTCTCCAGAAAAACCAAAGTCTTCAGGCTGCGTGATGCTCAACGCGACTTACAGAGATCCGTTGTTGGGGGAGGGAGTTGACTCCTCGACATTCTGGGCCTCCTGGCCGCTGGGGCGGGGGGCCTCTTGCTGCTTGGCGTACTTCTTCAGGTACCCTTCTTTAATCAGCGTCTCGATTGCGTCCTTAAGGTGGACGTAATCTTCAGTAACGTGTCCGTGATTGCGATGGAACCGGAAGTACTTGGTCTTGTCAGCATTTGGTTTAGATGCCGCCGGTTTCGGGAAGCGGATTCCCCCTTTGACGAACTCCGAATTGGCACAGTCACTAAAAATGCGCGCGCGGGACGCGTTCAGCGGTGTGTAGTCTTTGAAAAGGCCAGATGGTCCCCGTAATTCGCGGGGCTCTTTGGTCCGGGCTTCTTTTTTTCTTTCCCCGCCTCGCCTAGGTGGAGGGGAGTCTTCTCTTCTCCTGTCTCCACCTCGCCTGGGTGGAGGGGAGTCTTCTTCCTTGTTGCCGCGGGGGCCTTCTCTGCGCCTCGAATCGAGGGCAATTTGTGCAGCTTCAGCTTCCTCAAACTCAATATGCGACTGAGCCCTCTCGAGGAGGCCTTCAAAGCTGCGGGGACGGTGTAGTCCGACGGATTCTGCGAACTTGGATCCTATCCGCAAACCCTTGATGATGAGATACATTTTGATGTGATCGGTCACGTGGATTTCGACTGCTTCTTTGTTGAACCTTTCTATGTAGCTCCGGAGAGGTTCATCCTTCCCCTGAAAGATGGCTTCCAGGGAGGCTATCGTCTTCGGATGTCGACGAGAGGCCGTAAAATGTTTTCTGAAGCGCTCCCTCAGGACCCTCCACGATGTGATTGATTCAGATGCTAGGCTTTTGTACCAAGCCATGGCCCCTTTTCTTAAGAGTCGTAGGGAATAATCGACATTTGATAGCGTCGGAGACGTTCCTGAAATCGAGCAGAGCTTCAAAACTCTCGACATGGTCATCAGGATCAGATGTCCCGTCATATGTTTTCAAGGATGGGGGCCTCTCTAGGCCCTTAGGAATAGGAGCGTCCATGATGTGCCTGGCCAGAGGGGTCCGGTAATCGTCATCCTCGCTGGCTCCCAGAGACACGGAGGGGGAGTATTGTCCATGAACATAGTGATGTCTCGGGGAGTGGTCCTTTGGGCGGGCTCTGGGCTCCTCGGCGTCCGGCCTGTTCCTTTTATTTTTCGAGGAGCGAACTGGTCCCTTTGGTGGTGGGGAGCGGTGGCGTTTCTGAGGATGTTCCGGCTGAGTACGCTCCAAGCGCGGTCTGCGACCCCTGGGAACCGGGGAGGGGCTGCGAGATGCCTCCGGGGACTGCGAATGTCTTGGAAATGTTGGTGGTCGGTGCCTTCGCGGGGAAGACCGACCACGACTTTTCTCCAGCGCCTCGATCTGGATGTTCTGGTTGAAGATCATCTGGTTGGTCTGATTGACCAACGCAAACAGGGCAGCAGTGCTCGGGTCCGCATTTGGCGGCGGGTCCACGGGCTGGAAAACGGGCTTGAGGGTTGTTTCCTGTCCGTCTTGGTGAGTTGTCTCGTACTCTACTTCCTCGGAAAATGGTGAGGCGGTGAGCCCGTCTCTGATGTCGTTCTCCGCGACAGGTTGGGCAGCGTTGTTATCGACGCGATTGCCATTGCTGAGCTGCGCGATGACGTTGTCTAGAGCTTGATTCGCCGACGGGTTGGCCATGATGGTTGTTGAATGGAGAAAGCTTTGGTTTATCGAGCAGAAAAATTGGGAAACTTATAAAATCCCCACAGTCAGCGCCACTGATCGTACCTGGATCAGACAGTTGATAGTAGCCAACGGCGTCTGGAACGGCAGCTCCGGTGATGGTGAGAGACGGCGGGGGGGGGGGGGTGTACCTCCAAGGTACTCCGACGCTCAAGTGAGAAAGTGCAAGGAATAACCGCAAATACAGAAAGAGTAAAGTGGTAGAAGAATGTGTCTAACCTGACCCTCTCAAATGAGAGGGTATTTATAGAGAGCCCCCAGCGTGGGGCCAACGGTTACCTGCAATGGGCTGGATTAACTAGGCCCACTCCAAGTAAATGCTAGGACTTACGTGTAGTAGTGAAGACCAGCACGTGGTCTTCGCCCTAGAGTAACTGCTCCTAGATTTCCGGAAGTAGGGCAGACCGAATATTTCGAACGTGGGAGGTTACTTGGAACGTGTCCACGCGGGATGGACCGTTGGGTGCTCCTCACGAGGGAGGAGCCATCTGTGGTCGAGGAGATGTGAATCCCGTGTACTCCTCGCGGGGGGGAGCCTTATGCGTCGAGGAGAGATGAAGCCCGTGGAGTAGACATGGCCTCGCGGGGAGGAGCCATGTTTGTCGAGGAGTGATGTGTAGCATTCTCGCGGGGAGAAGCTAGTCTGTTGGGGAGACACATCTCAGCAAGGTGTGATGTCCTCCTTCCCTATTGTCCCAAGTGCCCGACACTGCCTAAGTGCCCGGCGAAACTGTGGCTAGCACGTGGCAGTCGCGTGTCTTGCAGAAGGACCTTATTGGGCCTCCCCAGGCTGTATGGGTTGGGCCTGCTCGACTGTTGGGCAGCCTCGGCCCAGTCCAGAACAGGAGCCCCCCAAGTCGTTGCTCTGAGATGTCAGAGCAATGACTTAAGGGTTATTGGCATGTCTTGTGAACTAATTTACAAAAAAAACTATATTTTTTTATTTAAAAGGTAATTTTGTGAATAACTAGTAGAATTAAGTTTTATTTTAATTATTTTATATTTATTTATTTATTATTATATTATAAAATAGTTATTTAATTTATCTTGTATATAAAAATATTATTATAGTCAATTCAATTATAATTTATGAGTCTATAATTGTTAAAATGCTTGACAATTATAATTTTTTTTTAGAAATTAAGAAATATTTTGGGATATAATATTTAAACTTGAACGAGGATATTGAATTTGGGGAGAGACATGGTTAAATAATAAAATTGAGTAGAAAAAAGTTATTCTAAATCAATTTATATAGTTCTTTTTTATATAACTACTACTACTATGAATAAATGATTTTTCCTTTGGTTTGCTGGACAGAGGTAAAGAAGGGTCTTATAAAAAGTATGTTACTTTTTCTTCTAGGATGATATACCAATTGAGGCTAAAGTTGTACTGGTCATGAATTTGATCCCTAACAACTACATTTTCGTTTTTTCAAAACTTCAAAACGTGCGCCACTTTTCCTCTCGATTGGTTTTATTATTCGAGGTGAAATGTAGGTACGTATCTCGGTTGTGAGTTACAACAGAGGAGAAAACCACTACTACAAAAAGTATATTTCACCACAGTTGAAATAATGATTTCACCATAGGTGTTGGTCTGTGGAAAAGAAGGGTGTGAGAGTAAGTGGGCTACTTTCCACCATAGGATATTGGTTGTGGTAATAAACTGGATAACACATTACTTTTCACCACAATTGGAATATCTAACCATGGCAAAAAAGTGGAAAGGTCATGGGTTGGATATCCAACAACAACATTTTTTTAATCATAACAAATATATAGAACACATAAACAATACATTTATGAATCAAAACCGAAATGAAAACTTTTATGAACCAAAAATATGTAGTATTACATCAAAACCAAAATGGCACCAAAGTGACATACATTTTATATACCATTACATCAAACAAATAAACAAACAACATATAAAATTATTGCGCATATGATTCATTATTCTGAAGGAAGCAAGATGCACAACGTGACCAGACGTCTTTTGATGTCTTGTCTCTAAACATCTATAATTTAAAATAATAATACTTGTTGGTATAAAACTTGTTGGCACACATGTAAAAACTCTTAGAAATTATAACAAACAATAAATTATGAATAAAATAAAAAATATTTACTTGTTAGCTTTCCAATATGCCTTATTCATGATCATAACGAATATCATGCATATAAGTTGTATTAACTTCTTCATATGAAGTAGGAACATGTGTTGTGAAAGAAGGAGATTTAGGAATATAAAAATTTAAATATTGATTTTCATCACTTTGGGAATGTGTTTTTCTTGGAGAACAATTGACTATCTTTTGTCAAAAGTGTCAATGGCATAAAACACTTGTTTTTATTGGGATTCCTTGACGAATGGTTTCATCATATAAGTTTCTTATGAAGGTTAACCTGTGTGAATCCTAACTCATCAATCTGTATACTAGTGTTACCGACAATCGAGTTGCATTTAAATAAAGGCACTTTGAATAGAACATATAAATCTCTTAAATATCCTCAATGACCTTAAAGTACAGTCTAGATGCCATTATAGAATTCTTATCTTTGAAACTAGAGATGTACAAGAATTCATCCTCAACCATAACTTCACTATTTTACATTTTGCTACGATCATCCTTTGATTTTGTATAAAAGGAAAATGTACTAATGTTGTATGCAGTTTAAGTTGCTACATTAAATTGAGGCGTGCATGAGATCCATTTAATTGTCTCGGATGCACTCTCATCATTAGAAATCCTTTCATTAAACTAATTTATATGACTCTCGAAATACTCTTTCAACAACCACTTGTCACTTATCTACGAGAATTTTTTCTTGATAAGTCTTTTGTGAGTAGATAAGTAAGGTTCAACTTCATCAACATTATCCAATATATACCAATGTTCTTGAAGAACTACATCCCGAGCCATTGACTTAACATTTAAACCTTGACTACCTCTACCTTCATATCTTTCTTCATGATGACACTTTGGATTTCCTATAGAGTCTGTTTCTGACAAATAGTTTGAACATAACTCAACAATTTCTTTTTGTGATGTATCTTTCAACGATCGAAGCTTCCGAATGATTGATTTTTTATATACCTTTTAAAGATCTTCATGCATCATTCTATTGGATAAATCCATCTTAAATAAATTCAACCACAATTCTGATTTCCCTAACTAGATTAATAATTAAGTGAACCATAATGTCAAAATTTGATAGAGGGAAATGCATCTCCAATTGTCACAAGATTATTTCAGCTTCAACTTTCAATTCATCTAATTTTTTTGGATCAAATAATTTATTATATATTTCATAAAAGAATAAGCACAATCTGGTTATAATTACCTATACATTTTTTAGTAAGATGGCACATATAGCCTTTGGTAGAAGTTATTACATCAAAACATGATAATCATGAGATTTTAAGCCAATTAACTTGAGATCTTTCATTGATACAAGTTTCTTGATGCTTGAGGAGTATCCTCAGGGAACTTGGATACCATGAAAACACTTGCAAAAACTTTTTTTTTCTTTTTTAGACAGAGTGTGGTATACTGGGGACAAATATTTTCTTTTTCCTAATTCTTCTAGAGCCAGATCTTGTCGTATACCTATCACCACCATATCTAGATAGGAATTCTTAATATATTTTGTCTTTTCTTGAATGTTTAGGAGTGTTCCAATAAAATTATCACACACATATTTCTCTAAAAACATCACATCAAGACAATGTCTTACATTGAGGTTGGACTAATATTGAAGTTCAAAGAACACCAACCTCTTTTTCCATATATTTTTCTCAACGGAACCCTTTTGGTTCTTTCTAAAGACAACATTAGTGTGTTTTTTCCGTTTATAAACTTCCTCCCTGGTTAAAGTCTTAGGAGCGATAACAAACCCCTATTCTCCATTAAAAGCCTTTCGCAATCTACAATATGTATAACTGGGTTTTAGAAATTTCTGATGCCCAAGGTAAACAATATTTTTTCCATATTGAAGTTGGTGGGAGCATGTATTAGATTAACATATAGGACACATTTGTGTCCCTTGATGTTGTATCCACACAAATTACCATATGTAGGAAAGTCGTTGATTGTTCAAAATAACATGACACGCATCTTAAACTCTTCACCCAAATACAATTCATCGACATAAATTTTTTCCTCCCACAAACTCTTAAATCTTTAATCAATGGACTTGGATAAACATCGATAGGTTGATAATCATGAGAAGAGCGAACCACGAAGTATGGTTACTACTCAGACTACCAAGGTGGTTCATTCCATCAGTTCCAAGTCCAAACCTAAGGTTTCTTAGCTCACGGACAAAATTCGGATATAATGAATCGATTTTATTCCATTTCCAATAATAAACTATATGGCATGTCATCTAATATTCTTTGTGTCATTAACATTAGCAAACCGTCTCTTGAACCTTGGAATTATTGGCAGGTACCATAACACTTTGGCAGGAGGACGTTTATTGCTTACATCTTCATTGTCATCACCACCGTTGCCCTTCACCTTGTAGTGCGACTCCCCGCACTTTTGATATTAATTTAGTTTTTCATATTATTTCTTGTATAATATGCAATCATCACGACATGCATGTATTTTGATATAATCCAAACTCATTGGACACAATTTCTTCTTGGCCTCATAACTATGGTCCGACAACTTGTTACCTTTTGGAAGCATTTCTTTCAACAATTCAAGCGATTCTATGGAACGTTTATCCACTCACCCTTTTTTTTCCTTCAGATTAAACAATTTTATCACCGCGGGAAATCGTGTAAAATTTATGCATCTCTTATTTAATGATTCATCCTTGTCACTACATAAAGTATCATATATATGGGCTTTCCTAAAAGAATCTTCCCCAATATCATAGATCATATGTTTTAGCCGACCATCCATATTTACATCAACTTCATTTCTTTGTGACGTCACAATTTGGTTTTTATCCACTTCACCATGCGACATCCATGTTGTATAATTTTGACTTATTTCATCACAACATAGGTGATTTAATATTACATTCTTTTCAAATTTTCATTACCCAAATTCTATAAATTCAAGAATTTCTTTCTCATACACCGGACTTAATTTTCATTCAACTACAGTCCATAATACATTCTAAAATTTATATCAAATGCTTGTAAAATCTTGTATCTTGAATTTAAACTTTACTAAGTACAAAAAAAATTGCTAAGTAACGACAACAATATAACAACAACATATAACATTCTCAACAACAACAAAAAAAACACAAAAACAATCTCAATCTCACTCTCAATCACAACAACATATATCTTTAAAAACTTTTATAAGTTATGATGACTAAACAACACCGACAACAAAAATAAATAAAAAACACAACAACATGCGACATTAAAACTCTAGGGTTTAGGGTCTCAAGAACAACAACAACAACATTAATGTAACATGAATAGTGGAGAAAAATTATCACGTATAGTAACAGTGAAGAAGAAGAGTCAAAGAAATGAGTTTTGTGATCCCTTCTTGTGAGTTTCATCTTTCATTTCCTTGATTTGTACCGGATATTATGGAGGTTAACGAAGAAATGATAGGGTGTTATTTCTGTTATAAGGGATGTGAGATATTGGATCGAACTCTAGTATGGTTGAAGGGTAGCTTCTTGGTTCGACAATTCGAAAGAATCTTAGCATGTCCTCAAAGTCTGTTCACATGTTGTAGTCGCAGTATGCTAGGAGTGTTAGCATATCGAATTGGGCCTTGGTTGTAAGTCCAATTGTTTAAGTTAGCTTGTTCCCTAAGTTAGCTTGTGTAATGGGCTTGTGTGTAAAATCCCATTAAGTTAGTATGTTAGTTTTCTTATAAATAGCATGCTAGTCTCTCATCTTTGGGCAGTGTTGCAAATCCTAATTAGGGTGAGAGAGGTTATTTGCTATTCTGCAACACTTATAATCTTGTTTAAAAGAGAAAGTAAAGAATAACAGTTTATAACCAATTTCATTGTGTTCTTCTTGTTTACCTCTTTTTCCTTACCCTTGTGGGTTTCTTGTTGATCAAGAAACCAATTATACTTTGTTATTCTAGTATCGTTTTTAACAACAAATTGGTGCGGTGAGCGTGGAGAAGATACAGTTAAAAAAGTATGAGATTGAAAAGTTCATCGGAGTGAACTATTTCAATCTATGGAGCTTGAAGATGAAAGCCCCACTGGTTCAACAAGGTTGTTTAGAAGCGTTGAAGGGAGTTGCAACCATGGACGTTGCGTTAACGGACAAAGAAAAAATGACTATGGTAGAGAAAGACCACAACGCCATCTTATTGAGCCTTGGTGATAAGGTTCTTCGACAGGTTTCAAAGGAGACGATGGCATATGGGTTATGGGTGAAACTCGAAAATTTGTGCATGACCAAATCATTGGTGAATCGCCTCTACCTGAAGCAAGCTCTGTATTTATTCAAGATGAGTGAAGACAAAGTTCTAGATGAGAAGTTGGATATGTTCAACAAGCAGATTCTTGATATTGAAATTATTGATGTCAAGATCAAGGATGAATATCAAGCGATGTTGTTGTTGTGTGCTTTGCCCAGATCACATGCTCACTTCAAAGAATCTCTCTTGTATGGAAGAGAATCTCTGACCTTTGAAGAAGTTCAATCAGCCTTGTATTTTAAGGATTTGAACAAACGAAAGGAGCACAAGCCATCTTAGACTGGAGAAAGCCTGTCGGTTAAGGAAAAATTCACAAAGAGAGATGGCAAGTTCGACAAGAAGAAGGACAAAAGTCGGCAGAAGTCTTATAGCAGTGATGCATTTGTTATTCAATGTTATCATTGTGAGAAGGAGAGTCATACAAGAAAAGTGTGCCCTGAACGCTTGAGAGATCAGGGAGGTAAGGATAATGGCAACACAACCATTGTTCAAGATGTTTTGACTCATCTCATGTTCTTGTGGTTTCAAGCAGCAACTAAAGTAAAAAGTGGATTATGGATTCAGGTTACACTTGGCACATGACTCTAAACAAAGACTTATTCGAGGAACTATGTGATCAAGATGGTGGATCTGTATTGCTTGGAAATAATAAAGCTTGCAAAATTGCAGGTGTTGGATCTGTGAGATTTAAGCTCCATGATGAGTCAATAAGGTTGTTGACTAAAGTCAGGTATGTACCTGATTTTAAGAGAAATTTTGATTTCTCCTGGTGAATTCAACAAGAAAGGATATGTTTTCAAAGGAGAGAAAAGTATTCTGAAAGCCATGAAAGGGTCGAAGGAAGTCTTAAGAGGCGTGAAGAAACAAGGATTGTATACCCTTTAGGATGAAGTTGTAAGTGGTTCTGTAGACGTTGTATCCATGAAACCTTTGTCGAAGACAGAAATTTAGCACACTAGATTGGGCCATGTCAGTGAAAGGGATCTGGTCGGACTGGGGAATCAAAATCTGCTTGGTGGAGACAAAGTCGAAAAGCTGAAGTGTTGTGAACCCTGTGTACTTGGAAAATCTTACAGAGTGAAGTTCAACAAAGGAAAACAAAGAACACATGGATCCCTTGATTACATCCATGTTGATCTTCGGGGGCCTGCAAGGTGTCCACACATTCAGGAGCAAGGTATTTTCTATCCATTGTTGATGATTATTCCAGAAAGTTATGGGTATTCATCCAGAATACTAAGGATGAAACTTTTGAGAATTTCAAAAGTTGGAAGACTCTGGTCAAAAATCAAACTGGTAGAAAGGTCAAGAAGTTAAGAACTGACAATAGCCTTGAATTTTGCAATGATGCATTTGATAGTTTTTGTGCAGCCTCTGGTATTTCAAGGCACATAACTAGTGCAGGTACTCCCCAACAAAGTGGTTTGGCTGAAAGCTTTAATCGAACCATTTTGGAAAGAGTTAGATGCATGTTAAATAGTGTTGGGTTAAAGAAGATGTTTTAGGAAGTAGCTATTTCGACAACAACATATCTGATAAACAGATGTCCTTCGACAGCATTAGATATGAAGAAACCTGGAGAAGTTTGGTCGGGACATCCACCAGATCTCGACAAACTTAGAGTATTTGGCTGCATAGCCTATGCTCACATTAGGGAAGACAAGGTCGAACCTAGAGCTCTGATATGTATGTTCCTTGGATAGCCTGAAGGAATCAAAGATTATAGGCTGTGGTGCCTAGAGCTAGGTCACAAGAGGTGTATCACAAGTCGAGATGTAGTTTTTAATGAGGCTGAGATGGCTTTCAAGAAAACTGATGACATTGGTCAAAGTTTAAAGATATCTGAAGAAGAGCTGGAACATGAAGAGATTCCTATTGAGGTGGAGCATAGTGATGCTGAATTGCGTGACCTAGATAAAGTCAAAGAAAATGCAGAAGCTGCTGTCGAAACTGAGGAAACTATCAATGACTACCTGTTGGCAAGAGATAGGCCGATAAGAGTCATCAAGCCACCTCAAAGACTAGGGTATGCAGATCTTATTGCTTATGCCTTAATCTTTGCAAGTGAGGTTCTAGACGAAGAACCTAGATACTATAAGAAAGTTATGAGAAGTCAAAATAAGACTGAATGACTGAAGGCCATGGATGATGATATGAAGTCTCTTCATGATAACCACACTTGGGAACTGATCAAGAAAACTGTTGGATCCAAGTTAGTCAACTGTAAGTGGATTTTCAAAGTTAAGGAAGGAATCAAAGGAGTGACGTCGAAGAGATACAAGGCAAGATTGGTCGCAAGGGGTTTCACAAAGAAAGAAGGTGTCGTCTTCAATGAAGTGTTCTCTCCTACTGTAAATCATAGGTCCATTCGAATGTTGCTTGCCATGGTGGCATAATTCGACCTGGAACTAGAACAAATGGATGTGAAGACTCCTTTCTTGTATAGAGATCTAGATGAAACAATCCTGATGAGGTAACCTGAAGGGTATGTCGACTCTGATTACACAGGTTGTAAGGATTCCATAAAATCTATTTCTGGATATGTGTTCACTATATTTGGCACAACTATCAGTTGGAAAGCAACACTTCAAAAGGTTGTTGCCTTATCAACCACTAAAGCTGAATATATCGCCCTCACTAAAGTTGTGAAAGAAGCATCATGCTTTAAAGTTTTGTTAAGGAGTTGAAACTTCAAGGTCAAGTTATCACTGTTAAATGTGATAGTCAAAGTGATATACACCTGTCAAAAAATTCAGCCTATCATGAGCGAACCAAACATATCGATGTGAGACTGCATTTCTTCAGAGGGGTAATCGAGTGTGGAAAAGTCCAAGTGCTGAAGGTTTTGATAGATCACAATGCTGCTAATATGACCACCAAGACATTACCAAGTTGCAATTTTTTCCACTGTATGTAGTTGATAAAGCTGCATGAAGAAAGCTAGTTTGTTCCATTAATGTTATAGTTTTTGTTCCAAGGTGGAGATTTGTAAGATATTGGATCTAACTCTAGTATGGTCGAAAGGTAGCTTCTTGGTTTGACAATACGAAATAATCTTAGCATGTCTTCGAAGTATGTTCACATGTTATAGTCGAAGTATGCTAGGAGTGTTAGCATGTCGAATTGGGCGTTGGTTGTAAGCCCAATTGTTTAATTTAGCTTGTTCCCTAAGTTAACTTGTGTAATGGGCCTGTGTGTAAAAGCTCATTAGGTTAGTATGTTAGTCTTCTTATAAATAACATGCTAGTCTCTCATCTTTGGGCAGTGATGCCAATCCTAATTAGGGTGAGAGAGGTTATTTACTATTTTGTAACACTTGTAATCTTGTTTAAAATAGAAAGTAAAGAATAGTTGTTTATAACCAATTTCATTGTGTTCTTGTTGTTTACCTCTTTTTCTTACCCTTGTGGGTTTCTTGTTGATCAAGAAACCAATTATACTTTGTTATTTCGGTATCGTTTTTCACAACAAGGGAAATACACTTCAACTTCCTATGTATTTAGTTAAAAGGAATACTTTTCACCACGATTACTATTAACAACCTTGGTGATATCTTAAAACAATTCACCACATTTGATTTTATCAGCCATGGGGAAAGGTTCTACAGATATATATATATATATATATATATATATATATAGGCTTAACATGTTCATTCACCTTTTCACAAAACCTAACTCATTAAGCCTCTATACTTCATCTTCCGTTCTTGTTGTGTTGTCTTATCACTGACCTTGAAGGTTTAGTCTTTGAAGATACTAAAATTGTATATTGAAAAACTTGGTTTGAAGATTAATGTTGAGTTTCACTTTATCAAGTAAATGGTATGTTTGATCCTTGGCATTTATCTTCAACGCCAAAATTTTCAAGATAGTAAAAATGAATAAAGACATTGCAACATAAAAGTGTCTTAAAATCAATGAAAACTAAATTGTATGTGCTGAGATTCAAAGTTTGTCATTGAGAGGGACATTTCCCCAGAGTTGGAAAATTTTACCGTGGTGAAATGTAATTTAATTTTGATTTTAAAATTATTTTAATAAAAAGAAACATGCCATATTTCACCACAAATATTATGTCTAAAAGAAATGAAATGCATCTTGAAAGTTAAGAAAATAATGCCTAAATGGTTAGATTTTATCATGGTGGATACTATGACCGAGGTGAAAGTGTGTCAGGAAATCTACATTTTGTAGTAGTGAACCCAAGAGAAATTAGTTTAAATCATAAGTAATATATAAAGAAATTGGCCCAACGTGAACGTATATCATTTATATCTTCTTGTGTGAATGGTTTCTCATCGTTAAACACCTATAATTTGAACAAAATTTAAATTAGATAACATAACAACAACAACAATATTTAACTTTCAATCTCCACAACAACAACAACAACAACATAAACATAAACATTTTACTAGCTAAAAACAACAACATTAACTTAACTAACATAAATAAATTACATGCATATGGATAAAGTGATTACCCATGAATCTCTAATGTCACCAGAGACAATATTTAACATATGTTTCATAACAGAATATCCACACACATATGAGTTTGGTTGTCTCCGCGACTACAAATCATTTGTATATAGTGGTAAATAAACATAAATCACAAGTAATACATTAGAAATTTTTTAACGAATTTCACAAATAATACCACATACTTTTGGAAGAATAGATTTTGGCTTTATTTAAACCACAACACACAAGATTGTATTCCTCCATAACTCTACATGTTTAAAAAAAAAAACATAAATATGAATTATTCAAAAGTAAAGGTAACATTTTAATATTATAAAGAATAACACTTACGAGCTAGTAATTCCTTTCATCTTTGAATCAAGACTATATTGTAACGAGTATAACATAATTACATAATTTTGCTTAAGATAAATAATTTTTTATTGCCAATGACCATTACCTAAACATCCAGAATAATTAATAAAAGGTAAAAAGTTGAATATCAAATAAGAGAAATAATTAATCATATATACTTACAAATTAATAAATGGTCATAGGTAACAATATATTTTCTCTTGAATCAACTTATTTTGTATGTATTTTGGATGTCATTTGATGAATATTGGGAAAATTGATTATGGTATGGGTCCAAGAAACCATACTTTTCTAATTTCATTGTGCAGAAATTCAATTCATGTACGTAAATGATGTTAACACAATTTTAATTCAAAAGTATTTGAGAACAATGAATATAAATTGAAATCTCTATAAAGTTGTAATTACGTGCACATTATGGAAATACGGTTATGTGAAGCCATTCAGTACCCTTCATAATATCCATAATATAACTCTTTTCTATAAAAAAAAATTTATTCTAGTTCATATTCTATTTGTATCTAGAAGGAGTCTTTCATCTCCTCTACGATGCTTGTCAATCGTTTTAATGAATCAAGTTGAGGTATTGAGGTATCAATCTTGTGATAGGGGAGTGAAGATGAACAAGTATCTTTCATACTTGCACCATCCAAAACAACTTTCTCAACTATGGCTAATTGATTTAAATTTGGGTGAGTGAGTACACATATCGATTTCAGTTTCTGCATCATAAAAATAACAACAACACACCAAATAATTTTAAGAACACAAACAACAACAACAACAACAACACACAACACATACTTTTAATCAGACAAAGAAAAATAAAGTTCCTTAACTAAACTTATATTTACCTCACATCTCGAAGTAATGCCACATAACATCTTAAAAGCCATAGCATTTTCACCATAAAAATTACCACTTTATAAACAAAAATCGATCGTAAACCCAACACCAGTGTTGTGGGCTTTTGTCAATCTTAGTAGAAGTATGATGCAAGCCTCAAGAGCACGAAGATGAAAAGTAGTACAACCAAAGGGATATATATCTGATTATCGGTATTTACTCTAGTTATGTGTAAGTAAGGCGATCAAAATATTGGGGATTCAATGAAATGGAATAAAATTAACAGAATAAAAAGCAGGACAAGGGGTATATAAATATTTATCTCGGCATACCCAATTGAATTTCTGAATTGAATATGAGAAAAGCATGTCACGTTATAGAAAATAGAAAAAAACTTTGTACAACACCTAGTTTCGTAGCATGTGCACTCTCCCGGATGAATAATATGTCTGCTTTCGCTAGCCCGAATTATTCATCTGAGAACTCTTATTTTGGCATGTCTCTAATATTTTCTAGACCGAGAGCAAGACACCTTGTCACATGGGTGCCTCGAATGCATCTTTGTCAACCAAGAGCGAGACGCCTTGTCAGTTGCATCACAACTTGGTTGTTTAGCAATCCGCTCTTGGATACCTAATCATTACCTTTCAATACATGATCGGTATCGGAGTTGCATTTGCTTTCACAACCAACATAAATATGTTTAAGTGTTTAGATTCTAAAATAAATTTTTCTTTTTTTTCTCCCATTATTTGAATAAGGAAAATTCAATTGGGGGTTGCCATAAGATAGATCTGACAACCCCTTGTCCCAAATGGACTACCCACTCATGGTGAGAATAATCACAAATAAATAGAAAATAAACATATCATGCAAATAAAGTAAAAGTGATAAACCGGATGAAAATAATTCTTGAATATATAAATAAACCCATAAAATACAACAAGAGTTGCAATGAAATGCAATGGAGAACTAAGAGAAAAAAAAACTGAAATTGAAAATTAAATATAGTGAAGTGTCTGCGCCTTTTCTCAAACTTATGATGCACTATTTATACATAATTTTGACATTTAATCTCCGTAATTTACTGCAAATGCAATAAGGGTCCACTAATTGCTGAATTGGAGCAGTTTGGAACACCATAAGTTAGAAAACTGTTACAAAACACTAAAAATTCACATTTGGAACTGAGTTAACACTACTAGTGTCGTGATAACATTGACAGTGTCACGAAAACATACGCAATGCCAGGGAATATAGACAACCCATGTTTTTCTCATAATATTTGTATGGGAAAGCATTTTTGGGCCAACACGGCATGTGTTAGCTAACATGGCCAGACCGTGTTGACCACTGGTTTTTAGCACCGAGAGACTTCTTTTCCACACTATTTTTGATATTTTCCACACCAATTTTAGTCCGACACTCCCTTATTACCTGAAAATAATAAAAAAAAATGCCGAAAATGCATACAAACGGAATAAAACAAGGAAATAAGCAAAATAAACACTGCTAAAGACACACAATAAGCGATATAAGTATCACTTATCAAAGTGGTTGTAGGATAAGTGGCAATTGTAGGAAAGGTGATGGATGTATGGGAGGTGATGGCTAAATCGTCCATTTCTATTTAAACAACAATGACAATAAATTATTTACGTAACACAGCATCAACACTTCCTAAGAGCATTTCATAAGTATAACCGCATAATCATTATACTTAGCACAATACTAGCAAATAAACCCAATAATTTCATTAACAAATACACCTAATGCGAGATTCATGGTACATATGACATATATTATTTAAAACATTCCTAACAACACTTCATTAGAATAACATCATAAACATTTTACTTAAAACAACATCAACAATAAAAAAAGAAAAACCTATTTTACTTAACTCATGGTACATGTGAACTTTACTTACCTTATGGTGCATATGTGAAAACCCTATTTTGTCAACATCAACACAAAAAGGGAAAACCCTATTTCTATTTTTATTAACATAATCAGAAAAGAAAAATATATAAGCAATGATCAATCGACACAACAAAAGTGAGTGAGTTATGTACCAAATATGTTATGAAGATGATAAACAACGGTGGAGGAAGATTAGTTGATGGTTGGATGTCTTTTCTTCATATCAAGCTACATATTAGCTTCAATGGAATTATGGAATTTGAATGGAGGAACCATACATGTGTTACAAGAGCTGATGTCTGAACACTTACCTGTGTTGTAAGTGATGAAGTTTTCAAAATAATTATGGGATATGGGTAAACATGTTTGGGCATTTAGATGGATAAGATGAAGATGAAAATCACCTAAGATATATTTTTGTAAGAAACACTATTCGGTTTTACATGAGAATGGAAATGAATAAGTGTTGAAAAGTAAATGAATAGTTTGAGTATTGTTCTAGGAAATACATGCAAAAAAGATATTTCCTCTCAGTTGGAAAGTTGATCCGAGGGAATATATACATTTAAAACTATTTAAAAAAATGAGAAAAACATATTTTTAAACAGATAACTAATATTTCCTCTAGGTTGGATAAACTAACCGAGAGATAAAATGTGAGAGGTGTGTTGTTGATTTGTGAAGAAGTTTGTAAATTGTAAGTAGGTAATAAAAAAGAAGAAGGTGATAGTTTTGAAATTTGGTGTATGAGGGAGAGGTGTGATAAGTTGTGGATGAGTAGCAGGCTGTTTTGGTCATGGTAGGCGAGGGTGGATTTTAAGTGTAAGAGGAAGATGATGGAACATTAGGTGGATGAAGAAAAGTACAATGCTTCCTCATCTCATTTTTTCCCATTTTTTTCAATTTGAAAATGATAGAAAGACTAATAATGCATGCACTAGTTTTTCTGATTCGTCTAAGCTTCTTTTCTTTGGTTCCCCAACCATTGGCTAATGGGTACTATATATAGTGAGGATTTTAATGTTAGATGTTTTCTTTAGATTTTTCGGTGATCAAATGAATGTAAAATGCAAAATGAGATAAAATTCAAATCTTATTGATAAAAACAAATAAAGAAAAATTAAATAATTATTTCTCCCTATTTATTTTTTTTCAACATTTTGATAAAAAATCAAAAATAAAATGAATAAAAATCGGGTGCCAAAATATGTGAAAAGATAAAAATGAACGCATTAAAATGATCTACGCGAAATAAAGTTCTGAAAAACAAACAGATTTTGGTCAAATTTTGCAGTAAAAAATGTTCGAATGAAAAGGCTCACACCGATTAAAATGCGGTCGTGCGAAGAGTCGAAAAATTTAAATGAGCACTTCGGATTACACTATGTGAACTATAGATCAATAAAACTAACAGTTGCAAGGATGATTCAGAAACTTTCCGCCCGCTAATTTTAAGCACAATTGAAAATTGATTTAACCAGTCTGTTTCTAAAATCGAATTTGTATTCTAGTTGACTTTTTAAACGTTATGCTGAAAGAAATGCATATCATGATATGCAGATGATGCAAATGTCATGATGAATATATCAACTTATTGATTTAGGGGCAAAATTGGGGTATGACACCTACAACCTTCATATTTTCTTCGAAGACATTATCCAACATATTTGAATTGTTGTTCATCATCGTTACATATTCTGGCATACTTTCAAGTTTAGCATTCAGGAAGAAGATTTCATCATCCATTCATGTGATGGTTAAGACAAGATTCTCTTTTTCCTTCTGAAGCCTACTGATGGTTTCTTTCTATTTTCAACTGTTGAACAAGCTTCCTCCCACTTGGTGTACAAGATTCTAAAAGTTGTAGCCAGATCCTTTTTTGTTATGTCTTCATCACTAGAATCTTTAGACCCATACTTCCTAGTGAAAGTTATGACCTTGTTGGCAGTTTCTCCTCCACTTTCATTATCAGACTCAGACCAAGTGATGGTCAATCCCTTTTTCTTCTTCTTAAGAAAAAGTTGGGCATTCAACCTTGATGAGACCAAATCCTTCACATTGATAGAATTTTGACCATTTTCCTTGAAGATAACCTCCCTATTTGCTCTTGTGCTAGGACAAACGTATGACCCTTTGCCTAACACATTTGTCCTCCAATATCTATAAAGTATTTTAAGGAATTGTTGAACTTTCTTTCAATATAAGCTATACCATCTGAGAAACTTTCTTCAGTATCCCTTCCATCAAGATCTTAACTTTCTTGAGAGTTGGATACGAATGCTACACCTTTGTTTTTATTTTTTGATCATCCATTAATAGAAACTTTAAATATTTGAAGAGAGCCAGTTAGTTCATCAACCTTCAATGTGCTTAAGTCTTGGGCTTTTTCAATAGCTGTAACCTTCTCGTCAAACTTTTGAAGCAAGGATCTGAGAATCTTTTTCACCAGCTTTTCTTCTGACTTCTTTTCTCCTAAAGCAAAAGAATTATTTGCAATATGACACAATCTGATATGGAAATCTGATATGGATTCATCTTCCATTCTTTTAAAATTTTCAAACTCAGTTGTGAGGAGCTACAACCTTGACATACACACTTTAGAAGTGACTTCATAAGCAGACTGGAGGATCTCCAAGGCTTCCTTAGCTTCAATACATGTGTTGATGAGTTTGAACATGTTTTTGTCTTCACCATTTAATATTGCATTCAATGCTTTATCCTTTGCAAGAGCTTCGCCATCATCATCATCCTTGTACCAATCAGCTTCAAATTTCTACTTTGTTGTACCATCTTAAGTATTAATCACGGGATGTTTCCAACCTTTAATCATAGACTTCCAAGTTTTATTGACTATGGATTTGAGAAAAGTAACCATCTTTGCTTTCCAATAATCATAATTTGATCCATCCAAAATAGGTGGCCTGTTTACTGAACCTCCATCCTTATTGTTGTCCATCTGAACACAAAATATCCTCCCTAGAGCTCACCCAAATAGAACAAGGTGTGTACTCTGATGCCAATTGGAATTCTTTTCATCTAGGGATAGATTTTGGACCAGATGTTCAGACAACTTGTCCAACTTTTTACACCAGTACAAAAAAAAATAGTTTGACAACATTAAGAAAACAACGTTGAAAGCTGTAAAACACAAAAGATTAGTAACCCAGTTCGGTGAAACCACACCTACGTTTGAGAGGCTCTCTACCCAGGAAAGGAAATTCATTACTTCTAATTAGAACAATTAGTCTTATAAGAATCTTCAACCCCTATGAAGTTATATGCCTATCCATAATTCTAATGACTTTCTATTTAGGCCTCCTCCCTAAATATGAGAATCCACTTACTTTATTCTGTCATTAAACCATAGTTATCAACCTTAATAACAAGTATATTGATTGTTGAAATTACAACTCAGCTAAGACAAACCAACAACTATGCCAAGTTACTGAAACATATAGAAGTGTACATGAAGATTTAACTCTAATCCAGTTATGGCATTAGCTTGGAATATAAAAAACAAAGACTTAAACCCCATCACAAAGAACCAAGTTCTTAAGCACAAAATCCTTAACAAAACATGATAATTGAGTCTCCTTATATAGTAATGTCTTATGGGATTTTCTCCTTGGATATCTGATTTGATTTAGCCTAGAATAATAGAGAATCTTGTTGGAATTAATTGCTCCGTATAAATCTCCAAAAGATATGATTTGTTACATTCACATTCACATTCAAATCTCCATTTAAATTTGATTTGATCTTCAACAGCTACCAGAGAAATCGAGCATACATTGCTAATAAGTCTGATTGAAAACAATCATATTTTTCGCATCAAACAACACACCTTAAGGTTTACTGAACAAGGCCATATGTTGTGCAACACATGCTGGAACATTATGTTCCACATGTTGCACCAGTACATCCAAATATACTCATCTGCATAACTTGTAGACCTTATGAGGTAGAGAGAATCTTGGATAGAGAAAACAACTTCAAACCATATGTCTGTTGCTAGAGTCAAGATTTTGCAACGCACATGTTTGAACATCATGTTCAACATGTGTCCCTTCTACACCATAACCAACTTGAGCAAACTCCAAGTTGTTTTACATAATGCAGCCAATCAAAAAATGACCAACAAATGAAACTACATAAGATGGAGATTAAGATTGAATTTCTTAATGGAAACATGAATGATGTAATATGGTATAGTTGCGAGAAACTTTGTGTCAATAGATATAAAGTAGATGATTTGAAGATTTAAGCTATTAATTTATGAGTTAATAAAGGCCTTTATTTAGCAATACCACATAGTTATTACATTCTTTTGCATAATTATTTGTTCTCTTCTTCTTATTTATTTTGTGTGTTCTCATTCTGTGTGTGTGTGTGTGTGTGTGTGTGTGTGTGTGTGTGTGTGTGTGTGTGTGTGTGTGCGCGTGTGTAAGAATACTACTTTAGTATTCCATAATCATCACCTTCAAAGAATTAATCTTAAAAGCCTTCATCTACAAACCTCCAAGACAAGTGTATCCACACTTAGTCAAGACGTTCATTTCAAATATCATTTTCACCAATGCAATTATCTACGTCAAAGTAAGAAATCACAATATATATCTCTCCTTTGGAGGAATTTGATGATATTTTGGATCTACCTCATGAAGGGCCTCATTTCAGGCTAGATGAATCAAAAGAGGATGGCACTTACATACATACAAGTGATGCTTTTTCTTATCTGTTGGATCCAAAATCTTGTTAGTTTTCTCCATTCCCTGCAGGATCTGTGCACGCGAACATTCGTCTAATTCATTATGTGGAAAATTATATACTCTTTCCTAGAAAAAGAAGCTTCAGTCACTTAACTAGGTTTGATGTTTCCATAATATGGTTACTTGCCAACAAAATTGAAAAAAAAAGAGCAAGTGTGGTGATCTAACACATGTTGGGGAGCAAGAGGAAAGGAATATGTCAGCCATATGGTGACTTAGTCTATACGATCTTGGAACATGTTTGATTCAAATTTGAAGGAGAAACAATTGTGCATAATGTGACAAAAATAGGAATAGAAGTACTAGGGTTAATGTAGGACGGAATTGTTGATGGGAAAATATTTCAAATGCCTCCCAAAGGAAAGAAAAGAACTATGGAACAATAAGAATCCTCTAAATAAGAAGTTTCTGAGAGTCTAGAAGATTTTGAATATGATATCTCCAAAGCACCCTCAGTTGAAGACCTTCTCAAGGAAATCATCAAGAAACTAAAGTAGACTAATGATAAGATCAACTTCATGACCCATCACTTTTCCCAAGACATAGGGCATCTACCTCCAGGGTTGTTCACTATTGACGGCAAGAATACTAAAGAGCAGTCTCACTTATATATTTTTGTTTTAGCAATTAAGTGTGTTTAATTTTCAGCATTTTCCTACTTTGTAGAATCTTCATAATTGTCAGCCTTGTTAGTATTTGAATTAATAAAGCAATGTGATCCCTTCTTTAGTAAAATTTGTTTCACCTATCTGAACTATGTAGTTGCATATTTTTAATTACTTTCTAGCATGTTTTTCTGCCTTTTTTATTATGTCAAAGGGGGACAAGTATACTCTTAGGGGAGTAGAGTAAACTCTCTACTCATGTGAAAGGGAGTTTAACCACTCCAGGTTTTATTTACATATTTTCTCTTTTACCACCTTCTTGAGAGATGCATTGTCATCATAAAAAAGGGGGAGAATGTAGATCTATGTGCTTGCAGGTATAGTCAATAAGTGATCCAAGATGGTGAAGCTTAAGGATAACAAAGATGAAAGCCAACTAGTAGATGTTTAGTTTAGACGTTGACAACACTTGAAGTCAAACATCAATTAAAGATAGCTGATATTGTCAAAGATGCACAAGATGGTTGATCAAGCTATACTTCTTAATCAAGCAAGACATCTATTCAAAGTCAAAATTGTAGTCCAACTACTCTCAAGTGAAGACTTAGGATTAAAGGATTACCGATGATTTAACCTTTCAAACTCTCAGATAATTGTTTTTAAAATTAAGATATCTCAACCTTGTAAAGAAGACTCATAGATAATGATGCCAAGACTTTAATCTTTAGAGTGTGAAAGAGAGGAAGTGTAAATATCTTGTGGTCGTGTCCTTCTGAGTGACCACTATCTTGTAAAGACATGCAGACATTTCTTGAAACATTATGGATAAATCACACACACACACACATGCACATACATACACACACACACACACACACACACACATATGCACATACATGCACACACACACACACAAATGCACGTGCACACTCACGCAAACACGCGCGTCCGCACACGCATACACACACAAACACACACGTGTACGCTCATACACATGCACACACAAACACACGCACACGTACACGCACTTGCACACATACTCACATGCACACACACATGCATGTTTGCACACACACATAGTCACACAAGCACACGTACACACACGCAAGCATGCACACACACGCGCACATGCACATACACACAAACACACGCGCACACACACATACACACATACGTGCACACATGCACACAAATGCACACACACATGCACACAAACACACACAGACACACACACGCACACACTCATACACACACACACGGCGCACATATATACACGCACACACACAAACACGCACGTGCACGCCTATACACATGCACACACACACACATGCGAGGGTGTGCATACTTGCATGCACACGCATACATACACGCACATGCACGTTTGCACAGACACACACACACACACACACACATACACACACATACGCATAAGCATGCACACACTCACACAAACACACGCACACACACGGGCACGCTCACTGACACACACATACGCACACACACACACACGCAAGCAGATGCTCACACACACACACACACACACAAAACCCTTAAGAAACCTCCCGTTTTAAAATTAAATCACCAAAAACATGTTTTAAAGACCTATCCAGGTTATTAGGGGAGTGTCAAATTGATTGGGGGACTTTTTATAATTGTCTAGTTGATTAGACCATAATCCTAATGAGTTAGATCATACTTAATTGAGTCTAAAATTTGTTGGGACAACCTCTTAATGATTGGTAATGACTCAATATAAAAACCTTTGATTTGCAGCTTTAGCAATCAATTATTTAGGTGGCCAAATCTATTATCATAATTTATTAAAGCATTAAACATGCCAATGAATTGTTTCTAATTTTACACCACGCATTGACCTATAAATAGAAAGCTTCTCTTTCACTTTTTCACATCTCGATAACGTGAAAAACCTCAGATTTCATCTCTCTCATCACCTCTCTAAATCTCTCTTATATTCTCACATATTTTAGCAATAATGCTTCGAGAGTGTTCTTGAATCTAAGTGAGGATATTTGTTCTAGTTGAGGGCAAAGTTATAAATTTAACAAAAATGTATTTTCTCTTGTGTAAATAATTCTTCCATAGGAAGTATATATTTTGATTGTGAGCTAAAACAGTTAAAAGCTCATATTTGTATTGAGGGATTATATTAGGAAGTCTTTTTCTGGTTCGTGACTTTCACCATTGAAGAAAAAGCTCTCTTTTGGTTCGTTAAGATCAACTAATAAATATCTCTACATTGGTTCTTAAGCTGAGACCGATTAAAAGTTCTATTGATCTAGGATCAGCCCGATTAAAATCTCTTATGGTTTCTTAGTTTAGTTTGGTGCAAAATCTCAATAGGTTCAAGATTATTGTGGTAAAAATCTATGTTTGGTTTGTGGTCAACTTGTGTAAAACCTCGGTTAGGTTCCGAGGATAGCCAACTCAAAACTATGACTTGGTTCTAGATCAGCCTACGAAAAATCTCTGTTTGGTTTGGAGATTAACCTATCTAATCCTTGTTCGTTGTTTGGTTAGAAGTTATCCTGAAAACTTCATTTCCTTGTATAAGGGGTTCGTGGACATAACCTTCTAAAAGCTCTCAAGTTTAATGGATACTCTCAAGAACCATTATTGGGGACATGGTTAGGCATTCTTGGCCTAACCTATATGATTCTCTGATGTGATTTCTCATCCTTTATCTCTTTACTTTCAAGTACTTTCTCTTTACATTGGTTTCCATTGTGTATTTACTCAAAATGCATTCAAACTCTATTTTTTACAAATGATATTATTTTAAACCAAAGTATTTAATACCTCCACAATTCAATTGTCCCCCCTCTTATGATTGAATCATATATCCATCACGAAGAAGATAAAAGAAAAGTTAAACTCAGCTTTGAAACCAACAACTTGATGATGAGTACTCAAAACACCACAGAGCACCTTTTTGTTTTCGATTGTATATAAGCCAAGGAAGTATGGGACACTCTTAAGATGATACGCAAAATGAATAGGAATGTCATCTTCATAGATGGTGCTCAAACGTTGGAATCCTGAGATGCTCATTAAAATATTTTTATTTAACAGATATCTCTGATTCAAGAATTAGGGCCATAAATTTGAACAAAACCTTGATTCAAAAGATAAAAGTCTATTTGTTTAATTTTAGGAAAAAATCAAGAATAAAGAGATCATCGAGAAACTCGATGAATTATTCCAAATGTTGAAATATGAAGGAATGGATTCAATAACATTAGAATGGTCATTATCTTCATCATTAGAAGAAATAAATGACAAATCATTGCCATAAGTGTGTTTTGAAAGAACAATCACGATAAATGAACGATCATCTGAAGAGTCGTCATCCGAGAAAAAGATGAAAAAGTTTCATCCAGTACAAGATTCGAATAACATCCGGTAGATTTTTTAGAGAAGAAAGAACATTTGGAGATTGTATACATGAAGACGATACAACTTCAAGAGACTCATATAAAGATTTCATCAACAATATCCCCAAAAATACGTTAGAAGACTCTCATGAAGTATCATATCAAATAAGAGAATCTAATAAAGAGGAACATGTGTGTTTCAAAATCACAAGAGAAGATGATGACAATAAGGTAAAAAAAAATCCAACCTATAAACAAATTCTTAAGTTAAGTCTTAAGCTTAGTAAAGATAATGAGAAATTCTAAAGGTGCATCACCGAATTTTAAAAGTATATTGAATTTATTTGAAATAAATATAAAATTTTTGGTGAAGAGATAGCTAATATTAGAAATCAATATTTGAAATTGGATAATCGTGAAACCTATGAATCTTTAAAGAATGAGGTAACCAGTTTGATTTAACTTTTGTCTAATCAAAGAACTTCGTACATTAAAAATGGTTAGGTTATCAACCTAATAAATAATTTAGTAATATTTGCCATGCTAGGAAGAAATTCAATCGTCCCACTTTTAAATGTAAATTTTTGTAATAATCTCGGCCATTTGGAACCTTATTCTTATACAAAATTAAAGGAAGTAAGATATTCTAAAGGAAACATATATAACAATCTTAACGTCACAAACGCACCAGGACATAAAAATATTTGGGCATCAATGGTGAAAAATTAATTTATTTTGCAAAAATGTTTGCAGCTTTAATCGATTATAAGGCAAAAGAATTGCACTATAATAATGACATTAGTTGATTTAATTGTTATAAGGCCAAATAATAGATTAACACCGACCTATAAAAAGTAAACTTATCCTCACCCATTTTTACCTCATATTTCATTATCTTCTTCTCCTTCTTTCTCTCTAGTTGTTCTACTTTTGAAATCTCGTGCGAGTTTTACTCTTGTCCTTCATCCATCATCATGGCACCAAATATAGTTAGAACATCACGAATCTCTTCCACTCCAACGTATTTTTCAGGAGATTTCTCATCCTTGAAGAAAGAAAACATATACAACAAGGAATATGCAGAAGGCTCGATTACATCTAAAGTTTGAAAGTATCATATTTCTCTATCACATGATGATTTTGCAGAGATATGCAATTTTCCCTGCGTCGACCCCCTCTACAGTGAAATGGATCAAGGTGAAGTTTTATTTCTAGCACATCTCATACCTTCTTGCAAGATACAAATAACGATATTCCTTCTCCTTTTTTATAGGAAGTGTGCGCCAAAACATTCATCTCATTCACTATGTAATGAACCACATTCTCGTCCCAAGAAAACATAACCTGGGAAAGTTGTCAAAATTTGAGGTTTCCGTAACTTGTTACTATCCAACAACGTTGAGACAAACTAAACTATCACAGTGATCCATCACATAATGGTGAGCAAGAGAAATGGAGTAA